>CP141129.1:16696973-19196973 GCA_035236585.1 Warburgia ugandensis | reverse complement strand
TGGCCTGTATAATTACAACCCATTTAAAATGAAATAAAGAATTGAAAATTACAATGAAGCCTCACTACAAGTTCACTCAAATACCTAATCTAAGAAAGGATGGAATTCCTAATTAAGTTAATGAAGCTTTGGTCCATAGGATCATTGCCACTACTTTTGCCAAATTCCCCTTGCACAAAACAAAGAAAGATGGTCAATTTGTGAGAAATCAGAAAAAAAATGTAGGTACAACATAAAAACCATAATCTATTATAACGCCAAAACTACAATTATAGATAAACAATCTAAACAAAGATCCAACCACAAATCCATTGATATTCCTTGACAATGGCACAAAAGCAAGGTGTAGCTTTAAAATTACTCACTAGTGCACAAATCAAAGTACTAATTGCACATGAGAGAGGTCAATCCCATAAGGAATCTCATGAAATTTTCAATTGATTAGATGTTATTTAAGTTGCTTATCTGAACCAAAGGAAGAGGGTTTTGATTAAACTAGGATTTTAATCAACATGAAACTAGAAACATGCATCAAATTAGAAACTACAACTAGAGGAAACTTTCTAAAAATAAAGATTTTCAATAAAATTTGTAACTTTCCTTACAAACATGCATCCAATAAAAGAAACTAATGCAAAATTAGAATGAATGAATTTAGGAAACTTAAACTAAAGAAACTTACTAAAAATGAAACTTTCCTAAACCAAAAACTTTCTAAAAGTAAAGCTTTCTAAAACTAAATTACAAACTTTTTAAACTAACCTAAGATGCAAAAAAATTTACTATTGAACTAGAGGATTGTGGCATCCATGTAGCACAATTCACAAGAAATTATGTAAATATATGCGTTTCTTGTTTATTTTCATTTTTTGTCCTGGGTGATAATTTCAACGTTTAGGTCTGGGACTCCTTTTGGTACAGGAAAAAGATCTAGTGAGCCACTCGAGGTATGTGATGCTTCTAGCTTGGGAAACATGTCTACAACCAAGATATTTGAATCCTTATAATTACATTCAATGTCCTCATCTCATCCACATTAAGTTTCCTTAACTAATGGGTACTAATAACTAAATTAACTAAAATTCAAGGGAGAATGGGACTTAGAACCATGCACATGGTTTTTGGATTTAAGTATGGACCCACTAATCACACATCCATTTGATTCATAGTGGGATAAACCTTGCTTATGTGAGAATACTACAATTGATTCATGAGCTTGCAAGCTTAACTTTAAAATCAGAACAACCAACAACTTAAACATGAACTTCAATCACCATGTGCATGATAAAAGTGTGAGCATGGTTCATGGAGTGAATGATGGATAGAAATTATGAATTAAAAGCAAATAACATGTAACTAATCAAAGAACTCACTAAAGTAACTAAAAATCTAAATGGGTTCCTAAGATTTCAAGCAAATGAAGTGCATGGACTGCTAGAAATTGAACATGAAACATGAGATGAAAATTTCTAGAAACGTGGTGTATATGAAACTCAAATCAAGTAAGGCATGGAAAGAAAATTAGCAAGAAATTTTCATGGAATATGACACTCAATAATAGAAGTAATTTACTACTATAATTAAACAATAACAATGTTCTTCAAACCAGTTCATCCATTTACATGAAATTACATAAGAAAGTGGTGTGTGTACACATAGAGAACAAAGCTGAAATTGCACCACTTAGCTTAAGCAAGATCTCAAGTTCAAATCAAAGATTAAACATACTCCAATGATCCCAATCTAAACTTGGATATCATGAATATGAATTGAAGAGAGAAAATCAATGAGAAGGATATAGGAAAGAAGCAAAGAACAAGCAAATAGACAAGTGAAAAAGAAGGTGATCAAAGCATGAAAAAAGAGAATATTAAGAATAAAAAAAAAGGGATTCAAGACACTATTTCTTGAAGCTGTCACTATTAGAGAAAGGATAACTTGGATCTTAAAGAATTAAGCATGAGAAACAAGAAGAAGAAGCAAGAGTGAAAAGAGAACAAAGATGAATTATGCTATGGAACTTAAGCAACAAGGAAGGAATTAAACAACAAGGAAATCAAGGAAACTAAAGCAAGGTACTGAACTAAATTAGAGTGCACAAAATAAAATAAATAAGTTTGGGAAAATGTTGTGGAAGACAATGAAGAACATCCAAAAGAAGTCCAAAGGTCCAAAATATCCCCAAATTGATGCACTTCTTTCATGGAGTTAGAGTAACCCCCTACTTGGAAATTGCATTGAATTTCATTGGTATATATAAAGAATTTGGTTTCAAATTTGAAGAGATCCTATTTAGGAATAGCAACGACAATTAGAAATATGACCCTGGATAGGGAAGTTATGTGGAGATAGAAGATTAAAAGTTTACTTAAGTGGAAACCCTAGAATGCATACAAGGGTGAGGCTTCACTTTTTAAGGGTGCGCATGAATTCCCTTGCTTGGTATTTCATGAGGAAAGGAGGGGAAAATAGAGAGGCAAGTGACAAGAAAGAGGGAGGAATGGAATTGGAAGGTAGGTGGGAAGTTGGAGTGGAAGATGGGGAATTAAAAGATTAGGTGAGGTGGACTTTCTAAATATCATTCAAGGAAGGGGGAAGGCTTTGAATTCCACTTAGGTTGAGGCATGGAATCCCTTTCCTTAAGGTATATTGCATCTTAGGAGGGAAAAAGGGTGGAAAAAGGTAAGAAAAATGGAGGTAAGATGTAGGAAGCTGTGGTAGTTGAGTGGGAAATGGATTAACAAAGTGGAATAGTGGAGTGGGTGGAATTAGAAGGGGGAGGTGTCACCTTCCAAGGAAGGTGGCATGGAATTTCCCCCTTTATAATTATGTAACATGGTGAGTAGGGAAAAGAGAAAAAGAGGGGGAGGGCGCAGTGAGGGGGAGGAAAAATTAAGAAAATCTAATTTGGTCTATCTCTTAATTGGTCCACCTATGCATGCATATCTTACCATTTTGATTATCACCCAATTCCTTTCTAATTATCACTTGAATATCAGTATTTAGCATAAGATAATTGCTTGAAAAGTCTCCTCCAATAGTGTCACTCCATATGGCATGGCTCTCATCTAGGTTGGTGGCTCACTTTGATGGCATAACACTTGATGGGTTGATTGGTTAACTCCTTTTGGCTTCAAGGCTTGAATGGCTTGGCTTACTTAAATTTCCTTGTTAGACTAGTTAACCTCATTCATCACTATAATTCTCAAGCAAAGGTAATAGAATTGCAAGACTTTTTTCATTGGCCAATTTTAGTCACTTCTTATTGCTTCCTTGGACATCAATTGCTTTCCTTAAGGGTTGCTTGAACCTTGATTTAGCTTTGGAATGTTGAAATTTAGGTCTTTTGCCCTCTTTTGATCTTGATCTTTAAATCTTATCTTACTTGATCTTGGCCATTGAATAATCTTCTCAACACCTATAAAAGATTAAAATCCTATTTAAATCCTAAAAAATTATGACAGTTCACATTCTTACTTTGCATTAGCTTTTGAACCTGCAAAATATCAAACTTTTGAATTATTAAATCATAAATGCATGTGTTATGAAATTCACGAAAAACCTTAGAATAATGCCTATAATTTATAACACATGGATTACTAATTGGGTACTTTTCATACAAAATTGAACACTTATCAAAAGGTCCCAAAAGGGCAGGTAAAGGTAGTCTTCTCTTGGACTTTAGGTGCTATGGTGATTTGGTTATAATAGGAGTAACCGTCAAGAAAGCAGTAATAACTATGACTAGATAATCTTTATAACATTAGGTCTATAAATGGAAGATGAAAGTGGACTTTCTTAGTGACTGAGTAGGAACTAACTCGTTATCATCATTTTAGATTACTGTGACTCTGACTTCTTAGGTACAACCTAAATTGGGCTGACCTAAGTGCTGTCAAATATCTGGTAAATGACACCAACGTATAGGAGTTTTAGCACTTTATCTCTCACTACCTCTTTCATGTTAGGGTTTAATCTCCTTTGTGTTTCCCTAGATGGTTTAACATTTTTTTCTAGGTGAATTCTATGCATGCACACACAGGGCTAATCCCATTAATGTTCACTGTGGTCCACCCTAAGGTTGTCTTATGTTCTATGAGAACATCTAGGAGCTTACCTTCTTGTTCTTTATCTAGATTTGAGGCTATGATTATAGGTAAGGTTTCATCTAGTCCTAAGAATATTTCATATTTTCAGGTAAAGGCTTAAGGACCAAGGTAGATTGTTTTTCTACAAATGGTACTAGGATAGAATTGGGAGGAAGTGGTTCCACTAGAGGTCCCCATTTACAGGTATCCATGATAGGTGCAGCATCTAAAAGATTATTTACCTCATCGATGAAATTTTTTACATAAAAAACATAGTTAAAGTGTGCTAGACATGTCTCATGTTGATGTAGGATAGACAATGGTGGATTAGCATCTTAAAGTAGCCCTTCAATTAAATTGACTCCACAAGAATCATCTAGGTCTAGATGCTAATGATTGGCATAAAAACATTAAGCTTGACTTTAATTTTATCGAAAGATAACTTCATCATACCATTTCTACAATTGACGATGACATTGAATGTTATAAAAAATGGACGTCCATGGATTACCAGGATCCAACACAGGCTGGATATCTAGGATAATAAAATCTAAATGAAAGTAAAACTGGTCCACCTATATTCAAACATCCTAAACCATACCACTAAGAATATTCACCCATCTATTTGCTAACTGCAATGTGATATTGATTGGCTTAAGATCACCAAGCCCTAATTGCTCATACACTGAAAATGGCAACAAATTTACACTAGCTGCTGAAGATAATAGTGCCCTATCAATGACATGGTTTCCTATAGTATAAGAAATGGTAGGATAACCTAGAACTCTAAACATAGAAAGGGTTTAGAGCTGGATGAAAGAACTCACCTGCTGAGTGAGGAAGGCTATCTTGTGCACATTATGCTTGTGCTATGTGTGCAAAGCTCTTTAAGAAATTTGGCACAAGCTAGGAATGTCTATAATAGCATTAAGTAATGGGATATTTATTTGAACATGTTTAAACACATCCATTATCTCATTGAAATTAGTTCCTTTCTTAGCCTTGTTTAACAATTGAGGGAATGGGGCTTTAGGCACATATGGTGCCTCCACTATAAGCTCAAATGGAGTGGGAAGTTTCCATCCTTTCTTTTTCTCTTACATTTTAGTTGGTTCATTCTCCTCTATAGTTTCTTCAATCTACCCTATCTTATTATCTATTTAACGGTCACTCCTAAGGGTAGTTATGGACTTTGCTTGCTCATGGGGTTTTTATGAATTTGAACTATACCATATTTCAAACTAGTCCTTAGGGTTTGGAATTGGCTGACTGGGAAACCATCCCTTTCCTCTATCATTCAATGGAGCTAACAACTGGCTCATTTGTTCTAATTTGACAATATCATGGGAATTTACAGTTGACCTCTATCTACTCTCATTCTAGATATTATGTAAGGCCTTATTAGTCTCCTCTTATTTCTTAAGTAGAAACTCTATATTATCCTCAACTAATGGTTCCTTTGGTTATTGAAGAAGTTGAAAATGAGGTGGTTGTAGGGGAACTAAAGCTTTAGGAAAGTTTTGTATAGGGGATCATAGATGGGCCTCCCTAGTAATTGTTCTTTAACCATGACAAGTTAGGATAACTAGCCCATCCTAGATTATCAGTCTCAGAATATGGATTATTCTTGGATTGCGATATGTATTCAGAGTATTTACTTGCTCCAAAAGATGTTCAATATACACACTATTAGATGGAGAAGTTGAAGCTAAGTGTGTCGGGCTAGAACAAACTTCTTATGGAGATTTCATGGACGTATTACCAACCATGGTGGCATTTAGTTGGGTAGTAATTGTCTAGAACATATTCTCTACCTTGTTCACTTGTCCCACCAAGGAGTCAAATTTATAAGACATATTTGTGGTCACTCTTAGGAATTTTCAGCTGAAGTTTGGAAAAACTCCCAAGCCTTTGCCTCATTTTCAACCTTAGCGCCCCTCCACTAACTGCATCTACCATTTGTCTATTTTGAGATGTTAGTGCCTCATAGAAATACTGCACTTGCAGCCATTTTTTGAATATGTCGTGAGGGCACTTTTCTGGCAATTCATTCAACTAACGTAGCATTCACAATATTGTTCATCATCTCTTTGCTAGAAATTGATAATCTTTCTATAAAGGGCATTGATCTTATGGACGAGGAAGAATATGTTTAGAAACATTTTAGACAACTTGTCCCACGTGACAATGGAACCAACCTCTAAAGAGTTCATCCATGATTTTTCCTTATCTTTTGATGAGAAGGGAAAAAATATAAGTCTAATAGAATCATCTAAAACATTTTGGAATCTAAATTTAGTGCAAATATCATGGAATTCCTTGATATGTAGTTATAGATCCTCTCTCTCTCTCTCGACCATAAAAAGTTGGAAGTAACTGTATGATGTCTACAATGGTGGGTGGTAAGGTGATGCATGATGGGGTATTTAACTAGAGTGGCACATAGAAATCTCTTGTTGTGGTATGAGCTACAATAACACAGGTGGTCAAAGATATATATATACATATATATATATATATATCTGAAAATCGACAACCTGTGCTTAATCCCCTTGAGTATTCCATTATGGTTGACTTCATCTTGCAGCCTTGTGCTCAACTATAGCTTGTGGGTCTACCATGGGGCTAGGAATTTGATTTCTTACCTCTTGTCTATGGGTACATTCAATCTCAAGTTCTAACGGTACCAACTCATTGTTTCAAGATCCAATTTGAACTATAATGAAAAAAATATCTGAATGATGTAACCTAACTCTAAATGTGATTCGTAACTCTATATGATGTGCAATCAATCAATCCTAAGTGCTAGTGAGCTGATTTGATGATCTTCGATAATGTGCAAGGTGGTAGCTTTTAGACCTAGATATAGCCAACTCCTCATTTTATCTAGGCTCGATGATTGCTTATCAATTAGGTCTTTCTCAGAGTGGTTAGTATAATTCTCATGGAAGGTGGCATTTAGACCTCAACAACCATCAATGAAAGATGTGTGAAAAACACTTGGATTTTACATACCCACTATAACAACAATGATTAAGAGCTACTAAAGTTACAATAGATATCCTCCTTCTAAAAGGGTCCTATGAGCTTGAAACCCTAAATCCCTTGCTAGTTGATTTTATATTAAGCTTTTAAGGGTTGGGATCATAAACATCAAGGAATTGATTTGATTATCTAACTGGGCGAAGGATTTGGTGATGAAATCTAGACCTTGTCGTATGATGGTTCCGGTGGGGCCCTTACTATCAATGTATTTCACGCACCATAAAGCAATAAACATACAATACAAGGAAAGGAAAGGAAAACTAATGCCCACCTATCTGCTATCTAACAAAGGGTCCACACCTTACTAAACAAGACACTATATCTAGATAGCCTATGCCTTAGTTACAGCCAAGCTCAAGCTAACCATTGTTAAATAGGTGCAATCTAATGTAACAACCCTAAATAAGATGCAACAAGTATAATGAATGACCCTAAACTATATGAATTGTACTACCATCTAATAAGTGTTTAGTTATTTATAAAAAGTACCCAATTAATAGTTCATGTGTTGTAAACTTTAGGCATTATTCTATGATTTTTTCAAAATTTTCTAACACATTCATTTTCAACCAAATAATTCAAATGTTTGATATTTTTGCAAGTTCAAGAGATAAACTAGATTATGTGAATAATCATAATTTTCTAGCATTTAATTTTGATTTTTACTCTTTTGTAGGTGTTGAGTAAGATGATCCAATGATCGAGATCAAGAAAGATAAGATTTTAAAGATCAAGATCACAAAAGGGCTAAAGACCTAAATTTCATCATTCTAAAGCTAAATCAAGGTTCAGTTCATCTTAAAGAAAGCAAATGAAGTTCAAGGAAGTAATTGTAAGCATTAAAGGTGGCTAAGATGAGCCCATACAAAAAGTCATGCAATTCTACCACCTTTGCATGGGAATTGGAGCCATACATGAAGTTTCCTAATCTAACAAGGAAACTTAAGTATACCAAACCATTTAAGACTTGAAGCCAAAGGACTTAACCATTAAAGTCATCAAGCATTAAGCCATCAAAGTGATCCACCAAGCTACATGAGAGCCATACCACATGGAGTCATATGATTGGAAGACATTTAAAAGCAATTATTGTATGCCAAATAGTAAAATTCAAGGTATAATTAGAAAGGAATTTGGGTAATAATCAACATGGTAAGATATGCATGCATAGGTGGACTAATCAAGAGAGAGACCAAGACTAATTCTTTTCCCTCTCTTTTCCCCCTTCTTTTCTCTCTTTTTCCTACGCACCACATCACACATTTAGAAAGGGAGGAGTTTCATGCCACCTTCCTTGAAAGGTGATGCCTCTCCCCTTCTACATCTAGTCGCTCCATCTACTCCACTTTCTAAATCCATTCCTCTCTCAACTACCTCACCTTCCTACCTATTTCCTCCATTTTTCTTAACTCTTTCCACCCTCTTTACATCCCAACATGTGATACACTTTAAGGAAAGGGATTCCATCATCCTAGGGTGGAATTCAACACCCACTATTTCCTTTGCTCATAATTAGAAAGTCCACTCGCCCACCTCACCTAACCTTCTAATCGTTTACCTCCAATCAACCACCTAGCTTTCCTAGCATTAGTCCCAGTTCTAATCCACCTTTTTATTACTATGATAGGACCTTATCAAATTAGAAAGCACAAGTCTATAAATACTTCATGGAATTCCATGCTTAATTCAAGTAAGGGATATTGATTCTAACTCCTTGAAATCAAGCACATCAACTTGGAGTTCTTCTTAGGGTTTTGGACTTACACCTTGGTTGCTTTTCCTTGTCTTCAACACCTTTTCCTTGCTTTGTTTCTTTGGGTTGTTGCATTTCAATTCCAAGTTAGTACCTTGCTTTAAGTCCTTGTTTTCATTGTTTGTTTGTTGCTTTCTTTGTTGTTTATGTTTCCTACATTTAGTTCCTCTTTATTCTCATTTCACTTTTGCTTCCGCTGCTCTTAATTTTCTTGCTCAATTCTTTAATATCAAAGTTATTGTTTCTCTTGTAGTGACAGCCAAGAGGATAGTATCTTTGAATCTTTTTGCTTCTCATTCATATTTTCAATGTTTCTCACTTTGATTTAGGACTAGTTCTTGCTGCTTTATTTTCCATCTTCATGCTATTACTCTCTTCATTTCTTTTTGGGTTTCACATGCGTGATAATAGAATTAGTTTGATATTGTTGGAGTGTATTTAATCTTTGATTTTAATCAAGTTCTAGGAATTAGAATAGTGCACAAATTCTCAGCTTTGTTCTCTATGTACTCTTGCACAATTTATGTACCAAATTCCATCCAATAAAGTTTATGATTCATGCAGAGGTCTCTTGGTTATTTCCATGCTTGAAGTTCCTTAAATTCTTGGTTTTATAACCATGTTTCATGCTTGAATCACACGCACCATCTCTGTCCATGCCCTGCTTGATTTAAGTTTCATGAGCACCATATTGCTTACAATTTTTCTTTGAGCCCATATTTGCAAGATTTTGGTTCATGCATTCCAGCCATTTTGTCATTCATGAACAATGCACACAACTCCATGGGTCATGTGTGTGGGGATTTAGTTATTTCCCTTTCATGGTTTATTGTTCCCTTATTTCATGATAGTTTTCATTACTTATTTAGTTATTTGTATCTTAGTTTAGCTTTAGAAAGTTCTAAGATTAGGAAAGTGTTATTTTAAAAATGTATCATTTCTAGCAAATTTCCTTAAGTACAGTTTCCAAGATTCATTCATTCTAGTTTTGCATTAGTTTCTTTTATTAAATGCATGTTAGATAGGAAAGTTTCTTATTCAATTAAAAATCTTTATTTTTAGATCATTTTCTTTAGTTCATGTACACTTCTAATTTTATGCATGTTTCCCATTCCACATTGTTTAAATTCCTAGTATAATCAAAACAATCTTTCTTTGGAAAACATAAGTAATTTAAATAAGATCCAATCAATTGAAAATTCTATGAGATTCCTCATGTGATAGACCTTTCCCACAAGTATACATTGGTTCATCTACTTGTAAGTAATTTAAAGCTACATCAAGTTTTTGGCTCCATTGTTGGGGAATCTCATTGGATTTGTGGTTGGATCTTTATTTAGATTGTTTATCTCTAGTCATAGCTTTAAGTTTCATTAGATTAAAATTTGTGCATCATTCTTGCATATTTTACTGAGTCCTCACAAATTGACCATCTTTCTTTATTTTTGTGTGAGGAGAATTTGGCAAAAATAGTGGTGACGATCCTATGGGCCAAAGCTATATCAACTTAATTAGGATTTCCTTACTTTCATAAATTGGGTTTTTCAGTGAACTTGTAGTGAGACCCAACTAAAATTTTACAATTATTTATTTCATTTTAAATGGATTGTAATAATATAGGCCAAGTGTGGGGTATGGTGGCCGCACCTGATCTTCATCAGAAACTACACTATAAGCTTGTCTCACGCTCTTTTATTTTCTTAGTGTAGTTACATTTAATGCACTTTACATATTAGTTGGTAGTGAAATTCATATAGTTTAAGGTTATTCATTATACTTGTTGCATTTTATTTAGGTTGTTGTATTAGACCTGTTTTATAAAGGCTACTTTATTAGATAGCATATAGGTAGGCATTAGTTTTCTTTCCTTGTAATTGCATTACACATTTACTGCTTTATGGTGGATGGAAGGCATTGCTACTAAGGACCCCACAAACCCTCATAAGATAAGGAATGGATTTCATCACCAAATCCTTGGCCCACCTAGGTAATTAAATCAATTCCTTATATGTTTGAGCTCCCAACCATTGAATTTTAATTTAAAATAAAGTAGCAAGAGAGTTAGGGTTTTGAGGTCATAAGACCCTTTTAAAAGGAGGAGATCTATTGTCACTCTAATGGCTCTTGATCATTGTGGTTATAATGGGTATCCAAAATCCAAGTGATTTTCCCATGCCTTCTGTTGATGGTTCTTGAGGTCTAAATGCCTCCTTCCATGGGAATTGTACTAACTACCTAGAGCAAGACCTAACTGGTAAGCAATAGTCTAGCTAGAGTTAGGAGTCACATTTATAGTTAGGTTGCATCATTTAGATAGGATTTTCATTATAGTGCATGCAGGGTCGTCAATTTCAGAACATAGAATTAGTAGCATTTGAACTTGAGATTAAAAGCACCCATAGGCAAGGGGTGAGAAATCAAATTTCTAACCCCATGTAGAACCCACCAGGAGTACTTGAATACAATGGTATAGGTGACTATGCACCACTCGAACTAAATATTCCATCATGCATCACCTAACCACCCACCAATGCAAAACACTTTGAACTTAAACCTAAAGTTATATAATTACTCCCAACATTTCATGGTAATGTGAGTGAGTGAGAGAGAGAGAGAGAGAGAGAGAGAGAGAGAGAGAGAGAGAGAGAGAGAGAGAGAGAGAGAGAGAGAGAGAGAGAGAGAGAGAGAGAGAGAGGATCCACACCTACATATCAAGGAATTACATTTTGATTTCAAAATGTTTTAGATGATTCTAGTAGACTTAGGTTGAATTCTTTAGGGGTAGGTTTCATTGCTACATGGGACCAACTATCTAAAAGGTTTTTGAACAAATTCTTCCCTGTCCATAAGACCAATGCCCTTCATAGGGAGATTATTAATTTCTAGCAAAGAGATGATGAACAATATTATGAATGGTGGGAAAGGTGGAATCAATTGCTGCAAAATTTCCCTCCACATGGATTTCAAAATGGAAACATGTTTAGTCTTTATATGAGGCACTAACACCTCAAAATAGATGAATGGTTGATGTATCTAGTTGAGGGGCCCTCATGTTGAAAAATGAGACAAAAACCTGGGAGTTCTTCCAAACTTCAGCTGAAAATTCCCAGTAAGGGGATTATTTTGATAGGAGAGAGAGAAACACCAACACTCAAAAGAAGGGAGGCCTATATGAATAAGAATGATCAAATATATTACATAAATTTGACTCCTTGGTAGGGCAAGTGAACAAGGTAGAAAAAACGTTTAAGAAAATTGATGTAAAACTTGATCCCTTCATAGTTGGAAATGCCTCCATGAAACCTCCACAAGAGGTTTGTGCTATTTGTTCTAGCCCGACACACTTGACCACAACTTGTCTATCTAGTAGTGTGTATATTGAATATGTTTTGGAAGAAGTAATGCTTTGAATGCATACTCTAATCTTCACAACAATCTGTACTCTGAGACCTATAATCTAGGATGGGCTAGGTATCCTAACTTATCATGGTCAAAGAACAAATACCAAGGAGGGCCATCTATGAACCCCTTGCACCAAAATTTCCTAAAGCTTCAATTCCCCTATAGCCACCTGGTTTTCAACTTCCTCAACAACCAAAGAAACCATCAATTGAGGACAATATAGAGTTTCTCCTTAGGAAATAAGAGAAGACTAATAAGGCCTTACTCAATATCCGGAATGAGAGTAGATAGAGATCAACTATAAATTCCCAAACTATTGCAAAATTAGAAATGCAAATGAGCTAGTTGGCAACTACATTGAATAATAGAGGAAAGGGAAGGTTTCTTAGTCAACCAGTTCCAAACACTAAGAGCCAATTTGAGCAAGCACCCTTAGGAGTGGCCATCATATTGATAACAAGGTAAGGTAGACTAAGGAAACTATAAAGGATAATGAACTAGCTAAAACATAGGCAAAAGAGAAAAGATAGAAACCTCCTACTCCGTCTAAGTTTAAAGTGGAGCCACCTTATGTTCTTAATGCCCCATTGCTTCAGTTTCTAAAAAAGGCAAAGAAAGGAACTAGTTTCAATGAGATAATGGGTGTGTTTTGAACACAAAAGCGCTTTGAACATTGCAAAATTTCTTAAAGTGCTTTGAACACAAAAGCGCAAGCTTAGTGTGTAAGAGAAAGCCTTCCTCACTAAGTAGGTAAACTCTTTCATCTAACACTAGACCCCTCCCAAGTTCAGTGATCGAGGTTGTCCTACCATTTCTTGTGTTATAGGAAACCATGTCATTGATAGAGTGTCACGAGATTTAAGGGCTAGTGTAAATTTGTTGCCATTTTCTATTTTTGTGCAGCTAGGGCTCGGTGGCCTTGTACCAACCAACATGACCTTGTAGTTAGCAAATAGCTTAGTAAAGATTCCATGTAGTATGGTTGAGGATATTCTAACATTGGTGGACTAGTTTTACTTTCATATAGATTTTATTATCTTGGATACCCAGCCTATATTAGAACTCAATAGTTAGATTTTGGTCATTCCTAGATGTCCATTTTTGGCAATGTCTAATGCCATCATCAATTGTAGAAATGGTGTGATGAAGTTATCCTTTGGTAATATGAAAGTCAAGTGCAATGTTTTTAATGCCGATCATTAGCAACTAATCCAAGATGATTCTTGTGCAGTCAATTTAATTGACATCTACTTCCTATTTTGGTTTGATCTCATGTTAGCAACTTTTTAGTTCATTCATTCCAGCCATTTTCTCATTCATGAACCATATGAACAACTCCGCGGGTCATGTGCATGGTGATTGAGTGATTTCCCTTTAAGTGATCTATTGTTACCTTGTTTCATGATAGTTTAACATTACTTGTTTAGTTATTTGCATCTTAGTTTAGCTTTAGAAAGTTTTATGACTAGGAAAGTGTTAGTTTAGAAAAGTTTCATTTTCAGCAAAGTTTCCTTAAGTAAAGTTTCCTAGATTCATTTATTCTAGTTTTGCATTAATTTATTTTATTAAATGCTTGTTAGTTAGGAAATTTTCTAATTCCATTGAAAATCTTTATTGTTATTAAGTTTCCTTTAGTTCATGTTTCTAATTTTATGCATGTTTCCCATTCCATGTTGTTTACATTCCTAGTTTAATCAAAACAATCTTTCTTTGGCTAAGATAAGCAACTTAAATAAGATCCAATCAATTGAAATTCCACTAGATTCAAAGTGGGATTGACCTCTCTCATGTGCAGTTACAACATTGATCCTTTCCTTTTGAATAATTTTAAAGCTATACCACCATCTAAGATGCAAATTACACTAAATGCAACTAGACTAGGAAAATGAAAAGTGAGAGAAGCTTAACAGTGGGGTTTCTAATGAAGATCAAATGCGGGACACCATACCCACACTTGGGTGTATTATTACAACCCATTTAAAATGAAATAAATAATTACAAATTACAATGGGGCCTCACTATAAGTTCACTCAAAAATCCTAATCTAATAAAGCAAGTAAATCCTAATTAAGTTGATGATGCTTTGGACCACAAGATTGCTACCTCTCCTTTCACCCACTTCTCCTTGCACAAAATAATGAAAGATGGATCAATTTGCATGAAATTAGTAAAATATACAAGAATAATGCAAAAAACAAAATCTAATGCAGCCTAAAATTATGATTGGAGACAAACAATCTAAACAATGATACAACCACAAATCTATTGCAATTCCCCAGCTATGGCATCAAAAACTTGGTGTAGGTTTAAAATTACTCACAAGCACATGAATCAATGTAGTAATTTGTAGGTGAGAGAGGCCGATTCCAAGATGAATTTCATAAATTTTCAATTGACTGGATCTTATTTAAGTTTCTTACCTTAGCCAAAGAAAGAGCGTTTTGATTAGATTAGGAATTTAAAAAACATGAAATGGGAATATTCATAAAACTAATAGCACGGACTAAACAAAACTGCCTAAAAGTAAAGATTTTCAATGGAATTAGAAACTCTCCTAATTAATATGGATTTAATAAATGAAACTAATGCAAAACTAGAATGAACGAATCTAGGAAACTTTAATTAGGGAAACTTGCTAAAAATGAAACTTTCCTAAATTAACACTTTCCTCTTCCTAAAACTTTCTAAAAATAAAACCTTCTAAAACTAAATAATAAAACTTCCTAAAACTAAACTAAGATGCAAATAACTAAACAAGTAATACTAACTTATCATGAAATAAAGAAACAATTAACCAACTTTAAAGAAAATATCCAATCACATGTGCATGACCATGGAGTTGTGTGCATGATTCATGAGTAAGAAAATGGGTGGAATGCATCAAGTAAAAGCTTGCTAACATGGAATCTAACGAAAACAGTAACTAAACTATCTAAAAATCTAAATGGGTTCCTAAGGAATCAAGCAATTAAAGTGTATGCTGGAAATTATGCATGAATCTTGAAAGGTAAAATTCCAAAAATATGGTACTCATGAAAATTAAATAAAGCAAGGCATGGACTGATGTGTTGTGTGTACTAATCATGAATAATAAAACTCAAGATAGGAAGTACTTTATTACTGGAATTAATTAGTAACATGGCTCATGAAATCAATTTATTCATTTACTTGGAAATTACATCAAAGATGGTGTGCATATACATGGAGAACAAAGCTAAAAATTGCACTATTCTAATGCCTAGAACTTTATTCAAAGAAAAGCTTAAACACTCTCCAACTATCTCAAACTAATCTCAAATAACATGCATGTGAAACCCAAAATAGAAAGCAAGAGAGTAAGAGCATGAAGATGGAGATGAAAGCAACAAGAACTAGTTCTAAATCTTAGTAAGAAGTAAGGAAACGATGAAAGGGAAATAATAAGATTTAAAGCTATTGTTCTCTTTCATATCACTACCAGAGTAAATATAACTTTGATCTTGATGAATTAAGCAGGAAAATTAAAAGAAGTGGAAGCAAGATTCAAGGGGAAAAAAATTGAAGAACTATGTGCATGGAAATAAGCAACAATAAAAGTAACAAACAAACAATGATAGCAAGGAATTAAAGTAAGGTACCAACCTGGAATTGAAGTACCAGAACCAAAGAAACAAAGCAAGGAAAAACTAGTGGAAGACAAGGAAAAGCATCTAAGACATTGAAGTACAAAACCTTAAGAGTATCTCCCAGTAGATGTGCTTGATTTCAAGGAGTTAGAATCAACCCCTCTACTTGAAATGGGGGTGGAATTCCATGGGATATTTATAGAGGTTTTTGTATTTCTAATCTTGATGAGAATGTAATCCAATGGTGAGGAAAGAAGCTAAGCATTGAAGTTAGGTAGGATTCTAAGAAGGTAAGTTAAGAATGGATTAGGTAAGTGAGGTGGAAGGTGGACTTTCTAAATATGAACAAAGGGAAAGGGGAAGTGCTTCCTTTTAAGGGATTAGCATGGAATCCCTTTCCTTAAAGTATGTCACATGATGTGATAGAAAGAAAGAGGGAAAATATAGGAAAGATGAAGCGAAGAGATAGGAAGGTGAGGTAGTTGAGTGAGGAAAGGGATTAAAAGGTGGAGTTGAGGGAGTGGATGGATTTAGAAGGGGGGAGGCACCACTTTTCAAGGAAGGTGGCATGGAACTCCTTCCCTTCTAAGTATGTGATATGGTAGGTAGGAAGAAAGAGAGAAAAGAGGAGGAAAAGAGAGGGAAAGATAAGGAAATTTGACTTGGTTTCTCTCTTGATTGGTCCACCTAAGCATGCATATCTTACTGTGTTGATTAGTATAGGATAATTGCTTCCCTTCTAAGTATGTGATATGGTTCACTATTTAGTATAGGATAATTGCTTTTAAATGTCTTCCAATCATGTGACTCCATGTGGCATGTCTCTCATGTGGCTTGGTGGCTCACTATGACGACCCGGGTTTTCCCATGCATTTATAAATGCAAGATCTAAATTCCTAAGGCGGGATGCATCCCTATTTGAAAACCATTTTATAAAAACCATGCAATGCAGCGGAAAATCTTTAGTTTTAAACTCATTTTGAAAACCCCGAGTGTCATTTGCTTTCACAATAACCAAAGCATTTTTGAAAAAAAAACTTTAGAAATCATAAATGTTTTCCCAGGTATATCCAGTCACAACTCACAGCCCAACTGTAAATAAATACAAATACGTAGAGTATTTAGTTAAATGGATAATTGTCTCCTTTTAATTTTTCTGGCTCGTATCACTAACATTTCTTGAGACGTCTTCTACTCGTGAATGGAGCTATCCTGAAAAATGTTAAGGATTGGGTGAGTATATACTATACTCAGTAGGAGTCTATCACTACTAGTTTTACAATCATGTTCAATATCGATATTAAAAACCATTGTCGAATTGGAATACTGACGACTTAAAGAATCACATAATCCAAGTCGAAAGTATCATATATATCATAAACATAATGATATGCATAAGATGCTCAACTGAATCTAACTCATGGATATATGGTATGGTCGACCAACCTCATGTCATGCCATATGCAATGCAAGTAAATCCTCAAACCATAGGGCCCACTATGCCCACGACCTCGCTATCGTGTGGTCCTCGGGTACCTAGGGACACAGGGTCATAGCCTCCATGGGGCATATGACACTTTGACCCAGTGTCGTTACACCAGTGGTAGCCCCCTATACCACATGCAGTCGAAGCAGGGACATGCCCTTTTTGGGCGTGGTACCCATTCCACCTAATAGTGGTAGAGGTTGGGAGGTCACCCCAGACCTCTCGGCATAGTGACCACAAGCTTATTAGCCCAAATCATATACGATCAAACAAGCAAAAACCTCTTTCTCAAAACCTGTCCTCTTTGGGTCCCTCACAACTGCCTGGCCCTCACAACTGCCTACCCAGAGTCTTTTGGGCACTCCAGCGTCTTTTGGTAACCCTCAAGGACATGCAAAAAAAATTTTCAAAACTCAATAGCCACAAATCATGCAATTTGTGCAATTGTTTGCAAAACATGTCTATGAATAATGTATTTATCATATGCATGCTGAATTCATTTATATGCTAAACAAGTCATAAAATTAAGTCATGCTAAACAGGTCATATAATTTATACTTAGAACATGCATTCTCAAAACAATCATGGGCTCTTTTTTAAAAGTCTAGTAGCGATAAAGCACCTACCTCGAAGTCTCCTGGAGTCGCGTCCTTCGTCACTCAACCCGTCCTTGGGTCTCATTTTATAAACTCCTGGATATGAATGGATACAAGGAGTCCTTATCAATTTCTATCTATTTAGAAATTAGATCGCTAGATTTGCCTTTTAGGGTCCATGGGTCCTTGCCTAATTCATTATCGGGGTAGATCCTATGATGTGGATCTACTATTCAATGGTTAACTCTGTAAATTGTCTTCTGATCCTAACTTTATCGTCTCATTAGGTCCGCGTGTCCCAGTTCCCAGGACACCCATGCATCCTGGTTGAACCGTAGCCGCCTCATGTGCATGTGCGCCTAAAGGCCGTGCCAGCGACCGCATTTTGCATGCGTACATGCATGCTTAAGCGAAGCGCTATGATGCGCGTCCTGGATGGCATCGCACAAACGCACCTTTGGTGTAGCATGGTACGTCTCCGCTCCCAGGGCACCCCGTGCATCTCGATAGAGCCAGGACCCGTCCCCCACATGTCGCGCGCACTCGAAGGCCGCACAAGGGATAGTGTATGCACTGTCGTATGCCTGGAACCTGTCCTAAGTGCACATGAAGCATGGCGTCCCTGGGACGCCTTGTTCGTGCAGAGTTGATTGGAACCGGCTTGAGATGTTTTTCGGCTAGGAAAACCGGCTGGAAACGCTAGATCTAGCACGGATCTAGCCTGAAAGGAGGAAGAACCAAAGAGAGAGGGAAAGACAGGCTTACCTGGGCAGCCTAGGGAGCGCCTATCGCTGGTGGTAGAGCCCCGTTCTGGTTTTGAAACTTCATGCCACTGGAAAACTCGACGAAGGGAAAAACCCAATTTTGGGGTGATGCCAGGGAAGAAATGGGGAAGACAAAGAAGGGGAATGGCCAACCTGATGGTCCTGGCCGTTGTCGGAAATAGCAGGGAAACTGGGTTTCCAATTTTTGCGGAAACCGCAGCCCCAGATGACCGAAAAAATTGTGTTTTGAAGAGGGGGGAGATCGGGCTTGTTATAGCCTTGCTATGGCGGTGGCAGAAATCTCTGGAAACTAGGGTTTCTGGAGAAATCTAAAGGAAGAAGATGACGGGGTGCCGTTATCAAAACGGCTCCCTGCATTTTCTGTCTTTTTCGTTTTTAATTTAAATTACAAAAATGCCCCTAATCTTTAAACGGCTGTTACTTCTTCATACGAACTCCATTTTTGGCATTCTTTGAGGCGTTGGATTCCATTTTTCGAGTAGAATCTAATGGTACCAAGTTTTCTTACAAATTCCTTCATTTACTATTTTAAATAAAGTAAAACATTTAACACAGTTTATTTCCCATAGAATGTCCAATTTTTGTTAAAAATAGCATAAATTGCTCAGGCATCACATTATTACCCCCTTAAAAGAATTTCGACCTCAAAATTCCATAAATTATCATCTTCAAGGTATTTTGTCTCTTAAATAACTTTTTGGTGAATGCATTCTCCCCTTAGGAATCAAATCTAGGCTCAACCTTAATTTATCATTTTAATTGTTCCTTCTACAAGGCCTTACCTATAAGGGCCGCTTTTGCTACGTACTCTGATGCATACTCCCATACGTGCCAGTTTGACAATACCGGTTTCTAGCTGTAATTCATCTATCTCGAAATCCTTAGATGCCTATACTTTTCTCATCATGTATAGGATAGTCTCCTCATAGATCATGCTTCTTTATTCGTGTATAAATTACTCCATACTTCTTTGAGATCATATGATCTTATTTCTCCTATTTCATTTTGAATATTATAGGATAATCCCTTTTTCTTCTTGTCTTCCATCTAGTGATCTCTTCATCATCCACATCTCCTTCTAATGGTTGGTTATATGTCATTAGTAAGAGTCAAAAAAGAAAAAAAAATTACCTTCTTTCTATTGTGTCTAACTTTGCTTCTTATCTTTTATGTTTGTCCCCAAGATACTTCAATAACTGACATGGTATCATGTGCTCTACAACCAAACCCTTGATTAACTTCGAATTTCAACTGTCTATTGTTTTCCATATGTGACTTGATTCCTCGACCAAAGTTACATTCAAAATAAAATCATGAAAGCCAATTAGTAGCATCTTCCATTGAGGACCTTATCATATACTGAAAGTAAAATGTCCTAACTCTATATCCAGTTTCATAATTATTGAATTCATTAAACGCTTTTCTCCGTGAAGATTTTATCCAAACTCATGTCAAATGTTAATGGTCGATTCATCATCATGGGTCAAATGTTCTCCTCGAGAGGCCTATCTCACTATTCACATCAATTTGTCATTAGGATTTTCAATAATTTTCCCATTTATGCAAAGCAAAAAGTCTCTTATTCATAACCGAGTACACTTACTAGGTCATGGTTGAATCCTTTGTCATCATCCTCTTTGTCCTTTCTTTGCTTGATGGTTTTCTTCGTAATCTTTCAGTCCAAAAGTTCTATACTCAATCCAGTAGGGTTAGTCCTTAGGAAATTCCTTCAATTGATTTTTCGTACTTGGTATATGCTCATAATAACTAATTATTTGTCTAAAGGCAACGTAACATTAAAATTTCACCTTATAGTGTGCTAGCCATCTCACCTTTTCTCCTTCCATCCCTATGTCAATATATTGTGCAATCTTTTATCAAGGCTTTATCGTCAACCATGCAGTCTGTATTGTCAGGAGGTATCCTCAGAAGTAGTGATTTTCTCAATTCCTCAAATTTTATCCTTCAAGTGCCTCCTCATACTTAGCTTATAATAGCAGTTCTCGTTCAATAGCTACTACATCAAGTTATGCTGAAGCTGTTAAATCATCAAATTTGAAAAACACTCAGGTAAGCATGGAACATTTTCGTAGACATATAGAAAGACTTTATTTGATTACCTATTGATCCCTTTCTAGATATATCTTTGTCATAAGCTCAAGGGTCTCTAAAGTGATCGATACTTATTTGCCTTTCTTTTCAATCCAAGTCAGTAGTATTTTTCAGACCCAAAGTAATTTCTTCACCTTGTCATGGTAGCCATTACGATTTGGAACGTCTTTCACATTGGTTTAGATCACTTCTTCCTTTTTGCTCCTATCTCAGTTGCTACTGTACTCATTGTACTCGTAGTTCTTCCATGACGTAGTTTAATGAACTAACCTCAAACTCTCAAACATCTTAGTTTGACAAATAACTTCTTTTAGGTAAAACTCTTGTCTAAATACTTATAATATCCCTCTGAGTATATAACTTCGACTACTAACATATTTGATTAAATAGTGTGGGATACCTTTATTTAGTCAACAGTACTCTAAAGGTAATGACTAAATAATGGTCTTAAGATATTTGCTCTTCCAATCTATGATAACGAGGCCTCAATTTGATCCTTGATGGTACCCTACTTGCTAAAGAAAGACAAATGGACAAGTCACTATCCTGGCTTAATTCCTTTTTCAATATATTTTATTGGCAAGGTGGGATATCACCAAATTTTCCTTTTTATGGATTATATCCATTGGTGTTCCCCATAAGCTAATGGATCCGATAAGAATCTAATTGATATCAAACCATTTGTAGAATTTTAATTTCTAGTTGGTCACCATTCCTCTTCCAAAATTTCTTGTCACATGATCTCCTGAAATTCGATACTCTACTCAAAGTCTTAAACCCCATATGCTTTCTCTCTTTTATACTCTTTTACGATAAGATCACCAACTCATCTATCATCATTCCTTCGAAGTTGATTGGTTTATGTTCCCACTTGATTCAAGATGAAAGATTTGTATGTATCTTCATAAAGTCATGATCTTCTTCTTTTGAGTATTCAATATTCATTGAATACTGGTAGTTACATCTCTATCTCTTTCTTTCTTTTCTTCAAAAACCTCATTTTTGTCTACCTAGATTAATGTCTTCATGTGCTTTGTTGCATATAATTGATACTACATCTACTCCTTTACTTAACAGATATGATAAACTGAATGCTTCTAAGAAATTCTAAACTGTCTTAAGATCATTGAAATCCTCAATTGCCTATAACCTCAATAAAATTCGTACAATGTCTTAATAATGACATTGATGTTTTGATCATGCTATACTTTTCTTACAAGTTCATGTTAGGATCAGTCTATTATCATCCTTAGTATTATCATCAAAATCTTTTGATAACTCGGTCGAATTCATTTCCCTATCATATTCGTGTTATGTTTCTCTTAATCACATGATATGTCACTTGTATACATCTTCTGATTTGCTCCATAATACTCAGGTAGTTATTATTCGATAGCACTTCACTCTTCATAAGACTCTAATTAAGATATCCAAAATTGAGCTAAGTCCTTTAGGATCCATACCTTTGTGATCTAGTACGAGTCACAGTTATCTCCTAGTATCATCTTGTATGTTCATCCCTATTAGATTATCATCAAAATCTTCTCAAAGTCCGTATTTTACATCCCTTATCATATTCATATTCTGATATTCTTTATGATGGTAAGGTAGCTATCTAGGTTCTTCGATGTTCTCATCTTTGGTGAGATTGATCTATTACAGGTCAAAACTATCTACTAACAAGTTCACTAACATCTTCATTCATCATTCTCATCATAATCTAATTTATATATGAGTTTCCCTGTTTGCACCACTGCACAACAATCCTTATTGATAAGATTTAAGCCATCCAACATCTAAGTATTTGCTAGACCCATCTCCATTTTCACCTATTTGTTTATGGTGAAATGCCTTGAGCATTAATATTGTAATCTTCAAATAGAAGTAGTCATCTCTACTACTTCTATTTATACTACTTCTTGATTTTCTCTATTGTCTATGACCCTTGGACATGCTGGACTGGCTGTGAAAGGATAAAACCTGGGCTCTGATGCCAACTGTGACGACCCGGGTTTTCCCATGCATTTTTAAATGCAAGATCTAAATTCCTAAGGCGGGGATGCATCCCTATTTGAAAACCATTTTATAAAAACCATGCAATGTAGCGGAAAATCTTTAGTTTTAAACTCATTTTGAAAACCCCGAGTGCTATTTGCTTTCACAATAACCAAAGTAGTTTTTGAAAAAAAACTTCAGAAATCATAAATGTTTTCCCAGGTCTATCCAGTCACAGCTCACAGCCCAACTGTAAATAAATACAAATACATGTCCAAAGGGTAGAGTGTTTACTTACATGTATAATTGTCTCCTTTTGATTTTTCTTGCTCGTAGCACTAACATTTCCTGAGACGTCTTCTACTCGTGAATGGAGCTATCCTGAAAATTGTTAAGGATTGGGTGAGTATATACTATACTCAGTAGGAGTTTATCACTACTAGTTTCACAATACATGCTACGTTTAAAATCATATGCTCTTTAAAACATGTGCACGTTTGAACAATCATGTTCAATATCGATATTAAAAACCATTGTCGAATTAGAATACTGACGACTTAAAGAATCACATAATCCAAGTCGAATGCATCATATATATCATAAACATAATGATATACATAAGATGCTCAACTGAATCCAACTCATGGATATATGGTATGGTTGACCAACCTCATGTCATGCCATATGCAATGTGTGAGGCCCCGGGTTTTTAAAAACATGATTTGTAAAGTATTTTGAAAGGCAGGGCCCTTAAGAGTGTAAAAAATTTTCGCAAAAAAAAGCAGCGGAAATTCTTTTCTTTAGAACTTGTTTTGAAAACCCAAGTCACCACTTCATACATAACATAAGTACAATTTGTGTACAAAATAAAATTCCATTGAAGGAATATACTTTTATTAAACTCCAGGATCCATCCAGTGGTTCACAGTACAGCCAAATCTAGTACAATACTTGTCCAAATTACATGATCCAAAACTCAAGCTCACCATACAATAAAACTCTCAACAAATAAAAATACATGTCTTCAAGGGTATACCTTGAAGATTATTCTCTTCAAGTCTTCTATAGTCTTCAGCTCCTAACTCTCATTCCCTGGATCTGAGATATTGCAACAAGTACAATATCTCAGCAAGCAATGCTTGGTAGGGGATTCAAGAAACATAATAATTGACAATGTAATTCCAATACTTCATAATCTCAATATCCTTGAACATATTCTTTACTTTGTAAGTTATGTATATCTATATACATACATACCCTTCATGGGTAAACCAGTTAAATTTGTGAAAATAGTCAAATATCACTCCCAACTAAGCTGATCAATTCTCTTCATTTTGAGAATTTAGTATTACAGCTAATCTCATACAGGGAATTTCCCTTCTTGGGAAACATTGGTAATATACAATTACCTAGCATTTCATTATGCTATAACATAAGGCATTTCAGTATGCCTATTCCCATATGCATCATAGTGCAAAATAATCAGAAAGGTTGCTATCTTTGCCGGTCTGATCCGTACTAGCGCGCTCGGATAACTGCCCTGTTCACCACTGATACCACGCTGGAAAATATTATGTCACTGCCCATATGGGGGGGCAAGACTTTCACAGTGGTGGCCTTCCCATAATTGCCACCACCCGACGTTTAGCCTCTCATTGGGCAAGGTATCATCACATCATCAAATTTCAAAGAGCGGGTGGCCAAACCCTCATAACTCCTCTAGCAATAGCATCCCCTAGGCTCATGCCTATTAAAACAAACTCATAAGCCTCCAAGCTTGTATGTAAAATAGATTTCATATATATCAGACCACATGTCTGTTTACTTAGGGCTGAAATATTTTCTAGTTCCCTATTCACTTATAGTTTAGTCCTTAACCATCTTATAGGTGTTTGGTTAGATCATAAGGTTTTCAAGAGATTTACTACAAATATTATCATTACTCTTGTCAACATAAGATCATGAGTACAATCATGAATATCTCATGTAAATGCATTCATCAAATCCTCCTACCTTTAAGGATTGATCTCTTTTCCCCAATCTTCCATGATCATGACTGATGTATGTAAGCTGTACATCCATACATATTGTCAATATATAAATTATGAACAATCCTATTGATCACTAGATCTGATGTTTAGAATGATCTTTAGATCATTCATATCTAAGTATTTTTCTATCTCTAAGTCTTTGCATGTTCATCTCCTTGATCTTGATCGTTCATAGATCCTTTGATTGACAATCTACACATGTTGATAAAGATCAAGGTCCTAGATCTTCTATCATCTAGTTCTTCTTTGATCTAAGTTCAGTTCTTGGATCATCCCTATGGAGGATGATCTTGGTTTTCTTCCTTGAATCACCTTTGATCAAGGGTTTGGATTATCTAATCTAATGAACTATAACAAGTATACTACTAAACATACATACTAAGTACAATATAGTGTTCTTATTCTTATTATTCTTGATCATCCAAGATCTAATGGATCTTGTTTGATCGTCCTTATCTTACTTACTGTTTTTATTAGGGTTAAGTAATTTACTAACCTTTTATGCTCTTATTATTATTATTCAACCAGTTAGTGTCTTACTTGGTTGAAGATAATTTATTTCTTCCTATCACTAGACAACTCCTCCTTATTTCAGGATGACCAGTACTTACTAGTTAAAGTCTACTCAAAAAGTGGTTAATACAACCCTCATGTAAGGAGGCGTTTAGACCTCTCTTACGTCAATGGGAGGTGAGGGAAAAGCACTTGGCTCTTGTATACCCCCTATAACCACAATGTTTAGAGTCCACTGGAGTGGTACTAGCTCAACCTTTGACAAGGTTCCTATTAGCTCTTTACCTTAAGTCCCTTCTCTAATTGATTTTAATTAATTTCCATGGATATGCACGATGTCATCCATGGATGTTCATTATTTTCCTACTTTGCGCCAAGGAAATGATAAATCATTCCTTATATTGTCCTACTAACTATAGCCCTTATTAAGTCAAAATCATTCATTCATCTTAGTTGTCCATGAATTTCTATATTTCATCAGTTTACATTTTTGGTGATTTATGCTCCTTGTATCTTAACAATTGAATAAAATTTGACAATAAGTAAATCATCAACTTGAAAGCATAAATCAAATATAAGTTTAACAACTATATACTAACATTCTTCCTATGAATGTAACTTAAGCTAGTGAAATAAAACTAACATGATCCTAAGTTATGAAACACATCTTCTATCATAATGAAATCATGTTTAAATCCTAATTTACACTAACATGATCCTAAGATAATCAAATCTACTAACAAATTACTCATTTAGGGCATATCATACTAAAATTTAAAGATTACACTATCATGCTTTCTAACTTAGAACATAAATCATATTTACACTTCTATATCCAATAAAAGACAAATAAAACTTAAAACATAAATCACATTTACACTTCTATATCCAATAAAAGACAATTAAAATAATTTTATTAAGATTATTATAAACCTTTAAATATGATCCAACCATTAGATCTTAGGTATTTTCCTTTAGATTAAGGGTTTTAATTACTTTTAGGGCTTTTAATCCATTAAGATCCAAAAATCATATCCACTTGATTTTGTCACATTTCCTCCATGATCTAACTGGATTCCATCATAATATCATCCCTTTAATCCATCCCAATGATCTGATCATACTTGATCTCATTGATCAAGTGGGTCTCTTTGTATTTTTTTTTATTTTTATTTTTGGGTTTTTCTACCATAAAGGGTAGATCCCCTATTTTATCCAAGATCTATACAAATTAACCATAGATATTACTTTATTACATTATTATATCATCGCTAAAATAAATTTCCAAGATCTGATCACCTCAAATCTTGAAGATCTTAGAAATTGGACACTTATTTCCAAAATACAGAAAAATACAGAAATAAATTTTAGAAATATTATTACTTCATTAGAAACTAGACATTACAAGATTTCCATAGCTTCTTTCTGATCTCAATTTGGAGTTCATATGACTCCACAATCTTAAATTGAAGTTTTCAGCCGTTCCTAAGGTCTAGATTTGATCTAGGCCCACCAGAATTAATCTCTCTCAATTGAGGGTCCAAAACTACTCAGATCTTTCTGAAACTTCTACCCTAGGGGTTTTGGACCATTCTGGATTGATTGGTGGAGTCAGATTTTTCATCTGAGCACTCCACCATCATGAATTAAGGGTTCTGTTGTTTACTTTATTTTTACCTTTTTATTACCAAAATTAATTACAGTAAAATAAAAATTACATAAAAAAATACTAAAAATATATGAAAAGGATTTCCACTTACTTGATTGGAGAGAAAACCTCATTTATATGCCCAATTTAAAAAAAATACCTTGTTGATGAAGATATAGCCTAAAATCCACCTTTCTTGCAAGTACCGTTGTTTGAACCGTTGGATCTTGAAATTTCTTTGGGGGTTTTGTAGAATAGATGTGTTAGGATGTTTTGGATGTGGAATTGATCAAATTAGATCTAGAACAGAGTGCCTAATTGAATTTAGGTCTCTTGTTCTAATCTAAAAAGAAAAACAAGTTGGAAAGAGATCTAACTCTTGGAAATTTTGGGGTTTTGGAGAGGGATTCTAGATCTAATTTTTCAAGGAGATTGAAGATAATTTCTTGGGGATTTTATGAGGATTTTTGGAAGATTTTTGGGGTTGTATTTATAGGCATTTTGGGTCTTTTTCCATGATTATAATATGTTATTTTTTTAATATAAAATGACATGAAAGTCTTCAATGCTCCCATGCCTAACTTTTCTTCCCCATGACTAGCTGATCTTTGTTGACCCATGTTTCACATGGGCTGCTGATCAAATTGGTTGTTGGGGACGTGGTGGTCCCCATGTGGGCCCCACATGGTGTAAAAAGTCCATTTTGCCCTTTATGCATAAAACTTTGGGTTTTATTCCCATGATCTCGGATTTGAGTGTACTTAGTGGCGTTGGATTCGTATTTCTTAGTACATTCTAAATTTTGATGTTTCATATTTTGATTTTTGGAATATTTTGATTTTTGGGTAAAATTACTATTTTACCCCTTTTGTCCAAAAAAATGAAAAACTTGAGGATTTCTCATCCGAATTCGAAATTTGTCGTGCTTACAGTCATTTTGAAGGGTTTTCTGAGTTTAAATTCAATTTTACATATCTTATGATTTGATTATACTTTTATAAAAAGTATATTTTAAATAACCCTAATATTTCAGCCCAAAATATCTGAAACTCAAACTTTATTGATTTTTCTCAATCAATTTACAAAAATTGGGGTTATTACAATGCAAGTAAATCCTCAAACCATAGGGCCCACTATGCCCACGACCTCACCGCTGTGTGGTCCTCGGGTACCTAGGGACACAGGGTCATAGCCTCCACGGGGCATATGACACTTCGACCTAGTGCCGTGACACCAAGAGCAGCCCCCTGTACCACATGCAGTCGAAGCAGGGACATGCCCTTTTTGGGTGTGGTACCCATTCCACCTAATAGTGGTAGAGGCTGGGAGGACACCTAGACCTCTCAGCATAGCGGCCATGAGCTTATTAGCCCAAATCATATATGATCAAATAAGCAAAAACCTCTTTCTCAAAACTTGTCCTCTTTGGATCCCTCACAACTACCTACCCTGTGTCTTTTGGGCACTCCAGCGTCTTTTGGTAACCCTCAAGGACATGCAATATTTTTTTTCAAAACTCAATAGCCACAAATCATGCAATTTAGGCAATTGTTTACAAAACATGTCTATGCATAACGTATTTATCATATGCATGCTGAATTCATTTATATGCTAAACAAGTCATGAAAGTAAGTTATGCTAAACAGGTCATATAATTTATACTTAACACATGCATTCTCAAAACAATCATGGGCTCTTTTTTAAAAGTCTAGTAGCGATAGAGCACCTACCTCGAAGTCTCCTGGAGTTGCATCCTTCGTCACTCAACCCATCCCTGGGTCTCATTTATAAACTCCTAGATATGATGGATACAAGGAGTCCTTATCAATTTCGATCTATTTTGAAATTAGATCGCTAGATTTTCCTTTTAGGGTCCATGGGTCCTTGCCTAATTCATTATCGGGCTAGATCCTATGATGTGGATCTACTATTCAATGGTTAACTCTGTAAATTGTCTTCTGATCCTAACTTTATCGTCTCATTTTGTCCGCGTGTCCCAGTTGCCAGGACACCCGTGCATCCTGGTTGAATCGCGACTGCCTCACGTGCGTGCGCGCCCAAAGGCCGTGCCAAGGACTGCGTTTTGCATGCACACATGCTTGCTCAAGCAACATGCTATGACGCTCGTCCTGGATGGCATCGTACGGACGCACCTTTGGTGTAGCATGGCGCGTCTCAACTCCCAGGGCACCTCGTGCATCCCGGTAGAGCCAGGACCCATGCCCCACGTCACGCGCACACCCGAAGGCCGTACCAGGGACAATGTACGCACTGTCGTACACCTGGAACCCATCCCAGGGACCCCGTCCCAGGTGCACATGAAGCATGGCATCCCTGGGACGCCTTGTTCATATAGAGCCGGTTGGAACCTGCTTGGGACGTTTTCCGGCTAGGAAAACTGGCTGGAAAAACCGGTTGGAAACTCTAGATCAAGAAAAATCTAACCTGAAAGGAGGAAGAACCAAAGAGAGAGGAAAAAACGGGCTTACCTGGGCAGCCTAAGGAGCACCTATCGCTGGTGGTAGAGCCCCGTTCTGGTTCTGAAACTTCATGCCACCAAAAAACTCGACGAAGGGAAAAACCTAGTTTTTGGGTGATGCCAGGGAAGAAATGGGGAAGAGAAGGAAGGGGAATGGTTGGCCTGATGGTCCTAGTCGTTGCCAAAAATCGCAAGGAAACTGGGTTTCCGATTTTCGCCAGAAACCCCAGCCCCACATGACCGAAAAAATCGTGTTTTGAAGAGGTGGGAGATAGGGCTTTTTATAGCCTGTAATAGCTTGAATTTCTATAGTTTAAATAATTATTTTTGCAAGGAATTAATAACAGAAGCAAGTTAGCTCTAATAATTATAGAGTAGATATGAATTCCTTTGTTCTAGATTTCAAGTCCCCAATGTGACTAACAGACTCACATTTTGGAGAAAAATCCTTAACCAAGAGGCAAGGGACATCCAAGTGTTATGAACCACCTGATTTCAATATCCACCATAGATTGTTCATAGGAATCAAATTACTGTATAGAGTACCTCTATATTTAGTAGGTTTTAGCCCTTGTTTATCATAAAGATCACTAATTAGGGTTATTTTCATATTTTATAAAATTAGGGTACAATTGTAAAAAAAAGATATTTTTGGTATTTCAAACCCTAAAAGATGGATAATCCAGAATCCAAGCATCAATATGGGCCCACCTACCAAATTTATAAAGTCCAAAAGTTTAGAATGCAGAACGGCTATCATTACCATTTTTAGCATAGTCAGAAACCATAAAAGCATCTTCAAACCTTATCCATATAAAAGAGGTTGTAAAGATCATCAAAACATAAGGTGGCAAAGCTTCCTTACATGCATCCATATGTTTCATTGCCCTTGGAGAGCTTCTAGATGAAACTTGAGAGCCACACATGTCAAAGGAAGCATGCATTTGAAGTACACTCAAGTCATGGCTTGTTGGAGACTAAAACCCCTAACTTTATCTGCCTAGACGTCAGAATGGGAACCACCTACATGTGTACCACGAGTTTTTCACGAAAAGGTGGTACAAACTACTTAAATCCATGTAGAATACATGAAGGAATGAGTATGATTAGTGGACAAAAATAAGGAGGTGAGGAGCAAGACAAAAAAGGAAAAATCTACTGTTAGTTTTCATCCAAAAATTTCAAGAAAGGGTGGCTGAGATCTATTTACTTCCAAGACTATCCTAAAGTAACTAATGATAAACCATTTGAGTTAGGATTGACTTATGATGACTCGGGTTTTTGTAACACATTTTGTAATGTATTTTGAAAGGCAGGGTCCTTAAGAGTGTAAAAAAATTTCGCAAACCAAAGCAGCGGAAATTGTTTTCTTTAGAACTTGTTTTGAAAACCCAAGTCACCACTTCATACATAACATAAGTACAATTTGTGTACAAAATAAAATTCCATTGAAGGAATATACTTTTATCAAACTCCAGGATCCATCCAGTGGTTCACAGTATAGCCAAATCTAGTACAATACTTGTCCAAATTACATAATTCAAAACTCAAGCTCATCATACAATAAAACTCTCAACAAAGAAAAATACATGTCTTCAAGGGTATACCTTGAAGATTATTCTTTTCAAGTCTTATATCGTCTTCAGCTCCTAACTCTCCTTCCCTGTATCTGAGATATTGCAACATTTACAAGATCTCAGCAAGCAATGCTTGGTAGGGGATTCAAGAAGCATAATAATTGACAATGTAATTCCAATACTTCATAATCCCATTATCCCTCAACATATTCATGTCTCTACTCTTTACTTTGTAATTTATATATATCTATATACATACATACTCTTCATGAGTAAACCAGTTAAATTTATGAAAGGAGTCAAATATCATTCCCAACTAAGTTGATCAATTCTCTTCATTGTGAGAATTTAGTATTACAGCTAATCTTATACTCGGAATTTCCCTTCTTGGGAAATATTGGTAATATACAATTACCTAGCATTTCATTATGCTACAACATAAGGCATTTCACTATGCCTATTCTCATATGCATCATAGTGCAAAATAATCAGAAAGGTTACTATGCTGCAGTCTGATCCGTACTAGCACGCTTAGATGACTGCCCTATTCACCACTAATACCACGGTGGAAAATATTATGTCACTGCCCGTATGGGGGGGCAAGACTTTCACAGTGGTGGTCTTCCCATAATTGCCACCACCCGACTTTAAGCTCTCTTTGGGCAAGGTATCATCATATCATCAAATTTCAAGGAGCGGGTGGCCAAACCCTCATAACTCCTCTAGCAATAGCATTCCCCTAGGCTTATGCCTATTAAAACAAACTCACAAGCCTCCAAGCTTGTATGTAAAATAGATTTCATATATATTAGACCATATGTCTGTTTACTTAGGGCTGAAATATTTTCTAGTTCCCTATTCACTTATAGTTTAGTCCTTAACCATCTTATATGTGTTTGGTTGGATCATAAGGTTTTCAAGAGATTTAATACAGGTATTAACATTACTCTTGTCAACATAAGATCATGAGTACAATCATGTATATCTCATGTAAATGCATTCATCAAATCCTCCTACCTTTAAGGAGTGATCTCTTTTCCAAAATCTTCCATGATCATGATTGATGTATGTGATATGTACATCCATGCATATTGTCAATATATAAATTATGAACAATCCTATTGATCATTAGATATGATGTTTAGAATGATCTTTAGATCATTCATATCTAAGTATTTTTCTATCTTTAAGTCTTTGTATGTCCATCTCCTTGATCTTGATCTTTCATAGATCCATTGATTGACAATCTACATATGTTGATAAAGATCATGGTCCTAGATCTTCTATCATCTAGTTCTTCTTTGATCTAAGTTCAGTTATTGGATCATCCCTAAGGAGGATGATCTTGGTTTTCTTCCTTGAATCATCTTTGATCAAGGGTTTGGATTATCTAATCTAATGAACTATAACAAGCATACTAATAAACATGCATACTAAGTACAATATAATATTCTATTTCTTATTGTTCTTGATCATACAAGATCTAATGGATCATGTTTGAATATCCTTATCTTACTTATTATTTTTATTAGGGTTAGGTAATTTACTAACCTTTTATGCACTTATTATTATTATTCAACCAGTTAATGTGCTAGTTGAAGGTAACTTATTCAAGCCTAAATCTAGACTGCTCCTCTTATTTCCAATTGGCTAAGGCTTACTAGTTGAATGGGTGAACACAAAGTGGTTACTTCAATCCTCATGTAAGGAGGCGTTTAGACCTCACAAACGTCAACGAAAGGTAGGGGAAGAGTGAGGCTCTATTAGATAACCCCCTTAACCACTATGTTCACCATTCACTAGAATGACCATAGCTCAACCTTTCATAAGGTTCCTATAAGCATGTTTACCCTAAGTACTCTTTCTAATGGATTTTAATTAAGTCCATGAATATTTATAATGTCATTCATGGGGTTTATTATTCTTTTCCTAGGTTGGGCCAAGGATTTGATATTCCTTATATTGTCCTACTAACTATAGCCCTTACTAATTAAGTCCAAAGTACTCCATTCTTATTAGTGTCACGAAACTCTACTTTCTCATTAGATTACATTTTTGATGTTTTATGCTCTTTATCTCATAACCAGTAGATCTACTAATAACATTTAACCATAAATGAATTATAAATTCAAAGCATAAAACTACATAAGTTAACACTTAATGATAATGAGGCAAGGTACTTAAAATTACACTAGCATGATTTCCAACTAATATACCTTAATAACTCAATTTAAACTATCATGGACTTAAGGTAGAATCTCATACTATAGTATAAACTTATATGAAATTCTAGCATGGTCCTAAGTTAGAATGGCATGAAATCATACTAAAGTGTCCCCAAGATAATTAAATCTAGCACCCTATGATAACAATATAATCATATATCATGCTAAAGTCTAAATGTTATACTAGCATGCTTTATAACATAAATCATATTTAAAATGCTATTATCAATTAATATAAAATAAAACTAATTACATTTACATTTTTAGAAACCTTTGCTTATGATCCAACCATTAGATCTTAGATTTTTTTCCTTTGATTAAGGATTTTAGTTATATTTAGGGGATTTTGTTTATTAAGGTCCAAAGATCATATTGATCTATTTTTTTCATAATCCATCCATGATTTCCTTGGATTTCATCATATCAACATTCATTCTATCCATCCCAAGGATCTGATCACACTTGATCTCATTGATGAAGTGGGTCCCTTTGTATTTTTAGGGTTTTTCTACCATAATGGGTAAATCCCTTAATATATCTCAGATATATCTAAATAAATCATAGATATCACTTTATTTCAATATTATATCATTATTAAAATATATTTTCAAGATCTGATCATCTCAGATCTTGAAGATCTAGGTAATTGGAAACTTGTTTCTTTAATACAAAAATTTGTACTAAATATTATGTCCATTTTATCATTTCATCAGAAAATAGAGGTTTCAAGCTTTCCATAGCTTCTTTCCGATCTCAATTTGGAGTTCAGATGACTCCAGAATGTGATCTGGAAGTTCATAGTCCTTCCTAGGGCTTGGATTTGATCTGGGCCCAAGGAACGGACGGCCTAGATTAGTCGGGCAGAACGAGTTGGGCCGAACGCGCTTGGTTCGTTGGGCACGTCCGCTGAGATGAAATGCGGAAGCACCCACACAGGGCATCCACGGACGCGGACGGGACGAGCGGGACGTTCGTCGTCTGCGCGCTCGTAAACGGGACGCTCGTCGGACGCGTCCACTCGTCAGTTTGACGGACGTAGACGGGACGTTCATTGTCTGCGCGCTTGTAAATGGGATGCTCGTCGAGCGCGTCCACTCGTCAGTTTGACGGACGTAGATGGGACGAGCGGGACGTTCGTCGTCTGCGCGCTCGTAAATGGGACGCTCGTCGGGCGCGTCCACTCGTCAGTTTTACGAACGCGGACGGGACGAGCGGGACGTTCGTCGTCTGCGCACCCATCGTCTCACTTAGGAGGATGTCCCAAGCGTAGCACGCACATAGAACATTTTCGCATGCGCCGTTTCTGACGGTGTGTCACATGTGTGTCTTAGGCGCTGTTAGATCTGGAGATCGGACAGTCCATTCTGGACCATCCAATCAATCCTCTCTCAATTGAGGGCCCAAAACATCTCCCATTATTGTGAAAATTCTACCCTAGGGGTTTTGGACCCTTCTGGATCTATTGGTGTAGTCAGAATTTTCATCTAAGTACTCTGTAATCCTGAATTAAGGATTTTGTTATTACTTTATTTTTACCTTTTTTATCATCAAAATAAATTACAGTAAACTAAAAATTACATAAACTAGTATTAAACATCTATAGAAAATATTCCCACCTACTTGATTGGAGAAAAAAACCTTGGTTCTATGCCCAATTTAAAAAGAATACCTTGTTGATGAAGATATGGCCTAAGATCCACCTTTCTTACAAATTCCCGTTGTTTGAACCGTTGGATCTTAAAGTTTCTTTGGGGGTTTTGTAGAATAGATATGGTGGGAAGTTTTGGATGGTGTAATTGATGAAATTAGATCTGGCACAGAGTGCCTAATTGATTTTAGGTCTCTTGTTCCAATCTAAAAAGAAAAAGAAATTGAAAAGACAGATATCTCTTGAAACTTTTGGGTTTTTGGGGAGGGATCTAGGTCTAATTTTTCAGGGAGAGTGAAGAAAATTTTGTGGGAATTTAAGTAGTATTTTTGGAGGGTTTTTGGGGTTGTATTTATAGGCATTTTGGTATTTTTTTCATGATTATAATATTTAATTTTTTATTATTAAATGGCATGAAAGTCTCCCATGCTCCATTTTTCCTCCCCATGACTAGCTGATGTTTGTTGACCCATGAATTCATGTGAGCTGCTCATAAGATTCGTTTTTGGGTCCCTTGTGGGCCCCCACATGGTGTAAAAAGACCATTTTGCCATTTATGTATAAAATTTTGGGTTTTATTCCCATGATCTTGGATTTGAGTGTACTTAGTGGTGTTGGATTCGTATTTCTCAGTACATTCTAAATTTTGATGTCTCATATTTTGATTTTTGGGAGATTTTGATTTTTTGGGTAAAATTACTATTTTACCCTTTTGTCCAAGAAATGAAGAAACTTAAGGATTTTTTATCTGAATTCAGAATTTGTCATGCTTACAGTCATTTTGAAGGGTTTGCTAAGTTTAATTTTAATTTTACATGTCTTATTATTTGATTGTACTTTTATAAAAAGTATATTCTAAATAACCCTAATATTTCAGCCCGAAATATCTGAAACTCAAACTTTATTGATTTTCTCAATCAATTACAAAAATTGGGGTTATTACATGACTAATAAAAATAATTCATGTAAGAGAGAGAAGACTGAGCCATGTTTAGTGGAGAAAAAATTGGTGGGCTGCCCACCACTTATTAAGGAGACCAAAATGTGTTTTTACGTGTTGCAAAATGTGTTTTTGCTTTAATATCATTGGATGGAGATAAAAATTGCAGGCTAAGGAGAAAATAAAAGGAGGGTAATTAGTTTTGATAAGAAAATCTGAACCAAATCCTAGTCGTTCACCTTAGAGCAATGTTGATCTAATAGACGAGGAAAAAAAAAATAGAAGTACTAAACTACACCCTATTCGTGGGAGACTTCAAAGAGATCTCTACCACCCATCCTAGGGAGTAAGCATGATCTAACGGAGGAGAGAGAGTAGATAAATATGAAACCCTAGCCACCTTGCTCTTGTCAAAAAGTCAAATCAAAACCTTTAGTAGGAAAGGTCTCCACCACTCATTTCAATCCAATGGCTTGCATTCATCTCATATTTCTAAACTCCAACACAACCAAAAAGCCTTCCACTTCTCCAGCCTCTTTTAGTTCCCATTCTTGCTTATTTTCCTAGATTTTCTCTTCTCCTTCCTATCCTCTTTGCTCCCCTAGCCTTCCTGCTTCCCATTTTCACATATTTCCTTTCCTTTCCACCTTATCCCCTTTATTCTCACATACAAACTTATCCCCATGGATTTCACAACTCTACCCCTTGTTTGAACCTCTATTTCTTGATTAAATTCTCACCATATACTTCCTTTGACCTATATGATCTCCACCCTCCATTCCCAGGGGCTTCCACTCCAAAAATCTAAATATAAGGAATTATTATTTCCATTATCAACTCTCCATTTCCTTGCTCCACATCATAGAAGAGAGAAAGAAAGATGAGAGAACTAGGAGGAGTTCTCAACCCTAGAAGACCACTTAAAGAGATCAAATATAGGGGAAGAATATCCTAAAGGGAGGAACACTTAAGGAGAAGATAAGAGGTAAGAAAGGCTTGCTATTTTTCTTCCATTGTACTTCTTTAATATCATCTTTTTGCTTCATTTTTTTTTACACTTCATCCCTTCAATATAATAACCCCATCCTTACATCCATCCTATATAAAGCACCAAAATATCCACCTAGAATTCATTCCATTACCCTTGCATTCATTTATCCCTTTCATACCTTATTTTCAATCTTTTCTACCCAAATTTCTGATGTTTCTCCACTATTTGACTTTTTTTTATTTTTTTATTATATTTTAAATATGTAATTTTAATATTAATATTTTCACCACATAGGATATCTCTCTACAAAATTTCATAAAATAATTCTATCTCTAACCCCTTTTTCCATTCACCCCTTTCTACACCAAATTTCACTTCCCTTTTCGTGCCTTAATATTTTTCTATCTCATTTTATTTTTATAAATTTTTATCTTCATATTCCGGATCTTAAATTCATATATATACACTTATGTCCTATCTTCTATCATTCCATACATTCATCTCTCCAAGATCTTTTATTTTACAAGTCTTTCCAAATCTCTCTCTCTATTAGTATTACATGTGGAAAATATGTATTTTTGGGTGTAAAATCTCTCCTATGGGTTGTGGATATTGGAAAACACCCTAAAATCCTATTGAGTGACACAATAAGAGTAAGATATTATTTATCTGATGCAAATTTTGGTGGTAGTGTGCGGGACAACAAAGTTGACTAAGGAATTCTTTCAAGTGACATGAAGGAGTCTTTTGGTGATTTCATTCTAACCCATATTTTCATTTGCTTTTGATTACTTGTTCAATTGTAGGCATTCTTTGTAATTATTTCACTAGTGAAATAATGAAGGAGTCTTTTGGTGATTTCATTCTAACCCATATTTTCATTTGCTTTTGATTACTTGTTCAATTGTAGGCATTCTTTGTAATTATTTCACTAGTGAAATAAAAGCTTCCTTTTCATTGTTAATGAGTTCTTTATTTTTTGCTTATGTTAGTCATGCTTTTGTCAGTTGTTAGATATAGTTTAGTTTTATTTATGCTTGTTTTTTAATTAATTTCTCTAAGCATTAGAAAAAAAATAATTTAGAATAGGCATTTCAAGATCAAGTGATTTGAGGTTAAAAGGAATGCTTAAGTATTGGTAATAGATTTTTAGCAGTCTAGTTACATGCTTAGCAATTATTCTAAGGAAGGATACTAAGTATGGTAAGTAGATAGTTATATACAAAAAAATTTGATAGCATGTGCTATAAAAAGATAGGTTATACTTTGAGTAATATTTTAACTAAACTAGAATTTAATATTAAGTCATAAAAAGAGAGCATTAAAGATATATTTTTCATGTTTCTAGAGTTATCAGAAATCTAAATAACCTAAATCTAGAAACATTTATTTCTAATATATTAGCTTTTTAATTCCTAGGCTTAGGTTTCATGTCTAACATTTTTATGTATTTTTGTGAATTTTAGCATTTTTAGTTGATTAGTTTAGTTTAATAAATTATTTGGCTAGGTTAAAGTAACTAAAATAGGTTTTAATTGAAATCCATTTATTATAGAGTCTTTGTGGATCAACTTGTACTTGTCGTGTCTATGGTATATTGGACCTGTGCACTACCGTTATTTTTAAAACACATCAAATGGAAATCTAGGACAAATCAGAAAGGAAACCAAGTGCTAATATTTAGTATGGTGATAAGGATAAATCCCAAGAATCTCAGAAAATCAAGAAAGTAAACACATGATCAAAATCTAGAGTATAACAAGATGGAGGGCTAAGATCCTATCAAAATGGAATAATAAGATTATAATATGTGGAACCTAAGATTGGGAAGGATTAGAATTGTGTGATGCAGGATAGGAAAGAAGATACCTAACAAGAATGGAAACTAACCAAGATGTCCTCTTATAAGTGCGGGAAGTATTGGGCTAGAGAAGAAAGAAAGAGATTCTAGAGAAAGTAAGAGAGAGAGAGAGAGAGAGAGAGAGAGAGAGAGAGAGAGAGAGAGAGAGAGCAAGGTAGGGGTCTAGGATCATGCCTAAGCTAGCTAGGTTTTTCTTTAGATTAGTAAATGTTTAGATCTCAAATGCATGATGTTTTGAATTTTAAATCTTATACACCTACCAATGTGGGACCCGATGTTTTGTTTTGAGTATGGCACATTAATCTATGTTCTTTTATTCTATTTCATCTAGAATTGTGCACATATAGTCATTAATCTCTAGATTTATGTTTGATTTCAAATTCATATAGTACCATGCACATTACCATATGATAGATCCTTCCATTCGAATTTGATGTTCTAACTCTATTCCATGCACATCCTCAATGATAGATCCCACGATTTAGATTGAACTCTAACCTAGGACAATGAGCATTCTTCATGATCGACCTTTCGATTTCACTTGTATTTCTTAGTCTAGGCCAAATGCAACCCTCATAGTTGGTCTTTTGATTGATTTTCCATCTATATAGCACTTAAAATCTAGCATGTGTTTGATTGATATGCAACCATCGATCATCTTCTAGATAGGGTGCCTAGATCTAACATGTGTTTTCATCATCCTTAACTACTGAGTGTCCCCTATATAGTGTGCCTGAAACTAGTATGTATGTAGTTGATTTTTAGCCCTTAATTTATCCTCCATATGCTGTGCTGAAACCAATATGAATCTGGTTGATCTTACCCTTGATTGTCCTGTATAACTTGCACATAATTTAAGCAAGATCTTGACTGATTTTGAATTCACACAAACTTTGCATATGGCACATGTACATATGTGTTTTGATTATACATTGACCTCGTATGGAACATGGCTTATGATGCCTTAATTTTAGTATTTACATTACCTAGTATAAGGTGCATGGAACTTTTCAAAAAGATTTCATACTAATCTTATTGGTTTCGGGTTCTCTGTAATCTATATATAATGCCTATTGCCATCTTAGTTTTGTTTGATTTTGATTGTTGACATCGTCTATATATAGCGTCTATTACCAACTTAGTTATGTTTGATTTCTATGGTTGATCATCATCTATATATAGCATCTATTACCACCTTAGTTATGTTTGATTTCCACAATTGATCATCATCTATATATAGCACCTATTACTAGTTTAGTTATGTTTGATTTCCACTATTGATCATCATCTATATGTAGTGCCTAGCACCAACTTAGTTATGCTTGATTTCCACTATTGACCATCAACTAGTATGGTGCTTATTACTAGCATAGTTATTTTTTATTTCCATCGTTTATCATCATCTATATATAGCACCTATTACCAACTTAGTTATGTTTGATTTTTGCTATTGATCATCATCTATATATAGCACATATTACTAGCTTAGTTTACCATTGATCATCATCTCTATAATGCCTATTTCCAGCTTAGTTTTGGTTGATTTTAATCATTGACCATAGTCTATATGTAGTAGCTATTGTTAGCTTAATTTTATCTAATTTTCACTATTGATCATCATCTATATGCAGTGCCTTTTACTAGTTTGTTTTTATCTAATTTTTTACCATTAATTGACATCTATACATATCACTTAGTTCATGCATGTTTTGATCGACTGGATCAATGAGCATCCTATGTATAACAATCATAGAATTAGATGGTTTGATCTATTGTTAAGTGAAAAAGAATTATGTGCATGGATTAGGAATTTGGAATGTTTTTATTTGCTTTAAATGACTAATGATAATGAATGTAGACTAATCATAGTCAAGATGTAGACTTATAAAAGTTGAGAATGTTGGCTTGCGTTAGTCAAGTTGAGTATTATTGGGGTAGGGCCCCTCTGGTTACTATGCTAAGAAGGCAAGTTTGGCCACTGGCTTTCAAATTAGATACCTACCCAATGACGCCTTTAGATGAGAGTATTATTTCAAGGAGGTACTATTCTCAATATAATCCAATGTCACAATGAGGATTGGTATAGCCCATGCGGTATCCATGGCTAAACGTAGTTGGATGTCAATCCTCTATGTGCACAATATTCCCTTTTGTTTTTTGACATGGACTGACATGTTAGTCATCTTCGAGGATATTGATCATTGCTTATTTAAGCATGTGATAGGACATTGCTACTCAATGATATAACAAGATATGATATGATACAATTTGATAGAAATTTCAAACATATTTACATATATGCGATTTGAGGCAAAATTTTGAATGGTTTAGAAACTATAACATTTCATAATGCATAATTGATCACGTGCATTGCTTATTTCATAGTTATATGAATAATGTGGTTTTTGAATTGTTGGTTTAGGCATTTTTCTATTGAGTTGTAATACTCACCCCTACCAACAATTTTAGGTGAATCAATAGGGAGATAGATGAATCTTGCATGAGAAGAGTTGAATTAAAAAGTATGGACTAGAATAATGTAGTTTTAATTTTTTCATGATTAACAGTATCTCCTTTGAATGATTATGGGATCAAATGTACTAAAAGATTAAACATTGTTATTTAAATTGAAGTTATGGTTTAATCCTAATCATTTATTTGTTTAGACTGTGACCAGTGGACCTTGAAATTCCATATTTTGTTTTGTTATTATGTGTGAAGGTTTTCAAGGTGATATCAGGCTGAAGGGTGAATTTGAAAAATGAAAATATGTATCACACATTTTCAAAAGTTTTATTTTTTATTTTTAAACCTATGGGAATCTTATTTTTGAATTTTATTTCAAATATTCATTTTTGAAAACCTGGGTCATCATATATTGCAACTATTGCTTGAATAAAAAAACAAAAGAGCTAAAAAATATCCAAGAAGAGTTGAAGAAGAAGAATAAGACCAGCCATGGAGAGTTCATTAATTGTGCTATCTGCATCATCCATCAATTAAGGCTAAATCTCAAAGCATAGGATTGGAAGAAGTTAAAGATTAGTTATAATGTTCTCTTTCTTATATTTTAAGACTTAAATTTGAAATCTGTGTATGATAATTTCATGACAAGAGGTTCCTTAAGGAACATTTTTATGGCTTAAATTCAACAATGTGTGGGATTATTCATCGTATAGAGGACAGCTATTTATGGTGTTGATTCCCACTTTGGATGGATTGTGCTAAGATTAGATTAATCATTCCTTAGTTTGTAGATGATTTGTACCAAATTATTATAGTCTATTGAGTATCCATTTTTGTATGAAAAACTCTAACTTTTGCATCTTTTAGTACATTTAATCGTTCATTATCATAATTATAGGATAGGTTTACACTAAACTATTTTTTTTCATCTAACCTTAATTTGATATATTTTTAAAGTTAGATAGACATTCAAACATAAGTACACATTAGACCACATAAAATAATACTCAATATGACCTTTTCTACATTTTATATGTAGTAGATCAAAGGATGCTAAAAAATAAAGGTTTAGATCGAGCCAATCAACCATTTGGATCATCAATAAAGTTTAGATGGGAAAAGTTACCTTGATCAAGTTTGGATGGATTCTGGATGATTTGAATCAAGTCAAGAAGTAGTGTCCTATGTTCTAACAATTTCCAAGTGCAATGGGAGTGCCAGTATCATTTTCATAGCAATTTTGGAAACCCATGAATGCCACCACCTTTTGGGCTGCTATTATCACACGCTAAGGCAGTATATTTTTCATGCATGCATGTATGCATTCACCACCTTACCAGGCTTCTAGTTGTAGTCGTGTAAACCCCAAAACAATAAGAGATGTCCCACCCCTATTTCTGAATTCAATGAAACCATGCAATTGAGGCTTACATGTAGATTACTTACGCTCTCACTTTAACACCCTCACATCTCCAAAGGACACGTTTTTCCCCCTAATTTTTAACTTGTAGAAAATGTGTTATTTCTTTAAAAAAATTCCAAGTATGGAGTGAAATATATAGGAAACCTATTACTAAAAATCAAAGAGTTAAGATATGAATCAATGGCCAAGATTGATTACAATTAGGGCTCTCCTAAGCTACATAAAAGTGGATAGTTTTTGCATGGGAATGAATTTGCTAAAAGCAAAGACTTTTAGGATACGTTGGAGCGAGAGAGAGAGAGAAGGAAAGAGAGAAAGGGAGAATGAACTTGGACATCTCAGATGAGATTTTGAGAGAAATTTTAGGATCTGAAGAGGCATTCAATGGAGATACCAATGCAAGCATGACACACAAAGAAGAAAAGGATTATATCTAAACAAGAGAGCTAGAGAGAGAGAGAGAGATTCATAAAAGAGGAAACAAGGGGACATTTTTCATCTAAATTGAAAAGAGGGGGCACCAAGTGTAAGATGTGTTTTAACTTAGGAAGAAGTGGGAGGATGCTTTCCAAAAGAAAGATGTCTCTTAAGGGATGTTGGGATGCATTTTAAATAGGAGTGAAATTGAAGAGAAAATAAAGTGTTTTTAAGAGGGAAAGTTTGAAAGAAATAAAAAGATGTCTCTTTAGAAGATAAGGTGAGTATAAGACTTCTTGTAGAGAGGGGGAGGAAGGGATTTGATGTTTTTCTACTTAGGGACAGCTAGAAGTCTTCTTAAGAGAGGAGAAGGATTGATGGGTCTAGTTTCAAAGAGGGCTAGGACATGTTTCTAAGAAGGATTAGGATAGAGCTTCACTTGGGAAGAAACATCTAGTCTTGAGAGGGTTTGTCTTGGAGTTTTTCTAAGTGAGATTTTCTAGTTCGTCATTGGCTTGGAGTAGATCCTAGAGTGCTTAGTCCATGACACATCAAGTAGAAGTTGCTAGGCATCCATCTTCAATTTGAGAAAGTTTAGTTTTACTTTTCTTTATTTTTATCATATATTTGTATTGATTAGAGGATTAAGTTCAATAAAGTATATATTTTTAGTTTATCTTATTTGTTTAGTTAATGTTTTGGCATTTAGTTTAATATTTAGATGCTATGATTCTAGTGTTTTATTCTTGCTTGTTGTTGTGGATTTATGTTCATGTTTTAGCACTTGTTTTATTAGTTTTATCTTAGCTTAGTTTAGGATTTACATTATCCTTAGTTTAGCCTTGGATTAAGCAATATTTTATTGTCACCATAGGATGATTTTTTACCAACTCTAGTGGTAGATTGAAAATGTTCTAATCTATGCTAAGTTAGGATATATTTTTCAATTTCACTATGAAAATTTTAAGCTAGATTTGTTATAATTTTAGGATTTTTTTTTCATATTTTAGGACTTGTTACTATAGCATTCCTTACCATACATTAGTTTCTAGAACTTTTTTGAGCATTTGTTACATGTTAGATTTGCATCACATGTTTGTTTTGTTTTAGGCAATTAAATTAGTAACAAGTTAGGCTAGATTTCATTTAACTAGGATTAGAGTGATCCTAGCATACCATTAAGTGACCCCATTAATTAGTTCCTAATGGTTTAAACGTCTTTGAAAAATTAATTTCAATTTGGAAAAGTAACATTGTCCTTGGTAAAATATTTTTCTTTTATGTTATTATTTTTCATAATAGATGCTTATAATTAATACTCGCTCTATTTTAGTTAGATTTTTAGAATTTGACATTCTGCCTAATTTTTAATATTTAATTATTTGTAGAATTAGATTTTAAAGAAACCACTTTTCAAGGAAATAATCATAGTTTTTATTTAATTTTTGAATTATAAAAAGAAATAATAGGTGGTGGACCCTAATGTAGCCCAGATATAGGGGAACGGAGGAATAAGATTCATGTGGTTGGCCTCTAATTAGGATAAGGCCTTGATGATGATGACGGTGACAAAGACCCTAATGCTAGCCCAGATAATTTTTTATCCTGACCTTTAATCCGATTTCATTTTTCCTAAGCTAATCCACTACCATTTCATCTATAATTCTTTTTTATTTATATCATTCATACATCATTTTTAGGTATATTAGATTAGAATCATTTGATGCTTAATTTTTATACCATATCCTCCCTATGGTTTCAACCCTACAAAATACTACATTGATCAAATATGCACTTGTAGGAATAAACAAGAATAAGTTGGCCAAAGCACCACTAGATTAAATTATGGTTTTCTTTATATATATATATATATATATTGAGAGAATATGTAGTGAGCCCTCTATGATATGAATTTTAAATTTTAAGGGTTGTAATAATATAGGTCAAGGGTAAACCATCCTTTCTTGAAAGAGGAGCTGGTTTGTACATGGTTTACCCTTCTACAAGAACAATTTGATTTAAGACCTCATTGTAAGTGAATCATGAAATAAGTACTCGCAAGTGCACAAATCAAAGTAGTATGATGATATACAAGTGAGGTTGATCCTATGAGGAATCTCACAAATTTGTGTTCAATTGGAGTCTATTTAGATCAATGATCCTAGCCAAAGAAAGATTGTATTTTGATTTATTCTAGGAATTAAAAGAACATGGAATTTGAAACATGCATAAAATTAGAACATAAACTAAGGAAACCTTCTAAAAGTAAAGACATTATAAAAATAGGATTAGAAACTTCTAAAATGGAATTAGAAATTAGCATGCATTCAAGAAAGGAAACTAATGCAAAACTAGAGACATGAATAACTTTGAAACTTAAAGATGAATGAACTTTCTAAAACTAGAAATTAGAAATTTTCTAAATAATAAACTTCTACCATGACACTAATCTTAAAGAAACCTCCTAAATATGATTACATTCTAAAGACAAATGTTTTTCAATATTAGAAATTAGAACTTCCAAAAAATTAACTTTTAAAACCGTAATTAGAAAATTCCTAAATAATGAAATCTAATCTAAATATTCAAACTAACTTGATTAATGGATAAATTCTAATCTATCATCTAACTAAAATGCTTAAAATCTAATCTAACATACAACTAATATGATCAAAAAGTAAGATCTAAAATAACATCCATTAACATGATCAACTCAGGTGGTAGAGTGCAAATAATTAGAAGGTTCTGCAAGATTCATAACATGAAAATACAATAACATGGCTTCAAACTTCATGATATAATAGAATCATTCATCAATGGGAACCAAGGGATGTGTGTGAACCAAAAGAGAGAACTAAAAAGATGGGAACCGAATTTGACCCATGATGAATTGCCTAGGATCATTTGGAGATGAATTGTCCCATTATGGACCAATTGGAGGGAGAATAATGACCATTGTATTTTTTTTATCTTTTTCCTCAATTCCTCTTATATTGTCCTGAAATAGGGGTATAAGCTGACTCTGCCCTTCCTAAAATTGTTGTTCTTGTATTACTAGAGGGAGGGACATGGTTAGGCTTAAACACTTATTCTCTTTTAATGTGTACTCTAGTGTTGATTGTTGTAGGGTTAGTACATCAATAGACTTATTTTCTTCCTATTCTGCGGGCACAGTTAAGGTTTCAAATGCTACATGACTATCATGTGAATGTTCAAATAAGGTTTGTAGGTCCAATCAATCTTCTACATTGCAAGGCTCAATTGAAATTTAGGCTCTATAGCAAGTTCTACTCTAGCTTGCCATTGAGAAGTTTTCATTAACGGCACGGGATCCAATAGCTCATTCACTCCTCAATGGATGTGTCTTCATCAAATTCATAAAAATAAGTGGGACATGATTTTAGAGGATCTAAGTTCGATGTTTCTACATCTTCATTCTCTTAATGGAAGCCTCTTCATCATAATTGTAACAAGGAGGAGGACATGGCTCAAGTAGACATTTTCATGCTAAATTTGGATTTTTGAGATGATCATGCCATCCATTCCTTAATCTAAGATTAGAAATAAGAAAATACATACCTGATATAGCTCGGATTTGACTAAGATTGTCGATCTAAGCTAAAAACTAATTAGACAATGTCAGCCATCTAATATGTTACTATTCAAATAATTACTTTGTGATGTCTGATCAATGATAAAATGCTATAGATGAGTTTTGGAGCATTGAATTAATTAGTATATGATAGAAATTGAAAAATCTAGATGGAAATTGATCAAATAATCTCACCCGTTCGATTCGATAGTAAAGGAATAAGGACTTGACAATGTTTGATTGGTGATCAGATGCTACCATTATCTACGCTAACCTTTATCAAGTAAACATACTTAGAAGTTTTTAAGATTAGGACACTAATTGTTAGGAAACTGATGAACTGAATGAGGACCATTCATTTGCCGCTATACACATTGTTCAATCAATGATCAGAACTCTGATAACCTTTCTAGAGTTGTAATTAATCAGCCTTAACCCTTAATAACCAATCCAATCACTCGAATAACATAGGATCAAACCTTGAAACACTAAGTCAAATCACTGTGACTTATTGGATTAAACTTTTAGATCTTAATCATTCATCAGTGGGCTTATTTTAATTATAAATGCAAACCTAAAATGTTGAACCACATATTGGTGAATGGATGGCGGATTTGGGACTCAATTGATCATATATTCCCCTATGTAATCTATGATCAATAGAAAATTAAATCATCTATGATGATCTAAATTGTCTAGCTTTAATTAAAACTAGATCTCATAAGTACTTATTAACCTATGTTTCAACATTGACAATAACTCTAGAACATCAACAGAGAAGGTTGATAGACAAGTGAGTGGAAGATGAGATATAACTAAACTGAGGAGCACGTCAAAGGGGGTAGGTAATTTTAACTTTGATATGCTTTTCTAAAACATGAAAACTAATGATGACTATTCTACATGTTTGTAAATAGTTAAAATAGAGATTTTTGAAGATTTCTTATTTATATAGTGAGTATATTTGTATTTCATGCAACTTATCACTTTGGAATACCATGCTAATTTATTTATTAAATTGAAAACTTGTACATGGAAATGTATTCGAAATTGCATGGAGTTTGTGATTTATGAAATGATGAGTGAGGAATCCTCATACTTAACCCTTGTGAGGGATGCTTTTACATGGTTATATCATGTCATGAGATTGATTTTCATGATTTCACTAGTACATGGAATTCTATGGTTTTATATGTAATGGCGAGCATGTAATGATGCTTAGTATTATTATGTTATGAAGGGCATATGGTGGCCCAATGGATGCTGTGCTAAGAGAGTTGACAACTGAGAAACTTTATATATATGATACCTGACCACAAAAGGCCAAATTTAGGTCAATGACATCATGGGTAGGTCATGGCCTTGCATATCGTGTTTCCCATGTGCACAATGTAGGGAGTCTATCCATCTTCGTATCAGTGTATAGATGTGGACTTGATTGGGTCATGTCTGCTACACAAAAGGTCCATTATTTTGAGATTCATATGTATATATCACGATAGTGCAAGTGCATGGCACTCTAGGATTTCAGGTATATAAGGAGTACTCATGACCAATGGAAAATAGCTAGATTTTGAGTGGTACTACACTCGTAAAACCTTGAGGAGGTTCAAATGGTGTCATCTATATATACATATCTAGATACATTGACTATATTTATACATTTCATGATTTAAATGCTTTTCATCCATTGATTTTGACCATAATTCATTATTAAGTTAATAAGTGCATGCCTTTGAGGTGATGCAAGACATGAGTTGTAATAACTATTCATATTTTGTAAAATACCTTGCAAAGGTTGTTATTATTATTGCTCTTGAAACAACATGCATGGATATTGAAACTGATAAATTGAATTGGTTTGGCATGACACTGATTTGTAAAGAAAATTTTAGATTTCTGATGTTACATTTTGTTGCTTATTATGCCTCATATTTTATAGAACTACATAACATGCGATTATAAAAGCCTTTGGGATTTAAAATTGTATAAACTTTCATATTCAATGGTGAAACTATCTACACAAGTGCAAGATTGTTGAGACATTGTAAATTATTTAGAATGTCTCTGGTATGAAGAAAATAAAGTAGAGAAAAGGGAGCAAAAGACTGTGCTAAGGATTTCAAGAGAAGAATATAAAAGATATATTAACCAGGTTTGAATATAGTTGACAATTTTGTGAATTGATGTAATAATTTGGTGTATTATGACATTGGTTTATGGACATGTAAGATGAAATCATGGTTGGCTATGACTAGATTGATCCTAGTTTTAAACTTTTCTTCAGTTCAGTAGAACTTGACTTCTTCTTCTTTATATATATATATATATATATATATATCCTTTTAGACATTGTGTCTTTATGTGAATAAATGGAGATGGAGTCTCCTTAATTATCTATTTAATTTAAACTATGTTTATTAGGTACATTACCCTCGCATGCATAAAAAGAATAAGTCTAAAAAACAGAGGAGACTTTGTTGGATTTTTGGTAGAAATGTAGCACTCATTTCTCTAAAAATCCTAATTTTTAGAACATTAAAAATGACACTCGAGATTTTTAAAAGTCCTCTCATAATAAATGATTTCTATTATTGTTTTCAGGGCCTCACATTTGTAAAAGATTTTGTGTAAAAGTGTTAACAAAACTTCGTATGTCACAAAGGGAAGTAGTGAGATGAATACAATTCGACATATATATATATAGTCAAAATTTTAAATTAAAAAATAATGACATTTAAAACAATTAAATTCAATTTCTATTTCTAACATCAAAATTTATTTTTAAAGTCAAAAATTGTTTTTTACTTTTCAACTTTAAAAATGCCTTTTAAAGTTGTCTTTTTTTTACTCTAAAATTTGTTCTATACATACATACATATATATGTAAGTATCTAAACATGTATAATAACATGGAAATCATGTCGTTTATGGATACTCCTAATTAATCACCCTTTTATTACATATATTTAATGTTATATATTATTACCTCTCATTAATATAAGATAGCACATGATCAAAGAGCTAATATAGAACTATTTCATTAAGATCTAGCCTCTCAATATTTAGCTCACGCCACTCTCTGATAGGGTGAGAGATGGTAAAGCTTCAAATTGCAACATCCTTAGCCAACATGATGGAAAATATATTTCTCATCATCAAACCCTAAATCTGGACTAGAATTGCAAAGCATGAGGTTCTCCTTTACCCCAATATTGAGGGTAGATAGAGAAGTAATTGTTGTTTCCATTAAAATCAAATGATTTTTTACCAAAATCGTACAATCTGCCACGATCTTAACCCCCCATCATCTACAATGACAAAACTCACTTCATCCACAATATGAAATATAGAGTTAGTAATAAGAAAAGTCATTGATGATAAAAAGAGTGTTTAGTATTTTTACTATATTTTTCATGCCACAAGCATTCAAAATCTCCAAAATGGAGGGCCATAGGGAGACAATATAGATATAGACAAGGGGACCAAACAAGGAGGTAGTCATTCTACCTGTAAGATGACTATAGGAAAAAATGATGTGACTTTGACCTTTTTATAAATTAAACACAACTTTTAGAGTTTGATTTCTAAAAATGAACATTAAAAGTATTTTGTAAATTCATTTTTAAAATCTAACTTTAAAATTAAATTTTAAAGTCAATTTTTAGAAATCTAACTTTAAAAGTTAGTTTTTAGAAATTTGACTTTGAAAGTCCTGTTTAAAATCATTTTCCCCCTAATTTAGAAATAGTAAATGACATCGCACCAAATAATTTTTCATACAATTCAGCATTGAATCGCTCATTTTGTACATAACAAACACAAGAACATGCACAATCAAGTTACTTTTTAGATAACTCCTCATTTATCATCCTTTTACTACAATAATATATATACATATATGTTAATTGTCACATAGTATTCCATCTGAATACTACAATGTAGCACTTGATGAGAGAGCTAATCTTGTAACATCGTAAAATTTTGTCCAATTTTTCCAAAATTAATGAAAAGTCATGATTGATCCAACATTCAAAATCTCATGCTACAAAATCTAAATAAATAGATTATGAAACCTCTATCAATAGATTAAGCTAGAAAAGAGTAATCCAACAACTATAAGATAGTGCAAATCTAACAATGGGGGATTTGAATTATTAGCAAAATGAGATTTTCATTGATATTAGCACCCACTTAATAAAATTAGTTAGAAGCATAATAGAGTGGGCCCCACGATCATAGATAGCCAATAAGTGGAGATCGTAATCTGTATAGATTAGAGCTTTCCTATCATATCAAGTAAAGATCTATAGAAAGCATGTCCAAGTACAATGAACCTAAGGACATAACAAATAAAGATAAGGAGGATCTTTATGCTTTTAGGAGGAGATCTAGATCACTTCCAACCAAAACCCAATTTGAAGGAAGAGAGTTTAGAGATGAAATAGGAGACTCGCGACTCTTTAATAGAGGACATGTAAGACTCCAAAAGAAAAAAATGAAAAAGAGAGAAGAAAGTGTGTAAGAGAGAGAGAGAGAGGAGGAAGGAGGGAAAAGCTTAAGGGGAGACGATTGATCTACATCTACGTAGGTAGATCTGGCTATCTTGCTTTTCATTCCTTGAAAACAAAAAACAAAAAATCAGTACTTAGGAGTTTTGCTCAAGTTTTTATGTATGATTCATATGCTAAGATAGTCAATTTAATTATTGTTTGAACCATGTTAGCATGGCTTATTTTTATACATCTTGATTTCATGCTTAATTGGTTCGTTTTCCACTTATTGATTTGTGTTAGAATAGCCTTATTTTTCTATGGGAGATATATGCTAGACATCCCATACTTCTACACTTGTTTTCATATGGAAAACCCATGTTATTTACACTCTAATTCATGCTAGAAGATCCATACCTTTTTACTTTCTAAACATGATTGGATAACCTATGCTAGCTATGATGTAATCATGCTATATGATTCATACCACTCATATTATATTTATAAAAAAAAAAAAGATTCAACATGTAAGTTATGGTTGATATTGCTAGGTTGAACCAGTTCGATTGAGTGGCCTTGAACCAAATGATGTGATTTATGAGATTTTGATATGGTTCCTAAACAACCTAAGTTTTGGTTCTAAAATAGAGCCTTGGATGAGTGGTGGGTGATCACTTATGGGTTTTGTTACCTAAATTATTTTTTTTGTATGCCATATAAAAAGTATGATTTTATGAGTTCTATGTGTGAATGATGTTTGGAAATGCATTATGAATGCCTCCATATGAATACAATGTGAAAGTAACCCGAGTGAGGGGTTACTTATTTTAGCTACACTTGAAATATGATTTCAAAATATGTGCATGCTAGATGCGATTGTTTTCCATGTTTTATGCACTTAAGATTTATCTATTGGGTATATGTTTATAGTCAACCTACAATATAAATGCAGATCCTCAGGGAAAGATAAAGATCAAGGAGTAAAGCATGTAAACAAGCATTCCAACATAAAGGAAAAGTGAGGAGACTCCCCATTTGTTTTATTTAAGAACTATGTTATTATGATCATTCATGACAGGGATATTTTCATTTACATTTGAGATACTCTGGTGATATGGTTGTGATAGATGATTATCCTTGGGATTGATTTTTTTTTAGTACAGTTATATTTTGTTGAACGTCATCCACCACAACATACATACATACATACACTTGCATGTGTGATTTTGGATAGAATGCACATAGAGTTTTAAAAAGGAGTGATGCTATAAATAAAAATAGAAATATTTGACTCACATTTTGGTTTTTAAAAGAGAAATTTAGGGATCAATCCCACCTTTGGAAAGATAGAGGTGTTTCTTAAACAAAATTTGTGTTAAGAAAAAAAAAAGAAAAAAAAAAAAAAAAAGAACCCAAGTCACAACAGTGGGTATCAGAGTTTAGGTTATGTTCTCTAACAATCATTTGTCAGATGGGAAATCATGAATGATCAACTAAATGAAGGATGCAGGGTCCTAATATAGATATTTAGAAAAACTACTTACACAAAACTGTTTGGTCTTGGAAACAAATGCCTCTAAGAAGACAAAATGGAGGGAATTAAGGACCCCTAGGAGTTCCCCCAAGTGCAGCACTGCATGAAAATGTAGCTAGAGATGGCATCCAATAGCTATTACAGTAGGTAGGATAGTATTTACAAAGTCAATCTTAGGGAGCTTTGGTAGGAGCAGCAGCAACACTTGGATAAAATGTAGGGAAAACCGAGAATATGCTATATAGATTTAAGAAGATGGCTTTGACTTTCTCAAGCAAGGATGAGACTAATGCTGCTAAGACATGGATCTTCTAGGTGGAGAAGGTCTTTAAGGAGATGGAGGTTCTAGAGGAGAAGAAGGTGGTCATGTCTACCTTTGTAATGATCGATGAAGTAGCCTACTAGTGGCAAACAACTAAGAGAACTCATTTTTAGGGCATGGATTCAATACCTTGAGAAGACTTTAATATTGTATTTTTCAACAAGTATTTCCCTCCACACATGAAGAGAAAGAAATAAAAAGAACTCCTCAACTTGCAACAAGGTGAAAAAAAATTCACTCGGCTACAAGATTTACTCGAAGTGTTTGTACAAGTTATAAGAAGGATGCTAAAAAGTTTGTTGATGGTTTATTTAATGCTGCTCTGCAAAGAATAGTACTTAGAATTCAACCTACTACCATGGATGAGGTGGTTGAGATGGCATCAATGCTCAAGCAGGACTTTAAAAGAGCTACCAAGGAGAGAAAGGATAAATGAAAAGATATCAACTCTAATGGAAAGTACAATGGAGGGAAGAGACTTATGCAATTTACAAGGTCTAAACCCTCACACAAATTCCCTTTCAACCAGAAGAGCAAACTAATAGATACTCAACCTGGTCCACAATTCAAGAGACATCACCTAGGCAAACCATGCATAGGACTAGTTTTTAGATGTTGTAATTGTGGGGACACTAGACACATGGCTCGCAACTATCTAAAGAATAAGAAAGAGGGAGAGAAGCCAAGAGAGAAATTTCCCAAAACCAAGGGCGAGTCTTTACCAATACTAGTGGGCAAGCACAAACCTCCAACATAGTGGTAGAAGGTATGATCCTAATTCATGACAACCTCGCTAAGGTTTTATTTGATCCTGACTCTACTCATTCCTTTATTTAAAACAACTTTACATTGAATGTGAGTGGTCATGTACAAAACTTAGACATGTTTTTAGAAATAATGAATCCTTTGGGAAGATCCTTGTATACACATAAATTCCTTTCAAATGTACCTATTATAATAGAGAACAAGTATATGGACAGTAATCTAGTCCTCAAAATGGTGGACTTTGACATGATACTTGGTATGAATTGGTTAGCACTAAAATGGGCCACGGTGGATTATCGAAGGAAAATGGGGATATTCAACATGCTTGGAGAAGCCATAGTCACCTTTCATGGGAAACAAAGCCACATAGGAGAATGTATTATTTCCACATCCAATGAAGCAAAGCACATTTTTAAAGGATGCCATGCCTTTGGGCTAAAGTGGAGATTGTAGAGGTAGGGAAGCCTAAGCTGGAGGAGATGGTGGTGCTTCAAGAACTCCTTGCTATCTTTCCTAAGGAGTTGTCAAGATTACCACCACCATGGCATGAAATCAATTTCACTATTAATTTGGTTTTGGGTACAGCCCCAATCTCCAAAGCACCATATAGGATGGCTCCAACTGAGCTAAAAGAGATGAAGGAACAGTTACAAGAGCTATTAGACGAAGGCTTCATTAGGTTGATAAGTGTCCAAATTTGTATCAAAAGTACCCAATTAGTTGCCCATGTGTTATAATAAAGTGTTAAATTAGGATTTTTTATCAAAAATTACATCACATGTATTTCTTACCTAATAAACCAAATATTTGATCATTTGTAGATCCAGAGGATAATCCAAGATAAGTATGTAAATAGTCATATTTTTCTAGTATTTAATTAGAATTTTTGACTTTTGTAGGAATCAAAATGATGATCCAATGGTCAAGATTGATCAAGACAAAGATCAAGGATCAAGATCAAATTGGAGGACTCGAACCTACATTTTATGAATTTCAAGCTCTAACAAAGTTCAAGATCATCTCAAGGAAGCAATTGGATAGCCAAAGGTGATTAAAATGGGCCCATGGACAAGCCATGCAAAGTCCACCACCTTTGTATGGAACCCACTCAAGCCACCTAAGCCATGTACAAGCCATGCTAGAAGGTGACAAGCTAAAGACTCTAGCCAAGCCATCAAAGCCAAGGGGGTTGACCCAAGAAGCCAAGTCAAATGAGCCTTTAAAGCAAGCCATTGAAGCCACTTAAGCCAACTTAAATGGAAGGCCATGATTGGAGTAAGAATTATAAGCAATTGTCCATGCCAAAATGATCATTTTTAAGGCTCATGTGGTCCAATAGGAAAAGAGCCCACTCTTTCTTTTTCTTTCCCACTCCTTCCCATTTTGTTATCTTTCCTATCTTTAGCTCTCCATATCTCTCTCATTCTATATGAATTCCACATGAAAACCAAAGTCGGAGATGCATCCTTCCTTAAAAAATGGCTCCTCCCACAATTGATTGTTCTTTTCAAACAATGCCACACCCCCACTTCCACATAACTCCCTCTTTCTTTCATCCTCACCACCTCCTTTCTTTCCCACATTTCCTCTCCTTCCTTACCTCATTTCCACTTGAAAAACTTAATAGAAAAGAGCTCCATTCTAGATCCTACAATGTAGGAGCCTCCTCCGATTCCTCCTTTCTCCTAGTTGTCCAAGGTGGCCAATCTCTTCATGCCACCTATACCACCTGCTAACCTTTCTCTATTTCTCTTTCCATCCTTATTTTCCTCCCTTTTTCCTCTTCTATCTCACCTGCCACTAACCCTCTCTTTAAGGAATTCCAGATATCGAAGAGAGGTGGAGATGCCCCACTTTAATTAGAAGGCATCTCTCACCATTTCTACCATGTTATTGCCTCTTTAAGAAACCTTAGACAGCCACCCCATCTTTTGATTATAACCATCCACTCTTCTTCTCATCTCATCCCCACCTTACCTTTTCCTTAGTCACCCTAGAGGAGATCAAGAAGGACACTATATATTCCTAAAAAGAATACAACACATTTCACTTTTAGAAGGGAGGAACACATGCTCCATCCCTTCAATGCATTCCTCATTGGAGCAGCCATCTTCCTCCATCCCTCCATGCCTTGTTTTAATTGTCTTCCTCTATTTATTGCTTTGATTTCAGGTGAGTTCTTTGATGGTTTTATTTCATTATTTCATTGCATTTGTTCCTTGTTTAATGACTTGTTAGCTTCCTTGCTTCCATGATTTATTCTTCATGCCTTGTCCCTTAATATGCCATGCTTATTTCCTTTGATTTCAAACCTAAATCCTTGTTCTTAAGGATCACTAATCTCTTATTGTGACAGCCAAGAGATAGTTATCTTTACATCAAGTGATTTGGTTGCCTTAGATCCATTGATTCCCATTATGTGCACTCACCCTTTACCATTATCTTTTCCTTGAAACTCCCTTGAGTTACCCACATGCTAGCATAGGGGTTGTATTTGGATTTCTTTGAAGGATCAAGGAAGTTGTATTTGATTGTAAGCATTGTACACTCCATTCATGGAATGGAGCCACACCAAAATTGTAAGCCTTTATTTGAATGAAATGTAGTCTACGTTTCTTGTTTAATGCTTACTTTAATGAATGATGAGATGAGATATGCACCCACCATAGTACCATGTGCACAACCCATGGGCTATGCTCATGGTTTTTAAGAGGTTTTGATTGAGTCCTTGATGCTATTGTTAGTGGATCATTTATTCATTAGATGACTCATGCATTTTAATGTTTTCTTGCTTCATTTAGATGATTTTTCATAGATGCATTAAGATTACATTCTATTTAGCTTTCAATATTGGAAGCTTGCATTTTCTTCACTCTATGATTCATGCACACCAACCTTTGGGTCATGTGCATGATTATTGAGTCCATTTTCTTACTTGTTTTGATTATTTCATTAGTTTAGATAGTTTCTAATTTCAAAGTTCTAATTTCAGTTCAAGAAAGTTTTATTTTTAGAAAGTGTGTTTTAGGAAAGTTTTTCAATTTATTTTGTTTTATCATGTTTCTATATTTCATGTTTTAAAATTTTGTCATATTTTCGATGTTAATTCATTCCTTGGTTTATGTTAAAACTTACTATCTATGGATAGGCTAAGTACTTTAAGTAAAGGTACAATTAACACACAAATCGTTCAATTCCTCATGGGATCGACCTCACTTGTGCACTTATACTATAATATATTCATCAGCTTGCAAGTTATGTAAAACATAACAACATAGGCCTAGTGACACACCATGGGGAGCACCTTATCTTTTTTTTTAAGAAAAAGGATGGGTCTCTATGACTTTGCATCAATTATAGAATGCTCAATGGGATCACGATCAAGAATCGATATCCTCTACCCCGTATCTATGATTTATTCAACCAGTTCTAGTCAGCCAAAGTATTTTCTAAAATTGGCCTAAGGTTTAGCTACCATCAGCTCATGGTAAAGGTAGAGGATATTCAAAAGACAAATTTTTGAACCAAGTACAAGCACTACGAATTTCAAGTTATGCCTTTCAAAGTGACTAATGGCCTTATTGCTTTGATGGACTTGATGACCAAGGTGTTCAATTCAAGACCTTCTTGGACAAGTTTGTGATAGTGTTCGCATATGATATCTTAGTGTATATGGAGAGCTATGAGGCAGACAAAGAGCACTTACATATAATGTTGCACATGCATAGATAGCATCATCTATATGCTAAATTCAATAAGTGTGAGTTTTTGATAGAAGAAGTCAACTTCTTGGGTCATATTATCTCTAAGGACAGTGTTGTCGTGGACCTAGCAATAGTAAATGCAATGGAAAAGTGGGAAGCACTGAAGACAATGTTAGAGATATGGAGTTTCCTAGGGCATGTTGAGTACTATTGTAGATTTATAGAAGGATTTTCATGGTTTGCCTTGCCACTCACCAAGTTGACCAGGAAAGATGTAAGATTCATCTAAGGTGGTGCATGAGAGGAGAGCTTCCAGAAATTGAAGTGGAGGCTAACCACTACTCCAGTACTCACTCTACCTTCTAGTAGTGGAGGTCTCTTTATATATAGTGATGCCTCAGGAAAAGGGCTAGGATGTGTACTAATACAAAATGGGAAGGTGATTGCCTATGTATCCTAACAATCAAAGAAGAATGAGGTAAATTATCTAACCCATGACTTGGAGCTAGCAGTTATTGTATTCACTTTGCAAATTTGGAGAGATTATCTCTATGGTGAGAAGTTTGAGGTTTTTACTAATTATAAGAGCCTCAAGTATATTTTCTCATAGAAATATTTAAATAGGAAGCACAGAAGATGGATATAAAAGACTACAACTTCATTATTCAGTACCATCCATGGAAGGCTAATGTTGTGGCTAATGCTTTGGGTCCAAAGGCTCAAGTCATGTGTGTTGGCATGCTATGAAGGAGGTGGAGACTGGTGTAGCTTTAAAATTATCCGCAATTGCATGAGTCAATGTAGTATTAGCATGTGACAGAGGTCAATCCCATAAAGAATCTCACAAATTTATATTTTGGATGGATCTTATTTAAAGTGCTTAACTTCAGCCAAAGAAAAAGGTTGAATTGGATTTTAATTGAAACTAGGAAAGTAAACAACATGGAATTGGATACATGCACTAAATTGGAAACTACAACTAAAGGAAATTAATGCATAACTAGAATTAATGAACCTAGGAAACTTAAACTAAAGAAGCTTGCTGAAAGTGAAACTTTCCTAAACTAACACTTCCATAAACCTAAATTTTTTAAAAATAAAACTTTCTAAAACCCAATTAGGAAAATTAATAAAACTAAAATAATATGTAAACAACTAATTAATAATTTATAAACTAAGATTAATCAACAAATAAAGCAAGGCTTAAAGAGGATTTACCTAAGTACCATGCACATGATCCATGGGATGGTGCACATGGTTCATGAGTTACAAGATGGCCAAAAATACTGAATCAAAAACTAACTAACATGCAATATTATCAATGAACTTAACAATAAACCTAAAAATTTAAATGGGTTCCTAAGGAATCAAGCAAATATGATGAATAAGCTACTAGAAACTAAGCATGAAAATTGAAGGGAAAATTTCCAGATTTTAAGTACTTAAGAAACTCAAATCAAATCTAGAATGGAAATCAATTGAACTAGCACATTTTATGTAATATAATGATCAATATCTAAAGTACTTAGCTACTAGAAACAATTATGAACAATAATCGTCAAATAATTTTATTGATTGAATTTCAAAAGACTTCAAATTAGGGTGCGCATGAACATGTATACATAATCTGAAAATTGCACACTCTTCAAGGTCCTAAAACTTGATTCAAATCTAATAAAACACACACTCTAACACTCTTAATCCAAACTAATAAAATATAAAAGTGAAACCCAAAAGATAATTCTAAGAGAAAGATGGCTAGAAAGATGGGGCTACTTAAGGAAAAAGATGCCTAGAACTAATTCCAATTTCAAACAAAAAACTATGGAACTTAAAGATGGAAATCAATGATTCAAGATTTTCCTTCTCTTTATTGTCACTATCAAAGGAGAACTAACTTGGATATTTGATGAATAAGCAAGAAAAACTAAGAAGGTGAAGCTAAGAACTAAGAAAAAATGAGGAGGAATTATGAGTGTGAAACTTACGCAACAAAACAAACTATGCAAGCATAAATGTAAAGAAAACTAATAACTTGGAATTGAAGTGCAAATAAAGAGATAATATTTATGAATCCAAAGGAAGAAAAGACCAAAATAAATCCAAAGTCCAATGCTCTGAGAATCATAAGGCAAGAGTGCTAACTTTTAAGGTTTTGATGCAAAACCTGTACTTGGAAAAAATGTGCAATCCATGGGATTTTATTGATGGCTGGGTTTTCAATTGAATGGACCTTATTCTGGAGAGGGAAAGTGGAGCTAGATCTATGGATCCAATGTGGGAAAGTTAGGTGGAGATATGAGGAGGAGGAATAAGGCAATAAGATGACATCATAGTGGTTGCCATGTATTTAGAAAGGGGGGAGGTGTCACCTTCTTAGGAAGGTGATGTGGAGGTCCTTCCCTTCTAAATACATGGTTTGGATGTTGGAAAAGAGAGAAACAAAAATAAATAAATAAAAAGATAAGAAATATGGGAAAATAGCTAGGGTTTTGAGGTGTTTTGGGTGTGAATTAGATCTAGGAGTTTCACAATTAGGAAACCACCTAATATGACAAGTAAGCAAGGGGGGCATCACTTTTTAGGAAGGTGTCTCCCTCCTTCAAGAAAAAATCATGGAACCCTAGATTAGGTGAAGGAAAAGGATAAAAAAGTAGAAATGGAATGTGGGTTTTCTCTCTTGATTGGTCCACCTATGCACGATCATCTTACCTTTTACAAATATCTCTCAAAATTTTCAATTATCCCTTGAAAATCACACTTTTAGCATGAGATAATTGCTTCAATTGGTCCTCCAATCATGTGGTTCCATGTGGCATGGGCCCCATGTTCCTTGATGGCTCACTTTGATGGGTCATTCCTTAATGTCTTGAAAGGCTAACTTCTTTTGCTTCAATTCTTAAATGGCTTGGCTTCTTTAGGTTTCCTAGTTATACTAGGAATCCTCATGCATGGCTCCAATTCTCATGCAAAGATGGTAGAAATGAATGGCTTGTTGGCATGGACTATTTTAGTCACCTTTGATGCTTAACATTGCCTTCTTTTTCGATCTTATTGTGTCCAATGATCAAGTATTTGACCTGTGACAAGATAATTGACAATGTTTGCATACCAAGGCAACTAGGAAATGTGCCACAATTGTCCATCTACAAATGTTTCTATTATAGGTACATTCTCACTAGACTCCACAACTAATCTGGATAAGTGGTCTGCTATAACATTTTCAAAACCTTTCTTGTCCAGAATTTCTAAATTAAACTCCTATAGCAATAAGATCCATCAAATCAGCATGGGTTTAGTATCCTTCTTAGAAACAAGTTATTTTAAAGCTACATGGTCTAAATAGACAATGACCTTAGATCCTAACAAGTAAGATATTTATCTTATCCAGGGCAAACAAAAACCAACAACTCTTTTTCTATAGTAGAATAATTCAGTTGGGCATCATTGAGTGTCTTGCTAGCATAGTATATCATGTGGGGAAGTTGGTCAATATTCTGCCTCCACACAAGCCCTATTGTGTAGTCTAAAGCATCACACATTATTTCAAATGGTGCACTCCAATCTGGCAATCAAATAATAGGTGCAGAAGTCAACTCAACCTTTAGGCTCTCAAATGCTTTCATACAATCATCATCCAATTCAAAAATTAGTTCCTTCGTAAGTAAATTAAATAGGGGCTTAGCAATTTTACTAAAGTCTTTGATAAATCTTTGATAAAAACCAACATGGCCTAAAAATGAGCAAATTTCTTTCATCGTCCTTAGTAGAGAAAAGTTAGAGATTAAATCCAATTTGGCTTTATCTATTGGGTTGACCCAAGTGCTATCAATTATGGGTAGATGACACCAACATCTAGGAGTTTAAGTATTTCATCTCTCACTACGCTCTCATGTTAGGCTTTATTCTCCTTTATGTTTGCCTATATAGTTTAGCATTTTCTTCTAGGTAGATTCTATGGATATACACAGCAGGGGTTTTCCCTTTGATGTCTACTATGGTCCTCCCTAAGGCTATCTTATGTTCTTTGAGAATGTTAAGAAGTTGTCCCTCCTGTTCCTGATCTAGATCTGAGGCTATGGTACAAGCAAGGTTTCATCTAGTCCTAAGTAAGAATATTTCAAACTTTTAGGTAATGGCCTAAGGACCAAGATAGGTGGTTTTTCTACTAATGGTACTGGGCCAGAATCCGATGGAGGAAGAGGTTCCACTAGAGGGCCCCATTTGGAGGTATCCATAATAGGCGTAGCATCTAAAAGATTATTTATCTCCTCAATGGATTTGTTTATATCAAAGTCATAGTTAAAATTTGCTAGACAAGCCTCAAGTGGGTTTAAGAAAGACTATAGTGGATTAGCATCTTAAAGTAGACCTTCAATTCAATTGACTACACAAGAATTGCCTAAGTCTAGATACTAATGATCAACATTAAAAACATTAAGCTTGACTTTTATATTACAGAAAGATAATCTCATCACACAATTTCTACAATTGATGATGGCATTGGACGTTGCCAACCATGGACGTCCAAGAATTATTGAGATATGACTATGGGGTTTAACACAGGTTGGGTGTCTAGGACAATGCCAATTTACAGGAAAGAAAAATCGGTCCACTTGTATTAAAATATCCTTAACCATACCACATGGAATCTTTACTGATCTATCTTCTAATTGTGAGGTGGTATTGCTTGGCTTAAGGTTACTAAGCCTTAGTTGCTTATAGATAGAGAATGGTAATAGAATTACACTAGCCTCTAAATCAAGTAGTGCCCTACCAATGACATAGTTTCCTATATCACAAGAGATGATAGGACAACCTAGATCTCTAAGCCTAGTAGGGGTCTAATGTTGAATTAAAGAGCTCACTTGCTTCGTGAGGAAGTCTTTCTTTTGTACATTAAGCTTTTGATTTTGTGTGCAGAGCTCTTTAAGAAATTTGGCATAAGAAATTTGGCATAAGCATGGATGTCTTTAATAGCATTAAATAATGGAATATTGATTTGAAAATGTTTAGACACATCCATTATCTCATTAAAATTGGTTCCTTTCTTAGTCTTGTTCAAAATTGGTTCATTCTCCTCTATAGTTTTCCACTAATACATACAAGACTTTTTAAGTCTGCATAAAGAAGTCATTATATTGACAGCAGATTTCGTAAATATTTTACAAGTCAGTTAAAAATAAATGCCTTTAAAAATGTAGACTTAAGAAGTCATTTAATTGCAAACAACTTTAGAAGTCTGGCACAAAGAGGAATTTTTTTGCAGGAAGGACTTTAAAGTCATTTAAAATTAAACAACTTCATAAGTTGTTCACTTTTAAAGTCATTTAGTTATAAACATCTTCAAAAGTTAATAACTTTTGAATTCATTTAGGCTAAGCGACTTTAAAAGTCAATAACTTTTGAAGTCAGTTAGGCTAGGCAACTTCAAAAGTATACCAATAAATTTGGCACCAAGATTATTTTATGTAGTAATGGACTTTTAAAGTTGTTTGACTATAAACGACTTCAAATGTCAATAACTTTTGACGTCTTTTACTCATAAACGACTTTAAAATTCACTTACTTTGGAGTCGCTTGTGTCAAATGACATTAAAAGTCCATACCCACATATACTTTTGAACTCGTTTAGTACTAAACGACTTCAAAAGTTACTATATTTTAAATTTGTTTAATAGTAAATGACTTCTAAAGTGCTTCTTCATTTATAAATATCTAACCACATATCATTTTTCCTTGTATCCTTTTCTTCTCACGGGTGGCATGATAGCTTCCTCCTCTGGTCCTTATGCTTCTCTCTATTTCCCTTCTTACTTTCCATTTTGGATATTTTGACTACTTATGCCATGAAAAAAACTATAAGTAAACCATAACTTCTTTTGATCATGAATGACTTTCTTATTACTAACTCTGTGTGTGTGTGTGTGTGTGTGTGTGTGTGTGTGTGTGTGTGTGTGTGTGTGTGTGTGTGTGTGTGTGTGTGTGTGTGTGTGTGTTCATTTTGTAGATCATGTGGGTTTTCTCACTATAGATGATAGGGTTAAGAAGTGTGTTAAATCATCATGTTTTCATAAAAATCATATTTCATTGCAAATGACAACTGCTTCTCTCTCTAACCCTCACTATTGGAGAAAGGGAGAATGTTACGATTTGTGGTTGTCAACCAAAATTAGGGTTTGATAAAGAGTGGTGATTATACCATCAACTTTTAACTAAGAAAATTGTAAGACACACACTCTCACTTACTCTCCATAGAACAGGTGTCACCTGAATACTAGGAGGCTAGATTTTGAAGAAAAAGACAAATTCACTCTTTGATCTTATATTAATAAGATCTAATAATATGTAACATTTGATATATGTAACATTGGATGTAATCAAAAAATAATTTGATTTTCTTGTTCATGTGTTTGTTTATGTATATATATTTTATATGTTTGTGTGTGTAAAATCAATTTTATTGTGTATTTATGCAACATATTGTTATGTACAAAAATCAAATAAATATATATATTTAAAGTGAAAATTTGAAAATTTTTAAAGTCTTTTGTTGTAAATTATTTTAAAAGTGTGAACTTTTAAAGTCGTTTATAGAAAATTACTTCAATTGTACGATTCTATTTTCAAAGTAATTTTGTCGACTTTTGTCATGCCATTTTGAACTATGTTCATGATATATACACAAAAAATAAGTTGGATTTCTATTTTACTACCATGAACCAAATCCTACCTATGAATTAGAACTACATTCACAAATTAGGGGTCAATATCAATTTTTGAGTGTGGGTTAGTATGTCTTTGTTTATCTCATATGTATTATGCATATTTGAAGAATTTTTACAAGGTTTTGGGTTAGAAATTTTCCTTTCTAAAGTTAATTTTCTTCTTGATTGTGTCTGTCATATTTTGCATTTTTTTCATTGTTAATTGAAATTTTCCATGAAATGTAGTTATTTCAAATATTTCTAATTCTTGTATACCTAGTGTTTAGTAAAATTCCTAACCTAATATTTTCATGTCTAACATGTCTCCACATAGATTTGCTTCAATTTCTTGTGATAATGGACAAATATGCTTAGATGATTGTGATAAGAACATCAAAAGAATATGAGGGAATAGAAAATTTCATAGAGTTCACACTTAAGGCAAGTGTTGACGTAATCACATGCATTGTCTATGCAAAAATGTGGAAACTTGAAAAAAATATATGTAGGGGTGTTGAGAGAACACTTGTGCTTCAATGGAATTGATGAAAGCTACCAACCATGGATTTGGCATGGTGAAAAACCTTTGCATAGGCCCTCAACAAGGCTTGAAAGACATGCTCAAGACATTGTAGGAAGTGTTGGAGACAATACAGCTATACTGATGTTTTGAGATGCATATGATGAGTTTTAGGATGACCCTGAACAATTTCATGCTACATTAAAAGAAGTCGATGAGCCGTTGTACCCTGAGTGTAAAGATTATACCAAGCTGTCCGCAGTGGTAGAACTTTACTGCGTGAAATCAAGATTTGTTCTTTCAGATCAAGGTTTTGTAGAATTCTTAATAGTAGTGGGTAAGATGTGACTGAACCATAGTTAATTGGCGAGGTCCACATGGGAGGCAAAGAAAACCTTAGCTCCACTAGGGTTGAAGTATGAGAAGACACATGCATATCTCAATGATTGCATCTTGTATAGGAAGGAGCATAAGGATAAAACTACTTGCCTAACTTGTGGATAATCAAGATGGAAGTTAACGAAGAATTCAACTGAGATAATTATAGACATTCCTGTAAATGTTCTATGGTACTTCCCCCCATTTTAAGGTTCAAAAGAATGTTTTGTATAGTAAAAATAGTGAAGAAATTAGTATGGCATGCCAAGGATAAATTAGCTGACAGCTTTTCACACCATATAGTAGAAAGCTCAGCATGGAAGTTCATAGATTTCATGTGGCCTAATTTTGGTGAAGAACTTAGAAACCTACGCTTGGATTAGCTACAGATGGGATTAATCCTCATGGTTCTATGAGTAGCAAGTATAGTTGTTGACCTATTATATTAGTTTGTTACAACCTCCCACCATCTTTATGCATGAAGAGGAAGTTCATGATGTTAACTATGGTGATATTGGGTCCAAAGCAGCCAGGGAATGACATTGGCGTGTACTTGTCTCTCTTAATTGATAATCATGATATCTTATGGGATGTAGAAGTTGAAGCATATGACTCATACTTGAAAGAGTCATTCACCCTAAAGTCTATACGATTGTGCAAAATAAGCAACTTTCCTGCGTACAGTAATTTGTTTGGATGCACTGTGAAGGGATACAATGCTTGTCCTATCTATAGTGATCAAACATGTGCCTTACGACTTAAACATGGTAAAAAAATGGCATTCCTTGGGCACAGAAGATGGTTGCACAGAGTTCATCCATATCATTTTAAGAAGGACGAATTTAATGGTAGTGTAGAGACAAGGACACCTCCAAAAATGTTGATAGGATGACAAGTATTAGAGCAAGCTGAAAACATTAATGCCTTGTGGGAAAAGAAGAAATCAAGTAAATGTGTAAGTGAAAGTAATTGTAGAATTTGTTGGAAGAAGAAATCCAAAGATGTTGATCGTAATCGCATGTGCTATCCATGTTCAAAATATGAAAACTTGAAAAAAATAGCTGTACGAGTGTTGAGAGAACACTTGTGCTTCAATGGAATCGATGAAAGCTATAACTTATGGATTTGGCATGGATAAGAACTTCTGCATAGGTCCTAGACAAGCCTTGAAAGATATGATCAAGAAACTATAAGAAGTGTTGGAGACAATATAGCTTTACTGATGTTTTGAGATGTATATAATGATTTTCAAGACAACCCTGAACAATTTCATACTACATTGAAGGAAGCTAATGAGCTATTGTACCTTGAGTGTAAAGATCATACCAAGTTGTCCTAGTGGTAGAACTTTACAATGTTAAATTAGGATTTGGTTTTTTAGATCAAGGTTTTACAGAAGTCTTGAAAGTAGTGGGTGAGATGCTACTGAAGGATAATAAATTGGTGAGGTTGTGATGACCCGGGTTTTTTAGCACCTTTTCATAAAAAATTTCAAAAGGTGGGGACCCAATTTTTAAAAACCAAAACAATGAGAAACAATTTCAATTAATTTCATTTTAAGAAAACCCTGAGTGTCAACCATCAACTCAAAACTCAAATAATTTTTTCATTTTTCAAGTAAACATTTTTAAAACTAGTTTACTTCTTCAGGACCCATCCAATCAACAGCCACATTCCCAACAATAATCAAATCAAGTCCAAATAATCTAGATGCACATATATAGTCCAGGTAGAATTTAGAAACATACCTCTATATGATATATCTCAATCATTATTCGTCTAGCTCCTCATCAGTCATGTCTTTCTCTTAGTATCTGAGGCATTGCATTATTGTTGCAATGCCTCAACAAGCAATGCTTGGTAGGTACATAGACATTTAATGTAATAATAATTGAAACATAAAAAAAAAAATAGAATAACAATGCTTATATAAGTGTAGGTCATAATATCTAAGGAATATAAGTATCATAAGCAATATCAATATAGTATTAAGATATCATGTGCGATGAAACATGAATCTCATGGATGTACAACATGATATGATCCAATCTCGATGAGTGTACAATAAACAAATAGGGCACCCCAAGGTGCGTGGGTCTTGTGAGTATCCCATATACTCGCACAATAGATCATGAGTACTCATATCAATCCTCTAAGTGTTGTCACACCCAAGCACACACTACATCTCCATGCTCATCATGCAAGCATACGAAATAAGAGTATGGATCGTCATGTTGTGTAATACCCCAAAATTTTTGAAGATATTGGGTAGCACTTGTATGACCACGATCAATAAATTGTTTATTATAAAAGTTAATGTGTTTAATTATATAAATAGATAGTTAGATGTTTGATTCCAATTAAAATATGAAACATAGGAAATTGTGAGGAAAATTAGTGTCATTAGAATCTACACTCAAAATGGAATCCAATGCCTCAAAGAACCCTAAAAACGGAGTTCATATGACCAAGTTATGGCCATTTGAAGATTATGAACATTTCTATAATTTAAATAAAAACGAGAAGGACTGGAAAACACAGGGGGTCATTTTACTAACGACACCCCCCCAGGTTGTCTTCCTCCTCTAGCCACCACCTTTCCAACACCGCCTCTGTAAGGTAGCAACAATGGCAGCACCGCCTTTGGGCAGCACAGCCTTCGCGAGGCTATAAAGCCCGCGTTCCCCTCCTCCCCAGTCATCCTCTTCTCCTCATTCTTCTCTTCTTCTCTGGCTGCTACAACATAGGGTTTCTGGCAAAATTGGAAAACCCCCTTTTTGTTCTCTGCAAATTCTGGCACTGGCCCAAGTCTTTTTGTGATGACCTGGGTTTTTATATGATGCAATTTTGATAAATAGGCGAGATCTCTTGTTTTATAAGTATGAAATGCATAAAAATCTTTTTCTTTTGGAAAACAATCTTTCATAAAAACCCCGAGTATCAAAACACATTCTTAAATTACATAGCCATGGAAAAGTTTAAATCAATATTGTTCCCTAGAAAGTGTTAGTCACAGCCCCAGCTATTAGAGAGTAACTACAATCAAGTAACATTGAAAGATAAGGTAGGGGTTTTACTTACTTGCACTTAGTCTGGGTGGTTCCTAGCACAAGTGTTCCTTGCCCTTAAGTATTTACTTGGTGTCTGAAAAATGTTGACGATTGGGTGAGTATATACTATACTCAGTAGGAGCATATCACTACTAGTTTTATAATGCATGAGATGTTTTAAAATCATATGTTCTTTCAAAACACGTGCATGTCTGAATACCCAAGTTCAATATCGATATTAAAATCCATTGTCAAACTGAAACACTAACTTCTTAAGAAATATTATAATCCAAGTCAAAATTATCATATATCATAAACATAACGATATGCATCAGATGCTCAACTGAATCCAACTCATGGATATCTATCATGGTATGGTCGACCAACCTTATATCATGCCATATGCAATGCACATAAATCCACGAAACCATAGGGTCCCACTATGCCCATGACCTCATCGCCGTGTGGTCCCTGGGTACCTAGGGACATAGGATCATATACCTCCACGGGGCATATGAAACTTTGACCCAGTGCCATGACACCAGTGGTAGCCCCCTGTACCACATGCAGTCGAAGTAGGGACATGCCCTTTTTGGGCGTGGTACCCATCCACCTAATAATGGTAGAGGCTGGGTGGCCAACCCACACCCCTCGGCATAGCACCCACGAGCTTACTAGCCCAAATCATGTACGTTCAAATCATCCAAAAACCTTTTTTCAAAACCTGTCCTCTTTGGGTCCCGCACAACTGCCTGGCCCTCGGCACTCCAGTGTCTTTTGGCAACCCTCAAGGACATGCAATCTTTGCAAGAACTTAATGCTCATAGATCATGCAATGTATGCAATAGTTTGCAAAACATATCTTATGCATAATGTATATACAAAACATGTTTATGCATAAAGCATTTGTCACATGCATGCTAAACAAGTCATATACTTAAATCATGTATTTGTAAACAATCATAGTTCTTTTAAAAGAATCTAGTAGCGATAGAGCACCTACTTAGTTAGGTCGCGCTAACCCCTTTGTCCTCGGACGCTCCTGAACATGGTTTGGGGACTCAAGGTTAGTTTAGCCTATCTTTTATGGGTTTTAGAGTGGTTGGTCTTATTACTTAGGCATTAGGGGTCCATCCCTATGCCTATGGGTATCCTAAGGTCCTAATTGGGCCTTGGTATCCTCAGTTTTCCAAAGGTCTAGCAGCCACGCGCCACCATCCTATTCTAAGGGTCATGCCCACCTTTGATTAGGCCTTGATCAAGGATTTTATAGTTTGGATGTGTCCGAATCGTCGACACAGACACAACACCTTTTGCGACGCCTCAATCGGAGCTTTAGATCTCAAGTTATAAGCGTTTTAGTGTCGCAAGTACATAAGGGTCTTAAGAATGAAAAAACGGAATGCTAGGGTGCCGCGCGTCTACGTCATGCGCCCTGGCTTCCTTAAGGAACGAAAAAACCATGTATCGGTAGCACACTGCATGTCTAAGGAATTTGCCTCAGCGCGTGCGTCTGCAGACGCGCCGGGTTTTCCCGCCTCTCTTTCTCTTTTGCGGGCGCGACCCCGGACGCGCCCGTTTGGTTTTTCAAACTACGTCGACGTGGGACGTTCCAGTCCTATTCGTTGGGGAACCGGGGCATCCTCAAGGCACCCTGGTTTGACCCTGTCGAACCAGTGCAGCCCAGGGAACATCCCTGGGTCCTTGGTGAGTCTCCAAAGCTCCATTTTGCATGGTTTTTCATGCAAAAACCTAGGGAAATTGATCTTAGAACTACGGTGGAGATAGGTTTTGAGGGATCTTGGGCATACCTGGCTCGTTGCTGGGTTTTTTTCCTTGTTTTCCCCTCTAGGTCACTACTCCTCAACGGGTTTTCTTCAACGTTTTGGGCTGCCATTAGAGGCACCCAAGAGCTCTATTTATAGAGCTAAGAGAGGGTTCTGGAGGGGGCTCTCACCGCCTTTGAATGGCGGTGGAGAAACCTCCAGAATGGCAGTGATTTCTCCTGCAATCACCGCCGTTTTAGAACCCTCTAGAGGTTGAAGATGAAGGGTGCTCGTATCAAAACAGGCCCCTATGTTTTTGTAGGGTAAATTCGTTTTTTAATAAAATTACATTTTTGCCCCTGAACTTCAAAGTGCCATAACTTGCTCATTTTAATTCCATTTTGGGTGATTTTGGTCTCATTGGATTCCTTTTTCTGAGAGGCATCTAATGGAACCATTTTCAGGACCAAATTTCTGGGTTTAGTCTAGGTGAATAGTGAAATGACTAAAATGCCCTTATCTTCAAAAACTGATCTTTTCATTGCTTAACTTGGAACTTCAATATTACAAAATTGGAGTCATTACACTTTTATTTGGGTAGGTCATTCCCCTCTCTATTTTCTTCTCCATTTGTTTTCCCTGGTCTCATTGGAAGTTGGGGTTTTCCCCCTTCTTTGTGGTTTTCAGTGACCTAGGGTTTTAGAGCGGAAAAGAGCGCACCTCTGGTGATGGGTCCCCTCCTAGACTACCCAGGTAAGCCCCTCTTTCCCCTCTCTCCATTTTTTCCTTCTTTCAGGATGGATCTAGGAATTTCCCGACTGGAGAACATGCCGGGAAAAGCCAGGTTCCTCTCAGTTCCACGCAAGCCAAGCGTCTCAGGGGCGTGGTGCACAACGCATGCCTAGGGCATGGTCCCTGGCACAGCCTTTTGGCATGTACGACGTGGGGCACGGGTCCTGGCTTGGTCACAGGGTACCTTAGGAGCTGAGACGTGCCGTGCTATGGCAAAGACACGTCCGCGTGATGCCATTCAGGACGCACATCATAGAGCGTCGTTTGGGCATGCGTGAGCATGCAAAGACAGTACTCGGCACGGCCTTCAGACATGTGCAATGTGCGAGTGCGAGGCCTGGTTTGACTAGGGCACGCAAACATCCTAGGAACCATGACGCGTGGACCCTATTCATAGACGAATTTGGTTCGTCCGTGACTTTGGGACACTAAAAATGCAATTACATGAGCTGTAAGACTCCGATTGATGATCCAAAAGAACTGTTGCATCCGTATTAATGGAGTGAACCTAATGAGACTGCAAAAGTTAGGATTGGAGGACTATTTAGTATAACTAAAGCCTAAACACTATAGAGATCGCATAGATCTATAGGATCAAAGATGAGCAAACATTGTAGATTGATTTGTTGGGTCTATTAGGAGCCCAATATGCCTAGATCCACTCTAAGTTACATACATTCACCTTGAACTTATAGGTATGACTGTCCAAATTAAGTATAGACCTGTTCTAGGCATCAGAACAGGCGACCTAGGAGATCTGACCCTTCAATGATACGATCTTGATGACATGAAAGAGATTAAAGGAAATCATTTAGCCTAGAAGCGCGCTAAGCAAGGACCTATAGATCCTAAAAGGCAGATTTAGTTGTTAATCTATAAGTCTAAGTAATGATCCATAAAGGTTGGAAAATAATACTTGAATCCTTGTTATTAATTGATATTCAGGGTTTCTCAAAGGTAACTCAGGGTCGAGTAATAAAGGGCGTGATTCAAGGAACATCAAGGTAGATCATCCGATACTGCTATGTTTTATGCATTTCCAAAAATACTTGATTTGTAGGTAATCTAATACTATGCATCTTAAACTTTGATTTGCCTCTATTACTGTTTTTATCATTCTTTTTGAGCTATGATGTTTTTATACAAGCACTCAAAATTGTCTTCATGTTTTATGGATTTGAATGCAATAATTGCATGAACTGATTTTATGCACTGCCTGCATGATTGCAAATAAATGCATAAATTGCATGATTTTGATGATTGAGGATTGTCATATCACATAAAGCACCTTGAGGGCTACCAAAAGACATTAGAGTGCCCAAAAGACGCTGGTGAGGTAGTGTGAGGGCTAGGCAGTGTGAGGGACCCAAAGAGGACATGATTTTTATATTTTTGGGCTATTGAGCCTAGTAGGCACTATGCGAAGAGGTTATTATGTACAGGGTTGGCCTCCCAGCCTCTACCACCAAAGGGTGGATGATATTACTACCAAAAAGGCATTGTCCCTTCCCTGACTGCTATGGTAAACAGGGACGACGACTGGAGGTGTTCACGGCACCCTTTTGGGGACATCCATAGTCGTCGTGGAGGCTATGGTGGATTCCAGCTATATGTTGAGTATGAGCATAGTGGCCTTATGATTTCAGTGTGATTGATATACATATAGCATCGAAATGGTCGTATATGAGTACTCGTGACCAGTTGTCATGACGTGTATGCCGAGAGACTCATGTGCTTGATACTAGCATCTACTTGGAATAATGACTATTTTAAGAGTTTCATGATTATTATATTTGACTCGCTGGTTAGATGCATTTACCAAGATCTTCGTATATGGATCTATGGGTTTCTATTGCATGATTTTGATCCTATTTATCGTTGAATACTAGATTATGAGAAAGGATTTCATGATTGAAATTGCATCAATAAGCTTATATTTTATGCATAACTATGCATGCTTACACAAAGGAATCACTGATGTTTTACATGAAAAGCCTTTGGAATCATGCATGTTGCCTACTGTGTTTTCAAAATAGTAGTATCAGATCACCTACTGAGTATGAGAAATACTCACCCTAATATATTAATTTTCCAGATTAGCTCAACATAGAATATGAAGAAGTATCAGAACATGTTAGTGTTGCGATCAAGTGAATGAAGAGAAGACAAGCATGAATGTAAGTAAACACTCTACCTTTTGGACATGTATCTGTATTTATTTATAGTTGGGCTATGAGTTGTGATTGGATAGACCTGGGAATACATTTATGCTTTTTGAAATTTTCAAAACTACTTTACTCAATTTGAAAGTAAATGCCACTCGGGGTTTTCAAAATGAATTTAAAATGAAAGATTTTTTCGCTGCATTGCATTGTTTTCTAAAAATGTTTTAAAATAGGGATCGATCCCTCTCTAGGAATTAGATATTGCATTTTTAAAATGCATGTGAAAACCCGAGTCGTCACATGCTGTAATGGCAACCACTCCAGGGTCTCAACCACTACCGCTCCCCATCAACACCAGAACAGGAGACTTAACGTTCGTCCCCATGGGAAGGCCCAAACCAGTAGTGTGGATTACCCATGTTACCAAACCCCTACCGAAAGCCTTCTGTGGGCGAGTGTCTATCACATCATAAATTCAGAGGGTGGGTGGCTAGCCCTACTCCCTCTTAGCATGACATCCACTGGTGAGAGCACCGGTCATTAATCACAAAACACGAAAATAGCGTATCTCGTAAAACCAGGAGCACTTGTGGCTCACAATCCCTAAGGCATACCCTCATCCTGGGGTTAGTCTCTCAAAGGACTAGCCACCAAACCTCCACCATCGATTGTATAAAAAACCACTAATCTTAGTGATGCAATAAATAAAAAAAGATATTTACTAATCATACATAAGATATGCGGTATCAATACCATAAAACAATCAATCATGAAACCCCATTCCATGTACCATCGAAATCTCATATCAATCACAGCATAAAACATTGAAATTTACAGACACTCGAAATGAATAAACATGTGACAATCAATCGCAATCAATGATGATGTTATGATGATACAGGATTTAGAAAACAAGATGCAACATTAAATGTCGTCACCTACATCAATGAAAGATAACCCAATCAAGCATGTAAACCTCTTAGCTCGCGTGCTCTAATGTACCTGTCAGTATCACGGTACTATTTCGTGTTATTTATTTCCCTCAACAAAAATCTATTATAAGTTTTCTCTCAAGTTATGTCCATTTATGTATCCATTTCTATAGTGATCCTCCTGATCTAGCTTTTGATCTAGATCGTCTAATTTTCCTTTATTAAGTTAGTTTCCATAACATTTAATGCTCATCTATCTCATCTGCTCATTAATCAAAGTTATGGACTGCCAAGTTAATGTCTCCTAATTTTTAAAGATTCAATTTATTCCACCTCAATGAAATCTATGGCAATCCAACCATTGGATCGTTCTTTAAGACCTCTAATTATGATTAGATCATTAATTCTAACCTTAATCATCGTTACTTAGTTTCATTTCATGTTCACCTACTCATTTTAGTGTGTATCTAAAGTTTACACCTTGATCAAACAGTCAAATCACTCTCAGATTAACAATTTCTAAGATCTAATTTAAATCAATGGTCCAGATCAATTCTAAGCTGAATACTCGTAATCCATTCCTTAGGTTCATCAATTCATCCTTTAAATCATTCAATTGTTTAAGTTCTAAGGCCTAATCATCCTCTAATTAGCATGATCTAAGCAATTGAGTACATTTCCTATGTTTGATCAATTAACTATGCTTAGATAAAGGTTTAGAGATTAAATTCATGTATGCATTGTCGAGACGATTCCAATGGACAATTCAAATTGAAGATCAAGCTTCTGTATCGTCCGAAATCTCAAAAAAAAAAAAATTCAGATCACAAACAATGGTTCATATCAAAATCTGGCCAAAATTCCCAATTTACATCGATTTGCACCGGAGGAACGGTTTACACCTGTTTAAACCAGCGAAACTCATTTTACACTTGGTTAAACTAGCAGACCTTTACACCGAGCTACACCGGTGGAACTCCTTTACACCAGACTACACTAGCGTCCATTGGGGATGATGTGCTCGGACTATCCATACTGTTTTTGCTCGATCGGAGCCCTAGATGATATGATTTTTTATCTATTTTCACCATTCCTTGGGTTTTTGGGTCCAAAGATCATATTGGAAGGCTCAGATCTATGATCTGAGATGTCCTTAATGTGGGTCTAACCATGATCCATAGTTCTAATTTCCTAAGCCTTCCAACGGCCTTTGAGACCAGATCTGGCCTGGATCTGTGAGGGAAAAGCAAGGAAATAAGGAAAAGAGTGAGCTAGAGGTGTGGCCTCCTTATTTGAAATAGAGAGGGGAGATCAGAGTCCTCCAATGAGTGCAGGCGTCGGATGTGTTTGCCAGAGAGTGGAGCAAAGAAGGCACAATCTAGGGCTGTTTTGTGTTGGGAATGAGGAAAGCTTGCTTTCGAAGTTGGGGATCTGATTTCCTCACAAGGAAAGAGGATCACCGCCTTCCTCCATTGGAGATGGAATTAGAATAGAAATGGGGTGTCGTTATAAAAAAGACCCCTCCTAATTTGGGTCCTTACCTAATTACCAAAATGCCCTGAGAACTTAAATGGTCCATATCTCCCTCATTTGAACTCCATTTTCAACGTTCTTTATAGTATTCAAATCCTATCAATGCGTAATTCTAAATTTAGTAGTTTTAAGTCAAAATTCTATTGATAAATTTTTTAATTGTATTAATTTATTTTATTACTAATTTTTATGAGTAAAAATTGAGGATATTATAGAGGTCCATATGGGAAGCAAAGAAATCCTTGGCTGCACTAGGGTTGAAGTATGAGAAGATACATATGTGTCCCAATGATTACATCTTGTATATGAAGGAGCACAAGGATAAAACTATATGCCCAACTTGTGGATAGTCAAGATGGAAGTTCAAGAAGAATTTAGTTGAGACAGTTACAAAGGTTCTATGGTATTCCCCCTATTCCAAGGTTTAAAAGAATATTCCATATAACAGAAATAACAAAGAAATTAGTATGGCATGCCAAGGGCAGAGTAGCTAATGCTTTTCATGCCATCCACCAGATAGCCTTGCATGGAAGCTCGTAGACTTCATGTGGCCTAATTTTGGTGAAGAACCTAGAAACCTATGACCTGCATTATCTACAGATGGGATTAATCTTCGTGGTTCTATGATCAGCAAGTATAGTTGTTGGCCCATTATATTAGTTTGTTACAACTTCCCACCATCTCTATGCATGAAGAGGAAGTTCATGATGTTAACTATGTTGATATCGATTCCAAAGCAGCTAGAGAATGACATTGACGTATACTTGTCTCCCTTGATTGATGATCTTGAGACATTATGGGATGTAGGCATTGAAGCATACGACATATATAGGAAAGAGTCATTCACCCTAAGGGCTATACTGTTGTGGACAATAAATGACTTTCCTACGTATGGTAATTTGTATAGATGCACCATGAAGGGATACAATGCTTGTCCTATTTGTAGTAATCAAACACGTGTTGTACAACTTAAACATGGTAGGAAAATGGCATTCCTTGGCCACAAAAGATGGTTGCTCAGAGACCATTCATATCATTTTAAGAAGGGAGAATTTAATGATAGTGTAAAGACAAGGAGACCTCCACAGATGTTGACAGGGCAACAAGTATTGGAGCAGGTTGAAAACATTAATCTTGTGGGGAAAGAAGAAATCAAGTAAATGTGTAGGTGAAAGTAATTGTAGAAGTTTTTGAAAGAACAAATCAATATTCTTTCGGCTTGCATATTGAAAATCACTCATCTACACCATGTGCTTGATGTCGTGCACATTAAGGAGAATGTGTGTGAAAGCTTGACTAGTACCTTGCTTAATATCTCAGGAAAAACAAAGGATGGACTTACAACTTGAATGGATCTCATGACAATGGGTTTGAATAGGAGGTTGCATCCAGAGTACATGGGCAGTCGAGGAACATACTTGCCTAAGGAAAATTATACCCTCGATAGAGAGGAGAGAAGAATAATGTGTAAAACACTATCCGAGCTCAAAGTCCTAGATGGCTACTCTTCAAATTTTAAAAACATGGTCTCCATGGAAGAGCTAAAATTATTGGGGACGAAGTCCCACGATTGCCATGTATTGATGCAACAACTCCTCCCTATAGCAATATGTTCGATATTACTAGACAAAGTTAGGGGAGCTATTACAAAATTATGTTACTTCTTTAATGCTTTGTGCAAGAAGGTGATAGATGTTTCAAAAATACAAGAAATTCAACGTCATCTAGTGACAACTTTATGTGAGCTTGAGACAATCTTCCCATCAGCCCTCTTTGACATCATGGTACACTTAATAGTGCACCTCATTGATGAGGTCAAACTTTGTGGGCTAGTTTACTTGTGATGGATGTACCTGTTTGAGACATATATGAAAATTTTAAAAGGGTATGTATGTAATCATAACTGGCCAGAGAAGTGTATAACCAATTGTTATATTACATAGGAAGCAGTGGAGTTTTACACTAAGTACTTATTAGGAGTGGCTATGATTGGAATCCCAAGAAAGAAACAATAGGTTGCATTTCATGATCCCAAGGTTGGTGAACCACTATCAAGTTGTCATGTATCAACCGTTGACTACAAAGAACGGGATCATGCACATCTTTATGTGTTGGAAAATGTTGATGAACTCCAACCATAAATTGAGTAAGTTGATCATGCACTTAAGTAAAATTTAATTATTGAAGGCTCTATTTTCTTTGATCACTCTATTAATTTATGTGTGTGTGTGTGTGCATAGTAAACACATGGATGTATTCAAGATAAAGAATCCAAGTTACGCAAGTGGCTACAATTTGAGCATTGTCGCACTTTCGATAATTGGCTACGTAAGAATGTAAAATGAAAGAAATCTCACTTGATATTAATAAACTACATTCTATATATATTTATATATATATATATATTATCTTACTTAATCCTACTTAATATGTGTATACACAAATTCAAGATCAGCAAGAAGTAGCAGGCAACACTATATCCAAAATCTTGGGCTAGATGGTGATGGGACCATGATCAGAAGTAATAAAATATGCTAGATATGCCATCAATGGTTATTGCTTTTACACAAAAGACTGTGGTAACTCAAGAGTGTAATAATAAAATAGTGGAGTTAGCTTAGTTTCCAATGCTACATTCTTTTCCAGTTCAAAGGATAACGGACCAATAGTGGCTGATGATATTTATTACGGGTTATAAGAGAGATATGGGCCTTGGATTATACTTTAAGAACTGTGGTTGTGTTTAAGTGCGACTGGGTGGAACACAACAAAGACAACATCAAAACTTATTCCCTTCGATTGACATTGGTTGACCTCAACAACGGCCATAAAAATGATCAATTTATTTTGGCATCTCAAGCAAAACAAGTATTTTACATGGAAGACAAACGTGATAACATATGATCAATTGTTTTATCATCCTATCTTAGGGATTTTTATGATGAATATGACCTAGGAGATACTAAAATAGATTACCCTTCTATTACCAAAACAATCCCATCAATCAAAGTAATACTTGGTGAGAATGAGGATTATGTGCATGACAAGGGTGAGGAGGATGCTTGGGTTTGAAAATTTTATGTAGTTGGGGGGTTGGAGGTCTATGGATTGTATTAGTTAGTTACAATATATATATATATATATATATATCCATATTTATAATGAGCCCTTTTGTCATGAGCTATATGGATTGATAATGAGTTATATGCATGTACAAAGAATGCATGAATCAATGTTGACTATAATAAAAAAATTGGTTTCATTGTGCACTAATTGTTAGATATTGTAACGTACTAACATAAAATATATATTTTGAATTAAAAACAATTTATAATGTCATTTAGTATAAAAAAAGATTAAAAACAACTAACTTTTAAAGTCAACTTTGATTTAAAGTCAACTTTGAAGTCTTTTATATGTAAATGAATTTAATAGTGTCTACTTTCAAAGTCATTTATCATTAAATGACTTTAAAAATGGACACTATTAAAGTCATTTACACTAAACAACTTCATTATGTACTACCAAATTTAGCATAAAAAATGATCAACCAAATTTACACTAATCATTATATAACATCTTTGATTTTTAAATAATAATTTATAAAAAATTTGAATTATGTGAAATTGGAGTCAAAAGAAAATAATTTTAAAATTCTTAATTTTTGGCTTTCTAGAAAGTGAAAATTTTATAGAAATCAAATCTAATGTTAATACCTTAACATTGTGATTGTACTCCAAAAAATAATTCCAGCAACACTAAGTTCGTTGAAATTGAAAATCAGACAAATACATTTTGATTTTCTTGAAAAGGGCAATTTAATAATTTCACATAGTAGGCCCGGCCCCACTTGCAAAAATTTGAGAATTGAGTAGCTCCCATTTATTTTTTACTGTCATTATATAACTAAATAATTAAGTAGTAAAAATAATATAATTTTCAAGTGTAAAATTTTCCAAAGTTAAATTTATTCAATAAATAAAGAAGGGGGCCATTTTAATAATGGCACCCCCTCCCACTTAAGTACTCTTTATTCGATGAAAAAAGAACAGACCAAGTCTGTTCTCAAAAACCCGACAGGAGAGAAAAAACCCTAGCAGTGCCTTCTTAAAGAGAAGAAAGGAGAGATAAGAGAGGAGCGACGCCGATCGATGACGCCTATTCACTACCAATGACGCCCAATCATTGCCAATGGACAATGCTTAGACCAACACTCATAACTGAGGAAACTAAGCAGTGTGACGAAGTGGGAGAAGAAAAAGGAGAAGAGGAAGAAGGAGGGAAGGAGAGAAAGAGAAAAAGGAGCTGATCCAGGCCACTGGTGGTGTTCAATGCCAACGATGCCCAAACTAGTGCACGCAGGTGAGAAAAACACAATGATGAGGACAAGTGAGAGAAGAAAGAGAGGAAGAAAGAGAGAAAGAAGGAGGATAAGGTGGGCCCAGCGAAGCTGCCATCTGACCAGGCCATCGCTAACTGCCAGCGACGCCTAGACTGATGCACACAAGTGAGAAAAACCCAACAATGAGAGGGAGGGGGAGGGGGAGGGGGAGAAGAAAAAGAAGAAGAAGAAGAAGAAGGGGAAGAAGGAGAGGAAGAGAGAAGGATAAGGATAAGGAGGGGCTGATGTGATGACCCGGGTTTTTGTAACACATTTTATAATGTATTTTGAAAGGCAGAGCCCTAAATCGTGCAAAAAAATTTCGCAAAACAAAGCAGCGAAAATTCTTTTCTTTAGAACTTGTTTTATAAAACCCAAGTCATCACTTCATACGTAACATAAGTAGAGTTTTGTACAAGATAAAATTCCATTGAAGGAATAGACTTTCATTAAATTCCAAAATCCATCCAATGGTTCACAGTACAACCAAATCCATTACAATACTTGTCCAAATTACATAATCCATACTCATATCTCACCATACAATGAAGCTCTCATTATAATACAACACTCTTAAACAAAGCAAAATACATGTCTTCAAGGGTATACCTTGAAGATTATTCTCTTCAAGTCTTCTATCGTCTTGAGCTACTAACTCTCCTTCCCTGTATCTGAGATATTGCAACATTTACAATATCTCAGCAAGCAATGCTTGGTAGGGGATTCAAGAAGCATAATAATTGACAATATAATTCTAATACTTCATAATGCCATTATCCCTAAACATAATGCATGTCTCTACTCTTTACTTTGTATTTATGTACATTCATATACATACATACTATACATGGGTGAATCAGTTAAATTTATGAAAGTAGTCAAATATCATTCCCAACTAAGCTGATCAATTCTCTCCATTATGAGAATTCAATATTTTAGCTAATCTTACACTGGGAATTTCCCTTCTTGGGAAATATTGGTAATATACAATTACCTAGCATTTCATTATGCCTATTCTCATATGCATCATAGTGCAAAATAATCAAAAGGGCTACCATGTTGCAATCTGATCCGTACTAGCGCGCTTGAATAACTGCCCTGTTCACCACTGATATCATGGTGAAAAATATTATGTCACTACCCATATGGGGGGACAGGACCTTCACAGTGGTGGCCTTCCCATAATTGCCCCACCCAACTTTTAGACTCCCATAGGGCAAGGTATCATCAAATCATCAATTTTTAAGGAGCGGCTGGCCAAACCCTTATAACTCCTCTAGCATAGCATCCCCCTAGACTTATGCCCATTGAAACAAACTCACAAGCCTCCAAGCTTGTATGTAAAATAAATTTCATACATATTAGACCATCTGTCTGTTTACTTAAGGCTGAAATATTTTCTAGTTCCCTATTCACTTATAGTCTAGTCCTTAACCATCTTATATGTTTGGTTGGATCATAAGGTTTTCAAGGGATTTAATACAAGTATTAACATTACTCTTGTCAACATAAGGTCATGAGTTCAATCATGTATATCCCATGTAAATGCATTCATCAAATCCTCCTACCTTCAAGGAGTGATCCCCTTTCCCAAATCTTCCATGATCCTGACTGATGTATGTAATCTGTACATCCATACATATTGTCAATATATATAAATTATAAACAATCCTATTGATCACTAGATCTGATGTTTAGAATGATCTTTAGATCATTCATATCTAAGTATTTTTTCTATATCTAAGTCTTTGTGTGTCCATCTCCTTGATCTTGATCTTTCATAGATCCATTGATTGACCATCTACACATGTTGATAAAGATCAAGGTCCTAGATCTCTTATCATCCAGTTCTTCTTGGATCTAAGTTTAGTTATTGGATCATCCTTAAGGAGGATGATCTTGGTTTTCTTCCTTGAATCATCTTTGATCAAGGGTTTGGATTATCTAATCTAATGAACTAGATTTGATCTATAACATGCATACTAATAAACATGTATACTAGCTATAATACAATATTCTCATTCTTATTGTTCTTAATCATCCAAGATCTAATGGATCTTGTTTGATCATCCTTATCTTACTTACAGTTTTTATTAGGGTTAAGTAATTTACTAACCTTTTATGCTCTTACTATTATTATTCAACCAGTTAATGTTTTGCTGTTGAAGGTAACTTATTTAAGCCTAAGTCTAGACTGCTCCTCTTATTTCCAATTGCCTAAGGCTTACTAGCCTAATGGGTGAATACAAAGTGGTTACTTCAATCCTCATGTAAGGAGGAGTTTAGACCTCACAAACATCAATGGAAGGTAGGGGAAGAGCGAGGCTCTATTGGATAACCCCCTTGACCACTATGTTTAACATTCACTAGAGTGACCATAGCTCAACCTTTTATAAGGTTCATATAAGCATGTTGACCCTAAGTACTTTTTCTAATAGATTTTAATTAAGCCCATGAACATTTACAATGTCATTCATGGAATTTATTATTCTCCTAGTATGGGCCAAGGATTTGATAATCCTTATATTGTCCTGCTAACTATAGCCCTTACGAATGTTAAGTCAAAGTCATTCCTTCCTCTTATGTGTTCATGAAACTCTAATTTCCAATTAGATTACATTTTGGTGACTTATGCTCATTATATCTCAACAACTACTTAACATTTGAATCAACTAATAAAATTTGAGAACAATTCAATCATAAACTTTAAAGCATGACTCCAATATATATTTAACAACATTTATACTAACATGCTCCCTATGAATGTAACTTAACCTAATGGAATAAAACTATACTTAAACTAGCATGATCCTAAGTTATGAAATATATGAAATTTTACTAGTAATCTCATGGAATCATGCTAAAATCTCAAATTCAACCTAACTTGGCTCTAAGATAATTAAATTTCTAGCCTATTATAACAATCTAATAACATTTAGAGCATAACATGTAAAATTTAAGAATTACACTATCATGCTTCCTAATTTATAACATAAATCACATTTACAATTCTTTTATCAAATAAAAGGCATGTAAATTATTAGATTAAGATTATTAGAAACTTTTACTTATGATCCAACCATTAGATCTTAGATATTTTCCTTTTCTATTAAGGGTTTTAGCTATATTTAGGGGGTTTTCTTTATTAAGGTCCAAAGATCATATTGATTTGTTTTTATCATAATCCATCCATGATCTCCTTGGATTTCATCATATCAACATCCATTCCATCCATCCCAAGGATTTGATCACACTTGATCTAATTGATCAAGTGGGTCCCTTTGTAATTTTTAGTGTTTTTCCACCATAGTGGGTAAATCCCTTAATATCTCTTAGATCTGTCCAAATAAACCATTTGTATAACTTAATTTAAAAATTATATCATTATTAAAACATATTTACAAGATCTGATCTTGAAGATCTTCGCAATTGGAAACTTGTTTCCTAAATACAGAAAGTTTTATTACATATTTTCTCCATTTTATCATTTCATAAGAAAATAGAGGTTTTAAGCTTTCCATAGCCTCTTTTCGGTCTCAATTTGGAGTTCATATGACTCCAGAGTTAGATATAGAAGTTCACAGTCCATTCCTAAGGCCTAGATTTGATTTGGGCCCATTGAAATGGAAGGCTTAGATTAGTTGGGCAGAAACGAGCCGGGCGGAATGCTCGTCGTCGCGCACCCATAACCAGGATGCGAGGCGGGTGTGTCCGCTCAGGATATTTTTGGACGCCCAGTCGTTCCGCTTGGAACGACGTCGCACGCGTAGTGAATGCGTGGAAACGCTTCCGTGTGCTGCGTTTCCGTGTGTGCGTCGCGCATGGTGTCTTGGGCCCCGTTCGATCAGGAGATTGGACAGTCCATTTTGGATCATCCAATCAATCCCCTATCAATTGGGAGCCCAAACCTTATCCGATCTTTGTGAAATTTCTACCCTATGGGTTTTGGATCCTTCTGGATCGATTGGAAGGATCAGATGTTTCATCTGAGCCCTTAATAGTCCAGAATTAAAGGTTCTGTTGTTTACTTTATTTTTACCATTTTATTACCAAAATAAAATTACAGTAGAATAAAAATTTAATAAAACACTAGTAAACATGTCCAAAATGTATTTCCACCTACCTGATTGGAGAAAAAACGTTAGTTATATGTCCAATTTAAAAGAATACCCTTTTGATGAATAGATGACCCAAGATCCACCTTTCTTGCGATTGCTGTTGTTTGAACCGTCGGATCTCAAAATTTCTTTAGGGGTTTTGTAGCTAGGGTATGGTGGGAAGTTTTTTATAGTGGAAATGGTGATATTTGATCTAGGACAGAGTGCCTAATTGATTTTAGGTCTGTTGTTCCAATCTAGAAAGAAAAAGAAAGTGAAAAGAGAGAGATCTCTTGGGAGTTTTGGGTTTTGGGGGATGGATCTAGGTCTAAATTTTTTAGGAAAGTGAAGAAAATTTCATGGGAATTTTATGAGCATTTTTGGAGGATTTTTGGGGTTGTATTTATAGGCATTTTGGGTCTTCTTTCATGATGATGGTTAATTTTTTATTATTAATTTAGCATTGGATTCTCCCATTCTCCACTTTCTTCCCCAAGACCAGCTGGTATGGTTTGACCCATGATTTCATGTGGGCTGGCCATAGGATTCGTTTTTGGGTCCCTTGTGGGCCCCACATGGTGTAAAAAGACCATTTTGCCCTTTATAAAAATTAGGGTTTATCCCCATGATCTCGGAATTGAGCATACTTAGTGGCGTTGGATTTGTATTTCTTAGAATATTCTAAATTTTGATGTCTCAGATTTTGATTTTTGGGTAAAATTACTATTTTACCCTTTTGTCCAAAAATGAAGAAAATTAAGGATTTTTCATCCGAATTCAAAATTTGTCGTGCATACAGTCATTCTGAAGGGTTTGCTAAGTTTAATTTCAATTTTACATGTCTTATTTCTTGATTATAATTTTATAAGAAGTATATTCTAAATAACCCTAATATTTCATCCTGAAATTTCTGAAACTCAAATTTTATTGATTTTCTCAATCAATTACTAAAATTGGGGTTATTACAGCTGACCAGGTTGACTGTCGACGCTCACAACACCCAGACCCATGCATAGGTGTGGTAACCCAATTTGATAGAAGAAGGGCGAGAAGAAAGAGGAGGAAAGGAAAAAAGAAGGCTTTTCTAGGTAGATATTCCAAATCTAGTTCATTGTTTTGATGGATTTGTGCATGGATGAGTATGATTGAAATGTTTCTTATTTAATTTGGATATATGAACATAATTTGAGTAGATGAGACGTGATTATGTTAGGATGAGATGCATGTTTTATTAGGGACTAGCTAAAGAGAACATTGAATAGGCTATCCTAGCATGTTTTATTATGATAAATGGTATAACCGCACAAAAGGGATGATATATATGAAACCTTAACATGATTTAAACTTGGAAAATTCATGAAATAAAGTAACCTAAAGTGCATGAATTAAGCATGAAAGTATGCATGAACCAAGATGTAAACTAACCAAACATGGAATGCATGAAATTAATTGACTAATGCATGGAAAACTCGACTAAACAAGAAAATAAAGTATTAAGAGCCAACTAATATGCCTTAATCTGAAATAGAATGTGAATAATTCATTACATTGATAATGCATAAATTACAAGTAAGAATGGACAGCATGGTGCACATTTATGAGATCTAAAAGCATGGAATAAGCCACAAACTAACCTAGATAGAATACATGAATTGAATGCATGGACATGTAACCAAAACAAACTAAAATTTTAATGAGAAACACTTCAAAACAATGTGCATGAACCATGGGAAGTGCATGAATTAAGCATGAAAGTATGCATGAACCAAGATGTAAACTAACCAAACATGGAATGCATGAAATTAAATGACTAATGCATGGAAACCTAAACTATACAAGCAAATTAAAGTATTAAGAGCCAACTAATATGCACTAATCCAAAGTGGAATGTGAATGATTCATTACGTTGATAATGCATGAATTACAAGTAAGAATGGAAAGCATGGTACACATGATTATGAGATCTAAAAGCATGGAATAAGCTACAAACTAACCTAAATGGAATACATGAATGGAATGCATGGACAACTAACCAAAACAAACTAAAATTTTAAAGAGAAACACTTCAAAACTATGTGTATGAACCATGGGTTTATGCTCATGGTTCAAGTGTCTCCTTTGTATGAGACTCAATTGTAACTAACCTAGGATAAAACATAAGTAATTAAGCATGAAGGGAACAACTAATAGCTAATGAAAAACTAATTACAAGGGTGAAGCACACCCTCTAAGGGGTGTCCACCCCCTACTTAGAACTAATTATAATCTCCAAAATCAACTTCTAATCTATCTTCAATCATCCAAATATCAAGCAACAATGAACATGCATGTAAATCATGAAGTCACTTATGAAAAACAAAGGGGAAAAAATGGAAAAAAAAAAAAGCATGAAATGGACAAGAAAATTTAAGAAGAAAGATGGCAACATACTTAATTTAAGAACTACACTCTCACGCACATGCACACACACACACACTTCACAACTCATAATTTAATCATCTTATTTTTCTTAAAGTTCTATTATTATAGTTTTTTTACTTCTTTGGTTATCACATTTCTTTAATTCTATAGGAGTCTGTTTCCACAATATTTTGTGGCACAAGTAAACTTTGGAAGCTTAGTGTCAATCAAATACATTTAGTCATTTAGAATTAAGAAGGTCAACCCTTAAGAAATCTTATAAATTACCATTAGCAAGTTATGTTCATAGACTCAGTGTGGGATGCATCTTCCCCACAAAGAGATGTGAACTCGACGTAGTGGAGTTAAAGACTAGTGAAAGGTCTATGGGATTTGTGGCCCTTTTATAAATATCTATACTAAGCAGGCTTATATTTTCATGCATCCTTTATCTATTTTGCATGTGGTTTATTTTCCACATATGTTAGATATTGTATGTTTATGTGAATGGATGGAGAAGAAGTATCCTTTTTTTTTTTTACTTAAACTATGTTTATCAGGGACATCACATTCGCATGTATAAAATGCGTAAGTCCTAAAAATAGAGGAGACTTTGCTAGATTTTTGGTAGAAATGTAGTGCTCATTTCTCTGAAAATCTTGATTTTTAGAAATGTTAGTTTGTTTCCTTTAAATGAATTACATGGCCTTTTTTTATGTCATTATTCTAATATCATTGTGTTCTTCTTTGTAATAACAATGGAATGAGAACAACATCAAACTAAAGATTATGGCCACAATGAAGAGCACAAACAAGAGGACAACATAAGCAATACTCCAAAGAGAAAGGGTAGAGGGCAAACAACAATGGAAAAGGTTATCAAGAGAAAGTCTAAAGAAATTAAAGACACTGTCTAATACAATAGCAGAGGACAAGATATTGGCATGAGTGTAGCTGCTTATAGTAGTTTCCTCTACTCTACAGTAGGAAGCATGATTTCTATTACATTCAAGGATTGAATACTTGTGTCATCCTCAACAAAAGATTCAATATTAGAAATGGTGAAGGTATGTAAACATTAAGTACATGTATTTTATAATTTATAACTTACCTTATTTTTCAAATATAGTAATTTGCGGTGTATTTTGCAAACTACCTTTGATGTGCCTAATGACAAGAAGATGTGTGCTTTACAAGGGGCTGGTAAGCAATGAAGAAAATGGAAGAATTATCTTGTTCACAATTACATAGCTCCATATATCAATGATTTGTCAAGGCTGTACACAATGCCTTCCATTTACTCTTACATCATGGATCAGGAGGTTTGGATGCACCTCTGCTGAATATGTGTTATATGCATAAACAATGTTTCATTTAATTAATTACATGTAACATCCAATTATTGCATTTGATCATGCATGTACAAATGTGCAGGCAAAGAGTGCAAGGGGACTAAAGGTGCATGAAACAAATATGCAACACCACCTATCCAAGTTGGGCTATCCTCATTTAGAAGATCACAAAGTAAGCATTTGTAACAATTTATCTCTTTCAATTTAATGCTACTATAGTTATATACAAGTTGTTCTCTAACTAGTGTCTTTGCTTAACAACAAAAGAAAGATGGAGCTATGGAACCCATTAATCGTTCCATCCTCTGGAAGATAGTGCATTTAGTGGGTTATACTGGGAACATGTTCTCAGATGAAAGTACTGTACTATCTATAAATTTTATACAATTAATTAGATGACATGATTATGTCTTTCTAATTAAATTTTGCAAGACATTCTCACCCAAGAAAGCACAACTATAGGAACTTTAAGCAACACTACTGCCAACGAGGACATCCTATATATGGCTATGGGTAATAAGAAGGACCACCCTAGTCGAGTTAGGGGCATGGGTTGCTGTGTTTTTCCTTCTAAATTCTTTACTAAATAATGTTTACCTAAAGTTCAAGATGATGAGGAAGCCTATATTGAGCTTGTTGAGAAATATAAAGGATGATATATTTAGTTAGTTGCATGAGAGAGGTTTGATGATTGTTACTCCATCCCCTGCACATAATTGTTGTAGCACCCCTATACCTCCATCAAATGCGAACTATAGTTTTCCAACTAAAGGAGATAATGAAGGACATTCGGTCCCTCGAAAAGGAAATTCTCGACCAAGAGGTATATTTATAGATAAAACTAGAAATTTTCTTTGTGTTTCTGTAATAATTCTCTATCTCAACATCTCTATTGTATATTTGATTTGCAGGTGGGTCGATGCCTATAGGCCCTGGATTCCCTTCAAAATGACATGGAAATTGGTTTATGTTATGAGTATGAATCAAACATTTTGCACAGAATTAGTATGCCACCACATACTAAGTGGGTGTCTATTACCATGTCTTTAAATTCTGATGCCTACTTATCATTCTTATTAGAAATAGAAAATATTATAACCATTAGACAGGTAGTTGTATATCACATCACTTGGCCAAAGGCACTAGTCATTCACATAGAGTCCACGATATGTATCTTATCATACTACCTTCCTCATCAATATCTTTTAACTAGAAACCTCAATTAATTGTTTAATAACTTTATACGATTAATCAGCAACAACATGTGGCACCAAGGTCAGCCTCCCTTACAATTTCACCTATTGAAGCTGCACCAATGGAATAGGTACTTGTATATATCTCTTTTTTTTTCATCATAAATTAGGTCCTTTTCATTGATTAATATTATTTAGCTTTTTTTTTTTTACATCTTTTACAACAACCGTCCAAGGAGCCTATGGAAGTCCCACCTAACACGCCTCAATCTGTAAGGATAACCTACGATCTCATCAACAATGATGTAGCAATCAGCCCAATACGAATCAAGTAAGGAGTGCTTGTTGAGGATGTTGTTGAAGTGCCACATGTGGCAGAGGACCTATTACGAGTTTGCCTATGGGATCAACTCGAGCATCCTCACATTGTCTCCTAAATGGGATATATGCACATACTTGTTTATAAAATATTTGACATTTACATGTTATATTTTCATGGTATAAATAATAATTATTTCTCTTATACAACTTCTTGAATGATGTGACTAGCCCTTTTGAGGATGCGAGTACACTTTACCAATTCCTTTGGAATGTCAAGGGTATAAATGCACAAAGTATAAAAATTTTCACAAGAAAAAGCAATTCCACATTTCAACATTATTTAAAGACACATTGTATATGAATCCTTATATTTTAAATTTTTACGCTTTTGAAATCACATAATTATCACTAATTTGGCTTAATTTTAGTATTTTGAATGTCGAGGGTACAAATATAAAAAAAATTCACAAGAAAGAGCAATTTCACATTCCAACTACATAAAAAGATAAATTGTATAAATATCCCTACATTTTGAATATTTTATTCTAATAAAATTACTAAATTATCTCTGATTAGGCTTAATTCTATTGTTTTGTAGGTCTAGGGAGCTAATGTAAAAAATGCACGAAATATGTAACATAACACAAGAAAGGAAATTTTGACATTCCAACTATATAAAAAGATGAATTGTACACATATCCCAATGCTTTTAATATCTTAGTCTTAGGAATCACTTAACTACCACTAATTTGGTTGAGTCTTACTATTTTGAATGTTTAGGGTACAAATGTAAGAATTCTACAAAAATATCTAATTTTTCCTAAGAAAGTAAAATTTCACATTCCAACTAATTTGAATTTAAAAATCACTTAATTGTTCATAATTTGGCTTAATTCTACTATTTTGAATGTCCAAGGTACAAATGAAAATACATACAAAATAACTAATTTTGCATAAGAAAGAGCAATTTCACATTCCAACTATTTAAAAAGGTAAATTGTATAGATATCCCTATATTTTTAATATTTTATTCTATGAAATCACTTAATTATTACTAATTAAGCTTAATTCTATTATTTTGTAGGTCTACGGTGGGTGCTCATGTAAAATATGCACGAAATATCTAATTTAACGCAAGAAAGGGCAATTTGACATTCCAACTATATAAAAGGATGCATTGAATACGTATCCCTATATTTTGAATATTCTAGTAATAGAAATGACTTAATTATCATCAATGATGGTTAATTCTACCATTTTAAAGGTTTTGGGTACAAATGTGAAAAGATGAACAAAATACCAAATTTTACACAAGAATGAGAACTTTAAATTCAAACTATTTTAAAATATAAATTGTATACATATCCTAATATTTTGAATATATTAGTCTTAGAAGTCACTTAATTAGCAATAATTAGGCTATGTTTTACTATTTTGAAGGTTTAAGGTACAAATGTAAAAGGCCTTCAAAAATATCTAATTTCATACAAGAAAGTGGAATTTCACATTCCAACTATATTGAAGGTTAAATTATATCTATTCCCATATTTTTATTTTATAAATCATTTAATTGTTCATAATTTGTAGCCAAGAATGAACCATTTTACGTTCAAACTATTCTAAAAGATAAAATTGTATACATGTCCCAATATTTTTAATATGTTACTCTTAGAAATCATTTAATTGCCAATAATTAGGCTGAGTTTTGCTATTTTTAAGGTTTAGGGTACCAATGGAAAAAGTCTACCAAAATATCTAATTTTATAGAAGAGAGTAAAATTTCATAATCCAACTGTATTGAAGGATAAATTATATACGCATTCCCATATTTTGAATATTTTAATTTTAGAAATTATTTAATTGTTCTTAATTCGACTTGATTCTACTATTTTGAATATCCAAGGTGCAAATGAAAAAATACACAAAATATCTAATTTTGCATAAGAAAGTGCAATTTCACATTCCAACTTTATTTAAAGATAAATTGTTTACAAATCCCTATATTTTGAATATTTTATCCCTAGAAATCACTTAATTATTAGTAATTGGGCTTAATTCTTATGTTCGGAACGTCAAGGGTATAAATGGGAAAAATGCACAAAGTATAAAAATTTTCACAAGAAAAAGCAATTCCACATTTCAACATTATTTAAACACACATTGTATATGAATCCTTATATTTTAAATTTTTACGCTTTTGAAATCACATAATTATCACTAATTTGGCTTAATTTTAGTATTTTGAATGTCGAGGGTACAAATATAAAAAAAAATTCACAAGAAAGAGCAATTTCACATTCCAACTACATAAAAAGATAAATTGTATAAATATCCCTACAACTTGAATATCTTATTCTAATAAAATTACTAAATTATCTCTGATTAGGCTTAATTCTATTGTTTTGTAGGTCTAGGGAGCTAATTTAAAAAGTGCACGAAATATGTAACATAACACAAGAAAGGAAATTTTGACATTCCAACTATATAAAAAGATGAATTGTACACATATCCCAATGCTTTTAATATCTTAGTCTTAGGAATCACTTAACTACCACTAATTTGGTTGAGTCTTACTATTTTGAATGTTTAGGGTACAAATGTAAGAATTCTACAAGAATATCTAATCTTTCCTAAGAAACTAAAATTTCACATTCCAACTAATTTGAATTTAAAAATCACTTAATTGTTCATAATTTGGCTTAATTCTGCTATTTTGAATGTCCAAGGTACAAATGAAAATACATACAAAATAACTAATTTTGCATAAGAAAGAGCAATTTCACATTCCAACTATTTAAAAAGGTAAATTGTATAGATATCCCTATATTTTTAATATTTTATTCTATGAAATCACTTAATTATTACTAATTAAGCTTAATTCTATTATTTTGTAGGTCTGCGGTGGGTGCTCATGTAAAATATGCACGAAATATCTAATTTAACGCAAGAAAGGGCAATTTGACATTCCAACTATATAAAAAGGATGCATTGAATACGTATCCCTATATTTTGAATATTCTAGTAATAGAAATGACTTAATTATCATCAGTGATGCTTAATTCTACCATTTTAAAGGTTTTGGGTACAAATGTGAAAAGATGAACAAAATACCAAATTTTACACAAGAATGAGAACTTTAAATTCAAACTATTTTAAAATATAAATTGTATACATATCCTAATATTTTGAATATATTAGTCTTAGAAGTCACTTAATTAGCAATAATTAGGCTATGTTTTACTATTTTGAAGGTTTAAGGTACAAATGTAAAAGGCCTTCAAAAATATCTAATTTCATACAAGAAAGTGAAATTTCACATTCCAACTATATTGAAGGTTAAATTATATCTATTCCCATATTTTAAATATTTTTATTTTATAAATCATTTAATTGTTCATAATTTGTAGCCAAGAATGAACCATTTTACATTCAAACTATTCTAAAAGATAAATTATATACGTGTCCCAATATTTTTAATATGTTACTCTTAGAAATTACTTAATTACCAATAATTAGGCTGAGTTTTGCTATTTTTAAGGCTTAGGGTACCAATGGAAAGTCTACAAAAATATCTAATTTTATAGAAGAGAGTAAAATTTCATAATCCAACTGTATTGAAGGATAAATTATATACGCATTCCCATATTTTGAATATTTTAATTTTAAAAATTATTTAATTGTTCTTAATTCGACTTGATTCTACTATTTTGAATATCCAAGGTGCAAATGAAAAAATGCACAAAATATCTAATTTTGCATAAGAAAGTGCAATTTCACATTCCAACTTTATTTAAAGATAAATTTTATACAAATCCCTATATTTTGAATATTTTATCCCTAGAAATCACTTAATTATTAGTAATTGGGCTTAATTCTTATGTTCGGAACGTCAAGGGTATAAATGGGAAAAATGCACAAAGTATAAAAATTTTCACAAGAAAAAGCAATTCCACATTTCAACATTATTTAAACACACATTGTATATGAATCCTTATATTTTAAATTTTTACGCTTTTGAAATCACATAATTATCACTAATTTGGCTTAATTTTAGTATTTTGAATGTCGAGGGTACAAATATAAAAAAAATTCACAAGAAAGAGCAATTTCACATTCCAACTACATAAAAAGATAAATTGTATAAATATCCCTACAATTTGAATATCTTATTCTAATAAAATTACTTAATTATCTCTGATTAGGCTTAATTCTATCGTTTTGTAGGTCTGGGGAGCTAATGTAAAAAATGCACGAAATATGTAACATAACACAAGAAAGGAAATTTTGACATTCCAACTATATAAAAAGATGAATTGTACACATATCCCAATGCTTTTAATATCTTAGTCTTAGGAATCACTTAACTACCACTAATTTGGTTGAGTCTTACTATTTTGAATGTTTAGGGTACAAATGTAAGAATTTTACAAAAATATCTAATTTTTCCTAAGAAAGTAAACTTTCACATTCCAACTAATTTGAATTTAAAAATCACTTAATTGTTCATAATTTGGCTTAATTCTACTATTTTGAATGTCCAAGGTACATACAAAATAACTAATTTTGCATAAGAAAAAGCAATTTCACATTCCAACTATTTAAAAAGGTAAATTGTATAGATATCCCTATATTTTTAATATTTTATTCTATGAAATCACTTAATTATTACTAATTAAGCTTAATTCTATTATTTTGTAGGTCTACGGTGGGTGCTCATGTAAAATACGCACGAAATATCTAATTTAACGCAAGAAAGGGCAATTTGACATTCCAACTATATAAAAGGATGCATTGAATACGTATCCCTATGTTTTGAATATTCTAGTAATAGAAATGACTTAATTATCATCAGTGATGCTTAATTCTACCATTTTAAAGGTTTTGGGTACAAATGTGAAAAGATGAACAAAATACCAAATTTTACACAAGAATGAGAACTTTAAATTCAAACTATTTTAAAATATAAATTGCATACATATCCCAATATTTTGAATATATTAGTCTTAGAAGTCACTTAATTAGCAATAATTAGGCTATGTTTTACTATTTTGAAGGTTTAAGGTACAAATGTAAAAGGCCTTCAAAAATATCTAATTTCATACAAGAAAGTGAAATTTCACATTCCAACTATATTGAAGGTTAAATTATATCTATTCCCATATTTTAAATATTTTTATTTTATAAATCATTTAATTGTTCATAATTTGTAGCCAAGAATGAACCATTTTACATTCAAACTATTCTAAAAGATAAATTATATACGTGTCCCAATATTTTTAATATGTTACTCTTAGAAATCACTTAATTACCAATAATTAGGCTGAGTTTTGCTATTTTGAAGGTTTAGGGTACCAATGGAAAAAGTCTACAAAAATATCTAATTTTATAGAAGAGAGTAAAATTTCATAATCCAACTGTATTGAAGGATAAATTATATACGCATTCCCATATTTTGAATATTTTAATTTTAAAAATTATTTAATTGTTCTTAATTCGACTTGATTCTACTATTTTGAATATCCAAGGTGCAAATGAAAAAATACACAAAATATCTAATTTTGCATAAGAAAGTGCAATTTCACATTCCAACTTTATTTAAAGATAAATTTTATACAAATCCCTATATTTTGAATATTTTATCCCTAGAAATCACTTAATTATTAGTAATTGGGCTTAATTCTTATGTTTGGAACGTCAAGGGTATAAATGGGAAAAATGCACAAAGTATAAAAATTTTCACAAGAAAAAGCAATTCCACATTTCAACATTATTTAAAGACACATTGTATATGAATCCTTATATTTTAAATTTTTACGCTTTTGAAATCACATAATTATCACTAATTTGGCTTAATTTTAGTATTTTGAATGTCGAGGGTACAAATATAAAAAAAATTCACAAGAAAGAGCAATTTCACATTCCAGCTACATAAAAAGATAAATTGTATAAATATCCCTACATTTTGAATATCTTATTCTAATAAAATTACTAAATTATCTGATTAGGCTTAATTCTATTGTTTTGTAGGTCTAGGGAGCTAATGTAAAAAATGCACGAAATATGTAACATAACACAAGAAAGGAAATTTTGACATTCCAACTATATAAAAAGATGAATTGTACACATATCCCAATGCTTTTAATATCTTAGTCTTAGGAATCACTTAACTACCACTAATTTGGTTGAGTCTTACTATTTTGAATGTTTAGGGTACAAATGTAAGAATTCTACAAAAATATCTAATTTTTCCTAAGAAAGTAAAATTTCACATTCCAACTAATTTGAATTTAAAAATCACTTAATTGTTCATAATTTGGCTTAATTCTACTATTTTGAATGTCCAAGGTACAAATGAAAATACATACAAAATAACTAATTTTGCATAAGAAAGAGCAATTTCACATTCCAACTATTTAAAAAGGTAAATTGTATAGATATCCCTATATTTTTAATATTTTATTCTATGAAATCACTTAATTATTACTAATTAAGCTTAATTCTATTATTTTGTAGGTCTACGGTGGGTGCTCATGTAAAATATGCACGAAATATCTAATTTAACGCAAGAAAGGGCAATTTGACGTTCCAACTATATAAAAAGATGCATTGAATACGTATCCCTATATTTTGAATATTCTAGTAATAGAAATGACTTAATTATCATCAATGATGCTTAATTCTACCATTTTAAAGGTTTTGGGTACAAATGTGAAAAGATGAACAAAATACCAAATTTTACACAAGAATGAGAACTTTAAATTCAAACTATTTTAAAATATAAATTGTATACATATCCTAATATTTTGAATATATTAGTCTTAGAAGTCACTTAATTAGCAATAATTAGGCTATGTTTTACTATTTTGAAGGTTTAAGGTATAAATGTAAAAGGCCTTCAAAAATATCTAATTTCGTACAAGAAAGTGAAATTTCACATTCCAACTATATTGAAGGTTAAATTATATCTATTCCCATATTTTAAATATTTTTATTTTATAAATCATTTAATTGTTCATAATTTGTAGCCAAGAATGAACCATTTTACGTTCAAACTATTCTAAAAGATAAAATTGTATACGTGTCCCAATATTTTTAATATGTTACTCTTAGAAATCACTTAATTACCAATAATTAGGCTGAGTTTTGCTATTTTTAAGGTTTAGAGTACCAATGGAAAAAGTCTACAAAAATATCTAATTTTATAGAAGAGAGTAAAATTTCATAATCCAACTGTATTGAAGGATAAATTATATACGCATTCCCATATTTTGAATATTTTAATTTTAAAAATTATTTAATTGTTCTTAATTCGACTTGATTCTACTATTTTGAATATCCAAGGTGCAAATGAAAAAATACACAAAATATCTAATTTTGCTTAAGAAAGTGCAATTTCACATTCCAACTTTATTTAAAGATAAATTGTTTACAAATCCCTATATTTTGAATATTTTATCCCTAGAAATCACTTAATTATTAGTAATTGGGCTTAATTCTTATGTTCGGAACGTCAAGGGTATAAATGGGAAAAATGCACAAAGTATAAAAATTTTCACAAGAAAAAGCAATTCCACATTTCAACATTATTTAAACACACATTGTATATGAATCCTTATATTTTAAATTTTAACGCTTTTGAAATCACATAATTATCACTAATTTGGCTTAATTTTAGTATTTTGAATGTCGAGGGTCCAAATATAAAAAAAAAATTCACAAGAAAGAGCAATTTCACATTCCAACTACATAAAAAGATAAATTGTGTAAATATCCCTACATTTTGAATATCTTATTCTAATAAAATTACTTAATTATCTCTGATTAGGCTTAATTCTATCGTTTTGTAGGTCTGGGGAGCTAATGTAAAAAATGCACGAAATATGTAACATAACACAAGAAAGGAAATTTTGACATTCCAACTATATAAAAAGATGAATTGTACACATATCCCAATGCTTTTAATATCTTAGTCTTAGGAATCACTTAACTACCACTAATTTGGTTGAGTCTTACTATTTTGAATGTTTAGGGTACAAATGTAAGAATTTTACAAAAATATCTAATTTTTCCTAAGAAAGTAAACTTTCACATTCCAACTAATTTGAATTTAAAAATCACTTAATTGTTCATAATTTGGCTTAATTCTACTATTTTGAATGTCCAAGGTACATACAAAATAACTAATTTTGCATAAGAAAAAGCAATTTCACATTCCAACTATTTAAAAAGGTAAATTGTATAGATATCCCTATATTTTTAATATTTTATTCTATGAAATCACTTAATTATTACTAATTAAGCTTAATTCTATTATTTTGTAGGTCTACGGTGGGTGCTCATGTAAAATACGCACGAAATATCTAATTTAACGCAAGAAAGGGCAATTTGACATTCCAACTATATAAAAGGATGCATTGAATACGTATCCCTATGTTTTGAATTTCTAGTAATAGAAATGACTTAATTATCATCAGTGATGCTTAATTCTACCATTTTAAAGGTTTTGGGTACAAATGTGAAAAGATGAACAAAATACCAAATTTTACACAAGAATGAGAACTTTAAATTCAAACTATTTTAAAATATAAATTGTATACATATCCTAATATTTTGAATATATTAGTCTTAGAAGTCACTTAATTAGCAATAATTAGGCTATGTTTTACTATTTTGAAGGTTTAAGGTACAAATGTAAAAGGCCTTCAAAAATATCTAATTTCGTACAAGAAAGTGAAATTTCACATTCCAACTATATTGAAGGTTAAATTATATCTATTCCCATATTTTAAATATTTTTATTTTATAAATCATTTAATTGTTCATAATTTGTAGCCAAGAATGAACCATTTTAAGTTCAAACCATTCTAAAAGATAAATTATATACGTGTCCCAATATTTTTAATATGTTACTCTTAGAAATCACTTAATTACCAATAATTAGGCTGAGTTTTGCTATTTTTAAGGTTTAGGTTACCAATGGAAAAAGTCTACAAAAATATCTAATTTTATAGAAGAGAGTAAAATTTCATAATCCAACTCTATTGAAGGATAAATTATATACGCATTCCCATATTTTGAATATTTTAATTTTAAAAATTATTTAATTGTTCTTAATTCGACTTGATTCTACTATTTTGAATATCCAAGGTGCAAATGAAAAAATACACAAAATATCTAATTTTGCATAAGAAAGTGCAATTTCACATTCCAACTTTATTTAAAGATAAATTTTATACAAATCCCTATATTTTGAATATTTTATCCCTAGAAATCACTTAATTATTAGTAATTGGGCTTAATTCTTATGTTCGGAACGTCAAGGGTATAAATGGGAAAAATGCACAAAGTATAAAAATTTTCACAAGAAAAAGCAATTCCACATTTCAACATTATTTAAAGACACATTGTATATGAATCCTTATATTTTAAATTTTTACTCTTTTGAAATCACATAATTATCACTAATTTGGCTTAATTTTAGTATTTTGAATGTCGAGGGTACAAATATAAAAAAATTCACAAGAAAGAGCAATTTCACATTCCAGCTACATAAAAAGATAAATTGTATAAATATCCCTACATTTTGAATATCTTATTCTAATAAAATTACTAAATTATCTCTGATTAGGCTTAATTCTATTGTTTTGTAGGTCTAGGGAGCTAATGTAAAAAATGCACGAAATATGTAACACAACACAAGAAAGGAAATTTTGACATTCCAACTATATAAAAAGATGAATTGTACACATATCCCAATGCTTTTAATATCTTAGTCTTAGGAATCACTTAACTACCACTAATTTGGTTGAGTCTTACTATTTTGAATGTTTAGGGTACAAATGTAAGAATTCTACAAAAATATCTAATTTTTCCTAAGAAAGTAAAATTTCACATTCCAACTAATTTGAATTTAAAAATCACTTAATTGTTCATAATTTGGCTTAATTCTACTATTTTGAATGTCCAAGGTACATACAAAATAACTAATTTTGCATAAGAAAGAGCAATTTCACATTCCAACTATTTAAAAAGGTAAATTGTATAGATATCCCTATATTTTTAATATTTTATTCTATGAAATCACTTAATTATTACTAATTAAGCTTAATTCTATTATTTTGTAGGTCTACGGTGGGTGCTCATGTAAAATATGCACGAAATATCTAATTTAACGCAAGAAAGGGCAATTTGACGTTCCAACTATATAAAAGGATGCATTGAATACGTATCCCTATATTTTGAATATTCTAGTAATAGAAATGACTTAATTATCATCAATGATGGTTAATTCTACCATTTTAAAGGTTTTGGGTACAAATGTGAAAAGATGAACAAAATACCAAATTTTACACAAGAATGAGAACTTTAAATTCAAACTATTTTAAAATATAAATTGTATACATATCCTAATATTTTGAATATATTAGTCTTAGAAGTCACTTAATTAGCAATAATTAGGCTATGTTTTACTATTTTGAAGGTTTAAGGTATAAATGTAAAAGGCCTTCAAAAATATCTAATTTCGTACAAGAAAGTGAAATTTCACATTCCAACTATATTGAAGGTTAAATTATATCTATTCCCATATTTTAAATATTTTTATTTTATAAATCATTTAATTGTTCATAATTTGTAGCCAAGAATGAACCATTTTACGTTCAAACTATTCTAAAAGATAAAATTGTATACGTGTCCCAATATTTTTAATATGTTACTCTTAGAAATCACTTAATTACCAATAATTAGGCTGAGTTTTGCTATTTTTAAGGTTTAGAGTACCAATGGAAAAAGTCTACAAAAATATCTAATTTTATAGAAGAGAGTAAAATTTCATAATCCAACCGTATTGAAGGATAAATTATATACGCATTCCCATATTTTGAATATTTTAATTTTAAAAATTATTTAATTGTTCTTAATTCGACTTGATTCTACTATTTTGAATATCCAAGGTGCAAATGAAAAAATACACAAAATATCTAATTTTGCTTAAGAAAGTGCAATTTCACATTCCAACTTTATTTAAAGATAAATTGTTTACAAATCCCTATATTTTGAATATTTTATCCCTAGAAATCACTTAATTATTAGTAATTGGGCTTAATTCTTATGTTTGGAACGTCAAGGGTATAAATGGGAAAATTGCACAAAGTATAAAAATTTTCACAAGAAAAAGCAATTCCACATTTCAACATTATTTAAACACACATTGTATATGAATCCTTATATTTTAAATTTTAACGCTTTTGAAATCACATAATTATCACTAATTTGGCTTAATTTTAGTATTTTGAATGTCGAGGGTCCAAATATAAAAAAAAAATTCACAAGAAAGAGCAATTTCACATTCCAACTACATAAAAAGATAAATTGTGTAAATATCCCTACATTTTGAATATCTTATTCTAATAAAATTACTTAATTATCTCTGATTAGGCTTAATTCTATCGTTTTGTAGGTCTGGGGAGCTAATGTAAAAAATGCACGAAATATGTAACATAACACAAGAAAGGAAATTTTGACATTCCAACTATATAAAAAGATGAATTGTACACATATCCCAATGCTTTTAATATCTTAGTCTTAGGAATCACTTAACTACCACTAATTTGGTTGAGTCTTACTATTTTGAATGTTTAGGGTACAAATGTAAGAATTCTACAAAAATATCTAATTTTTCCTAAGAAAGTAAAATTTCACATTCCAACTAATTTGAATTTAAAAATCACTTAATTGTTCATAATTTGGCTTAATTCTACTATTTTGAATGTCCAAGGTACATACAAAATAACTAATTTTGCGTAAGAAAGAGCAATTTCACGTTCCAACTATTTAAAAAGGTAAATTGTATAGATATCCCTATATTTTTAATATTTTATTCTATGAAATCACTTAATTATTACTAATTAAGCTTAATTCTATTATTTTGTATGTCTACGGTGGGTGCTCATGTAAAATACGCATACGAAATATCTAATTTAACGCAAGAAAGGGCAATTTGACATTCCAACTATATAAAAGGATGCATTGAATACGTATCCCTATGTTTTGAATATTCTAGTAATAGAAATGACTTAATTATCATCAGTGATGCTTAATTCTACCATTTTAAAGGTTTTGGGTACAAATGTGAAAAGATGAACAAAATACCAAATTTTACACAAGAATGAGAACTTTAAATTCAAACTATTTTAAAATATAAATTGTATACATATCCTAATATTTTGAATATATTAGTCTTAGAAGTCACTTAATTAGCAATAATTAGGCTATGTTTTACTATTTTGAAGGTTTAAGGTACAAATGTAAAAGGCCTTCAAAAATATCTAATTTCGTACAAGAAAGTGAAATTTCACATTCCAACTATATTGAAGGTTAAATTATATCTATTGCCATATTTTAAATATTTTTATTTTATAAATCATTTAATTGTTCATAATTTGTAGCCAAGAATGAACCATTATACGTTCAAACTATTCTAAAAGATAAAATTGTATACGTGTCCCAATATTTTTAATATGTTACTCTTAGAAATCACTTAATTACCAATAATTAGGCTGAGTTTTGCTATTTTTAAGGTTTAGAGTACCAATGGAAAAAGTCTACAAAAATATCTAATTTTATAGAAGAGAGTAAAATTTCATAATCCAACTGTATTGAAGGATAAATTATATACGCATTCCCATATTTTGAATATTTTAATTTTAAAAATTATTTAATTGTTCTCAATTTGACTTGTTTCTACTATTTTGAATATCCAAGGTGCAAATGAAAAAATACACAAAATATCTAATTTTGCTTAAGAAAGTGCAATTTCACATTCCAACTTTATTTAAAGATAAATTGTTTACAAATCCCTATATTTTGAATATTTTATCCCTAGAAATCACTTAATTATTAGTAATTGGGCTTAATTCTTATGTTTGGAACGTCAAGGGTATAAATGGGAAAATTGCACAAAGTATAAAAATTTTCACAAGAAAAAGCAATTCCACATTTCAACATTATTTAAACACACATTGTATATGAATCCTTATATTTTAAATTTTAACGCTTTTGAAATCACATAATTATCACTAATTTGGCTTAATTTTAGTATTTTGAATGTCGAGGGTCCAAATATAAAAAAAATTCACAAGAAAGAGCAATTTCACATTCCAACTACATAAAAAGATAAATTGTGTAAATATCCCTAGATTTTAAATATCTTATTCTAATATAATTACTTAATTATCTCTGATTAGGCTTAATTCTATCGTTTTGTAGGTCTAGGGAGCTAATGTAAAAAATGCACGAAATATGTAACATAACACAAGAAAGGAAATTTTGACATTCCAACTATATAAAAAGATGAATTGTACACATATCCCAATGCTTTTAATATCTTAGTCTTAGGAATCACTTAACTACCACTAATTTGGTTGAGTCTTACTATTTTGAATGTTTAGGGTACAAATGTAAGAATTCTACAAAAATATCTAATTTTTCCTAAGAAAGTAAAATTTCACATTCCAACTAATTTGAATTTAAAAATCACTTAATTGTTCATAATTTGGCTTAATTCTACTATTTTGAATGTCCAAGGTACATACAAAATAACTAATTTTGCGTAAGAAAGAGCAATTTCACGTTCCAACTATTTAAAAAGGTAAATTGTATAGATATCCCTATATTTTTAATATTTTATTCTATGAAATCACTTAATTATTACTAATTAAGCTTAATTCTATTATTTTGTATGTCTACGGTGGGTGCTCATGTAAAATACGCACGAAATATCTAATTTAACGCAAGAAAGGGCAATTTGACATTCCAACTATATAAAAGGATGCATTGAATACGTATCCCTATGTTTTGAATATTCTAGTAATAGAAATGACTTAATTATCATCAATGATGCTTAATTCTACCATTTTAAAGGTTTTGGGTACAAATGTGAAAAAGATGAACAAAATACCAAATTTTACGCAAGAATGAGAACTTTAAATTCAAACTATTTTAAAATATAAATTGTATACATATCCTAATATTTTGAATATATTAGTCTTAGAAGTCACTTAATTAGCAATAATTAGGCTATGTTTTACTATTTTGAAGGTTTAAGGTACAAATGTAAAAGGCCTTCAAAAATATCTAATTTCGTACAAGAAAGTGAAATTTCACATTCCAACTATATTGAAGGTTAAATTATATCTATTCCCATATTTTAAATATTTTTATTTTATAAATCATTTAATTGTTCATAATTTGTAGCCAAGAATGAACCATTTTAAGTTCAAACCATTCTAAAAGATAAATTATATACGTGTCCCAATATTTTTAATATGTTACTCTTAGAAATCACTTAATTACCAATAATTAGGCTGAGTTTTGCTATTTTTAAGGTTTAGGTTACCAATGGAAAAAGTCTACAAAAATATCTAATTTTATAGAAGAGAGTAAAATTTCATAATCCAACTCTATTGAAGGATAAATTATATACGCATTCCCATATTTTGAATATTTTAATTTTAAAAATTATTTAATTGTTCTTAATTCGACTTGATTCTACTATTTTGAATATCCAAGGTGCAAATGAAAAAATACACAAAATATCTAATTTTGCATAAGAAAGTGCAATTTCACATTCCAACTTTATTTAAAGATAAATTTTATACAAATCCCTATATTTTGAATATTTTATCCCTAGAAATCACTTAATTATTAGTAATTGGGCTTAATTCTTATGTTTGGAACGTCAAGGGTATAAATGGGAAAAATGCACAAAGTATAAAAATTTTCACAAGAAAAAGCAATTCCACATTTCAACATTATTTAAAGACACATTGTATATGAATCCTTATATTTTAAATTTTTACTCTTTTGAAATCACATAATTATCACTAATTTGGCTTAATTTTAGTATTTTGAATGTCGAGGGTACAAATATAAAAAAAAATTCACAAGAAAGAGCAATTTCACATTCCAGCTACATAAAAAGATAAATTGTATAAATATCCCTACATTTTGAATATCTTATTCTAATAAAATTACTAAATTATCTCTGATTAGGCTTAATTCTATTGTTTTGTAGGTCTAGGGAGCTAATGTAAAAAATGCACGAAATATGTAACACAACACAAGAAAGGAAATTTTGACATTCCAACTATATAAAAAGATGAATTGTACACATATCCCAATGCTTTTAATATCTTAGTCTTAGGAATCACTTAACTACCACTAATTTGGTTGAGTCTTACTATTTTGAATGTTTAGGGTACAAATGTAAGAATTCTACAAAAATATCTAATTTTTCCTAAGAAAGTAAAATTTCACATTCCAACTAATTTGAATTTAAAAATCACTTAATTGTTCATAATTTGGCTTAATTCTACTATTTTGAATGTCCAAGGTACATACAAAATAACTAATTTTGCATAAGAAAGAGCAATTTCACATTCCAACTATTTAAAAAGGTAAATTGTATAGATATCCCTATATTTTTAATATTTTATTCTATGAAATCACTTAATTATTACTAATTAAGCTTAATTCTATTATTTTGTAGGTCTACGGTGGGTGCTCATGTAAAATATGCACGAAATATCTAATTTAACGCAAGAAAGGGCAATTTGACGTTCCAACTATATAAAAGGATGCATTGAATACGTATCCCTATATTTTGAATATTCTAGTAATAGAAATGACTTAATTATCATCAATGATGGTTAATTCTACCATTTTAAAGGTTTTGGGTACAAATGTGAAAAGATGAACAAAATACCAAATTTTACACAAGAATGAGAACTTTAAATTCAAACTATTTTAAAATATAAATTGTATACATATCCTAATATTTTGAATATATTAGTCTTAGAAGTCACTTAATTAGCAATAATTAGGCTATGTTTTACTATTTTGAAGGTTTAAGGTATAAATGTAAAAGGCCTTCAAAAATATCTAATTTCGTACAAGAAAGTGAAATTTCACATTCCAACTATATTGAAGGTTAAATTATATCTATTCCCATATTTTAAATATTTTTATTTTATAAATCATTTAATTGTTCATAATTTGTAGCCAAGAATGAACCATTTTACGTTCAAACTATTCTAAAAGATAAAATTGTATACGTGTCCCAATATTTTTAATATGTTACTCTTAGAAATCACTTAATTACCAATAATTAGGCTGAGTTTTGCTATTTTTAAGGTTTAGAGTACCAATGGAAAAAGTCTACAAAAATATCTAATTTTATAGAAGAGAGTAAAATTTCATAATCCAACTGTATTGAAGGATAAATTATATACGCATTCCCATATTTTGAATATTTTAATTTTAAAAATTATTTAATTGTTCTTAATTCGACTTGTTTCTACTATTTTGAATATCCCAGGTGCAAATGAAAAAATACACAAAATATCTAATTTTGCTTAAGAAAGTGCAATTTCACATTCCAACTTTATTTAAAGATAAATTGTTTACAAATCCCTATATTTTGAATATTTTATCCCTAGAAATCACTTAATTATTAGTAATTGGGCTTAATTCTTATGTTTGGAACGTCAAGGGTATAAATGGGAAAAATGCACAAAGTATAAAAATTTTCACAAGAAAAAGCAATTCCACATTTCAACATTATTTAAACACACATTGTATATGAATCCTTATATTTTAAATTTTAACGCTTTTGAAATCACATAATTATCACTAATTTGGCTTAATTTTAGTATTTTGAATGTCGAGGGTCCAAATATAAAAAAAAAATTCACAAGAAAGAGCAATTTCACATTCCAACTACATAAAAAGATAAATTGTGTAAATATCCCTACATTTTGAATATCTTATTCTAATAAAATTACTTAATTATCTCTGATTAGGCTTAATTCTATTGTTTTGTAGGTCTAGGGAGCTAATGTAAAAAATGCACGAAATATGTAACATAACACAAGAAAGGAAATTTTGACATTCCAACTATATAAAAAGATGAATTGTACACATATCCCAATGCTTTTAATATCTTAGTCTTAGGAATCACTTAACTACCACTAATTTGGTTGAGTCTTACTATTTTGAATGTTTAGGGTACAAATGTAAGAATTCTACAAAAATATCTAATTTTTCCTAAGAAAGTAAAATTTCACATTCCAACTAATTTGAATTTAAAAATCACTTAATTGTTCATAATTTGGCTTAATTCTACTATTTTGAATGTCCAAGGTACATACAAAATTACTAATTTTGCATAAGAAAGAGCAATTTCACATTCCAACTATTTAAAAAGGTAAATTGTATAGATATCCCTATATTTTTAATATTTTATTCTATGAAATCACTTAATTATTACTAATTAAGCTTAATTCTATTATTTTGTATGTCTACGGTGGGTGCTCATGTAAAATACGCACGAAATATCTAATTTAACGCAAGAAAGGGCAATTTGACATTCCAACTATATAAAAGGATGCATTGAATACGTATCCCTATGTTTTGAATATTCTAGTAATAGAAATGACTTAATTATCATCAATGATGCTTAATTCTACCATTTTAAAGGTTTTGGGTACAAATGTGAAAAGATGAACAAAATACCAAATTTTACACAAGAATGAGAACTTTAAATTCAAACTATTTTAAAATATAAATTGTATACATATCCTAATATTTTGAATATATTAGTCTTAGAAGTCACTTAATTAGCAATAATTAGGCTATGTTTTACTATTTTGAAGGTTTAAGGTACAAATGTAAAAGGCCTTCAAAAATATCTAATTTCGTACAAGAAAGTGAAATTTCACATTCCAACTATATTGAAGGTTAAATTATATCTATTCCCATATTTTAAATATTTTTATTTTATAAATCATTTAATTGTTCATAATTTGTAGCCAAGAATGAACCATTTTACGTTCAAACTATTCTAAAAGATAAATTATATATGTGTCCCAATATTTTTAATATGTTACTCTTAGAAATCACTTAATTACCAATAATTAGGCTGAGTTTTGCTATTTTTAAGGTTTAGAGTACCAATGGAAAAAGTCTACAAAAATATCTAATTTTATAGAAGAGAGTAAAATTTCATAATCCAACTGTATTGAAGGAGAAATTATATACGCTTTCCCATATTTTGAATATTTTAATTTTAAAAATTATTTAATTGTTCTTAATTCAACTTGATTCTACTATTTTGAATATCCAAGGTGCAAATGAAAAAATACACAAAATATCTAATTTTGCATAAGAAAGTGCAATTTCACATTCCAACTTTATTTAAAGATAAATTTTATACAAATCCCTATATTTTGAATATTTTATCCCTAGAAATCACTTAATTATTAGTAATTGGGCTTAATTCTTATGTTTGGAACGTCAAGGGTATAAATGGGAAGAATGCAGAAAGTATAAAAATTTTCACAAGAAAAAGCAATTCCACATTTCAACATTATTTAAAGACACATTGTATATGAATCCTTATATTTTAAATTTTTACTCTTTTGAAATCACATAATTATCACTAATTTGGCTTAATTTTAGTATTTTGAATGTCGAGGGTACAAATATAAAAAAAATTCACAAGAAAGAGCAATTTCACATTCCAGCTACATAAAAAGATAAATTGTATAAATATCCCTACATTTTGAATATCTTATTCTAATAAAATTACTAAATTATCTCTGATTAGGCTTAATTCTATTGTTTTGTAGGTCTAGGGAGCTAATGTAAAAAATGCACGAAATATGTAACATAACACAAGAAAGGAAATTTTGACATTCCAACTATATAAAAAGATGAATTGTACACATATCCCAATGCTTTTAATATCTTAGTCTTAGGAATCACTTAACTACCACTAATTTGGTTGAGTCTTACTATTTTGAATGTTTAGGGTACAAATGTAAGAATTCTACAAAAATATCTAATTTTTCCTAAGAAAGTAAAATTTCACATTCCAACTAATTTGAATTTAAAAATCACTTAATTGTTCATAATTTGGCTTAATTCTACTATTTTGAATGTCCAAGGTACATACAAAATAACTAATTTTGCATAAGAAAGAGCAATTTCACATTCCAACTATTTAAAAAGGTAAATTGTATAGATATCCCTATATTTTTAATATTTTATTCTATGAAATCACTTAATTATTACTAATTAAGCTTAATTCTATTATTTTGTAGGTCTACGGTGGGTGCTCATGTAAAATATGCACGAAATATCTAATTTAACGCAAGAAAGGGCAATTTGACGTTCCAACTATATAAAAGGATGCATTGAATACGTATCCCTATATTTTGAATATTCTAGTAATAGAAATGACTTAATTATCATCAATGATGGTTAATTCTACCATTTTAAAGGTTTTGGGTACAAATGTGAAAAGATGAACAAAATACCAAATTTTACACAAGAATGAGAACTTTAAATTCAAACTATTTTAAAATATAAATTGTATACATATCCTAATATTTTGAATATATTAGTCTTAGAAGTCACTTAATTAGCAATAATTAGGCTATGTTTTACTATTTTGAAGGTTTAAGGTACAAATGTAAAAGGCCTTCAAAAATATCTAATTTCGCATTCCAACTATATTGAAGGTTAAATTATATCTATTCCCATATTTTAAATATTTTTATTTTATAAATCATTTAATTGTTCATAATTTGTAGCCAAGAATGAACCATTTTACGTTCAAACTATTCTAAAAGATAAATTATATATGTGTCCCAATATTTTTAATATGTTACTCTTAGAAATCACTTAATTACCAATAATTAGGCTGAGTTTTGCTATTTTTAAGGTTTAGGGTACCAATGGAAAAAGTCTACAAAAATATCTAATTTTATAGAAGAGAGTAAAATTTCATAATCCAACTGTATTGAAGGAGAAATTATATACGCTTTCCCATATTTTGAATATTTTAATTTTAAAAATTATTTAATTGTTCTTAATTCAACTTGATTCTACTATTTTGAATATCCAAGGTGCAAATGAAAAAATACACAAAATATCTAATTTTGCATAAGAAAGTGCAATTTCACATTCCAACTTTATTTAAAGATAAATTTTATACAAATCCCTATATTTTGAATATTTTATCCCTAGAAATCACTTAATTATTAGTAATTGGGCTTAATTCTTATGTTTGGAACGTCAAGGGTATAAATGGGAAGAATGCACAAAGTATAAAAATTTTCACAAGAAAAAGCAATTCCACATTTCAACATTATTTAAAGACACATTGTATATGAATCCTTATATTTTAAATTTTTACTCTTTTGAAATCACATAATTATCACTAATTTGGCTTAATTTTAGTATTTTGAATGTCGAGGGTACAAATATAAAAAACAATTCACAAGAAAGAGCAATTTCACATTCCAGCTACATAAAAAGATAAATTGTATAAATATCCCTACATTTTGAATATCTTATTCTAATAAAATTACTAAATTATCTCTGATTAGGCTTAATTCTATTGTTTTGTAGGTCTAGGGAGCTAATGTAAAAAATGCACGAAATATGTAACACAACACAAGAAAGGAAATTTTGACATTCCAACTATATAAAAAGATGAATTGTACACATATCCCAATGCTTTTAATATCTTAGTCTTAGGAATCACTTAACTACCACTAATTTGGTTGAGTCTTACTATTTTGAATGTTTAGGGTACAAATGTAAGAATTCTACAAAAATATCTAATTTTTCCTAAGAAAGTAAAATTTCACATTCCAACTAATTTGAATTTAAAAATCACTTAATTGTTCATAATTTGGCTTAATTCTACTATTTTGAATGTCCAAGGTACATACAAAATAACTAATTTTGCATAAGAAAGAGCAATTTCACATTCCAACTATTTAAAAAGGTAAATTGTATAGATATCCCTATATTTTTAATATTTTATTCTATGAAATCACTTAATTATTACTAATTAAGCTTAATTCTATTATTTTGTAGGTCTACGGTGGGTGCTCATGTAAAATATGCACGAAATATCTAATTTAACGCAAGAAAGGGCAATTTGACGTTCCAACTATATAAAAGGATGCATTGAATACGTATCCCTATATTTTGAATATTCTAGTAATAGAAATGACTTAATTATCATCAATGATGGTTAATTCTACCATTTTAAAGGTTTTGGGTACAAATGTGAAAAGATGAACAAAATACCAAATTTTACACAAGAATGAGAACTTTAAATTCAAACTATTTTAAAATATAAATTGTATACATATCCTAATATTTTGAATATATTAGTCTTAGAAGTCACTTAATTAGCAATAATTAGGCTATGTTTTACTATTTTGAAGGTTTAAGGTACAAATGTAAAAGGCCTTCAAAAATATCTAATTTCGTACAAGAAAGTGAAATTTCACATTCCAACTATAAATTGTATACATATTCATATTTTCTAAATATTTTAGTCTTATAAATCACTTAATATCACTAATTAGGCAGTATTCTACTGTTTTGAAGGTTTGGGGCACAAAAGTAAAAATGCACAAAATATCTAATTTTACACAAGAGGGCGATCTCACATTCCAACTATTTTAAAAGATACAAATCCCTACATTTTGAATGTTTTTTTCTTAGAAATCACTTAATTATCACTAATTAGGCTTAATTCCACCAATTTGAAGGTCCAAGCTGAAAAGGGCATCCCCCGTGCACGAAGCTCCCGCCTATGCGAAGTTCGCGGACCACAAGGGCCTAATACTAGGCAGCCTTACCTTGCATTTTGCAAGGGGCTGATTCCACGCCTTGAACCCGTGACCTCAAGGTCACACATGACGACAACTTTGACCAAGCTACAATGTAAAAAATGCACAAAATATATAATTTTGCAAAAGAAAGTGCAATTTCACGTTCCAACTATATCAAAAGATAAACTGCGTACTTATCCCTGAAATTTGAATATTTCTGTCTTAGAAATCACTTAATTATCATTAATTTGGCAAAATTCTATTATTTTGAAGGTCTAGGGTATAAATGTAAAAAATGCACACAATATCTAATTTTATACAAGGTAGACCAATTTCACATTCCAACTATAAATTTTACACATATCCCTATATTTTGAATATTTTAGTCTAAAAAATCACTTAATTTAAAGGTCGAGGGTATAGATGTAAAAAATCCACAAAATATTTAACTTTGCACAAGAAAGATAAATTTCACATTCCAATTATATTAAATGAAAAATTGTACAGATATCCCTATATTTTGAATAAAAATCACTTAATTATCACTTACTTTGCTTAAGTCTACTGTTTTGAAGGTCCAGACTACAGATGTAAAAAATGAACCAAATATCTGATTTTGCAGATGAAAGAGAAATTTCACAATTCGATTGTATTAAAAGATAAATTATATACATATTTCTTAATTTTGAATATTTTAGTCTTAGAAATTACTTAATTATAACTAATTTTTCTTAATTCTACTGCTTTGAAGGTCTAGGGTACAAGTGTAAAAAATGCACAAAATAACTAATTTTACACAAGAAAGAGCAATTTCACATTCCACCTATATTAAAAGATACTTTTTGCACCATGAACATCCAGAACAGTAGAATTGAGACAAATTAGTGATAATAGAGTGATTTCCAAGACTAGTTAGTCCAAAATATAGGGATATGTATACAATTTATCTTTTAAAATAGTTGAAATATGAAATTGCTCTTTCTTGTGTAAAATTAGATATTTTTTACATTTGTACCATGGACCTTCAAAACAGTAGAAATAAACAAAATTAGGGATGATTAAGTGATTTCGAAGACTAATATAGGAAAAATATTAGGAAATGTATACAATTTATCATTTATTACAGTTGAAATGTGAAATTGCACTATCTTGTGTAAAATTAGATATTTTGTGCATTTTTTCATTTGTACCCTCGACGTTCAAAACAATACAATTGGGCAAATTTGGGGATAATTAAGTGATTTCTGTGGCCAAAATATTCAAAATGTAGGGACATGTGTACAATTTATCCTTTAGAATAGTTGGAATGTGAAACTGCACTTTTTGATGAAAAATTAGAGAATTTGTGAATTTTTGCATTTGTACTGTAGACCTTCAAAACAGTACAACTAAGCCAAATTAGTGACAAATAAGGGATTTTTAAGAATCAAATATTCAAAATATAGGGATACGTATATAATTAGTTGGAATGTGAAATTACACTTTCTTGTGCAAATTTAGATATTTTATAGACTTTTTACGTTTCTACCCTAGACCTTTAAAATAACAGAGTTAAGCCTAATCAGAGATTATTAAGACTAAAATATTCAATATATATGTATATAAGGATATGCATAGAGTTTATCTTTTAATATAGTTGGAATGTTAAATTGCTCTGTCTAGTATAAAATTGGATATTTTGTGTATCTTTTACACTTGCACCCTCAAACTTTATAACAATAGAATTAAGCCAAATTAGTGATAATTAAGAGATTTTTAGCGGGAATGTTTAAAATTTAGGGATATGTATGCAATTTATTTTTTAATATAGTTGGAATGTTAAATTGCTTTTACTTTTGCAAAGTTAGATATTTTGTAGATTTTTTACATTTGTACACTAGACCTTCAAAATAGTGGAATTAAGCCTAATAAGTGACAATTAGGTGATTTCTAAGACTAAAATATTGAAAATTTATACAATTTATCTTTTAGAATAGTTGGATGTGAGATTGCCCTTTCTTGTGTAAAATCAGAAATTTTGTGCATATTTTACATTTGTGCCTAGACCTTCAAAACATTAGAATATTCCCTAATTAGTGATAATTAAGTTACTTTTAAGACTAAAATATTCAAAATATAAGAATATGTATACAATTTATCTTTTAATATAGTTGGAATGCGACATTGCTCTTTCTTGTGTAAATTAGATATTTTGTGCATTTTTGACATTTGTACCCTTCAAAATAGTAGAATTAGTCTTAATTAGTGATAGTTAAGTGATTTTTAAGACTAAAATATTCAAAATATAGGGATATTGTACAATTTATCTTTTAATACAGTTGGAATGTGAAATTACATTTTCTTGTGTAAAATTAGCTATTTCTTGGAATTTTTATGTCTGTACGCTAGACCATCAAATTTTATTCAAGAAAGAGCAATTTCACAATCCAACTATATTAAAAGATAAACTGCATACATATCGCTGTATTTTGAAAGTTTTAGTCTCAGAAATCACTTAATTGTTTTGTTTTTAATGTCGAGGTTACAAATGCAAAAAATGCACAAAATATGTAATTTTACTCGAGAAAGATCAATTTCACATTCCAACTATAAATTGTATACATATTCATATTTTCTAAATATTTTAGTCTTATAAATCACTTAATATCACTAATTAGGCAGTATTCTACTGTTTTGAAGGTTTGGGGCACAAAAGTAAAAATGCACAAAATATCTAATTTTACACAAGAGGGCGATCTCACATTCCAACTATTTTAAAAGATACAAATCCCTACATTTTGAATGTTTTTTTCTTAGAAATCACTTAATTATCACCAATTAGGCTTAATTCCACCAATTTGAAGGTCCAAGCTGAAAAGGGCATCCCCCGTGCACGAAGCTCCCGCCTATGCGAAGTTCGCGGACCACAAGGGCCTAATACTAGGCAGCCTTACCTTGCATTTTGCAAGGGGCTGATTCCACGCCTTGAACCCGTGACCTCAAGGTCACACATGACGACAACTTTGACCAAGCTACAATGTAAAAAATGCACAAAATATATAATTTTGCAAAAGAAAGTGCAATTTCACGTTCCAACTATATCAAAAGATAAACTGCGTACTTGTCCCTGAAATTTGAATATTTCTGTCTTAGAAATCACTTAATTATCATTAATTTGGCAAAATTCTATTATTTTGAAGGTCTAGGGTATAAATGTAAAAAATGCACAAAATATCTAATTTTATACAAGGTAGACCAATTTCACATTCCAACTATAAATTTTACACATATCCCTATATTTTGAATATTTTAGTCTAAAAAATCACTTAATTTAAAGGTCGAGGGTATAGATGTAAAAAATCCACAAAATATTTAACTTTGCACAAGAAAGATAAATTTCACATTCCAATTATATTAAATGAAAAATTGTCTGAGATATCCCTATATTTTGAATAAAAATCACTTAATTATCACTTACTTTGCTTAAGTCTCTTGTTTTGAAGGTCAGGACTACGGATGTAAAAAATGAACCAAATATACGATTTTGCAGATGAAAGAGAAATTTCACAATTCGATTGTATTAAAAGATAAATTATATACATATTTCTTAATTTTGAATATTTTAGTCTTAGAAATTACTTAATTATAACTAATTTTTCTTAATTCTACTGCTTTGAAGGTCTAGGGTACAAGTGTAAAAAATGCACAAAATAACTAATTTTACACAAGAAAGAGCAATTTCACATTCCACCTATATTAAAAGATACTTTTTGCACCCTGAACATCCAGAACAGTAGAATTGAGACAAATTAGTGATAATAGAGTGATTTCCAAGACTAGTTAGTCCAAAATATAGGGATATGTATACAATTTATCTTTTAAAATAGTTGAAATATGAAATTGCTCTTTCTTGTGTAAAATTAGATATTTTGAGCATTTTACCTTCGTACCATGGACCTTCAAAACAGTAGAAATAAACAAAATTAGGGATGATTAAGTGATTTCAAAGACTAATATAGGAAAAATATTAGGAAATGTATACAATTTATCATTTATTACAGTTGAAATGTGAAATTGCACTATCCTGTGTAAAATTAGATATCCTGTGGACTTTTTACATTTGTACCCTCGACGTTCAAAACAATACAATTGGGCAAAATTGGGGATAATTAAGTGATTTATGTGGCTAAAATATTCAAAATGTAGGGACATGTGTACAATTTATCCTTTAGAATAGTTGGAATGTGAAACTGCACTTTTTGATGAAAAATTAGAGAATTTGTGAATTTTTGCATTTGTACTGTAGACCTTCAAAACAGTACAACTAAGCCAAATTAGTGACAAATAAGGGATTTTTAAGAATCAAATATTCAAAATATAGGGATACGTATATAATTAGTTGGAATGTGAAATTACACTTTCTTGTGCAAATTTAGATATTTTATAGACTTTTTACGTTTCTACCCTAGACCTTTAAAATAACGAGAATTAAGCCTAATCGAGATTATTAAGACTAAAATATTCAATATATATGTATATAAGGATATGCATAGAGTTTATCTTTTAATATAGTTGGAATGTTAAATTGCTCTGTCTAGTATAAAATTGGATATTTTGTGTATCTTTTACACTTGCACCCTCAAACTTTATAACAATAGAATTAAGCCAAATTAGTGATAATTAAGAGATTTTTAGCGGGAATGTTTAAAATTTAGGGATATGTATGCAATTTATTTTTTAATATAGTTGGAATGTGAAGTTGCTCTTACTTTTGCAAAGTTAGATATTTTGTGCATTTTTACATTTGTACACTAGACCTTCAAAATAGTGGAATTAAGCCTAATAAGTGACAATTAGGTGATTTCTAAGACTAAAATATTGAAAATTTATACAATTTATCTTTTAGAATAGTTGGATGTGAGATTGCCCTTTCTTGTGTAAAATCAGAAATTTTGTGCATATTTTACATTTGTGCCTAGACCTTCAAAACATTAGAATATTCCCTAATTAGTGATAATTAAGTTACTTTTAAGACTAAAATATTCAAAATATAAGAATATGTATACAATTTATCTTTTAATACAGTTGGAATGCGACATTGCTCTTTCTTGTGTAAATTAGATATTTTGTGCATTTTTGACATCTGTACCCTTCAAAATAGTAGAATTAGTCTTAATTAGTGATAATTAAGTGATTTTTAAGACTATAATACTCAGAATATAGGGATATTGTACAATTTATCTTTTAATACAGTTGGAATGTGAAATTACATTTTCTTGTGTAAAATTAGCTATTTTTTGGAATTTTTATGTCTGTACGCTAGACCATCAAATTTTATTCAAGAAAGAGCAATTTCACAATCCAACTATATTAAAAGATAAACTGCATACATATCGCTGTATTTTGAAAGTTTTAGTCTCAGAAATCACTTAATTGTTTTGTTTTTAATGTCGAGGTTACAAATGCAAAAAATGCACAAAATATGTAATTTTACTCGAGAAAGATCAATTTCACATTCCAACTATAAATTGTATACATATTCATATTTTCTAAATATTTTAGTCTTATAAATCACTTAATATCACTAATTAGGCAGTATTCTACTGTTTTGAAGGTTTGGGGCACAAAAGTAAAAATGCACAAAATATCTAATTTTACACAAGAGGGCGATCTCACATTCCAACTATTTTAAAAGATACAAATCCCTACATTTTGAATGTTTTTTTCTTAGAAATCACTTAATTATCACCAATTAGGCTTAATTCCACCAATTTGAAGGTCCAAGCTGAAAAGGGCATCCCCCGTGCACGAAGCTCCCGCCTGTGCGAAGTCCGCGGACCACAAGGGCCTAATACTAGGCAGCCTTACCTTGCATTTTGCAAGGGGCTGATTCCACGCCTTGAACCCGTGACCTCAAGGTCACACATGACGACAACTTTGACCAAGCTACAATGTAAAAAATGCACAAAATATATAATTTTGCAAAAGAAAGTGCAATTTCACGTTCCAACTATATCAAAAGATAAACTGCGTACTTGTCCCTGAAATTTGAATATTTCTGTCTTAGAAATCACTTAATTATCATTAATTTGGCAAAATTCTATTATTTTGAAGGTCTAGGGTATAAATGTAAAAAATGCACAAAATATCTAATTTTATACAAGGTAGACCAATTTCACATTCCAACTATAAATTTTACACATATCCCTATATTTTGAATATTTTAGTCTAAAAAATCACTTAATTTAAAGGTCGAGGGTATAGATGTAAAAAATCCACAAAATATTTAACTTTGCACAAGAAAGATAAATTTCACATTCCAATTATATTAAATGAAAAATTGTCTGAGATATCCCTATATTTTGAATAAAAATCACTTAATTATCACTTACTTTGCTTAAGTCTCTTGTTTTGAAGGTCAGGACTACGGATGTAAAAAATGAACCAAATATGTGATTTTGCAGATGAAAGAGAAATTTCACAATTCGATTGTATTAAAAGATAAATTATATACATATTTCTTAATTTTGAATATTTTAGTCTTAGAAATTACTTAATTATAACTAATTTTTCTTAATTCTACTGCTTTGAAGGTCTAGGGTACAAGTGTAAAAAATGCACAAAATAACTAATTTTACACAAGAAAGAGCAATTTCACATTCCACCTATATTAAAAGATACTTTTTGCACCACTGAACATCGAGCAGTAGAATTGAGACAAATTAGTGATAATAGAGTGATTTCCAAGACTAGTTAGTCCAAAATATAGGGATATGTATACAATTTATCTTTTAAAATAGTTGAAATATGAAATTGCTCTTTCTTGTGTAAAATTAGATATTTTGAGCATTTTACCTTCGTACCATGGACCTTCAAAACAGTAGAAATAAACAAAATTAGGGATGATTAAGTGATTTCAAAGACTAATATAGGAAAAATATTAGGAAATGTATACAATTTATCATTTATTACAGTTGAAATGTGAAATTGCACTATCCTGTGTAAATTTAGATATCCTGTGGACTTTTTACATTTGTACCCTCGACGTTCAAAACAATACAATTGGGCAAAATTGGGGATAATTAAGTGATTTCTGTGGCTAAAATATTCAAAATGTAGGGACATGTGTACAATTTATCCTTTAGAATAGTTGGAATGTGATACTGCACTTTATGATGAAAAATTAGAGAATTTGTGAATTTTTGCATTTGTACTGTAGACCTTCAAAACAGTACAACTAAGCCAAATTAGTGACAAATAAGGGATTTTTAAGAATCAAATATTCAAAATATAGGGATACGTATATAATTAGTTGGAATGTGAAATTACACTTTCTTGTGCAAATTTAGATATTTTATAGACTTTTTACGTTTCTACCCTAGACCTTTAAAATAACAGAATTAAGCCTAATCAGAGATTATTAAGACTAAAATATTCAATATATATGTATATAAGGATATGCATAGAGTTTATCTTTTAATATAGTTGGAATGTTAAATTGCTCTGTCTAGTATAAAATTGGATATTTTGTGTATCTTTTACACTTGCACCCTCAAACTTTATAACAATAGAATTAAGCCAAATTAGTGATAATTAAGAGATTTTTAGCGGGAATGTTTAAAATTTAGGGATATGTATGCAATTTATTTTTTAATATAGTTGGAATGTTAAATTGCTTTTACTTTTGCAAAGTTAGATATTTTGTAGATTTTTTACATTTGTACACTAGACCTTCAAAATAGTGGAATTAAGCCTAATAAGTGACAATTAGGTGATTTCTAAGACTAAAATATTGAAAATTTATACAATTTATCTTTTAGAATAGTTGGATGTGAGATTGCCCTTTCTTGTGTAAAATCAGAAATTTTGTGCATATTTTACATTTGTGCCTAGACCTTCAAAACATTAGAATATTCCCTAATTAGTGATAATTAAGTTACTTTTAAGACTAAAATATTCAAAATATAAGAATATGTATACAATTTATCTTTTAATATAGTTGGAATGCGACATTGCTCTTTCTTGTGTAAATTAGATATTTTGTGCATTTTTGACATTTGTACCCTTCAAAATAGTAGAATTAGTCTTAATTAGTGATAATTAAGTGATTTTTAAGACTATAATACTCAGAATATAGGGATATTGTACAATTTATCTTTTAATACAGTTGGAATGTGAAATTACATTTTCTTGTGTAAAATTAGCTATTTTTTGGAATTTTTATGTCTGTACGCTAGACCATCAAATTTTATTCAAGAAAGAGCAATTTCACAATCCAACTATATGTATTTTGAAAGTTTTAGTCTCAGAAATCACTTAATTGTTTTGTTTTTAATGTCGAGGTTACAAATGTAAAAAATGCACAAAATATGTAATTTTACTCGAGAAAGATCAATTTCACATTCCAACTATAAATTGTATACATATTCATATTTTCTAAATATTTTAGTCTTATAAATCACTTAATATCACTAATTAGGCAGTATTCTACTGTTTTGAAGGTTTGGGGCACAAAAGTAAAAATGCACAAAATATCTAATTTTACACAAGAAAGAGCAATTTCACATTCCAACAATTTCGAAAGATACATATCCCTACATTTTGGATGGATATTTCTTAGAAATCACTTAATTATCACCAATTAGGCTTAATTCCACCAATTTGAAGGTCCAAGCTGAAAAGGGCATCCCCCGTGCACGAAGCTCCCGCCTGTGCGAAGTCCGCGGACCACAAGGGCCTAATACTAGGCAGCCTTACCTTGCATTTTGCAAGGGGCTGATCCCACGCCTTGAACCCGTGTCCCCAAGGCCACCCATGGCGACAACTTTGACCAAGCTACAATGTAAAAAATGCACAAAATATATAATTTTGCAAAAGAAAGTGCAATTTCACGTTCCAACTATATCAAAAGATAAGCTGCGTACTTGTCCTGAAATTTGAATATTTACGTCTTAGCATTCACTTAATTATCATTAATTTGGCAAAATTCTATTATTTTGAAGGTCTAGGGTATAAATGTAAAAGATGCACAAAATATCTAATTTTATACAAGGTAGACCAATTTCACATTCCAACTATAAATTTTACACATATCCCTATATTTTGAATATTTTAGTCTAAAAAATCACTTAATTTAAAGGTCGAGGGTATAGATGTAAAAAATCCACAAAATATTTAACTTTGCACAAGAAAGATAAATTTCACATTCCAATTATATTAAATGAAAAATTGTACTGAGATATCCCTATATTTTGAATAAAAATCACTTAATTATCACTTACTTTGCTTAAGTCTCTTGTTTTGAAGGTCAGGACTACAGATGTAAAGAATGAACCAAATATCTGATTTTGCAGATGAAAGAGAAATTTCACAATTCGATTGTATTAAAAGATAAATTATATACATATTTCTTAATTTTGAATATTTTAGTCTTAGAAATTACTTAATTATAACTAATTTTTCTTAATTCTACTGCTTTGAAGGTCTAGGGTACAAGTGTAAAAAATGCACAAAATAACTAATTTTACACAAGAAAGAGCAATTTCACATTCCACCTATATTAAAAGATACTTTTTGCACCCTGTACATCCAGAACAGTAGAATTGAGACAAATTAGTGATAATAGAGTGATTTCCAAGACTAGTTAGTCCAAAATATAGGGATATGTATACAATTTATCTTTTAAAATAGTTGAAATATGAAATTGCTCTTTCTTGTGTAAAATTAGATATTTTGAGCATTTTACCTTCGTACCATGGACCTTCAAAACAGTAGAAATAAACAAAATTAGGGATGATTAAGTGATTTCAAAGACTAATATAGGAAAAATATTAGGAAATGTATACAATTTATCATTTATTACAGTTGAAATGTGAAATTGCACTATCCTGTGTAAATTTAGATATCCTGTGGACTTTTTACATTTGTACCCTCGACGTTCAAAACAATACAATTGGGCAAAATTGGGGATAATTAAGTGATTTATGTGGCTAAAATATTCAAAATGTAGGGACATGTGTACAATTTATCCTTTAGAATAGTTGGAATGTGAAACTGCACTTTTTGATGAAAAATTTGTGAATTTTTGCATTTGTACTGTAGACCTTCAAAACAGTACAACTAAGCCAAATTAGTGACAAATAAGGGACTTTTAAGAATCAAATATTCAAAATATAGGGATACGTATATAATTAGTTGGAATGTGAAATTACACTTTCTTGTGCAAATTTAGATATTTTATAGACTTTTTACGTTTCTACCCTAGACCTTTAAAATAACAGAATTAAGCCTAATCAGAGATTATTAAGACTAAAATATTCAATATATATGTATATAAGGATATGCATAGAGTTTATCTTTTAATATAGTTGGAATGTTAAATTGCTCTGTCTAGTATAAAATTGGATATTTTGTGTATCTTTTACACTTGCACCCTCAAACTTTATAACAATAGAATTAAGCCAAATTAGTGATAATTAAGAGATTTTTAGCGGGAATGTTTAAAATTTAGGGATATGTATGCAATTTAATCTTTAATATAGTTGGAATGTTAAATTGCTTTTACTTTTGCAAAGTTAGATATTTTGTAGATTTTTTACATTTGTACACTAGACCTTCAAAATAGTGGAATTAAGCCTAATAAGTGACAATTAGGTGATTTCTAAGACTAAAATATTGAAAATTTATACAATTTATCTTTTAGAATAGTTGGATGTGAGATTGCCCTTTCTTGTGTAAAATCAGAAATTTTGTGCATATTTTACATTTGTGCCTAGACCTTCAAAACATTAGAATATTCCCTAATTAGTGATAATTAAGTTACTTTTAAGACTAAAATATTCAAAATATAAGAATATGTATACAATTTATCTTTTAATACAGTTGGAATGCGACATTGCTCTTTCTTGTGTAAATTAGATATTTTGTGCATTTTTGACATCTGTACCCTTCAAAATAGTAGAATTAGTCTTAATTAGTGATAATTAAGTGATTTTTAAGACTATAATACTCAGAATATAGGGATATTGTACAATTTATCTTTTAATACAGTTGGAATGTGAAATTACATTTTCTTGTGTAAAATTAGCTATTTTTTGGAATTTTTATGTCTGTACGCTAGACCATCAAATTTTATTCAAGAAAGAGCAATTTCACAATCCAACTATATTAAAAGATAAGCGCATACATATCATTTGTATTTTGAAAGTTTTAGTCTCAGAAATCACTTAATTGTTTTGTTTTTAATGTCGAGGTTACAAATGTAAAAAATGCACAAAATATGTAATTTTACTCGAGAAAGATCAATTTCACATTCCAACTATAAATTGTATACATATTCATATTTTCTAAATATTTTAGTCTTATAAATCACTTAATATCACTAATTAGGCCGTATTTTACTGTTTTGAAGGTTTGGGGCACAAAAGTAAAAATGCACAAAATATCTAATTTTACACAAGAGGGCGATCTCACATTCCAACTATTTTAAAAGATACAAATCCCTACATTTTGAATATTTTATTCTTAGAAATCACTTAATTATCACTAATTAGGCTCAATTCCACCAATTTGAAGGTCCAAGCTGAAAAGGGCATCCCCCGTGCACGAAGCTCCCGCCTATGCGATGTCCGCGGAAGGGGCGGACCACAAGGGCCTAACACTAGGCAGCCTTACCTTGCATTATGCAAGGGGCTGATTCCACGCCTTGAACCCGTGACCTCAAGGTCACACATGTCGACAACTTTGACCAAGCTACAATGTAAAAAATGCACAAAATATATAATTTTGCAAAAGAAAGTGCAATTTCACGTTCCAACTATATCAAAAGATAAGCTGCGTACATATCCACTGAAATTTGAATATTTACGTCTTAGAAATCACTTAATTATCATTAATTTGGCAAAATTCTATTATTTTGAAGGTCTAGGGTATAAATGTAAAAGATGCACAAAATATCTAATTTTGTACAAGGTAGACCAATTTCACATTCCAACTATAAATTTTACACATATCCCTATATTTTGAATATTTTAGTCTAAAAAATCACTTAATTTAAAGGTCGAGGGTATAGATGTAAAAAATCCACAAAATATTTAACTTTGCACAAGAAAGATAAATTTCACATTCCAATTATATTAAATGAAAAATTGTCTGAGATATCCCTATATTTTGAATAAAAATCACTTAATTATCACTTACTTTGCTTAAGTCTCTTGTTTTGAAGGTCAGGACTACGGATGTAAAAAATGAACCAAATATCTGATTTTGCGGATGAAAGAGAAATTTCACAATTCGATTGTATTAAAAGATAAATTATATACATATTTCTTAATTTTGAATATTTTAGTCTTAGAAATTACTTAATTATAACTAATTTTTCTTAATTCTACTGCTTTGAAGGTCTAGGGTACAAGTGTAAAAAATGCACAAAATAACTAATTTTACACAAGAAAGAGCAATTTCACATTCCACCTATATTAAAAGATACTTTTTGCACCACTGAACATCGAGCAGTAGAATTGAGACAAATTAGTGATAATAGAGTGATTTCCAAGACTAGTTAGTCCAAAATATAGGGATATGTATACAATTTATCTTTTAAAATAGTTGAAATATGAAATTGCTCTTTCTTGTGTAAAATTAGATATTTTGAGCATTTGTACCATGGACCTTCAAAACAGTAGAAATAAACAAAATTAGGGATGATTAAGTGATTTCAAAGACTAATATAGGAAAAATATTAGGAAATGTATACAATTTATCATTTATTACAGTTGAAATGTGAAATTGCACTATCTTGTGTAAAATTAGATATCCTGTGGATTTTTACATTTGTACCCTCGACGTTCAAAACAATACAATTGGGCAAAATTGGGGATAATTAAGTGATTTCTGTGGCTAAAATATTCAAAATGTAGGGACATGTGTACAATTTATCCTTTAGAATAGTTGGAATGTGAAACTGCACTTTTTGATGAAAAATTTGTGAATTTTTGCATTTGTACTGTAGACCTTCAAAACAGTACAACTAAGCCAAATTAGTGACAAATAAGGGATTTTTAAGAATCAAATATTCAAAATATAGGGATACGTATATAATTAGTTGGAATGTGAAATTACACTTTCTTGTGCAAATTTAGATATTTTATAGACTTTTTACGTTTCTACCCTAGACCTTTAAAATAACAGAATTAAGCCTAATCAGAGATTATTAAGACTAAAATATTCAATATATATGTATATAAGGATATGCATAGAGTTTATCTTTTAATATAGTTGGAATGTTAAATTGCTCTGTCTAGTATAAAATTGGATATTTTGTGTATCTTTTACACTTGCACCCTCAAACTTTATAACAATAGAATTAAGCCAAATTAGTGATAATTAAGAGATTTTTAGCGGGAATGTTTAAAATTTAGGGATATGTATGCAATTTATTTTTTAATATAGTTGGAATGTTAAATTGCTTTTACTTTTGCAAAGTTAGATATTTTGTAGATTTTTTACATTTGTACACTAGACCTTCAAAATAGTGGAATTAAGCCTAATAAGTGACAATTAGGTGATTTCTAAGACTAAAATATTGAAAATTTATACAATTTATCTTTTAGAATAGTTGGATGTGAGATTGCCCTTTCTTGTGTAAAATCAGAAATTTTGTGCATATTTTACATTTGTGCCTAGACCTTCAAAACATTAGAATATTCCCTAATTAGTGATAATTAAGTTACTTTTAAGACTAAAATATTCAAAATATAAGAATATGTATACAATTTATCTTTTAATATAGTTGGAATGCGACATTGCTCTTTCTTGTGTAAATTAGATATTTTGTGCATTTTTGACATTTGTACCCTTCAAAATAGTAGAATTAGTGATAATTAAGTGATTTTTAAGACTAAAATATTCAAAATATAGGGATATTGTACAATTTATCTTTTAATACAGTTGGAATGTGAAATTACATTTTCTTGTGTAAAATTAGCTATTTTTGGGAATTTTTATGTCTGTACGCTAGACCATCAAATTTTATTCAAGAAAGAGCAATTTCACAATCCAACTATATTAAAAGATAAACTGCATACATATCACTGTATTTTGAAAGTTTTAGTCTCAGAAATCACTTAATTGTTTTGTTTTTAATGTCGAGGTTACAAATGTAAAAAATGCACAAAATATGTAATTTTACTCGAGAAAGATCAATTTCACATTCCAACTATAAATTGTATACATATTCATATTTTCTAAATATTTTAGTCTTATAAATCACTTAATATCACTAATTAGGCAGTATTCTACTGTTTTGAAGGTTTGGGGCACAAAAGTAAAAATGCACAAAATATCTAATTTTACACAAGAGAGCGATCTCACATTCCAACTATTTTAAAAGATACAAATCCCTACATTTTGAATGTTTTTTTCTTAGAAATCACTTAATTATCACTAATTAGGCTCAATTCCACCAATTTGAAGGTCCAAGCTGAAAAGGGCATCCCCCGTGCACGAAGCTCCCGCCTATGCGAAGTCCGCGGAAGGGCGGACCACAAGGGCCTAACACTAGGCAGCCTTACCTTGCATTTTGCAAGGGGCTGATTCCACGCCTTGAACCCGTGACCTCAAGGTCACACATGGCGACAACTTTGACCAAGCTACAATGTAAAAAATGCACAAAATATATAATTTTGCAAAAGAAAGTGCAATTTCACGTTCCAACTATATCAAAAGATAAGCTGCGTACTTATCCACGAAATTTGGATATTTTAGTCTTAGAAATCACTTAATTATCATTAATTTGGCAAAATTCTATTATTTTGAAGGTCTAGGGTATAAATGTAAAAGATGCACAAAATATCTAATTTTGTACAAGGTAGACCAATTTCACATTCCAACTATAAATTTTACACATATCCCTATATTTTGAATATTTTAGTCTAAAAAATCACTTAATTTAAAGGTCGAGGGTATAGATGTAAAAAATCCACAAAATATTTAACTTTGCACAAGAAAGATAAATTTCACATTCCAATTATATTAAATGAAAAATTGTCTGAGATATCCCTATATTTTGAATAAAAATCACTTAATTATCACTTACTTTGCTTAAGTCTCTTGTTTTGAAGGTCAGGACTACGGATGTAAAAAATGAACCAAATATCTGATTTTGCAGATGAAAGAGAAATTTCACAATTCGATTGTATTAAAAGATAAATTATATACATATTTCTTAATTTTGAATATTTTAGTCTTAGAAATTACTTAATTGTAACTAATTTTTCTTAATTCTACTGCTTTGAAGGTCTAGGGTACAAGTGTAAAAAATGCACAAAATAACTAATTTTACACAAGAAAGAGCAATTTCACATTCCACCTATATTAAAAGATACTTTTTGCACCCTGAACATCCAGAACAGTAGAATTGAGACAAATTAGTGATAATAGAGTGATTTCCAAGACTAGTTAGCCCAAAATATAGGGATATGTATACAATTTACCTTTTAAAATAGTTGAAATATGAAATTGCTCTTTCTTGTGTAAAATTAGATATTTTGAGCATTTTACCTTCGTACCATGGACCTTCAAAACAGTAGAAATAAACAAAATTAGGGATGATTAAGTGATTTCGAAGACTAATATAGGAAAAATATTAGGAAATGTATACAATTTATCATTTATTACAGTTGAAATGTGAAATTGCACTATCTTGTGTAAAATTAGATATCCTGTGGATTTTTTACATTTGTACCCTCGACGTTCAAAACAATACAATTGGGCAAATTTGGGGATAATTAAGTGATTTCTGTGGCCAAAATATTCAAAATGTAGGGACATGTGTACAATTTATCCTTTAGAATAGTTGGAATGTGAAACTGCACTTTTTGATGAAAAATTTGTGAATTTTTGCATTTGTACTGTAGACCTTCAAAACAGTACAACTAAGCCAAATTAGTGACAAATAAGGGACTTTTAAGAATCAAATATTCAAAATATAGGGATACGTATATAATTAGTTGGAATGTGAAATTACACTTTCTTGTGCAAATTTAGATATTTTATAGACTTTTTACGTTTCTACCCTAGACCTTTAAAATAACAGAGTTAAGCCTAATCAGAGATTATTAAGACTAAAATATTCAATATATATGCATATAAGGATATGTATACAGTTTATCTTTTAATATAGTTGGAATGTTAAATTGCTCTGTCTAGTATAAAATTGGATATTTTGTGTATCTTTTACACTTGCACCCTCAAACTTTATAACAATAGAATTAAGCCAAATTAGTGATAATTAAGAGATTTTTAGCGGGAATGTTTAAAATTTAGGGATATGTATGCAATTTATTTTTTAATATAGTTGGAATGTTAAATTGCTTTTACTTTTGCAAAGTTAGATATTTTGTAGATTTTTTACATTTGTACACTAGACCTTCAAAATAGTGGAATTAAGCCTAATAAGTGACAATTAGGTGATTTCTAAGACTAAAATATTGAAAATTTATACAATTTATCTTTTAGAATAGTTGGATGTGAGATTGCCCTTTCTTGTGTAAAATCAGAAATTTTGTGCATATTTTACATTTGTGCCTAGACCTTCAAAACATTAGAATATTCCCTAATTAGTGATAATTAAGTTACTTTTAAGACTAAAATATTCAAAATATAAGAATATGTATACAATTTATCTTTTAATATAGTTGGAATGCGACATTGCTCTTTCTTGTGTAAATTAGATATTTTGTGCATTTTTGACATTTGTACCCTTCAAAATAGTAGAATTAGTGATAATTAAGTGATTTTTAAGACTAAAATATTCAAAATATAGGGATATTGTACAATTTATCTTTTAATACAGTTGGAATGTGAAATTACATTTTCTTGTGTAAAATTAGCTATTTTTTGGAATTTTTATGTCTGTACGCTAGACCATCAAATTTTATTCAAGAAAGAGCAATTTCACAATCCAACTATATTAAAAGATAATCTGCATATATATCATTTGTATTTTGAAAGTTTTAGTCTCAGAAATCACTTAATTGTTTTGTTTTTAATGTCGAGGTTACAAATGTAAAAAATGCACAAAATATGTAATTTTACTCGAGAAAGATCAATTTCACATTCCAACTATAAATTGTATACATATTCATATTTTCTAAATATTTTAGTCTTATAAATCACTTAATATCACTAATTAGGCAGTATTCTACTGTTTTGAAGGTTTGGGGCACAAAAGTAAAAATGCACAAAATATCTAATTTTACACAAGAGAGCAATCTCGCATTCCAACTATATTAAAAGATACAAATCCCTACATTTTGAATGTTTATGTTCATAGAAATCACTTAATTATTACTAATTAGGCTCAATTCCACCAATTTGATGGTCCAAGCTGAAAAGGGCATCCCCGTGCACGAAGCTCCCGCCTATGCGAAGTCCGCGGAAGGGCGGACCACAAGGGCCTAACACTAGGCAGCCTTACCTTGCATTTTGCAAGGGGCTGATTCCACACCTCGAATCGTGACCTCAAGGTCACACATGACGACAACTTTGACCAAGCTACAATGTAAAAAATGCACAAAATATATAATTTTGCAAAAGAAAGTGCAATTTCACGTTCCAACTATATCAAAAGATAAACTGCGTACTTATCCTGAAATTTGAATATTTATGTCTTAGAAATCACTTAATTATCATTAATTTGGCAAAATTCTATTATTTTGAAGGTCTAGGGTATAAATGTAAAAGATGCACAAAATATCTAATTTTGTACAAGGTAGACCAATTTCACATTCCAACTATAAATTTTACACATATCCCTATATTTTGAATATTTTAGTCTAAAAAATCACTTAATTTAAAGGTCGAGGGTATAGATGTAAAAAATCCACAAAATATTTAACTTCGCACAAGAAAGATAAATTTCACATTCCAATTATATTAGATGAAAAATTGTACTGAGATATCCCTATATTTTGAATAAAAATCACTTAATTATCACTTACTTTGCTTAAGTCTCTTGTTTTGAAGGTCAGGACTACGGATGTAAAAAATGAACCAAATATCTGATTCTGCAGATGAAAGAGAAATTTCACAATTCGATTGTATTAAAAGATAAATTATATACATATTTCTTAATTTTGAATATTTTAGTCTTAGAAATTACTTAATTATAACTAATTTTTCTTAATTCTACTGCTTTGAAGGTCTAGGGTACAAGTGTAAAAAATGCACAAAATAACTAATTTTACACAAGAAAGAGCAATTTCACATTCCACCTATATTAAAAGATACTTTTTGCACCCTGAACATCCAGTACAGTAGAATTGAGACAAATTAGTGATAATAGAGTGATTTCCAAGACTAGTTAGTCCAAAATATAGGGATATGTATACAATTTATCTTTTAAAATAGTTGAAATATGAAATTGCTCTTTCTTTTGTAAAATTAGATATTTTGAGCATTTTACCTTCGTACCATGGACCTTCAAAACAGTAGAAATAAACAAAATTAGGGATGATTAAGTGATTTCAAAGACTAATATAGGAAAAATATTAGGAAATGTATACAATTTATCATTTATTACAGTTGAAATGTGAAATTGCACTATCTTGTGTAAAATTAGATATCCTGTGGTTTTTTTACATTTGTACCCTCGACGTTCAAAACAATACAATTGGGCAAAATTGGGGATAATTAAGTGATTTATGTGGCTAAAATATTCAAAATGTAGGGACATGTGTACAATTTATCCTTTAGAATAGTTGGAATGTGAAGCGCACTTTTTGATGAAAAATTTGTGAATTTTTGCATTTGTACTGTAGACCTTCAAAACAGTACAACTAAGCCAAATTAGTGACAAATAAGGGACTTTTAAGAATCAAATATTCAAAATATAGGGATACGTATATAATTAGTTGGAATGTGAAATTACACTTTCTTGTGCAAATTTAGATATTTTATAGACTTTTACGTTTCTACCCTAGACCTTTAAAATAACGAGAATTAAGCCTAATCGAGAGATTATTAAGACTAAAATATTCAATATATATGTATATAAGGATATGTATCTGAGTTTATCTTTTAATATAGTTGGAATGTTAAATTGCTCTGTCTAGTATAAAATTGGATATTTTGTGTATCTTTTACACTTGCACCCTCAAACTTTATAACAATAGAATTAAGCCAAATTAGTGATAATTAAGAGATTTTTAGCGGGAATGTTTAAAATTTAGGGATATGTATGCAATTTATTTTTAATATAGTTGGAATGTTAAATTGCTTTTACTTTTGCAAAGTTAGATATTTTGTAGATTTTTTACATTTGTACACTAGACCTTCAAAATAGTGGAATTAAGCCTAATAAGTGACAATTAGGTGATTTCTAAGACTAAAATATTGAAAATTTATACAATTTATCTTTTAGAATAGTTGGATGTGAGATTGCCCTTTCTTGTGTAAAATCAGAAATTTTGTGCATATTTTACATTTGTGCCTAGACCTTCAAAACATTAGAATATTCCCTAATTAGTGATAATTAAGTTACTTTTAAGACTAAAATATTCAAAATATAAGAATATGTATACAATTTATCTTTTAATATAGTTGGAATGCGACATTGCTCTTTCTTGTGTAAATTAGATATTTTGTGCATTTTTGACATTTGTACCCTTCAAAATAGTAGAATTAGTGATAATTAAGTGATTTTTAAGACTAAAATATTCAAAATATAGGGATATTGTACAATTTATCTTTTAATACAGTTGGAATGTGAAATTACATTTTCTTGTGTAAAATTAGCTATTTTTTGGAATTTTTATGTCTGTACGCTAGACCATCAAATTTTATTCAAGAAAGAGCAATTTCACAATCCAACTATATTAAAAGATAAGCTCCATACATATCATTTGTATTTTGAAAGTTTTAGTCTCGAAATCACTTAATTGTTTTGTTTTTAATGTCGAGGTTACAAATGTAAAAAATGCACAAAATATGTAATTTTACTCGAGAAAGATCAATTTCACATTCCAACTATAAATTGTATACATATTCATATTTTCTAAATATTTTAGTCTTATAAATCACTTAATATCACTAATTAGGCAGTATTCTACTGTTTTGAAGGTTTGGGGCACAAAAGTAAAAATGCACAAAATATCTAATTTTACACAAGAGGGCGATCTCACATTCCAACTATTTTAAAAGATACAAATCCCTACATTTTGAATGTTTTTTTCTTAGAAATCACTTAATTATCACTAATTAGGCTCAATTCCACCAATTTGAAGGTCCAAGCTGAAAAGGGCATCCCCCGTGCACGAAGCTCCCGCCTATGCGAAGTCCGCGGAAGGGGTAGCCCGCAAGGGCCTAACACTAGGCAGCCTTACCTTGCATTTTGCAAGGGGCTGATTCCACGCCTTGAACCCGTGACCTCAAGGTCACACATGACGACAACTTTGACCAAGCTACAATGTAAAAAATGCACAAAATATATAATTTTGCAAAAGAAAGTGCAATTTCACGTTCCAACTATATCAAAAGATAAACTGCGTACTTATCCCTGAAATTTGAATATTTCTGTCTTAGAAATCACTTAATTATCATTAATTTGGCAAAATTCTATTATTTTGAAGGTCTAGGGTATAAATGTAAAAGATGCACAAAATATCTAATTTTGTACAAGGTAGACCAATTTCACATTCCAACTATAAATTTTACACATATCCCTATATTTTGAATATTTTAGTCTAAAAAATCACTTAATTTAAAGGTCGAGGGTATAGATGTAAAAAATCCACAAAATATTTAACTTCGCACAAGAAAGATAAATTTCACATTCCAATTATATTAGATGAAAAATTGTACAGATATCCCTATATTTTGAATAAAAATCACTTAATTATCACTTACTTTGCTTAAGTCTCCTGCTTTGAAGGTACAGGACTACGGATGTAAAAAATGAACCAAATATACGATTCTGCAGATGAAAGAGAAATTTCACAATTCGATTGTATTAAAAGATAAATTATATACATATTTCTTAATTTTGAATATTTTAGTCTTAGAAATTACTTAATTATAACTAATTTTTCTTAATTCTACTGCTTTGAAGGTCTAGGGTACAAGTGTAAAAAATGCACAAAATAACTAATTTTACACAAGAAAGAGCAATTTCACATTCCACCTATATTAAAAGATACTTTTTGCACCCTGAACATCCAGAACAGTAGAATTGAGACAGATTAGTGATAATAGAGTGATTTCCAAGACTAGTTAGTCAAAAATATAGGGATATGTATACAATTTATCTTTTAAAATAGTTGAAATATGAAATTGCTCTTTCTTTTGTAAAATTAGATATTTTGAGCATTTTACCTTCGTACCATGGACCTTCAAAACAGTAGAAATAAACAAAATTAGGGATGATTAAGTGATTTCAAAGACTAATATAGGAAAAATATTAGGAAATGTATACAATTTATCATTTATTACAGTTGAAATGTGAAATTGCACTATCTTGTGTAAAATTAGATATCCTGTGGTTTTTTTACATTTGTACCCTCGACGTTCAAAACAATACAATTGGGCAAAATTGGGGATAATTAAGTGATTTCTGTGGCTAAAATATTCAAAATGTAGGGACATGTGTACAATTTATCCTTTAGAATAGTTGGAATGTGAAACTGCACTTTTTGATGAAAAATTTGTGAATTTTTGCATTTGTACTGTAGACCTTCAAAACAGTACAACTAAGCCAAATTAGTGACAAATAAGGGACTTTTAAGAATCAAATATTCAAAATATAGGGATACGTATATAATTAGTTGGAATGTGAAATTACACTTTCTTGTGCAAATTTAGATATTTTATAGACTTTTAGATTTGTACCCTAGACCTTTAAAATAACGAGAATTAAGCCTAATCGAGAGATTATTAAGACTAAAATATTCAATATATATGTATATAAGGATATGTATCTGAGTTTTATCTTTTAATATAGTTGGAATGTTAAATTGCTCTGTCTAGTATAAAATTGGATATTTTGTGTATCTTTTACACTTGCACCCTCAAACTTTATAACAATAGAATTAAGCCAAATTAGTGATAATTAAGAGATTTTTAGCGGGAATGTTTAAAATTTAGGGATATGTATGCAATTTAATTTTTAATATAGTTGGAATGTTAAATTGCTTTTACTTTTGCAAAGTTAGATATTTTGTGCATTTTTACATTTGTACACTAGACCTTCAAAATAGTGGAATTAAGCCTAATAAGTGACAATTAGGTGATTTCTAAGACTAAAATATTGAAAATTTATACAATTTATCTTTTAGAATAGTTGGATGTGAGATTGCCCTTTCTTGTGTAAAATCAGAAATTTTGTGCATATTTTACATTTGTGCCTAGACCTTCAAAACATTAGAATATTCCCTAATTAGTGATAATTAAGTTACTTTTAAGACTAAAATATTCAAAATATAAGAATATGTATACAATTTATCTTTTAATATAGTTGGAATGCGACATTGCTCTTTCTTGTGTAAATTAGATATTTTGTGCATTTTTGACATTTGTACCCTTCAAAATAGTAGAATTAGTGATAATTAAGTGATTTTTAAGACTAAAATATTCAAAATATAGGGATATTGTACAATTTATCTTTTAATACAGTTGGAATGTGAAATTACATTTTCTTGTGTAAAATTAGCTATTTTTGGGAATTTTTATGTCTGTACGCTAGACCATCAAATTTTATTCAAGAAAGAGCAATTTCACAATCCAACTATATTAAAAGATAACCTGCATACATATCGCTGTATTTTGAAAGTTTTAGTCTCAGAAATCACTTAATTGTTTTGTTTTTAATGTCGAGGTTACAAATGTAAAAAATGCACAAAATATGTAATTTTACTCGAGAAAGATCAATTTCACATTCCAACTATAAATTGTATACATATTCATATTTTCTAAATATTTTAGTCTTATAAATCACTTAATATCACTAATTAGGCAGTATTCTATTGTTTTGAAGGTTTGGGGCACAAAAGTAAAAATGCACAAAATATCTAATTTTACACAAGAGGGCGATCTCACATTCCAACTATTTTAAAAGATACAAATCCCTACATTTTGAATGTTTTTTTCTTAGAAATCACTTAATTATCACTAATTAGGCTCAATTCCACCAATTTGAAGGTCCAAGCTGAAAAGGGCATCCCCGTGCACGAAGCTCCCGCCTATGCGAAGTCGCGGAAGGGCGGACCACAAGGGCCTAACACTAGGCAGCCTTACCTTGCATTTTGCAAGGGGCTGATTCCACGCCTTGAATCCGTGACCTCAAGGTCACACATGTCGACAACTTTGACCAAGCTACAATGTAAAAAATGCACAAAATATATAATTTTGCAAAAGAAAGTGCAATTTCACGTTCCAACTATATCAAAAGATAAACTGCGTACTTATCCACGAAATTTGAATATTTTGGTCTTAGAAATCACTTAATTATCATTAATTTGGCAAAATTCTATTATTTTGAAGGTCTAGGGTATAAATGTAAAAGATGCACAAAATATCTAATTTTGTACAAGGTAGACCAATTTCACATTCCAACTATAAATTTTACACATATCCCTATATTTTGAATATTTTAGTCTAAAAAATCACTTAATTTAAAGGTCGAGGGTATAGATGTAAAAAATCCACAAAATATTTAACTTCGCACAAGAAAGATAAATTTCACATTCCAATTATATTAGATGAAAAATTGTCTGAGATATCCCTATATTTTGAATAAAAATCACTTAATTATCACTTACTTTGCTTAAGTCTCTTGTTTTGAAGGTCAGGACTACGGATGTAAAAAATGAACCAAATATCTGATTCTGGACATGAAAGAGAAATTTCACAATTCGATTGTATTAAAAGATAAATTATATACATATTTCTTAATTTTGAATATTTTAGTCTTAGAAATTACTTAATTATAACTAATTTTTCTTAATTCTACTGCTTTGAAGGTCTAGGGTACAAGTGTAAAAAATGCACAAAATAACTAATTTTACACAAGAAAGAGCAATTTCACATTCCACCTATATTAAAAGATACTTTTTGCACCCTGAACATCGAGCAGGTAGAATTGAGACAAATTAGTGATAATAGAGTGATTTCCAAGACTAGTTAGTCCAAAATATAGGGATATGTATACAATTTATCTTTTAAAATAGTTGAAATATGAAATTGCTCTTTCTTTTGTAAAATTAGATATTTTGAGCATTTTACCTTCGTACCATGGACCTTCAAAACAGTAGAAATAAACAAAATTAGGGATGATTAAGTGATTTCAAAGACTAATATAGGAAAAATATTAGGAAATGTATACAATTTATCATTTATTACAGGTGAAATGTGAAATGGCACTATCTTGTGTAAAATTAGATATCTGTGGATTTTTACATTTGTACCCTCGGCGTTCAAAACAATACAATTGGGCAAAATTGGGGATAATTAAGTGATTTATGTGGCTAAAATATTCAAAATGTAGGGACATGTGTACAATTTATCCTTTAGAATAGTTGGAATGTGGCGCACTTTTGATGAAAAATTTGTGAATTTTTGCATTTGTACTGTAGACCTTCAAAACAGTACAACTAAGCCAAATTAGTGACAAATAAGGGACTTTTAAGAATCAAATATTCAAAATATAGGGATACGTATATAATTAGTTGGAATGTGAAATTACACTTTCTTGTGCAAATTTAGATATTTTATAGACTTTTTACGTTTCTACCCTAGACCTTTAAAATAACGAGAATTAAGCCTAATCGAGAGATTATTAAGACTAAAATATTCAATATATATGTATATAAGGATATGCATATAATTTATCTTTTAATATAGTTGGAATGTTAAATTGCTCTGTCTAGTATAAAATTGGATATTTTGTGTATCTTTTACACTTGCACCCTCAAACTTTATAACAATAGAATTAAGCCAAATTAGTGATAATTAAGAGATTTTTAGCGGGAATGTTTAAAATTTAGGGATATGTATGCAATTTATTTTTAATATAGTTGGAATGTTAAACTGCTTTTACTTTTGCAAAGTTAGATATTTTGTAGATTTTTTACATTTGTACACTAGACCTTCAAAATAGTGGAATTAAGCCTAATAAGTGACAATTAGGTGATTTCTAAGACTAAAATATTGAAAATTTATACAATTTATCTTTTAGAATAGTTGGATGTGAGATTGCCCTTTCTTGTGTAAAATCAGAAATTTTGTGCATATTTTACATTTGTGCCTAGACCTTCAAAACATTAGAATATTCCCTAATTAGTGATAATTAAGTTACTTTTAAGACTAAAATATTCAAAATATAAGAATATGTATACAATTTATCTTTTAATATAGTTGGAATGCGACATTGCTCTTTCTTGTGTAAATTAGATATTTTGTGCATTTTTGACATTTGTACCCTTCAAAATAGTAGAATTAGTGATAATTAAGTGATTTTTAAGACTAAAATATTCAAAATATAGGGATATTGTACAATTTATCTTTTAATACAGTTGGAATGTGAAATTACATTTTCTTGTGTAAAATTAGCTATTTTTTGGAATTTTTATGTCTGTACGCTAGACCATCAAATTTTATTCAAGAAAGAGCAATTTCACAATCCAACTATATTAAAAGATAAACTGCATACATATCGCTGTATTTTGAAAGTTTTAGTCTCAGAAATCACTTAATTGTTTTGTTTTTAATGTCGAGGTTGTTTCGATCAGTTTTCCAAGTACATTCATAATTTCTATTTTTTTAATTTATAATATAATCTCTATAAAAAGAGAATTTTCAATAACCTAATATTCCAGCCCAGAATTTCTAAAAATTCAAACTTTATTAATTTTCCTTAATAATTTAAAAAAATTCGGGGTCATTACAACTAGTGACGTCACTGGTGATTTTCCTGTCACTGTAGGATTGCACCAAGGATTGGCATTGAGTCCATACCTCTTCACATTAGTTATGGACGAGTTAACAAAACATTTGCATGAGGAGATCCCCAGATGCATGCTATTTGCAGATAATATAGTCTTACTTGATGAGACAAGGGAGAGTGTATACATAAAGCTAGACTTATGGAAAGAAGCATTTGAATTTGAAGGATTTAAAATTAGCCGAACTAAGACAGAATATATGGAATGTAATTTTAGCAAGGAGAGTAGGAGTGGAACACTAGTCAAGATTGATAACCAAGACCCCGTGAAAGACCTCTTTCGGTACTTAGGATCATTGATCCATGAGAGTGGAGAGATTGAGAGGGAGGTTACCTTAAGAATCCAAGCGGGTTGGAACAAATGGAGATGTGCATCTGGAGTTTTATGTGATCGGCGGGTGCCACTCAAACTGAAAGGAAAATTCTATATGGTGGCTATAAGACTGGTCATCCTCTATGGATCAAAGTTTTAGCTAGTTAAGGAACATGATACTCATAGGATGAGCATCGCAGAAATGAGGATGTTGAGATGAGGGAGATTAGACTTAGATGAGGGAGATTAGACTTAGATGGTTTGGACATGTCCAAAGGAGACCAACAACGGCACCAGTTCAAAGGAGTGAGGCGATACAAGTAGAAGGCTCTAAAAGGGCAAGGGGAAGGCCCAAAAGAATGTGGATAGAAGTGGTGAGGAAAGATTTAAAAACTTTGGGACTAAATGAAACCATGGTATTTAATAGAGTGGAATGGAGGAATAAGATTCATGTGACCGACCCCAAATTGGGATAAGGTCTTGATGATGAGGAGGATTAAATTCTTAGCAGATTTTAGCTTGTAATATCTTATTTTAAAGGTAATTAAGTAAGGAACAATTTGGCATGGGACAACATCAACGATTATTGCTATCATTAAAAGTTTATTTTTCTAATTGAAATGCTAGTGAGACTCTCTAAAGTTATAAACACACAATGTAGATGCAGGTTTCTCTTTGAATTCTTATTAGATTTGAGTTAAATTTGAGATGGAGGCTATTGGATACATTTGACACATGATGAGCTTAGGACATGTTGAAAAATCTTCTCAAAAATTAGAAATATTTAATGTTATTTGTTTCTTTTATATTAATTATTCTTTCCTTGTAATTTTTCTTTTTCTCAATCATTGTAACAAGCAAATAAGTTGGAAAAGAGAGAGAGAGTGAAAATTAGATATTATTCAGGAAAGTTTGCAAGATATTTCTTAAGTTATATCTTAATTTAATTTATTTAAATTTTCATTACTTTAATTTAAATTTATTAATTTAGGTTAAATTATAAATTATGTTAGTATAATTTTACTTTTTCTTAGGATTAGAGTGGTCCTAGAATAACATTAGTGAACACTACTAATAAATTTCAAAGGTCTTAAATGTCGTAGAAAATTTAGCTTAAAATTTATCTCAGTTTAGAAAAGGTAGAATTGCCCTTAGTACAATTCTTTGATTTAATGTCATTAGCTTTCATAATGAGTACTTAGAATTAATCCTTGATTCATTATAGTTAGGTTTTACATGGAATACATAGGATTTGACAATCTATCTAATTTCTAAAGATCAATGATTTTTAAATTAAATTTTGAATGAATCCACATTCCAATAAAATGATCATAGTTTGGATATAGTTCTTGAGTTATAAGGAAGAATAACTAATGGTGCATCGTAATGCTAGTCTAGATGATTTCTAATCCTAACCTTCAATCATAGTTTATTTTCTTGATTCAAAGAAATGTAATCCATTCTAGTGTAAGTCTTAAAGGATCATTATAGTAGAATAATTTAGTGCTTTAATCTCATACTATATCATACATGTGGATTTGACCATGCAATATTATAGTTGGCTAACTATGTACTTGCAGGAAAACTCTCAACGACACTTCAAATGATCATTTAAAAAGTCTTGTTCCAATTAGTAGCTTATGTGTTACAAATAGGCATTATTCTAGGATTTTTTCAAATTTCATAACACATGCATTTTTTAGCTAATAATTCAAATTTTTTATATTTTGTTGGTTCAGAAGCTAATCCAAAGAGTAAATATGTGAATTATCAAAAAACAAGGATTTAATTAGCTTTTTTTATCTTTTGTAGGTATTGAGATGATAATCCAATAGTCGAGATTGATGGGGATGGGAGATTAAGGATCAAGATCAACTTAGAGAGTCAGGCCTTAAATTTGAACTTTCCAAAGCTCAATCAAGGTTCAAGGTCATCTTAGGGCAAGCAATTGAATTCAAGAAAGTGATTGGAAGACTTCAAGATGACTTGCCTTGGACCCATGCAATTCTACCACCCTTGCATAAGAATCTGTGACGACCCGGGTTTTTATATGATGCAATTTTGATAAAAAGGCGAGATCCCTTATTTTATAAGTATGAAATGCAAGAAAATCTTTTTGTTTTGGAAAACAATCTTTCATAAAAACCTCGAGTGTCAAAACACATTCTCAAATTATCTAGCCATGGCAAAGTTTTAAATCAACATTATTCCCAAGAAAGTGTTAGTCACAGCCTCAGCTATTAGAGAGTAACTACAATCAAGTAACATTGAAAGATAAGGTAGGGGTTTACTTACTTGCACTTCGTATGGGTATCTTCTGTCACAAGCGTTCCTTGCTCTTAAGTGTTTACTTTGTGTCTGAAAAATGTTGAGGATTGGGTGAGTATATACTATACTCAGTAGGAGTCCATCACTACTAGTTTTACAATGCATGCTATATTTAAAATCATATGCTCTTTCAGGACATGTGCATGTTTGAATACTCATGCTTAATATTGACATAAAAAACCATTGTCAAATTGAAATATTAACGAATTAAAGAATCGCACAAACCAAGTTGAAAGTATCATATATATCATAACATAACGATATGCATAAGATGCTTCATTGAATCCAACTCATGGATATCTAGTATGGTATGGTCGACCAACCTTATATCATGCCATATGCAATGCAAATAAGTTCATAAACCATAGGGTCCAACTATGCCCACGACCTCCTCGCCGTGTGGTCCCGGGTACCTAAGGACACAGGATCATATACCTCCATGGGGCATATGACACTTCGACCCAGTGCCGTGACACCAGTGGTAGCCCCCTGTACCACATGCAGTCGAAGCAGGGACATGCCCTTTTTGGGCATGGTACCCATCCACCTAATAGTGGTAGAGGCTGGGAGGCCACCCCAGACCTCTCGACATAGAGCCCACGAGCTTATCAGCCCAAATAATAATCAGATCAAACAAGCGAAAACCTCTCTTTTTTCAAAACCTGTCCTCTCGGGTGCCTCACAACTTCCTGGCCCTCGGCACTCCAACGTCTTTTGGTAACCCTCAAGGACATGCAATTTTTGCAAGAACTTAATACTCACAAATCATGCAATGTAAGCAATTGTTTGCAAAACATATCTATGCATAATGTATATGCAATTATGTACAAAACATGTCTATGCATAAAGCATTTATCACATGTACACTGAATTAAGTCATGCTAAACAAGTCATATACTTAAAACATATATTCAAAACAATCATGGTTCTTTAAAAAAAAATCTAGTAGCGATAGAGCACCTACCTGGCTAGGTCGCGCTAACCCCTTTGTCCTCGTATGCTCCTGAACATGGTTTGGGGCATCAAGGTTAGTTTGGCCTATCTTTTATGGGTTTTAGAGTGGTTGGTCTTATTAATTAGGCATTAGGGGTCCATCCCTATGCCTATGGGTGTCCCAAAGTCCTAATTGGGCCTTGGTATCCTCAGTTTTCCAAAGGTCTAGCGGCCACGTGCCACCATCATATTCTAAGGGTCATGCCCACCTTTGATTGGGCCTTCATTAGGGATTTTATAGTTTAGGTGTGTCCGTGTCGTTGACAGGGACACAACACCTTTTGCGGCGCCTCAATCGGAGCTCTAGATCTCAAGTTATAAGCTTTTTAGTGTCACACGTACATAAGGACCTTAAGAGTGAAAAGGCGAATGCTAGCGCACTGTGCATCAGTGGCATGCACCCCAGCTACCTTAAGAAACGAAAAAATCCCATATCGCTAGCGCGTCTGTGGCATGCTCCTCAGCGGGCGCATTTCCAGATGCGCCTGGTTTCCCGCCTGTCTTTCCCTTTTGCGGGCACGTCCCTGAACGTGCCCGTTTGGTTTTCTCAGACGCAGTCGACGCGTCACGTTCCGTTTGGAACGTCCTATTCATTGGGGAACCGGGGCATCCTCAGGACACCTTGGTTTGACCCTGTCGAACCAATGCAGCCCAGGGAACGTCCCTGGGTCCTTGGTGACTCTCCAGGGCTCTATTTTGCATGATTTTTCATGCAAAAACTGAGGGAAACTGAGCCTAGGACTACTGTGAAGACGGGTTTTGAGGGATCTTGGGCATACCTAGCTCGTTGCTGGGTTTTTCTCCTCGTTTCCCCTCTAGGTTGCTTCTCCAAAATGGGTTTTCCTCAAGCTTTTGGGCTGCCATTAGGGGCGCCCAAAAGCTCTATTTATAGAGCTACAAGAGGGTTATGGAGGGGGCTCTCACCGCCCTCGAATGGCAGTGGAGAAACCTCCAGAATGGCGGTAATTTCTCCTCCAATCACCGCCGTTCTAGAACCCTCTAGGAGGTTGAAGATGAAGGGTGCCCATATCAAAACGGGCCCCTGTGTTTTGCAGGCTAAATCCGTTTTTTGTAAAAATTACATTTTTGCCCCTGAACTTCAAAGGGCCATAACTTGCTCATTTTAACTTCGTTTTAGGTGATTTTGGTCTTGTTGGATTCCTTTTTCCAAGACGCACCTCATGGTACCATTTTCAGGACCAAATTTATGGGTTCATTCAAGGTGAATAGTGAAATGACCAAAATGCCCTTATCTTCAAAAACTGAACTTTTCATTGCTAACTTGGGATTTTAATATTACAAAATTGGAGTCATTACATAATTGAAGCCATGAAAGCCATGTGAGCCAAGAAAATTCAAGCCATAAAGCTAAGGGACTAAGCCACCCAAGCAAGGAGCTATCGAAGTGAGACATTTAAGCCATATTAGCCAAGTCAACTTGGAGCCACACTATTGGAGGAGATTTCAAGAAATTATCTACTTTCCAAAATTTTGAATTAAAAAAGATTAGCAAGAGGAAAGTTGAATTATCAATGGGAAGATGTGCATGCAAGGTGGACCAATATGAAGAAAAGCCTCAAGTTTTAAACTTTCTTTCGTTCTTTCTTTTCTCTATCTATCTCTCCATCTTTCCCTCTCTTTCCTCCCTATTTCTTATCTCTTTCCACCCTTTCATGTGAAACACATCTTATGGAAGGGATTTCCATGCACCACTCCTTGAAAAGTGGCACCACCACCCCTAAATGTTACGCCTTCTAATTCCATCTCTTTTGACCTTTACACCTCATCTCCTCCTTTCCACTTTCCACTAGCCTTCTTAGTTTTCCACTTTCATAGCACTTCCTATAGTCCTACTTCTAATTCCCTTCCTAAGTTACCTATCCCACACAACTACCTTTCCCCACTTCCTTATCTCTCTTTCTTGTCTCTCCTTGGATCGATCTAGCAAATCTTATCTTATGGAAAGGAGGAGATCATCTATAAAAAGACAACACATCATCCATTAGGAATACCACACCACCCTCCTTAGCTAGGTTTTCCATGCCCCATCTAGCTGTTCATACCTCCTACCTTGGCTTCCATCCTTAGGGTTACATGTGTCCTTCAAGGTTCATCAGACTCCTTACTCTTCTTCCTTTAGATTTTACACTTCTTTTTAGGTTGGCTCTTCATGTTCTTTTACTTTCCTTTTTGCATACCTTGCATCTTAGTTCCATGGGCATAGTTCTAACTTAGTTTTCAATTGTGCTTTGATTCCAAGTTTGCTTAAGTTCTCTTCTCTTAGTTTCCTTTATTCAAAGTCTCTTCTCTCTTCAAGTGATAGCCAAGATAAAAGTAGACTTGAATCATTTTTGTTTCCCTCTTATTTTGGATCTATTGCTATTCTCTTGTTGAATTTGCTCCCTTCATCTTGCACCTTATCCTTGATTCTCTCTTCTTGGAGAAATTTGTGTTATTTTCATGTTCTTGAATCATGCACAAAATACTTTCTAATGATTTACATTCAATGAATGAGAATTGATTTTATGTGCACCCATCCATGAATCATGTCCACCTTTCTTTGATATCCATATTTAATAAACAAGCTTGATTCCATTGTCTCATGCACCTTTTTCCTTTGATAATCCATGCACACTTTCCAAAGTTTCATGCCTTATATTTCCCTGTGTTTTTTATTTAGTTTCCATGCACTTTTTACTTAAGTCTTCATGCTAATCTCTTATGTTCTATTCATGCTTCAAAGTTCACTTGGTTTTATTCATACATTACTTGAATCATGCACATACTTCTAGGCCTAATCCACACTTTTCCTTATCATGTTGCAAGTTTATTTAATTAGTTTAATCATGTTTAGTTTCCTTAATTCATTGTTAAGTTTTGTTGCATGTTAGTTTAGCCTTAGAAAGTTCCTAAGTTTAGTTTTTAGAAAGTTCCCATTAATGGAAGTTTCCTAGATTAATTCATCTAATTATACTTTTTTTTATATTGAATGCATGTTAGGAAAGTTTCTAATTTTATTTAAGATCATTATTATATATATAATTTTCTTTAGTCCATGCATGTTTCCTTTTCCATGTCATGTACTTTCTTAGTTTAATCAAATACACCCTTCTTTGGCTAACATTAACAATTTAAATAAGACCAAATAAACATAACAAATCTGTGAGATTCATTGTGGGATCGACCTCACTCACCTACAATTACTACAATGATTCATGCCCTTAAGAGTAATTTTAATGCTACACCAAGTTTTTAGCACCGTTACCATAGAATTGCAATGGATTTGTGGTTGGATTTTTTTTTACATTGTTCATCTCTAGTCATAGTTTTAGGTTGAATTAGATTAGGGTTTTTGTGTCATTCTAGCATATTTTGCTAATGCCTCACAAATTGACATATTTCTTTGTTTTCTGCAAGGAGAATTTGGCAAAAGAAGTAGTGGCAATCTCGTGGACCAAAGATTCATTTGATTAGTTAGGATTTTATTGCTTTCCCAAATTAGGGTTTTCTATTTTTTAGAGGATTTGTAGTGAGGACCCATTTTAATCTTATTCTCAATTATTTATTTTAAATGGGTTGTAATAATATAGTGCCAAGTGTAAGGTATGGTGGCTCACACTTAAACTTCATTAGAAACCCCACTATAAGTTTCTCTCATTCTTTTACTTTTCTAATGTAGTTGCATTTTGAATGGTAGTATAATTCATATAGTTTAGGGTCATTCATTATAACTTGTTGCATATTATTTAGGGTAGTTGCATTAGTTTCTAGCAATTTAAAAAAAGTTAGCCTAAGCTCGACTAAAACTAAGCCATAGGCTGTCTGGTTATAGTGTCATAATTATTAATATACGGACCCTTTGTTAGATAGCATATAGGTATGCATTAGTTTACTTTTCCTTGTATTGCAATGCATGTTTATTGCTATATGGTGGATGTTCACAGTGATAGTAAGGGACCCACAAGAACCCTTATAAGATAAGGACTGGATTTCATTACTAGATCCTTGGCCCATGTAGGTAATGAAATCAGTTCCTTGTATGCCCACAATCCCAACTCTTAAATCTTAGTTTAAAATCAAATAGCAAGAGACTTAGGGTATCGAGCTTGTAAGACCCTTTTTGCATAAATAGATTGTTAAGTGTTCAGTTTTGGCTAAAATATCCTTAATTTAGCATTTGATTAGATTATCTAACTAATAAATTTACAATTTTAGATTAATTTTAGCTTTAATTAATCATTCAATAGTTGATTTGTAAAATTTAATGGTCAAATGATCATAAGAGCTGATCAAATATGTAGTGTATATTTTAGATAATTCTAATTTAGTCTTATGTGTTACAAATCAATCAAATTTGGCATTGGATGGCTCAGATTAAATTTAATGTGTCAAATCATCCTAAAGAGCATTATAAGGCAAGATGAGATGGTTTCTATTTAGGAAAGGAGAACCATAAGAAATGAGGAATTATTTGAAAAGGAAAATCTTTGAAGAAGGAATGGGAAATGAATTTAGAAGGAGATCACATAGTGGAAAGAGATCTATAGAAAAGGAAAATCGAAGAGGAAGATTTTAAAAGAATAGAAAGGGCATCACCAAGGCACTGTAGAAAAATAAAACATAGTTGATTTTGAGATAGAAATTAGAAGGGGAGAGAAACCAAAATAGAAAGCTTGGAGAGAAGGAAAGCAAAACAAAAGAATAAAAGGAGGAGGTTGAAGGAGGAAAAGGGAGCTCTTCATAGGAGAAAACAACGCAAGAAAGAGAACCAAGGGCAGTCACAAGGAAGACTCACCATACCTATTCAGTATCTCTCCCTACTCTATCTCTCCTTTGCCTTTAGTTGTCTCCATCCCTCTCTTTCTTTCTCAATCTCTTTCTCTCTATTTCTCAACTATAAGAAGAAAAACCAAACCACACACCATTTGAGAGGCGACTGTAGAGAAAAAGAGTAGCTTTTCTACTACAAGGCTTTTTCTCCTCTCACCAGCTACACCACGACATATTGTTAAAAGTCATGGAGATTAGCAAAGCTCCACTAGAAAAACCCATAGAACTCCACTATTTCTTTTCACAGCTCCTCAGTAACCCATCTTCATCTCTATTTGTTACTCCACTCCAAACATATTCATCTCTACCAGCCATCCACCTCCTTCCTTGTTTAAACTCTTCCCTATAGAGGAGAGAACAATGACGATCTTCACTTCAAATCCCTAGCTCATTCTCTGCTCTCCCTCTCTTTCTCAGTTATCTTCTCCATAGGAAAATACCGAATCCAACCCCCATCTCCATCCTCAACTCACTCTCTCTATTAGTCTTTCCCTCTCCCACTTCTCTCGTTCCTAGTTCTTCTCAGATTCACCTTGATTACTGGTCCTCATCCTTGTTTCTCTGCCGAGTCATCGTTCCCCTTTTTCTTTCCTGTGTTCACATGATTCTTCACTATTTTTGCACCATTTTTTTTTAATTCTTATTTTTTTTCTAGATTTCATTGTTACAGAGAAAACCCAACCATGTTTTCTCCAAACTTTTCATCCTTCCCCATTGTTCCCATTCCCTACACTTTCCCTACATTTTTCATCATGCATCATCATCTTCCTCAAATTAAAAGAAAGAAACTTTCAAAAAACAAATTTCCAATCTTACCCATACATTTTCAATTTATTTCCAAATGTCACCTTTTTGGTCTTTTAGTTTGCTTCATCTTTTTTACCCTTGTGGTCTACCCCTTCCTTGGACCCTGCATACAGGAGAGCTTCGTGTACCAGGGCTGCCCTTTAGTTTGTTTCATCTTTTTCCTTGTTTCGTCTTTATCCTTATTCACGTTTTTGGGTTATCTAGGTTTTGTGTTATTATCATACTATTTTAGGAATTAAATAATCCAATCCTGTTTGATTAAAGCCTAACTAAATCAACTATTTTTCTTTAACCAATAGGATAATTTAATTGTTTATCTTTTCCTCATCAAATTTCCAATTAATTCTTAGATCTTCACCTTAGAATAATTCCTAGTTGATCCATCAGTCCTGATCTTCAATCTGAAATCCAGAAATTTGATCTAAGTTGTCCAAAACCCAAAATCTTTCTTTAGTCTAGATCATCAAAATTTTGAAAATCTGAACAATCTAGCCATTAGAGAGATGAGTGCAAGATTGATGAAGGTTGATCTACTTTGATGACAACAAATTTGAAGAAATTTTACATAATCAAGCTAGGGAAGTGGATTTTAGTTGTTATTTCATTTAATTTTTTATCTTTTTAGTTTAGAATTTTACTTATGATTAATGAAATATATCTAAATTTTGAGTTCTTTTTATTTAATTTTTATCATTTCTTTTAATTTTTGAATAATTAAATTTTATTTAAACTCCATCTCATTAAGTCGAGTCCCCATAAGATTGACCCATACTTGCATAAGATGTATGACAATAGCCTGTGCACTTGCAAAAATTAATCAACAAGGTTTTGGTGCCATTGTTGGGTACCCACAACTGAGTTTTCATAAAATTTAATAAAATTTTCAAAAAAATTCAAAATTTCATTAAAAATAAAAAATCATAAAAGCCAAAAATTTTAGGAATTGCATTATTTTAGCATTTTAGGATTTTTTCAATTTTTCTTAGTGCATAATCACTCTATTTCCTAAATTTGGTGCTTATTGCTATTTTTATTCTACAAGAAATAAGAAAAGGAGGAATTCAAGGAGGATATCAATTAGGATAGCCAAATTTTTATTTTGAGTGAATTGTAGTGAGAACACATTGTATTTTTCATTAATTGTAATTCATTTAAGAAGGGTTGTAATAATACAAGTCAAGGGTGGACCATCATAACCTAAAAGTAGAGTGCATTGTAAATGGTCCCACCCTTGTACAAGAAGATCTTATCTAGGACCCCACTGTGAGAAATCCTAACTCCTCAAAATTCATAGATTAAGGTTTGTATTATTAGAAAAAAATAATCATTGTTTGGTAGTATAATTTCATATAAAAAGCATATTTTATATCTCTTCCATTTTATGGTTTGTATTAGTTTATTATGTCCACTGGCTCCTGATCAACCCTACCAAAATTATCAAGAAAATCAGGGACGATGGTCATGGTTCAAAAATGATCAATCCTTTCCTAGTACTCCAATGACACAGTAGTAAGTGCCTTTCGAGTCGATGTCTTCAGCACAGAATGAACAAACATTCGACAAGGCAAGTTATTCATGGAATCGACTAAACAATGTCATTAAGAGATGGGTCAACTCTATGCTGCATTTATGGAAAGGGTTGGAAATTTTAAACCAAATAGGAATAATGAGGAGGTATTTATTATTGATGGTATGAAGGAAATTTCATGTGATCATTCTAAGCTACAAAGTCCCCAAACATCCATGCAAACCTCCAATATAGATATGCTCCAGGAAAATTTAAGTCATTGTTATGATTCTGATAAAAAGACATCCACTGAGGAAGATAATGAATCTTTAGAAACCTCCAACTCAAATTCTCTCAATTCATGTCCTGCTTACTTTTATGAATTTGATGAAGGCACATCCATTGAGGAGGTGAAGGAATTATTAGAGATTATGCCATTAACGAACACTTCTCAATGACTTAAAGACCTTATTTGAACAACCACTAGATAGTAATTTAGGCCCACTTAAAATCTTACATATGCCTACATAATAGGAAGAGAAAGAGTAAATTGAGGTACTGGCACAACATCAACCAACTATAGGGTACATATTAGAACATAATCAGGGTTTAAGCCAAACCATGTCTCTATCTTTAGAAAAACAAGAGCAGCCTTTCAAGGAAGTGCAGGGTTAGCTTATACCCCAATTTTAGGAAAATGCAAGAGAAATAAAGGAAGAGGATAAAATGAATACAATGGTTATTGTTATGCCTAAATTCAGTTAAGAAGAGGACCATCCATCTCCAGACGGTCCCACAGAACTTAAATTCACTATATTTCACATTGTCATAATAATACTGCCACCTAAATTTTTAAAGTGGAGGACATATAATGACTACTAAGAAATTTTAAAGATGGAGGATCATCAATGTGATCCCACTAAATTTAGATTTGTGGTGGTCAACTATGTCATAATGCTATCACCACCAAAATTTTCAAGGTGGAGGAAATATATAGACTACCACAAGATTTTGAAGTGCCGCAAAAAAAAAAAAAATTCCTATTTCATTATTAGGTTTCCAATTAGGTTTAAATAGTTAAGTTAGTTACAGGTTATATCTGGCTGAAGATATTAAACCTAACACTCAATGGGAGGCAACCTAGGGTTTTCTAGAAAGTCTCAGTATTCTGCATTACCCATTCATCATTTAAGGTCCTAGTTTTTAAACATTGGGGATAATTTTTCCTTCAGATTGGTGGGGTAGAATTCTAGCGAATTCTAATTTTTATTAGTTTTTTAATTTTATTAATTCTTTAAAAGAAATTTTAAAAAATGAAAGAAAAAATTAGGTCAATTCCTACACTATGATGAGAATTGGATTTTTATAAAGTATAGTCTAGATAATTTTGGTTTATTAATGAAATTGTACATGATTAACTCATCATTTTACTCATTTTCTAAAGTATTTTACAAAAGTAAAGTCTTAGATCACATATGTACATGCAGTTACACATTACATAGTCTAAATTGATAAGTAGTTATAACTTAGAGATCTTAAAGAAATTCAATAAAGACCTATAACCTAAATGAGTTGTAGAGCCATTCATTCTTTATTAGAGGTTATAACTATTCCTAATTTTCATTAGCATGCCTAAGGTAAAATTTGATCCCATCAACTTTTTAATTCTGCCAATTACCTGAATTATTAGAGTATTACCTTTAAAATTCTAGAAGTTCATTGAATCTGATTGATTATGGAAGCCTATAAAAGGATTTAAGCCATCCTTGTTGTTAATGTAGAGATATAAAGCATAACCATAACATTTTTACAACTAGTTAGCCAATTTGAGCCTTTCATATATGCCTTTTCTTTTCTCACCCAAATAATCATTTTACTCTTATTACTGTAGTATAAATTATCCATAACATATTTTCTTTGAAAGATAAGATAGAGATGAATGAAGATATACTTTTTAGTTGCAATAAAAGTAGGAAAGTTCATATCGAGAAAATAAATGTTCTCAAAGAGATTCAAAAGTGTTGGAATGAAAGAAAAAATGTTTGAAGAATGTAGAAAAGTGGAAGAAGAAATATCACTTTATGAAATAAATTAAAGAAGAATTCTCAATTTTAGTAGATGACCTATACTTATTTTTGAAGAAAGTATTAATACCCTTTCTTTTGTAACTTCTCCCAAGGCCTACATTTTGTCCCAGTTGAAGACCTATTGATTTTAGGAGGAATATAGTCTTGATGGGGATATGAAAAGGTAGGATTTAAAGAGTAGTATTTATAAAAGTTCAAAGGTAATGGCATTTTATCCTTTCTAAAGGTATCAAAATTAAATTCCTTGGTAACTCCTACTCTTTTATGAGTTTATGTGAGATAAATTTGCTTTTATTAACTCTGCTCATATATTTAAAAGAGAGATGATTTGTACCCTTTATCTGAGAGATTCTATTTTTGATTGTATGTAATTAGTGAAGATTGAGGGTAAAACATATTTTAGATGGAGTTCAAAAGTTATAGTTTATTTAGAGATAAAGATTATTTTATATGCAGACTATATACACATACTCTGATATTTAAGCTTAGTTGGAATGTATTTAGCATATTGGTAGGATTTTCAATTTTCATTCATTTGTATTAGTATGCTAAAGTTGATAGATTTTTTTCTAAAGATAATTCTCCAAGGAAAAAGTGAAAATTGACTTAAAAAAGATTTTTGAATTTTGTGGATAAGTTCACTACAAACCCTCATGAAGCTTCACTCATCCATAGGGGTAACCTAGGGGTTTAAGGGCTTGTTGCATATGATAAATGCAATTGTGAATACCTGCAAAAGTGGCAATTTGTACAAATTTTGTAAATTAGTTTTTCACATGTTTTGCTTGGGACAAGCAAAATACTAATTGGGGGTCTGTTAAGTGTTTAGTTTTTGCTAAAATAGCCTTAATTTAGCATTTGCTTAGATGATCTAACAAATAAATTTGCAAATTTAGATTAATTTTAGCTTTAATTGATCATCTAATCATTGATTTGTAGAATTTAATAGTCAGATGATCATTAGAGCTAATTAGATGTGTAATGTACAATTTAAATGATTCTAATTTACTCTTATATGTTATAGATCAATCAGATTGGGCATTGGATGGCTCAGATTAAATTTAACATTCTCAGATCATCCTAAAGAGCACTACAGGCCAAGATGAGATGGTTTTTAATTAAGAAAGGAGAACCCTTAAGAAATGAGGAATTATTTGAAAAGGGAAAACTTTGAAGAAGGAATGGAAAGTGAATTTAGAAGGACATCTCAGAGTGGAAAGAGATCTATAAAAAAGGAAAACCAAAGGGTAAGCTTTTAAAAGAATAGTAAGAGCATCACTAAGTCACCATAGAAAAATAGAAGGCAATTGAGTTAAAGATAGAAATTTGAAGGGGGAGAAACCAAAATAGAAAGCTTGGAGAGAAGGAAAGCAAAAAAGAAGAATAGAAGGAGGAGATTGAAGGAGGAAAAGGGAGCTCTTCATAGTAGAAAACATAGCAAGAAGGAGAATCGAGGGCAGTCGCAAGGAAGACTAGCCAGACTCACCATCCCTGTTCAGTATCGCTCCTTGCTCTATCTCTCCCCCTGCCTTTAGTCATCTCCATCTGTCTCTTTCTCTTTTGGTCTCTTTCTCTCTATTTCTCCACCATAAGAAGAAAAACCAAACACACACCATTATAGAGGGGACTGTAGAGAACAAGAGGAGCTTTTCTACTACAAGGCTTTTTCTCCTTGCACCATCTAAACTATGACAGATTGTTAAAAGCTATGAAGAGTAGCAAAGCTCCACTGAAAAATCTATAGAACTCCACTATTTCTTTTCATAACTCCTCAGTAACCCATCTTCGTCTCTATTTGTTAGTCCACTCTAAGCCCGTTCATCTCTACCAGCCATCCACCTCCTTCCTTGTTTAAACCCTTCATTGTAGATCCCCTACTCTCCCTCTCTTTCTCAATTATCTTCTCCATAGGAAAAAACCAAATCCAATCCCCATCTCCATCCCTAGCTCACTCTCTCTATCAGTCTTTCCCTCTCCCGCTTCTCTCATTCTTAGTTCTTCTCTAATTCACCTTGTTCACCAATCCTCATCCTTATTTCTCTACCCAGTTGTCGTTCCCCTATTTTTTTCCTGTGTTCATAGTGATTGTTTAGTATTTTTCCATTGATTTAATTCCTCTTTTTCTTTGTAGATTTCACTATTACAGAGAAAGCCCAACTCTATTTTTCCAACTTTTCCCTCCTTCCCCTCAATTCCCATTCCTTGTACTTTCCCTACATTTTTCTTCATGTGTCGTCATCTTTGTCGGGTTAAAAGAAAGGAAGTTTCAGAAAGCAAAATTCAAATTCTACCCAATACATTTTTAATTTAATTCCAAATGTGACCCTTTTGTCTTTTAGTTTGTTTCATCTTTTCCCTATTTTGTCTTTATCCTTATTCCTATTTTGAGTTATCTAGGTTTTGTGTTATTCTCAAACTATTCCAAGAATAAAATAGCCCAATCCTATTTGATTAAAGCCTAACCAAATCAATAGTTTAGCTTTAACAAATAGGATAACTTTAAATCCTGATCTTTTCTCATATTTCCAATCAATTCTCAAATCTTTGGCTTAGAATAATTCATAGATTATCCATCAGTCTTGATCTTCAATCTGAAAGTTAGAAATTTGATCTAAGCCTTCCAAAACCCAATATATTTCCTTAGTCCAGATCATCAAAATTATGGGAAATCTGAATAATCCAGCTGATGAATTCTTAATCAAACATATGAGTACAAGATTGATGAAGGTCGATCAACTTTGATGACTATAGAATTGAAGAAAATTTTCATAAACAAGCTAAAGAAGTGGATTTTAGTTGTTATTTCATTTAATTTTTTTATTTTTATAGTTCAAAAATTTTGTACTTAAATTTTATTTAAACTCCATCTCATTAAGTTAAGTCCTAGTGGGATCGACCAGTACTTGCATAAGCTATACTACAATAGCCCATGTACTTGTAGAAAACAATCAATATAAATCTACTGTCACTCTTGTTGCTTCTGAGCATCATGGTTATAGTGGGTATGCAAAATCCAAGTGATTTTCTCATGTCTTTCATTAACATTTGTCAAATTCTAAATGCCTCCTTACATGAGAATTGTATTAACCACTTTAGAACAAAACCTAACTGGTAAGTAGTAGTCGAGCCTAGATAAAAGGAGGAGTTGTCTAGATTTAGGTCTAAAAGCTACCACACTATAGATTAGAAAAGAATATCAAACCATCTTGTTAGTGGACCAGTAGGATTGATTGTGCATCATTTAGAGATAGGTTTCATCATATAGATAAGAGTTCATCTTAGTGCATGCACAGTCGTCAATCTCAGAACATAGAATTTGTACCATTTGATCCTGAGATTAAACATACCCATAGGTAGGGGGTGAGAAATCAAATTCCTAACCCCATGACAGACCCACCAGTTGTAGTTGAGCATAAGGCCATAAGAGACTTCTATGTGCCACTTCAACTATGCATCACATTGCCACCCATCAATGCAGACCATTTGGAGCTTAAATCTAGAGTCATTCAGTTACTCCCAACATACTATGAGAGAGAGAGAGAGAGAGAGAGAGAGAGAGAGAGAGAGAGAGAGAGAGAGAGAGAGAGAGAGAGAGAGAGAGAGAGAGAGAGATAATCCCTACCTACATATCAAGGAATTCCTTGATATTTGTGCTACATTCAAGTTCCAAAATATTTCAGATGATTCTATTAGACTTAGGTTATTTCCCTTCTCATTGAAATATAAGGCTAAATCATTGCTAAAGTCTTTAGAATTTAGTTCCATTACTACATGGGACCAATTGTCTAAAAGGTTTCTGAGCAAACTTTTCCTCGTATATAAAACCAATACCCTTCATAGGGAGATCATAAACTTCCAGCAAAGAAAAGATAAATAATATTATGATTGCTGGGAAAGGTGGAATGAATTGCTACAAAAGTGTCCCCATCATGATTTTGAAAAAATGACACTAAATTCGGTACTTTTATGAGGCACTTACACTTCAATATAGATGGATGACTGATGTAACTAGTGAAGGGGCCCTCATGATGAAAAACAAGATAGTGTCCTAGGAATTTTTTGCAACATTAGCTGAGAATTTCCTATAATCAGACCATTCAAATAGGAGAGATAGAACTTCCTAGCCTCAAAAGAGAGGAGGCTTTATGAAATAGGAGTGACTATAGATACATCTTATAAGATTAAAACTTTGAAGGGACGTATGGACAAGATTAAAAGTATGTTTTAGACAATGATTGCCAAACTAGATGCCCTCATTTCTGTTAATGCATCCATGAAACCTCCACAAGAGGTTTGTTCCATTTGTTCTAGCATGACACACTAAACCTCAACATGTCCATCTAATAGAGTATACACTGAATATCTTTTAGAACCTGTGAATGCAATGAATGCATATTACAACCCTAGCAATAATCCTAATTGTGAGACCTATAATATAGGATGGGCTAGGCATCTTAACTTTTCATGGTCTAAAAATAATTAAAAGGAAGTGCATCTATGAACCCCCTACACAAAACTTTCCTAGAACTTTAGTTCTCCAGCAACCACCTAATTTTAGGTTCCTCAACAACCAAAGAAACCATCAATTGAGGGCAATATTTAGTTACTCCTAAAACAAAATGAGAGGACTAACAAGGCCCCGTACCAAATCCAAAATGAGACTAGACAAAGAATTAATGTGGATTCTCAAGCTATTTCCAAATTAGAGATACAAATGAGCAATTTGTCTGCTGCATTGAATGATAGAGGAAAGAGACAGTTTTCTAACTAGCCAAATAGTTTGAACTAGGGTCCAGTTCAAATTCATAAAGTCCCCACAAGCAAGCAAAGTCAATAACTATGCTTAGGAGTGGCCGTCAAGTTGATAATAAAGTAGGACAGACTAAGGAAAATTTAGAGGAGAATGAACTGGCTAAAACAAAGGAGAAAGAAAAAAGACAGAAACCTCCAACTCCATCTAAGCCTATAGTGGAAGCACCTTACGTGCCTAAAGCCCTATGCCCTCAACTTTTAAATAGGGCAAAGAAGGGAACTAATTTCCATGAAATAAAGGATGTGTTTAAGCATGTGCAATCAATATCCCATTACTCAATGCTATTAAAGTCATTTCTGCTTATGCCAAATTTCTCAAGGTGCTCTACACACTAAAGTGCAAGCTTAATGTATAAAAGAAAGCCTTCCTCACGAAGCAGGTGAGCTCTTTGATCCAACACCATACTCCCCCTAAATTTAGAGATCCAGGTTGTCCTACCATCTCGTGTTATTGGAGACCATGTCATTAATAGGGCACTATGAGAATTAAGGACTAGTGTAAATTTGTTGACATATTCTGTCTTTGAGCAACTTGGGCTTGGTGACCTTAAACCAACCAATGCCACTTTACAATTAACAAACAGATTAGTAAAAATTTCATGTCAAATGGTTGAGGATGTTTTAATATAGGTGGATCAACTTTATTTTCCTGTCAATTTTATTGTCCTAGATACCTAGCATGAGTCAAACCCAAATAATTAGATCATGCTAATTCTTGCATGTCCATTTTTAGCAATGACCAATGCCATCATCAACTGTAGAAACAGTGTCATGAAATTAACCTTCGAAAATGTGAAAGTGAAGCTCAATGTTTTGATGTCGATCATCAACATCTAAACATAGATGATTCTAGTGTAGTCAATTTAATTAAAGGTCCAATTAAGATGCTAATCCATCATCGTCTATTCCAGATCCAGTAGAGGCATGTTTAATACTTTAATTGTAATTTTCATATAGACAAGTCCATAGATGAGGTAAATAATCTTTTAAATATTGCACCAATCATTGATACCTCCAAATAGGGACCTCAAGTGGAACCTCTTCTTCCTTAAGTTATGTCCCTGTGCCTTCAATAGAAAAATCACCCACCTTAGTCATTAAGCCTTACCTGAAAATTTGAAATATTCTTACCTAGGACTTGATGAATCCTTACCCATAATCATAGCCTCAAATATATATCAAGAATAGGAAGTAAAGCTCCTTGATTTTCTCAGAGAACATAAGATAGCATTAGGGTGTACCATATTGAACATTAATGGGATGAACTTTGTTGTGAGTATGCATAGAATTCACCTAGAAGAAAATGTTAAACCATCTAGGGAAAGACAGAGGAGAGTAAACCCTAATAAGAAAGAGGTAGTGGGGGATGAAATGCTAAAACTCCTAGATGTTGATGTTATCTACCCTATTTCTAATAGAAATTGGGGCAGCCTAATTTAGCTTGTATTCAAGAAATCTAGAGTCACAGTAATTTGTAATGAGGATAACAAGTTAGTCCCCTTTAACATGACCACTAGGTGGAGAGTTTGTATGGATTGTCAAAAATTGAACTTAGTCACGAGGAAAGACCACTTTTGTAGCAACCCGGGTTTTTGAAATACATTTTTGGTATTTATTTTCAAAAGGTGGTTCACCAAATTTGCAAAAAAATTAAAAACTTAAGCAGCAGAAACATTTTCTTTGAAATTCTTTTCTAAAACCCGAATGCCACTTTCCACTCACATACATATACATAATTTTGTATGCAACATATATTTCCATAAAAATTCATTTTATTAAAATTGCATGATCAATCCAATGGTTCACATATACATCCCCCTTATTACATCTGATGTCCAAAATAAACAAATCAAAATACAATCCAATCTTTTCATAATCTTCCATAGTCTTCATCAACAGTATGGTCTTCCTATTTTCTTATTGTATCCCTGTATTCCTTTCTTTCTGTATCTAAGATATTATAAACATTCAAATATTTACAATATCTCAGCAAGCTATGCTTGGTAGGGGATCAAGAAGCATATGAATTCATATCATTCAAAATCACAACATTCATAATCATCATATTCAATTAACCATAGCATATATGATCATTCTATCATAATTCCAAACTAATCACCACTACATCATATATATACATATATACAGTCAAAAACCATGAAAAATAGTTAATATCTCAAAACATAATCATACCTAGATTATAGTGAGTTGATAAATCCTCCAGCCTCTGCTAGAAAATATCCCTTCATGGGAATATCGGTAATCAACATTGACCGGGCATCTCATCATGCCATAAAATAAGGCATCTTGCTATGTCAAGCATCATAATGCAAAAATACTCAAAGGACTGCTATGTTGCAACTCAATCCATCACAGTGCACTTAGATGACTACTAATTCACCACTAATACCACGATGGAAATATTATGCCACTGTCTATATGGGGGACAAGACTTTCACAATGGAGCCTTCCCATAATTGCCCCACTCGACTTTCAACCTCTCTTAGGGCTGGGTCTCTATCACATTATCAAATTTTGGAGAGTGGGTGGCCAAACCCTCATAACTCTCCTAGCACAACATCCCCAGGCCTTATGCATATTTAAAACAAAACCACAAGCCTCCATGCTTGTATATAAAGTAATTCTTTTACTTATCAGTCGACTTGTCTGTTTATATCATCATCCTCATATTTTGATATGCTTATACTGAGGATATGATTTCACCTTTAATTTAGGGATTACCATTTAATATGAATGATACCCATATTCATTTAAGTTTAAGGATAATCATTTATTATAAATGATGCCCAAGTAGTTATTTTATACTTATAAGTCGATTTGCCTCTTTATCTAGGGCTGGAATATTTTCTACTTCCTTAGGTATATCTAAGGTTTCTCTCAATTCTTAACTTAACCATTTTATGCATGTTTTTTCATTAGTTGGTTGGATCATAATTGTTTCTAAGGTATTTATCACAATACATTTGTATCATGTGTCAAAATATGTATCTTTCATGCAAATGCATTCTTAAGATACACCTACCTCAATGTGTTATTCTCACTCCTTGAGGTCTACCATGATCTGATCAACGTATATCTATCAAATTATACATATAATGTCATTTCTCTATTCCAATGTATTTCCTACATGGTCTTTTGATCATCCCTAAGGAGGATGATCTGAATCTCTCTCCCTTGAATCACATATGATCAAGGGTTCAGATCTTCTATTCTATTTGATCTAAATTGCAAGCAATATATATACTATACATCAAGAAGTATTTTTTTCTTTTTTTTTTCTTGATCATCCAAGATCTCCTTATGGATCTTGTTTGATCATCCTCATCTTACTTACAATTTTTATTAGGATTAGATAATTTGCTATCTTTTATGTTCTTATTATTATTCAACCAGTTAATGATTTATTGGTTGACGATGGTTTATTTTCTTTCTAAGTCTAGGCTGCTCCTCCTTATGTCAGAATTGACCAATGCTTACCAGTTAAAGTCTGCTCAAAGAGTGGTTAATACAACCCTCATGTAAGGGGGCATTTAGACCTCAACTTAAATCAATGGGAGGCAAGGGAAAAGCCCCCTTACATGAGGTTTAAAGTCCACTGGAGTGGCACTAGCTCAACCCTTAACAAGGTTCCTATGAGCTCTTTACCCTAAGTCCCTTCTCTAATTTATTTTAATTAATTTCCATGGACATGCACAATGTCATCCATGGATGTTTATTATTCTCCTATTTTGGTTCAAGGAAATGGTAAATCATTCCTTATATTGTCCTACTAACTATAACCCTTACTAATATTAAGTCAAAGTCATTCATTCATCTTAATTATCCATAAATCTCTATATTTCATTAGATTACATTTTTGGTGATTTATGAATATTAAAGCATAACCACTAATTTAACAATTATATCTACTAACTTAAAGACAATTAAGATGCTTACCCTATAATTTGACAATCAAATAACCATACACTTTAAATAATAACAGAATTGTACATCTATATCATTCTAGGGACATTTATACTTTACTATGATAAATATACTAACATGGATCCTAAGTTATGAAATACATGTAATCTCACTGGTAATCTAATGGAATCATGCTATAATCTCATAATCAAACTAACATGGCCCTAAAGATTACCAAATATACCAACTAACTAATAATCTAAAGGCATTTAGAGGTAAGTATGCTATAATTGAAGATTTACACTAACATGCTTCCTAATTCATAACATAAATCATATTTACAATTCTATTATCAATAAAAGACAATTAAACTAACTAAATTAAGATTATTAGAAACTTTTAGCATGATCCAACCATCCAATTTTATGTTCATCCTTTATATCAAGGGTTTTAGTTACATTAAGGGTTTTTACTTCATTAAGGGTCCAAAATCATATCCTCACACTTTGGTCCAATCTAACCCATGATCTCACTAGATCTCATCATTATCACATCCATCAAACCCATCCATAGGGTCCGATCACTCTTGATCTCACCGATCAAGAGGGTCCATGTGAATGTTTACTGTTTTTCTTCCATTAAGGGTAAGTTATTAAATTTCTCTTAGATATGTCATATTAAACCTTAATTTCATATGTACTTAAAATTAAATCATTAATAGATAAGATACCTAAGGTCTAATCATCCCAAATCTTAAAGATCATGGAAATAAGAAACTTAATTTCTCTTAATAGAAAGTTTCTTGCCATATTTCTTAAATTTTATGATTTCAGAAGAAAATAGAAATCATAAGCTTTTCATAGCTTCTTTCATATCTTGATTTGGAGTTCAGATGACTTTAGAATCAAAGAACAAGTTCACAGTCATTTGAATGGCTTAGATTTGATCTGATAGTCACAAGGCAGGGATGATTAGCGACCCATTCCGCTATTGGTTTTTGCTGGTGTATGCAGAGTGGTGATTGATGATAGGCAAAATGGTCCAAATCTAGACCGTTGGATCACCCATCATTGGATCACCCTTAATCTCCAAACATCAATAGCTAAGATTACATACCTAGGGGTTTTTGGGCCCCAGAAATCTATCTAATGGCTTAGAGGTTTCATCTAAGCCATCCATGATGGGGTTTTCTACCCTATTGCCAGATCCATCTTTCCCGATGGATCAACAGCTGACGAAACCTCCAGCATTCTAGAAAACCATTATAAGATGCCAAAATTGAAAATAGGAGATGGGGAGATGGCCTATCTGGTCTGGCCAGTGAAGAAATTTCACCAGAGAAAGAGAAGATCCAGTGTGTCAGAAAATATACAGAGATAGTTTTCTCCGATGTCGTTGTTGGAGAAGATTGAAGTTCATAGGGGTTTTATAGATCTCCAAGTGCTGAAGATCTGTAACAGTTCAAGATCAATGTTTAATAGCCAGATTCGCTGGAATAAGGATTAATTGACAAAGATGGTACCTAGTACTGGTGCTGATATTCAGTCCAATATTTTCACTAATCTCACTGGTGAATTGTTGAAATAGGATAGGGCTTTTGTATATCAGCCAATGTCAGATCAGATGAACGGTGTTGATCTTGGAGAATCATTATAGAATTGGGTGTCTAATTAGATTTAGGGTTCTTAGGTAGAACCCTAACTCTATCGAGGAGAACGCGTCCCATGACACGCCCGATGCAGACATGAGGTTGTTTGCCCAGGTGCGTCTAGGGACACTCTCCTAGAGAATAAGGAGAAAGAAGAAATTTTTTGGAGGAGCAGGGGGAGATATTTTTAGCTGAAACTCCAAGGGATGTTGGGGAATTTTGTGGGAGATTTAATGAACATTTTTGGGAGATTTTTGAAAGGCATTTATAAGGGTTTTGAGAATTTTCATCATTTCCCCTAATTATGGTGTTTTATTTCTTTTAATTATTTAATTGGGGATTGGAGCTGCCACTCCACCTCTATGTCCACTACTATATGGTAGTGGTTTGACCAATCATTACATGTTTTCTGGCTGTTGGATCAGTTGTGGGCCCCACGGTAATGTGGAAAGATCGTTTTGCCCTTTTATACATAAAAATGGAAAAAAAAATAGGTAATATTTGTTCGAACTCGAAATTTAGTGTACTTAGTATCACTGGAATCAATTTTTGAGTACAGTCCAAATATTCATGTCTTAAATGTTGATCATAAGTTAAAATGACCATTTTACCCTTTTATTTATAAAAATAGAGAAAAAATGGATTTTTCATCCGATCTCAGAATTTAACATACTTAATGTCATTTTAATCAATTTCCTAAGTACATTCAAAATATTAATATTTTAAGTCCTGATTATAAGTGGTTTGACCATTTTTTCCTTTTTAATTCAAAATTTGAGAAAAATAGGTTTTATTTATCCAAACTCGGATTTTAGCATACTTAGAGTCATTTGAATTGATTTTTCGAGTACATTTCAATTATCTAGGTTTCAAATCATGATTTAATCACTATAAAAAGAGATTTTCCAATAACCTAATATTCCAACCTATTTTTTTAAATTTTTAAACTTCATTTATTATATCACAAATTTGGGGTTATTGCAACTTTCATCTTCCCTTCATTGACCAAATGTTGGAAAGTTTAGCCAATCATATATATTATTGTTTTCTAGATGGATATTCTAGCATTAACTAAATCCCCATAGCACTTAAAGACCAGGAGATGACTACCTTTGCATTCCCTTTTGGGACATTCACCTACCTTCGTATGCCTTTGGACTTTGTAATGCTCTAGCTACTTTTCAAAGGTGTATGTTGACATATTTTTTGATATGGTGAAAATTTGGAGGTATTTATGGATGAATTTTTAATATTTGCATCCTTATTTGATGATTTCCTACACCACTTAAAGTTAGTCCTTGCTAGGTGTCAGGAAAAGAACTTAACGCTAAACTAGGAGAAATGTCATTTTATGGTACAAAATGTGTGACGACCCGGGTTTTTATATGATGCAATTTTGATAAAAAGGCGAGATCTCTTGTTTTATAAGTATGAAATGCATGAAAATATTTTTCATTTTGGAAAACAATCTTTCATAAAAACCCCGAGTGTCAAAACACATTCTCAATTTATCTAGCCGTGGAAAAGTTTAAATCAATATTGTTCCCAAGAAAGTGTTAGTCACAGCCCCAGCTATTAAAGAGTAACTACAATCAAGTAACATTGAAAGATAAGGTAGGGGTTTTACTTACTTGTACTTAGTCTGGGTGTTTCCTATCACAAGCGTTCCTTGCCCTTAAGTATTTACTTTGTATCTAAAAAATGTTGAGGATTGGGTGAGTATATACTATACTGAGTAGGAGCCTATCACTACTAGTTTTATAATGCATAAGATGTATTAAAATCATATGCTTTTTCAAAACATGTGCATGTTTGAATACTCAAGTTCAATATCGATATAAGAATCCATTATCAAACTGAAATACTAACGATTTCAAGGATCACATAATCCAAAATCGAAAGTATCATATACATACATATATCATAACATTATGGTATGCATAAGATGCTTCATGGAATCCAACTCATGGATCTCTAGTATGGTATGGTCGACCAACCTCATATCATACCTTATGAAATGCGCATAAATCGTCAAACCATAGGGTTCAAACTATGCCCACGACCTCGCCGTCGTGTGTTCCCCGGGTACTTGAGGATACAGCGTCATAGCCTCCACGGGGCATATGACACATCGACCTAGTGCCGTGACACCAGTGGTAGCCCCCTGTACCACATGCAGTCGACGTAGGGACATGCCCCTTTTTTTTGGGCATGGTACCCATTCCACCTAGTAGTGGTAGAGGCTGGGTGGCTAACCCAGACCCCTCAGCATAGCACCCACGAGCTTACTAGCCCAAATCACATAAGATCAAATAAGTCAAAAACCTCTTTTCAAAACCTATCCTCTTTGGGTCCCTCACAACTGCCTGGCCCTCGACACTCCAACGTCTTTTGGCAACCCTCAAGGACATGCAACTTTTGCTAGAACTTAATGCTCACAAATCATGCGATGTATGCAATAGTTTGCAAAACATATCTATGCCCAACGTATATGCAATTATTTACAAACACGTCTATGCATAAAGCATTTATCACATGCATGCTAAATTAAGTCATGCTAAACAAGTCATATACTTAAAGCATATGTTCTCAAACAATAATAGTTCTTTTAAAAGAATCTAGTAGTGATAGAGCACCTACCTAGCTAGGTCGCGCTAACCCCTTGTCCTCGTATGCTCCTGGCCATGGTTTGGGGAATCAAGGTTAGTTTAGCCTATCTTTTATGGGTTTTAGAGTGGTTGGTCTTATTACTTAGGCATTAGGGATCCATCCCTATGCCTATGGGTGTCCTAAGGTCCTAATTGGGCCTTGGTATCCTCAGTTTTCCAAAAGTCTAGTGGCTACGCGCCACCATCCTATTCTAAGGTTCATGCCCACCTTTGATTGGGCCTTGATTAGGGATTTTATAGTTTGACTGTGTCCGCGTCGTCGATATGGACACAACGCCTTTTGCGGCGCCTCAATCGGAGCATTAGATCTCAAGTTATAAGAGTTTTAGTGTCGCACGTACATAGGCGTCTTAAGAATAAATAATAATAATAAAACAGAATGCTAAGGCACTGCGCGACTGCGTCGTGCGCCCCGGCTTCCTTACAAAAATGAAAAACCAGCGTACCGCTAGCGCGCTGTATGTCTGCAGCGTGGTCCTCAGCGGGCGCATCTGCAGACGCGCCGGGTTTTTCGCCCAACTGTCTCTTTTGCGGGCGTGTTCCCGGACGCGCCCGTTTGGTTTTTTTTCAATTGGGACGACGTGTGACGTTCCTATTGGAACGTCTTGTTCGTTGGGGAACTGGGGCATCCTCAGGACACCCTGGTTCGACCCTGTTGAACCACTGCGGCCCAGGGAACGTCCCTGGGTCCTTGGTGAGTCTTCAGGGCTCCAATTTGCATGGTTTTTCATGCAAAAACCTAGGAAAATTGATCTTGAAACTATGGTGGAGATGGGTTTTGAGGGATCTTGGGCGTACCTGGCTTGTTGCTGGGTTTTTCTCCTTGTTTTCTCCTCTAGGTCACTGCTCCTCAACGGGTTTTCTTCAACGTTTTGGGCTACCATTAGAGGCGCCCAAGAGCTCTATTTATAGAGCTAAGAGAGGGTTCTAGAGGGGGCTCTCACCGCCTTTGAATGGCTGTGAAGAAACCTCCAGAATGGCGGTGATTTCTCCTCCAATCACCGCCGTTCTGGAACCCTCTAGAGGTTGAAGATGAAGGGGTGCCCGTATCAAAACGGGCCCCTGTGTTTTTGCAGGGTAAATTCGTTTTTTAATAAAATTACATTTTTGCCATAACTTGCTCATTTTAACTCTGTTTTGGGTGATTTTGGTCTCGTTGGATTCCTTTTTCTGATACACATCTAATGGCATCATTTTTAGGAATTCCTGGGTTCAGTTAAGGTGAATAGTGAAATGACTAAAATGCCCTTATCTTCAAAAACTGATCTTTTCATTGCTTAACTTGGAATTTCAATATTGCAAAATTGGATTCATTACAAAATGGCATTGTGTTAGGCCATATTATATCACATGATGGCATAAAAGTAGGCAAAGAGAAAGTGAATTTAATCTTTAACCTTCCTCCTAGAAGGATGGTGAAGGAAATTCGATCATTTTTAGGCCATGCTAGTTTTTATAGGAGATTCATCAATGATTTCAGTAAAATTTCCAAGCCCCTATGTGGTTTACTTATCAACAAGGCAACTTTTGACTTTGATGAAAATTGCATGAAACCATTTGAGTACCTAAAGATTGAACTCACTTCTGCACCTGTTATGCAACCACCAAATCGGAGTGCACCATTTGCAATAATGAGTGACGCTTCAGATTATGTTATTGGTGATATGTTTGGCCAATGTATTAACAGACTCCCCCATGTGATATATTATGCTAGCAAGACAATGATGCCCAACTCAATTATTCCACTACAAAAAAAGAGTTGCCATAGTTGTATTTACCTTGGATAAGTTTAGATCTTACTTACTAGGATCTAAGTTCATCATCTATTCGGATCATGTAGTATTAAAACACCTTCCAAACCTAGGTTGATCTAATGGATATTATTACCATAGGAATTTGATTTGACAATTCAGGATAAAAAAGGTTCTGAAAATATTATAGCCGACCACTTATCTAGGTTAGTTATGGAGTCTACTTGTGAGTGTGTGCTTATAATAGAAACCTTCCTAGATGAACAATTACTATAGATTTTTAAGATGCCTTGGTACACAGATCTAGTCAATTATCTTGTCAAGGGTTAAATGCTTAACCACTAGTCTAAACAAGATAGAAAAAGATTTATTACCAAGGTTAAGCATTTTTCATGGGACAATCCATACTTGTTCAAAGACTATCCTGATCAGGTCATTAGGAGTTCCATACTAGATAATGAACATTATAAAATCTTTCCTTTTGTCATGACCATGCATGTGAAGGCTAATATAGTTCTAGAAAGACAGTTACAAAGATTTGCAGGGTGGTTTTTATTGGCCCACCATTTTCAAGGATTCACATGCTTATTCATAACATGTGGTAGATGTCAATAGTTAGGGAGTATAAGTAAGAGAAATATGATGCCCTTGAACCCCATTTGGGTTATTGATCCTTTTGATGTTTGGGGCATTGATTTTACAGGACTTTTTTACAATTTCTTTAGTTATCTATACATCCTTGTGGGAATGGACTAAGTGTCCAAATGGGTAGGAACCATATTGTGAAAGCCCAATGACCACAAGGTGATGGTCAAATTTTTAAAGAAAAATATATTTGCATGCTTTGGTACACCACAGGCCATAATTAGTTATAGGAGAAAACACTTTCGTACAAAGTGTTTGAGAAATTAATGAAAAAAATATGGTGTTACCCATAGGATTGTTACCCGTGATCATCCTCAAACTAGTGGAAAAGTAGAAGTCTCAAATAAAGAGATAATGTGAATCTTATAAAAGATGATCAATCCAAATAGGAAAGACTGATGATTAAGATGTAGTGATGCTTTATGGGGCTACTGTACTGCATACAAAACCCCTATGGTATGTCAACCTGCAGCCTAGTCTATGACCAAGCCTGTCATCTCCAAGTAGAACTTGAGCATAAAGCATATTAAGCCATCAAAAAAGCTCAATTTTGACTTAGATAGTGCTGGGACCCATAGTAAGCTCCAACTTAATGAGTTGAATGAACTTAGGAAGGATGTTTATGAATCCACCACGATCTACATAGACTATATGAAAAGCCATCATGATAAACATATTTTGTAGAAGTCCTTCACCCCATGCCAAAAGGTCCCTTTGTATAACTCTAGATTGCATATGTTTCTGGGCAAACTTTGTTCTTGATGGCTGGACCCTATATTTTACATCATGTTTACCCTCATGGGGCTGTCGAGATAAAAAAGGATGGTGAGATTTCCAAAGTAAATGGGCAAAGGTGAAAACCCTATTTAGAGTTGGTAAACCCTGAAGTAGAAGAAATCTTGCTAGAGGAACCAGTATACCAGGACCCACCTTAGCATGTTCCAAGAGACTTGCTTCCATCACAAGATCTATATTCATCACAGCATTGTATGTTTGGTTGAAGATGTTAAACTTAGTGCTCACTTGGAGGCAACCCAGCATTTTTAGAGTCTCATTTTTTCTACATTACCCATTCATCATGTAGTGATCCTATGTTTCAAAACATTGGGGACAATGATTAGTTTAGGTTCGGGGTGTAGATATGCATGAGATTTTTGAGTTTTTTATTTATTTAAAAAGAAAAAAAAAAAAAAAAAGAGTTTGTAATGTCAAATTCCTTTACTATGATGAACTTTTGATTTTCTAAAGCTTAGTATTTCTCCTACTTTACCTTCATAACAAAAATGCATATGGTTATGTCTACATTTTTTCATGTCCTAAAGTATTTTATGAAGTTAAATCTCAAAATATACTTACACATAGTACATGGTCCAAACTTATATAAATGGTTATGATTTAGAGACCCTGAGGAAAATTAGTGGAGACCTATAAATAGGTGAGTATTAGAGACTATCATCTTTATGAGGGTTATATGCAATTCCATAATTTCTTCAGTGTACATAAACTTTTGAAAGATCCCAATATCTTTGTTTTGGTCAATTGTCAAGAAACAATAGGAGTACTAACTTTGTTTCTTGAACATTTATTGAATATGATAGGCTTTAAGAGACCGAGGAAATGATACAGGTCATCCCTGTTATAGCCCAAAGACATAAAGCTTACCCATGATATTATATCACTAGTTAGACCTTTTGAGTCTCTTGGTAAGCCTTTTCTTCATAAACCCATCTGCTTTAACTCAGGTATAATATCCATTACCTATCTTTCAAAAATGAATAGTGATGGTAGAAAAAGTAGAAAAAGGACAAAAATCTAAGAAGCGAGAAACATCAAAGTGTCTATAAAGAAAAAGCCTTTCTTACAAAGAAATGCAAAGGAGAGAGAGAGAGAGAGAGAGAGAGAGAGAGAGAGAGAGAGAGAGAGAGAGAGAGAGAGAGAGAGAGAGAGAGAGAGAGAGAGAGAGAGAGAGAAGTTGTTCAACAATAAATTACAGACCTCTACTCAGATTTGACATTTTGAATCCTTATGCCCTTCCTTTAGAACCTATCCCAAGCCCATGTTTCATCCTACCAAAAAGCTATAGAGCTTGAGGAGGACAATAGCCTTAATGAGTATATAAATAGGAAGGAATTAAGGTGAACTAACACTTCCGTTTATACTTATAAGATTATGTGAACCATTAGTATCTTTGGATTCAGTCACATAATGACTAATTTTGTTTGACCCTTTTCTCTGAGAGCTTTATTTTTGCGTGCACACCAGTGAGAATTTGAGACCAAAACATCATTCCAATGGAGTATAAGCATATCTATTTAGAAGTCTAGATTATGTAGTATGTACACACACTACACTCCAAGATATAACTATAGTAAAATGGCTTTGGCATGTGGGTAATTTGTAGAATTTCTCATTCATCTTTATTAAGTTGTTAAAGCCAGTAGAGTGCTAATGGACAATAATTCTCTGAGACAAAATAAAAGGACTTAGTCATATTGAATTTTGTGGGTATATTCACTACAAACTATCACGAAGCTTAACTCATCCACTAAAGGTAACCTAGGGGTTTAAGGGCTTGTTGCCATGCAAAATACAATCGTGAGTACCTATGAAAAAGATAACTATTTTTATTTTCATGATTTTTCACATGTTTTACTCGAGACTAGCAAAATGCTAGTTAGGGGTATGATAAGTAATCAATTTTTCATAAAAAGTACCCAATAAGTAGCTCATATCTTATAAATTATCTCAAAAGTTTGATATTTTGCAAGTTCATAAGATAATCCAGAGTAAGTATGTGAATTATCAAAATTTTCTAGGATTTAAGTAGGGTTTTTTTATCTTTTGTAAGTATTGAGGAAGGGAGTTCCATGCACCACTCCTTGAAAAGTGGCACCTCCCCCCTGAATGTTATACCTTCTAATTCCATCTCTTTCAACCTTTACACATCATCTCCTCCTTTCCATTTTTCTCACCTTCCTAGTTTCCCACTTTCCTATCCTAGAGTCCTACTTTTAATTCCGTTCATAAGTTTCCTATCCTATACAACTACCATTCCCCACTTCCTTATCTCACTTAGGATAGATCTAGCAAATCTTATCTTTTATAAAGGAGGAGATCATCTATAAGAAAACCACACCATAACACTTCCTCCATAAGGAATGCCATGCCACCCTCCTTGGCTGCTTTTCCATGCCCCAGCAAGCTCTACATGCCTCCTACCATGGCTTCCATCCTTAGTGTTCCACGTCTCCTTTAAGCTTTAGCACAGTCCTTGCACTTCTTCCTTAAGCTTTTTCACTTCTTTTCAAGTTGGTTCTTCATTTTTTTTTTACTTTCCCTTTTGCTTGCCTTGCTACTTAGTTCCATGTGCAAAGTTCAAGCTCATTTTTCAATTGTGTTTTGATTCCAAGTTTGTTTAAGTTCTCTTTGCTTAGTTTCCTTGATTCAAAGGTTCTTCTCTCTTATAGCGATAGCCAAGAGAAAAGTAGCCTTGAATCATCTTTGTTTCCCTCTCTATTTTGGATCTATTGTTGCTTTCTTGTTGAATTCATACCCTTCAGCTTACACCCTATCCTTGATTCTCTCTTTTTGTTGGTTCACATGCATGATACATAGATGGTGGAAGTTTGGAGAAATTTGTGTTGTTTTCATGTTTTTGAATCATGCACAATACTTTGTAATGATTTACAATCAATGAATGAAAATTGATTTTATGTACACCCATCCACGAATTACGCACACCTTTCTTTGATATCCATATTTAATAAACAAGCTTGATTCCATTGTCTCATGCACACTCTCCCATGTTTCATGCCTTAAAATTCCATGTGTTTTTTTTGTAGTTTCCATGCACTTTTCACTTAAGTCTTCATGCTTATCTCTCATGTTCTATTCATGCATCAAAGTTCACTTTGTTTCATGCATACATTACTTGAATCATGTGCACACTTCTAGGCCTAATGAGCACTTTTCCTTATCATGTTGTATGTTTACTTAATTAGTTTAATTCATGTTTAGTTGCCTTGATTCATTATTAAGTTTAGTTGCATGTTAGTGTAGCCTTAGAAAGTTCCTAAGTTTAGTTTTTAGAAAGTTTCCTAAATTAATTCATTCTAGTTTTGCATTAAACTTTTAATTGAATGCATGTTAGTGAGGAATGTTTCTAATTTTATTTAAGATCTTTATTATTTAGAAAGTTTTCTTTAGTTCATGTTTCTAATTCGATGCATGTTTCCTTTTCCATGTCATTTACTCTTTTTAGTTTAATCAAATACACTCTTCTTTGGCTAAGATTAGCAATTTAAATAAGATCCAATCTATGAGATTCCTCATGGGATCTACCTCACTTGCGTACAATTACTACATTGATTCACACACTTGTAAGTAATTTTAAAGCTACACCAATGGGCCAAAGGCCTAATGGAAACTATGCTAGGGGATAGTGTGGGGCCACCCAGCCCTCAACGACCTAAAGTATGGGATCATATCCAACACCTAAAAAGAGAACATTTCTTGATTGGTGGTAGAGACTATAGTAGGTGACTCATTGCACCCTATCGAAACTATTCTTATGCCCCATGAGGATGCTATCAAAGTTTTTCCAGGATATTGAAAAGCACATGATGCAGTGACCTGGTCGCAAGCATTGTGAGTCCCAGGTGATTCTATGAGATTTTTATTTGGTTTCTAAGGAACCTAAGTTTTGGTTCTAAAATAGTGCCTTGGATGAGTAGTGGGTGATCACTCGTGGGTTTTGTTACTTGAATTATTTCTCTTATATGCTTTAGTCCATTACATTTATTAGTTGGAGAAACCAATGGTGAGATCTTTTTACTCTTCTTTTGACCATATTACTTCTAGAAAGCATGATTTTGTGAGTTCTAGGTGTGAATGATGTTTGGAAATGCACTGAATGGCTCCATATGAATATGGTGTGAAAGTAACCCAGGTGAGGGTTTATTTTTTTAGTTGCACATGAAATATGATTTCAAAATATATTCACATTGGAAGGAGCTGTTTTTCATGTTTTAGGTGGTTTAGATTTATCTACTGGGTATATGTGTATACTCAACCTACAATATAAATATAGATCCTCGAGAAAAGGTAAAGATTAAGGAGTAGAGCGTGTAGATGAGCATTCCAACATAGAGGAAAAGTGAGGAGATGCCTCACTTGTTTTATTTAAGAACTATGTGATTATGACCATTCATGACACTGATATTTTCATTTACATTTGAGATACTCTAGTGATATGGTTGTGACCGATGATTATTCTTGGGATTGATTTGTTTCTTTAAATACAATTATAAGGGCTTATATGTGGGCCTCCACTACATATATATATATAGACACATTTTGCATGTATGGTTTTGGATAGGACGCACCTGGAGTTTTAAAAAGGACTTGACACTATAAAAAAAATTAACTCACATTTTGGTTTTTAAAAAGAAATTTAGGATCGATCCCATCTTTGGAAAGATAGAGGTTTTTCTTAAATAAAATTTGTATTAAGAAAAAATAGGTTTCAACAAATCTAAAATTGTTTAATGAAAATCTATGAACTTTTCTTTTCCCTCCTCATATTATTTTGATGTTCTTATGGTGGTCATCCAAGAATATTTGTCCATTTTTCTAATAAATTGAAGCTAATCTGTGTGTGAAGACTTGTTAGAGATGAAAATATTATGCTAAACTCAGTTAGACATTTTACCAAACACTGGGTATACAAGAATTATAAGTGTTTGAAAAAACAAAATTACATGCATGCACACATGTAAAAATTTCCAATAAATAATAATAAATGATGCAAAACATGAAAGATCAATTCAAAGGAAAATTTAAGTTTTAAAAAGCAATTTTCAAACTATAACCATGTATTCAAAATGTATAAAACATGCATATGAAACAAACAAGAAGATACTAACCTACACTCAAATCAATATCAGCCAAGAATATATATATATATATATATATAATTCCAATTCAATAGTTGGGATTTGGTCAGTGCAAATGAATCTATATGAGCTTCAATTTGTGTATAGATAAAAACAATTGAAAATAGAAAATTGAAAGTCAATATAAATTTTCATATGATGTAGTACTTTTAAAGTCCATTTCTAGAAATGACTTTAAAAGAGTGGGCTTTTAAAGTCAATTTTTCAAAACTAAATTTAAAAGTCTGCTCTTTTAAAGTCATTTATCAAGACTAAGTTTTAAAATATTTTCCTATCAAAAAAAATTTTCCTACTACAATAAAATAGGGACTTTTAAAGTAGTTTTCTAAAATCAAATGTTATTTTTTGAAATTGACTTAAAAAGTTGGGACTTTTAAAGTCAATTTTCTAAAAAGCACTTAAAAAGTCAATACTTTTAAAGTTGGTTTCTAAAAACCAACTTTAAAAACTATTCCCACAAAAAAAAAAGTGTTTCCTGCCACACTACAAAAGTTGGTTCTTGACAAACTGACTTCTTAAGTTTAATTTTTAAAGTTTTTTTATTATTTTTACAAAGTTGGTTAACTAAAAACTGACTTCTTTATGTCGACTTTAAAAGCCTCCTATACTAGTGATTATATAATATTTGAAATGGGAACTATTATTCTTCAGTTTAGCAACCATTGGGACCATTAATCTAAAGTTGAGTTCTAAGAAAATAAGAACCATGGCAGTCTTTCATATTCTTATCTTATTCCCACCATACATCTCCAGGTGGAAAATGTACATTGATTTCCTTGAGCCTTTGAAATGGAGTGAGTTTTCTAGACAAGAATAAGAATTTAGATTTTTTGGCTATTCAATCTTTTGAACTTTAACTTATTAATAGATGTGTATAGAATTATTTCACTATTTTATTCTTTTTCTAAAGTATTCCATGAAAAGTCAAACTCAGAATATTCACTACACATAATAGCAATATATAATTTAAGTTGAAGAGAAAATATAATTAAGAGATCATAAAGAAGATAAGTGGAGACTATTAACATATGTGAGCTTTAGAGCCATTCTTCATTTTTAAGGGTTATAAATAAATTGTAATTTTTTTTAGCAGACATAATTTCCTAGTTGGTCTCATTATTCTTTGTTTTAGTCAACTATTGGGAAAACATCTAATAGAATGTACCATACATCTCTTGAGATTATGGTTATGTTTAAGTCATATGAAACTTAGGAAATGATAGAGGCCATCCTTGGTAAACCCAGAGCCTTTAAGCCTTTCCTATGTTATTTTCCACTAGTTAACACCTTGAAACTTTGTAATAAGCCTTTTCTTTGTGAACAAATTGACCATTACCCTCTTGAACCCGTATAATATATCCAATACCTATTTGTTTTGAAAATATGTAGAGTTGGTTGTAGAATTATCTTGAGAAAAAGTATGAACAATACAAGTTAAAAGATGAACATAAGGGCTAAAAAGAGAAAAATTCAAAGAAAGGCTACATCAAAAGTCAAAAGAAAATTGAAAAAGGAAATATATATATATATATATATATATAGCCAATGAAAAAAGGAATTGTTCACTTTTATGGTTGTAAAACAAAGTAGTGGATGCATCTGAGAAGAACCTTGCATATTCTTTAAAGCAACTTTTGTTTGTCCTTATACCCATTCTTTTGATAACATTATTGTAAGCCTATATTTTTTCCTAATATAAGTCCTAACTTGATCTTAGGAGGATTAAACCTAGATATGGTTATAAATGAATAGGAAAATTGGTAGAGTATAACATTCTTAGTAATTGATATCCTTTCTTCAGACCATTATCAAATTCTTTTTAAGTTATCATTCTTTTGTATGAAAATATGTGAGAATTTTTGCTTTGATGAACATTATTTTATTCACATATTAATGAGAGATTTACACCTTTCTGAGTGTCAAGTATATCCTATAAGATTTGAAATAAAAATACATTTGGATGGTAATTTAGGATATAATTTCTTGGAAATTAGTAATTGTATATATAATGGCTATATAATCACATACTCACATTTTGAGGTTAATGAAATAATGTGATATCTTTATCGTAAGGGTAGGACTTGGAATCATTAATCATTTCTATCAGCATTCTAAAGTTAAGAATTTAATGAATGCTCGGTACAAGAAAATTTTCTGAGATATATGAAGAACTTTCATAAGGTTTTTGAAAATGTTTATGGGTAGCATTTTTTAAGAACCTTTACAAGACTACAACTCATCCACTACGGCTAACCTAGGGGTTTAAAGGCTTTTTGCATATGTTAAATGCACATGAAACACCTACATAAGTGGTTAGGATTTGTGCTTAGATATCTGTGTTTCTACTTTTTATAGTTTTACTCGAAGACTAACAAAATCTAAATTTGGGGGTATTTGATATATATATATATATATATCATATATAACTCTATATTTAGCATATTCTAGCCCCAAAAATCATTTAATTATCACAAATTAGAGTTATTTCTATATTTTGCAAGTCCAGGGTACAAACAAAAAAATGCACAATTTTAAGAATTTTACCCTTGAAAGAACAATTTTACCTTTCAAGCCACACTCAGGTCTCATACATGCTAAAAATGAAGTCCTAGAGGTTTAAAATGATTATTGATTGTCATTATTAAAGTCAAAATAATTAGAAATCCGATGCAAACTCCTACTCAAATGAAGGTGAAAAGGTGGCAAATTCCCCATGCATGAATACACTATCACATAGGAGTCTTTTAAAGTTGGCATAAAGAAGTTGTTATATTGACTGCCAACTTCGTAGATATTTTAGAAGTCAGTTAGAAATAAACAAATTTAAAAATATAGACATAAGAAGTTGTTTAATTAAAAATGACTTTAAAAGTTTAGCTCGAAGAGGAAATTTTCACAAGGACTTTTAAAGTCTTTTACTTATAAATGACTTCAAAAGCTATTGACTTTTGAAGTCATTTAGACATAAATGACTTTAAATGTCAATAGCTTTTGAAGTCATTGAAGCAAAACGACTTCAAAAGTACACACATAAATTTGATGCAAAGATTGTTTTACGTGGGAAAGGGCTTTTAAAGTCATTTGATTTTAAACGACTTCAAATGTCAATTACTTTTGAAGTCATTTAGCACTAAATGACTTTAAAAGTTAGTTAATTTTGAAGTTGCTTGAGTTTAATGACTTCAAAAGTCCTTTCCTGCTTATAATTTTCAAATCGTTTAGTACTAAACGACTTTAAAGGTCATAAACTTTTAAAGACATTTAGTACTAAACTACTTCAAAAGTCCTTGTTCATCAATAAAAAACTGACCTCATCTCATTTTTTTCATGTATCCACTTCTTCTCACTGGTGGCATGATGGCGTGCTCCTATAGTCCATATGCCTCTCTCTTTTTCCCTTCTTGCTTTTCATTTTGGATATTTTGATTATTTGTGTCATGAAAAACACTATAAGTAAACCGTAATTTTACTTTTTCATCACAAATTGCTTTCTTGTTATTAACTCTCTATGTTCTCATTTTATAGCTCAAGTGGATTTTCTCAATATAGATGATGGGGTTAAGAAGTGTTAGATCATCCTAATTTTTCCTTATGATTTCATTGCAAATGACAACTGCTTCTCTCTATAACCCTCACTATTGGAGAAAGGGAGAATATTATGATTTGTGGTTTACATCCAAAATTAGGGTTTGATGAAGAGTGGTGGTTATACCATCATGTTTTGGTTGAAGAAATTGTAGGACACTCTCTTTCCCAACAGAATGGTGTCAGATGAATACTAGGAAGTCAGATTTTGATGAAATAGAGCAGATTCAATCTTTGATCTTCTATTAATAAGATCTAATAATATGTAATATTTGATATATGTAACATTAGATGTAATCAAAAAATAATTTGATTTCCTTGTTCACGTGTTTGTTTCTGTATGTAAAGAATGCATGAATCAACACTGAGTATCATAAAAAATTGGTTTCATTGTGTATTTATGTAAGATATTGTAATGTACAAAAATCAAATGTGTATATATATATTTGAAGTGAAAATAAATAAATTTATAAAGTCATTTGATGTAAATGACTTTTAAAGTTGTTTACAACAAAAGACTTTCAATTTACGAGTCTATTTTAAGAGTTATTTAAAGAATTTATACAAGGTTATGGTTAGAAATTTTTATTTTTAAAGTTAATTTTCTTTTTGAATGTATCTGTCATATTTTTCTCTTTTTTCATTGTTAATTGAAAATTTCTATGTAATGTACTAATTTCAAATACTTCTAATTCTTGTATACCTAGTGTTTGGTAAAATTCCTAACCTAATTTTTTCATCTAATAAGTCACCACAACAATTTGCTTCAATTTCATGTGATAATGTAGAAATATGCTTAGATGACTGTGACAAGAACATCAAAAGAATATGAAGAGGGAACAAAAAATTTCATAGAGTTCGCACTTAGGGTAGGTGTTGATCATAATCGCATGTATTATACATGTTCAAAATGTGAAAACTTGGAAAAAGTAATTGTAGGTGTATTGAAGGAACACTTGTGCTTCAATGGAATCGATGAAAGCTATCACCCATGGATTTAGCATGGAGAAGAACTTTCACATAGGCCCTTGACAAGGCCTACAAGATATGATCTAGAAACCGTAGGAAGTGCTAGAGACAATACAACTGTACTGATGTTTCGAGATGTATATAACAACTTCTAAGATGACCTTGAACAATTTCATACTACATTAGAGGAAGCTAATGAGCTATTGTACCCTAAGTCTAAAGATCATACTAAGTGGTCTATAGTGGTAGAACTTTACAATATGAAATAAGGATTTAGTTTTTCATATCAAGGTTTTACAAAAGTCTTAAAAGTAGTGGTTAAGATGCTACTAAAGAATAATAAATTGGCAAGGTCCACATGGGAGGCAAAGAAAACCTTAGCTACACTAGGGTTGAAGTATGAGAAGATACATGTGTGTCCAAATGATTGCATCTTGTATAGGAAGGAGCACAAGGAAAACTACATGCCCAAGTTGTGGATAGTCAAGATGGAAGTTAAAGAAGAATTCAACTGAGATAGTTATAAATGTTCCTGTAAAGGTTCTATGGTACTTCCACCTATTCCAAGGTTCAAAAGAATATTCCATATAATAGAAATGGCAAAGAAATTAGTATGGCATGTCAAGGACAGAGTAGCTGATGCTTTTCATGCCATCCACCAGATAGCCTAGCATGGAAGCTCGTAGACTTCATGTGGCCTAATTTTGGTGAAGAACCTAGAAACCTACAACTTGCTTATCTGCAGATGGGATTAATCCTCATGGTTTTATGATCAGCAAGTATAGCTATTGGCCTATTATAATAGTTTGTTACAACCTCTCACCATCTCTATGCATGAAGAGGAAGTTCATGATGTTAACTATGTTAATATCAGGCCAAAAGTAGCTAGGGAATGACATTGATGTGTACTTGTCTCCCTAAAGGCTATACTATCGTGGACAATAAGTGACTTCCCTATGTATAGTAATTTGTCTGGATGTACCATGAATCGATACAATGCTTATCCTCCCTAGTGATCAAACATGTGCTGTACAACTTAAACATGGTAGGAAAATGACATTCCTCAGCCAAAGAAGATGGTTGCATAGAGACCATTCATATCATTTTAAGAAGGTAGAATTTAACGGTAGTGTAGAGATAAGGACACCTCCAAAGATGTTAACAAGAGGACAAGTATTAGAGTGGGCTGAAAACATTAATGTCTTGTAGGAAAAGAAGAAATCAAGTAAACATATAGGTGAAAGTAATTGTAGAAGTTGTTGGAAGAAGAAATCAATTTTTGTTTGACTTGCATACTAGAAATCACTACATCTATGCCATGCGCTTGATTTCATGCACATTGAGATGAATGTGTGCAGAAGCTTGACCAATACCTTGCTTAATATCCCAGAAAAAGAAAAGGATGTACTAGTAGCTCGTATGGATCTTATGAATAAGGGTTTAAAGAGGAGGTTACATCCAAAGGATAGGGGCAGTCGAGGAACATACCTGCTTAAGGCAAATTATACCCTCGATAGAGAGGAGGAAGAGCTAAAATTTTTGGAGATAAAGTCCCACTATTGCCATGTATTGATGCAACAACTCATGCCTATAGCAATATGTTCGATGTTACCAGACATCGTTAGAGGAGCTATTACAAGATTATGCTACTTTAATGCTTTGTGCAAGAAGGTGTTGGATGTTTCAAAATTACAAGAAATTCAAGGTCATCTAGTGACAACTTTATGTGAGTTTGAAACAATCTTTCCACCAGCCTTCTTTGACATCATGGTACACTTAGTATTCCACCTCATTGATGAGGTCAGACTTTGTGGGCCTGTTTACTTGTGATGGATGTACCTATTTGAGAGGTACATGAAAATTTTAAAAGGGTATGTACATAATCACAATTGGTCAGAGAGGTGTGCAGCCGAATGTTATATTGCAGAGGAAGCAGTGGAGTTTTGCATAGAGTACTTATCAAGAGTGGCTATGATTGGAATCCCAAGAAAGAAACAATAGGTAGCATTTCATGATCCCAAGGTTGGTGAACCTCTATCAAGTGCTCGTGTATCGACCATTGACTATAAAGAATGGGACCAAGCCCATCTTTATGTGTTGGGAAATGTTGATGAACTCCAACCATACATTGAGAAAGTTGATCATGCACTTAGGTAAAATTAAATTGTTGGTAGTTATATTTTCTTTGATCACTTCATTAATTTGTGTGTGTGCTTGCAGTGAGCACTTGGATGTCCTTAAGGCAAAGAATCCAAGTTAGGCAAAGAAACAGAAGTGGCTATAATTTGAGCCATGTTGCACTTTCAATACTTGGCTCTGTAAGAAGGTAAAATGAAAGAATTTACACTCATATTAATAAACTACATTTTTCATATATGTATATATATATATGTAATCTTACTTAATTGCAATAATCATATATCCTACTTATATGTGTATACATAGATTCAAGATCAGCAAGAAGTAGCAGGCAACAATATATCCAAATCCATGGGCAGGATGGTGATAGGACCACAACTAGAAGTAATAAAATATGTCAGATATGCCATCAATGGTTATAGCTTTTACATGATAAGTCAATAGTACAATAGAATAGTGGGGTTAGCTTAGTTGTCAATGCTACATTCTTTTCCAGTTCAAAGGATAACAGGCCAATAGTGGCAGATGATATTTATTACGAGGTTATAAGAGAGATATGAGCCTTGGATTATACTTTTAGAACTATGGTTGTGTTTAAGTGTGATTGGGTGGAACATAATAATGACAGCATCAAAACTAATGCCCTTGGATTGCCAGGTTGACCTCAACAAGATCGGCTATAAAAATGATCAATTTACTTAAGCATCTCAAGCAAAACAAGTATTTTGTGTGCAAGACAAATGTGATAAGAGATTATCAACTGTATTATCATCCTGTTCGAGGGATTTTTATATTGAAGACAACCCAAGACATATTGAAATAAATTACCCTTCTATTATCAAAACAATCCGATCAGTCAAAGTAGTACTTAGTGAGAATGAGGATTATGTGCGTGATAATGGTGAGGAGGGTGTATGAGTTTGAAAACTATATATAGTTGGGGGTATACGAATTATATTAGTAAGTTGCAATATAATTCCATATTTATAATTAAGTATTTTGTCATGAGCTATATGGATTGATAAGTGAGCTATATGTGATGTATACATATATTTGTATATATATATATGTCATAAAAGGATGATAAATGAGGATTTATTCTAATAAATACCTTGATTTCCTTGTTCACATGTTTATATGTGTGTGTACAAAGAATGCATGAATCAATGTTGACTATCATAAAAAATAAGTTTCATTGTGTATTAATTGTTAGATATTATAAAGTACTAGTATAAAATATATATATAATTTGAATTGAAAAATAATTTATAAAGTCGTTTAGGGTAAATGACTTTAAAAGTCTCTACTTTTAAATTCATTTAACACTAAAGTCATTAGCGAACTAAACAACTTTAAAAATACATACTTTTAAAGTCATTTAACACTAAACAACTTTAAAAGTAGATGCTATTAAAGTCATTTACACTAAACGACCTCAGTATGTACAATCAAATTTAGCACCAAGAACGATCAACCAAATTTACACTAATCATTATGTAACATCATTGAATTTTAGATAGCAATTTACAAAAATTTTGAATTATATAAAATTGGAGTCAAAAGAGAATAATTTTGAAATTTTAAAATTTTGGAGTTCTAGAAAGTAAAAATTTTATAGACATCAAATCAGATGTTAAAACCTCAACATTGGGATTATACTCAGAAAAAATATTCTAAGGACATTAAGTTTGCTGAAATCGAAATTCAGACGAATGAGTTTTGATTTTTCTTGAAAAGGGCAATTTGATAATTTCACATAGTAGGCCTCACGAGCAAAATTTTGAGATTTGAGTAGCTTTCATCTATTTTTTTATTGTAATTATATAACTAAGCAATTAAATAATAAAAACATTATAATTTTTAAGTGTAAAATTTTCCAAAATTAAATTATTAAAAAACTAACAGAGGGGGCCATTTTGATAATGGCACCCCCCATCCACATAAGTCATTAGTTGATGAAAAGAGAACAGACCAAGGTCTGTTCTTAAAAACCCGACAGGAGGAAACCCTAGTAGAGCTGGCTATAGAGAAGAAATGAGAGAAGAGAAGGGAGAGGAGGAGAAAGAGGACCGATCCAAGCCTTCAACGACATTCGACGTTGACGATGCCCAGACCCATGCACAAGGTGAGAAAAATCAATGACGAAAGAAGAAAGAAGAGAAGAAGAAAAGGAAGAAGAAGAAGGGGGAAAAGGAGAAGGAGAGGAAGAGGAAGAGGAAGAGAGGAGGAGAAAGAGGAGCTGATCCAAGCCACTGGAGTTGTTTGATGCTGTCGACACCCAAACCTACATGCCAAAGAAAAGCCAACGATGAGAGAAGAAGGGGGAGAAGAAAAGGATGTAGAAGGAGAACTATGTGTCTGTGGGAGGGGGCGGGGGAGGGGAAGAGAAGGAGAGGAAGAGAGGAGAAGGAGGGGAGATCCAGGCAGCCGGCAACGTTCAGCGCTAACGATGCCTAAACCCACACGCAGGTGAGAAAAGCCAACAGTGAGAGAAGAAAGAGGGGGAAAGGAAAAAGGAAGTGTTTTCAAGTAGATATTCCAAATCTAGTTCATGGATGAGTATGTATGATTGGGAATATTTCTAATTTCATTTGGATATATGAACATGACTTGCGTAGATGAGATGTGATTCTATTTATGCTGCATTTGGCAAAGTTGTTTATGAGATTTCTTGTGTTTTTGTTTATGTAGAAACACTAGAAAATGGGTTTGCCATTTTTAAGTGCTTCTATACTTCTATAGTTTGTAATAATGTGAAAGTGATTCTGTAATTTCTGCTCCCAAACATTGGAAACAAAAATGAGAAGAAGAGAAAAAAAAAAAAAAAAAAAAAGTTGCCAAATAGAGCTTCATAGAGCAACACCTTATTAAACCTTATGATCTCCCATGAAGAGAACAAACAAATTAGGATGATATCCCATTAAAACATATCTCTCCCTAGATCTCTCTCAAATAAGTTTGCATGTGAAGCTATCCTACTTTTTGTTTTCTTTACAGTATAAAAATTGAGTAGTGACTTACTTTTTTCATGCCACTTTGTAGTGTCTCTCCACCCTTTCCTACTTCTCTCCAATCTTATATATAAACAAGATAATTAGTCTTTTTTATTAATTTGTCTTTTTGTGGTAGTGAGCTATCAAGGGTTTGGATCATTAACTAAACCTACTTATACATTTAGCCACTTTCAACAATATCTTCAAACCAAGAGATTATAGGCTAAGAACTTCTTGTATAGTTGGTTGTAGACAACATGGTACCTCCACTAGAATAAGTCTGTCCACAGGTTTGAATGGCCACTTTTTTCTTTGGAGGGGATCATATTTAGGAAAGTGTATAAATTCTTTTATATTTTATATTTTTATTTCTTAATTACATGTAAGAGTTATATATGAAGCAAACTAAATGGAAGCATATCCTAACTACTAAATTTTGGTTGTGGAGGATTTCAATTCCGTATGAATCTTAACCACTACTTTTCCATTTAAAGGTCATATTTGATGGAATAGAATTTTCTTACTAATTTGAGTTCTTATTTTAATGGATGTGTATATTTTCCTATATATGTGGGTTGGTAGAAGTACAACTGGGCAGTCCTAAACATTTATCTGCTAGCTAGGCTCTATTGAGGGGGACTCTCTCTCACCAAAAATTAGCACCATCAGACACTGGATAGCATCAAAAACACAAATAAACTATTTATATTTCTCCATAAATCATTGTTAAATGGTTGATTGTTAACTTCTCAAATGATATTGCATCATATTAGGACCCTTAGATGGTTTCCTTGCACTCAAATCATACCAATGAGATACCAATTAGGCATGACAAGAACCATGGATTATTTTTTGATAACTCATCATGGTTGGTTGGCTGAACCAATACAAAAATCTTGTGCCAACTTTCTTGTGGGTCAATACATGTGACACACACAAGCACGCGCACTTCCCACCTCATAATTTAATCATCTTATATTGCTTAAAGTTCTTTTATTACTATAGTTTTTGTGCTTCTTTGGTTATCACATTTCTTTAGTTCTATAGGAGTCTATTTCTATAATATTTTGTGGCACAAGTAAACTTTGGAAGCTTAGTGTCAATCAAATATATATTGTACTTTAGAATTAAGAAGTTCAACCCTTAAGAAATCTTATGAATGACCATTAGCAAGCTATGTTCACAGATTTAGGGTAGGATGCATCTTTCCCACTAAGAGATGTGAACGTGATGCTCTAGTTAAAGATTAATGAAAGGTCTATGGGATTTGCAGCCCTTACTCTTACAAGAGGTGATTCTCTTCTAAAATTGTTTCATTGGTTATTAGAATTTTATACTTATGAAGATACATTGATCATTGGCTCCTAATTTGAAGATCCCTTCATACTCATTAGCTTGACATCAAGCATTTTCATTCTCCCAAGCTTCTGTAATACTAATCTCTCACAAGGCATTATGGGAAGATAGTCTTTGAAACATAAGTGTTACTCTTCTAACAATCCATCAAATCTGCAATAGCAAACTTAATGGGGATTCTCTTTTAGAACTTCTATGCTATCAAAGGAACTAGATATGTTATTAGAAAAGAGAGATCAGATTATTTTCTAAATCATCATACTACTTAAGATACAAAGGAATTAGAGGCATAAGAGAGATATACTGATTGCTTTTTACAAATCTTTGTAATCTTTGAGATATAAAGAAAAAGTGAGTTCTAATTGTGTTGTCTAGATCATCATACCTTTTGGGATCTTATGTAGAAGAGAGATCTGATTGAAATCTAAGAAACTTGATTTTTAGATTTTTGAGTTTATGAAGGCATCCATAAATTAATAATCAAAGCATTGCCTTAGTTTAATAGTACAAATCAGTAAAAGGTAAAAGATTAAGTCTGGCTAGGCTAAATTCCAAAGATAGAGTTGTTGAGATCCCCTGCACAATTGGGAAGCATTAACTATCTACAAGAAGTAGCATTCACAATGCACCTCCAAGATAGCTTTGAACAATTTGTGTAACTTAAATATTTTCTAGCAATATATGTTTAAAGTTGGTGCATCTTCATAATAGTAATTTATTTGTTTTTTAGGTATAGTTTTTTATAAGTTTAATTTTACAAATATTTATACTAAGCAAGTTTATATTTTCATCCATCCTTTATCTGATTTGCTTTTGGTTTGTTTGCCACGTATGTTAGATATTGTATGTTTATGTGAATGGATAGAGATGGAGTCTCCTTTATTATTTTTTTACTTAAACTATGTTTATCAAGGACATCACATTTGCATGCTTAAAATGCATTAGTCCAAAAAATGGAGGAGCCTCTGCTGGATTTTTTTATAGAAATGTAGCTCTCATTTCTCTGAAAATTTTGATCTTTAGAAAAGAAACATGACAGTCGGGATTTTTAAATGCCTTTGAATAACTTAAGAATTAATAACACCATTTCACCTAACCGCGTTTAAGAACAAAAGATGGGTGTGTGTATGTGCTTGAGGACAAGTGGTAACTAAATTCTCAAGATATAGATGGACTAAAAGGGACTGAAGCAAATACATGCTTGCTTCTGTAGAAAATTGATGCACTTTCAAGTATGAAAAATGAGTAAAGAATGATGCATGTGTAGGTTAGAACGTGGAGACTTTAGTGCTAGTTTCTTTGAGTTTAAATTAAGAACATAGTAAGCTGTCTTTCAAAAGTGTAAAATACTTGCAAATGTCAGCAAAGCCAGGGACTATCTTGAAGAACAAATCCCCACAAGGAAAATAGGAATTTGGCACTTAGATCATGCCCCATTTGGGTGGTGTTTGAAGAAATCAAAAGTGCAAAAAATGTTGACCAGGATCAAGCTAACTAGGCAATAAAAATGCTAAAGAAAAGTGACCTAAAGGCAAGTTCATGAGGAGAACTAATACATGGCTTTACACCCTTAGGCTAAAAGCATTATGTGCTAAAGAAATGAGTGATGCAATACTACACCCAAGGGAATATAAATCCAAAGTAGATGACATGTTATACCTAGCTTAGAGTAGATTAGAAGCATCAGCCAATCTAACTAAAACTCCCAAAACTAATCAATAGGGGGTCCTAGTACACGCTTGATCATTTTGATTAGAATGACTTATAACGCGTATTTAAAAATGGGCATGAATAAGATGCAACAAGACATACATGCAAGTTTATTCGTAAATACTTTAAGATGTATCTCTTGATTGCCGAATGGTAGCAGTTGCTTACAGAAAGCTAAATTGTTTTAGTCATGTTTATATGAGTGTAAATGAATGTGTATATGCATGTGCTATGTGATGGCTAGAATCATGCAAGTTAACATTGCTTTACTTATATCATGATTTACTTAGAATCACGCAAGATAACATTGCTTTACTTAGAATCATGCAAAATAGCTTCTAGGTTTAGTTTTAGGAAAGTTTAATTTTAGAAATATCTACACTTTAGAAAGTTTCTATTTTCATGCATGTTTTATTAGATTTGCTTTCAGTTTGTTTGTCACATGTGTCATGTCAATTTATTTTCTTTAAATGAATTACATGCCTTTTTATGTCATTGTTCTAATATCATTGTGTTCTTCTTTGTAATAATGATGGAATGAGAAGAACATCAAAATGAAGATTATGAATAAGAGGCCAACATGAGCACTACTCAAAAGAGAAAGAGCAGAGGGTGAACAACAATGGAAAAGGTTATCGAGAGAAAGTATAAGAGAATTAAAGAAACTGCTCAATACAACAGCAAAGGGCATGAGATATGTGAGAGTGCAGCCACTCAGAGTAGTTTTCTCTGTTCCTATCACATTTGAGGACTAGAAACTTGTGCCATCCTTGACAAAAGATTCAATATGGGAAATGATAAAGATAGGTAAACATTAATAACATGTATTATATAATTTATGACATACCTTATTTACAAATATAGTAATTTGTTTTGTACTTTGCAAACTACCTTTGACGTGCCTGATTATAAGAAGACACATTCTTTGCAAGGATCTAGTGAGCAATGGAGAAAATGGAAGAATTACCTTGTTTGCAATTACATAGCTCCATATGTCAACGATCCATCGAGGATGTACACAGTGCCTACCATTTACTCTGTCATCATTGACCACGAGGTTGGGAATGCATTTGTATAGAACTACACTTCCACTGAATTTGAGGTAATTACATGTAACATTCGATTATTGCACTTGATCATGTATGTACAAATGTGCAAGCAAAGAGTGCAAGGGGAAGAAAGGTGCATGAAACAAATATGTAGCACCACCTATCCATGTTGGGCTATGCTCATTTAGAAGAGTGCGAAGTAAGTATCTGTGACAATTTAACCCTTTCAAATTAATGTTACTATAGTCATATACATTTTTTCCTCTAACTATAGTGCCTTTGCTTGACAGCAAAAGAAAGCTATGACTACATAACACATTGATAGGTCCATCCTCTAGAAGATGGCATATTGGTATGTTTTAATTTTCTTGTTTTCTTACCAAGTTATTCGATACTTAAGGATTTTCAAATTTAATTATAATTCATATGGCTATATATGTAAGGCTCATTAGATGCTGCTCATTTTGGATGTGCACTATGAGCATGATTTCTTTTTTTATTCTTGTCGATTGCACATTTGTCCCACCCTCATAGAAATTATAAATAAGTAAGCTTTTATTTTTTTCATATGCTATGTGTATATAAGTATTTGTTATTCATCTATAATGCATTTGAAATTTAAAGTTGTAGAGTATGGTTCTAATGGGCTAATATGACAAAGACTGTACAACCACCAAGAGTTACTTAGATATCAAGGCATAGAAAATAGTTAATTACTCTATGTTACCACTAATTAAACCTAGAATATTACAAATAATATTTATGGATTCTTTTTGTTGTCCTTATTGCATATTGCCCTAAACAATAGTCTAATTGGGAGTGCTAGTACTATGTCTTAAGATACATGAGGACCCTCATATTCGATAGTATTCCTATCTCCCATTTAAGAAAGGTAAGACAATTTTTACTTTTCATAATCTTATATTTTTTCATATTTTTTTATAGATCTAACTAAAAAATGTGACCTTAACTAAATATTTTGTATTACAAGCTACTCTGCTTTCTAAGTGGGTAAACAAGAAGAGCTACTCTAGAGTAAATCTTAATGAAATACAAACTAAATGGGCTAAGTATGTAACGAGTATCAATTAGATCACTTGGAGTAACTACATAAATGTGAAATACATAATAAAGTATTTTTTTCATTCACTTGTGTGTGTTCTTTTAGTTTTATTATTTTCTTTGATATATATATATATATATTAATCGAAGAACGAGTGAAAACTTAGAGTGTGGGAATAAATGAGTATGGATGAAGTGAATTTGGAGCTTGTGATGAAGTGAATATATAGCAGCTGGCTTTCAATATATTCATTGAATTATATAACTTTTATGAGATGATGAATGAGAGGGTTACTTAAAGTGTGAAAGTAAATGCGAATGTATATAGATTTACAAATGAAGTGAATGTGGATATTATAGAGAATGCATGTGTTGTAGTTTCTTATATAAAGTATTTTCAAGATAGATGTGGATGGATAATGATGAGTTTGGATGTTTTGTGCCCATTATGGAAGTGAATGTATTAGGTGTTATATTGTAAGAAGTATCAGATGTGGATGCATGTTGTAGTGGATGTAGGTTTTTCATGTTTATAAAGATTTTTTGAAGTCTCAGGTGCATCAAGATAGATGTGGATGTTGTAGTGGATGTTTATTATTCAATGTATACAGGTGGTAGTGCTTGGATGTAAAAATTAAAATATGTGGATGCATGTTGTAGTGGATGTTGGTTCTTCATGTTTATAAAGATTGTTTGAAGTATCAGGTGTATTAAGATAGATGTGGATATTGTAGTGGATGTTTGTTATTCATTGTATACAGGTGGTAGTGCTCGGATATAAAAAATGAAAAAAAAAAGTATGTATATACTTTTAAAGTCGTTTAGGGCTAAATGACTTCATAAGTCACAACTTTTGAAGTTAACTTATGAAGTCGTTTAGGCTAAGCAACTTCAAAAGTGTTGGAATTTTGAAGTTGCTTAGCTTAAGCTAAGCAACTTTAAAATTCTTAGACTTCAAAAGTACCAACACTTTTGAAATCATTTGTTTATGCGAACTCTTTTTATAATAATTGCCCAGCTTAACATACTATAAAAAAAAAAAAAGCTTTCTTTCTTTTTTTCTTTTTTTAAAGTCAAAGTTCAACTCAAGAGGGGCACTCCTCATTCTTCAGGTTCTATCCCTTTTTCCTACGAGTTGGAAAGAGTGGAACAAAGGGCCTTGATTTTTAAAGTATTTTACATAAATGACTTTAAAAGTTATCGACTTTCCAAGTAGACTTGATAGAAGTCATTTATTAAATGACTTCTATTATCACTTTTAACTAACTTTAAAAGCCCCTTTTGTAGTAGTGATGCATGCATACATTTCATCACCTTGGGAAACTTATAAGAGAAGTTCAATTCACATATAATGGCATCATATATAATGGAAGCTTTGAAATAAAAGAAGATCGGGACCTACATGAACACTTTTTACTTACTTTCTCTTTCCTAATCAACTAAAAGAAGAAGACCATCTAACAATTGGGCATCTAATCCATGCAAGGGTGGTGAGGTCTACTTGGTCCGATGTGAAATACATGAAGAAATTTTTAAGGAATCAAGGCCATTCATTCTAGGCAATTCAATTCAATGGTGGAGAGAAAATGAAGCTTAAGGAAGATCTACATGTCATAATGGATCACATCCATTCAAGATAGGGTAAGCATGATTTACAAACTAGGAATAAAGTACATGAAAGTTACAAATCCTAACCACCTTTCCCATGTTGAAAGTTAACCCAAAACCCTAAGGAAAGGAAAATCTCAACCACCCATCTTGATCCAATGGTCCATCTCAAGTCTAAGGTTTCTAAAACACACACACCCCACATAAAAAAGACACTTCCCCTCTCTTTTCCACTTAATAAATCCCACCAAACCTCCCTTCCTTCCCTCCTAAGTAACTTCTTTCCTTTCCCACTTATTCCATTTCCTCCCTTATCCTTTCCTCTTTCTTTTTCTATCTTTCCATTTTATTCCCTTCCATCTTCCATCCAATTTTCTTATACGAAAAAGATGCCTCCCCCATCTAACATCCATTCCCTTCTAATTAAGTTGGCCTAGTCTCAACCATTCAAGCCCCATGACTCTCAATCTAAAAACTTATAAATAGGGGTGTTATGAATGAGTTTGAGATCTTTTAACTTTACCTTGACTTCAAAGCTAAAGATATGAGAAATAGAGTGAGGAAGATCACCCTCTCCCAAGCTCCCCTTAAGCATCAATGTGCTAATCCTATGTAGATAAAGGTAGTGTCTCAACCTATTCCAATTTCTTTCTTGCTTATTTGCTTTTTATTTCTCCCTCATCTCAATTCTCTTGCATGCATCATATAGGATTACAAGCATCTTTAGTTTATCTTGGATTCCATTGTAGGATTATCTTAGATCTTGCATGCATCTTAGAACCACCATCAAAAAATGAGGTTTTAAACACCTTCAACATATCCAACCTTTTACCATACAAAGGAGAGGATGATGTAGACAACTCAGGGATGAGTTCCTTTTCAACTCAGGGAGAATGATATGGGAGCATTCCAAGATTGATGATGGGTCAAAGGAGATCAAGGACAAACTAGCTATGGATGGCCAAGATCTAGATCATAAGAACATGAGCATGATTGGTCAAAGATGGATGGAAGAAATTAAAATAAAGTACTTAAATGGTTTTGATCTTCCAAGAAGGATGTCTTTGTGCCAATATGAAAGACGCCTAGATTTTTTCAAAGATGGACGTTCCAGATCTTGAAGGATGCATGGTTGAATCTTGAATGGACATCTTAAATTTGCTTACTAGAAATCGTCCATTGACAAGTTAAAGTTTCCTTGCTTGAAATGGTAAAAAATGCCTCCAAGTATTCCTTGGTCAAGGGGTCAAGTGTTAACTAGTCAAAGATTAAAAGCTAGCAAGGCTAAGGTAAGTGCTTGCTTTGGAAGTAAATGAGTTTAAGAACTTTCTAATTTGTAATTCATATATTTAGAACTTGTTTGATTATATTTGCTAACTACTCAATGTTAGCAAGTATTTATTTAAAAACACTCGTGTTTAGGAAAATTTTAGTGGGCAAGTATGTCATATTTAGAAAGTATTATCTAGCTTAGGAAACTAATGTAATTAGAAATTTACTTGGTGGATTTGTACATTACTTATTTGGGAGGGCTGTTCCCATACATAAATACCTTAGATTTGAATCAAATAATGCATTTAAAGATTGCATATTCAATTGGAAATTTTTTCCAAGATTTGAGAGTGTGAACTACTTCACATCTATTGTGTTTTCTATATCACTTAGAGGAATCCAAGTGTGGTGAGGAGTCTAACTCCATATTCCAAGGTGGTGAGTTAGTTTTCTACCCATAGTCTTGTATCTCTTTGGTGGTGTCTCTGTATCCAAGGAGTAGTGAGCTATTATTTTTCTTTAATTTTTGTATCTAATTGGTGTTTCTGTATCCAAGGAGTGGTGAGCTTTTATTTAACTTTAATTCTATATCTCTATGGTGGTGATTTATCTATACCCATAGGGTGGTGACCTATTTCATTCTAACGTTCTGTATCTCTATGTTGGTGAATGTTCTGTATCCATGGAGTGGTGGATGTCCTTTTTCACATTATTTCACTATTTGTTGGCATACCTCGTTACCCAGTGTCATAAAACACTTTTAATTGTAGCATATCTTTTGGCCTCTAATTGAGTAATAAAGTGGGATGAAGTCAACTTTCCAAAATCTTGAAAATTCAATCAAGAAGTTCCCTCTCAGCATATTGTTAATAGAACAATTGAAAATATAAATGAAACTACCAAAGAAGATGTTCTAATTCAATTTCTTTAAAGGTCTACTATGCTACCTAGGTGTACATTAGTTTCTAGTTCAAGGATATCAACTATATCTTTGAATAATCAAGAAGAAACCTTAATAATAAGAATTTCCAAAAAATTGGATTTATCTTATCCTAGTGCACTTTACTTATCTCTATCTTGCCTTTAAATCTAAGCCATTCCCCAAGCTGAAAATGGTTTTGATAGGCTAAGCACCAAATTCCATAACTATAAGCTAATCTATCCTATGCTTTCTTAAGTTGAATATTTCACATATATTTTATCTATGTTTCTTTATGTTTAGAATCATCATCAAGAAGGCCTTAGACTAATTAGGGGTTAGCTACATGAATCTTGTTTATCCTTTCCCCTTTATCAAGTATCATGGCTTCATTTAGTTTAGAAGTTTTTAAAACCTTTTTCACTTCTATCCACATCCTTTTGGGTCTTCCCCTTGCCCTTTTAGAGCCTGTGACTTAGAGCGATTCACTCCTTCTAACCGGGTCTATTTTTGGTCTCTGTTGGACATGTCCAAACCATATAAATCTATCTTCTCTCATCTTATTACCTATTGGTGCTACTCCTAAGTTTCAATTAACATTTTATTTCTAATTTTATCATTTCTTGTCTTGCCACTCATTCATCTCAGCATCCTTATTTCAATTATGCCCATTATATGTACATGTTATTCCTTAATTGCCCCACACTCTAATCCATAAAGCATGATAGGCCTTACAACCATCATATAGATTTTTCCATTCATTTTGAATGACACTCGCTAATCACATGAAACTCTTGAGGCACATCTCCATTTATTTCAGCTTGCTTGGATTCTCTTGGTAACATCCCTCTCAATCTCTCTACTCTCATGAATTATTAATCCCAAGTATTGAAAGTGGCCTTTTTATGGAACTTCCTAATTATCAATCTTTACTGGTGCTTCACTCCCTCTCCTCTCCTTGTTAAAATTGCATTTCGTATATTGTATTAATCAAAACTATATCATTTGCAAATAACATGCACCATGGAATCTCCTTATGCATATGTTTTGTTAACTCATCCACAAACAACAAGAAAAGGTACATGGTCAATATTGATCCTTGGTGCAACCTATAGTGATAGGGGAATCATCGGTCTCTTTACTAGTAGTCCTAACATTAGTTATTGCTCCCTCATACATATCCTTAATTATGCATATATACCCCCATGAAACCCCTCTTTCGCCTAACACCCACCATATTATATGTCTAGGAAATGTAACATGAGCTTTTTCTAAGTTAGTAAAGACCATGTGGAGTTCCTTCCTCCCCTTTGTATATTTCTTTATTAACTGTATAAGGAAGAAAATAGCTTCTATGGTAGACCTCCTAGGCATGAAACCAAACTAGCTTTCTAATACATTCTTTTCATGTCATTGCCTCTTTGCAATCACTCTTTTCCAAATTCTCATGGTATGGCTCATACATTTGATCTCACGATAATTAGTGCAACTTTGTGTACCTCCTTTATTCTTATAAGTTGGTATGATAGAGCTTATCCTCCATTTATCTGACATTTTTTATAGTTTCCAATCTTGTTAAATAACTTTGTCAACCAAACTACTCTAGTATCTTCCTTCTAGACCTCTATTTGTATACCATTGCGCCCTAAGGCCTTTCCTAATTTATATTTTTAAAGGTTTTTTTTTGCTTTAGGTATCCTAATCCTATACATACATACATACATACATACATACATACATACATACATACATACATACATACATACATACATACATACATATATATATGTTTCAACATCGTTTGGTTTATGATTCTTTCAATCTCTATATTCTCAAGGCAATTTTCATTTAGTAATTTTTGAAAGTAACTTTCCCACCTTTGATTGATCTCGTCATCTTTGACTAGTATCCTTTGGTGATCACTTTTAATGCATTTAATGTGATCTAAGTCCTTACTCTCTATTCTCTTATTGTTGTAAGTTTAAACACATCTTTCTCACCTTCTCTTGACCCTAATATATTATAAAGATCATTATACTCCCATATGCCTTGAATTTAGCCTCACTACTCATTTAGCAACCCTTTTAGCATTTTTATATTATGCAAAGTTCTCAACATTTCTAGGCCTTTTTCATGCTTTAAAATACACTTATTTTTCTCTTATAACTTTTTGCACCTTTTCACTCTACCATCAAGTTTCCTGTACTAGTTGCTATTTACCTTTAAGTACTCTTAGGGGACCTTTTTCAAATTTTCAATGGCCTTGGCCATATTAGTCCATATGATGTTTACTTTTGTATTATTTTCCCACTTTCCTGATATCATCAACTTATTTTTGAATGATGTTATCTTCTCTCCTTTTAAGTTCCACCACTTAGTTTTTAGGCACCTATTAAGTTCATTTCCTTTCTTCCATCTCTTAATATAAATATCAATAACCATTAACGTGTGTTGTGTGGTTAAACTTTCACAAGGTATCACCTTACGATCTTACACATTGATCTTTCGGTATTCCTAACTAGAACAAAGTCTATTTGGGTTTTATATAATCTAATTTTAAAGGTTAATAAGTATTTATCCCTCTTCTTAAAGTATATGTGTAATGCCCGAGCAATTTACACTATTTTTAACGAAAATTGAACATTCTATAGGGAATAAACTGAGTTAAATGTTTCACTTTATTTAAAATATTAAACAAAGGAATTTGTGAGGAAACTTACTACCATTAGATTCTACTCAAAAAATGGAATCCAACGCCTCAAAAATCACCCAAAACGGAGTTCGTATGAAGAAGTTATAGCCATTTAAAGATAGGGGTATTTCTGAAAATTAAACAAAAAAGGGACAAAAAACGCAGGGGGCCGTTTTGATAACGGCACCCCCTATCGTCTTCAACCTCAAGAACCCTCCAGAAAACCCTAAATCCTGATTTCTCTAGAAAACCCCAGGGGAAAGGGTGGCACCGCCATTGAGGGGCACCCCCTTCTCCCCTCTATAAAAACCCCATCTCCCCCTCTTCCAATTCGCGTTTTTTCCAACCAATTGAGACTGGGGTTTCCGGAAAAAACCGGAAACCCGTCTCTTTGTGTTTTTCGACAATGGCTAGGCCCAAGTCAGGCCGGCCATTGCCATTTCCTATGTTCCCTTTCTCCGTTCTGGTCTGGCAATAGGGTTTCCACCTTCTTTGAGCTTCCCGGTGAGCAGGCACACCTATCGGAAAAAGGGCGTCCCCAGGCTGCCCAGGTAAGCCATTTCTCTTCCCTTACTCTGCGTTTGCTTCCCCCAAGCCAGATCCATGCCGGATCTGGTCCTTCCTGATCGTTTTCCAGCCGGGTTCTTGGCCGAAAAATGCCCAAGCCAGCTTGGGCCGGCCCTGCACGAACAAAACACCCCAAGCCAGGTCTAGACGACCTTGCACGAGCTAGGCGTCCCAGGGACGCCTTGCTCCATGTGCGCCTAGGACAAGGTCCCAGGGATGGGCTCCGGGCGTACGACAATGCGTACACTGTCCCAGGTGCGGCCCTCGGGTGCGCGTGTGACATAGGGCACGGGTCCTGGCTCGACCAGGATGCATGGGGTGCCCTGGGAGCTGAGACGCGCCATGCTACAAGGTGTGTCCATGCGATGATGCGCGTCATAGCACGTTGCTTGAGCATGTATGTACGCGTGCAAAACGCAGTCCCTGGCACGGCCTTTGGGCGCGCATGCACGTAAGGCGGTCGCGGTTTAACCAGGATACACGAGTGTCCTGGGAACCGGGGCACGCGGACCTATTGAGACTTTAAAGTTAGATTAGAGGATAAATTATAGAATTTAACTATTAGAAAGTAGATCCATATCATAGGATCTACCCTGACAATGAATTAGGCAAGGACCATTGACCCTAAACAGCATATTTAGCGGTTTAATAGATTAAAATTAATAAGGACTCCTTGTATCCATTCATACCTAGGAGTTTATAAAATGAGACCCAGGGACGGGTTGAGTGCTAAAGGACGCTATTCCATGAGACTTTGAGGTAGGTGCTCTATCGCTACTAGAATTTTTTTAAAGAGCCATGATTGTTTTATGCATGTTTTAAGTACAAATTATATAACTTGTTTAGCATGACTTAATTCAGCATACATATGATAAACGCTTTATGCATAGATATGTTTTGCAAATAACTGCATATACGTTATGCATAGATTTGTTTTGCAAACAATTGCATATATTGCATGATTTGTGAGCATTGAGTTCTTGCAAAATTGCATGTCCTTGAGGGTTACCCAAAGACGCTGGAGTGCCCAAAAGACGCTGGGTAGGCCGTTGTGAGAGCCAGGCAGTTGTGAGGGACCCAAAGAGGACATGTTTTGAAAAAGAGGTTTTTTGCTTGTTTGATCTTATGTGATTTGGGCTAGTAAGCTCATGGGTGCTATGCCGAGGGGTCTAGGTTGGCCACCCAGCCTCTACCACTACTAGGTGGAATGGGTACCACGCCCAAAAAGGGCATGTCCCTACGTCGACTGCATGTGGTACAGGAGGCTACCACTGGTGTCACGGCACTGGGTCGATGTGTCATATGCCCCGTGGAGGTATATGATCCTATGTCCCTAGGTACCCGGGGACCACACATCGACCTAGTGCAGGCTATGACGCTGTGTCCTCAGGTACTCGGGGACCACATGGCGGCAAGGTCGTGGGCATAGTTTGGACCCTATGGTTTGATGATTTACTTGCATTGCATATAGCATGACATGAGGTTGGTCGACCATACCATACCAGATATCCATGAGTTGGATTCAGTGGAGCATCTTATGCACATCATTATGTTTATGATATATGATACTTTCGACTTGGACTATGCTATTCTTTAAGTCGTTAGTATTCCAATTTGACAGTGGTTTTTAATATCGATATTGAACGTGATTGTTCAAACATGCACATGTTTTTAAGAGCATATGATTTTAAACATAGCATGCATTGCAAAACCAGTAGTGATAGACTCCTATTGAGTATAGTATATACTCACCCTATCCTAAACATTTTTCAGGATAGTTCCACTCACAAATAGAAGACATCTCAGGAGATGTTAGTGCTACGAGCAAGTGAATAAAAAAGGAAACAATTATACATGTAAGTAAACTCTCAACCCTTTGGACATGTATTTGTATTTATTCTGATTGGACTATGTCTTTGGATTGGATAGACCTGGGGAAAAGCATTTATGATTTTTGAAGTTTTTCAAAAACTACTTTGATGGTTGTGAAAGCAAATGACACTCGGGGGTTTTCAAAATGAGTTTAAAACTAAAGATTTTTCGCTGCATTGCATGATTTTTATAAAATGGTTTTCAAATAGGGATGCATCCCCCCTTAGAAATTTAGATCTTGCATTTAAAAATGCATGTGAAAACCCAGGTCGTCACAATATGTTTGCTAAAGCTAGGTTATATGCCAAAGCAAAATCAACAATAGCTTTCCCCATCTCATTTTCTTCTCTAACACTATACCCTCAATGTACCCTATCATATCCTTCATTTTCTTTTTATACATGACAATTTATGCATGCTTGTATAAATATCCCCTTAGTGTTGGGAATTTCTCACATTACTCCCTCGATATCTTTCTAGAACTGTTTCTTGATTCTATCTTCTAACCTTACTTGGGGTCATATGCAGTTATAACATTTATAATCTTCTCTCCTAGAATAAGTTTTATTAGCAAAAGTATATCACTGGTTCTTGTAACTTCTAAAACTTTAACCTTTAATTGTTTATCCATCACTATCCCTCCTCTATTTATATTATTATCCTTTACTATGTACCAAAGCTTATACCCATCTATTTATCTAGTTTTAGCCCCTTTTCACTTGATTTTTTGGACATAAGCTATGTTGACTCTCTTACATTTCAACATACCCAATGCACATAAAGTGCAATTAGATAAGATAAATCTATGTGCATACTTAGATTTATCATTCCTCGAGCTCATATTTGAGAGAACCAAACTGCTTGTATGGTGTTAGCAGAGCATTATATGGAATGAGTGGCTTGAGATGACCTAAATTTGGCATAAGATGAAGTGAGATAAATTAAAATATCACTTAAGTCAGTTGAGATGAATTGAAGGAGATGGTTGAAATAGTTGAGATGCATTACAGGAGATGGGTTGAGATGACATAATATGGCTCATTTCCATTTAAAGCTAAGTACAGAAGTGGTGCTGAAATTTGAATGAGTATAAATGGCTATCTTTTACACTAGAAATGATCTCCACATTCAATAATAAAACTTGAGATGATCTAGCTTAAGTCAAAGTGACATGCAAACCATTAACAGTGAGCTAGGTTAGATTGAGATTTCTCATATCCCTCAAGCACCACTAACAATGAGCTAGGATGAGATGATTTTCATCTCAAGTACCACTAATAGTGAGTTGAAATAAGATGATAATATATCACTTCATCCCAACCTAGCTCAAGTGCCACTAAGAGGGATATAGCCCATCTCATCTCATCTCAAGTCTGCTCACTCCATCTCAAGCACCATTGATGCATCTTTATATAACTTAGTCTATTGATGGGCCATGCACTTGAAAACTCATCAATTAGACAATTGTAGGCTTCTACCTTAGCTTGTTTTGGCTGTAAAATTGAGCATCAAACCATTCACCATCCAATTCTAAGACTCTACACGAATAATTATGATTGGAATATGAGGAATGCTAAAACGAAGTGCTTGTGAGCACTTTGGCTACTTTTGCACGATGGGGTTCACTTATAGAGGATCTACTTAGTTTATCTAATTCATTTGGCTTCAGATGTCTTCTAGTCCAAAAATCATGCAGATTGGCATGTTAGAAGATCATGTTTTTTGTTTATAACATAGATCATTGTTTTGAAAGTTTCTACCTGCCCATGAAAGAAGATCTTTTTAGATTTAAGAATCATTCAATGTACATGATTTTTGGACAAAGATATCTTAAGCTAAATAAATTAGATGAAGTAATAGATGATCTCTAGACGACCCCGTCATACAAAAAAAGTAGAGCTAAGCGATTATGGGTGTGATTTGATTTAGCATTCTACTAAGAATATTTTAGATATCTTAAAATCTGGACCCCCTGTAGACTTATCTATTGCCGAAGATATGCTACAGCCACGGAAACAGACTCCCTAAAAAAGAGGCATAATAAAGATACGAACAAAACCCGATACTTCTCTGCTCGCTCGCTGGCTCTCGTTTCGCTTTGTCTTTTGGTTTTGGTTGCAGGAAGGAAGAACGAAGAAAACCAGTTCAAAAAGTCATTCTTCACCCATAAATTGAAGATGAATTCCACTACCCGTTTCTCATCCCCTTCATTCCTAGGCCATGAAACCCTAGTTTTCTCTCTACTGTCGCGGTAAATATCTCATTTCCTTTTGTGTTATCCTCGTTTACGGCGTGGAATGGAAGGACAGCAGCACAATCCTCGAACTGTTGAAGAAGTCTTCAAGGATTTCCGAGGCAGACGGGCTGGGATGATTAAAGCTCTCACTACCGGTTTTCCTCTCTCCAATCCTTCTTAAATCCATTAATTTTCTCCCTCCATGGTTGAAATCTTCTTTTTTATATTTTCCTTGTATGTATTATTTCTGGGTTTTTACTGCTTCTCATGATTTCCTTGCATTTCCTCTGTTTTGGTCGTTGCAGATGTGGAGAAGTTTTATCAGCAATGTGATCCCGGTGAGTTTTTCCTTTATCGATTTGGTAACATTGGGGTTTTCATTCCATTTCTTTTTGAAATTTATGGGCTGTTTGGCACAGAAATAAGCCTTAAAACTCCGGGAAGTTATTTCAGTGCAAGTTGAAAGGTTTATTTATCTATACGTATTTAAATAAACTTATCCATGTTTTATTGGCTGCCAGTAGAGAATGTGTAGATCATTATCCATGATTAAGCTTATCTGTGGTTTCTTATTACTGTGTCACACAAAAAAGGGCAGCCCCGGTGCACGAAGCTCCCGCCTATGCGGGGTCCGGGGAAGGGGCGGGCCATAATGGCCTAAAGTAGGCAGCCTTACCTTGCTTTTTTTGCAAGAGGCTGATTCCACGCCTTGAACCCGTGACCTCAAGGTCACATGACGACAACTTTTACCGTTGCGCCAAGGCTCCCCTATTACTGTGTCACACAGCACCTTATTTTTTTGAAGATACGTCTATGCATGTTTTCTAGAGGTGGTTATATTGTTCGTGTCAATTTTGGTTCAATTGTTTTAAAATGTTGTGTCCTTATTTCCTTTCTTGTGTATTTTCAACTTGTTTTTCTTTTATAATCCCTTACAACTTGAATTAATGTATTTATTGTTCATACTTTTTCTTTTCAGAAGACTTGAAATTTATGCTTTTTTCGTGCTTTTATAAGTTGAAACTGAAAACTAGTAGGAAATAAAGGAGGAAAATTCTTTATGACTTGAATTCTTCTGCTTTTGTTTCTTTTCTTTGCTTTTTGTAATTTTGATGCCATCTTTTCTCCTTGTAGATATTCAGTTTGTGACAATTACTTTTTGTTAATTGCTTGGCATTCAACAAATTTACTACATTGTAGATTGTTACTTGGGTCTTTCATTAGTGTGCTTAAACTATTCTATATAATACTTGGTTCATTCAGGACTTACTGTCAGTGTCATATCTGCTGCTTTTAGTTATTCTTGTTAAGCATGGGATCAAATCATCTCCAGAAGAAGTACGAGATTCAGTTTCTCCAACAAATTTTTATACTCTCTCAACAATTAGAGATTTGTCAAATGTATAAAATGTTGCTTCTTCTGAGTTTCAGTAGTTCCTGTCTTGCCAATAGTCTTCCCTTTTAGGAAAGAAGGCATTATGTTTTTGGTGTTAGAACTTAAATGTATAAAACATATCTAACCGACTCAGATGTGCCTCCCTCTGAAGTTCTGCTTTCCAATAAATTGGCATTGGCATTTGAATTTGGTATTCAGTCCCTGGCCATACTAAGTCAATAAACAAAGTATGAAATTTGAAATATATGACTACCAGTTTAGAGTGCATGGAGTCTGCTACAAGAATATATATCAACTCCTTTCTTCAGCTTCTCCACCAAGGTTTCTTTTTCTCTCATATGGGTATTACCTTTAAGCTGCATGGTGGGGAAGTAGGAGTTAAGGAAGTAGAGTTCCCAATATGCCTATAGTCAATGAATACATAGTGAAACAAAGTAACAGGTCTCCTTTTGACCCTCAAGGCTTGCCTGCTAGTGTCAAGAGCCTCCTTATGGACCACTGTTTAACAACATATAGCCTACTTGCACCAAGACACATACAGCTGTCAGTCCTATCTGTTGGAATTCCATGCCTAAGGTACTATTCGGGTTGATCAATAGCATACACCAGTCAGTACAGGTACCTAGACATTCTACAAAAAATAGCTCTGCTCTTACAACGGAATTAATCAACTCATGTATGTAGGTATGTAGGCATTCTAGTCAATTGCTCCTCTCTTACTATGGAATAAAATCAACTGATGTAGGCTCTATCTGGGCATTCTACTGGCTGTAGATACTCACATCATTGATTAATCTCACACTAAGAGAGGACTTCTTGTTCCTTTATCTTGGAACTTGAAAATAGGAAGTCTTATCTCATTGATCTGAGCTCTATCACCCTACTGCAAGCTTGTAGGCCCTACTGAAATTAGGCATGCATTAAATGGCATGGTTATGGGACCCATATTGCTTCACCAAAAAAAAGTATGCTACCTTTTGTTCCTTAGTCAAGAGAAATTCTGTGCTCATGCATTTACAGCTATATCATTCACCATTAAGAGTATGGAGGTATAAATTGAAAGAGAAGACCGGGGAGTAGGGACCAAACTTGAAAAATGTGTTGACAATGAGAAACAAAAGTGAAATAGTTTCAATAGTGATAAGAAAGATTCTGAAACTCCCTTGAGGTTCTAGGTTCAGTCGGTTGTAGGTTCATGGTCAGAGAGTTGGAGTTGAAGTGACCCAGTTCCCACATGCTGTCATGCTTTATATCTGTGCATATCTTATTATTTATACAGACGCACATTATGTATACACAAATATATTATATTCGTGGCTGCTTGTGTCTGTTCTGTTTGTACATATATATGCATGTAAATATTAAGTAATAGCGTGCTGCATAACCATTATATCAAAAAAGTAAAAAGACGAGGGAAGATCTGGTAAAGGGGGTTTAAGTATCATCCCTACATTTAGATATATGCATCAGTGGCGAGACACATTTTGTATCTCTGATGATAAAAAGAACAAGGTTTCTTAAATCTCCATTTCCTGCTCCTAAACTTGCTTCTTGTGCCTCCAGGAATATAACCTCTACTTCAATGCTTTTGATGATTTATAGAGGAATGGACAACGTCATTCATTACAGTATTGCACTAAAAATTCATAAATAGCACCTTGTTTGAGAGTCCAGCTAACATATTCCATAAATCCAAAAATGATTTAATTATTCTAAGAAATTCACATAATGAGAATAGTATTATTAACATGATATGACTTGCTTGTTTTGTTATTCAACAACTTAGTAAGTAGCCACGCATCAACTTGGAAGGCAAAGGGGGGGAAGAGGGGGTGGGGTGGGGTTGTGTGTCTATCTATTTGTATGTGCATGCACGTGCATGTGTGCATATGTATATATATATATATATAGTTTCAAGTGGAGGTTTTATTTGTTTTGTCCTTCAGTCAGCTACTATAGGGAGAAAATTTTCATTTGTTATAAAGTAGACTGTGGTGTGATCAGTTGATGAGGACAATGTTGCATACTCGTTCTCAAGACATTGGTGGTGCATTGACAGAAAAAGAGAATCTTTGTTTGTATGGACTTCCCAATGAGACCTGGGAAGTCAATCTGCCTGCCGAGGAGGTGCCTCCAGAGCTTCCTGAGCCAGCTCTGGGAATAAATTTTGCTCGAGATGGAATGCAAGAAAAGGACTGGTTATCTCTAGTTGCAGTTCATAGCGATGCATGGTTACTTGCGGTTGCGTTCTATTTTGGCGCACGCTTTGGATTTGACAGAAATGAAAGGTGACAATTTAGTTTTGAGCTGTATTTGTAGAATTTTATTAAAAATATGCCTTTATCATCTTCCTTTATTCTTTCCTCCAAAGTTAAGTGCATATTATATGTATTGACGCAGACGACTAGCAGACAGACACACTATGTGCACTCATATATAGTATATCAAGTTCTTCAAATAATGATTGGTACAAGACTTCTTACATTCAGGGAGATTTTAAACCCTAGGAGTTCAGACTTTAGAGTAGTAATAAGATACTTCATATTATCTTCTAGTCTTGAGTATTTCTAAACACAACCTTGTATACTATAGAGTTGGTAATTTGATTGGTTATTTGGTTATTTGGTCAGTTGATCTGTGGGTGTTCTTGTTTTAGGGAATTGTTAATTTGAATGTTTATTTGGTCTGTTGATCAGTCCTTTATTAGGTTTCTTTCTATTGGATATGCCACATTTTACTGTTGCACTAAACCAAGTTAGTTGAGTGACCTGACTCTCAGCTAAAAAGTTGTGGGTTCAAATCTCTTCATCATTTGGAAAAAAATTAAAGGTCTACTGTTAGTGGTTGCGACCAATGTGGTCATAAAGACCATATAGCATGTATCATCATGTTGGTTCTGCCTAAGCTTATCAAATAAATTGTTTTTGTAATGTGTGGGCAACTGTTTTGTTCTCCTTGAAATTGTTATTTATCAATTCAGAGTGGGTAATTTACTTTTCAGAAAAGGATGAAAAACCCAGTTCTGTACAAATTTTTTTACAGTGACGAAATATTGAATTGCTTGTCAGCTTTCAAGTTTGCAGTGATCTAGTTTACTTTGTTTGTTCAAGTTTTTCAACCTGTGTAGTGTTGAAATTGTCATTGATATGCTGGCTAACCTTGATCTATATATTCTGAACCTGGTCTCTCTCTTCTCTCATGTTTAGAAAACTTGGGCTTTTGTATATCGTATATCAAGTCTAGTGATAATAACATCTGTTATGTAGGTAGCTTGCTTGAGAAGTGTTAGAAAAGTACTCTTTGAAATATCCTTTTGGGCTAGTTGCGAGTTCAGGGAACAAAAATGAAAATAGCTAGTTGAATTGGGGAAACGAGAACCCAATCACCAAAAAAGGGAAATTTTAAAAAAAAATACAGATTTTCATAGATCATCAATTAGATACACAATATGTCTGAATGAGAAGCACAAAATGAGTAATCATCAATACAATTCGAAACCAAAAGTTTCATATAAAAGAATAAGAGATGCCATTCAGCAACCATATGTAATTTATACAATTTAGATTAAGAGTTTAAGACTAGGTTCATATGAAAGATACAATCTATGTATCTAACAATCAAATGCCAAGATTCTAAATTCTAACTTCCCCCACATTTAAGAAAAGTGTTTGCCATTACAAGCGAAACAAACACCATTACATCCCAATTCTCCAATTATTCAACAACATACGTATTGATGTAGCTCATCTCCCACTAAGTGGATTTTCTTACAGGACGCTCTTTTTCTTGCCCTTTGAATGGGAAGAAGTAGCACCTGTGATGTAAGAAAGCATGCAAAATGACCTAATCTATATGCTCAGATCAAATCAGAATTAACTTAAATAAGAAAACATAAATTAAACTATGATGAGCACTTTAACGTGCAGAAAATGAGTCTTAATCAGCATTAATAACGTACAATGAGTTATGGGATTTGCAGACTGTCCTAGATTTCTATTGATTAAGGTAAAATTTGAAGTTTCAATCCAGATTGTCCCTCTAATTGACGAACTATCCTGATTAAGCTTTGGATCTAGGGTTGTGGAATTTAATGCAGGATAAGAATTCCGGATTATTACTGACACAAATCACATAACTACACACAGCTCAGAAATCATCCGCTAAAAGACAAGGTAGAAAAATATTGACTTATAGAACATGATGAAACAATAGTAATTCGGCCTTATACTGAATGCGGATTCATGCCCACGGGAAGGAATCTAGAAAGAGGAATCTACCAAGTTTAATGAAATTTTCATTCATTATTCGTCACTTACACAAAAGAGAAAAAGATCTTAAGTAGGGGCATCCGACCCTCATCTATAAAAAGACAAAATTGCCCCTACTTAAGTCACAACACACTAGGAAACCTAATACCCTTAGTGGTAAATATCCAAAGTAAACTAAACTATAACATAACATAAAAAAAATGTCGGATGATTGTCCCCATCAACTTGTTATGTAGTTATCTTTAATATTAGTTTTGTAATAAAAATAAGATAAAGTATTGAAAAGACAGCTAAGAATAATGAAGTTTACTCAATTTATGGTATTTTCATACCTCATTTGTCCTTGTTTGACGAGTATAGGTCGTAATACGAGGTTGGGTGCTGGCCCTAACCTCTCTAGCATCTCTACCTCTGCTAGGTAGACCCTTAAACTCCCTCAATCGGACCGCTGAGAACAAGATCTTCCTCTTCCCCTTTCTTTACTTTGTCATGCAGTGTGAAAGGACACAATGGAGAGCAGCTATCCAAGGTGGAAGGAACGCACTAGGCATTATTAACATCATCATTATCCTCATCACTTGAAATATCATCTAGTCTTTGCCATGCCTTTTCTTCTACATCTATGAATGATACATCAGTTGCTGGGAACCCATGATTAAGGTCTCAATGTTTGTGATCAAGACCTTAATATTGTATCTTATTAGACCTAGAATATTCAAGAAATTCATTCCTTTGTAAGAAAGAGTTGATAGAAGCTATTAAAAGGCCTAAGGCTAATTATTGATAATTGATACCTAGATAGCATCCTCAAGTTTGAATGGAAGGAGACTAATGTATCAGCACTGCTGGAGCTTAATTTGGTACTCATCATGCTATGGATGTAGTTGTAAACACTCAATATTCTCTTAGTCAAAGAGTTACTAACAGGCTGAGCAAGGACTTTCAATTCTATTATTTGTTGCTCCATAGTTGCCACCAATTTAGGGCTGTCATCATTCCTTCGGCATCTTCTCTAGCTCCAGGAGAAGTCCACATCATTCCCCTATGCTGGGCTAATTCATCAAGCTGTGATCTTAATGTGTTGGCTAGGTTTGAATTACCATGAGCCATTGTTTAAATGGCTTGGACAGCTCCATTCCATAGCTTTATATCCTGATCTACCAAAAGCCATTTATACAACAAAACTATTACCATTTATAAACGTTTGAAAGGAAACATATCGTAATCATATATGAAAGACAATATATTCAAACATGGGCGGCTTCTTGGCTTCCCTCATGGTGGAGGAAGTCGTAAATATTTGGGTTCATGGTATTTTGGGGTCAATACATGAGGTGAGCAATGAAGAGGCACATTCATCTTGCACCACGTTATATCCATAATTGCTTCAATCTTTGTCTTCATTCCAAGTTCATTATTTGTACCAAAACATGTTGAATTTTACCCAACATATTATTGATCCCCTCACACATGCCGCTTATTAGGACACTCTTTTTATCGTAATATCTAATCATCCTATAGATTAGCTTGGTAATGTCCAAAGATAACTGCTCCTTCCAGAACTCGTCTTCAGTGTTGATGTTTCCTTCAACTTCAAGTGTTGCATCTTTAATTTTGGGATATTTGATTTCTCTCATCTACTTGCTCCATGAGTACGCATTGACACAAAACTTCAATGATAGCTTCACCCAGCAGTCTATGCATGGTGACATAAATGGACCGAACACGGTCTTCTTCACCTTTAGAAGTTCAAGATGTGAAATAGTCCCGAAGATGGTAAGTGCATGAGAGTGGTTGTTGATGAACTTAATCACTTTCTCGCATGTGAAGGACAACTCATGCATATGAGAGTGTGAACCACATTTTGGGTCCAAAATACATGAGGAAATGCTATACTAACCTCTCTGTCCACATTCCTACAATTAGGAGCATTATTAGTAAGAATCTAAACCACATTTGAAGGCCTCCCTTTCCTTACAACTCTGATTAGGAACTCTCTGATATTTAAACCCGTCTTGTCTACTCTAGAGAAGTCTTCGGTGTCAAGGAAGACACTCCTATCTATTTTTATGCCAACACATTAATGAGCTGATTTCTCAAGTTTGTCTACCCACATGACACAATTGATAGGCCAAATCTTAGCGAAGAATCTTTGATTGTCTGCAACTCTCTATTCACTCTGTCTTTCTCATTATCAAGCAAGGTAGTTCTTGCCATTTCATACACTGGACTCTTGTAGATTGACATCTGACTAATTGTTGCAATCATTTCTCACCAATATGGAGACCGTAATACATTGAATGGTATTCCATTAGCAGCCAAACATCTTAAGACTTTATAGTCCACATCCTCTCTTTCTTGAGCCTTGAAAGCCTTTGGAAATAGAGTTGAGTTTTGTCCTCTTCCACTAACATTTGAAGATTTACTCTCCAAATGAAGCCTCGACTTTTGACAAGACCTTACACTTGGTTGTAGTTACCCCTTTCTACAACTCTCTTCACTCTTCTTCTCAATTCTGGATCTCCTTTCACTGTAATGCTATATTTGATACCTTTGCTTTGCCCCCTTCATGTCTGATGAAGTGTCTAAGACCAAGTGCCTAAGATGCTTACATAACTGCTAAGAGACTAAAATCAAGTAGGGGCTAACTGCTAACTGCTAACTCAGAATATCAGATTATTAATTATTAAGCATGGAATTATATTTTCATAAATGGGGGAAAATCAAAATCAGGATCCCCGAAGTATTCACATACAGGGGTAACATAAAATCAGAATGTTAGAATCACATAATTTAGCATGGAATAATCAGGAACAATGAAAAGAGATATCGACATCTGAAGATTCTGAAGTAAATCGATACCAAAAAAAGGGCGGCTTGGTGCATGAATCTCTTGCGTATGCGGGGTTTGGGGATGGGGTGGACCACAAAGGATCTATAGTAGTCTGCCCCTTCCACAGACCCCTCATACATGGAGCTTCGTGCATTGGGTTGCCCTTTTCAGAGTTCAGAATCTTCAGATATCGTTATCTTTTTTCATTTTTCCTGATTATTCCATGCTAAATCAGGCATGTAAAATCAGTACTCTTTATCAATTAATGAAGCATGAGATAAGCAAGAAAAATGGAAAAGAACTCTAACCAAACAAAAAATAGTGGGGCAGAAAATGCACAGCTGGCCGGAAATGGAGAACTTCGGGCTGAATAGAGTGAAAAAGACACAGAGATAGAGGATTCATAGGCTTAGGGCTTACATTGAAATGGATTTGGGGGGAAATGAAAATTGACTATAGTTTTCTGCCAAATCAGAAATAAATAGAAAGATCCCTTAGGATTTCATTATTTACGAGAAACCCAAAAAGGCAATCTTGTAAATAATGTTAAGTTTGAACCCATTATGAAAAGGCAGTGCAAAAATGTAAAGAAAAAGGAGGAAACACCTCAAAGAAATGCATTTCCTAAAACACCGAAGCATGTTTCAACTAGTTTGGTAAGACAATTCCTTGGATAGGGAATCTAGATTCCCTGATATACAAATCTCGTTTCCACAATTTGTGAAAAGTCATTTCCCCAATTAAGGAAATGGGATTTAAGCTAGGGAAACATGTACTTGACATTGCTGAGGAAACAAATCATTTCTCATTTTCGAATTGTAGTTTGAAAAAACGTTTTACTCCAGCAGTAGGACGTTTTCCGCAACTAGATCTTGGGTAGTTTGGATGTTTGATGGTAATTACAAAGAACATTATAAGCTTGTGAAGTTTGATTAAAAACAAAGGAAGTATTGATAGCATATCAATTTATTTATTATCAGATTGTGTTCTAGGTTTATAGAAGTTAGTTTAGGGATGTTATTTTATTTCCTATTATTTTATTTTCCTTTTTAGCTGTTTCGTTTCCTGATTTCTTGTTATTTCTCTAGATTCTAAGATCTGGATTTAGGTTATATTTCCTATATATAATGGGTGCTTTCAATTTTGATCGTCCCTCTAATTGACCAACGGTCCTGATTAAACTTTGGATCTAGGGTTCAGGAATTTAATGTAGGATAAGAATTCTAGATTATTACTGACGCAAATCACGTAACCACACGCAACTCAGAAATCATCTATTAAAAGACAAGGTAGAAAAGAACTAACTTACAGAATAGGGATGAAACAATAGTAATTTGGCTTTGTACCGAAGGCCGCTTCACGCTCATAGGAAGGAAGCTAGAATGAGGAATCCACCAAGTCTAATGTAATTTTCATTCATCACTCATCAAAAACACCTTATGAAAAAGAGAAAAAGATCTTAAGTAGGGGACATCCAACCCTAATCTGGGAAAAAAGACAAAATTTGCCTTACTTAGGTCACAACACACTAAAGGGCAGCCCTGGTGCACAAAGCTCCCGCCTATGTGGGGTCCGGGGAAGGGGCGGGTGACAATGGCCTAAAGTAGGCAGCCTTACCTTGCATTTTTGCAAGAGGCTGATTCCACGCCTTGAACCCGTGACCTCTAGGTCACATGACGACAACTTTTACCATTGCGCCAAGGCTCCCCTTCTAGGTCACAACACACTAAGAAACCTAATACCCTTAGTCGTAAATATCCAGAGTAAACTAAACTATAACATAATATTAAAAAAAATATGGTATGATTGTCCCCATCAATCTCCCCAGCTGAAAAGGCATTGACCCTTTCGAAGTAGGAATATCAGACCTCTTAAGTGTATGTGTGCCTAATGTGAGGTCTTTAAATGCATAAACATACACTTGACTTGTTAATAAAAAACCTCCACGTATGTAGCTTCCTAATGTGAGGTCTTCAAATAGTGCCTACATACATGGGTCTTCAATCATCTCTTACATGTACATCTTCCCAGGGTGGGGACTTCATTGTAGTACATATATACATGTAAGAGGTCTTCTGCTCTTAAGGACTTGATGATATAGGGGCCCTCCGTCGCCTTTGATATGTCCTAAAGTCACATCTAAGGTGGTGATCATCATCATTATTGCCTCGTGGTGAAAGTGGGCCTCGTGGTATAGTAAATTGTCGATAGTAATCCAAAAAGTCTGAATCTAGGCACTGAAGCTCGTATTTTGTGATCCAGGTACAATCAGACGCTGGCCTATCCTTCTACTTGACAAGGCTTTTTGATAACCCCCTTGCCTAGTGGACATTATCTGATTGTCAAGTATGTCCTTTGCCTTCACTTTTGTGGGACGAACTTGTGGCTATGGAGGTAATGGCTGCATGGGTGGGGCATGGGGCCTAGGGCTTTGGATGGGCTGGCTAGGATTAGTGTTTGGGTTAGGGTTAAGACTAGGATCAATGGGTGAACTGGTGGGGTGACGAAAAGGAACTAGATCCTCCACATTAAACATTGAACTAATTTCCCAATCAAGAGGATTATCCAAGATATAAGTATTCTCCCCTACCCACCTCAGTATTCGAAAGAGACACGCATTGGTAGCTTGTAATTTTTGAGTGACTCCTCGTGGAAATTGTTCATGTCTCATGTAGACATGACATGATCACTTGCCTAAAATTCCCTATATCGTCTATGCAAGTCAACAACAAATTTATATTTCTCATCTATGTAGTTAGAGGCGCGAGGTGCAAAGGGGTGCGCCTAGGCGCATGCCTGAATCATGAGGTGCAAAATTATATTTTTAATAATTAAAAATTAGCTAAAAATGCTAAAATTTAGCTAAAATAACACTAAAATACAAAAAAAGCATGGGAAAGCTATATATATGGATAAGAATAAGTATTAACTAATAAATAAATAAATAAAGAATTTTTTTTCTAATTTTTGTAAGTTTTATTTTAGAAAAAATTGAACAAAATAACACTAAAATACAAAAAAAGCATGAAAAGTACATCATACATGAAGATACAAGCATGGGTAAGCTATTTATGTGGATAAGAATAGGTATTAACTAATAAATATTAAAAAAAAAACAATTTTTTCCTAAATTTTGTAACTTTTATTTTCAAAAATATTAAAAAAATAACCCTAAATTACAAAAAAGAGATGAAAAAATTATCGCACATGAAGACACAAGCATGGGAAAGCTATATATGTGAATAGATATACGTTTCAATGAAGAAATATGAAAAAACGAAGACTTTTTTATATTTTCGTAACTGATTTTTTCAGCAAAACAGTAAAAAACCTAAAAACAAACGCAAATCTAGAGCAAAGAAGTATAAAACTCAAATGGAATGTTTTCTTATATATATAGAACTAAAACCCATCAAGATCTATGGAAAATAGTTAACAAAAAACAAAAAATTTGAAAAAACGGTACTGTTTTTTACGTTTTTTTACAGAAACTATAAACAATGCTAGGATTTGTAAATCCATACCATTTTTTGCTTAGATCTGTTAAAGATCAAAGAGGAATGGTCGTTTTCACCTTCTTAGTAGGTTGGAAGATGAAAAATGCAAAAAAAAATGAGGCTTATACGTTACCGTGTAAGTAGCCTGCGCCTGGAGTCTGGGTGCGCCCAGGCGCACGTCTAGGCTACTGCACCTCTTTTCCTCTACGCCTCGCACTCTCCCAGGCGCATACATATCAACTTGTGCCTAGGTGCGCCTCTAACTACATAGTTTCTCATTACTTAAACTATTTCTTTGATGATCTTAGAATGCAAATCACGTATATGCTGTGCAAAGGGCTGGGCTGGCTAAGATGACCTATGTGATGTAGACATGGGTATGAAATCTACCGACATCCTAGGCTTGTATCCTTGAACGACCTCAAAAGGACTCATACTAGTTGTCCTATTAATATAATTATTATATTCGAACTCAGCAACTGGTAAAATGGTATCCCAACTCTTAATGTGCTCTCCTACTAAGCACCTCAACAAATTTCCTAGGCTTTTATTCACAACTTCTATATGACCATTCATTTGTGGGTAGTAAGCATATGAGAATTGAAGCCTAGTGGCCATCATGTGTCATAGTGTCTTCCAAAAATAGCTAACAAACTTGACATCCTTGTCTGACACTATGGACTTTGGTAACCCATGTAATCGAACTATTGACTTAAAAAAATACTTGCAATTTTAGACGCATTAGTAGTCTTGGAGCAAGAAATGAATTGGGCTATTTTAGAAAAATGGTCCACGATGAAAAATATGGAATCGTGCTTCCTAATAGTCTTGGGTAGTCCAAGCACGAAGTCCATGCTCATATCTTGTAAAGAGGTGTACAATCCTGTATTCTTTTTGCTCTACGTTGCTAGTTGACAACTATGGCATTGCCCAATGATATCAGCAACATCCTGTTGGAGACTAGGTCAATAGAACCTATTTGAGACAAGAGCAATCGTCTTGTCACGATCGAAATGGCCAGCGAACCCTCTAGCGTAGAGCTTCCAAACAAGAAAATCTTTCAAGGAAGTGCGGAGAATACACAAACGAAGGCCTCTAAACAAATATCCATCATGCAAGAGATAGTCTCTAGCATTCCATATCTGATCTTCAATCAGTGATGTATAAATCTCTCCAAAATTTGGGAATGATGGATAATCCTTTATCAAACGCGCAAACCCGGTGACCTCAACTTGTAAGGTGTATAGTAACATCACCTTACGACCCAATGCATCTGCTGGTTTGTTCTCAACCCTTGCATTGTGCTTAAGCACAAATAAATATTCCTAAAGAAATTCAACCCATTTGGCATGCTGCAGGTTTAATTTCTTTTAGGAGTTGAGGTATCATAGGGCCTCATGGTCAGAGAACAAGACAAATTCGTTCGGTAATAAGTAATGCCTTCAATGTCGTAATGCCTAAATAACTAGATAGAACTCCTTGCCATAGGTGGAATATTTTTGCCACGCGTCATTTAATTTCTCATTGAAAAATGTCATGGGATGACTCTCTTGACACAGAACCCTTATGCCTAAAGTAGATGCATCGCATGCCACTTCAAAAACCTTTAAGAAGTTCGGTAGGCGCATCACCTGAGCTTCAGTCATCAACTCTTTGATTTCTTCGAATTCTTTGAACACTTTGGACCTATCATTCGTCCATTTAAACTCTCCCTTATTCATGCAATTAGTAATGAGAGCCATAATGGAACTAAACCCACGGATGAAGCAACGATAGAAGGTCGCTAATCTATGGAAACTACAAACCTCATGAATATTTTGTGGCTTGCTTTATTTCATGATGGACCTCACCTTCTCTAGGTCTGCATAGATGCCTTAAGAAGAAACCACAAATCTTATGAAGATAACTTGTTGGGAAGCAAATGAACATTTCTTAAATTTGCGTATAGCTTCTCTATCCTTGGTGTCTGACAAAGTTGCTTCAAGTGGATAAAGTGCTATTCTTGGGTTTGACTATAGATCAAGATGTCGTCGAAGTACCCGACCAGGGACTTGTCGATAAATGGCTTCAACACATGTGTCATGTTCCTCATGAATGTATTAGGGGCATTCAAAAGCCCAAAAGGCATGACTATCCACTCATATAAGTTGTCCTTCGTCTTGAAGGTGGTCTTCCACTCATCCCCTGGATGAATATGGACCTGGTGGTAGCCACTTTTAAGGTCAATCTTTGAAAAGATCATGATACCCACCATCATGTCCGTCATATCGTTGTGCCTTGATATGGGAAATCGATACTTGACCGTGATTTTATTGATAGTTCGATTGCCCATGCATATCTTCTATGACCCATCTTTCTTGAGGGTGAGCTGTGTGGGTATGGCACAAGGACTCAAGCTCTCCCGAATGAAACCTTTTCTTATTAATTCTTCCACTTGTTTCTTCAACTCAGCATGCTTGGTGGGATTCATTCTATAGTGGGGAAGTTTTAGAAGACTCGATCCAAGGATTAGATCGTTATGGTGCTATCCCTCATGGGAGGTAGCTTATTTGGTAACTCATTAGGAAATATGTCCTGATATTCATGTAGAACGGGTGCTACCTTTCTAGGGTACTGAGTAGTTGGCAATGATGGGGTCTCTTTTACCACTAGGGAATAGAAGAAAGGCTCATCTCTAATGTCCCTCGCAAATGCGGCTGTGCTAACAACGTGTAGGCCTTTAGCTTTCGCCTTGCCCTCCATGATTGTTTTGCTGCTGCCTTCTTTTTGCTCAGGTGGTGCTTTGGATGGTACAGGATTGAGTCGGATCCTCTTACCATCATGCAAGAAAAAGCACAAATTAGACCAGTCATAAATAGTAATGTCCATATCATAAAGCCATGTTTTGCCTAAAATAATGTGACACACATTCATCGGTATCCTTATATTTTAGAAATGTAATAGGAACCTGACATTTTTGAGTAACTGGGAGTGATGAAGAAGAATCACCCACTCAACTCTGTAAAGTCTAGCGTGGGAAGGGGTGAAAGTCCTAAGTAGTAGATAGCACGGGTGGAAATTATATTCGTGCAGCTCCCACTATTGATGACAACTTTATAATTCTTTTCGTCACTCTTGACATATGTATGAAAAATGTTTGTCCTATGCCAATCATCACTACCATTTGGGTGCACGAGAGAACATCTAACTACCGTCACATATGGGTTATTACCCTCCCCATGGGGCTACATGTCTCTTACACCATGGTAACTCTCTGACTATTCGCCTTATGGGCCTCCTCCTCATCGCTGGCATCACCATCGGGCTCATAAACCTCCTCGGGTCATCCTTCATATCCATTGTCCACATCCTCGCCTTCTATAAATAAGGATTTAGAGGGGTCCTTAAAGGACATTGTACAGCAACATGTCCAAATCCTTGACATCGATGACACTTAGTATTGCTGTTTACCCTTGAACTCTCTCCTAATACAACCTTTTCTTTATCAACATTAGATGCTGCAGTTGCTTGAGTTCTAGGGTGTTGATTCCCAAATGTAGATTTAGCCTCGGATTCATACTGCTTACTGGGTTGCAGTTTGACATATTGGTCTAATTCTTGCACTATCTAATAGGCGTGATCTAAGGAATTTATATCATGGGGAATGATTTCTTTTTGAAGCTTAAGACGAAGGCCTATCTTAAACTTAGACAAGGTCATAAAGGGATCCTCCCTTACATTGCACTTCATCATAAACTCATCGAACCGAGCAATGTATTCAGTGAAAAACAGACCTCCCTGACGTAGGTTCTGCTACTGATCTAGTAACCTAGAATGGTAGGACAAAGGAACAAATTTCTCTGTCAGCCTTTCCTTCATATTCTCCCAAGTGGAAATGGGTGGACACATGGCTGCAGCTCGCTGAAGCTCCAAATTGGTACAGTAGAGCCTTGCTTGACCAATCAGTTTAATCTTGGCAAACTAGACCCGCTGCTCTTTAGACATTTTATATCAGTCAAAGTAATGATCCATATTCGAAAACCAGTCAAGAAATCGCTTTGGATTCAGTTCGCCATCATAGGTAGGGGCGTCAAGCTTGACAGATTTCACGACTCAATTTTTCGAGACATGTGGCTCATCATCGCGATAATGATGATTACCACCTTTGTGGTTACCTCGCTCCTGCATGGCCAGTCTAGCAATCACATTACCTATGAGAGGTTTGGGTCACGACTGTCAGGCCTCAATGCGGGAACCTTAATCAAGTTGTCAGTTCAGTATGTTGGCTGATTACATGATCATTCAACTCTGCCAACTATGCCTGAATTTTTTGAAGGATTTTACTGAGTTGTGAATCATTGGCTGGTAGGACTGACCACTACGAGTACTTTAACATGCAGAAAATCAATCCTAATTAGCATGAATAGCCTACAATGTGTTACAAAATTTGCAAACCACCCCAGATCAATTCAGGTAAGATCGAAGTTTCAATCCAGATTATCCCTCTAATTGGTGAACAGTCTTGATTATATCGTCGGATCTAGGGTTTAGGAATTTAATGCAAGATAAGAATTCCACATTATTACCGATGCAAATCACGTAACCACACACAGCTTAGAAATCGTTTGTTAAAGATAAGGTAGAAAAGTATCGACTTATAGAACAGGATGAAACAATAGTAATTCGGCCTTGTACCAAATGTAGCTTCACACCATGGGAAGGAAGCTAAAATGAGGAATCCACCAAATCTAATGAAATTTTCATTCATTATTCATCAAAAACTACTTACACAAAAGAGAAAAAGATCTTAAGGAGAGGACATCCAACCCAAATATAGACAAAATTGCCCATACTTAAGTCATAACACTAAGAAACCTAATACCCTTAGTGGTAAATATCCAAAGTAAACTAAACTATAACATAACATGAAAAAAAAGAAGAAAAAGAAGTGGGATGATGGTCCCCATCACTCTGTCTGGAATGCAAAATTTGAGTTTATTGACCCTTGGTTATAGATTCACAGGCTTCTGATCATAGGACCGGATGCCATAAGTGGTTTTCTACATACACCCCATGTCCTGGAAATTGCAAAATTTGTGTTGCTGATGGATCTCTATCAGCTATTGCCGGAAAGGGATCTATTTGATTTTCTAATATGACACTAGACCTTCATGTTTCGAATTTTACATGTAATCTAGTGTCTATTAGCAAATTAGTAGAAGATTTGAAATGTGTGACCAAGTTCGATCCATCATATCATGAGATTCAAGATTTTCATTCGGGGAGGACGATTGGCAATGCTAAGGCATGTGAAGGCTTGTACTACCTTGAGGATAATCAACAAGTGACTAAACACACTCTAGCTTTTAGTGAATCTGTTTTTGTTTCTGGCGAAATTATGTTATGACATAATAGGCTAGGTCATCTTAGTTTTCCATATATAAAAACCTTGTTTCCCTCTCAGTTTAAGAATACAAATATTAATTCCTTTTGTTGTGAAACTTGTACATTTGCCAAGCACACATGTGTTCCTTATCCAAGTCGCATACAAGTCATCTAAACCTTTTACATTGATTCATAGTGATATTTGGGGTCTTTCAAGAGTAAATAATATTTTGGGAACTAGATGGTTCATAATTTTTACTGATGATCACTCGCGTGCATGTTGTGTTTACCTTCTAAAAGAAAACTCTGATGCCGCCACCATTTCCCAACAAGTCCACAGAATGATACAAACTCAATTTCATACTCCAATCCAAATTCTTTGAACGGATAATGGTCGGGAATATTTTGATTGACCCCTAGTTGGCATAAGGTCTTGATGATGATGATGATCCTTGACAACTACCTTAAAGAAAATGGGATTTTTCATGGAAGTTCTTGTGTCAAAAGCACTCAACAAAATGGTATTATGGAACGAAAAAATCATCATATGTTGGAAGTTGCTCGTGCTATTATGTTCACTATGCATGTTCCTAAATAGTTTTGGGATGAGGCTGTTCTAACTGCAACTTACGTGATGAACAGACTTCTATCTAGAGTTCTTCAGTACTTAAGTTCCATTCCCAAGCATGATTGTTCACTTCCTTGTCAACCAAAATCTTTGGTTGCACTCTAGTTGTCCATAATACTAGTCCAAATTGTGAGAAATTAGATCGTAGATCCATAAAATGCATCTTTGTCCTACTAAAAAAATTTCCTTCCCTAGATGTCTCTTTTTTTTTTTTAAGATCAACCTTTCTACCCAAATCCCACTCTTCAGGGGGAGATATTAGGTGAAGTTAGGCTTTGGGAGTTTTCTATTCGTCTTCTTGTAGTTTCCACCTTCCCAAAAACACTGACAAATACAAATCCTCCAATTATGTCATCAACAGAAATTAACTTGAAAACAAGGGAACATTCACATAGAAGAAACAAAAAAGTCTCAAGAAATTCAAGCTTTCACGCATCAGCTGTGTTGCCAAGAGTCCAATCAGCTGGTAAATACACAATCAGAAATTGAAAATGTTGATACTTTGAGCCTGCTGCCAGTGGATTCTTAACATAACAACCTGGATATTCCTATAGCTTTTAGAAAGGGCGTAAGAGCATTCACACAGTATCTTGTGTCCAACTACTTACCTTACAGTCGATTGTCACTAGCTTTTCAAGCTTTGACAGAATATGTTCCAAAAAATATTCAAGAAGCTATTGAAAGTTCAGAATGGAAGGCCACTGCACTTGAAGAAATGAGATCCTTAAAAAAGAACGAAACTTGGGATATAGTGTAGTTACCCAAAGGGAAGAGTTCTGTAGGATGTAAATGGGTGTTTACCATAAAGTATAAGTCAGATGGTGCAGCAGAATGACACAAGGCTTGTCTGGTTGCAAAAGGATTTACTCAGACTTTTGGGGTGGTTATACAAAAACATTTGCTTCAGTTGCAAAGTTAAATACTATACTAGCGGCCAATCTTGACTGGTAACTCCACCAGATGGATGTCAAGAATGCTTTCCTCAATAGAGAGCTTGATGAGGAAGTATATACGAATTTGCCTCTTGGTTCTGACGGAGCAAATGGTGATAAGAGTATGCAAGTTGAAGAAGTCACTTTATGGCTTAAAGCAATTACTAAAAACTTGGTTTGATCGTTTTACAAAGACAGTGAAGAGGCACAAATACAATCAAGGACAAACAGATTAAAGTCTTTTTTTCAAACACGCACGTGATGGAAAAGAGACTTTCTTGATCGTGTACATAACATCATATTAACTGGAGATGATATAGAAGAAATGGAGCGGAGATGAAGTCAAAGACCTCGGGCAACTCAAATATTTCCTAGAGATGGAAGTGGTAAGAAGCAAGGGAGGCATTCTTACCTACCAAAAGAAATACGCATTAGATCTGTTGAAAGAAATAGGAATGCTAGGCCGTAAACCCCCCAAAACACCCATAGATCTAAATATGAAGTTTGGAAGAACAGAGGATAGAATTCCAGTAGATAGGGGTAGATATCAATGATTGGTTAGAAGATTGATAAACTTGTCTCACATGAGACCAGATATTGCAATGAGACCAGATATTGCATTTGCAATTAGTGTAGTGAGCCAGTAGATGCACTCTTCGTCAGAAGAACATCTTAAAGCAATTTATCAAATCTTCAGGGACTTAAAAGCTACGCCTGGCAGTTTTGTTCTTTAAGAAAAATGAGCTTATAAATGTGGAGGCATTTATGAATGCAGCTTGGGCTGGTTCAGTTGAGGATAGGAGATCCACATTTTCTTATTGTACAAAGGTCTGGGGGAACCTGATTACTTGAAGAAGCAAGAAACAGTCAATTGTCGCCCATAGCAGCATAGAGGCAGAATTCATAGCTCTTGCATAGGGAATTTGTGAGCTAATATGGTTAAAGAGGCTAATGAAAGAATTAAAAGTACTAGTGTGTATCTTATGAAGTTGTAATGTAATAGTAAGCCACAATAAGAATTGCATGTAATCCAGTTCATCATGATAAAAAAAAAAAAAAGCATGTTGATGAGATTAGTCTATTATTTTCCTAATAAAATATTGTCCACATCTCAGTGAGATGAGATGTGACCTTTGCTGTCATTTGCAAGGAAAATGTGACCTAACCAAGGAGCTTAGTGGACTATAATAATCATAACATTTAGCTGACTTCAGTAAATCATCTTATGATTTAGGCTTTTAATCAAGAAGTATCTTGTTGTAGGGGCACTCTATGGGTTTGGCCTGCTCATTTTATCAGTTAAATATTTCAGATAGATCATTTTCTCGTTATTTCATGTTCTTAGTATTAGTTGTCTGAGGTTCATTGAGTTGGAGTTACCAAGAGCTAATACGATACTGCTGTATGGATTCTCACATGACCATATTTCTGATATCTCAAAGAAGAAAACAAAATGGAGCATTTGTTTATACATTCGTTGGAACCTTCATCCATATGCAAGCATGTTCTGGTGCACCATGTTAAGATGTCTCATCTGATACCATGAAACTTGCATAAGCTTTGAAATTGAGGCTTCTGTTATTTATTTAATATTGGAGAAAAACTATTTATTTGAGAATTCTGGATAAGGTGATGCTAGAATACTGCCTGTAAATTTAAATTTTGAATCATGAAGAACAACCACCTACAGACTTACAGTAACTCTTGCATGTTACATTCAGTTAGAGAGCCTTGTCGTCCATGGATCACTGGATTCCTATTTTTTTCTCTCTAAATTCATAAATGTTGAGGCATTGCTTAGTTGGTTGGACTTATAAATTTTCAGGAAGAGGCTCTTTCAAATGATGAATGATCTTCCTACGATATTTGAGGTTGTGACTGGGATTGCAAAGAAGCAACCAAAAGATAAATCATCGTCTACCCCCAACTCTAGCAATAAGAGCAAGTCAAGCTTGAAAATGGTGAGAGCAACTAGTTACTTTCTCATGTCCACTCGCACCTCATTTCATAGTCCATATTTCTCAACACCTGAAATTTGGTTTGCATGATAAACTTGTGAGGTTCAATAAATCAACTCTAGAAATTAGGTTCTTAACTGCAAGCATTTTAAGCTACTATAGAATAACAAAACAAGGAATGCTAGGCACAAGGCCCTTATCTATAAGTTCCCCAAATTTGGCATGATAAAGGCGCACCTTTGGATAATCTGAATCTGATTGCTCCAATTTAAAGTAAACCTTTTTAGATGGTAGTATTGTCCAATTTATGTCTGTTTAAACTACTAGTGATCCAAGGTCCGTGCAATGAAATGAATGAGTTAGATCATCTCAAGGTGGGGCCACATCATGCCAAATGTGGGCGCTTCTACATAAGGTCTCTTTTAGGGCATTCAGTGTTGCATTCCTCAACAAAATTCCAGAACTTTATTGGAAATGTGGAAAAGAGGCTATTTACAATCAAACGTTATATGATCCCAATCCTGGTTTCCTCCTGTCCACTTATTTTCTTGGCAATAGTTTTCCTCCAAATATCCTCCTTTTGTTCTGTGAACCTCCAAATATCTTGCTTTTGTTCCCAAACCTTCAAATATATTGCTTTTGTTCTGCAAACTGCCAGAACCATTAACATGCGTATGTGTGTTGCTCATTTCTTCTGTTGACCAAATATGTGATGAGTTTCCTTTCAACCTCTCCATCATTTCTATTGCCTTACCCAACCCAGAGTTACTAGAAGTGCTCCACCAAAGTGTGAAACGCATTTCATACAAAACTCACCATTATGAAACACCATTTAAAGATATGTGAAACAGGTGGAAAACCATGCCGAAATGCATGGGAGTGATGTTAAACTGAATGCAAAATGTACTTAGATCCAAACTGTTAAATATGACTGGTAGTAATTTAGGGAGTTTGGTAGAACTAACATCCTGCCCAATAAACAAATAATTCTTCATCTAATTTTCCATCTTCAAACAATAGGGATAAACATGTGTAAACACACCCCAGTGCAATCAAGTTGTAACAAGATTAAAACACAACACTAGTGCATCCAACTTTTAACGTGATCAAACAATGTCCCCTTAATTTTCTTTGAACTTATAGCCAACCTAGTAATCCAGAAAGTATGCTAGCTGCAACATGACCACATTTGCCTTTGAAATGAGTATCTGGCTTGCAAAATATAAGAACATCTTTTAGCATTAGAATTCCCTATGACAAAACCTTGACTAACATTGGAGTCTCCTTACAGCCATTCTAGTTGGGGTTTGTCCCACTACAGTGAAAGTTTGGAAGGAATCAAGCATCTTGTTCACATCCCACTTTAACTACTCAGGAAATTGCTGCCCTCCTACTTGAGAGGATAGAGGAGAGAGGCAGACAAGCAATTTGAATTCTCTGACTCAACATTTCTTCAAAGTAAGCCCATTTCTTTCAAAGGAACTTCAATAACTCCTAGTTACTAGGGTTTTGGTGCTTTTCTTGAGCTTCAAGATTTACTGATAAGAAGGGTTTCCCTGATATCAACATGTCTTGATTATCCAAACAGGTTATGGTGAGTTGGTTGGAGTCAGGAGTTTGTCATGCTGGACTAGAGGAAACACAGATTATAAGGAATTTGATATAGAGCAGTTGAAGTCTTCTACAAATATGAAGTAAAGCATCACACAGAACCCAAAAGAAGTTGAACAAGAACAGAATAATGTCTTTAGAATTACTCCAAACAAATAGGGTACTACTATTTAAAGAAACAAGGATAGTTAGAAATTAGCTATGGGGTAAAAGATAAAAAGACAGTACTACAGGAGTCTCACTTGTAGGATGCCTACAAGCACGTGAAGTGACATTAACAGCTTGAAGACTGACATTGGAGTCACACTAAGTACTCCAAATGACCAAGCATCACCGCCATTTTGTTGCATATAGTGGCTGCAAAATCTTTAACTTAATTTTTTCAATGACTTATACATGAAATTTAAAGAGCTTATAATCAATAATTTCTAGATCTACTGATTATAACCTTCTTAGTATGCATAAACAGTTATGGTAGCAAAAGGTTATCAAATATGGTCAACTTTGGTTATCTAATAACTCATAGACATTTATGAAACTAAAGCCAACCAATGATTAACTTTTCTGCTGCTGTTGTGCATAAGCACTTATTATAGAAACTAAGCCAATGAAGTCTGGTCAACTTGATGCAGATTAATTTTTCTGGTCAACTATCTTCTAGAGTGCGCTTGCCCGAGCTGGCCACTCTCATGGGCTTTAATTATGATACTTTAAATCCAATTTTGGCCCATCCATGGAGATCTGGTCGCTCTCAGTTTGCTCTACATAGACCCATGTTCAAATCCCACTCTTGGACTTATCTTGATGCGTGTGGTTTGTGTGTGATTCCGTGGCATCTGCAGGGAATATTACCCTCGCTGAAGGGGTGGGGATGTCCTGTGATATATATAAAAACAATGTCTTGAATAAGATTTCGTTTGATAAGGATGCCCTGCAGAATATCCACATGTTCCAAGGAAGCCCCTTAAGCTGGCAAATGTCTTTACATGGTTAGCTGATGGGACAGAAACTCCTGACCTGCATCAATCTCATATCCAACTTGGAGTTAAGTGTGATGATGCTAGAACCACTGTCCTTGGCAAAACAAACCTCTAAACGAACTCTATATTGGACATAATCAACTGTCCACTTCCACTAAGGAGTCTAAATATATCATTAGCATTGCTAAGCAGCAGGAGGCATCAAAATATTCATAGCTGGATAGTTCCTTTAGATGTTCAACTAATGACATCCTTTTGGTTGCCTGTACTACAAAAAGCATAAAAAGTAGGGGAGGCTCTGTTAAATATGAATGATGCCCTTCGCTTCTGATCTCCATTCTGAGTATGGTAGATATCAAGTAGATGGGCTTAGGAAGAGCACTTCTTCACTGCCTGCCTAATAGTTAACTTTAGAACCATAGGTAACTAGCAGGCATTTTTTGGAAGAGAATGCCCAACATCTGCTCTCTTTTCTACACTTAAAAGTATTTAAAAAACATAAAATATGGGTGAATACAATAGGGATATTAAAAGTAATGGGGACGTGCTGTTCAAAACTTGGTTCTCTTCGTCGCCTATTTGAGAGTTCTGTGATAGATTTACTTTGATTTCCATCGGATTTGTTTAAGTTTAAATGGCATTTTTACAAGATTTGAAAGAGATTGTAGGATTTGCATTGTTAATGGGGTCTGACAGTGCTTATGGTTTTCTTGCAACTGCCGTATTTCAGCTGCAGAGACCGTCTGATTCTCAGATGAAGGCCTCAAAGATGCCACCGCCCCCAAAAGATGAGGACGAGAGTGGAGATGGAGAGGAAGAGGAAGAGGACGAACAAGGGTTGACTCTATGTGGAGCCTGTGGGGATAATTCTGCAAATGATGAGTTTTGGATTTGCTGTGACTTATGTGAACGGTGGTTCCACGGCAAGTGTGTGAAGATAACTCCGGCCAGAGCTGAACACATCAAGCAGTACAAATGCCCAGCTTGCAGCAACAAGAGGGCGAAGATCTAGGGTGCATTAAGAGCGGGCTGAACGTGAATATATACTTGTATGCATTGGATAGACATTCTGATGGAAGATTGGGCACCGTACTGGAAGTGGCAGGCAAGTGGTGCAAAAGTTATGCATGGATCAGCTGATGCGGAATGAACTCTAGTTGAGGCATTTTATTGGTTCATGTTTTTAGCAATCTTCAAGGTAATATTTGATGTCTTTTAAATGTTGACAGCAAGTAGAACATCTTTTATGGGTATCATGATTCTCTCTGTAAACAACGTTTGTGGCATGTAGTTTTTTTAGCTGTAGTTGCTATAGGGGTTTTAAGCCAGTCCCGTCTTGCTCATTGTTCAAGCTCCTCTAAGGGTGGTTAGGATGATTTGGTTCGCCAACAAGGTAAGCGTTTGGTTTATGTAGTTTTTTTAGCTGTAGTTGCTATAGGGGTTTTAAGCCAGTCCCGTCTTGCTCATTGTTCAAGCTCCTCTAAGGGTGGTTAGGATGATTTGGTTCGCCAACAAGGTAAGCGTTTGGTTTATGAAGATTTGACGGATGGCTTACTTGGTGTGCATGCATCACAGGAATCATACAAGGATTTTTTTGAATAAGCCAATTCATTTGGGACCCAGCAGACCCATTCTCTTTCCTATTCAAAGATCAGCCTTTTGTCTGTGTTTTCTCTTCTAGAATTCTCTGAAGAGATGCCAAAGGGGCTTATTACTTCCCAAAGAAATCCTCTCATTAAGAATTTTGTTGCAACTACACATTTTACCTTGGCTGGATTTATGGTCAGACAGCTTGCCAGAAAAGATGCCAGCCTGATGCTCTGTTAATCAAAAGCCATAATGGCTTGATATAAAAAGGAGGTTTGGTACCTTCTAGGTACGTAGGTTTGAAACAAAGCCTTAGGGAGCAAGGAGAGGTGGTTTGTGGGGTGGGGGGCGGTCGTTGGAGTTTAATACATGCATGCATTCATATTTGTACATAGAGGCTGCAGCTTTGTCGTTCAAAAGATAAGCATGACCGTGCTTGAATTCTTCAAGTGTGACCCATCCACTTGTTAGTGGTGGCTGTCTTTTCCTTCTGTAGACAAGTTTTCTTGCGCTTGACAAACAGATGAAGCATGATGATCTTTGCTAATTGGTTCCCAGACCATGTCAGGGCTCATAGTACAGCCTGTTATATGCACTAGTCTCCAGATTTTATCTGAACCGTGGATCTTCTTAGCTCCAGCTTGGATAAGCCATGCCCAAGAAATGATATCCTAAAACAGCTAAGGGAATGGATTAGACTTTAGGGCAGGCGCTATCAAAGATAGACTAATTATAGAACTAAATGGATGATTGATCGGGATCATCAAAATATGGGGTCATTTTTAATCATAGACAGACATGCCACGTGCTCCCGAATGGTCTGCAGAACATTGTATTGGAGGGATGTTTGAAGGTTTTCAAAAGAGACAATAGTTGTGTTTCAGTGGAGTTGGATATTTTCTCCACATATTGATAGAGACACCAGAGAGTTTCCAAAGTGTTACTTTTTGAATGATTATTTATTAGATCAAATCCAATCGAATAGTTCAAACAAACAGAGCACTATTCAGGGCATACACAAGCAACATTGGATCCGAACACCCAACAACGAGGCATCCTCGCTTTCAGCATCTACAGATTACGGAGGCGCAAAAGCGAATAGGCAACCTCCTCAAATACACTCTTCAGTAAGAGTTACCGAAAGCTGTTGTGCCTCTTTTACTCTACAAAGATTTTCGTGGGGTTCACAACTTCTCCATAAAGGTTATCCTAGATTTTGTAGACCAACAAAGACGCTTGAGGAACCCTCTTCAGAAATCGAAGACCGCCAACTACTAGCCAGGGTTCCTTCAACACACTTCTCCACACTCTCCAGTTGACTTACCCCGTTGTAGGCTATGCAATTTGATGAATAAAATCAAGGAAAGAGCTACTTGATTTACAAAGTTATATGCTGCATGTGTATATTTTCACTTGGAAATATGAGAAGGGAGAGGTACAGGTAGGGCTCACTTCTTTTGAATGATCCAAAGCATCTAGATTGTAGGTCAAGCCATTGGTTAGATATCAAGCTACCCAAGTTCAGAACACTTACTGTTCTAAGTCCCTGATTTATGATGGATATTTTTTACATGAGTCATCCGCAACATACATTATTAGATCAAATGTTTTAGAACATTAAAAAGAGTAAGCGCTGACTTGGATTGCACCGCTCGTGAGAAATAGCTCACGTGTAACTTCCGTGATGATCCAAACAATTTCTGTTAGGCCAATCTGATAGGACGCACCCAAAACTTCAACCATTAAATGATCCTAGCCTTTAGCTGCTGGATGAAACAATCCTAAGAAGGATGGCATCCATGGCTTCTGATACCAATAGCTCAGCATATTGTGCACCTCAAAACACTTCAAATGCTACCATCCCTTCCACCTCAGACCCATCCATCTCTATTCCTAATCCGGACTACGAAACTTGGAACCGCAATAAGCTACTGTTATTAATCTACATCAGTGCTTTGTGTTTCTGAGGAAGTGTTGACTTATTTATGAAGATGTGATGCCGCTTAATCTGCCTGTTTGGCTCAATAACAAGCATTTAGCGTTGTCAATTATGCACGAGTCTTACAAATCCGAATGCACATGCACCAAATGAAACCAAGCAATCTTTTGGTTGATGCTTACCTTTAGAAACTCAAGGCACTCGCTGATGAACTTCATGGTGCTGGCTATTAACCCAGACGAATTCAATTCGATAGTGTGTAGCAATACTGGGAGAGATTTCAGCCTATAGCTAGTCGCTGCCTCACCAGTTCCCAAAGATCCGTTAGCATTCCCTGATTTACACAACTTGCTTTAAAGTACTGAACTACATTGAAAATCAACAAGAGCCAATCAACAATCCTACTGCCAATGCTGCCTAGAGAGGGAAATCACATCAAATCCCGGCGCATCGTTGCAACAATAAATCCCGTGGCGGTTTCAATAAGCACTTATAACTCACCTTCATCCCCTCTACCTTCCACCCAAAATCTTCGTGGTCGAGGTTGCGGCCGCCAAAGTCCCTCCCCAATCATAGAACAAATCACACCATTGAGTATTGCAACTATAATCCAGTTAATTAATAGGCCTCTATTGGATCATCTAACGCACATTATGCTTCTGCGGTGTCACAACAATTTTACTCTGGATCTGAAAAACCTTGTTTGTGCACATAAGTCCAATATAGCCCCTTGGTTAGCTGAGGTGCATCTCCTATAAATAGGTTACAAGTTCAAGGTAGTACATCACATTCCTTTAGAGGATACAAGAAAGGGTGATTGGGCATTGAGGGAGTATCCCAAAGATAAGGGTGTATATATAGAGACTTTGGGTGCGTGAGTTATCAGTTAAAAGAAAAAAACCTAAGCTTCCAATGATTATCGTGGCTCAGACAAGGTTAAGTTCAATAAGGGTAGTTTGGATATTAAACACATTCTCTATTTCTTCTTCTAATTGTAACTTACAACTTTTTGGGGCTGTATATGTTTCCTGAATCATAAGAAACCTCATTTTTGTTCACAAATTTTGCAAAGATAATTATGTTTTCTTTGAATTTAATTCCCATTAATTTGTAATGAAGGATACAAATGCAAAGAAACCTTTATTCTAAGGCCAAAATAAGAATGGGCTATAAAAACCTTTGTTTCTATAAATTAAATTTCGATGTGGTTTGCTTTGGAAACCAAGGAGCAAGTGGGATAGGTGGACTTCTCTCTGATCATGACGGCAAAATAATTATCGAATTTGCAAGCCCCGCTTATGGGGATTCTATTGAAGCAAGGGACCATGCTCTTCTTATAGGAGTCACCTTATTGTCCCAATTCACATTACAGCCCCTTATCATTGAAGGTGACTCGAAGAATACAATTAGATGGATCTTGTCGGGTGCATTTCCTACTTGGAGAATAAAGCTAGAATGCTTCTCCAATCAAAGTATTTCCTATTTAAACATACTCACAGATCTGTCAATGCCAGACTAGACGATTTGGCTAGGAAGGGGTCTTGTTTGATCTCTAATGCACACTCACATCAGTTTTAGTATTTAACACCATGGCTTAGTCAAAATCGATGATTAGATCCAATTTCCGTTGGGCAGGACAGGACAGGCTTCAGGTTTCAGTTTGAACAGTCTTTGATTTATGTGGTGTTAGTCAGGCTGTAGATCTTATTCAATTGCTTTTTGGTGTTTGTCGTTTGTTGGCTTCTGCATTATATGTTTTTGGAATGGTTTGCACTTGAGACAGGCTTTTTGATACCGGATAACCAGGTACAGAAGATAGATAAAGTAATTTGTAGAATTAGCATTCAATTTAGGTAAAAAACATCCAAGTTTTTGTGGATATAGAACAATCACCACTATAGAGTCAAATTGAGATTAATTTTTCATGGATAAATAATGATCATCACCATGGAATTCAAGTAACAATTAGTTCACTACTTTTGGATACAAAATCACCACTAGGAGATATAGAACTTTAGTTTGAAATTTAACTCACCATCTCAAGGATATAGACCACTACCACCTTAAGGATACAGACTTAGGTGCATCACCACACTTAGGCTCCTCCAAGTGATACAAAAATGCTACAACTAATATGCAACACATCCTCTTAGCTATATGGAAAGACATGTTCAATTGTACCAAATTGAACATAATGTTCATTTGCAATCCTGGAAAAAAAATGCCCTTGAATAATGCTCAAACTAACCTACTACTTTGACTAATATCTAGAGTATTTCTAGAAGGCAACAACCTTCTAAGATAAATAATTTACATTCTATAAATAAACTATTTAACTACTTTCTAAATATTGGGTAATTACTAAATACAACAAAGCAACTTCTAAACTCATACATTACAAATTGCAAGCTCCTAAATTGTAGACTTCCCAAGCAAGAACTTTCCTTAGCCATGGTAGTTTACAATCTTTGACTAGTGAACACATTAACCCCTTGACCAAGGAAGCTTGTAGGAGGCATTTTGACCCTTATATGTTTAGAAACTTTGAATGAGTCTTAGGATGATTTCTATAGTGTGGTTAAGGTTGTCCAATCTAGTTTGATTCTTCTTTTTCTTCAAGATATAATCCAAAATGTTCATTGGCTGCTAATAATAGGCATCTTTCATCTAAGCTCAAAGATGTTTTCTTTGAATGATTAAACCCATTGAGATACTCTATGTTGATGATGTCTCTCCATCCACGACCCATCATACTCATGCTTATAATCCAAGAGAGTTTGATAATGATATTGGTCATTCAGTGCTAGATAATTTTTTACATCCTTTGATCCACCATTAATCTTAGAATCTTTGGACACTCTCGTGTCACTTCTTGTAGTATTAGACTATCTTAGTCTGAACTTATTATCTTGTACTGCCATGGGGAGGGCTTTTCTCCCCCAATTGACAAACTTTTACCCTTCAAAAGAAAAATAGGAATGGGTCATAAAAGCTAAGTCGTTGTGTTTGTCCTACAAGCATTCATAATAATTTAACATTTTTGAGTGAAAAAGGTGTAGGGTCATCTTAACCATCATCTCTCCGTTCTCTCCATTAAGGTATTAAGCGTCACAAATTATTATGTCAAAGTCTTAATTCCAAAACAAACCTCTGTTCCTCTTGTTTCCTAGAGAAAAGTAGTAGACTTTCACTTAAATCGACCAATTCAATAGGTAGGAGCCCACTAAGTCTTGTTTTTACTGATGCATAGGGTTTGACCCCACTTTACTCAATAAATGGAGAGTAACATTTTGTATTATATATGGTTGATTACTCAAAATTAACTTGGGTTTTTCATACTTCATATCAAATGTTTATGGCATTTCTATTCATTTCCACCTTGTGGTTGAGAGGTAATTTTAGGGCAAATTATAAATATTCCAATCCGATTTTGTTGGGAGGGGTGGTTTAGAATTTCGATCTCATATGCCTTGATTTGGGAAGATATGGAGGGAGTCATACAAGAAATTCCCAACATTGAGGGGATATTTATAGGAGCAGACTTAAATGGCCATGTAGGAAAAGATAAGGAAGGATATGATAGAATACACGGAGGGTATGGTATAGGTGAACGAAATGAGATGAGGGAGAATATCCTCGATTTTGCTTTGTTATATAACCTGTCCATTGCAAATACACTCTTTAAGAAGAGGGATGAACACTTAATAACCTTTAAAAGTTGACTTCATAAAAGCCAAATAGACTTTTTTCTACTTAGGAATAATGAATGATCTATATGCAAGGATTGTAAGGTGATACCTGGTGAGAGTTTCACCTCACAACATACGTTCATGGTTATGGACATCCATATTAAAAGATGGAGTAAAAGAACTAAACTTAATACACATTCAAAAACTAAGTGGTGGAACTTAAAATGAGAGAAAATAACCTCATTCAAAAATAAGTTGATGGTATAAGGAAATTGGAACTATGAAACAGAAGTAAATACCATGTGGACTAATATGGCTGAGTCCATTAAGAAAGTGGCAAAAGATGTCTTAGGAGTATCTAAAGGTAAAAGGCTATTAGCAAAGGAAACATGGTGGTGGAGTGAAATAGTGCAAAAAGTTATTAAAGAAAAACGGATGCGTTTTAAAGCTTGGTAGAAGATTTGAAATAATGAAAACTACGAACAATATAAGAATGCTAAAAACGCTGCTAAGAGAATAGTAAGTAAGGCTAAACTTAAAGCATAGGATGAGCTTTATAATAAATTAGGAACAAGAGAAGGTGAGAAAGATGTGTTTGAACTTGCAAAAGTAAGAAAACAGAAGGGTAAGGACTTAGATCATGTTAGGTGTACTAGAAGTGATGATTAAAGGGTATTAGTCAAAGAAGATTGAAAATAATATAAATCTAAATAACATTGGATATTATAGATATGAACGTAGGATTAGAATACTTGAAGTAAAAGAGGCCTTGAAAAAGATGAAATCAGGAAAGGCCATAGGGCCTGATGGTGTACTAATAGAGGTTTGGAAGCATATGGGCGATATTGGGGTAGTTTGGTTGACCAAGTTGTTTAATAAGATTATAAAATCAAAGAAAATGCCTAATGAGTGGAGGAAAAGCTCTATTGTACCAATCTATAAGAATAAAGGTGACATTCAGAGATGCACTAATTATCGAGGGATCAAACTTATGAGCCACACTATGAAACTTTTTGAAAGAGTGATTGAGAAGAGGCTACCACATGAAACAAGTGTATCAGAGAATCAGTTTGGTTTCATGCCTGGGAGGTCTACCATGAAAGCTATTTTCTTACTAAGACAATTAATAGAGAAATATAGGGAGAGGAGGAAAGACCTACATATGGTCTTTGTCGATTTAGAGAAAGCTTATAATAGAGTCTCTAGAGAGTTAATATGGAGAGTGTTGGGTGGTAAGGGGGTTTCTCAGGGGTATATAGATATAATTAAATATATGTATGAGGGAGCGGTAACAAATATTAAGACCACTAGTGGCATGACTGGTGATTTTCCTGTCATTGTAGGATTGCACCAAGGATCGGCATTGAGTCCATACCTCTTCACATTAGTTATGGACGAGTTAACAAAACATTTGCATGAGGAGATCCCTTGGTGCATGCTATTTGTAGATGATATAGTCTTACTTGATGAGACAAGGGAGGGTGTAAACATAAAGCTAGAGTTATGGAGAGAAGCATTAGAATCTGAAGGATTTAAAATTAGTTGAACTAAGATAGAATATATGGAATGTAATTTTAGCAAGGAGAGTAGGAGTGGAACATCAGTCAAGATTGATAACCAAGAAGTCCCTGTGAAAGACCTCTTTAGGTACTTAGGATCATTGATCCATGAGAGTGAAGAGATTGAGAGGGAGGTTACCTAGAGAATCCAAGCGGGTCGGAACAAATGGAGATGTGCATCTGAAGTTTTATGTGATCAGCGGGTGCCACTCAAACTAAAAGAAAAATTCTATAGGATGACTATAAGGCCAGCCATGCTCTATGGATCAGAGTGTTGGCCAGTTAAGGAACATGATACTCATACGATGAGTGTCGTAGAAATGAGGATGTTGAGATGGATGAGTGGTAAGACAAGAAAGGACAGAATTAGAAATAAAAATATTAGAGGAAATTTAGGGGTAACACCAATAGGTAATAAGATGAGGGAGATTAGACTTAGATGGTTTGGACATGTCCAAAGGAGACCAACAACAGCACTAATTCGAAGGAGTGAGGCAATACAAGTAGAATGCTCTAAAAGGGCAAAGGGAAGGCCCAAAAGAACGTGGATAGAAGTGGTGGGGAAAGATTTAAAAACTTTGGGATTGAATGAAACCATGGTATGTAATAGAGTGGAATGGAGGAATAAGATTCATGTAGCCAACCCCTAATTGGGATAAGGTCTTGATGATGATGATGACGATGATGCCTACTTCCAAAAATATGGAATAATTCATAGAAAATTATGGCCTCATACTCATGAACAAGGTGGGGCAACTAAAAGAAAAGTTTGGCAAATTATCAACACAACACTTTCCATTATGGCTCATACGTCCATACCTTTCAAATATTGGAACTATGCAGTCCAAACTACAATCTACCTAATTGACCAAAATGCTCAACTCTTATTTCTTCATATGACAAATTGTTCAAACCGATCTCTGAGTGCAACCTTCTTCACATCTTTAGCTATGAAGCATATCTCTTACTACGACCTCATATTAATAAATAAATTTGATTATCGTACCAAAGAATGCATATTTATTGGGTAAAACATAGATCATTATGGGTATCTCTGACTTAATCAATCCAATGGCCATATTTACAATGCTGGATACATTTATTGTGATAAAATAAAGTTTCCTTTTACAAGATCAAGACCGTCTATTCGACTTAAACTTATCATTTGGCCCCACACCATGGCTGTCAATCTTTACCAACCATTGCTTACAACTGCCTAAGACACGAGGTTCCACTCAAGGTAACTCCTCTTAGCCCACCATTCCTTATTTCTATCCAGACATAAATGCTCCTCATTCTCAATTACCTTTATCAGCACCAAACTCTTAACCTAGATCTTCTAATAATACAGCCTCGTTGTCTACTAATTTACTTCACTCTTTATCTACATCCTTATCCCCGAAATCTCCTCCAATCTTCTAGTCAGCCTCCACTAAGTCCATCCTTATCCTCTTCTACACACAGGCCACACATTACCCTCACACTTTTCAATGCAAACCCTACACCCTTCCTTCCAATATACCTGCCTTAATTACTCATGTACCTAATAATGTTTTATCCAAATCATTATCAACTCAATTTGATCAAGGTCCACTATCTAAACAAAATCCACAAGCTCACATAGTTTACAAGTTCCCGGATAATTCATTTTATAAGCCTAAATCTATTATCGAGGCTTTAAAATATGAACATTGGCAATGGACAATGATTGAAACATTAAATGCTCTCTTTAAAACGTGTACATGAATTCTCGTACCGCAGAAATTCGAAATAAATATTATAGGCAACAAATGGATTTTCAAGATTAAAAAAAAACAGGTGGTTTATTTCGCAGGCATATGGCTCGCTTAGTGGCAAAGAATTACAAGTGGAAATCTGAGACCAATTATAGGGAGACTTTCAAGCAACCACAATTCGAACAATTATATCCATTACTACCACAAAAAAATGGCCCATTCCATGGTTAGACATTTCTAATGCTTTCTTGCGTGGCGATTTGTAGAAAACATATTACATGGGCCAATTGCCAAGATTCATAGATCCTAAGCGACCCCATCATATTTGCTTACTCAATAAATCGCTATACGGATTGAAACAGGACAACAAGAGAAGTTAAACTGACCTTTATCATCACCAACAAACACTTCATCAGGACCATGATAAGGTGCCTACAATCTAAGATTGTTCATATCAGAGGTGAGGATATTTGTTTGATCACTAACGTATGTACTAAGCTAGATCGATAGTAAGAGTGATGGCACCACTGGACTCAACGGGGTTATCAGTAGGGGTATAAGAATGTTGGTTCCCATTTGGACGATATGTTCGAATGTGATCAGGTTGGCTACACTCATGGAAAATAATGGAAGTATAATAATTGGAAGCATTTTCACTACTTTGGTCATTCACCTGATCCCTACCACCATTATATTATGCACTATTATAATGGGGTTAGTATAATCTGATTTTGAGGATTGATTCCATGGCCATGATTGGTGTTGGAAGGTTGTTTGGCTGAGACGTTCTATTGGTTGTCATGTGCTTGAATAGTTGCAAACCTGATGAAACAATCGCAATCTGTACTAAAATGAACACGCAGTAGACATCTTCATAAGCCAGAGCAATGCTGAAGGATATACAAGATCATATTGTAATCATTGATTGGCTGACGTCAACAGATAATTGATACGAAAGAATCTTGGTTTTATATGCATATTAATCCAGAAAAAATGCGTCTTTCTTTAATGGTTACAGTTGACAATGCAGCCAAAACATATTTAGAGAGATTGAGAGTCAAACAGTTGCTCTAACCTCAATGAAACATCATGAGAAGTAGGAAGTCCAACAATGTTGTTTACGACTCCTTAAACATGGAGGACAATATCTAACATAATAGCCATTAATCTTGTAATACTCATGCTCGACATTTTGGATTAATAGTTTTATTTATCAACGTCTTTGGAGGATATATTGGGTGAAAAATATGTGGGTGGAAATTGGAAACTGCCACAACTGTTGTCTTTTGAGGAAAAGAATAAGTTGGCTAGTCCATAGGATGTGATCTCAATGATCAAGTTTGACAAAAATAGTATGGTAATAGCTATCATTGGATTTCGAAGATATCATTATAAAGAAAGTTGGTGGATGAGGAAGGATTTTTTATGGTTAGGAAAATTTTCTTTTTCCATGAAATAATGTGTTTTTCATGTTTTATTGGTGATAATATAAACATGTATATATAGTACATAAGAAAACCCCAATCAGAGTTGACTTTACATAAATAAACAAGTAATGAAAGGGCAGGAGGACAACGATACAACATTACTGAAGATACAATCAAATATATCATAAAACCAAATTCACGTTACGTCCAATGATCCATGTCCAAAAACCGTATACATTGAATGATTATAGGCATTAGAAACATTGGACCATATTTGACAATGGTCCTTTTTTTTTTTTTTGAAATATAGTAGATAATATATTATAAAACTGAAGTCATAGGAACTACACACTACTTATTACATACCATAATATCTTAATAACTTTGATAGTTTGATAATGCTACATTGCTTTAATCTTATACTATTCTCCCATAATGCATGTTTCAAGAAACATGGTTCCTCCTTAATCCATGTGCAACTATTTCCACAGTTATTGCTGCATTTGCCAACATTCAATACTACTAGTTTTGATAAGTTAGATCAAAGGTAGGCATTTTTTTGTTTTGTCAAACAGTTTCATGCCCATAAAGTGGTGTTCTTTTGGTGGGCTCCGATTGAGATCAATATAATTATTGCCATATCCCCATATCTATAAATCATATATTTTCAAATAAAAGACATAGCAAAGGGTCATCCATTTTGCCATATTATTGGTTGCATTTTCCAAGTAATTAAACACTATATTCTACCAAAAAATTTCCATCATGTCTCTAACAATAATTACTGCTCTTGCTTTCCTTAGATTTTCTTCAGATCAAAGCCGAGAAACGTCCTGTAACATCTGCCATTTTTAAATTCTAGAAATATTTAATTTTTTGGAATTATGAGAAATTGGAAAAATTAGGAAATTAAGGATTTGGATAATTTGGGGATGAAATTCTGAGTTAAAACCTTAATAATTAGAATGTACTCGAAAAATGGAATCCAAGCTACTAAGAACACTAAAATCGGAGACCAGAGGAAGAATGGCTAATTAATTTAATTTCTATATTTAATAAAATAAGCATGAAGGGTAGATTGGTAATTTACAGAGGGGGCCTACAAAACTAGACACAAAAGGAGTATTTATGGGGTGCCTTAACTACACCACCCCTATCAAATTTCCTCGATTCTTCTTCCCCTTGCACACTGTTAGGCGTGCTATAAGCACACAATGTCCCACGCTCGCATGTGACGCCATTCCTCTTTCCTCGACGATGACAGAGCAATTTCCCTAGCTGGATGACCTAAAGAAGTCGTCCTTTATCCTTCTAATTGTTTCCAGTTGTTGTCTCTTGAGTTTTATTGTTTGTAATGCCGAAAAACGGTGTGGATTGCCATTTCCTCGGTGACAGTATATGAGCTACAGTTGTTGTGGAAAAGAGACCTATGAAACATGTCAGATGAAGATTTGAACTATTTATCTTATGCATGATGAAAAAAGAAACAAACCCATGAAATTTCATGGAGATCCAATAATTAGGGATGTCAAATTTTTAGAAACGTGATAAAAATTGTGTAAAAATGTGAGATAATGACAAATTTTGTTGATAGGAAGCTTAAAAATGGAATGTACGAGAAAAACGGTGCAAAGATCGCTAGAATTGGGTACCTAGGAGTTGTCGATGGTGATCAGAGTTTGGCAACGCCGGGCCAACCCAGTCGTCGTTCCCTGCAGGGAACGTTGGGAGTCAGCGTGCACAGCGCGAGGGCACGACACGTGCAGCGACATGCTGATGATGCTTGGCATGACATGCGGTGACTTGCAGGTGGCACGCACACACGAGCAGCATGGGCGCTCCGCACACGCATCAAGTGTGGCGTGATTTAAAATCCATTTTTTTAATATTATTTTTGGACTTTTTAAGCCATTTATTCATAAAAAATGTGATTTTTGGAGCTACAAAGGTCCAAATCACTATTCGAAAGAGGCATTGTGATTGTCTTGACAATGCAGACCTAGATTTGACTTAAAAATCTAGATTTGAACACATTTTAAATGGTTAAACCACTAAATACCATTAGATAATCTAGATCAGACTGATCAATGATTGATTAGGCCTTAGACCTTGATTGTATATTGTGACGACCCGGGTTTTCTCATGTATTTTTAAATGAAAAATCTAAATTCTTAAGGTGGGATCCCGATTTGAAAAAAACAGTGCAATGCAGTGGAAAAATCTTTTGTTTGGAATTCATTTTGAAAACCTTGAGTGTCATTTGCTTTCACAACAACTAAGGTAGTTTTTGAACAGCTTTAGAAATCACAAATGCTTTTCCCCAGGTCTATCCAGTCACAGCACACAGCCCAACTGTAATTAAATACAAATACATGTCCAAAGGGTAAAGAGTTTACTCACATGTATAGTTGTCTCCTTTGTTTATTCACTTGCTCGTAGCACTAATATCTCCTGAGGCGTCTTATATTTGTAAGTGGAACTATCCTGAAAAATGTTAAGGATAGGGTGAGTATATACTATACTCAATAGGAGTCTACCACTACTAGTTTTATAATGCATGCGATGTTTAAAATCATGTGCTCATAAAAACATATGCATGTTGTTCGAATAATCACGTTCAATATTGATATTAAAAGCCACTGGCAAATCAGAATACTGACGACTTAAAGAAATATCATAATCCAAGTCAAAAGTATCATATATCATAATCATAAAAATATGCATCAGATGCTCAACTGAATCTAACTCATGGATATCTATCATGGTATGGTCGACCAACCTTATATCATGCCATATGCAATGCACATAAATCCACGAAACCATAGGGTCCCACTATGCCCACGACCTCACCGCCGTGTGGTCCCCGGGTACCTAGGGACACAGGATCATATACCTCCACGGGGCATATGACACTTTGACCCAGTGCCGTGACACCAGTGATAGCCCCCTGTACCACATGCAGTCGAAGCAAGGACATGCCCTTTTTGGGTGTGGTACCCATCCACCTAATAGTGGTAGAGGCTGGGTGGCCAACCCACACCCCTCGGCATAGCACCCACTAGCTTACTAGCTCAAATCATGTACGATCAAATAAACCAAAAACTTCTATTCAAAACTGGTCCTCTTTGGGTCCCTCACAACTGCCTGGCCCTCGGCACTCCAGCGTCTTTTGGCAACCCTCAAGGACATGCAATCTTTGCGAGTACTTAAATCATGCAATGTATGCACTTGTTTGCAAAACATATATGTGCATAATGTATATGCAATCATTTATAAAACATGTCTCTGTACAAAACATTTATCACATGCATGCTGAATTAAGTCATACAAGTCATATACTTAAAACATATGTTCTCAAAACAATAATAGATCTTTTAAAAGAATCTAATAGTGATAGAGCACCTACCTAGCTAGGTCGCGCTAACCCTTTTGTCCTCGGATGCTCCTGATCATGGTTTGGGGAATCAAGGTTAGTTTGGCTTATCTTTATGGGTTTTAGAGTAATTGGTCTTATTACTTAGGCATTAGGGGTCCATCCCTATGCCTATGCCTATGGGTGTCCTACGGTCCTAATTGGGCCTTGGTATCCTCAATTTTCCAAAGTTCTAGTGGCCACGCGCCACCATCCTATTCTAAGGGTCATGCCTACCTTTGATTGGGCCTTGATCAGGGATTTTATAGTTTGGATGTATCGGCGTCGTCGACACAGACACAACGCCTTTTGCGGTGCCTCAATCCGAGCTCTAAATCTCAAGTTATAAGCATTTTAGTGTCGTACGTACATAGGAGTCTTAAAAATAAAAAGACGGAATGCTAGGGCGCTGCGCGTCTGCGACGTGCGCCCCAGCTTCCTTAAAGAACGAAAAAAACAATGCACTGCTAGCGCTACGCGTCTGCGGCATGCACCTCAGCGAGCGCGTCTATAGGCGCGCCGAGTTTTTCCGCCATTTCTCTCTTTTGCGGGCGCGTCCCCGGACGCCCCCGTTGGTTTTCTTCGGACGCGTTCGACGTGTCACGTTCCGATTGGAACGTTTTTGTCGACTGGGGTACCGGGGCATCCTCAAGACACCCTGGTTCGACCTTGTCGAACCAGTGCGGCCCAAGGAACGTCCCTGGGTCCTTGGTGGCTCTCTCGAGCTCTGTTTTGCATGGTTTTTCATGCAAAAACCTAGGGAAATTAATCTTGGAACTATGGTGGAGATGGGTTTTGAGGGATCTTGGGCGTACCTGGCTCGTTGCTGGGTTTTCCTCCTTGTTTTCCCCTCTAGGTCACTGCTCCTCAACGGGTTTTCTTCCATGTTTTGGGCTGCCATTAGAGGCACCCAAGAGCTCTATTTATAGAGCTAAGAGAGGGTTCTGGAGGGGGCTCTCACCGCCTTTGAATGGCGGTGGAGAAACTTCTAGAATGGCGGTGATTTCCCCTCCAAACACCGCTGTTCTAGAACTCTCTAGGAGGTGGAAGATGAAGGGTGCCCGTATCAAAACGGGCCCCTGTGTTTTGCAGCTAAACCCGTTTTTGTAAAATTTATAATTTTGCCCCTGAACTTCAAAGGGCCATAACTTGCTCATTTTAACTCCGTTTTGGGTGATTTTGGTCTTGTTGGATTCCTTTTTCTGAGACGCATCTAATGGTACTATTTTCAGGACCAAAGTTTCTGGGTTCAGTCAAGGCGACTAGTGAAATGACCAAAATGCCCTTATCTTTAAAACTGAACTTTTCATGAGATTTTAATATTACAAAAATTGGGGTCATTACATATACATGAAAAATAAAATGATCTAGGAGGCTAGAAGAATAGATCTCATTAAATTGTCAAGAAAAGTAATCTTGACCATCGATCTGATTAGGTGCCTTGGGATTGGTTGATGAAAGAGCGATTTGACTGTCAGATCAAGGTATGATTATAGAGACATGTTTACATAAACACTGAAATTAGAGAGATCATGATAAGAATAGTTAGAATTGATGATCAGATGTCAATTATAAATGTTATGGAGCTATCCAACGGTCGGATCATCTCCAAATTTCACGAGATGCTAGGGATTGACCGTTCATTGATTAAGGGGGATAAATTAAGTGGATCATGACCTAGATTGATGATCAAAGACCACAAATAATTGTCTAGAGGTAAGAAAAACCTACATCTAGTATAGGATTGACCCAATAGAGGGTTAACCAGACGATCTGGGCCATTGATCTAGGATTAATGGCCAGATCAATGAAGTTATCACTTGAGTTTATTACTTTAAGATGTGAGAACATCAAGTTATAGATGACTTGTGAAGTGGCAGGTACGTCAGAGCATATGACATGAAATTATCTACGCGCCTGATTGGAGTATTGAGTTTGTTGAGGTAGGTGATTACATTTGGGATTTTCCTTTCATTTCATCGATCATGACTTATCTGAAATTCCTTAGGCATGTGTCTTATGCACTATCGTGTTTTGTTGTATGTGTTTAGTACTTCATATTTGTTATTGTGACATTTGATTTCATGATCATCCATGTTTGATATGTGATGGATTACACCTTATCATGGATCTTGACTGAGACTATTGGGTGAAGCAGGGTGAGTTGGGTCTTATACTGATTTGAGGGCGGGTTGGGGGATGGTTGACAGGCTTTCGTCTAGAAATAGACTGATGCAAGCTACATGTGAGGGACCCAAGGTCAGAATGTATCAGGTGAAGCAGGGTAAGTCGGGTCTTGCACCAATCTGAGTGCGGGCAGGGGGATGGCTGATAGGCTTCTATCGGGAAATAGTCTGATGCGGGCTGCATGTTAGGGACCTAGGGTTGGAATGAGTACTCATTGCCATTGCCATGAGTGTAGCTGAGGCACTCATAGGACTTATTTGTGCACGTCCTTCTATGATTAAGACATGCATTATTTATTTTGTGGATACGGACTTTTGGCTATAGTGATTGATGAGTATCCATGAGTTTCATGCATTGCACGCTATGATATTCAGATTTGATGATGATTTGCTTAGCTCATGATTTCTTGATTTATCCATCATGGATGGTTGATGTTTCACATGCCTTGTATACTTTTGTCTTATGAGATTTTGCCAAGATTATGATACTTCGTGCTATTTGATTTGATTTGTATTTATTATTAAATGTGAATCACCTACACAAGCATAGCTTGTTGAGGCATTGCTTTGTTTTGCACTGTCTCATATTTGAGGTGTGATGGTCAGAAGGGAAAGCATGGACTTGGATGAGGACCTAAGGATCATCTGCATTTTTGTGTTCAGAGACTAATTAGTGTATGTCTCTTGGACTTTGTTAGACCTTTTTTGAACTATACTGGGATGTTATATATTTGGATGGATTGGACCCACACTATTGTATAGTGTACATTTATTTACACATGTAATTGATGAGGTGATCATGGATGGAACCTGGAGGCTTTTGGACTTGTATTATCATTATCTTTTCTCAGCTTATGTATTTATTGCGGTTTTGAATTGAGCATGCTGAGAGCATTTGGATTTGATTTTAATTATTGTCACAGTTTTAGGATGTGGTTGACCCTCGAGGTTTTCATTTGGAATAATTCTTTTAACGTTGCGTGATTTTTTTTATAAATTTTGAGTTTTATTTTCAGGGATCCCACCTATTTTATGAAATAAATTATTTCTACTATTATATGTATTGGAAAAAGATTTAGAAAACCCGGGGTGTCACATGTCCATCGTTGCTGTGGTGGTTTCCATCCAATCCATATTTCTTTCCTTTGTTGTTTTCAAATTCCCATATGTTTCTATCTTTGATGGTCATTTGTTTGGTATTCTTCCAATCTTACATCCACTTGGTTAGTATTTTTCATTTATGTAATCTTTCCTTTCCATTATCGTATTACTTTCTCCTTGTTGATTTGTTTTCATGGACAAATTCATTTATGGCGTTTCAAATTTCCCATGCTAGTTGCTATGGACCTATATTTTGGAGGTAATTAATTATATTTTCTCTTTTTCTTTCTTTTGTCCATCAATTAGTAATTTCATTGATACTATTATGTTCCATAAATCTAATTTTTAATTATCAAAGTCCCTTCTCCATATTTTCTTAATTCTTTGTATATCCCTATACTATGTGGTAATCTATTTCTCTTTCATTTTTACAAAGTAAGCATGATTTTTCCTCCTCAAAATTCCATCCTATAAAAGCAAATGTTAGTATCTATTATGCATGAGTACCCACATAAACATTTTTACTTTAGGTAGATATTTTGAGTTCCATATATTGTAGTAGATTTTATCATTGAGTTATCATGATGAGGAGTTATACATGTGATGGCTGATTTAGTAGAGAATTTGCTGATTTACTATGTCTCCATATCATTTAACTCCATCAATTGTAATTAGAGGAGCTTTTTGATTTTTTTCCATATATTTTCTCCCCAACGTGCAAAAGTATCTTTCTCTCCATATTCCTTGATGTTTATTACTAAGTGTTTCCACCATTTATTGCTTTCAATTCTTGTTTCCATATCATCTATTAATTTAGATAAAAGGGTTCATTTCCAACCCATATATCATTCTAAAATTTTGTTTCCTTCCTATCACTAATAATCCAACCCATGCGTTATGCAATATTGTCTCTACTTCTTAGGATTGCCCTCCAAACAATTAATGATTATGTCTCTTTGTTTAAGTTCCCAAAAATCTCTTCCTTTAATATATCTTTTCCCAATAAACTTAGTCCACATAATATGTACTTTCTTGTTAATTATTTTCTAACCTAGTTTACCTATAAATTTTAATTTCCGACTCTTAATGACTTTATCCTTAATCCTACCATTCTTTTTGGTTTGTGAATAGTTTTTCAATTAATCAATTGTAGTCACTTTTTATTTTCTAAATTTTCTTTTAATTTTTTTTACATTTTTCCATGATTTATTTAGTATTAGATGGAGTAGTTTGGCATTCAATTGTGCTTTCCCTACTCTAGTAATTGTTTTCTTTTTCTATCTAGTTAATCTTTTATTAAATAATTAAAATTTCCTTTGTAATTCAGCTTTTAATTGCTTGTAATCTAAGATGTCTCTCTTTATTTGTACAAATTTTAATATATAGTATTCTTGTCAAGATTTCTCTTCCTTTATGATGATTTTTTTTTAAAATAGTAATCAATGATTTACTCTAGTTTAATTTAAGTTAGAATTTTTCTTCAAAAATCTCTTTGATCTTATTAAAATTTATACAATTATTAACAATTGCTTTCATAAAGAAAAAAGAACATCATCCACCAAGACAAGATGTCTAATTCGTAGGTTTCCCCTAAATAATATTGGTGGTTTAATTTTCCTATGGCTAACTTTGCCATTTATTAATAAAGTAAGAACTTTAGCATATATGACAAAAATATATCAACCCATAGGATCACCTTACCTTATTCCTTTTTAAGGTCTAAACCAAGTAGGTGGTACACCATTAACAAGGATTTCTTAATAGAGGTAATATAGTCCATAATCAAGGAAATCCAATTCTTTGAAAAATCAATGCTTTCTATAGTTTTTATCAATAAATTTCCACCAAAGACTATCATAAGCATTCTATAAATCTATTTGATATATATTCCCTTAGCCATCTTTTTCTTATTTTTGTATCGGGTAAAAATTCATAAGTGAGTAAATTATTGTCTTGTATGCTTCTATCTTGTATACAAGCTCCTTGATTATGACTAATAATTCTCAAAAAAACTATGTTAGTTTTATTAGCGACAACTTTTGCTAATTGTAGATGACATTGCACAAACTTATGGGTCTATATGTACTGACAATTGTTTTCTCCTCCTCTTTGACAATTATTGCAATGTAAATTTTAGTAATCTCTTTTAGTATTTATCCTTTTTAAAAAGCCCGTTTAGCTATGTATGGTTGGCCATGCTTCTTTTGTAGGAACTCTAGGTTAAATCCATTTGGTCCAGTGATTTACATGGTCCCATAGAGAAAGTGCTTGTTTAATTTCTTCATTTCAATCTCCTCATGCAACATAAGTTTATCTCCTTTTGATAGTTTATTTGTAAAAAAAATTGGTAGCTTTAAATTTGTATTTTCTTATTACTCCTAAAGAAAATTTTGAATTGCTTTTCAATAAATGAATTTATTTCACTTTGTTCTGATAGAAGGGTATTATTAATAATTTTTTCAATTGTATTCCTTCTTCTATTAGTTGTTATTATTATATGAAAAACTATTCCGTCTTTATAACATTTACTAAGTCAATTTACTTTGACTCTTTGCTTATGACTAAATTCTTAAATCCTGAGCATTGTAATTAACAATTATGCCAAATTTTTATTAATATTTTGGACAATGTTTTTTGTCCATTTCACTTTTCAGGATATTAAGTTCTTACTAAGTTCCATGATGTTATTTTTAAGTTGTCCAAATTTGCTCCAATCCCGATTAGCAAAAGTTGTCCTTAGATTATCAAATTTACTAGAGATTTTATAAGTAATGGAGACTTGGATACTTATAAATATATTCTTCTTAACAATATCTAAAAACCAAGAATGATATGTCTATTTTCTTTTAAATCAAAGCAATTAGTACCCACTCTCTATTTAAATGAGTTAATTCTACTTGAGAAATTTTTTTTAGCCAATCAATTGATGAAATGGTTCTATCAAGTTTTTCTTTAATAAGTTGTGGTCCCCATCTACAATTAGTCCTCATAAATCAACCATATTATAGTTTTAAAGAAAATAATTTAAGTTATTATGTCCATTTTGTTTTGTTTTGGGGTTTTAAGTTATTACATCTATTATTTCCCTTTGTCTGAATTTCTCATATGATGGAACAATTTCATTGAAAGCCCCAATTATAATCCATGGGAAATCATGTTTATCATTTTGACGATATATTTCCATCAAAGCTTTACTTCTTTGGCTAGTATTTGGGTTAGCATAGACAAAAGTAGTTTTATAAATTTATGTGCTTTTACTTATGGTAACTTTTGTGATAATAATTTGATTAGAACTACAAAAAATATCCAATGTAAAATTTTCATTATTTCAAAGTATCCATAAACCATCAAATGGCCAGTTGTAGGTATAACAAATCTATGTTCATTAATAAGTTTTCTTTTCAACAATTCATCTTCATAGTTATAAATAGAGGTTTTTGAACACGTGATAATAGATGGATGATTTAGATTAAAAATTGGTAAATCACATCTCTAAAAGCTAGGACATTTGACCCCTTTAGAATTCCAAACTAAACAATTCACATACCACTATTGTTAGAATTTCTATCCTTATTTGTGAATGGACTATAGAAATAGTTTCAATGAATAGATTTTTGTCAATGGATTTTTGTTTCTTACTTGTTGTTGCCTCAAAATGGATTAGGGATGCTAGCAATGTACCCAAAACTGTAAAACTGACAGGATAGTTGAACCAAAATATTAGGACACAATTATTCAATTGGAATAAATGGTAACAATAATGGTTTTTATTTTAAAGAACTAAATCTTATTAGTATGGTACTAGTTTTTATGCTCAGGTACCTAGAACGGAACTACAAACAAATTTGTTTTGATAACTAATTGGTTAATCTTAAGTATATTAGAGGATAATATCATAACTTCTAATTGATTACCAATTAGTTATCCTTTTATAGTAATTTTTATTTAATTTATTTTAAATTTAGGTTACTATTTAATATAGCAATTATTTACAGATGGCCCATTGTGGTTCACCTATAAATATGGACTTTTAATTAGGCATTATGACTACTATGAAGGGGAGAACCAAAGTCCAAAAACATGTTACTCCCTCCAAAATAACTAAAAATATAAAGTTTGAAACTCGTTGGAAAGTCACTAAGTCGGAAAAAATTCCATAAAAACCTCTTCCTTCTTTGGTCATGCAAGTTAGGTATATTTTCTCCCTTCTCTAGGAATAGTGTGAAGGAAAAGAGCAATCCTCCCTCTTTCATTCTTTCCTTTCCATTTGATGCTCCATTTCTCTCTCTCTCTCTCTCTGAACAAGAATGTTGAATCTTAAACAAACCTTTTAGTCTTTTAAGTGTGTTTATTTTAACTTTCTTGGTGTGTCTTCTCAGACATAATTTCTTACCATTTTGAATTCATGTCATAATAAACTTCTATATACAATAGACCAACACGATATGTGTTTTTAATTTTTATGTTGTATTCTTACTTGATTATATAGTAGTTAAACAACAACTACATGAGTACTTGGTATATAAATAATTAAATGCATAATCACCATTAAAATTGGGGATTTTAAAGTTGCCATAAAGAAGTCTGTTTTTAGTTCACCGTCTTCATAAAAATAATATAAGTTAGTTTTAGAAAAATGACTTTAAAAATCATGCTTAAGAAGATGGTTTATCACAAAATGACTTCTTAAGTGTGGTATGAAGCACTTTTTTTTTTTTTTTTGTGGAAATAGCTTTAGAAGTCAGTTTTAGGAAATGATTTAAAAAGTGGGGACTTTTCAAGTTGGTTTTGGAAAATGACTTTAAACGTGGGACTTTTGAATTTGTTTTCCAAAATCAACTTTGAAAGCCATACCTTAGAGTGGAGCTAAATACTTTTTTTTCACGCCAATAGCTTTAGAAGTTAGTTTTGAAAAATGACTTTAAAAAAGTCCCCACTTTTCACAAATTTGGGTTTTCCCCTAGACTAAGGTAGGGCTTTTAAAGTCAATTTTGGAAAAAAAACTTGAAAAGTGAGGACTTTTCTGTTGGTTTTGGAAAACAAATTGAAAAGTGGCAACTTTTCAAGTCAATTTTCCAACTTTAAAGTTGTTTCAAAATTGACTTTAAAAGTATGATTCCCTTATATGTATTTTTACAAATTTTCAGTTTTCTGTTTCCAACTGTCTTCATCTATACATAAACTAAAGCTCATTTGGTGCATTTTTTGCCTGCCTCACCTAAATCACCAAGGTGGAAAGGAAGGGCCTCATGGTTTGTAGTCCCATCCAAAATTTAGGTTCGATGACGATAGTAAGAGGCCAAATTATCATGAATTAGTTCTAAATTAGCTCTTTGGTCATATGTTAGCTTGTATTATAGAGATGGAATACTATGTAACATTTGATATATGCGATAAAAGGATGATAAATTAGAGTTATCCAAAAAAAATTTGATTTGCTTGTTATTTAGGCTTATATGTGTGTGTGTGTAGAATGTGTATTTGAACATTGAATTGTATGAAAAATAGGTGCCCTTCTTAGTAAGGATTTTTAAAGTTAGAGAAAAAAATGAGTTTACAAACTATTTTTAAAGTAGAACATAAAAAATCAACTTGAAAAATAGATTTTAAAGTCTATTTCATTTTTTACTTTAAAAACTATTTTTAAAGTTGGTTTTTATCTCCAACTTCAAAAACTATTTTTAAAGTTAGTTATTTATTTTTTACTTTAAAAATAGTTTTTAAAGTAGGTCTTTATTTTTTACTTTAAAAATTCACCTCCAAATGAATGAAATTTTCACATCCAATCATTTCCCATTCCATCTCTACCTTCTGCAGTAGTTATCTCTATGAATCATTATCGTGAGCCATCAGAAAGCTCCTACATGTTTAGTAGCAATGAGGTAACCCATCCCCCCCTCTCTCGCTTATGTTTGCACACGGCCAAAAAAACTAGCCATGCATGCAATCATCCCCACCCACCCACCCACCCACTCTCTCTCTCTCTCTCTCTCTCTCTCTCTCTCTCTCTCTCTCTCTCTCTCTCTCTCTCTCTCTCTCTCTCTCTCTCTCCTAGTTACATCATTTGGATCTGGTTGACACTAAGGTTGTTTTTATTATTTGAGTGAGGGTGTGGATGCATGATTAGGGTTTTGTCTTGATTCTTCATTTTTGTGTTGTATTTGCATTTGTGATCCTATATTTGGCTCTTCTTTTTGGATATGATGAGGAAGTTTCCCTTCATTTGAAGCCTTTAAGTTTTGTTATTTATGTGTTTTTGTTTTCATTTTTTTACCAAACCTATCATTTTGATTTAGAATTTTAATGTATGCAGTTTTGGTATTTAGTTCTTTGATTACTGTTTTAGGAGCTTACAATCCTATCCTCCTCCTTGTTCTAATTTTTTGTATGCTGTTTTCAATTCCATGACTCACTTGTGATGATTTAGCTTAAGGACTTTTTATTTTATTTTTATCAATCTAATCTAGATGTTTATGGAAGATTGGAAACTTCAGCTATTTGAGTGAGGTTATAGGTGTATGGTTAGTGTTTTGTATTGATTCTTCATTTATATGGATGTATAAGACTATAGCTTTTCTTTTTGATGCAGGGAGCAAGTTATCCCTCCATTTGGATCCTTTGATATGTGATCTTAGTTTATTCTATTAATTTTGAGCTTACCATAGTTAGCTATGGTTTTGATTTATTATTTACTAGATCTTAGAAAGGATTTCTGATATTTAGTTATTGTGGAATTCATAGGCTATTGGAAGCATTGTGATTTTAAGTTAAACTCTCAAGTGCAAGAATCGGTTGTAGTAATTCATGCAAGGAGGTCAATCCCACAAGGAATCGAATGGATGTGTGATTGGTGGTCCCTACTTTAAATTATCTAACCTAGCCAATATTCAGGGATTTTTCCTAAACTAAGAATGAAAATTATCACATGAAATTTTAAATTGTGCTAAAACTTAAAACATACTAAATCAATAATTATCCTAAAACAGTTGAGAAGCAAGGAGAGAAAAACAGTGAAAAGAATTAGAGACTGAGAGAGATGAATACTGGGTTTTCCGATGAGGAAGAGACAGTGAACATGGGAAACCTATGACTGGTAATGAAAGGAAATGACTGGGAAAAAAAGACAAAAAAATAGGGAAAAATAGAAGAGACTAGTGATTGGATAGAAAGGAGAAGGCTGGAAGAGACTAGTGATTGGATAGAAAGGAGAAGGCTGGGTTCCTCCTTTCTACTACCATTACACGCTCCCCCTCTCCCTTGCAATCTTCCTCTTTTAAAGCTTGATTTCTCCTTCTAATTTTGTTCTATCTTTCCTCATTCAAAGCTTTCTAATTTGGTTAAAAACATTCCACTATGGCAACTCCTACTAACTCTCCCTTCCATGCTACGGTGATGCCTTCCTCTTTCTCTTACATATTTCTCATACCTTCTTAGTATTCAATTGTAAACTATTCCCTCTTGCCTTGTAATGCTCTTTAGTAAGATTTAGCACCATTAAATTTGATTTGAGCCATTCAAACCACAATCTGGTTTATCTACAAAACACAAGACTAAATTAGAATTATCTAAACTGTACATTATACATTTGATCAGTTCTGATGATCATCTAACCATTAATTTTTACAAATCAATGGTTGGATCATCAATTTGAACTAAAATTCATATTTTAATTTAAAAAAATTGATTGGTTAGATGATCTAATTAAATGCTAAATTAGGAGTATTTTAACCAAAATTGAAAACTTAATACACCCCTCAACCAGCATTTTGCTAGTCTAGAGAAAAACATGTGAAAATCTATTTTACAAAATTTTATACAAATTTCCACTTTCATAATTACTCATGATTGCATTTAGCATATGCAACAAGCCCTTAAACCCCTAGGTTACCCCTAGTTGACGAGTTAAGCCTCATGAGGGTTTGGAGTGAATATACCCACAAAATTCCAAAAATCATTTTCAAGTCAATTTTTACATTTTCCTCAGAGAATTATCTCCAATAAATATATCAACTTTATCAAAATAATAAAAATTAATGAAAAATTCAAAACCCTACCCATATGCTAAATACATTCCAGTTAAACTCATATCTTAGAGTGAGTGTTTGAGTGTACAATTTATGTATAGAATAATCTTTATCTTCAAGTAGATTTCTATCTTTTGAACTTCATCTGAAATATGTTTCGACCTCAATCCTCACTAATAGACATACACTCAAAAATAGAATCTACTAGATAAAGGGTTCAAATCATATCTTTCTTTTAAATATGTGAGCAGAGTCAATAAAAGCAAATTTTATTTCACACATACTATTGAAAGAACGAGAGTTACTAAAAAATTTAATTTTGATCCCTTTAGAAAGTATAAGATGCCATTACCTTTGAATACATACATATTATTCTTTAAATCCTATCTTTTCATATCCTCATCAAGACTATATTCTTCCTAGAATCAAAAGGTCTTCAACTGGGACAAAATGCAGGCTTTGGACAGGGTACAAAAGAAAGGGTAAAAGGGATATCCAAAATTTTTAAAAAAATAAGTAGAGGTCTTCTACTAAAGTTGACAATTCTTGTTTACTTGTACTAAAGTGAATATTTCTTTTTCTACTTTTCTGCATTCTTCAAACTCTTTTCCTTTTTTTTCATCACTTTTTCTTTGTTTTCAACACTTTTGAATCTCTTTAAAGAATATTTCTTTTCTTGATATTCACTTTTCTACTTTTATTGCAACTGAAAAGTATTTCTTCATTCATGTCTAACTTATCTTTCAAAGAAAATAGGTGATGGATATATTATATTACGTTAACATGGGCAAGGGTTAATTTGGTTGAGAAAAGAGGAGGCTAATATAAAAGGCTCAAATTGGTTAACTAGTGTAAATTTTTTTTTGGGTAGGCTTTATATCTAGGTTAACAACAAGGATGGCTAAATCCCTTTTAAGGTTTCCTATAATCAATTAGATTCTCTTAGAAATTTAAAGGTAATATTCTATTAATTTAGGTAATTAGCCAAATTTAAGAGTTAATGGGATCAAATTTTACTTTAAGCGCACTGAAGAAAATTTTGGAACAAATTTATAACCACTAAAAAATTGAATAGCTCTAAAACTCATTTAGGCTATATCTCTCTACTGAATTTATTTAGGATTTCTAAGTTATAACTACTTATCAATTTAGACTTTGTATATGCAACTGTGTATAGAAATGTAATCTGAGACTTAGCTTTTATGAAATACTTTAAAAAATGAGTAAAATTATGCATTAATGATGTACAATTCCATTAATAAGCAAAAATTATCTAGACTATACTTCAAAAAATCCAATTCTCATCATAATGTAGTAATTGACCTAAAATTTTCAATTTAATTTTTAAAAAAATTAAGGAAATTTGCTAAAAAACCTAAAAAAATTAGAATTTGTGAGAATTCTACACTTCCCGACCTGAAAGAAACATTGTCCCCAATGTTTAAAAGTAGGGCCTAAAGTGAATATGGGTGATGTAGAAAATAAAGAAAAAAATATAAAAGATGATACATAGGGATCAGATCAACTCAATCCTGATAAACAAGATCCTCTAGGGTTGTGGATTCAACTTCTAGATTCTCATATTCTAGGTAAGGCTTTAAATGTTGGCTATTTACTTTAAAAGTATGTCTAGTCCTAGCATCCTCAATCTTGATGGTCCCATATGAAAAAACTTCATTGATTATATACGGACCAGTCCATCGAGATCTAAGCTTACTTGGATATAGGTGGAGCTTAGAATTGTAAAGCAGAACCTTCTGGTTAGAAGTAAAGGATTTTCTCGTTAGGTTTTTGTCATGAAAGACTTTCATCTTTTCTTAATAAATCCTATTACTCTCATATGCATCTTGCATGATCTCTTCCAACTCATTAAGTTGGAGTTTCTATGTGAGCTTACTTTATCCATGTTGAAATTAAAGGTCTTTATTGACCAGTAGGCTCTATGTTCCAATTCCACAGCCAAATGGCAAGCCTTACCATATACAATAAGATAGGGAGACACACCGACTGGGGTTCAACGTACAATCTTGTAAGCATAGAGCATGTCCATCAGTTTAAGAGATCGATCTTTATGATCTGAATTAATAGTCTTTTAAAGAATTATTTTTATGGCCCAATTAGATACTTCAACTTGTGCACTTGTTTGTGGGTGATACGGTCTTACAACTTTAGCTATAATATTATATTTTTTTCATGAGTGCTTCAAATGTCTTATTGCAAAAATGTGTACCATTATTACTTATAATGACTTGAGGGGTCCCATATATTTAGAAAAAAATGTTTTCTTTTGAGAATTTAACAACTATTTTGTGATCATTATGCCTACCTGGGATAACCTCAATCCATTTAGATCCATCGTCTACAACTAATAAGATATAAATGTAGCTAAAGGAAGGTGGGAATGGCCTCATGAAATCTATGCCTCAGCAATCAAAAACTTCTATTACAAGGATAGGGTTCAGAGGCATCATATTCCTATGATTTATTTCTCCTAACTTTTGACTTCACTCACATGATTTAAAGAATACGTGTGTGTCTTTAAACAATGAAGGCCAATAGAAATCACATTGCAAAATTTTTGCAGCTATTTTTTGTTCAGAAAAATGTCCACCACATGCTTTTGAGTGACAAAAGGAGATGACACTATTTTTCTCTAAGTCAAGTACACATCGCCTAATGATTTGATCTAGGTAGTACTTAAAAAGGTATGGATCATCCCAGGAGTAGTGCTTATCATTGGAAAAGAATTTTTTCTTTTCTTATTTATTCCAATGTTCAAGAATCTTCCTTGTGACTAAATAATTTGCAATATTAGCAAATTAGGAAGGACGGGAAACATGAAAAAGTTGCTGAGTAGGTAAAGTATCCTTAATTGGAAACTCATCCAAAGGTTTTGCTAGGGCTAGGCAAGGCAAGTGGTTAGCTACCACATTCTCTACTCTTTTCTTATCTTTTATATCAATGTCAAACTCTTGGAGTAGAAGAATCCATCTAATTAGTTTAGGTTTAGCATCTTTCTTGGAAAGGAGATACTTAAGGGCCGAATGATCAGTAAATATTACTATTTTGGATCCAACCAAGTAAGACTTGAACTTATCCAAGGTGAAGACAACTGCTAGGAGTTCTTTCCTTGTACTTATCCAATGTGAAGACAACTGATAGGAGTTCTTTCTCCTTAGTGGAATAGTTCATGTGAGTGCTATTTAGAGTCCTACTTGCATAGTAGATGACATATGACCTTTTCTCTTTTCTCTGCCCTAGTTTAGCTCCTACAACATAATCACTAGCATCACACATTATTTTAAAGGGTAGACTTTAGTTAGGTGGTTATTGTAAAAGCTTTTTGATAATCATCAGTCCACTCAAAAGGGATATCCTTTGTAAGGAGATGACACAACAGTCTAAATATTGCACTAAAGTCTTTAATAAATCTCCTATAGAATCATACATGACTTGAAAAGAGCAAATGTCCCTAACAGATTTGGGGATGGGTAATTAGGTCAACTTTGGCTCTATCTACCTTTATACCTATGGATGACATTAGGTGGCTAAGGACAATTCCCTTAGAAACCATGAAATGACACTTCTCCCAACTAAGCATTAGGTTCTTTTCTTTACAATGACAAGATCTTAGATTTTCAAGGCATGTTTCAAATAAATCACCAAAAACAAAAAAGTTGTCCATGAAAACCTCTAAGATTCTCTCAACCATGTCACTAAAGATACTCAACATGTAGCTTGAAATGTGGCAGGAGTATTACATAATCCAAATGACATTCTTTTGTAAGCAAAAGTACCAAAAGGACATGTAGAAGTGGTCTTTTCTTGATCCTCGGTGCAATTTCTATCTGTTATACAAAAAAATATTCTAAAAAACAATAATACTAATGTCTTGCAATCCTTTCTAACATCTAATCAACAAAGGGCAAATGAAAATGGCCCTTCCTAGTGGCAACATTCAATTTTCGATAATTAATGCACATACGCCAACCAGTGGTAACTCTACTGGGATTAATTCATTGTTGGCATTAGCGATCATTGTCACTCCAAAATTCTTTGGAACTACTTGAATTGGACTACCCATTTGCTATCACTTATGAGATAGATGATTCCCACATCAATCAACTTAAGGACTTTTACTCTAACCACATACTTCATATTAGGTTTTAACCTTCTCCACATTTGATGAGATGGTTTAGCATCATCCTCCAAATATATCCTATGGGTACAAATTAAAGGGTTAATGCCCTTTATATTAGCAATGGTCCATCCTATAACACCTTTGTATTCTTTAAAGTGTCTATTAACTGTTCCTCCTAAAAAAAAATGGAAGCCCTGGTGCACAAAGCTCCCGCCTATGCGGGGTACGGGGAAGGGGCAGACCACAAGGCCCTATAGTACTCTTACCTTGCATTTTGCAAGAGGCTGATTCCACGCCTTGAACCCATGACCTCAAGTTCACATGACAACAACTTTTACTGTTGTGTCAAGGCTCCCCATCTATTAATTGTTCCTCCTGAGATTTTTCTAATTGGCAGGAAATTATTACAAGAGAAGTCTCTTTTTCTCCTAAATAGGCATATATTTAAATATGATGGTAGAGATTCAATTCAAGCTTAGGAGGTTCTACTGATGATGGAAGGGGAATGGATTACCTTAGTGGAACTTCCTTGAAATGATGTTTCCATCTTTCTGTATCCAAGATAGGAAATGAATCAAGGAGGGCATTAACTTCCTCTATTAATGCATCCTCATTAAACTCATTAAAGTGAGCCAAATAGGCCTCAAGTGGGTCTGACAAGGAAGATGAAAGAAGTTGATCTTGCACAATTGAATTTATCATGTTGACATAGTGCAAGTCATTAGTTAGTTCACTAGGTTGCTTACATAAAATATGTTAAATTTTAATGTCATGTTACCAAATAAAAGCTTCATGACACCATTTCTATAGTTTATTAAGGCATAGGATGTATCCAAAAATGGATGTCCAAGGATGAAGGAATTTCCTTTTGCTTATTCAACATTGGTTATGTGTCCAAAATTAGAAAATCAACTGGGAAGAAGAATTTCTCTATTTGGACTAGAACATCTTCTATTACTGTGACGACCCGGGTTTTTGTAACATGATTTGTAAAGTATTTTGAAAGGCAGGGCCCTTAAGAGTGTAAATTTTTTTCGCAAAACAAAGCAGCGGAAATTCTTTTCATTAGAACTTGTTTTGAAAACCCAAGTCACCACTTCATACATAACATAAGTACAATTTGTGTACAAAATAAAATTCCATTGAAGGAATATACTTTTATTAAGTTCCAGGATCCATCTAGTGGTTCACAGTACATCCAAATCTATTACAATACTTGTCCAAATTACATAATCCAAAACTCAAGCTCACCATACAATAAAACTCTCAACAAAGAAAAATACATTTCTTCAAGGGTATACCTTGAAGATTATTCTCTTCAAGTCTTCTATCGTCTTCAGCTCCTAACTCTCCTTCCCTGTATCTGAGATATTGCAACATTTACAATATCTCAGCAAGCAATGCTTGGTAGGGGATTCAAGAAGCATAATAATTGACAATGTAATTCCAATACTTCATAATCCCATTATCCCTAAATATACTCTTTACTTTGTAAGTTATGTATATCTATATACACACATACCCTTCATGGGTAAACCAGTTAAATTTGTGGAAGTAGTCAAATATCATTCCCAACTAAGCTGATCAATTCTCTTCATTTTGAGAATTTAGTATTACAGCTAATCTTATACTGGGAATTTCCCTTCCTGGGAAATATTGGTAATATACAATTACCTAGCATTTCATTATGCTACAACATAAGGCATTTCACTATGCCTATTCTCATATGCATCATAGTGCAAAATAATCAGAAAGGTTGCTATGCTGCAGTCTGATCCGTACTAGCGCGCTCAGATAACTGCCTTGTTTACCACTAATACCACGGTGGAAAATATTATGTCATTGCTCGTATGGGGGGGCAAGACTTTCACAGTGGTGGCCTTCCCATAATTGCCACTACCCTACTTTTAGCCTCTCTTTGGACAAGGTATCATCATATCATTAAATTTCAAGGAGCGGGTGGCCAAACCCTCATAACTCCCTAGCAATAGCATTCCCCTAGGCTTATGCCTATTAAAACAAACTCATAAGCCTCCAAGCTTGTATGTGAAATAGATTTCATATACATCAGCCCATATGTCTGTTTACTTAGGGCTGAAATATTTTCTAGTTCCCTATTCACTTATAGTTTAGTCCTTAACCATCCTATATGTGTTTGGTTGGATCATAAGGTTTTCAAGAGATTTAATACAAGTATTAACATTACTCTTGTCAACATAAGATCATGAGTACAATCATGTATTTCTCATGTAAATGCATTCATCAAATCCTCCTACCTTTAAGGAGTGATCTCTCTTCCCAAATCTTCCATGATCCTGACTGATGTATGTAATCTGTACATCCATACATATTGTCAATATATAAATTTTGAACAATCCTATTGATCACTAGATCTAATGTTTAGAATGATCTTTAGATCATTCATATCTAAGTATTTTTCTATCTCTAAGTCTTTGTGTGTCCATCTCCTTGATCTTGATCTTTCATAGATCCATTGATTTACAATCTACACATGTTGATAAAGATCAGGGTCCTAGATCTTCTATGATCTAGTTCTTCTTTGATCTAAGTTCAGTTATTGGATCATCCCTAAGGAAGATGATCTTGGTTTTCTTCCTTGAATCATCTTTGATCAAGGCTTTGGATTATCTAATCTAATGAACTATAACAAGCATACTAATAAACATGCATACTAAGTACAATATAATATTCTATTTCTTATTGTTCTTGATCATCCAAGATCTAATGGATCTTGTTTGATCATCCTTATCTTACTTATTGTTTTTATTAGGGTTAGGTAATTTACTAACCTTTTATGCTCTTATTATTATTATTCAACCAGTTAATGTGCTGGTTGAAGGTAACTTATTCAAGCCTAAATTTAGACTACTCCTCTTATTTCCAATTGGCTAAGGCTTACTAGTTGAATGGGTGAACACAAAGTGATTACTTCAATCCTCATGTAAGGAGGTGTTTAGACCGCACAAATGTCAACGGAAGGTAGGGGAAGAGCGAGGCTCTATTAGATAACTCCCTTAACCACTATGTTCATCATTCACTAGAATGACCATAGCTCAACCTTTCATAAGGTTCTTATAAGCATGTTTACCCTAAGTACTCTTTCTAATGGATTTTAATTAAGTCCATGAATATTTATAATGTCATTCATGGGGTTTATTATTCTTTTCCTAGTTTGGGCCAAGGATTTGATAATCCTTATATTGTCCTACTAACTATAACCCTTACTAATTAAGTCCAATGTACTCCATTCTTATTTGTGTCATGAAACTCTACTTTCTCATTAGATTACATTTTTGATGTTTTATGCTCTTTATCTCATAACAAGTAGATCTACTAATAACATTTAACCATAAATGAATTATAAATTCAAAGCATAAAACTACATACTTTAACACTTAATGATAATGAGGCAAGGTACTTAAAATTACTCTAACATGATTTCCAACTAATATACCTTAATAACTCAATTTAAACTAACATGAACTTAAGGTATAATCTCATACTATAGTATAAACTTATATGAAATTCTAGCATGGTCCTAAGTTAGAATGGCATGAAATCATACTAAAGTGCCCCTAAGATAATTAAATCTAGCACCTTATGATAACAATGAAATCACATATCATGCTAAAGTCTAAATGTTATACTAGCATGCTTTGTAACATAATCATATTTAAAGTGCTATTATATAAAATGCAACTAATTACATTAACATTTTTAAAAACCTTTACTTATGATCCAACCATTTGATCTTTGATCTTTTCCTTTGATTAAGGGTATTAGTTATATTTAGAGAATTTTCTTTATTAAGGTCCAAATATCATATTGATCCATTTTTGTCATAATCCATCCATGATTTCTTGGATTTCATTATATCAACATTCATTTTATCCATCCCAAGGATCTAATCATACTTGATCTCATTGATCAAGTGGGTCCCTTTGTATTTTTAGTGTTTTTCTACCATAATGGGTAGATCCCTTAATATATCTCAGATATGTCCAAATAAACCATAGATATCACTTTATTTCAATAGTATATCATTACTAAAACATATTTTCAAGATCTGATCATCTTAGATCTAGGTACTTGGAAACTTGTTTATTTAATACAGAAAGTTTTACTGAATATTATGTCTATTTTATCATTTCATCAGAAAATATATGTTTCAAGATTTCCATAGCTTCTTTCCGATCTTAATTTGGAGTTCAGATGACTCCAGAATGTGATCTGGAAGTTCACAGTCCTTCTAAGGGCCTGGATTTGATCTGGACCCAAGGAACCGACGGCCCAGATTAGTTGGGTGGAACAAGCTGGGCGGAACGTGCTTGGTTCGTCAGGCATGTTCGCTGCGATGAAATGCGGAAGCGCCCCCATGGGCCGTCCACGAACGTGCGCGGGACATCATTGCACTCGCTTGCGTGGGTGCGCGTGCGGCGTTTCACACGTCGTCCGTCCGATCAGGAGATCGGACAGTCCGTTTGGACCGTCCAATCAATCCCTTCTCAATTGAGGGACCAAACCTTCATGAAATTTAGTGAAAATTGTACCATAGGGGTTTTGGACCCTTCTGGATCGATTGGTAAGGTCAGATTTTCCATCGGATCCCTCTATAGGCTTGAATTGAAGGTGCTATTATTACTTTATTTTTCATCAAAATAAATTTTAGTAAAATAAAATTTTCGTTAAACATAAATAAACATGTATAGAAAGTATTCCCACCTACCTGATTGGAGAAAAAACCTTGGTTATATGCCCAATTTAAAAAGAATACCTTGTTGATGAAGATATGGCCTAAGATCCACCTTTCTTGCAAATTCCCGTTGTTTGAACTGTTGGATCTTGAAATTGCTTTGGGGGTTTTGTAGATAAGATATGGTGGGAAGTTTTGGACTGTGAAATTGATGAAATTAGATCTAGAATAGAGTGCCTAATTGATTTTAGGTCTCTTATTCCAATCAAAAAAGAAAAAGAAATTGAAAAGAGAGATATGTCTTGAAAATTTTGGGTTTTTGGGGAGGGATCTAGGTCTAATTTTACATGAAGAGTGAAGAAAATTTTGTGGGGATTTTGTGAGCATTTTTGGAGGGTTTTAGGGGTTGTATTTATAGGTATTTTGGTCTTTTTTTCATGATTATAATATTTAATTTTTTATTATTAAATGGCATGAAAGTCTCCCATGCTCCATTTTTCTTCCCCAAGACCAGCTGGTGTTTGTTGACCCATGACTTCATGTGGGATTCTCATAAGATTCAAAAAGACTGTTTTGCCATTTATGTATAAAATTTTGGGTTTTATTCCCATGATCTCGGATTTGAGTGTACTTAATGGCATTGGATTCATATTTCTTAGTACATTCTAAATTTTGATGTCTCATATTTTGATTTTTGGGAGATTTTGATTTTTGGGTAAAATTACTATTTTACCCTTTTGTCCAAGAAATGAAGAAACTTAAGGATTTTTCATCCGAATTTAGAATTTGTCGTGCTTACAGTCATTTTGAAGTGTTTACTAAGTTAAATATCAATTTTACATGTCTTATTATTTTATTATACTTTTATAAAAAGTATACTCTAAATAACCCTAATATTTCAGCCCAAAATATCTGAAACTCAAACTTTATTGATTTTCTCAATCAATTACAAAAATTGGGGTTATTACAATTACTCTCCTAGGTATTACCACTAATATATCAACTAGATGGAGTGTAGTGGATGTTGGCTTAAGGTCTCCTAGTCTTAGTTAAACATAGACTATGGTAAAAATTGACACTAGATCCTAAATCTAAGAGAGCTTAGTTAATCTTGAGGTTGCTGATACAATGAGAGTGGGGCAACTAAAATCCTTGCATTTTTGGGGTGTATGGTACTGAAGAATTGAATTTACTTGTTTAGTCACAAAGCCTTCTTTTGCACATTATATTTTCCTTTGATTGTACATAAATCTTTTTAAAATTTGGCATTTGATGGAATTTGTTTTGTTGTGTCTAAGATTGATATATTGATCCTAACTTGCTTGAATATATCCATAATCTCATCATTGGTGGTACTTTTTGTGACTTGATGCAACCTTTGGGGAAATGGAGTAGGGATGGGACATGGGTCAACAGTTGAAATGGGTCTTTATCTTTAGATTTTTCGTTACCTTTAGTGGACTTGTCTACCTTAGTAGTCTTTGAGGGCTCATCTTTGTCAATTCTTTTACCACTCCTAAGAATGGTGACACTCCCTAGGCTTTGCTTATGGTTGAGCTGGAAATTTTCTTTTTGCGTCATTTGACTCATCATATTTTTTATTTCATTCATAGACTGGTTGGTTTGTTTCAATTGAACTTCTAATTAAGAAGTTTTTCTCTCTTGGTTTTGAATGAGTTGATGGATATTATCATCTATAGGCCTTTTGGATGGGGACAAGTAAGGTCTAGGAGTAGGTGGTTAATGAATTTAGTATGGGGTTAGGGCAAGAAGTCCTTGGTTTTGTTGGTGAGGCTGGTATGGGCCTAGTTGTGAGACATTGGCATTAGGTCTATTTCTCCAACTAAAATTAGAGTGGTTTCTCCAATTGGGATTATAAGTCTCTGAGTATGGGGAGAAAGGTCTTTTATAAGTGTTCAGTGCATTAGCCTGATTATGAAGTACCTCTTGAAATGTTGGAATGGTAGGACATTTGTGCGATACTTTCACAGATGTTATGTACTTGTTAATCCTTATTCAAGGTTTTCTTTTCCATTTCTATGGCCTCTACTTTTCTAGCTAGGGATGCTACTCTGGCATTAAGTCCATATTTATTTGACATTGCATACATACCTCCCCTAGTGATTGTGGTGGTGGGCTTGGGTCTATGTGGATGTTCTACTCTTTCTGAGTCAACCTTGGTTTGTGCACTTTCAACTAGCCATTTCAAATACTCTTCTACATCATCTAGTTGTTTATTTAAGAAGTTACCATTACACATCATCTCTACAAACTGGCACATATTAGAATTAAGTCCTTCATAAAAGAAGCTGATGATGTGCCATGGTTCATAGCCATGATGTGGGCATGTGAGTAAAAGATTCTTGAACCTTTCCCAGCATTGGTAGAATGATTCTTTATCCTTCTGAGTAAAGTTCATGATTGTTTTATGCAAAGGGAAAAACTTTTTCAAAAATTTCCTATTCATTTCATTACAGGTCCTTATGGAACCATGTAACTACCTGAATTTTTAAGTCTTATTTTATTTTAAAATTTTGATTTGAAGAGAAGAATGAAAGCTTTATAATTTTTGAATCTTAGAAGTGAGACTTTATATAAATCAAATTCGATGAAATTACCCTAATAATTAGATTCTACTCAAACAATGGAATTTAACGATACTAAGAACACTGAAAATGGAGTTTGACTGAGAAAGTTACATAGTTTTTAAGTATGAGGCTATTCTAATAATTTCACAAATAACCAGATAATACATTTCTAAATATGAAACGAGTCAAAATTAGGAGGGACCATTTTGATAATGGCACCCCTCGCCTCTGACTCCTTCACCGGGGAAAAACATCGGTGATCGTGCAGCACGCGAGGAAGGTGGATCACTAGTAATAAAAACCCTTACCGCTTTCCCCATCACATTCCCCTTTCCTCCCTAGACTCCATCTCCTTTCCCTCTCCCTTTTCCCCTTCTTCTCCCTTTGACGACCTTTTGCTCCATTGTTGCCGACAACCTAAGGTTCCAGCAGGCATAGGTAGTTCTGCACTCACTAGAAAAAAACCCAACATACCTCATCCGGTTGTCTAGGTAAAGCCCTCCCTCTTTCTCTCCCTCCTTTTACCCTTTTTCATCATTTTCCCTCAAATCCAGGCCGGATCTACTCTCATTAGTTGACAAATCACTGGTAATAGATACAGTGGATCTAAGATGGTACTCACTCAAGGATAGCTCAGATGGGAGATCTGAGCCATTCGATGAGATCGTGGTACCCCAAAACCCTAAAATCCTAAAAAATAGTAAAATTTCAAATCATTCTAGGCGTTGATTGGTGACCGAAATGATCTGACGGTCCAAATCAGACCATCTCATCCCAATCAGCCTGATTAGGCAACCAAGATGCTCCTTGGTGATGCATAATGGAGACGCACCTGCCCAGCATGTCCTCGTGCATGCGACACTTGTGGGTGCTATTGTAATTCGACTAGGATGCTAGTTGCGTCTCGGGAACCAAAATGTAGCCCAGTGTGTTACAGGTTGCCAAGATGCACCTGTGCATTTTGAAATGTGTGTCCCATTCCAGTGCATCCTGGTATGTAATATTCGCCATTTTTAAATTCTAAAAATGCATGATTTGTGGAATTTTGCAAAATTTGAGGTAATTGTGGAATTGAGAATTTTAGAGATTAAATTACAAGTTAAAACCTCAATAATTGGAATGTACTTAGAAAATGGAATCCAATGCCACTAAGAACGCTGAAATTGGAGATCGAAGGAAGAATGGCTAATTAATTTAATTTAAGTATTTAATTAAATTTCAGAAGGGGTTAAAATAGTAAATATGTGAGGGACCCATGGATTGGGTGCGGGAATCCATGAAGGCTTTAAATACCTATTTTGTTTCCCGCACAACCATAACTCCTCTTTATTTCTCGTGCGCTGACGAGGACGCTTGATGCTAGTGACAGTGATGCTGGCAATTTTTGCCCACCAACCTTATGTGTGCTTGACGGAACACACCTCTGGCAGGCCTGATTCAAGGTAAGCCTCATCCTCCTTCCTAAATTCTTCATTTCTAATAAGGGTGCAGATTTTTTGAGTTTTTGAGTTTTTAACACTGGAAAACGACGTGGAATGTCATTTTTCCAGCAACTGCATGAACCTTACTGATTTTGCAAAAATAACCTGATGAAATGGTGTCAAATGGATGATATGAACCATTCATCTTGTGTATGATGAAACAAAGAACAAACCCATGAATTTTCATAGTGATCGGATGGCTAGGGATGCCAAAAAATCAAGAAAACAGTCATGGGAAGATTTTTAGGAATGTGATGAATCATGTAAAAATGCAAAATAATGATAGAATTTGTTAAAGGGGAGCTTAGAAATAGAATGTATGCTAAAAGTTGAGTGAAACGGTGCAAAAATTGTGAAATTTAGACCATCAGGGGTCACCGACGGTGGCTGGAGTCCAGCAGTCGTCTCTTGTGTCCCGACGATGGTACCTAGCTGTGGCTATTCGATGGCGACATCAGGCAGCACGTGCACCCAATCAACATCCATTGGTGCAGGCATGCGCGAGACACACAGCACGTCACACACTCCACACGGCATGTTATGCACACTCCACGCAGCATGACCCCATGTGCAACACGCATGTGGTGCACGGCAGCCATCGCGTGCGACATGCAGCATGACCAGTGTGCGACACACGGTGACGCACTAGCAGAGTGCGCACACAAGTTGAATGTGTGCGCACGTGGTAGCAAATGTGCGCAGTGCATGTGTGAGCGACACATGCGCGTAGCATGTGCGAGCGGCACAGTTTTTTCTTGATTTTTGAGTTTTTCTAGGTCATCCATTCACAAAAAGTGTGATTTTTGGAGCTACAGAGGTCCAAATGGAGATCCGAAAGAAGCGTTGTCTCGATGATGCGGACCTAGATTTAAGATAAAGACCTAACTTTGAGCACCTTTTTAATGGTTAAACCACTAAATACTATTAGATGACCTAGATTAGGCTGATTAATGTATGATCAGGCCTTAGAGCTTGATTGTATACATCAATTATGAGACGATCTAGGAGATTAGAAGAGTATATGTCATTGAATTGTCAAGAAAAGTGATCTTGACCTTCAATCTGAGTAGGTGCCTTAGGATGTGTTGATTAGAGAGCGATCTGACTGTCAGATTGCAGCATAATCACAAAGATACTTGTGAATTACTAAATGAAATTGAAATTTAATGGTTCATGAATGAAAATGTGTAGGGTTGAAATAAAAAATGATATATGACGGTCTAGATGTTAGAAAGACAAACATCTAGCTTAGGATTACCCTAGTGGATGGTTAATTAGATAATCTAGGCCGTTAATTTAGGATTAACTACCAGATCAAAGAAGTTATCACTTGGACCTGTTATTTACGATGTGAGAACACCAAGTGATCAATGACTTATGATGTGACAGGTACGTCAAGGCACGTGATGTGATATAGCTTACGTGCCTGATTGGAGTATCATGTTTATCGAGGTAAATGATTATATTCAAGTTTTTTTCCTTGATTTCATGATCATGATTTCTCAATTGAAATTCATAAGGCAGGTGTTTTATGCCCTGTCATGCTCATTAAAGCATGTTTATTACTTCTCTTTTGATAGCATGACATTGATTATACGATTATCCATGTTGTCACATGTGATGATTTATACTCTATCATGTGTTTTGATTCAGCCTATTGAGGTTTATTTCACTTGGGAGTTTTTCATGATTTATAACATGTTTTGCTACTTTATGACGGGTGCTTCTACCTAGTGGGTACTATGCTAGGAGGGTTGCAGGGTTGGCCACCCATCCTCTGACTTTGTAATGATGATGACTAGACAACGCCCTTGAGTGGTATAGGGCCATGTACGTAGGTGGAGGTATCATGGGTAGTCCCCCCTACGGGTTTGTTCCTCCCCATGGGGACAGAGAAAGTCTCCCATTTAGGTGTCGATGGGAAGCGGTAGTGGTTTAGATATTGTGTGGTTGCCACTACAGCATAGTAGCCCATACACTTATTCTATATGTTCATGTGATATTTATATGTGGGTGAAGCCTATGTGGGCCGCTAAATGTGGCGGGGCCTATGGGCTAGGTGAGCTACCTGGTGTACAAGCTATAGGAGATGGACGCCTACGTGGGTGGCCAGATATAGGTGGGCTTATGGGTTGGGCGAGCTACTTGGTGTGCGAGCTATAAGCGAGAGACCTTAGGTTTGGTATGAGTACTCATTACCAGTGATTGAGTGTCGTGGAACACTCTTAGGGCTTGTTTTTGGCATTGTGCCCTGTTTTATCATTACATGCATTATATTTCAACATGGACTAGGATTCTTATTGATGTTGATGGACGATCATCCATGTTTTGATCATGCCTTGCATGCCATGATGTTTTTCTTTGACATTGTATTGCCTTAGACAAAAAGCCTATTTGATCTTGATTATTCGTTCAGATTTATGAGCTTTACATTCTAAATGCTTAATGATTTCATTTGCCTTAAAAATGATTTACTCTATTGATACTCGACATGATATTGATACTCTTCACAAGTGTTTATTGCATGTTTTATGATATTCGACATGATATTGGTAGTCTTCACAAATGTTTATTGCCTATTTTTATTTCTCATAATCACCTACACAAGCATAGCTTGTTGAGGCATTGCTTTGTTTGCAATGCCTCATATATAAAGAGTGACTACAGGTTGACAAGCTAATAGAGCAGGTAGAATTGATGGCAGCTTCCCAGTGAAGCATTAACGATGTTCAGAGATGACAAGGTTTGTTTAAGACCCCACTTTGGGTTTTGAGTATAGACTGTACTTTAACTAAAATTGCAATGTGACCTAGATGTAAGAATATGAATTCATGTTGGATGTGATGGCTATATGGAGGGACTCTAGGTATTTTGTCATGGCTTGATTTTCTTATTCATTGGAGTATATATTTTATGAAAAATAGTATTTGATTATGTGGATGGGTGTGGAGACTGAGTCTCCCTTATGTCAGGTCTTATTTTATGTTTATCAGGCTATTTGGTATTGCACTAGTCATGTGCAATGGTCCAAAATACAGAGGAGTATGACTCCCCAAATTTTGAAAGAATTGCTTTTATTTAAGTTTTGTTTTGGTCACCTTAAAAATCAAAGTTTTTAAAACAGGGATTCCGATTTTTTTTTTTGTAAATTGTTATTATATTGTTGTGAGAAACCCAGGGTGTCACACGGTAACCTCGTCTTTATGCATTTTGACCTAGAATTTAAATCTGGACCATTTAAAAAGATTTGAAACACAAAATCTTTAATTAAGAGGGCTATACAAGTTTGATTTATGATCAAAATTGCCCGTTGGCTTTGTATCAATGACACAGACCTAATTATACAATAAAAACTAGGATCAGAGGAAAATTTTAACTAATTATGACCCAAAAACTATAAAAATTTCATAGATCTCTAAGATCAAAGATGATTAGACCCCAAGAAGTGATCAATCAGAATTAGATATGACCATCCATCATCATCTGACCCACGATCTATCATCTAATGTTCAATCTAGGATTAAATCAATAAACTCCCACATGATCCAACAGTTAATCAAACACCAAAACTGAGATCTGCTATCAATCTGACCTTTTCATCCTGATCCAATCGTCAACTACTACTAGATGCTAGATCTACAACCAATCTATCCTTTTAAGGAAATCTAACTCATGATTAGCTACCTAACACCTTGATCAGCCATTTAGAATTGACCATAGATCTAGCACTTGGTATAAGCCGTTCATTCTTGAAATTTTGATAAAAGGCCATCAAACTTGATCAGGCAATATTAGACACAACATCATACATGAGTTTAAGTGATTAGAGGTAAGATCTCTACCGAGTCTTATTTAAATAAGTTAAATATCATTTTATCTTAGTTATGCCTAATAAATTATAGAAAAATTTGAAAATAAACAAGACTACAATGCATTAAACCTTAATAAGAACAATTGAACTATTTATGTTAGTAATTAGATTAATTTATTGGTTAGATTCTTGTAATCACCTTAGATTCAAAGATTTGATATCATAATGACTTGGAACTATAGATTTGACTAATTAGGATTGCAGCTAATCATTGAATCAATAGATCAAACATTGAGATATGAAATAAACTATCAATAAGTTAGAGATTAATAAGAATTGAGGATAATTAGATGATCTAAATCGTTGATCTTTAATCAACGGTCAAGATTTGTCATAAAAAAATAAAGAGGAATACGTATGATTAGAAAGTGGTAAAGGCATGATCACCATGTTCATGATGATCAAAGACTAAATAAGTCACAATTAAGAAATCGTAAGTAAGATAAATGACATTGTAATGTACATGTGCTCATAGAAACACTGACTGATACGAACTAAGCTTATTCAACATTTTGGGGATTGGGATAACCATGGTTGAGGTAGGCAGTTTTAACATCTACTTTCCATTAAGATTTTGAGCAAAATTATCTGCTTTATTAAAATATGTGATTTTAAATAATCAAATCATTTGATTACCATGCTTTTGATTTGAGGCTACTTGACTATTATAGAATTGATATTTTTTCATGTTGCATTATTTTCACTTTAAAAGAATGCAATATTTGCAAATGAGACGTGTGACTTATATATGTGTACCTTCACAACCATGATGCATGCTTATATATGAAAAAAAATAAATGAAAGTAATGTGGCTTATTCTATTACATGCAGTTGTATGTTTTTGAAAGAAGTAATTATACTTGAAATTTCATCAATCCTATGCTTTGAAATGAATCAAGGAAATGCATGGTTTTGCATGAAATATACGATATATGATTTAAAGACATTTGGATTGAGGTATATGTTTGTTCAGGCTAATGAGCCTGTGGGCACTATGCTAAGAGGTTGTACGGATTTGGCCTCCTGGCCTCTAATTACCAAAGGTGGTAGGTATCCGTGCCCAAAGAGGCACCTATTTTCTTGATTGTTGTGGTAGGAAAATGACCACTGGAGGTGTTCATAACACCCTTTTTGAGACATATACATAGTCATTGTGGAGGTTATGGTGGTTGGTCTCTAGATACTGGAGATATATGATTCAATTAGTTGGTCGTGAGTATAGTGTTGCATGAGATTTTGGATTTGTGACCCCATGTAGATGGGCATGATGATGGTCTTTAGATGAGTACTTATGACCAACTAGTTGATATGTTCGTCGGGTGCATATGTGCACGTGATGATGATGTTGTTGGTTTAGGATTGCCAATGTTCACAATTTGACCAATTGCTACTTTAATATTTTGAGTATCTTATGTCATTTGATTTGTCAAGTTAGATGACGAATCTTTCACATAATTTACAAGTTATGCATTCATATGATTTTGTGATATATTATATAGTACAATTTATGTGAGATTACCATGCAGATCCAATCATTTGAAAAATATACATTTAAAGTCGTGCATATTTTATATTGATATTATTTGAAAATTTCTAGCATAAAATTGTAAACTAATAATTGCACGTGTTTTTAACTATGTTTCTTGTCTCTAATCCAATCATTATATTCTTTAGAACTACATGAAAGATGATTTGAAATATTGTTAGAATTGCATTTCAGAAATTGGTATAATAGATGTGAGACTAGCTACACAAGCACAAGCTTGTTGAAATATTATAAATTATTTACAATATCTTTGGTCTTTGAAGAATTTGGCTTGAGGCAGAGTAAATCGGGGTGGATGCAAATCATGACGAAGATAATAGCATAATGTACTATTGTAACACCCCGGGATTCCAACAGTCACAATATTGTCGGCTTTGAGGCGCCCATACACCCCTCACAGTTTTGTTCTTCCCAAGTTTCCTAGGAAAAATACATTGTGACCGTTAGAGTTCCCTAGACTCTTATAAACAGCCTAGTTTCCTCTCCCTAGGCGATGTGGGACTAACTCTCTGTTCTTCACCCTAGCCTAGAAGTTTGTTAGCCTTCTCTTGGCCCGCCCTCATTGGCTCATGGATTTACATCTTTCCCCTTTAGGGAACACGCATCCCCATGTGATAGCCATGACTAGGTGCTTGCATGCTGCTAGCCACCACACTATGAGGGGAACTTGCTCTAATACCATTTGTAACACCCTGGGGTTCCAACAGTCACAATACTGTCTGCTTTGAGGCTCACCTACACCCCTCACAGTTTTATTCTTCCCAAGTTTCCTAGGGAAAATGCATTGTGACTGTTAGAGTTTCCTAAACTCTTATAAACAGCCTAGTTTCCTCTCCCTAGGCTACGTGGGACTAACTCTTTGTCCTTCACCCCAGCCTAGAAGCCTACCAGCCTTCTCTTCACCCCAAAATTTGTAAGACATGCATTTTTGACCTAATGAATAAAAAATTTGATATTTTGTATGTCCAAAGGCTAATCTAAGATAAATATGTGATTATTCATATTTTTTAGGATTTAATTAGAGTTTTTTACTTATTATAGGAATCGAGATGATGATTTGATAGTCGAGATCAATTAGGATAAAAATGGAAGACCAAGATCAAAAGATATAGTGAAAGGCTAAAAGTCATCAATCCAATATAAGATCCAGGTCAAGATCATCTTTTAGACAAGGAATGGATGCAATTAGAGGAGTTAATGTTGGATAAAGTGGGCCCATGTACAACCATGCAAAGTGCACAGCCTTTTCATAGGTTTCACTTAAGCCACTTAGCTATATTCAAGTCATGAACAAGGTGACAAGATAAGGTAGTGCACTTTGCATGGTTGTACATTACTTGAATATGGCTAAGTGGCTTAAGTGGAACCTATACAAAGGCGGTGCACTTTGCATGGTTGTACATGGGCCCACTTTATCCACCATTAACTCCTCTAATTGCATCCATTCCTTGTCTAAAAGATGATCTTGACCTTTATCTCATATTAGATTGATGACTTTTAGCCTTTGACTCTATCTTTTGATCTTGGTCTTCCATTTTTATCCCAATTGATCTCGACTATCAAATCATTATCTCAATTACTATAAAAAGTAAAAAAAACTCTAATTAAATCCTAAAAATTATGAATATTCACATACTTATCTTGGATTAGCCTTTGGATATACAAAATATCAAATTTTTTATTCATTAGGTAAAAAATGCATGTCTTGCAAATTTTGGGGAAAAACCCTATTTTATCGCTACAAGTTATAATACAAGGGTAACTAATTGTGTGGTTTTTATGAAAAATTAGACACTCATCACATCTCCTAATTAGCATTTTTCTAGTCCCATGGGAATCGTTCATATAGAATGGTGATCCCTAAACTTATATGAACATGGGTATCATTCATTGTAAATGATGATCCTTAAGTTTGAAGTGAAATCCTATCCTCGGTATAAGAATACCAAAATATGAGGATGATGATATAAATAGATAAGACGTCTGATAAGTAAAAGAATACTTTATATACAAGCAAGGAGGCTTGTGGTTTTTGTTTTAAATAGGTGTATGCTTGGGGATGCTATGCTAGGAGTGTTATAAGGGTTTGGCCACCCGCTCTCTGAAATGTGATATATATGATGATACTATGCCCAAAGAGAGGCAAAAGGTCTAGTGGGGCAATTATGGGAAGGTCACCACTATGGCGGTCTGTCTCCCCATATAGACATGACATAGATGATTTTCCACATTTGGTATTAGTGGAGTATGAAAGCAGTTATCCGAGTACGCTAGTATGGATCAGATTGCATCATAGTAGTACTTTGAGTATTTTGCATTATGATGCATGGCATAATGAGATGCCTATACTGCCCAAATAAGGGAGTATTTTTCCAACAGAGTTTGGATGTTTTATCAACTCAGTATGGCTGAGTGTGATGATACTACCCAAATGAGGGAGTATTTTCTAGCAAAGTTTAGATGATTGATCAACTCAGTGTGTCTGAGTATGACTATTGATGTTTAAGATATTAACTACTTTTCACAGTTTTGACCATATATATATCTATACGATATATATAGTATGTATGTGTAAGGATGTACATATATGACAAAGTAAAGAGATTAATCCATGAGCATGAATAATGGGATTATGAAGTATTAAGATTATACTGTCAAATTATTATGCTTCTTCACATCCCCTACCAAGCATATCTTGCTGAGATATTGTAAATGTTTACAATATCTCAGATACAGAGAAGAAGAATTAGGAGCTCAAGACTTAAGAAGACTTGGAAGAATAATCAATCAAGGTATATCCCTTGAGGACATGTATTTTATTTGAGAGCATTGTATTGTATTGAGAGTTTTTATTGTATGGTGAGCTTTGAAATTTGAATTATGTAATTTGGACAAGTATTGTACTGATATCTGGGATGTACTGTGAACCACTGGATGGATTCTGGAATTTAATAAAAGTATATTCCTTCAACAGAATTTTATCTTGTACAAAATTCTACTTATGTTATGTATGAAGTGATGGCTTGGCTTTTACAAAACAAGTTTTAAAGAAAAGAATTTCCTCTACTTTGTTTTGCAAATTTTTTTTACTACTAAGGGCGCCCTTGCCTTTGGAAAATGTATTACAAAGTATGTTACAAAAACCCGGGTCATCTCAGAAAGTTGTTACTATTATTTATTCTTGATAGTTAACTAAAACAATGATAACAGGATCACACTAAATTATATATGCTAAAGTAAATGTGGAATTACTTATAACTCTCTGAAGGAAGATAGTCTCTAAAACTCACTGGGTTATAGGTCTCCACTAATTTTTCTTAGGGTCTTTGAGTCATAACTCTTTATTAGTCTTGTTTATGTTCTATGCGTAAATATCTTTTGAGAATTAACCTTAATAAAATGCTTCAACACATGAATAATATACAAAACTAGCCATATACACTTCCATTAAGAGGGGAAAACATTAGAGTTACTAAGTTCTAAACATCAAGTCCTCATCACAGTAAGGGAACCCTACCTATAAACTTTTTTTTTTTCTTCTAAAAATCCAAGAAAACTCAGGAAAATTCAATACCTTTATGTATATCTACACCCCTCAACCTAAATAAAACATTGTCCCCAACGTTTGAAGACCCTATATGAATATGGAAAGATGTAGAAGATTGGGTTTTGTAAAATAATTGGATTGCCTCCCATGGAGCACTAAGTTTTATGTCTTGAGCTAGACACAGTGATGAGGGTAAGGGTGATGAGCAGTAAGGTTTCTTGAGCAGTCTAAGGTGGGTCATGATAATGTGGTGTCTTTAAAAGTGTTTCTTCAATCTCAGGGTTAGGCCTTTTAAGGGATGGTTTTAACCTCTAACCATTTACTTTCTACATTTCACCATCATTCTCAATCTCGATGGCCCCATGCAGGTATATTGTGTGTACTATTTATGGTCTAGTCCATCAAGATTGGAGTTTGCCTCAAAAGAGATGCAATCATTAATTATACAACAATACCTTTTTCCTAGGGGTGAAGATTTGCTTAAGATTTGGCGATCACGATTAAAATTCATCTGGTCTTTGTATATTTGGGAAAAATCATGTGCATCCTATCTCAATTCTTGGAGTTTTTGGTGGGTCCTAGTAGTATCTAGTTCGAAATTGAAATTTTTGACAGCCTAATATCCCTTATGTTCTAGCTCTACTAGCTAGGGGCGGGCCTTTCCATAGACTAGGCAATAGTGTGACATGCCTATTGGAGTTTTATAGGTTGTACGATAGACCCACAAAGCATCATTAAGTTGCATATACTAGTCTTTTCTACTTAGATTGACTATCTTTTCTATATCACACTTAATCTCCCTATTCGAGACTTGTACTTAGTTGCTGGTCTAAGGGTGGTATGGGATAGTTATCCTATGGTTGACACCATACTTTTTCATTAAATACTCAAACACTTTATTACAAAAGTGGTTTCCCCCATCACAGATTATGACTCTTAGAGTAACAAACCTTGCAAAAATATTATCCTTTAAATTTTTACCACAACCTTGTGGTCATTGGTTTTGCAAGGTACAACCCCCACCCACTAGGATGCATACATTCCTAATGGAATTAGGAAAGGGCCCCATGAAATCTATGCACCAAAAATATAATGGTTTTATGACAAGGTTTGGGTTTAAGGGCATCATGTGTCTCCTCCCTATACTGCTTAACCTTTGACACCTCACACATGCTATGCAATAAGCATGTGAATCTTGAAAAATGATGGGCCAGTAAAAACCACACTTCAAAATTTTTGCAGTTGTCTTTCTAAAGCCAAAATGCCCCCCACATTCATGATAGAAGGAGATGATCTAATTATGCTCACTATCTGATATTCATTTCCCTATCACTTGATTAGGATAGTACTTAAACAAGCACTCGTAGTCCAAGGTAAAGTAATTAACCTTGTTAAAAAATCTGTTCCTATCTTGTTTTGTCTAATGATTGGGCATTTGTCCTGTATCAAGATAATTTACTATATCACCATACTAAAGTAACTAGGAAATGTGCAATAACTATTCATCTAGAAAGGATTCATTTATAGGCACATTATCGATAGTGTGCTCCACCACTAATCTGGATAAGTGGTTTGTTATGAGATTTTCATAAACTTTCTTGTCCCAAATTTCTAAGTCAAATTCTTGTAGCAGTGGTATCCAATGGATCAACTTTGGTTTCACATCCTTTTTGAAAAGGAAGTACTTTAAAGCTACATGATCCAAGTATACTATAACTTTAAATCGTAATAAGTAAGATCTAAACTTATTCAGAGCACACACTACAACTAACAACTCTTTTTTTGTGGTCAAATAGTTGAGTTGTGCATCATTTAGTGTTTTATTGGTGTAGTATATCATGTGTGTAAGGTTTGTTAATGTGCTGCCCCAAAACACTCCAATATCATAATCCGATGTGTCACATGTTCTCTTGAATGGTGCATTCCAATCTACTGGTCAGATAATGGGTGCAAAGGTCAACTCGAACTTTAGCTATTCAAATGCTTTCTTACAATTTTCATCAAAGTTAAAGGAGGCATCCTTTGTAAGTAAATGACACAGGGGCTTAGAAATTTTGTTAAAGTCTTTGATGAATCTTTTGTAAATACCAACATGCCCTAAAAAGAAGCATATTTCTTTCACAGTCCTTGGTGGAGGAAGGTTGGGTATTAAATCCACTTTAGCTTTATCGACTTCTATCCCATTGGGTGATATAATGTGGCTTAGCACTATCCCACTTTGTACCATAAAATGGAACTTTTCCTAATTCAATACTAAATTATTCTCCTAACACCTTGCAAGAACTAAATACAAATGTTAAGATGCCATCCATGAACACCTCTTGAAACCTTTTTACCATATCAGAGAAGATGCTCAACATACACCTTTGAAATATCACAAAAGATTGTGAACATATCAGTGAAGATGCTCAACATACACCTCTTAAAGGCATACTTTGGTAAGCGAAGGTTCCAAATGGACAGGTGAAGGTTTCCTTCTCTTGATCCTTGGGTGTTATAGGAATCTGGTTGTAATCAGAATATCCCTTTACAAAATAGTAATAAATATGTTTGGAAAACCTCTCTAGCATTTGGTCGATAAAAGGTAGAGGAAAGTGGTCTTTCCTCTTGATCGTGTTCAATTTTCTGTAATTAATATAGACTCCCCACCTAATGGTCATGCGTAGGTACTAACTCATTCTCCTCATTTTTGACTACCGTGACCCTGGATTTCTTTAATACAACATGAATGAGGCTGACCCAAGTGCTGTTAGAGTTGGGTATATGATGCCAACATCTAGAAGCTTAAGGACTTCATCTCTAACCAGTCCTTCATATGGGGATTTAGTGGTCTTAGAGTTTCTCTAGATGGTTTATCATTTTCTTCCAGGTGTATCCTATGCATGCATATGGCTAGACTAATCCCTTTTATGTCTACTATAGTCCACCTTAGAGCAATCTTATGTTCCTTAAGAACATCTAAAATCTTACCCTCCTATTCATTATCTAAATGTGATGCTATTATAGCATGTAAGGTTTCATTTGGTCCTAGGTAAGAATACTTAAGGTTGTCAGGTAAGGGTTTTAGGGCTAGAGAAGGTGGTTGCTCTATAGAGGGTGTAAGAACAGCCTCTGAAGGAGAGAGTGGCTCCACATAAAGGCCCTACTTGGAGGTATTCATGATTGGAGTAGCCTTTAAAAGGTTGTCCACTCCCCAATAGATATCAAAATCTTTAGTATAATGCATGAGACAAGCCTCTAGTGGGTTGAAGATAGAAGATGGTGGATGAATGTCATGAATTAGACTCTCGATCAAAATCATTGATGTCTAAATGTTGTTGGTTGGAATTAAAGACATTAAGCTTAACTTTCATGTTTTTGAATGATAATTTCACTACACCATTCCTACAATTAATAATGGCATTGGACGTTGCCAAGAATGGATGTCTAAGTATAACCAGAATTTGATTGTTGAGATCAATACAAGCTGGGTGTCTAGTACAATAAGATCAATCGGGTAATAAAACTAGTCCACATGGATCAATACATCTTCAACTAAACCACACAGTATCTTCACTGATCTATTTCTAATTGTAATGTTGTAGTGGTTTATTTCAACTCACTGAGTCTCAATTGCTCATAAATAGAGTATGATAACAAGTTAACACACATCCCTGGGTCAAGTAGTACCCTATCTATGACATGGTCTCCAATAATGCAAGAAATTTTAGGACACCCTTGGTCTCTAAACTTCAGTGGGTTCTTGTGTTGAATATAAAAAAAAACTCACCTACTTGGTGATGAAAGCCTTTTTTTGTACATTTAGCTTTCTTTTTCTAGTGCAAAGCTCTTTCAAGAACTTGGCCTAGGCTAGGACATATTTTTATTGCATTGAGTACTGGAATATTGATTTGGACATGTTTAAATACACCCATTAACTCGTTAAAGTTTGTTCCCTTTCTAGTCTTGTTCAATAACTGAAGAAACAGGGCTTTGGGCACATGGGGAGCTTCCATTATTGGTTTTGCAGGAGAATTTTGTCTATTCTCTTTCTCTTGTGTTTTGGTTGCTTGCTTTTCCTCCTTTGTTTCCTTAACTTGCCCTATTTTGTTGTCAACCTGATAGTTGCTCCTAAGGGTGGTTATGGATTTGGCATGCTCATAAGGGTTATGGTTTTGAGAACTTGACCCTAGCTCAAATTAGCCCTTAAGGTTAGGGATGAGCTTACTAGAGAACGGACCCTTAGCTCTATCTTGTAAAGTTGTTGACAATTGGCTAACCTGCATCTCTAGTTCTGTTATGATTTGATTTTAAGTTAAACTCAGAAGCGCATGTATTGGTTATAATAATTCAAGTGAGGAGGTCAATCCCACGAGAAATCAAACAGATGTGTGATTAGTGGCCCCTACTTTAGATTATCTAACCTAGCCAATATTCAAGGGATTTTTTCTAACCTAAAAATTAAAATTAAAACATGAAAATGGACATTATGCTAAAACATAAAACATATTAAATCAACAACTTTCCTAATTGAAAACTTCTTAAATTTTAGACTTTCTAAAATTAGCCTTCTCTAAAAACTAAGATTGGAAATAATTAAAAGTATGCAACTAAACCTAAAGCATGGAGAACTATCTTAATATGAGCTAAATAATTTATGTAAAACATGGTGCGCATAGAATCTTGTGGATTATGCATGAAAATAAGATGGAAATTATGCATCATGGAAAGTGTGCATGAATGAAGTGTAAACTAACTAGCATGGGATGTATGAAACTAATCTAAGTATGGAATTCTCAATTCAAGCAAACAATTTTCTAACAAATAATATTTCAAGTCCATGTGCATGATCCAAGGGGTTGTGCACGTGGAACCATGACATGTTTCTTTGATGAAAAACTAGCCTAAAGATGCACCTAATCTAAAGTGAATGATTTATGGAATTGAACATGCAAAATTGAATTTAACATCTATAAACAATAAGATTTAAACCACATATCACATTCGTGGGAAGTAAACTTCAGTCAAAAACCATCTTCAATCTCATTAAATGAAATTTAAGTACAAGAGTGGTGTCCTCATCCAAGGAGTGTGTGCACCAATACAATGCTCAAAATACATCCAAAGAAATTACTACTATCTTCTTCTATGCAATCCAATATTCCAATCCTAGCCAAGCAGGCATGTAATCAAAAAGAGATCGAAGGAAAAAGAGAGGGAAAAGATGAGAAAAAAGGCAAAAGGTAAGAAAGGAACTTAAGGATATTCAAGGAGTAAGGAACTTGAGTCAAGGTCAACACTCTCTTGGCTATCAATACAAGAGAGTTGTGATCCTTGAATACAAGGAGCTAAGGCTTCAAATAAAAGGAATTCAATTAGATAAACAATGAACAATCAAAATAAGCAACAAGGAAAGAACAAAGGATGAAGAACCAACCAAGAAATTAACATGTAAAACTCAATAGAAACATGCAAGAGGGAGGTGGAATGGCTTGGGAGAGATGGTGGCCAACCTAATTGAAAATCCTTGAATGCAAAGAGGTAAGAGAAGTGAAAGAAGAGGATGCCTCCTCACTTTGGAGGAGTCATTCTTTGCTTCCTTCCAAAGTTCTCTTTGATTTCTTTTTTTGGGACTCTTTTATACTTGTTTCCTAATTTTCCTAGGGTAGCTTCAAGTAAAGGTAGGGTGGGGATGAAAAATAAAGAATTTGAATGGCTAGGATGGAGGCTTCCTAGGGTTTTCTTAAGGAGACATTAAGTGGGCTGCTTTTGAGGGAGTTAAGGTGGGAGATGATACTTTTTTAGGAAGGGACATCTCCCCCCTTTAAAAATCATGGAAACCCTTGAAATATGGAAAGTGGGTTGGTTGGGATGAGGTAGGAAAGAGATAAGAAAGTGGGAGGAAAGAGATGGGTAGGTGTTTCTTGGGAAGTGGAAATTGGTTGGATGGTTTGGATGGGAGTTTAGGAAGGTTAGAGAGAGTCTTAGATGGGTAGAACTATAGAATGAAAAGTGAAATTCGTTGTGCAACTTAGTGGTGAGGTGGAAAGTGAGGAAAAAGTGGGAAGAACATAAAAAATGGAAGGGTTTCTTCCTATTGGTACACATGCTACCTTATCCTAACTAATTTTTCCTCAGTTATCTTCAAAATATCTCCATAAATCTCAAGGAAAAATCTTTGGATTCTTGTCCAATCATGGCCTTCCATGTAGCTTAGCTTATTTGGCTTGATGGCTAAGTTTGAGAGCTTCATTGGCTTAGCTTCAAGGTTGGCTTTGATGCCTTTCTTAGCCTAGCTTGATGACTCAAATTCCTTGTTTTTGTGGCTGGCTAGGCTGCTTAGCTTGTCACTTTGTTCATGGCTTGCATATGGCTAAGTGGAACCTATGCAAAGGTGGTGGACATTGCATATCTTGTACATGGGCCCACTTTGGCCACCATTAATTCCTCTAACTGCATCCATTGCTTGTGTAAAAGATGATCTTGACCTCGAGCTCATGTTGGATTGATGACTTTTAGGCTTTGATAGATCTTTTGATCTTCCTTTTTCATCCCAATCAATCTCGACTGTCAAATCATCATCTCGCTTCCTATAAAAAATGAAAACTCTAAATAAATCCTTTAATCACATATTTACTTCGAATTAGCCTCTTGGCCTACAAAATATCCAAATTTTTAGTCATTAGGTCAAAAATGCATTTGCTATGAATTTAGGTCAAAAACTATTTTACCCCTATAAGTTATAACACGTTGATAACTAATTGGGTTGTTTTCATGCAAAATTAAACACTTATCAGGACGAATCATTCATTAGATTTTGAGGAGAATGCTTCAGCCCCAATCCACTATAAGGCCTTTTGTCAATCTTTGAGTCTCCATCTTTATCATTTTCTTTCCGTGTATAGCATTTTCATCTATGTGGATTTGCTTATAGTCGAATTTGTGTCATTCTTTAAAATCTTAAAGCTTACCATTGAAATGAAAAACTATCCTTTTACTACTCTTGAGACCTCCCTTTCATGATTTTTACTATTGGAGTTTGTGATTGGATCATAAAATTTTCTAGACTTTTGTGTTGATTATATCATTTATGGCCAATGTTACAATAGGTTTCTTCTCATAAGTCCATTTATTGATATGTTATCTAGATTATATAGTATTCTGAAACATAATAAGTAGTTATAATATAAATAAAGTATTGATTGAATCCACAATTTTGCAATGCTTTTGTTAGGAGATAATGATTATTATATAATTTATTTGTTTTAAGTTATTTTGTGAACATCACGTTAGATCTTTTTTCCCATGGTGAAATAGCTAACTATCAAATTCTTGAATTGGGTGCTAAAAAATGAAAATGAAAGGTAAATTAGAATTAATGGTTCTAAAATAGTGTCTATAATCAGTAGTTAAGGGTATTAGGGTGGAGCTGAATCGATTAGAAAAATTGCTTATGCTGTATGCTCTATCAGCATTTAGGAGTCACAAATGAACATGTGTACTATATGAAATAAGATTCTTTACATCAAATCTTTCACTGTGAAGCTACTTATTGAGCTTTGTCTTATAGGTGTGGCAGTTTCAACTGCCTCCTACACTTACTTCCTCACACTAGACTTCTTATTTGGACAACTGAACATGGCATGCCATGTGCTATATGATGAATTTGGATGCTCTACCAAATGTGGAGTGAATGCAGATTTCTTTTCCATGTCTTTAAAGAATGCAAGAACAATGTAGCAGGCAGTACATTGAATGTATGCAAGAATGTAAGTTATGATTGTAGTGTAAAGCAATTATTTTATTTTATTTTACATATTTTAAAGTCAATTTTTGAAATTTTGACTTAAAATTTCTTGACTTTTAAAGATGGGTTTTGGATTTCTAACTTTAAAAGTAACTTCTAAAGTTGGAATTTGAAATTCTAACTTTAAAATTCAAGAACTTTTGAAGTTAGGATTCCTAATTCTAGCTTCAAAATTTTTGGAATTCTAGACCTTTAAAGTCAAAATTTGGAATTCTAAATTTAAAAGTTTGAAATTCCAAAAATTTGAAGTCAGAATTTGGAATTCCAACTTTGAAAAAGTATGGGACTTTTAAAGTCAGTTATTCCATTTCAATTTTAAAAATTTATCCACAATTGAGGACTTTTGAAGTTAGAATTTGGAATTTTGACTTCAAAAGTCCCATATTTTTGCCTACTTGGACTGAAAGACCATTTCCATTCCTTTTCTTCCTTGATTACGTTACTAATAAATTTGTCACTAATGATTACTTTATGCAATTACAAGTTAGATATTGAGTTTTTAGCTATTGAATTTACTAAGTTTGGGGGCACAATCTTAGGGATTTTGAAGTAGTTATAGCTTTAAATAGGAAATGGTAATTCAATTTCATCTTCTTTGATCTATGAATCTTCCTATTGGTGAACTTTCTTAGATTGCTTATGATGGGTGTTTGATGTTTTTACAATAGCCTTTCCCTTGTCCTTTCTAGGTTTGTTATTAGAGGAGTTGCTGAGATCCACGATTATTTTTTAGTACTCTATTATAAATGAGTTTGGTTTCTCTTGGTTTGTCAAATCTTAGTTATTGGCAATGAATGTATTATTTGATGTTTAATTCTTATCTTTAAGATCTTCTCTAAATGCATTTTTACTATTTATTATTGTACAATCTTGATGAAGTTTAAAATTTGGTGCCCATATTCTTGTGCAATTGTCCTCTTGCCTTTATCTTTGACAACTTTTAATTTGCTCTTTGTTTTCCTTTTATCCCATTTCATACTGTCAGATGCCTTAGAAGTGCATACTCTTTAATTCAATTCTTTGTCATTAGCTTTACTTAAGTTTAGTTTCCTTACCTCCCTATTCATCCTGATTAATACCTCTATTATTAACCTATTTCCTCATCTTTGAACTAGTACCACTTCATATGAGGCTAGCATCTTTAGCCTGTATTTTTTGTCAAACTCTTTCCTAGATTATTAGCTTTCATTTTGTCCTTTACTAGAGCTTTTTTCTACTATACTCTTTTTGAGCTTGTTAGATTTCATTTTGTCAAATACCAAACCTTTGCTTTTGTAGTAATGTTTGACTCTTTTTTGTTTGTAATGTTCAATTTTAATTTAATTTCTCATAATCTTCCATCTATATATCCTTTTGGTTCCTATTTGTTTGACTTAGTTACCATAATTTCTCCTTTATTGTTAGCCATTGTATCCAATTCTTCCATTTTCATTTGGGATTTCTTGTGTTCTCACTAATTTTCTTGTCAACGCAAGAATTATAAGTATTAAAGACATTTTGAATTACAACATTAGGGATATTTGACGAGGAGAAAGTTTGATTTTTTCCCCCGTAAGTTAATTGCTTGTTTCTGTGACTTATTGTGAGTGACTTGGTCTGGTTTATTTTGATTGTATCTCATAGAATTTTTTGTTTGTTCTGGTATTTAGATGATCAAAACTTTATAATATTTAAGCCACCATATTTTTCTATTCTATCTTACTTAACTTGATGAATTATTCTTTGATGAAGAATTATTATGATTTTGTTTGAGGTGGAATGACTCATACTGATGTCGTATTCTCCCACAAGAAATAGAGAATTTGGTATCCATTCATATGAGAAATTTCCAGTAGGCATGCTAAACGTTCTTAACAATGTGCTTGCATGAAGTGGTTCCAACAAATTTATTTTAGCATAGACTCGAGAAAATTTCCCTCTTGTGATTCTTTATTGGTCGTAATTTAAAGTGATGCAAGATCAATTCTAAGTGTTTTTCCAATTCCTTTAGTATTTTTTATTAGGTAGTCTATTTGGCAATTGGATCCAAACTTGAGTTTTGGAAATATCTTTTATGCTTACCCAAACACCAAGATGCCATTTATATGGAGTAAAATATGATTTACCAATAATAGATGTTTGATTTGTTATAAGATTACAAATTTTAGATTATTTTTCAATGAAAAATGTAAAAAAGTTTCTTACAAAAACATTTTTCACTAAGTTTACTAGATAATTTTCAAAGGTTTTTCATTCTAATTCTCAAAGCTTCACAATTACTAAATCCATGAAGTATTCTCCAACAAGGGTATGACAATAATTTTTTATTATTTTACTAATATCATCAAGGTCAAATTTATAAGAAGAATTAAAAATGTGTTTGAACATATCTTCTTCATAAATTATATGCTTCCTCAGTCTAATCACTTTCCAAAATTTGTGACTTGTCCTTGAAGATTTCCATGAAATGTATTTGCTGGCCTGCCTTTCCAAGGGTTACCTTTTTCATGTTGGTCTTCATCTATTGGTTTGTATAGTGTTTGATTATTCTCTTTGTGTATATTCACTTGTAAATGTTCTGAGCTACTATTAGAAGCCAATGGATTAGAAGCACAAAAAAGAAAAAAAGAGTACCAGTAGTATTCCAAGGTGTAAAATAGTATCTATTGTTGGATAGCACATGGATTACACTTCAAAGAAGGAAATAATAATTTTTAATTTGAAAATGAATACCAAACATGTAGATAATTATGTTTAAAATCACAAGAACTGAAGAGAAGTACTTTTTCTTAGAAGCTAAGAATTGGAGAATTCGTGTTGGATGTCAAGTTTTCTAATTCCTTGCATATATTTCTGAGAGAGTTACAAAGAGTGGGACTTCTTTTATAATGGTTTGCCTTCATAGGTGGGTGCATGATTAACTGGCTAGAAGTACAAAAGGGCACACTTTCTAATGATCCTAATATAAGTACTTAGGCCTCTCATTGTTCAAAACTTTAGAATTCTTGGTGTTTGGTTCCACAATAAGTGAATAATGTATAAAGAGGTGCTAAATCTGAGAACTTAGACTTTGCTACTATTACAACCATTTTATCCTTTCAATAAAAGAAAACATGGATCATATATCATTATATTTTGACTTCACCAAGCAATTAGAATCCCAAAGCATGTTTCCAATCAAGGAAGAAGTACACCACCTGCACTTAGCTCAAATGGCTTTGTTTTTATGCCATTATATGATAAACATATGCTTCATTAGCACACTGTAATAATAAAAAAAAAGGTTCATGTTTTCCCTAAAAAACCCTAAATAGGGCTATTTGGATTAAGAGTCTAAGAATGTTCAATCAAGATAGATCAATGTCCTTGAGATGGGCTTGTAACATCTCAATTTTTCTGAAATATGAGTTGGATTTATTTGAAAAAGTAGCAAATTTTTTCTTATTTTTGAAATGTAATTATTTTTGTGAAATACTTCTCTTCAGGTAGGGTGTTACTTCCTGAAAGTCTATACATATGAGTAAAATAATAGTCTAACCTAAAAAAGGTTAGATGTACGTGCCACAAAATCTACTTGTCACAAATAAAATCACATATCCACCAAATATAAATGTAAAATCCCTTCTATGGTCTTACACTTGTCCAAATTTCAACAAAACAATATATGCAACTCAAAATGAAATCATATTCATGAAATATATCATAAAGTCCACAACAGGTATCTCTCGCATACATCTAATCAAGAGCTTGTCACCTTAGCCCTACCCTTCTTTTCCTTCATGCTCAGTCTACCTGATATCTTACTTGAAAACCTTTTATTATTCACTAGGAGTAAAACTAATATAAACTAGCCTATTAAAATACTTAGTAAGCGATACTATAATATACATATAGGTATCTATACATATATGTGCACTAGTTAAGGGTAAGCATAATTCAAGATTTATCTTATGACAACTTAGATTAGGTCTACACTTATGCATGTGAAATGATACATTCTACTCCATAGTGTACCTACATTTCTTTAAGTTTTTAGAAGCCATCTCATGTCATTACCCTTCCTGAATACGTAGAGTTCATAAACATATAATAAAGTGAGAATATGTAAAGTGCAAATCACACTCAAGACTCTCAAATCCAAGTCATTCATATCAAAAGTTGATAAAACATTGATTCGACAAATCACCAACATTCCATGAGCAAAAGCACCATTTTCCCATCAAAACAAGTATGCAAACTCATATCCATCCAAAATGTTCATCGACTAATGAAATAGGAATACCATTCAGTCCTACCATGAGGACTAAGGTCTAGACTCTTGAGAATGATCGGTATGTCCAACATGCCCCATAATCTATACCTAGACTCCTATGCTCATACAGCATAATCGTCAACTACCATAGCCTCAATATTGATCCTAGATACCTCACAACCTATCCTTTACCAGACCTCATGGGGGCATTTGGCTACCTCAAAGTAGTTTCTCATAAGAAGCTACTCCTATTGCCCTACCTTCTCCATTGTGGGGCTTGTATCACTACTATCTCAGAGGTCAATTCCTAACTACACCTCCTAGCATAGGGTGTTAAGATTTACAGTTGTGCATAACACACTTTCCTCAGGTCTTATAGCTGCCCCAGGCATATCTCTAGGACTTATTGTCATGCTAGGTGTGCATGCCTCCTGGACTTACAGTACTCATGAGCACTTGCCAAAACATTGATCAAAATTGCATATCTAGGACTTATAGCTGCTTGTAAAGTGCTTGCCTAAACATTAAGCAAATACATCTCCAGAACTTATAGCCACTCATAGAGCACTTGTTTAAACATCAATCAAATAACATCATGTAAAACATCAAGCAGCTTATAAAACCATACACAAAAATATGAAATGTCCAACTCTCATATAAGGTATGAAAACGTTCCATTGATAATCCATGTATGCCACAAATCATGGTATTCAAGTTCAATAGTTCAATCGTTCCATAGAATGAATTACATGGTATGCCATGGGCACTGATGCTAAGTGATGTAGATTATGATAGTCAGTTATGATAGTTTTTTATTATCTCTTATGAGTTAGAAACTATCCTAGGGTTTGCATGTCCTTGCCCTTAATGTCATCATTCTTTGTTAAGTTACCTTCCTTAAGAACAAGTATGCCCTAAACATATAGATTGGCATTCATAAGTCTTATTCATTTATGATCAAGGCTCTTACTTGATCATTTGAATGAATCACTTAGGATGTGTATGGTTAGGTAGTTGGTTCTATCCATTATTTCTCTTCCTGGTTCCTACCTTATGTAATCCATGGTTCATCCTAAGGCAACCAGTAATGACACTTGTCTTTTTATGAATGTCCTAAGGATAGTAACCATAGGTTGCTATGATGAATACATCTCTAACCATATCTTTTCTCCTACTATGTCGAATCAATTCATTTTCATTAGTATTTTGTAGGGTTCTTAATGTGACACCCCGGGTTTTCATGAAAAATTTTCGTAATTATTTCAAAAGATGGCACGCCTCTAAATTTTAAAATACAAAAACAGAGACAAGTTTTTCTTTGAAATTCATTTTTCCAAAAACCCGGATGTCACCTTCAGGCTCACACTACACACACACACACACACACACACACACACACACACACACACACACACACACACACACACATATATACAGTTTTCTTAGAAGATAGAAATTTATTTCTAAAAATAGGACCCATCCAGTGGTTCACTTGCATAGCCCCCATAACATTATCTTAAATGTCTAATATCACAATTCAAATGAATAACTACACAATACAAAAGCTTTAAATACAATGTATACCTGTGCGTAGAAGTATTGTTGCTGGATTCCTTTTGTTGTGTACATCTTCTCCTGTCTTTCTGTATATGAGATATTGTAAACATAAAACATTTACAATATCTCAGCAAGCTATGCTCGGTAGGGGAGTTTAAGAAGCATGCTCAATATTAAGATACATTAATTATTCAATAGTAATTATAATATTCATTTCCATAGCAATTAGGTTAAATTGAATTTACAATATGTTTCATATCTCAATAACCCATTTGTAAGCCAAATATTTACAATGCTTCAATTCCATGAACCATACTCTGCATACAATTCTACCCATTCACTAACCCATAAGAAACATATATGAAACTACTCCCTCAATCATATTAATATAACAATAATACACATATATAAAAATTATTAAAGGACATACAAAATTATGAATATAATCAACGTCACCTAATTTGCATTCTCAAACTATATTGGGTTTCAGAATCATACCCCTCATCATGCGAGGTTCATAATTATCTAGCCACTACTGGTATATCAATATAATCCTCATGCCCTCACTATACAGGGTCCACAATTCTCCAGCCATTGCTGGGAAAACAATATAAGGCATATTATCATGCCATATCATATAAGGCGTCTCATAATGCCATCATATACACATGTACCATGGGCAGAATACACAACGTATATAATATTGTCCTCTTTGGGTCCCTCACAACTGCTTGGCCCTCACACTGCCTCACCAGCGTTTTTTGGGCACTCCAGTGTCTTTTGGCAACCCTCAAGGATATGCACCATAGTGCACCAAATATAAGGACTACTGTGCATGCAGTCAGAATCCGTACAGCACGCCCGGATAACTGCTCAATAATCCACCTATACCATCCTCGGTGGAAATCACAATATCCATGTCCGCATGGGGAGGACCATGGACGTCACAGTGGAGGCCTTCCCATGATTGCCCCACCATACTTTTTGCAACAAATAGTGCATGGTACCCATAACATAATAAATTTCTGAGAGCAGGTGGCTAAACCCTCATAACTTTCCTAGCATAACATCCCCAGGCCTATGCGTGTCTAATACAAAACTCTCAAGCCTCCATGCCCTGATGTAAAATAATCATAATAGCAGGCAATTCACCTATTCATATATTTCATAACAAGAATAACATCCTCACTTATTTGGTGATAACCCGCCAAGGATGTGCCCTATAACCTAGACTCATACATCATCAATACTGACATGGTACCCATGTACCATAAACATAATTTTACAATTCACATACATGATGTACAAGGCATAAGCATCAATTATAACATGCGGTTCTTTTAATTACATTATTTTTATCATTACAATTTAAAGCATGTAGAATATAAATCATACCATTTAAATTTCATAACATCTATAAGCAGAATTAAAATCATGTTTATAACATGCATCTTATGATTTAGACATGTAGTCTTAAATTTCCACCTACCTCGCGTGGTGAGTTCATCCATTGTCCACTAGCTGATCGATGACGTTCGCAGTTTCTAAGATCACATGGCTCTGACAATTGCATCTTATTGTTGGTTTAACATTTGACTGCTCCCCGAATGAGCATACATATGAGATTTCTGCATCATCAAAGGTAGAAGTTGAGCCTTCTCCAAGATGATTATACATTGCAGTAGACTTCCTTTGCCTTTTCATTAGCTTTCATGCTTCTTGATTTCATTTCCTCTCAAGGTTGGACTCCAACATACTACTTGAAAAAGCCTAGCTAGACTCCGGTAACATGTAGCAGGCTAAATGGATACTTGAACTCCAGGGCTGACATTTAATCCTATCTTATGATCATCACCATCTCCACATTCATGGCCACACTCAAGTGAATTACATACACCATTATCTCTATTTGAAAGACACCGATCATCGGGAGAGGAGGGTAAAGATGGCTTCTTTAAATGATCTCTTATAGTTCTCCAACCCCCTACTTCTTTAGCAGGTCTTGAAACATCGTTGCTAGTATCTCCAGTTTCAGAATCCTTTTGTCCAAATACTAATAAATCTCTGCTTGAAAAAAATCTAGTTGAGGCATCTAACTCGTTAGCAACCATATTGTTGTCCCATTTGACAAAACCACAAAGCACTGCTTTTTAGCAGGCCATGGAAAGGCATACCAATCTCGTTTCAAATGAGATGGGATATCGATCATCCATTCAAGAAGCATCAAATAAGCTAGAGAACTAGTGTTCAAAACCCTCTGCCCATGTACAACCCTTCCACCAGGCCCTTCTTCATTCTGTTCACAGATCCATCAACTCGCAGTCATTTCTTTGCAACAATGTGGTAGCCACAACAAGGCCGAGTACTGTCAATAATCCACCTCCCATCCATCTAAAAAAAAAAAACCTAGAGATCCAACTGCTAAAAGATCAACATTGGCTACAAGAGGCGAGATAGAGGGGGATAGAGGGGGATAGAAGGAGAGGGGTTTTTAGGCCGTAGGTGGCCAGTGACCCTAGATCGATCTCCATCGGGGTTGCCAAGAACCGAATCCAAGCAGTGGGGGTTTGCTAGGTTGTTAGAGAGGAGGGTTCTCGTGTGCCTGAAGGGGTTTTCCCAAGTAGGAGACGAACGAGGTCTCACCGGCAAGGAGATCTGATCAGTTGCAGGTGAGAAGGGGGAAAAGGGTACAACGCTGGCGCTAGTGGAGAATCAAACGAAGAAGATGCAAGGGTTTTGGCTACGATTCCATCATTGGTGGAAACTGAATAAGACAAGGAAGAGATAGGAGCTCGCTTGTGGAAGATCTGAGCAAGGGGAAGGTAGCCATGCTTATGGAAGATCGAAGCAGGGCAAAAGCCCTGGGTTTTGTGCTGGTCGAGAGAGAGAGAGAGAGAGAGAGAGAGAGAGAGAGAGAGAGAGAGAGAGAGAGAGAGAGAGAGAGAGAGAGAGAGAGAGAGAGAGAGAGAGAGAGAGCAGACCCGACTTTTCGACGGGTTTGCAACGTGAAGGGGGGGGTTGCCAATATCAATCGGGCTCTGTTTTGAGCGTTCTTTGCTTGTTGGATTCCGTTTTCCGAGCACTATCTAATGGTTTTATTAGTTTCAAATTATACTTCTATAAAAGGATACAAAATTTTGGGGTTGTTATACTTAAGTTCTTACTTATTGTTTTAGGTAGCTTTCTTCCTTGTAAATCTAGGTTTACATAGTCTCATTTCATTTAATTTCAACCCATCAAGAGTTACTCTTCATTTACTTAGACACCTTGGTGGAACTAGGTGTATTTCTTTAGTGTTATTTCTCATTCTCACTCTCTTACAAGTAAGTTACTTTAGGTGAATTGTATCTTACTGATTTTTCCTTGATTGTATCCTTGAATTGAGGTTGATTATGATCATAAATAAAGTCCATAAACTTGGTATCAAAGTAGCCAAGGTTGATTTATCTAGTCAAGTTTCATGACCAACTTATCTTTTTGGTTAAGAGTTCTATTGTATGTTTCATTTCCTTTCACATTTCACCCTCAGATCCAGTTTCACTCTGTATCTTCCACAAGTAAATCATATAACAGTCCATCACCCTCCAAATGAGGGTCAAAAATGGACCAATCCTATAAGGATCTGGCCTCATATACAAGGCCCAAGGGCTCCATTCATTATGTCTCATTGCTGTTTTTCTTGCAGGGAGTGTTTCATATCTTTAATCAGTCCATGACTGATAATCTTCTTCATTCCCCATTTCTTTCAGTGGAATATAAGTAAACAGGTAATACTAAGAGTTCACAATATAAATTTAGAATTTACAAGTCTATATGGCAGCAGTTAACATACATATTTCACCACATGGAAAAATGCCTCCCTGTAGTTTCTAGCAGGAAGAAGTTTTGATAATCATGCTAGAAACCTTACAAAACAAGCATTTAAATGAGGATAATTGGAATGATTCACATATTAACACGTAGAATATCATGTTTGAACAAAATTTTAGGCATTCTCATTCCTCAAATTCCGTAGCTACAGCCAATAAGTCAAGCTTGCCCAAACCATCTTCCTACAGTTTCCAACAGAAGTGATTTTGGTATCCACTCTAATAAGCAATTGAAATATGTATATTTCAGAGGGAAAACTTTATGCATATCATGTCAACTAATTAAATTTCATTCTCCAATAGAAATCCAAGTGAAAAAATTCATGTATAAAAGCATATTCACCCCGCAAACTCCTAAGTGAAACACATCCATACAATTTCTAGCAGGAAGCTATTTCACTTTGGTGGGATGTTGACCCTCCAATTTGAAACAATACATGGAAAATATTATATGGTTGTGAAGATTATTAGAACAAAAATTTGGGCATTTTTATGCAGTGAAATTAGTGGCTAAGGCCAACAATGGAAAGGGTTTTGACATCCCATTTCCAGCCCAAAGAGCTAGGAAATTGGAGTCAACTTCCAACCCCTCAACCACCACCAAAACTCCCAAAATTCTAATGTGATAATCCCATTCAACCCTTCAATAAAAAATCAAATGATTTAGCATGGAAACCCTTTCCAAATGTTGGAAATATAGGGGTGTTCTCAGTTGGAATTTACCCCATGTGTTTCCAACATTTTCAACCACGCTTAACTTCATGCCATTAGAATCATGTAAAACATCCAAATTTAACATATCATTCACTAATGAACCATAGCATATAATCATTCTAAAAATTCTGCAATAACATAGGATTAACATGGATTAGATTTAGGACTAAGAAAAGCTCAGATACATACTTAACATGGATTAGATTAGCACTAAAAAAAACTCAAATACATGCTTCACTCCTGTCATAGTATTTCACACATGCTACACTATGAAAACACCCAAACAAAACCCCATGAAATCCTTTTCGAAAGCTTAGTTTTTTAATGCATAAACCTAAATCTATATTAGTAATACTCCTATTATCCCCTACCTCTTTGAAGCCCTCAATAGACATCCCTTAGGCCAACTAGGTCATCTTTTGCCTTAGTCCACTCCTAGTGCTTCAAATTTGCTCTTCTTTTCTTCTAGATCTCCTTCCTATTTCCTCTAGGCTTTCTTATTAAGGCTTGGGTGTGTCACTCACCCCCTCTTCCAAGCTACAATCCCTCTCCCTACTGATTTTTCTCTCAATGAAGTTTAGTTCACACAATGGAGTTTCCTCTCTTGAAGTAGGAAAACTGTATGGAGTTGGAAAAGAGGCTTCATGGCCTTCTCTTTGAACTTATACTTCCTTTCATCCATGAAGGACACTTGGAAACTCCTTCCAACTTCTTTGGACACATGGCAAGCTAGGTTACATGAAAGAGGCCAGCTTCCCTTCTCCTCTAAAACACATGGCACCTTCCTTCAGCTTCATTGAACACATGGCATCTTGGCTGCATGCAAGAGGTTAGCTACCCTTCCATAAGAAAAAATGTCGGAGCATGGCTACTCTTGCAAGAAATCCATCCCCCAATTTGTTCTAACCTAGGTGAGTGTAATGATGGTGTATCCTTTCCATAGATTCCTTTGAAAGACTTACTTATATGCCCTCCTATAGTTCCTCATTTACATTCTAGACCATAGTCAAATTTAAAATTTCACTTAATCATTTGATTATCTATATAGAATCATATTATCTTGTTACATGAACCCATGTATTTGTATTATTATTACCCTATAGTACCTTATGCTTTATCTTGTTTAACTAATGTCTTTAATCTCTTCCACCTAGGATTTCCATCATCTACCACTTACATTCTAGGCCACCTAGGACACTCCCACTCTACACTAAACATTTAAATTATGTCCTCTCTCTTCTCCTTATAACTCATTAATAAATAGACTCCTTGATGCTTAAAGAGAACGAGAGATAAAGTGGTAATAAAAATGAGATAAAAATGAAAAATTACCCCATTTTTTGTATTGACATTTATTATTGCTGGTATTTACATATTGCAGCACATATGGGCTTCAAATAGAGTACTTTCTTGAGCTTCTTGAAACATTTTTCCAACCACAAAATTAGAATGTTCACTTTTGGCTAATTCATAAGGTTAGTTATAGAAAGTACTTAAATAAATGGATGCACATCTAACCTAGACAATATCTGAACTCACATAAATAAAGGTTGCATGAACTAGTAAACTAAAAATGGATCATCTCTTCCAATATTTTAAATGCTCATAGCTTTAGCAGTGCTGGGACAAGCTATGGCAATTCAGTCACTAGTCTGACATGCTAAGCCCAAACTCTTTTCCACTTGATAATCTAGCTCTTAGACAAGTGGTGACTATCTTAAATATATTAATTTGACTTCATCAAGGTTTTTAATGAATTCACTTGGAAACTCTATAGTAAATGGAATACACAAAATTTCCTTAGAAGTGGATTCCAACCATACCAACCAAAACTTTTAGTGTTTACTTCATGGTGTGTTGTAGACTTAGATGGCTTAATGTACAAGTTAGGCCTAGCTTTTACAATGCTCCAAAATATTATGCATTAGAGAATTCTAGCTTTGTGATGGTTTAGTTTAAGATTGTTGAACTTAATATTTTCTTCCCATACATGCCTATGCAACTTGATTTGATTAACATTGTAGTAAAAACTATATTACACCTTTAAGTAAATGGTTTTCCCAAAAAAAATTTCTTAATAAACTTCACACCTTGTTTGTCTTTCTTTGTGCTATGACTTAAGGGAGAAAATTATTTTTGAGGAGAGGAGATAATCATTGTGTTAGTCATGAAAGGAAACATTAATGAATGTGTGGGTTCACTTTTATGTGCTTGCTTTAAAATGTAACTTGACTTAATCAAAATTTCATAGCACATCACTGTTTTTGCCAGACATGATCTACAAGAAGGTGACAGCGGACATAGAAGGAAACCCTACTATCTTGAAGAAGCATCTTGTACCAATGTCTTCATGTTCAATGGTGGGAGAAGGCGTCTCTCAACTTGGTGATTAGGGTTTGAGGTTACGCATGGGTTTGAGCGTGTTAAACTTTCAGAAAAAAAAAGAACAAAATGAAAAACCATCTCACTATTCCGTGTTGTAGGCATAAGACAACAACTTTCTTTTTATGGAAATCATCAATCTTGGGAATAAATCAAAGTGTAAATGTGTACATTTGAAGGATTTGTTTAATATTTTAGGGGATTTGAAGCAAATAATTGAAGACATCCCATTATCAGCCATTCTTATAGATTTTCTAGGTTTCAAGATGAGGTCAAACTGTGGCCATTGCATGCATGATTAGATGAGTTTTTCTTCATTTGCAGGTCCTCATGATCTGCTTGATGTCATTTTCTAGGAGGAGAAGCTATTTTTAGGCCTGTGTATATGTGTGGTCTGGGTTCTGTTTCGTTGTAGATCTTAGTTATATGTATGTCTGGACCACCATTTTGTGAATATACAAATCAAATAATAAAGTGGTTTTATTTTTTAAGAATGTTTAGTATGAATGGGCTTTATTAATTAGTAAATTAGGTTGATTTTTTGGTTCTTACCCTATTTCTATCATTCTTTTTCAATTTCGACAAATTAATGGCCATCTAAAGTAATCAAAACTTATGTACTATTCTATAGACAAGTATTATACAAGTCTATGGGTTGGGCTAGTATCTAAGCCTGGTATATTTCCATTACTCTCTCTCTTTCACTACCGGTATTATACAAGTCTATGGTTAAGGTTGGTATAATTCCATCTCTCTTAATGTCTTTTATTTCTGGTTGTATTAAAAAAAAAAATAGTAGCATTTTTGTTTCTATCACTCTCTAGCAACATTTCTAGTTCAAACATCATTTGTAGTTTCATTCAAATCTATAGACATTCATAGACATGTACAGATATGTTTTTGGGCTTATTTCTCTATAAAACTTTTCAATCCACTTTATTATTATGTTCTTTTATTGGTTTAATAATTATGGGTATATCTTATCCTCTTTGTGCATATATGAATTTGATTACAGCTATTTTGCACTATGGCGGTGTGTTTGCCAAAATTTGGTGGATTGAACTGTATAGGTGGCATTAGTAGTGACCTTAAGGAAGAAGATCCTAACAAGAAGTCATTGATGGATCTGAAAAGGGATGTGGAAGGGGCAGCATCACATTATAAAGTGAAGGACATATACTAGAGATACGACATGTCCAACATGGATGAAGATCTACCATTGTTGACATGTGAAGATGATGTTGTTTCCATGAAGAGGAGTGCAACCAGCCTCTTGATAAGTATCCAATTTTTTATAAAAAGTACCCAATTGGTACTCCGTGTGTTATAAGTTATAGGCCATTATTCTAAAAATTTTCAAAATTCATGACACATGCATTTCTTAACTAATAAACCAAAAATTTGATTTTTGCAAGTTTAGAATCTAATCTAGAGTATGTAATGGATCATAATTTTCTTGGTATTAATTAGTTTCTTTTTGTAGGTATTTAGAGAATAATCCAATGGCCAAGATCACTTAGATGAGAATCAAGGATCCAAATTAACCTACAAAGAACACACCCATTGTACATCAGTTTCAAAGTTCAAGGGTCAAGATCATTCCAAGGCAAGTTGATGAGTTTGAGAAAGCAATTAGAAGAATCAGAGGGGACTAGAATGGCCTTGCATTCCACCACCTTTGCATGAGAATTAGAGCCATGTAAGCCGCCTAAGCCACATGAGCCATGCTAGAAGAATATAAGCCAAATAAGCCATGAAGCCAAGGATGTGAACCATGAAGCCATAAAGTAAGAAGCCATCAAAGCGAGCAATGAAGCCAACTAAGCCAAAGCTAAAAGGGACCATATAATTGAAGAGGAATTTCACGCAATTATCCTCATCTAAAAATCATGTTTTTCAAGAGGATTATTATAAGGAAGAAAAACATGGATTATCAATAAGGGCAAGTGGCAAGCATAGATGGACCAATAGGAGAAGAACCCTTAATCTTACCTTTTCTTTTCATCTTTTCTCCTTTCTCTCTCTATCTCCTTCTCCCCTTCCATCATGTTACACTTATAAAGTGTAATCATTCAACTTCTTAGATCTCCCCTTTATAGCTTCCTATGATCTCCACTTCTAACTTCTTTCTAAATTCCATGCAATTTCCTTGTTTCCACTTCTAAACCCACTTCAAACCATTCCTAAGCTCCTTTCATAGAGTCCTACTTCTAATTTCCTTCTATTCTTATCTTATTATTTCCCCATTCTTATATTTTATTTCCATCTTCCTTGGGATAGAATTCTAGCAAGATAGAAAGTGCAAAACATTATAAAACCATCTAGTGCTCTCCAAGCATCATTCCAAGGAGTTCCACACCCCCACTTGGCTCGTTCTCCATGTTTTCTTCCCAAAGCTCTTCCACACCTCCATCAAGATTTTGCAACACTTCCTTCCTCTTAGGTTTTGACACAATCTTCATGGTGTTCAATGCAATCCTCAAAGCTAAGATCCATTCTCTTTTTCTTTGCATTCCTTGCAAGTTTCTTACTTTGATTCATGTACCCCTTCCTTGAGTTCTTTTCCTTGTTAATTACCTTGTTGTTTTCTCTAAGTTTTTCTCTAGATCCTAACATCAAAAGGACCATCAATCTCTTGTAATGATAGCCAAGAGATAGTAACCTTTGGATCAAGTAATTGGTTCTTTGATTCCCTTGATTTGCTTGCTTATTCTTCTTTGTTTTTCCTTTGTCTAAGTTCTCATCTTGCTTTCATTCACTAATGCAATTCTCTCTTGTGGTTCACATGCATGGCCCTTGCTGGATAGTATTCAACTTAAGATTGAAATCAATTATCTTGTTTATGATTTATGTGCACCACACTTGTAAATTTTACATTCAATAAAATCAAGTTTGTTCCATGCTTAATGTTCTTAAATTATGCACATTGTCTATGGATGTGTCAATTGCTTTATGTCCCTTGAATTTTACTTATGATGTTTGTTGAATCATGCTATTCATGCTTATTTCCATGCAAGACTCTATTTCCATGTGTGTTTTAATTTGTAGATTAATAACAATCCAACTCTTTTGTCTAGGATAAATATCTAAATTTGTAACAGCCTGGGGCCAAGTGTGATATTGTCCGCTCTAGACCGAAGCCTGCATGGTTTTTAAAATGCGTCACACTAGTTAGAGTCCACCGCAACTCTTATCAATAGCCCAGGAACACTCCCCTTAGTGATGTGGGACTAAACTCTTAGTCCCTCCTATCCCTCAGCGACCACACCTTTTAGTGACGGTTCACCTCTCCCCTCCTTAGGGGCCACGCGTCCTCGCATGGGGTTAGTGACCACACCGGGTTGGGGTCCCGCTCTGATACCACTGTAACAGCCTGAGGCCTAGTGTGATATTGTCCGCTCTAGACCAAAGCCCGCATGGTTTTTAAAACGCGTCACCGTGTGTTTCAGAGTGCACAGCGGAATGATGTTGTCCTCTCTGGGTCCCTCAACCTATCTTGGGGCCTCCCCCTTAAGGCATCTTGGCCACCCTCAAGGTTTTATTCCCTCAGGTCCCTCACCCATTCTAGGCTTCACCCTCGAGACGCGTCACACTAGTTAGAGTCCACCGCGACTCTTATCAATAGCCCAGGAACACTCCCCCTAGCTATATGGGACTAAACTCTCAGTCCCTCCCGTCCCTCAACGAACACGCCTTTTGGTGACGGTTCACCTCTCCCCTCCTTAGGGGCCACACGTCCTCGCGTGGGGTTAGTGACCACATCGGGTCGGGGTCCCACTCTGATACCACTATATCAGAGCCATCTGAATGAAATGCAATACCATAGACATAACCATTCTTAATGTAAGTATCACACCAACCAAAAGTTTTCATTTTTAACTTCTAAAATAATTTTCAAATTGAACAAACAAAGCCAGTAAGAAGTTCCCAAGGCAGCGATGAACACCTTAAAAATCCAACATAAAGAAGTAACAAAATATTACAAATGAACAAAACTGACGGAAAAGAACAACAAACTCAATGACTTCATAGTTAAACACTAAATAAGAGAAGCTTCACAAATATCAGGCTATAAACTGGAAGAAGATATTAAGCCAATCAAGAAAAATTGCAGTTAGCATTATCATGGTGTGTCAAAATATTCAGGTATAAGGAGAATCTATTAATTCAGCTATAGAATATCAAATAGCCGATAGAAAATCATAGCAGTCCTCTAGAATGGAATAGTGATTTGATTTCCATAAGTGACAATAGCACTCTTCTTCCACTACATGGAAGGCCTTAAAGGAACCACAATCTTTAGCTTGCGAGAAAATTTCCACTAATATTACTGACTGTTTAGCAACTTTGTACTTCTTCCAAATCAACACTGACAAGAAAAACTGTAAAGGGAGCAATTGCAGATTCTAGTGGAAAATTCAAACCATAAAATAAAAGGATTGGGAATTTCTAACTATTCAGTTTAACCCTAGCAACTAATTATTATCACTTGATTTTCCTACATTCCACCATAATGATATATACTTATTTAAGTTCATGCATTTAATCATTGTATGATGCCAAGTAGATTTAGGGTGGTTATTCTAGGAAGTAGGTTAGTTATTGCAAGTTATGTGGGAGAAGCATTTACTAGGGAATAAGTTAGTCGTTACAGTGTTATGAAAAGTTGATATGTGAACTCTGTTGGGGAAGAAGACAAATTATTGAAGTCTAGTAAGAAGGTCTGCACCCTCAGAATGGTATCCACAAAGGTTTGAGCCCCTTTGAAGTGGCTATATCAATATATTATTATAACTTTATATTGCATTATGCTTTCTCTTCATGTAAGTACATAATAGCACCAAAGCTACTTTCCTAGCTAAAGGATGACAAATCAAGGGTTAGGAGGAAAACCCCATCGATGAGATTATTAGGAGGAAGATCCCTCATAGCATCAAAATTAAAAATCCTAGCACAATGCGGAATTTTCCAAAAGAAGTTGACGCAGCTTGATGCATGCTAACACTCGGCTAAAGTGGACAAGAAATGGCCGCATTTTTCAGTTATTGTTAGCAGCTGCATTGTCACGTAATTGTTAGCAAAATATTTATCACAAGAAAACTTTTCTTGGACTCAACAAAACTTGGCTGAATCGTACAAACAAAAAGGGAAAAATTCAAAACTGCATCGCCTCAGCCAAGCTCTAGTTGATGCTGCAAGTTCTGATAACACGAGATGCCCTTTAAGCAATCACCTTTGTCTTCTTTGTTCCTTCACCTTTCCTACTGTGTAGTCTCAAGAATGTTGTGCTCGATGGAATGATAAACTTCACCCTTGAGAACATGATGTTATGGAAGGTGGAATGACATACACCTATTTGGTTAATGTGTTCAATCCTATGATTCGTGGACATGGCTAAAATTTGTGGGACACGCATGTTGACACGAGTAGACATGCACATGGACATGGCTATGTACTTTTTTCTCTTTGCTGAACTGAGTTGTATGTTAAGGCATATTAAGCATAAGCGCTCTAGTTTTTCGTGGACAGATCTTTGGTCTCTTGTCTTTATGGAGAAGATATGTAATACTAACAACTGATCTATCTACATGAAAAGAAATTAAAACACAATATACACTTTCATAAATCTTTATGTGGCCACTTCAAGAGGCCTACAACCTCCATGAATGTGACTTTCAAGGGATAGACCTCCTTACAAGACCTTAAACATTTCTCTTCTTCCCCAACAACACTCAGTGCCAACTATTTATTATCAGTGTAATAACTATCTTTATTCCTATTAACTTCTTCTTCCATAATAATCACCACAAAATGACGCATTCCCCGGCCCGAAAGGCGCAGTCGCTGAGGGGGAGGGGGAAACAAAACCTGCCGTCGTGCAGGACAATATCGCTTCTGCTGTGCTAGGGAGGGAGTCCTCCTCACATGAACAATGCGTCCTGAGAGGAGAAGCCCAAGAGGGGTGAGGGACCTAAGGGAACAAAACCTTGAGTGGTGAAGCCCAAGAGGGTGAGGGACCCAAAGAGGACAATATTGGCTCCGTTGTGCACTCTGCCCACAGAACAATGCATTTCTTCTAACAGCTCGAGGGCCCACACCCTACAACGATATTGTTCGTGTCAGCAGGCTGGGGCCCATATCACCCAGTCCACCTACGGTTTTGTTCTTCTCCCTTAGAGAAAAATCGGTCGTTGCAAGAGAAGTCCTTAGCACTATTATCCACAGCCCAGATACTTTCCCCTTAGTGATGTGGGACTAACTCTGAGTCCCTCACCCCAGCCTAGAAGCCTGCTAGCCCTCTTGGCCTGCCCTCATCGGCCTAAGGCTTCACCTCATCCCCATAGGGCACACACATCCCCGCGTGTCACATGCAAGCGCCCATGTGCGGTTAGCCATCCACACCGGGTCGGGGTCTAGCTCTGATACCACTTCTAATAGCCTGAGGGCCAACACCCTACAACGATATTGTCCGTGTCAGCAAACTGGGGCCCATATCACCTAGTCCACCCACAGTTTTGTTCTTCCCCCTTAGGGAAAAACCGGTCGTTGCAAGAGAAGTCCTAAGCACTATTATCCACAACCCAGACACTTTCCCCTTAGCAATGTGGGACTAACTCTCAGTCCCTCACCCCAGCCTAGAAGCCTGCTAGCCCTCTTGGCCCGCCCTCATCAGGCTGAGGCTTCACCTCATCCCCATAGGGGACACGCATCCCCGCGTGTCACACGCGAGTGCCCGTGTGCGGTTAGCCACCCACACCAGGTCGGGGTCTAGCTCTGATACCACTTCTAACAGCCTGAGGGCCCACACCCTACAACGATATTGTCCGTGTCAGCAAACTAGGGCCCATATCACCCAGTCCACCCACGATTTTGTTCTTCCCCATTAGAGGAAAATCGGTTGTTGCAAGAGAAGTCCTCAGCACTATTATCCACAGCCCAGACACTTTCCCCCTAACAATGTGAGACTAACTCTCAATCTCTCACCCCAGCCTAGAAGCCTGCCAGCCCTCTTGGCCCGCCCTCATTGGCCTAAGGCTTCACTAAAGGCCTCGTTTCATGTATCAGAGTGCACAGTAGATATAAGGCGTGTATCAGGTGAACCGTCACCAAAAGGCGCGTTCGCTGAGGAACGGGAGGGACTGAGAGTTTAGTCCCACATCGCTAGGGGGAGTGTTCCTAGGCTATTGATAAGAGTCGCGGTGGACTCTAACTAGTGTGACATGTTTTAAAAACCGTGCGAGCTTCGGTTTAGAGCAGACAATATCACACTAGGCCCCAGGCTGTTACAGTGGTATCAGAGCCAACCCTTGACCTGGTGTGGGTGGCTAACCGCACGCGGGCGCTCGTGTGTGACACGCGGGGATGCGTGTCCCCTAAGGGGGAGAGGGTTAGCCTTGGTCGATGAGGCCGAGCTAATGAGGGTGGGCCAAAAGGCGCGGTCGCTAAGGTTGGTAGGCTTCTAGGTTGGCAGGCTTCTAAGCAAGGTGAGGTACTGAGAGTTAGTCCCACATCGCTAAGGGGAAACATTATGGGCTGTTGATAAAGGTCCAAAGGACTTACCATACAACCAGGCCTTTTCCCCCACAGGGGAAGAACAAAACTGTACGGGGGCTGGGTGTTATGGGCCCCAGTCTCTAGAGCGGACAATATGGTTGTGTGTGGGGCCCTCGGGTCGTTACAAAATTAAACTCCAATTGCATACAAATTCATGAGATTCTTCGTGGGATCAACCTCACTTGAATACACTACTTTATGTCATGGGCTTACGAGTATAGTTAAAGCTACACCACCTCTTTCTATTATTAATCCTAGAGATAATGTCGCATATGAATAGGTAAGTAATAACCCAGTTGGCGAGGAAGGAGTTCAACCAGAAGTGGGAGTGAGGAAAGGTCAGAGGAGGTCAAATAGATGTGGAAGTGAGTCAACATCAAGAAGTGAGATAAGTTCAAGGAGGAGTTGAGGAGTGGTCCTAGGTGAGGAAGGATCAAATGAGGTGAGAGAGAAAGATGAAGTTGCATATGATCTCAATGAGGATTAGGAGATCCAAGTAGACGAAAGTAATGAGGATAATGACCCAAAAGATGAAACAAGTGACAAATCAGTGATTAGTTCTGAGGAGAGTGATGAAGATAGTGATGATGTATTCTAGCAATCCATAGATAAAGAGATAAAGGAAACCTAGTTGATTGTGACACTAGCTATAGGTTTAGGTAGAGTTGGGAAGCATCCCAAAGTAGTTAACATTGAAGAAGGTGATCCAAAGATTCACTCTGACATTGGTAGACTACACTCTCCTCATAGATCTAATGTTGAGGAGGATGTATATGAGCATAAGTTCTTCAACAAGAAAACATAGATGAAGAAGCCCTTTGAGCCGAAACTTGGTCTCAAATTCACAAATCCAAATGTATTTAGGGAATCCTTGAGAGAGTATACCACTAGAAAGGGTTTTAATTACATATTTAAGAAGAATGGATGTAGGAGGTTAGTGGTTAAGTGCAAGAGAGAATGTAGTCAGAAAATAAGAGCTATCTGTACTACTGTAAGTGAGACACACTAAATAAAGAGTTCCCCAATAGAGAAGCATAATTGTGCCTTCGATAAAAAGATTCATTCTCTTCATAAAAAATAGGAGGTAGAACCAATAAATATTTCTTTTTCGTTTATCCTTGGTGTTGAATATCTCATTCAAGAATTATTATTATTATTATTATTATTAAAGGAACTTCAAGAATTCTAGAGCCACATGCACCTGCCTTTCTAAGAAGTACTTAATGAATTTCATGGATAATGCACATTGAAAGCACTACTTCAAAGAGACCACCATGGCTATGATGATATTCCATAGTAGAATGGAAAGGAAAAAAGTAATTGACATGTTAATGGGCTCTTTAAAGGAACAATATGCAAGATTAGGGGACTCCTGTGATGCAATATTGAAGTGGAATGCTAGCTCCATACTAAAGATTGAGATTGACCCACCACCATGCTTCCAAAGATCATATGTTTGCTTGGATGCTTGTAAGAGAATCTTTATTGGATGTAGGCCTATAATAGGCTTAGATGACTGTTTCTTGAAGGGAATGTATATAGGGCAACTTATTTATTAGTTAAGATGGGAATGATAATATATTACCAATTGCTTTAACTATGGTTGAGATAGAGAGTAAGCTAAGTTGGACTTGGTTCATCCAACTTCTTATACAAGATATAAGATTTGATAGAGAGCGTTAATGGACATTCATTTATAATCAGCATAAGGTGTGAAATGTCATACCTTTCTATCTACACTCTTTCCAAGGTTCTATCTTTATATAGATGTATATTAAGTTTCTATCTTTATTCTAAAGGTTATTTTTATCTTTATTTCAAAACATCTATCTTCTTCTTGTTTCCAAATACAATCTTTCATCGTATGCTATTGAAATGTTTTTTGTGGTTTAGAAATGCTCTTTATTTCAAATAAATGTATATAAATATTCTTACTAGTTTTTTGTTATTACTTGTATTGGTTTTGTAGGGCCTAGTGGAGACATTCAAGTAAGAAACACATAATGCATAGATAAGAATCTATGCTGGACATCTTTACTCCAACATTATGATGAGGTGGCTTGAGAAGACTCTCAAGGGAACTTTTGGAGCTATGTAAGGTCTACTACTATTAACAAATGGAGGATAAAGATGGGTGAGCCAAAATATCTTCATAGAGAGGAAAATGACTAGCTATTAGCCAATTGTAGCTCATCATTATAGTCAATCCACACAGCAAAAGGGACATGATGATGTAAGCCACTGAATCTTCATCTAGATAATCGAAGTGGGTGGCTATTCTCATAGATGAAAAGACTTATTATTTCAACAATTGGGTGAAGGAGGCAAGGGAAAAGCCTACACTCACCATGGTGGAGCATATTAGAATATTATTAATGGTAAGATTCCACATGAAGAAGGAAGGAATGAAATAGTATATAGGTTCTTTATGTCCAAGAACTCCAAAGAAGCTTGAGAAAACAAAGCTTGTAGCTTCTAAGTGTGTGTGTTAGTGGAGGACCACCTCAAACTTCCAAGTATAACACACCAAGGATGATTAATTAGTTGGGGATCTAGTAAAGCAAACTTGTACATGTAGACTATGGGACATGAATGGAATACTATGTAGCCATGCCTATGTTGTCATCTACTTTGAAGGCATTAGAGGACTTGAATAATATGTGGACCCTTCTTATAGTGTAATGACCCCAATTTGTGTAAATTGATTGAGAAAATCAATAAAGTTTGAGTTTTCAAAAATTTTGGGCTGGAATATTAGGTTATTGGAAATTCTCTTTTTGTAGAGATTCAAACATAATGTCAAACTTATAAATTATGAATGTACTCAAAAAACCGATCGAAACGACACTAAGTAGGTTCAATTCCGAGTTAAAATGAAAAATCCCTAATTTTCTTCATTTTTTATGAATAAAAGGATAAAATGGTAATTTTACCTATAACTGAGATCTAAGACATCAATATTTAGAATGTAGTCAGAAATATGATTCCAACTCCACTAAGTACGCTCAATTTTGAGTTTGGGAGAATAAAATGGATTTTTTCCATAAAAGGGCAAAATGGTCCTTACACACCCCCTGGGGCCCACAAAGGGCTCGCAAAAGAATCCGACGGCCAGAAAGCATGTAATGAGTGATCAAACCACTACTAGCTGCTAGTGAAGAAGGAGGTGGTAGTGGAGGATCCAATGTTAATTTAATATTCAAAAGAATTAAAATATAATTATTACAAGTAATTATGAAAAATGCAAAACATCTATAAATATCCCTCCAAAAATGTTCATTAAAATTTTCATGAAATCGTCTTGCTTACCCTGAAAAGCTAGATCTAGATTCCTTCCCAAATTTTCAAAACTCCCCAAAATCTCTCTTCTTTCACTTTCTCTCTCCTCTCTCTAGATTGGAATAAGAGACCTAAATTTAATTAGGCACTCTGTTCCAAATCAAACTCACAAGTCCTACCATCCATACAACTCTAGACTACCCTATCTACAAAACTCCCAAATCAATTTCAAGATCTAACGGCTCAAACAACAAGAAATCACAAGACAAGCTATTCTTGGGCTATATTATCATCAAGAAGGTATTCTTTTAATTTGAACTTCAAAAATGAAGTTTTTCTCCAATCAGGTAGGTGAAAACCCTTTCCACACTTGTTTCATGTTATTTTATCTAATTTTCATTTTTCTAAAATTAAGTTTAGGTTAAAAATAATAAAAATCAAGGGTAAGAACCCTTCAATTTTGGACTATGGAGGGCTCAGATGGAAAATTTGAACCATCCAATCAATCCAAAAAGGTTCAAAACCCCTAGGGCAAAAATTTCAAGAATTTTTATCAAGTTTTGAGCCTGTAATTGAAGAGGAATTGATTGGACAGTCCAAAATGGACTGTCTAATCTTCTTAAGAAGATGCCGCTGTAGGACGTTGCACGGAGACATGCCCTGTGGGAGCTTCTCCACGTGCGATGCCGTCCAAACGGAATGGTCGCGCGCCAGTGCCGATCCTGGGGAGAGCGTTACCGTGAGCATCTCGGTGATGAGGGCGCTGCGATGGTTCTACTTGACCGAATCTACCCAACTAATCTCAACCGTCCGTTCCGCTAGGCCTAGATCAAATCTAGACCCTAGGAACGACTGTGAACTTTAGTCATCAATTGTGGAGTCCTCTGAGCTCCAAATTGAGATCGGAAAGAAGTTATGAAAAGCTTGTAATGTCTATTTTCTTCTGAAACCATAACATTTAGAAAATTCTTCATGAAACTTTATGTATTTAGGAAATAAGCTTCCAATTTTCAAGATCTGAGATGATCAGGTCTTGGGGATATGTTTTGATGATGACATAATGTTGAAATCAAATAATATCCATTATTTATTTTGACAGATCTACCATAAAATGAGGAATCTACCCTTTATGGTAGAAAAACCCTAAAAATGCAAAGGGACCCACTTGATCAATAAGATCAAGTATGGTCAGACCCTTGGGATGGATTGAATGAATGATATTATGAGGGAATCCATTGAGATCATGGATTAAATATGACAAAAACAAGGGGATATGATCTTTGGACCTTAATGGAGTAAAAGCCTTAAAATTAATTAAAACCCTTGATTAAAAGAAAAAGATCTAAGATCTAATTGTTGGATCATAAGTAAAAGTTTCTAATAATCTTAATATAATTAGTTTAATTATCTTTTATTTGATAATAGAATTGTACAGGCGATTTATGTTGTAAATTAGGAAGCATGATAGTATAATTCTTAAATGTTAGCATGCTATGCTCTATATGTTATTAGATTATTATAATAGGTTGGTAGATTTAATTATCCTAGGGCTATGTTAGTTTAAATTTGAGATTTTAGCATGATTTCATTTGATTAGTAGTAAATTTCATGTATTTCATAACTTAGGATCATGCTAGTTTAAGTATAGTTTTATTCCATTAGGTTAAGTTACATTCATAGAAAGCATGTTAGTATATGGTTATTAAACTTATATTTGATTTATGCTTAAAGTTTATGATTTAATTGTTGTCAAACTTTATTAGTAGATTCAATTGTTAAGTAGTTCTTAAGATATGATGAGCATAAATAACCAAAAATTTAAACTAATGGAATATAGAGATTCATGGACAATTAAGATGAGTGAATGACTTTGACTTAATATTAGTAAGGGCTATAATTAATAGGACAATAGAAGGATTATCAAATCCTTGGCCCAAACTAGGAAAATAATAAACCCCATGAATGACATTTCAAATGTTCATGGATTTAATTAAAATCAATTAGAAAGAGTACTTAGGGTTAAAATGCTCATAGGAACCTTATGAAAGGTTGAGCTAAGATCACTCTAGTGAATGCTGAACATGGTGGTTAAGGGGGTTTCCTAATAGAGCCTCGCTCTTCCCCTACTTCCTTTGACATCTGTGAGGTCTAAACGCCTCCTTACATGAGGATTGAAGTAACCACTTTGTGTTCAACCATTCAGCTAATAAGCCTTAGCCAATTGAAAATAAGAGGAGCAGTCTAGACTTAGAATAAAATAAGTTATCTTCAATTAGCAAAACATTAACTGGTTGAATAATAATAAGAGCATAAAAGGTCAGTAAGTTATCTAACCCTAATAAAAATTGTAACTAAGATAAGGATGATCAAACAAGATCCATGGGATCTTGAATGAATAAGAACAATAAAAAGAAATAAATATTTCTTGATGATATATATATTGCTTGTAATTTAGAAGATCTTAGATAAAATAGAATAGAAGATTTGAACCCTTGATCAAATATGATTCAAGGAAGAGAACCAAGATCATCCTCCTTAGGGATGATCAAACAACTGAACTTAGATCAAAGAAGAACTAGATGATAAAAGATCTAAGCCCTTGATCTTTATCAACAAATATAAATTATTGATCAAAGGATCTATGAAAGATCAAGATCAAAGAAAGGAATATACAAAGACTTAAGATACAAAATACTTAGATCTAAAAGATTAGAAGATCATTCTAACCATCAGATCTATTGATCAATAGGATAGACACTATTTGAGGAAGATAAATCATGATAGGACAAAAGGTCTAGATCCTTTATATCAAAGGACAAGATTAGACTAAGAATATAGATAGGATTATTCAGATTGTATAAATATTGACAGTATGTATGGAATTACAGATTACATACATCAGTCAGGATCATGGAAGCTCTGAAAAGATGGATCACTACTTGAAGGTATAAGGATTTTATGAATGCATCTACATGGGATGTACATGTTGAATACATGATCTTACGTCTAGAAATGTTGACAAGTGTAATATTAATACTTGTATTAAATCTCCTAAAACCCTTATAATCCAACCAAAACACATGTGAAATGGTTAAGTTAGAATTGAGGAAAAAACTCTAAGTGAATAGGGAATGGGAAGATATTCCAGCCCTAAGTAAACAGACAGATTGTTTGATACGTATGAAACCTATTTTACATACAAGCATGGAGGCTTGTGGTTTTGTTTTAAACAGGCATAAGCCTAGCGATGCTATGCTAGGGGAGTTATGAGGGTTTGGCCACCCGTTTCCCGAAATTTAATGATTTGATGATACCTTGCCCTATGAGAGGCTAAAAGTTGGGTGGGGCAATTATGGGAAAGCCACCACTGTGAAAGTCCTATCTCCACACATGGACAGTGACACAATATTTTCCATCGTGGTATCAATGGTGAACAGGGCAGTTATATGAGTGCCTAGTACGAATCAGACTACAGCATGGTAGTCCTACGATTATTTTACACTATGATGCATATGAGATTGGCATAGTGAAATGCCTTATGTTTTGGTATGATGAAATGCTAGGTAATGGTATATTACCAGTATTTCCCAAGAAGGAAAATTCCTAGTATAGGACTAGCAGAAATACTGATTTCTTATAGTGGAAATAATTGATCAGCTTAGTTGAGAATGTTATTTGACTACTTTCATAAATTTGATGAATTTATCCATGTACAGTATGTATGTATAAGGATGTACATATATCACAAAGTAAAGAGTTTGATACATGAGTATGTTTATGAATAATGGTACTATGAAGTTGTAATGACTCCATTTTTGTAACCTTGAAATCCCAAGTTGGTAATGAAAAGTTCACTTTTTGGAGATAAGGGTATTTTGGTCATTTCACTGTTCACCCTGACTAGATGCAGAAATTTGCTTCTGAGAATAATACCCTTAGGTGCATCTCGGAAAAAGGAATCCAACAAGACTAAAATCACCCAAAACGGAGTTAAAATGAGCAAGTTATGGCCCTTTAAAGTTCAAGGGCAAAAGTGTAATTTAATTTAAAAACGAATTTGGCCTGAGAAAATGGGGACCCGTTTTGATACGGGCACCCCTCTTCTTCCCAAACCTCCTAGAGGGTTCTAGAACGGCAGTGTGCAGGGGAGAAACCAACACCATTCTGGAGGTTTCTCCATCACCATTCCATGGCAGTAATAACCCCCTCTAGAACCCTCTTCAAGCTCTATAAATAGAGCTCTTGGGTGCCTCCAATGGCAGCCCAAAAGCCTGGGAAAAATCCATTTTGGAGAAGCAGACAAGAGGAGAAAACGTGGAAAAAACCTGGCCACGAACCAGGTATGGCCAAAACCCCTCCAAACCCATCTCCCCCTTAGTCTTAGGATGAGTTTCCCCAAGTTTCTGCATGAAAAACCATGCAAAACGGGGATCTAGGGAGCCACAAAGGACCCAGAGAAGATGCCTGGGATGTACTAGTTCGACAGGGTCGAACCAGGGTGTCCCGAGGACGCCCCGGTCCCCACGGGACGAAAACGCGTCTTGTGTGTTGAGGAAACCTGACGGGCGCGTTCGTGGACGCGCTTGCAATTGAGAATGATGGGCGGAAGCCCGGTGGGTCTGCAGACGCACCCGCTGGGGCACGCGTTGTTGACGCGGGACGCGTTAGTGTCCCGGGCTTCCACCTCGTATGGTTCTATGTACACTTGATATTAAAATGCCCATAACTTAAGTTTTAGGGCTCCGATTGAGGCGCCGTGAAAGGCATTATGTCCGTATCGACGACACGAACACACCCAAACCATAAAATACCTGATCAAGGCCCTATCTAAGGTGGGCACGACCCTTAAACTATGATAGTGGCATGGGGCCACTAAACCTTTGTAAACCTGACGATACCAAGGCCCAGTTAGGACCTTAGGAGACCCATAGGCATGGGAATGAACCCTTCATGCCTAAGTAGTGAGATAAACCATTCTAAAACCTATAGAAATAGGCCAAGCTAGCCTTTTTCCCCTAAACCATGTTCAGGAGCGTACGAGGACAAGGGGGCTAGCGTGACCAAACCAGTTAGGTGCTCTATCACTACTAGACTTTTTAAAGAGAACCCATGATGCTTTGATGTAGGTGCTCTATCGCTACTAAAATTTTAAAAGAACCCATGATGTTTTGAAGTAGGTGCTCTATCGCTCCTAGACTTTTTAAAAGAACCCATGATGTTTTGAAGTAGGTGCGATAGAAGTAGGTGCTCTATCGCTACTAGACTTTTTAAAAGAACCCATGAAGTTTTGAGGTAGGTGCTCTATCGCTACTAGACTTTTAAAAAGAGCCCATGATTGTTTTGAGAATGCATGTTTTAAGTATAAGTTATATGACTTGTTTAGCATGACTTAATTTTATAAATGAATTCAGCATGCATATGACAAATACATTATGCATATGACAAATACATTACGCATAGACATGTTTTGAAAAAGGATTCTTGTCTGCATGATAAGTGCAGCCTTGGCCGATGAGGGGGGACTAATGAGGGCGGGCCGATGAGGGCGGACCAGAGAGAGCTGACAAGCTTCTAGGCTGGTAGGCTTCTAGGCTATCAGGCTTCTAGGTAGGGTTATGACTTTGAATGCGAGACTAGCATGAGCAGATTTTATGCATTGCATGCATGTTTTGCAACCGATTGCATAAATTGCATGATTTACAAGGAATAAGTGTCATATGCCCCATGAAGGCTATAACCGCATGTCCCTAGGTACCCAGGGACCACACGACGAGGAGGTCGTGGGCATAGTGGGCCCTATGTTTTTGAGGATTTACTTGCATTGCATATGGCATGACATGAGGATGGTCGGCCAAGGCTACACTTATCAGACAAGAATCCTTTTCAAAACATATCTATGCATAATGTATTTGTCATATGCACGCTGAATTCATTTATAAAATTAAGTCATGCTAAACAAGTCATATAACTTACACTTAAAACACGCATTCTCAAAACAATCATGGGCTCTTTTTAAAAGTCTAGTAGCGATAGAGCACCTACCTCAAAACATCATGGGTTCTTTTAAAAAGTCTAGTAGCAATAGAGCACCTACTTACAAACATCATGGGTTCTTTTAAAAAGTTTAGTAGCAATAGAGCACGTACTTCAAAACATCATGGGTTCTTTTAAAATTTTAGTAGCGATAGAGCACCTACATCAAAGCATCATGGGTTCTTTTTAAAAAGTCTGGTAGCGATAGAGCACCTAACTGGTTTGGTCACGCTAGGCCCCTTGTCCTCGTACGCTCCTGAGCATGGTTTAGCGGAAAAAGGTTAGCTTGGCCTATTTCTATAGGTTTTAGAATGGTTTATCTCACTACTTAGGCATGAAGGGTTCATTCCCATGCCTATGCGTCTCTTAAGGTCCTAACTGGGCCTTGGTATTGTTAGGTTTACAAAGGTTTAGTGGCCCCGCGCCACTATCATAGTTTAAGGGTTGTGCCCCCCTTAGATAGGGCCTTGATCAAGTATTTTATGATTTGAGTGTGTTCGTGTCGTCAATACGAACACAACGCCTTTTATGGCGCCTCAATCGGAGCCCTAAAACTCAAGTTATGGGCATTTTAATATCAAGTGTACATAGACCCATAGGAGGTGGAAGCTCGGGACATTAACACGTCCTGCGTCAGCGGCGCGCGCCTTAGCGGGCGCATCTACAGAAGCACCGGGCTTCTGCCCGTCATTCTCAATTGCAGGCGCCTGTCGGGTTTCCTCAACGAACAAGACGCGTTTTCGTCCAATGGGGACCGGGGCATCCTCAGGACGCCCTGGTTCGACCCTGTCGAACCAATACGTCCCAGGCACCGTCCCTGGGTCCTTTGTGGCTCCCTAGAGCCCCGTTTTGCATGGTTTTCCATGCAGAAACTTGGGGAAACTCATCTAAGACTAAGGGGGAGATGGGTTTGGAGGGGTTTTGGCCATACTTGGTTCGTGGCTGGGTTTTCTCCACGTTTTCTCCTTTAGTCTGCTTCTCCATGATGGGTTTTTCCCAGGCTTTTGGGCTACCATTGGAGGCGCCCAAGAGCTCTATTTATAGAGCTTGAAGAGGGTTCTGGAGGGGGTTCTTACCCCCATGGAATGGTGGTGGAGAAACCTTCAGAATGGTAGTGGTTTCTCCCCTGCACACCTGTAATGACCCCAATTTTTGTAATAATAAAATCCCATGAAAAGTTCAATTTTAAAGATAAGGGCGTTTTGGTCATTTCACTAGTTTCCATGACTCAACCCAGGAATTTGGTCCTAAAAATGGTTCCATTAGATGCATCTCAGAAAAAGGAATCCAACAAGACCAAAATCACCCAAAACGGAGTTAAAATGAGCAAGTTATAGCCCTTTGAAGTATAGGGGCAAAACTGTAATTTTTACAAAACGAGTTTAACTGCAAAACACAGGGGCCTGTTTTGATACGGGGACCCTTCATCTTCCACCTCCTAGAGAGTTCTAGAACGGCGGTGATTGGAGGGAAAATCACCGCCATGCTGGAGGTTTCTCCACTGCCATTCAGAGGCGGTGAGAGCCCCCTCCAGAACCCTCTCTTAGCTCTATAAATAGAACTCTTAGGTGCCTCTAATGGCAGCCCAAAACGTTGGAGAAACCCATTGTGGAGCAGTAACCTAGAGGAGAAAACGTGGAGAGAAAACCAGCCACGAAGCAGGTACGCCCAAAAACTCCCCAAACCCATCTCACCCATAGTCCTAGGCTCAGTTTTCCTAGATTTTTGCATGAAAATCCATGGGGAATAGGCCTCTAAGGAGTCACCAAGGACCCTGGGACATCCCCAGGGCCGCACTGGTTCGACAGGGTCGATCCAGGGTGACCTGAGGATGACCCGGGTCCCTAACAAGCAGGACGATCCAATAGGAACGTCCCACGTCGACCTGCATCGACCCCCGTTTGAAAAACCAAACGGGCACGTCCAGGGATGCGCCCGCAAAAGAGAGAAAAGGCGGAAAAATTCGGCGCGTCTGCAGACACGCCCACTGAGGCGCACGCCATAGACGTGCAGCACGCTAGCAGCACGTCGTTTTTGGTTCCTTAAGGAAGCCAGGGCGCACGTCGCAGACGCGCAGCACCCTAGCATTTCGTCTTTTTATTTTTATTTTTAAGACTCCTATGTACGTACGACACTAAAATGCTTATAACTAGAAATCTAGAGCTCCGATTGAGGCGCTGCAAAAGGCATTGTATCCGTGTCGACGACGCGGACACATCCAAACTATAAAATCCCTGATCAAGGCCCAATCAAAGATGGGCAGGACCCTTAGAATAGGATGGTGGCGCGTGGCCACTAGAACATTGGAAAACTGAGGATACCAAGGCCCAATTAGGACCTTAGGACACCCATAGGCATATGGATGGACCCCTAATGCTTAAGTAATAAGACCAATTACTCTAAAACCCATAAAAGATAGGCCAAACTAACCTTGATTCCCCAAACCATGATCAAGAGCGTCCGAGGACAAACGGGTTAGCGCGACCTAGCCAGGTAGGTGCTCTATCACTATTAGATTCTTTTAAAAGATCTATTATTATTTTGAGAACATATGTTATAAGTATATGACTTAACTAGCATGACTTGATTCAGCATGCATGTGATAAATGTTTTGTACATAGACATGTTTCGTAAATGATTGCATATACATTATGCACATATATGTTTTGTAAACAAGTGCATACATTGCATGATTTAAGTACTTGGAAAGATTGCATGTCCTTGAGGGTTGCCAAAAGAGGCCGAGTGCGAGGAGCCGAGGGGTTGTGAGGGACCCAAAGAGGACTAGTTTTGAACAGAGGTTTTTGGCTTATTTGATCATATATGATTTGGGCTAGTAAGCTCGTGGGTGCTATGCCGAGGGGTGTGGGTTGGCCACCCAGCCTCTACCACTATTAGGCGGATGGGTACCATGCCCAAAAAGGGCATGTCCCTGCTTTGACTACATGTGGTACACGGGGCTACCACTGGTGTCACTGCACTGGGTCGAAGTGTCATATGCCCTGTGGAGGTATATGATCCTGTGTCCCTAGGTACCCGGGTACCACACAGCGGTGAGGTCGTGGGCATAGTGGGACCCTATGGTTTCGCAGATTTATGTGCATTGCATATGGCATGATATAAGGTTGGTCGACCATACCATGATAAATATCCATGAGTTGGAGTCAATGAAGCATCTTATGCATATTATTATGTTATGATATATATATGATTACTTTCGACTTGGATTATGATATTTCTTTAAGTCGTCAGTATTCCGGTTTGACAGTGGCTTTTAATATCAATATTGAACGTGATTATTCAAACAACATGCATATGTTTATAAGAGCACATGATTTTAAAGATCGCATGCATTATAAAACTAGTAGTGATAGACTCCTACTGAGTATAGTATATACTCACCCTATCCTTAACATTTTTCAGGATGATTCCATCTACGAGTAGAGGACATCTATGTCAGTGCTACGAGCAAGTGAATCAAAAAGGAAACACTTATATATGTAAGTAAATTCTCAACCCTTTGGACATGTATTTGTATTTAATTACAGTTGGGCTGTGTGCTGTGACTGGATAGACTTGGGGAAAAGCGTTTATGATGTCTAAAGCTGTCTTACCATCATAAAGAACCTAGCAAATACTTAGATGGTAAGATAGCCATCTAGGTTCTTTATGATGGTAAGACAGCTTTAGAAATCATAAACGCTTTTCCCCAAGTCTATCCAGTCACAACACATAGCCCAACTGTAATTAAATACAAATACATGTCCAAAGGGTTGAGAATTTACTTACATATATAAGTGTTTCCTTTTTGATTCACTTGCTTGTAGCACTGACATAGATGTCCTCTACTCGTGGATGGAATCATCCTGAAAAATGTTAAGGATAGGGTGAGTATATATTATACTCAGTAGGAGTCTATCACTACTAGTTTTATAATGCATGCAATCTTTAAAATCATGCGCTCTTAAAAACATATGCGTGTTGTTCGAATAATCACATTCAATATCGATATTAAAAGCCACTGTCAAACTGGAATACTGACGACTTAAAGAAATATCATAATCCAAGTCGAAAGTAATCATATATATATCATAACATAATAATATAAATAAGATGCTTCATTGAATCCAACTCATGGATATCTATCATGGTATGGTCGACCAACCTTATATCATGCCATATGCAATGCACATAAATCCACGAAACTATAGGGTCCCACTATGCCCACGACCTCACCGCCGTGTGGTCCCTGGGTACCTAAGGACACAGGATCATATACCTCCACAGGGCATATGACACTTCGACCCAGTGCCGTGACACCAGTGGTAGCCCCCTGTACCACATGCAGTCAAAGCAGGGACATGCCCTTTTTGGGAGTGGTACCCATCCACCTAATAGTGGTAGAGGCTGGGTGGCCAACCCACACCCCTCGGCATAGCACCCACGAGCTTACTAGCCCAAATCATATATGATCAAATAAGCCAAAAACCTCTGTTCAAAACTAGTCCTCTTTGGGTCCCTCACAACTGCCTGGCCCTCGGCACTCCAGCCTCTTTTGGCAACCCTCAAGGACATGCAATCTTTCCAAGTACTTAAATCATGCAATGTATGCACTTGTTTACAAAACATATATGTGCATAATGTATATGCAATCATTTACGAAACATGTCTATGTACAAAACATTTATCACATGCATGCTGAATCAAGTCATGCTAGTTAAGTCATATACTTATAACATATGTTCTCAAAATAATAATAGATCTTTTAAAAGAATCTAATAGTGATAGAGCACCTACCTGGCTAGGTCGCGCTAACCCGTTTGTCCTCGGACGCTCCTGATCATGGTTTGGGGAATCAAGGTTAGTTTGGCCTATCTTTTATGGGTTTTAGAGTAATTGGTCTTATTACTTAAGCATTAGGGGTCCATCCCTATGCCTATGGGTGTCCTAAGGTCCTAATTGGGCCTTGGTATCCTCAGTTTTCCAATGTTCTAGTGGCCACGCGCCACCATCCTATTCTAAGGGTCCTGCCCACCTTTGATTGGGCCTTGATCAGGGATTTTATAGTTTGGATGTGTCTGCGTCGTCGACACGGATACAACGCCTTTTGCGGCGCCTCAATCGAAGCTCTAGATCTCAAGTTATAAGCATTTTAGTGTCGTACGTACATAGGAGTCTTAAAAATAAAAATAAAAAGACGGAATGCTAGGGCACTGCGCGTCTGCGACGTGCGCCCTGGCTTCCTTAAGGAACCAAAAACGACGCGCTGCTAGCGCGCTGCGTGTCTGACCGTGCACCTCAGCGGGCGCGTCTGCAAGCGCGCCGAATTTTTTCGCCTTTTCTCTCTTTTGCGAGCGCGTCCCTGGACGCGCCCGTTTGGTTTTTCAAACGAGGGTCGACGCAGGTCGACGTGGGACATTCCTATTGGATTGTCCTGCTTGTTAGGGGGTCATCCTCAGGTCACCCTAGTTCGACCCTGTCGAACCAGTGCGGCCCTGGGGATGTCCCAGGGTCCTTGGTGACTCCTTAGAGGCCTATTCCCCATGGATTTTCATGAAAAAACCTAGGGAAACTGAGCCTAGGACTATGGGTGAGATGGGTTTGGGGAGTTTTTGGGCGTACCTGCTTCGTGGCTGGTTTTCTCTCCACGTTTTCTCCTCTAGGTTACTGCTCCACGATGGGTTTCTCCAACGTTTTGGGCTACCATTAGAGGCACCTAAGAGCTCTATTTATAGAGCTAAGAGAGGGTTCTGGAGGGGGCTCTCACCGCCTCTGAATGGCGGTGGAGAAACCTCCAGAATGGCGGTGATTTCCCCTCCAATCACCGCCGTTCTAGAACTCTCTAGTAGGTGGAAGATGAAGGGTGCCCGTATCAAAACGGGCCCCTGTGTTTTGCAGTTAAACCCATTTTGTAAAAATTATAGTTTTGCCCCTGTACTTCAAAGGGCCATAACTTACTCATTTTAACTCTGTTTTGGGTGATTTTGGTCTTGTTGGATTCCTTTTTCCGAGACGCATCGAATGGAACCAGTTTTAGGACCAAATTCCTATGTTTAGTCAAGGAAACTAGTGAAATGACCAAAATGCCCTTATCTTTAAAACTGAACTTTTCATGGGATTTTATTACTACAAAAATTGGGGTCATTACAGGTGTGCAGGGGAGAAACCACTACCATTCTAGAGGTTTATCCACCACCATTCCATGAGGGTAAGAACCCCCTTCAGAACCCTCTTCAAGCTCTATAAATAGAGCTCTTGGGCACCTCCAATGGTAGCCCAAAAGCTTGGGAAAAACCCATCGTGGAGAAGCAGACAAGAGGAGAAAACATGGAAAAAACCCAGCCACGAACCAAGTATGGCCAAAACCCCTCCAAACCCATCTCCCCCTTAGTCTTAGATGAGTTTCCCCAAGTTTCTGCATGAAAAACCATGCAAAACAGGGCTCTAGGGAGCCACAAAGGACCTAGGGACGCCCCGGTCCCAGACGAAAACGCGTCTTGTGCATTGAGGAAACCCGACAGGCGCCTGCAATTGAGAATGACGGGCGGAAACCCGGTGCGTCTGTAGACGCGCCCGCTGGGGCATGCGCCGCTGACGCAGGACGTGTTAGTGTCCCGGGCTTCCACCTCCTATGGGTCTATGTACACTTGATATTAAAATGCCCATAACTTGAGTTTTAGGGCTCCGATTGAGGCGCCACGAAAGGCATTGTGTCCGTATCGACGACACGAACACACCCAAACCATAAAATACTTGATCAAGGCTGTATCTAAGGGGGGAACAACCCTTAAACTATGATAGTGGCGCGGGGCCACTAAACCTTTGTAAACCTAACGATACCAAGGCCCAGTTAGGACCTTAGGAGACCCATAGGCATGGGAATGAACCCTTCATGCCTAAGTAGTGAGATAAACTATTCTAAAACCTATAGAAATAGGCCAAGCTAACCTTTTTCCCCTAAACCATGTTGAGGATCGTACGAGGACAAGGGGCCTAATGTGACCAAACCAGTTAGGTGCTCTATCGCTACTAGACTTTTTAAAAAGAACCCATGATGCTTTGATATAGGTGCTCTATCACTACTAGACTTTTAAAAGAACCCATGATGTTTTGAAGTACGTGCTCTGTTGCTACTAAACTTTTTAAAAGAACCCATGATGTTTTGAAGTAGGTGCTCTATTGCTACTAGACTTTTTAAAAGAACCCATGATGTTTTGAGGTAGGTGCTCTATCGCTACTAGACTTTTAAAAAGAGCCCATGATTGTTTTGAGAATGCGTGTTTTAAGTATATGTTATATGACTTGTTTAGCATGACTTAATTTTATGAATGAATTCAGCGTGCATATGACAAATACATTATGCATAGACATGTTTTGAAAAAGGATTCTAGTCTGCATGATAAGTGTAGCCTTGGCTGATGAGGGCGAGCCAGAGAGAGTTGACAAGCTTCTAGGCTGGCAAGCTTCTAGGCTGTCAGGCTTCTAGGCAGGGTTATGACTTTGAATGCGAGACTAGCATGAGCAGATTTTAGGCATTGCATGCATGTTTTGCAACCGATTGCATAAATTGCATGATTTACGATGAATAAGTGTCATATGCCCTGTGGAGGCTATGACCGCGTGTCCCCAGGTACCTGGGGACCACACGGTGAGGAGGTCGTGGGCATAGTGGGCCCTATGTTTTTGAGGATTTACTTGCATTGCATATGGCATGACATGAGGATGGTCGACCATACCATACCATAGATCCATGAGTTGGATTCAGTTGAGCATGTTATGCATATCATATATATTTATGATATTTATGTTACTTTCGACTTGGATTATGCGATTCTTTAAGTCGTCAGTATTCTATTTTGGCAATGGCTTTTAATGTCGATATTGAACATGAGTTTCCAAACATGCACATGGTTTTAAAGAACATATGGTTTTAAAATATAGCATGCATCGTAAAACTAGTATGGATAGACTCCTACTGAGTATAGTGTATACTCACCCAATCCTTAACATTTTTCAGACACAAGTAAACACTTAAGGACAGGATATACGGTGACAGATCCGTGATAGAGAACATCCAAACTAAGTGTCAGTAAGTAAACCCCTACCTTATCTTTCAGTGAATGATGCTTGATTGTAGTTACTCTCTGTCGCTGAGGCTGTGACTAACACTTACTTGGGAATAGAGTCAATTTAAAACTATGCCATGGCTATATAATTTGAAAATGTGTTTTGACACTCAGGGTTTTATAAGAAAGATTTCTTTCCAAAACAAAAAGATTTTCATGCATTTCATATTTCTAAAACAAGAGATTCGCCTTTTTATCAAACTTATATCATCAAAAACCTGGGTCGTCACAGAAGTATTCGAATTATACTGTCAAATTATTATGCTTCTTGAATCCTCTACAAAGCATAGCTTGCTAAGATATTGTAAATGTTTGAATGTTTACAATATCTCAGATACAGAAAAGGGGAGTTAGGAGCTCATGACTGAAGACTTGGGGGAATAATCATTAGGGTATACCCCTTAAAGACATGTATTTTGTTTTGTTTGAGAGTATTATATTGTAATGAGAGTTTCATTGTGTGGTGAGCTTTGAGTTTTGGATTATGTAATTTGGACCAGTATTGTAATGGAATTGGGTTGTACTGTGAACCATTAGATGGATTGTGGAATTTAATGAAAGTATATTCCTTCAATGGAATTTTATCTTGTACAAAAATTCTACTTATGTTATGTATGAAGTGATGACTTGGGCTTTTCAAAATACGTTCTAAAGAAAAGAATTTCCACTGCTTTGTTTTGTGAAAAAATTTACTACTAAGGGCCCTGCCTTTGAAAAATGTATTAGAAAAACTAGGGTCGTCACATATAGCAAGTCCATCTTTCTTGCCACATATGAGCCAAAGATCTTTCCAATCCTAGGTCCTATAGAGTGGTTAAGGAATATAAGAGATGATATTATGACCTCAAATGATTAGGAAACTTGGGAGGCCTAAGAAGAAGAGAATGAGGTAGTTGGATGAACCCATTAATCCACATAGAGGAAGGAAAGTGATATTTCTATGAGGTATTCTAATTGTGGCTTAGCTAGGAATAACTATAGTACTTGTAAAAGGAGTGCCCCTTTTGGTTCCAAAGGGTAGAAATACTAGGAAAAGAGGCTACCAAGGCCAAGGAAAGGGGGGATAGAAGAAGAGATCATTGGGCTCAAATAGTGGACCTCGAAAAGAGAAAAAGATAGGTACAAGGGAGGCAATTGCTACATATTCTCATGTCAGGCAAGGGAGGTAGTTGCTGCAGCTTTTCAAGCTACTCAAGAAAGGGAGGTAGCGATACCTCAATCAACTTCCACCACCATGCCATGTACTTGATATGCACATCAAGGGCTAGTAACTCAAACTAAAGAAAGCCAATTGAATCAAATAGGACGTAGACCTCTTTTAGTCAATTAGTTCAGATAGGATCTGCAAGGTTTTGGAAGAGAAGCACACCTGGGAGTTCATCTAGGCTATAGACACTTTGTTATTGTTCGGGTTATGTTGATGTTTAGATTTGGGTCTACACTTGTGCATGGGAAATGGACTTTGTATTTTTTGTTGTACATGGGTCTATAGTTATGGAAATTGAACAATATGATTATATGTTGGGTCTTATCATGCCTGAATTTTATGCAATAATTTTGAGGTTCAAACTAATGATGATTGTTCTATTTTCTTACACAAATTGAGTCATAGCAAATTTAATTGATGGACAAATCTATTTAAATTTATATCGACTAATTTAAAGACTTTGAAGTATAGCCTTTGAATTATCAATCTATTGAACATTAGTTTACCACTAAACAGAAGAAAATTTTGAAAAATAGATTCATTTAAAGTTTGATTTAATGTATATAATCAAACTAAACAAAAACAAAGTATGATCCAAAGTTTACTTGGTCTAGGGTTTGATCTAAAGTTTACTTGATCTAAATTTAATATGAGCAAACTAAACCTATACTATATCTAAAGTTTACTTGATATAAATTTTTCTCTAAAGACTTCAAAGTATCGGTCTATTGAAGTATAGATCAATTGAACTATAGCAAAATTCTATAAGTAACCTTCATTTAGATCAATGGAAACTTTTGTTCAATTTCCATTCTCTGTACCCTTTGCTTCACCTAACTCTTAGTTAAATAGAAGTTATCACATCTAAGTTGAACAATCAACTTGCAATCCATTCAAAGTACTTGCAATTAAGGGATTTAGATCAAATTAGAAACATCAACACAATCAATATAACACAATTTTCCCAACAAAGCACAAGCATTTCCATTAAAATCATACAACTGTTAGAAGATAAATGAAGAAGAAATCCACTCCTCCCCCACCCTCTGTACATCACTTCATTGCAAATTCTACTAGAAACCTGTTAAGAGGAGCAAGGTGCCGACCAAAACCTAGCATCCAATGGATCAAGTCTTCATATTTGCTCTTCAGATGACAATTTCTTGTATTTTGCTCTCTACTACTTCCCTTACTACACCAACAGAGCCCTCCAACACATGAGTCCTTTCTTTTAACCTTGCCAAAGCATTAACAAACTCCTCTACAGTCCACTTTGTAGATCCTTTATTTTCAAAAATAAGGTTGGACCACCTCCAAAATCCACAACCTTCCGACAAAGGGCACCTATAACAGAGCTTCCCTTTCTTCATCTTTGACTTTATTGTCCTAGATCTATCTCTTTTCTTATGTGACAATTTATATTAACATAGGTTTAACAAGGAGCTATATTTGAGATTTTAGAAGAAGAAGATCTAAAGGTGTTCACCTCTCTAATCCTCTACCAAGATAGCAAGTTATGATCTAAAGGTTCTTTAGAATGAACCTTTGAAAACCAATCCCATCTGCTAATATGAATCCAAACAGAATGACACCTAAAATTGTCAAGGTGCATGATGAAAACACCCCAACCTTTAGAACTTTGATTTAGTGATTTCATCATCCATTTTGGTGTTCATCAAGGTGCACGATGCAAACATCCCAAACTCTAGAACTTTGATTTAGAGATTTCATCATCCAATTTGGCCATTTTTTTGCTCATTTCAAGCCCTAAAAAGGCTTCTACTCTCTCTCTCTACTTTCAACTTGATACATAGAAAGGAAGAAGGAAGTGGGGCCCCCTAATGATGCCATGCAGATGAGTTTATCATTATAAAGGTAGAAAAGTGCAACTATGGGTCCCACCAGTAGTTTATTTCTAGTATTTGATTGGAGAATAGATGAAAGGACCACATTGAACAATGGATGGTAGTTGGTGTCCTCAAATGCTCTATATAATTTGTTTGGCAGGGGTTATTTCAAAGTGCTTAGTAGTTGGGGCTACGATATTTTCCCTTCTTCTTATGACGATTTGCACATCCATTTTGAAAGTGATGTGTTGGCATAGTATTAACCATCCCCAATTGATCAACCTACATACACATCGGCCTCTTCAATATAATGACCAAAATACCCATTTCTTTTCCTATGCATTGTAAAATGGCCCAAATTTGAAAGAAGCTAGGCTTTTGGAACATGAAACCAAGAGATGAAATGAGAGGTAATATTGGCCAAACATCCACTTCTTTTCTCTTCTTCTATACTTAAATGATTTGCTTCTTGCAATTGATGTCTTTATCTCATGTGGGCAAAAATTGAGAGATGAAATGTTGAAATCATTGAGAGATGGTATTTTTGGATATTTCACTTGTGATTAGACTACAGAGAATCAGGTACTAATAGAGATAATAGAATGAAGAAGTAGATATCATCAAGGAATTAAAACATTGAATTAAAATAAGCTCATCTCTCTTTGATAATAGTAGCTACTACAAATGCCTTTAAACAAATAAAAAGGCTAATGCTATGAGGAGCTTTACAGAGAAAGAAAATGGGCCTCTTATATGAGCTTGATGAGCACTATTTTAATAGGAATCAAAAGATATCAATTTCTGCATCATTGAAGTTGATGATGGAATGCTTTAATGAAATTATTTCTTAAATATTCAAACAATTCAAGGTCCACAAAGTTTTCCTCTCTCATAGATAATCCAAATAGCTATCAAAATGAATGAGATTGAAATTTTGGTGTCATTCGAATAAAAATAGAAATGATATTTACTTAAAAATTTAAACCATTATGAAGGATAGACTTGTAATTGAAAAAAGATAATAATAGTGCATGTTTTTCATTCTTTCCTTGCTTACCAGTCAAGCCTATTTAGCTAGTTAATACATGTGAGGGTGTCAATCCTAACTAGGAGGTGAAAGGAGATGAAAATAGGTGCACAACCATAAAAAAATGATATTGTCACTCACCCCACTTTCTGTTCTTTCAACACATTGCAATTTTTCCATTTATGTTTTTCTCTTCTTCTTCTTTTTTATTTATAATAAGATTTTTTTTTTCATTTTTTCCCCACCCTAATTGCCTTCATATATGGTAATTTTCTTAATAATTCCTTTATTCCTTCTTTTCTAGCTACCACTCCTCAATTATTTTTGAACTCCTAAAACATCTCCTTCCTACTAAGTAGAAAGAGTTTATTAGGAGTCAACGTTCTCTCAAATTTCTTTCTCACTACATTAGCTCACAACACGTGATATTGTCTCTTCTATGTCCCCCACAAATCATATCACTAATACTTTGAGTTCCACTGTTCATATATATATATATATATATATATATATATTCTAACATATTCTAGATCCTATTTGAGATTGTTGATCCCGACCCACAAAAAAAACAAATTTGCCGCTTTAGTCTTCACCTAGCAATTATAATAATTTTTTTCCCTTCTTTCTAGATAATTGAAACAACTATTTGAGAATTCCTAATCAAAATCAAGAGCCTTATTATGAGTTCACATTGGAAGGTGGTTGAAAGATCTTAGCCATTCATCATCTTCGATGCATAAGAATAAGCCAACACATGCAAAATTAATACAAGAAATTAGTTAACAATACTTGGTCAAATTTGGAAACTCAAACATCAAAGATTTAACATGACATTACCATTCATTATTCTCCTTCACACCTAACATCTATTGAGAGAAGAGGGGAAAATACTAATTACAAATTATCTTCTATAGAGGTGGGCCTTATACATTTTGCCTTAGTAAACACCCCACATTTTGTTGCAAAAGACCAAGCTTTTCTTTGCAAGACATCCAATATCCAACAACATTGATAGAAGTAGCCTTCAACATTAGTTCCACATAATGGACCCCACATTTCATAAGGCATAGCAAAAGCATTGGTCCCACATGCCCATTAGTAGGTAGGGGACATGTTTCATTAGATCTAGGAGATTAGAGGTGGGGGCCCATCACAGAGGAGATGCACTTCATCCATAAACTGACATCTAGCCCATGATCGAGGCCCATCTCAAGCCATTTAGAAAGACTACTTGGGTTTTCTTAAATGACTTTTTTTGGGTAAAATTCAAAAATAAGATTTCTATAGGATTTAAAGAAAAAAAATATTTTGAAAACATAATACATATATATACTTTTCAAATCCACCCTTCAACCCAGTATCACTTTCAAAAACCTTTATATATAATTGCGGAACAAAAACATATCATTCCAAGGTCTGCTTGTTATAGCTCAAACAATAAATAGCCAAAATTAAACCACATCTTAGATTTAATTTGACAATGTCTTCTGTCTTATGATAAGTATTCAATTTTGTATAAAAACTACCTAGTTAGTAGTCCATGTGTTATAAATTATAGGACATTATTCTAGAATTTTTTCAAAATTCATGACACATGCAATTTTGAGCTAATGATTCAAAAGTTTGATATTTTTGAGGTTCAAAAGCTAATTTGGAGTAAGTATGTGATTGATCATAATTTTCTAGAAATTAGTCAATGTTTTTAATCTTTTGCGGGTATTGAAAGGGTAATCCAACTACTAATATTATTGTAGATGATAATCAATGATCCAGATCGATCAAGAGAGCTAGGACACATTTTCCATCATTTCAAAGTCCAATAAAGGGTCAAGATTATTCTAAGCAAGTAGATGAGACTCAGAAGCAATTGAGAAAATATAAGGTGATTAGATTGGGCCGATGTAAAATCCATGCAAAATTCACCACCTTTACACGAGAATTCAAGCCTTGCATGCCACTTGAGCCATATAACTCATGAACTAAGGGCTAGAAGAAGCCAAGCCATACGAGTTACAAAGCCTAAGAGTAAGCCAAGGAAGCAAGCCATTGAAGCCACTAAGTCAAAGTCAGTAAAGGAAGCTACTTACGCCATCTAAGCCATATTTACTTAGATCCACATGTTTTGAAGCTTTCCATGCAATTTCCCATTTGAAGAAAATGTATTTTGAAGAGGGAAATTAGGAAGAAAACATGGATTGTCAATAAGGGCAAGTGGCATGAATAGGTGGACCAATAGGAGAAGAACCATTAATCTCTTTCTTTCCTTTCCTTTTCATCTGTTCTCCTTTCTCTCTCCATCTTTGTCACCTTCCACTATGTTACTCTTAGAAAGTGTTATCACACAACTTCCTAGATCTCCTCCTCATAGTTTCCCATGATCTCACCTTCTAACTTCTTTCTAAATTCTACACAATTTCCTTGTTTCAACTTCTATCCCACTTCATACCATTCCTAAACTCCACTTCCTAGTTTCCACTTTCTCCTTTCCTAGAGTCTTACTTCTAATTCCCTTTTTTATCTTATCTCATTCTTTTCCCATTCTTATTGTTATTGGTTTAAGTAAACTAGTAAGCACACGAATCATTTGCAATATAGCATATAGTGAGGTCCATCCCACGAGGAGTAAACAATTGTGATGCTAGTGGTCCCTACTTTAAACTATCTAACTTAACCAAAATTCAAGTGATTTTTGTCCTAGATTAAGAATGAAAATTAAAACATGAAATTGGAAACTAAGCAAAAACAAGAAACATTCTAAATGGAAAACTTTCCAAAAACATGCACTTTCAAAATTTGCAACTTTCCTAAATTAAAAACTTCTAATTTTATGACTTTCCTAAATAACAACTTTCTTAAAGTGAAACTTTCCCAAAATGCAATTTAGCAACTTTGATAAACTAACTTTCCTAAGTATGAAATTAGCAACTAATCTAATGGAAACATGCTTTAACAAACTACTTTCCTAATCATGCAAAACTAATAAAAAAGTAAGCAACCAAATAAACTATTTCAACAAGTAAGAAAATTTTGATTAGTTTTGCACTTACTAAAATGAAAGAAATTACTAACAACGATGAAAGGAAAACTACCCAATTAACATACATGTACCCATGGAATGGTATGTATGATTCATTGGATAGGAGTGGATTTAATCAACTACATTGGAAACCTAAGCATGCAATATATTTCTAACATTAACTAAGCTATCTAACAATCTAATTGGGCTCTTGAAAAATCAAGTGAACAAGATTATATTGTGCTAGAAATTAACATACACCATTCATGCAAAGAAATTTTGGCAGTAAGGTAATTGAAATATTCAATTAATAGAACAAGTAAAACATGAAATTACTCACTTCTAATGCATTAAAACATTCAAGAACAAAGTTAGTTTACTGCTAGGCACAAACATGAGTTGAAAATTCCAACTAGTCTCATTGAATCATATCCAAAAAGTAATCAACTTACCATTCCATACATGTAATTCAAATATGAAACTTAAATGCTATTACAATGATGTTCACTTAATCTTAATCACTCCTCAATTACAAGCCAAATTGTTCTTCAATTGTTCCAACATTCACTCATGAACAAGTATGCTTTAAATCAAAGGAAAATCCTATGCAAAACTAAGGCAACAACCAATGGAACTTAAGCAACCAAAGCTAGAAAATCAGTAGGGATAAATGAGAATAAAGATGCAATGAAAGATAAAGAACAAAACTAGCTTCAAGATGACTTCCCTTGGCTGTCACTCCAAGTGAAAACCAGACTTGAATTTTAGATTAAAAGAAAGGAAAGCTAAAGGAAAAACAAGGCAAACTAGCATGAAGAGAAGTAAATTCCAACAAAGGCTAACCAACCTTCAAAGATGAATCAAAACCCCACAAATCCTAGGTTGAACACTTGAGCAAGAAGCATGAACCTTGAAGGTTTGTAGAAGAACCCAAAGACTTCACAAAATAACAAGAAAAAGGAGGAAATTGATGTCTCCTTCCTATGGAGGAAATGTCTTTGCTATGGTGAAAGTGAAGTGGTTTTTTCTTGGATTTTGGGCTGGTTTTATAAGACTTGTCCTATTTTTCCCAGGGTAACCTAATACTAAGGTATGGTGGGTATTAAAGAGGGTCAAGTTGAATGGCTAGGATGGGGGAAAAGGATGGACATCAAATAGGAAAGTGGGGGGAGCAAGTTGGTTTTCTTAAGAAGGGGGGTAGGTGGTAGATGCCACCTTTTTAGGAAGGGGCGTATTCCCCCTTCCAAAATCTTTGAATGACATATTTTTTTAGGAAAGTGGGTGGGGATAGGTTAGGAAAGAGGTGGGAGGTGTTATGTGGAGAAATTTGGTTGGTTGGACAATTTCCTAAGACGTGGAAGGAGTTAGTGTTCTGGAAATTCGCAGTGCATCTTAAGGGTGAAGTGGAAATTAAGGAAAAAGTGGGGAAAAGTGAGAAAAACTCTAAAAATTGGTTGCTATTATCTCATTGGTTGATATTCCATCTTATTATAATATATTTTTCCTTAATTATCTTCAAAATAACTCATGGATAAGTCTCTCAAATTTCCTCCAATCCTAGCCTTCCATTTAGCTTAGCTTGATAGCTCAGATGACTCACTTTGAAGGCTCCATTGGCTAAGCATCATGGTTGGCTTAGGAAGCTTCCTTGGATTGTTTTCTTGGCTTCAACCCTTTGATCAATTGGCTTGTATGGTTTGGCTTGAATTCCTTAGCTTGCCACCTTCTTTCATGGCTTATATAGCTCAAGTGGCTTCCATGCAAAGGTGGCGAGATTGCATGGCTTACTTAGTGGGCCCACTTTGGTCATCTTTAGCTCCTTTAAGCACATCCATTACTGCCCATAAGATGACCTTGGTCTTTAGTTTCATGTTGAAGTGATGATTTTGAGGCTTTGACTCAATCTTTTGATCTTTATCTTCACTTTCATCTCGATCAATCTTGGCCATTGGATCAACATCTTACTTCCTACAAAAGGTGAAAAATCATAATTAAATCCTAAAAAAACATGATTAACCATATACTTACCTTGGGCTAGATTTTGGACGTACAAAATAACAAACTTTTAGATTATTAGGTAAAAAATGCAGGTGTTATGAATTTTGGTCTAAAAACTCTTTACCCCTATATGTTGTAACACATGGGTATTAATTGGATGGTTTTTAGGAAAAATTAAACACTCATCACTTATCGTTTATTTCCATATTTCTTAGGATATAATTTTGGCAAGGTAGAAATCATAGAACATTAAAAAACCATCTAGGGCTCTTCAAGCATGACTCATAATAGAGTTCCACGCCTCCTCCTATGGGCTATCCTCCATGCCTACATCCAGCACCTCTTCACATCCCACACCATCTCCCTCACCCTAGATGACCAAGCCTCCTTCATCCCAGCCATTTTCAAGGTCTACAAATGCCTCCTTCCATTCAAGGGTTCAAATACACCATTCAAAGCTAAGTTTCTATGCTATTTTCCTTCTTTTGTTAAGCTTTGATTCTTGTTTCATGCACCTCTTTCCTTGGTTGTTTTCCTTTAAGTTTTCCTTCTAATTTTATGCTCTAGTTTCCTTGATAGAATGGCTATCAATTTGTTGTAGTGAAAGCTAAGAGATAGTAGCTTTTGGATTAAGATTAAGGGTTCTTTACATTCCTTGATTGTTTGCCTTTACTTTGTTGCTTGTTCTTCCTTGTTTTTCCCCTTGTTTTAGTTCCCATCTTGATTTCATTATCTAACACAATCCTCTCTCCCTTGGTTCACTCACGTGGCCCTTGCTGGATAGTATTCAATTTGAGATTAAGTCAAGACATCTTATTTATGTGTTTGTGATTCATGGACACCAATCTTGTACAAAGTTTAATTCAATAAATAAAATAATGTTTCATGCACAATATTCCATGCCCCATGTGCACTCTTCTTTGAATGATTTGAATGTTATTTGATTGTTTGTTTAGATGTTGATCATTGAGCATTGTTAATTAGTTGTTTAGTTCTTAGTTTGCATCATTAGACTAGTAGTTTCTAGTTCAAGTTCATTCGTCTTTATGTTGCAAAGTGATTCATGTTTCAAGTTTGTATAACTTTCATTGTTGAATGCATGTTAGTTTCCTTTAGTTTGCTTTCCATTGTCATGCATGTTTTTAATGCCAAGTACTTCTAAATTCCTAGATTAATCAAAATAAAACTTTCCTTGGCTAGTTTAAGTGATTTAAACAAGTTCCAACTCTATGTGATTCCTCATGGGATCAACCTCACTTGCATACATTTACTACTTTGATTCATGTGCTTTCGAGTACTTTTAGAACTACACCATTTTATGACACTTCATCCCAGAATTGTTCAAATTCAATAATATTGACAATAGTAAATTTTAAAACTACATTGTTATTGTCCATACTTTTAATTTGTCTCCTCCTCAACTCTTTTAGCACAAAGTCTATCTAATTCTTTATTGCTTCTCTTGAAATTGTTTGTAAGGGTGAGTAAGATGACTTAGTAGGAACATGCCATTTGAAAACCATGATATTCATGTAAGTGCAAAATAAATAATACAGATGATTTATGCATTATGAAATCTTGTACTTTTCAAACCATTTGAAACTTTGCCTAAAATCGTACATGTGCAAATATATTAGAAATCTCAATCAAATAGGAGTATACCATATCATGTCATATCACTGAGTGGCAATGTCCTACCACATACCCATGTAGGCAATGGTCAATATCCTCAAGTAAAACCAACATGTTAGTCCATGTTCCAAAACAAAAGGATATATTATGCATGTAGAGGACTGTCATCTAGATATGTTCGGATGTGGTTACCACACAAGCTATATCAGTCTTCATAGGGACACTAGATCATTATGAAAGTAGTCTCCCCATGAAACAATGCCCTTGTTTGAAGGCCTCATAGGATTAGTATCTAATTCAAAAGCCAATCCCTAAACTAGTCTTCTTAGCATAGTAACTAGAGGGATCTTATCCCAATAATACTCGAATCCACTAACACGAGTCTACATTCTCCACTTTACAAGTCTACATTCCTGACTTTTATAAGTCTAATCTTGACTGTGATTAGTCTACATATGATATCATGATTTATTAAAACAAATCAAATGGCCCAAATTTCCAAATGCATAGACATGATCATTATTCACTTAAAATTGATCAAATAGTTCGCTTTCCATGATTGTTTGCATAAAATTCTCATCGATCAAAATAAATAAAAAAAGGATTGAGATAAGTGACTATCATGTGTATCTATATGCATATCGATGCTGGTCCATAGTCATAATCAAATAAGATTTAACCAGTAAGATGATGATCAATGGTGAAAAACATATAGAATTTTGCTAGTGATAGGCACTATAAATAGAATTGTATTTTAGTATCATCTTCAATCTTTGCTGGGTCAACTTTCATATCATTCTTAGAATTTATATGACCCTAAACTTTACTTCTTCAAATCCACATTTATACTTACTAGATAGTTGATAAGCTTTGTAAGTGTTTTAACATATTCTCCAAATGGTCATGATTTTCTCATAATAATTCCATGTGTCATCACCACTTATCCAATAACTCTCGTTCTCATCAAACTTATAACTCAAAATTTGTTTTGATATCTCACTATAAATTTTCATTTCTAGCTCCCCATTGATGATAATAGGTTGGGAATAACTCATCCATGTGGAGTAAAGGGTGCTTAATAGCATTTATGCACAATCTCATTGATCCTTCATTCATTGTTTTCTAAGGAAATTTGTTGCTCTCCAATGTAAACTTATATAATCACTCCTTTGTTTACTAATCCTTAAAATTTGTTCTTTCCACTTATTCAAATCAGTTGATGTCATTTTCCTCAACTACTATAGACATTTCCTCATTCAATATTATGTTAGATTGAATATCTCCAAAATATCTTGAAATTTCTAACCACATATTTCTCCAAAATATGGATTCATACCTCATTTGTCCAAAATTTACACTTAAGTTTAGTTGCCTATATTTGTTGAAATGTCTTCATTTCTCATGTTCATTTCACCATTCCTTCAAAATGTATTTTTTCGCATTAGATTCCATAATTCTTTCAATATCACTAAATCTATCATAAAAATAACACATTATCTCTAAATTCATCATGTTAATATCCCTGTTCATTTATAGGTCTTCACTTTCCATTCTATCATCAACGCAAATTATAGTCCATAATTATTTTCATATTTCAATTCTATCATATAGTTGAATCAATATTCCTCTAAATTTTATCTCCCTATTTATCTTTATTAAAACTCTTTTCTCATTCACCAATTTTGAAAATATTAACCTATCTCCTTATATTCTTCTCAAGTAAGATCATCTCTATTTTGATGATTAAATCCTTTAACTAATTATCATAATACTATATATATATATGTAGCAATTGTAACTCTTACATTTATATTTATTATTTATTATTATTTATTTCAAAAATTTTAATAATTCTAAGTTTTTATCTTTAATATATATTTCTCATAAATTTCTATTTCACCTTTCCTATAAAGGTTGGATTTTATCCTTCTTCATTCTTTCCATCATATTTTTCCAATTTATCATCTCTCTCTTAATCTCCATTATTTTACCTAATAATAGTTATATTAATGTATTTTATTTCTACAAGTATCTTTACTTAAGATTTTAGGTTATACCTAAATATCATACATTATATCTTCCTCTATTGTAATGTTTCCTTACTTGTTTCTAAACTTACTATTTCCTATATTGATATCATTAACTTACTAAGTAGTACTCCTAGTTATTTCACTAAGTACTATCTACTTATATTCCACTAGTACTTCATGAGTTAATTACATTAACTCCTCACCTAATGAGTTATCACATAACTCTTCCTATTCTCATTCTCAACTAATGAGTTAATCACATAACTCATTCTCTACTCGTTCTCATCAAATACTATCTTATTTCTTATTCACTCACTATTTCTCATCCTCTAATTGGATTGTCATCTTCATATTGGACATAAGGGTACTGTACTGTGACTGAATGAATGGCTTTGATACCAATTATGACGACCCGGGTTTTTTGTAACACATTTTGTAATACATTTTTCAAAGATAGGGCCCTGAGTAAATAAAAACTTTTCACGAAATAAAGCAGCGAAAATTCTTTTCTTTAGAACTTGTTTTGAAAAACCCAAGTCATCACTTCACACATAAGTAGAATTTTTGTACAAGATAAAATTCCATTGAAGGAATATACTTTTATTAAATTCCAGAATCCATCCAGTGGTTCATAGTACAACCCGGGTATCATTACAATACTTGTCCAAATTATATAATCCAAATTTCAAAGCTCACCATGCAATATAAACTATCAATATAATACAATGCTCTCAAATAAAAATACATGTCTTTAAGGGATATATCCTGATTGATTATTCTTTCAAGTCTTCTTATGTCTTGAGTTCCTAATTCTCCTTCTCTGTAGTTGAGATATTATAAACATTTACAATATCTTACCAAGCTATGCTTGGTAGGGAATTCAAGAAGCATAAAAATTTGACAGTATAATCCTAATACTTCATAATCCCATTATTCATACTCATAAATCAATCTCTTTACTTTGTCATATATGTACATCCTTACACATACATACTGTATATTGTGTATAGATATATACATATAGTCAAAACCGTCACAAATAGTTAATATCTCAAAACATAATCATACCTAGCTTATGCTAAGTTGATAAATCATCCAGACTAGTCTGGAAATACTCCCTCATTTGGGTAGTATTGGTAATCCAAGATTACCCAGCATCTCATCATGTCATATCATAAGGCATTTCATTATGCCATGCATCATAATGCAAAAATACTCAAAGGACTATTACGCATGCAGTTAGAATCCATACCAGCACGCCTGACTAACTACCCAATAATTCACCTATACTATCCTTGGTGGAAATGACAATATCCATGTTCGTATGGGGAGGACCATGGCTGTCATAGTGGCAGTCTTCCTATAATTGCCCCACCCAACTTTCAGCCTCATTTAGGCTTGGTATCCATATAATAACAAGTTTCAGAGAGTGGGTGGCCAAACCCTACTAACTCTCCTAGCATAGTATCCCTAGGTTTATGCCTATTTAAAACAAAACCACAACCCTCCATGCTTGTATGTAAAGTAATTCTCATACATATCAGACAATCTTTCTGATTACATAGGGCTGGAATATCTTCTAGTTCCCTATTCACTTAGAGTTTTTTCCTCAATTCTAACTTAACCATTTCATATGTGTTTTAGTTGGATCATATGGGTTTTCAAGGGATTTAATACAAGTATTTACATTACACTTGTCAACATTTCTTGATATAAGATCATGTATTCAACACGTATATCTCATGTGGATGCATTCATAAAATCCTCCTACCTTCAAGTATGTATTCAATATACATACATAGATACCTAATAAAATATGACATTAGGATTCTTATTGTTCTTGATCATTCAAGATCCTATGGATCTTGTTTGATCATTCTTGTCTTACTTACAATTTTTATTAGGGTTAGATAACTTACTGATCTTTTTTGCTCTTATTATTATTCAACTAGTTAATATTTTACTGGTTAAAGATAACTTATTTCATCCTAAGTTTAAACTGCTCCTCTTATTTCCAATTGGCTAAGGCTTACTAGCTGAATGGTTGAACAAAAAGTGGTTACTTCAATCCTCATATAAGGAGGCATTTAGGCCTCACAAACGTCAATGGAAGGGATGGGAAGAGCGAGGCTCTGTTAGAGAACCCCCTTAGCCACCATGTTGAGCATTCACTAGAGTGACCTTAGCTCAACCTTTCATAAAGTGCCTATGAGCATTTTAACCCTAAGTACTCTTTTTAATTGATTTTAATTAAATATACGAGCATTCAAAAATTTCATTCATGGGGTTTATTATTCTCCTAATTTAGGCCATGAATTTGATAATCCTTATATTGTCCTACCAACTGTAGCCCTTACTATGATTATACTTCATGATGTATATGTATTTAGTGAAGTCCATCTATATGTCATCAATTACCTCTTTTAAGGTATTTTCCATGATTCTACGATTGAAAGAAATTACACCAATAATTCTAAGGAATTTAAAGACAATCATGCTAAAATTGAAAGTATTGACCTGAATTTAAATTTTCTATTTAAAAGAAATTAACTAATAATATTACAACATCTTATTCTAGGAAATTAAAGATAATTACACTAAAATTAAAAAATAGACATGGATCATAATTAAATCAAATTTACTGTAAAAGACAATTAATTAAGCATGTGATCAAGCTGTGCTTATGATCCAACCATTCGATTTGTCCATCTTCTTTATCAAGGGTTGATATTCCATTAAGAATGCAACCCTTGTTTCTTTATGTTTCTATTTGATCCAACATAATAATAATATGATCCTAACCTTAGCTCATTCAATTTATAAGTCCAATTAGCCTAATCATACTTGATCCATCTGATCAAGGAGATCCATTGAGATTTTCCATGATCATTTTCTCATTTAAGGGCCTACACCTTGATTTATTTCATATCAATCAAATCCAACCATCCCCATATTGTTTATCATCATTAGATCCTAGTGGATCTAGATTTTCAACTCTGATCACCCTAAATCTACTTGATCAAGGGTGTAAGTAAGAGTATTTTTAATTAAACAAAAGTTTTGATGCTTAAAATCTTGCTTTTATGGGTTCAGTATGTTCCCGTCATCATGATCTATTCATAGCATCTTATAGATTGAAAATAGACTTAAATTGAGTCAGTAATTGCATTTTTAAATTTTCAGCCGTTTTCAATGGTTGATTTTAGTCTGTACTATTTTTTTATCAAATAAACCTATACATAGGATTATAAATCCTCCTATGATCATCAATAATAAGGTTTTTACACATTTTGGATCCATCCATCGGATTAGATTTTCAATTTGACATCATTTTGATCATGATACGTTACTGTTGGAACAGATTTTAGTGATTATCATAAGTAAATACAATTAAAAACATAAATCTAACATCTCCATTAGATTCTACACACTATTACAAATTCATAGCAACTTTCTAATCTAAAAAGAGCTCTCAATTGCAGAAACGAGATTTCAATTACAAAAATGAACGACCCAAATTTGATCTGGCCATTAGAACATGTTTTAGACAAATTGGAACGTGGCAAGATGATCTGGAACATAATTAGATAATCCCAAAATGTGGATAAATGATCTAAGTGGGGTCAGGCTCAGATCAACGCTTGACCTGGGTGATTGGTTGAGATGGTCCGATCTGGATCATCAGATCAACCCTTCTCCACAACTCCCAAATCTAAAACATCCAAGGGCCAAGATCTCTTACACTAGGGTTTTGGACCCTTTTGGATCAATTAGATGGTTTAGATTTTCCATCTGAGCCCTCCATCATCCAAAAATGAAGGGTTCTTGTCCTTACTTGATTTTTATATTTTTTTAACCTAAAACTAATTTTAGAAGAAAAAACATTTACATAAACCAACATGAAATAAGTATGGTAAGAGTTTTCACCTACCTGATTAGAGAAAAACATAGGTTTTGCAACCTAGTTTTAAAGAAATATCTGTTGATGATAAGATCGCCCGATAACTGCTTGTTTTGTGATTTTCCGTTGATTGCACCGTTGGATCTTGAAATTGCTTTGGAGGTTATGTAGATAAGGTATCTAGGATCATATGGATAGTGGGATTTGTGAGATTTGATTTGGAACAGAGTTCCTAATTGAATTTAGGTCTCTTGTTCCAATCTAGAGAGAGGAGAGAGAAAGTAAAAGAAGAGAGATTTTTGGGAGTTTTGGAAATTTGGGAATAATCTAGATCTGGATTTTTAGGGACAATAATATAATTTTGTGGGAATTTTCATGAACATTTTTGGAGGATGTTTTGGGGTGTATGTATAGATGTTTTTGAATTTTTCATAATTACTTGCAATAATTATGTTTCAATTCTTTTGAATACTAAATTAACATTGGATCCTCCACTACCACCTCCTTCTCCACTATCATCTAGTAGTGGTTTGAGCACTCATTACATATTTTCTGGTCGTTGGATTCATTTGTGGGCCCCATAGAGGTGTGAAAGGACCATTTTGCCCTTTTATGGAGAAAAATCTGTTTTATTCTCCCAAACTTGGAATTGAGCATACTTAGTGGTGTTGTAATTGTATTTTTGAGTACATTCTAAATATTTAAGTCTTAGATCTCGGTTATGGGTAAAATTACTATTTTAGCCTTTTATTCACAAAAATGGAGAAAATTAGGAATTTTTCATTTTAACTCAGAATTAAGCATATTTAGTGTCATTTCGATTGGTATTTTTAGTACATTAATAATTTACAAGTTTTAAATCATGTCTTATATTCTGTAAAAATAGAATTTTCAATAACCTAATATTCCAGTCTGGAATTTTTGAAGATTCAAACTAAATTGATTTCTCAATCAATTTACACAAATTGGGGTTATTACACAGGGAGTGCTAAGTTTTATGTCTTCGGCCAGACATAGTCATGAGTTCAAAGATAGTAATTTGCAAGGGTCTTTGAAAAATCTAAGGTGTGTCATGATAATGAGGTGCCTCTAAAGTGTCTCTTCAATTTCATGGTTAGGTAGTTTGAGAAAAGGTTTAACCTTTGGCCATTTACTTTTTGGGTTTCTCCATCCTTCTCAATCTCGATGGCCCCATGAGGATAGACTATGTATACAATGTAAGGTCCAATCCATCTAGATCTATGTTTGCCTAGGAATAGATGCAATATAGAGCTATACAATAAGACTTTTTGTCTAGGTGAGAAGGATTTTCTTAAGATTTGACTATCATGGGTAACCTTCACTCTCAGACCAGATGGTAGGGTGACATTCCTATTAGAGTTTTATAGGCTATACGATAAGCCCAAAAAGCATCAGTAAGTCTCATAAACTAGTCTTTCCTATTTGGATTTATTGTCTTCTCTATAATGTGCTCGATTTCCCTATTGGATACTTTTACTTAGCCACTGGTCTATAAGTGATATGGGGTAGCTATCCTATGGTTAACACTATACCTTGTCATTAAATTTTCAAACATATTAAAAAGTGTTTCCTCCATCATTTATGATGGCTCTTGGAGTACCAAACCATGTAAAAACATTTTCTTTTAAAAGCTTTACCACAATATTTTGGTCATTGGTTTTGCAAGGTATAGCCTCCACCCACTTGGACAAATAGTGCACTCTTACTCAGATGTAAAGATTCCCAAAAGAATTAGGAAAGGGTCCCATCAAATCTATACCCCAAACATCGAATGGTTCTTTGATAAGGATTAGGTTTCAGGGCATCATATGTCTCCTTCTTAGGCTTCCTAACTATTTGCACCTTATACATGCTATGCAGTAAGCATGCGCATCTTTAAATATGGTGGGCCAATAAAAACCACATTGCAAAATTTTCACAGCAATCATTCTAAAGCTAAAGTGGCCCCCACATGCATGATCATGATAGAAGGAGATGATTTGATTGTGTTCATTATGTGGTATGCATCTCCTAATCACTTGATCGGGACAATGCTTGAACAAGTATGGGTCATCCATGTAAAATAGCAAACCACGATTAAAAATCTCTTTTGATCTTGTTTTCTCCAATGATTATCCATTTCTCCTATAACAAGATAATTTACTATGTCACCATACCAACACAATAAGGAAATATGTAGTAACCATTCATCTGGGAAGGATGCAGTTATAGGCACATGATCGTTAGTGTGCTCCACCACTAATTTGGATAAGTTGTCAGCTACAACATTTTGGAACTTTTCTTGTCCTGAAGTTTGAAGTCAAACTCATGTAGTAGGAGTATCCAACGAATCAACCTAGGTTTGCATCCTTTTTAGAAATAAGGTACTTTAAAGCAGCGTGATCCGGTACACTATGACATTACACCCTAACAAGTAAGGCATAAATTTATCCAAAACAAACACTATAGCTAACAACACTTTCTCGGTGGTTGAATAATTGAGTTGCACATCATCTAGTGTTTAGTATATCACATGGGGAAGTTTATCAATGTGCTGCCCCAAAACAGCTCCAATACACGTCACACATAATCTTAAAAGGTATGTTCCAATCTGGTGGTTAGATAATTGGTGTAGTGGTCAACTTGGCCTTGAGTCACTCAAATGCTTTCTTACAATTCTCATCAAAGTCAAAGGTAGCCTCCTCTGTCAGTAAATTACAAAGGAGCTTAGCAGTTTTGCTGAAGTCTTTGATGAATTACCATCCTTAGTGGAGGAAGGTTGTATATTAAATACACTTTAGCCTTATCAACTTCTATCCCATTGTGTGATATAATATGTCCTAGCACTATCCCAATATGTGCAAAAAAATGCACATTTCCCAGTTTAAAACAAGATTCTTCCTTTGACACCTTGAAAGAACTAACTTTAAGTGGTGTAGGCACTCATTAAAAGATGACCCAAATACTAAGAAGTCATCCATGAACACCTCTAGAAACCTTTCTACCATATCGAAAAAGATGCTCAACATACACCTTTGAAATGTAACAGGAGCGTTGTAAAGTTGAAAAGGCATATGTCTATAAGCAAAGGTTTCAAAAAGATAGGTGAAGGTGGGCTTGTCTTGATCATCAAGTGCTATAGGAATCTAGTTGTAACAAGAATATCCATTAAGAAAACAATAATAGCTATTCCTGGCCAACCTCTCTAGCATTTAGTTGATAAAAGGTACAGGAAAGTGATCCTTTCTTGTAACTATGTTCAATTTTTGGTAACCAATGTAGACTCTTAACCCAGTGGTCATGTGGGTTTGTATTAACTCATTTTCCTCATTTTTTACTATTGTGACCCCGAATTTCTTAGGTACAACCTGAACAGGGCTGACCCAAGTGCTGTCAGATAGGATATATGACGTCAATATCTAAAATCTTTGGGACTTCATCTTTGACCACGTCCTTCAAGTGAGGATTAAGTAGTTTTTAGGTTTTGCTAGAAGGTTTTGCATTTTCTTCTAGGTGTATCCTATGCATGCATACAACTGTACTAAACCCTTTTATGTCTGTTATGGTCCGCCCTAGAGTAGTCTTATGTTCCTTAAGAACATTAAGAAGTTTTCTTGCCTATTCCTTGCCTATATGATGCTATTATCATAGGTAAGGATTCATCTGGTCCTAGATAAGAATATTTGAAATTATTAGGCAAGGGTTTTAGGGCCAGAGAAGGTGGTTGCTCTATAGAGGGTTTGGGGACAGACTCTAAAGGGGAGAATGGCTCCACATGAGGGCCCCACTTAGAGGTATCCATAATTAGAGCAGCCTCTAAAAGGTTGTTCGCCTCCTTAATGGGCTTTTCTAAATCAAAATCTCTATTAAAATGCATGAGACAAACCTCTAGTAGGTCAGAGATGGGAGATGGTGGGTGAATGTCTTAAATTAGACTCTCAATCAAATTCACATCACAAGAATTATCAAGGTCTAAATATTGTTCATTAGCATTAAAGCCAATTACCTTAAATTTCATATTGTTGAATGACAATTTCATTACAACCATTACCGTAATTAATAAAGGCATTGGACGTCGCTAGGAATGCATGTCCAAGGATGATTGGGATCTGACTACTGAGATCAGATACAAGGTGGGTTCTAGTACAATGAAATCAACTAGGTAATAAAACTGGTCCACCTATATCACCACATCTTCAACCAAATCATGAGTTATTTTGATAGATCTATAATCTAATTATAGTGTAGTAGTGGTTCATTTTAACTCATCAAGTCTTAGTACAGAGTATGACAACAAGTTAGCACTAGCCCCTAGGTCAAGTAGTGCCCTATCTATGACATGGTCTCCAATAATGCAGGAAATGATAGGACACCTCTAAACTTTGGTGGGTTCTTGTACAATATCAAAGAGCTCACTTGCTCAATGAGGAAAGCCTTTTTCTAGTGCAGAGCTCTTTCAAGAACTTAGCATAGGTGGGGACATATTTTATTGCATTGAGCAATGGCATATTGATTTGGACATGTTTAAATACATCCATTAACTCGTTGAAGTTTGTTCCCTTTCTAGCCTTGTTCAATAACTGAGGAAATGGGGCTTTAGGCATATAGGTGCCTCCACTATAGGTTCTATAGGGGTTTTTCGTCTTTTCTCTTTCTCCTATGTTTTGGTTGCCTCCTTTTCCATGCAAATTTCCTTAGCCTACCCTACCTTGTTGTTAATCTGATGACCGCTCCTAAGGGTGGTCACGGATTTGGCTTGCTCATGAGGGTTAAGATTTTGAGAACTTGACCCTATCTCAAATTGGCCTTTAAGGTTAGGGATGGTTTGACTAGGGAACTAACCCTTTTCTTTTTTATGTAGTGCAGTTGAAATTTTTCTTACATGCATCTATAATTTGGCTATGGCTTGAGAGTTAACATGGGCTAAATGTCTACTATTATTTTGCAATTGGTGTAAGGCCATTTTAGTGTATTCTTTCAAGAAGGGTCTAAATGGTTTCGTCAAAAGATTTTTGCTATTGAGGTCGTGGGAAGCCAAGTGGCTACTAAGGAACTGTAGCTCTTTGAAAGTTTTGGTTAGGGGTTCACATATGGTCCCCCTAGTAATTATTCTTCATTTCTCAAAAGTTTGGATCCCTAGCCCATCCAGGGTTGTAGGTCTTATAATATGGGTTGTTGTTAGGATTGTTATATGCATTCAATGCATTCTTCAACTAGATAATCATTAAGTGATTTATTTTATGGACAAAAAGTGGGCGTATGGGCTGGAACAAAGAGCACAAACCTCATGGGGAGGTTTAATAGATGTGATAACCATAAAAGATTGAAACATAGTTTTAAGCTTGTCCACTCTCCCATCGTACTTGTCCATTCTCTCTAGTACAGAGTCAAGTTTATGGAACATATCATTATACACTCCTATCTCTCAGAGAACCTGTTTTTTAGTAGGTCAATTTTTTCTCTCTCTTTTATTTGAATAATCCCATTGATGGGAATTATCTACGAGCTCCTAAAGGAACTCCTAGGCCTGACTCTCATCTTTTAACATGAGGGCCCCTCCACTTGCTCCATCTATCATTTGTCTATTTTGAGGATCAATGCCTCATAGAAGTATTGAAGCTACTACATTTCTCAAATTCATGATGAGGGCATTACTTCAATAGTTCATTCCACCATTCCCAACATTCATAATATTGTTCATCATCCCTTTGTTGGAAATTGATAATTTCATGATGAAGGGCATTTGTTTTATGAACAAGGAAGAATTTGTTCAAAAACTTTCTAGACAATTGATCCTATGTATTAATGGAACCTACCTCCAAGGATTTGACCCATGACTTGGCTTTATCCTTAAGTGAGAACGAGAATAACTAGGCTTAATAGCATCGTTTGAAAATTTTCAAAACTTAAATGTGGGACAAATATCAAAGAACTCCTTCATATGTAAGTAAGGGTCTTCTCTGTTTTGACAATAAAAAGTAGGGATTAATTGGATGGGTCCCAACTTTAACTTGAAATGGTCTACATTTGTAGGAGGTAAAGCTATCCAAGACAAGGAGTTGAGTTGTAGAGGCACATAAAAATCTCTAGTAGCTTTGCGCTCAACTTTTGCAGGTGGTTCAGCCATGGGGATAGGAACTTGGTTTCTTTCCCCTTATCTAAGGTTGAATTGAATCTTTGGGTCGAAAGATGCTAAATCTAAGTTCTAAGATCAACACCCTTGCACAAACTATCCTAATTTAATGTCCTAATCTATATGTTGACACTGACTCTTAGTACATATGTGGTAACTTCTTATACCTAAATTTAGACAAGCCCTCCTTTTTTTTAGATTTTACTACTTCTTACCAGTTAGGTCTTACTCAAAAGTGATTAATACAATTCTCGTGTCAGGAGGCGATTAGACTTCAACTAACATCAACAGAAGGCATGGAAAAATCACTTGGATTTTAAGACCATCACTATAACAACAGTGCTCACAAGCCACTAGAGTGACAATAGATCGAGTCCTTGCAAAAGGCTTCTATCAGCTCATACCCTAAGTCTCTTTCTACTTGATTTTAAATTAACATTCAAGGGTTGGGATCACGACATAGAAGGATGTTGATTAGTTCCTAGGTGGGCTAAGGCACTGGTGATGAAATCTAGTCTTGTGGGGCCCTTACTATCATTAATTCCATTTCACCATAAAGCAATTAAATATGCAATGCAAAACAAAAGCAAACTAGTGCTTACCTATATGCTACTTAACAAAGGGTTAGGCACATTAATAGGTGGGACACTATAACTATGCAGCCTATGCTTTAGTTATAGCCTAGCTCAGACTAACCTTTGTTAAATAGGTGCACAACTAATACAATAATCCCAAGTATTATGCAACAATTTTGAATGCATGACGCTAATCTATATGATTTATACTATCATCCATATGCAAAATTATACTAAATGCTATTTATCCTAGGAAATTAAAATTTGGGTGAGGATTGCTCACAATGAGGACTCTGATGATGATCAAGTGTGGGCCATCATACCCCACACTTGCCCAGTATTATTACAACTCATTCAAAATTAAGTAATAAAAAAATTACAAGTTATAATGGGCATCACTATAAGTTCCACTCAAATCCCAATCTAGTAAAGCAATAAAAACCCTAATCTATCTTGATGAAGCCATGGTCCACAGGATCACTACTGCTCCTTTGTTGATTTTTCTCACACAAAAATGAAAGAATTATGGTCAATATGAGGAAAATAGTAACAAATGGAAAAATATGAGGCAAAACCCAAAATTAATGCACCTTAAACCTAGACTAGAGGAAAATAATCTAAAGTATGGAATAGTGTACAAAACATTGCAACTCCCTAGTAATGACATTAAAAACTTCATGTGTATTTTAAGTTTACTTGAAGCACATCAATTTTTCCTGTATCCTCTTCTTCTCACAAGTGGCATGATGGCTTCCTCCTTGGTCCTTATGCTTCACTCTTTTTCCCTTCTTACTTTCCATTTTGGATATTTTGAATGTTTGTGTCATGAAAAAAGCTGTAAGTAAACCATAACTTCTTTTGATCACGAATTTTTTTCTTGTTACTAACTCTCTCTATTTTCATTTTGTAGATCATGTGAATTTTCTCACTACAGATGATCAGGTTAAGAAGTCTGTATAATCATCCTAATTTCGCAAAAATAGTATGATTTTATTGGAAATGACTACTGCTTCTCTCTCTAACCCTCATTATTGGAGAAAGGGAGAACATTATGGGTTGTGGTTCTCACAAAAAATTAGGATTTGATGAAGAGTGGTGGTTATACCATCAACTTTTGGCCAAGAAAATTGAAACACACTCTCACTCTCTCACTCCATAGAATGGGTGTCACCTAAGTACTAGGCTAGATTTTGATGAAAAAGAATAGATTTTCTCTTTGATGTTGTATTACTAAGATTTAATAATATGTAACATTTGATATATGTAACATTGGATGTATTGAAAAAATAATTTGATTTCCTTTTTGAAGTCTTTGTTTATGTACATATATATATATATTATATGTTTGAGTTTGTAAAATTGGTTTCATTGTGTATTTATGTAAGGTATTGTAATGTACAAAAAGTAAATAAATATACATTTAATGTGAAAATTTGGAAATTTTTAAAGTTGTTTGCTGTAAACGATTTTAAAGGTCCATAAGTTCTAACTGTTAAAGTCGTTTACCTATAAACAACTTCAATTGTACGTCTATTTTAAGAATTATTTCATTGACTTCTATTGTGCCTTTTTTGGTTTGTATTTATGATCTATGCACAAAAGCTAAGCTGGATTTTTGTTTCACTACCTTGAACCAATTCCTACCTGTGAATTGGAACTACATTCACAAATTTGGGGTGAAAATCAATTTTTGTGTTGGTTAGGATCTCTTTGTTTGTCTCATATGTATTATGCATATTTGAAGATTTTTTACAATGTTATGGATTAGAAAATTTTCTTTTCAAATTTGATTTCATTCTTGAATGTGTTTGTGATATTTTTCTTTTTTTCATTGTTAATTGATAATTTTTATGAAATATAGTTATTTTAAATACTTCTAATTCTTGTATAACTAATGTTTGGTAAAATGCCTAATCTAATCTTTTCATGTCTAACAAGTCTCCACGCAAATTTTCTTCAATTTCTTGTGATAATAGACAAATATGCTTGGATGATTGTGAAAAGAACATCAAAAGAATATGAGGAGGGAATAGAAAATTTCATAGAGTTCACACTTATGGTAGGTGTTGATCGTTATCACATGCGTTGTCCATGCTCAAAATGTGAAAACTTGAAAAAAGTAACTATAAGGGCGTTAAAAGAACACTTATGCTTCAATGGAATAAATGAAAGCTACCACCCATGGATTTGGCATGGAGAAGAACTTCTGGGTAGGCCCTCGATAAGGCTAGGAAGATAAGATCAAGACATTGTAAGAAGTATTGGAGATAGTACAGGTGTATTGATATTTTTATATGCATATGATGACTTCCAGGGTGACCCTAAACAATTTCATACTGCATTAGAGGAAGTCGATGAGTCATTGTATCCTGAGTGTAAAGATTATACCAAGCTATCCACAGTGGTAGAACTTTACAATGTAAAATCAAGATTTGGTTTTTCATATCAAGGTTTTACATAAGTCTTAAAAGTAGTGGGTAAGATGCTGCTAAAGGATAATAAATTGGTGAGGTCCATATGGGAGGCAAAGAAAACCCTGACTATACTAGGGTTGAAGCATGAGAAGATACATGCGTGTCCCAATGATTGCATCTTGTAAAGGAAGGAGCACAAGGATAAAACTATATGCCCAACTTGTGGACAGCCAAGATGGAAGTTAAAGAAGAATTCAATTGAGACAATTACAAATGTTCCTACAAAGGTTCTATAGTACTTCCCCCCTATTCCAAGGTTCAAAAGAATGTTTCATATAATAGATTCAGCCAAGAAATAAGTGTGGCATGCCAAGGATAGAGTAGTTGATAGCTTTTCATGCCATCTAGTAGATAGCCCATCACGAAAGCTAGTAGACTTCATGTGGCCTAATTTTGGTAAAGAACCTAGAAACCTATGACTTGCATTATCTAAAGATGGGATAAATCCTCATGGTTCTATGAGTAGCAAGTATAGTTGTTGTTCCATTATATTAGTTTGTTATAACCTCTCACCATCTATATGCATGAAGAGGAAGTTCATGATGCTAACTATGTTAATATCGGGTCCAAAGCAACAAGGGAATGACATTGACGTGTACTTATCTCCCTTGATCAATGATCTTGAGATATTATGGGACGTAGGCATTGAACAAGCAATGGATACAGGAAAGAGTCATTCACCTTAAAGGTTATACTGTTGTGGACAATAGCGACTTCCCTGCGGATGATAATTTGTCTAGATGCACTGTGAAGGCATACAATGCATGTGCTATCTGTAGTGATCAAACATGTTTTGTATGATTAAACATGGTAGAAAAATGGCATTCCTTGGGCATAGAAGATGGTTGCACAGAGACCATCCATGTCATTTTAAGAAGGGAGAATTTAAAGGGAGTGTAGAGATAAGGACACCTCCAAAGATGTTGACAGGATGATAAGTATTGGAGAAGGTTGAAAATATTAATGTCTTATGGGGAAAGAAGAAATCAAGTAAACATATAGGTGAAAGTAATTATACAAGTTGTTGGAAGAAGAAATCAATATTCTTTCATCTAACATATTGGAAATCATTGCATCTATGCTATGTGCTTGATGTCATGCACATTGAGAAGAATTTTTGTGAAAGCTTGACCAGTACCTTACTGAATATCCTAGGAAAAAAATGATGGGCTTGCAGCTTGAATGGATCTTATGAACATGAGTTTGAAGAGGGGGTTGCATCCATAGGATGGGGGTAGTCGAGGAACATACCTACATAAGGCAAATTATATGCTCAATAGAGAGGAGAGGAGAATATTGTGTAAAACCCTATTCAAGCTCAAAGTCCCAGACGGTTACTCTTCAAACTTTAAAAACATTGTCTCCATGGAAGAGATGAAATTGTTGGGGATGAAGTCCCACAATTGCCATGCATTGATGCAACAACTACTGCCCATAGCAATATGTTCGGTGTTACAAGACAAAGTTAGGAGCTCTATTACAAAATTCTTCTACTTCTTTAATGCTTTGTGTAAGAAGATGGTGGATGTTTCAAAATTACAAGAAATTTCAGGTCATCTACTAACAACTTTATGTGAGCTTGAGACAATCTTCTCACCATCCTTCTTTAACATCATGATACACTTAACAGTGCACCTCATTGATGAGGTCAGACTCTATGAGCTAGTTTACTTGCGATGGATGTACCCATTTGAGAGGTACATGAAAATTTAAAAAGGGTATGTACATAATCACAACCGGCCCGAGGGGTGTATAGCCCAATGCTATATTGTAGAAGGAGTGGAGTTTTGCATAGAGTACTTAGTAGGAGTGGATGTAATTGGAATCCTAAGAAAGAAACAATCAATTGCATTTCATGATCCCAAGGTTGAAAAACCTCTATCAAGTGGTAGTGTATTGACCATTGACTATAAAGAACAGGACCAAGCACATCTTTATGTGTTGTAAAATATTGATGAACTCCAACCACACATTGGGTAAGTTAATCATGCATGCATATATAAATTTTAATTGTTGATGGTGACACTATCTTTAATTACTCTAATAATTTGTGTGTGTACATAGTGAACACATGGATGCTCTCAAGGCAAAGAATCCAAGTTACATAAAGAAATAGAAGTGGCTACAATTTGAGCATTGTTGCACTTTCAATAATTGGCTACTTAAGAATGTAAAATGAAAGAATTCTTAATTAATATTAATTTAAAAAACTACATTCTATATATATATATGTATATATAATCTTAATTAAGCCTACTTAATACGAATATACACAGATTCAAGATCAGCAAGAATTAAGAAGCAACGATATATTAGAAACCTTGGGCTAGATGGAAATGAGACCACAATTAGAAGTAATAAAATATGCCGGATATGCCATCAATGGTTATTGCTTTTACACAAAAGACCGCGATAACTCAAGAGTGCAACAAAATAGTAGAGCTAACTTAGTTGTCAATGCTACATTCTTTTCCATTCAAAGGATAGTAGGCCAATAGTGGTGGATGATATTTATTATGAGGTTATAAGAGAGATTTGGGTCATGGATTATACTTTCAAAACTATAATTGTGTTTAACTGCGATTGGGTGGAACACACAAAGACAGCATCAAAGTTGATGCCTTTGGATTGACATTGGTTGACCTCAACAGGATCAACTATAAAATTGATCAATTTATTTTGGCATCTCAAGCAAAACAAGTATTTTACGTGCAAGACAAACATGATAAGAGATGGTCAACTATTTTATCATCCTGTCTTAGGGATTTTTATGATGAAGATAACCTGAGAGATACTACAATAAATTACCCTTCTATTACCAAAACAATCCCATCAATTGAAGTAGTACTTGGTGAGAATGAGGATTATGTGCATGACAATGGTGAGGAGGGTGCTTGGGTTTGAAAACTTTATGTAGTTGGGAGTATGTAGAATGTATTAGTGAGTTGCAATATATATATATATATATATAATTTCATATTTATAATTAGCTCTTTGTCATGAGCTATATGGATTGATAAGTGGCTATATGTGTGTACAAAGAATGCATGAATCAATGTTGACTATCATAAAAAATCGGTTTCATTGTATATTAATTGTTAGATATTGTAAAGTACTAACATAAAAGGTATATATATCTTTTGAATTAAAAATAATTCATAAAGTCGTTTAGTATAAACTACTTTAAAAGATGTTACTTTTAAATTCATTTAACAATAAATGAGTTTAAAAGTATATACTTTAAAAGTCCTTTATCACTAACGGCTTTAAAAGTTGACATTATTAAAGTCGTTTACACTATATGACTTCTTTATGTACAATCAAATTTAGCACCAAAAATGATCTACCAAATGTACACTAATCATTATGTAACATCTTTGATTTTTAAATAAGAATTTACAAAAATTTTGAATTATGTGAAATCTATGTCAAAAGAATTTTTTTTTTTGAAATTCTTAATTTTTTTAGTTATGGAAAGTGAAAATTTTATAGACGTCAAATCTGATGTTAATATGTCAACATTGTGATTGTACTCAAAAAAATGATTCCAATAATACTAAGTTTGCTATAAACGAAATTCAAATGAATATGTTTTGATTTTCTTGAAAAAGGTAATTTGGTAATTTCACATAGTAGGCCCTACTTGCAAAAATTTGAGAATTGAGTAGCTCTCATCTATGTTTTACTGTAATTATATAACTAAATAATTAAGTAGAAAAATTATTTAATTTTCATGTGTAAAATTTTCCAAAATTAAATTTATTAAATAAACTAACAAAGGGGGAGATTTTGATAATAGCACCCCCTCCCTCTTAAAATAATTTTTTTTTGTTTGAATTAAAAGAATTTATAAATTAGTTGTAAATAAATTACTTTAAAAGTGGAGACTTTGTAAACGACTTTGATAATGGCACCCCTCCCTCTTTTCTTAATCGATGGAAACAACAATGGAGTCTATTCTCAAAAACCTGACGGAGAGGAAAAACCCTATTAGTGCCAGTCGGAGAGGAAGAGAGGAGGAGACCAACATTGACAACGCTGACCAAGATGATGTTGATCGACGATGCCCAGATCGGTGGTGAGAAGAGAAGGGAGAGAAGAAAGCCGAGAAGAAAAAGAGGAAGAAGAATAAAGAGAAGAAGAAGAGGAAGAGAAGATGCCAACCGACACTGACAACACTGATTGACGACCAGCACCCAGATCGGTAGTGAGGAGAGAAGGGAGAGAAGAAAGAGGGGAAGAAAAAGAGGAAGAAGAAGAAAGCAAAGGAGGAGAGGATGCCGACTGATGCCGACTGATGCCTATGATGGGATTGACGACCTGTGCCAAGATCGGCAGTGAGGAGAGAAAGGAGAGAAGAAAGATGGGAAGAAGAAGAGGAAGAAGAAGAAAGGGAAGAAGGAGAGGAAGAAGAGGAAGAGAGGACACCAACAATGCCAATCGACGACCCTCACACAGATTAGCGGCGAGGAGAGAAGTGAGAGAAGAAAGAGGGGAAGAAAAAGAGAAAGAAGAAGAAAGGGAAGAAGGAGAGGAAGAGAGGATGCTAGCCATCGTCAATTGATGCTGACTGACACCGACAATGTTGATTGATGACCCGCGCCTAGATTGGCAGTGAGGAGAGAAGAAAGAGGGGAAGAGAAAGAGGAAAAAGAAGAAGAAGGGGAAGAAGGAGAGGAGGAAAGGGAAAAAAAGAAAGAAGAAGCAGCTTTTCCAGGTAGATATTCCGAATCTAGTTCATGGTTTTGATAGATTTGTGCATGGATGAGTATGATTAAATGTTTCTAATTTTGTTTGGATATATGAACATGATTTGAGTAGATGAGACATGATTTTATTACGATGAGATGCATGTTTTATTAGGGACTTGCTAAAGAGGACATTGAATAGGCTGTCCTAGCATGTTTTACTATGATAAACAGTATAACCACACAAAATGGATGATATATAGCAAACCTAACATGGTGCATTATTTAAACTTGAAAATTACATGAAATAAAGTAACCTAAAGTGCATGAACTAAGATGTAAACTAACCAAACATTGAATGCATGAAATTAATCGACTAATGCATGAAAACCTAAACTAAACAAGTAAAATAAAGTATTAAGAGCCAACTAATATATATATGTACTAATTCGAAGTGGAATATACATGATTCATTACATTGATAATGCATGAATTACAAGTCAGAATGGGAAGCATGGTGCACATGATTATGAAATCTAAAAGCATGGAATAAGCTGCAAACTAACCTAGATAGAACACATGAATGGAATGCATGAACAACTAACCAAAACAAAATAAAATTTTAAGGAGAAACACTTCGAAACTACGTGCATGAACCATGGGAAGTGCATGAATTAAGCATGAAAGTGTGCATGAACCAAGATGTAAACTAACCAAACATGGAATGCATGGAAACCTAAACAAAACAAGTAAAATAAAGTATTAAGAGCCAACTAATATGCACTAATTCGGATTGGAATGTGAATTATTCATTACATTAATAATGCATGAATTACAAGTAAGAATGAAAAGCATGGTGCACATGATTATGAGATGAACCTAAGATAAAACACAAGTATATAAGCATCAAAGGGACAACTAACAGCTATGAAAATCTAATTACAAGGGTGATGCACACCCTCCAAGGGGAGTGCGAACCTTACTTAGAACTAACTACAATCCCAAAAATCAACTTCTAATCTATCTTCAATCATCAAAATATCAAACAGCAATGAACATGCATATTAAATGGATAGGGAAATTTAAGCATAAAGATGGAAACGTACTTAATTTAAGAACTCTCTCTCTCTCTCTCTCTCTCTCTCTCTCTCTCTCTCTCTCTCTCTCTCTCTCTCTCTCTCTCTCTCTCTCTCTCTCTCTCTCTCACACACACACACACACACACACACACACACACACACTTCCCACCTCATAATTTAATCATCTTATTTTTCTTAAAGTTCTTTTATTACTATAGTTTTTGTACTTCTTTGGTTATCACATTTCTTTAGCTTTATAGGAGTATTTCTACAATATTTTGTGGTGCAAGTAAACTTTGAAAGCTTAGTGTCAATCAAATACATATAGTAATTTAGAATTACGAAGTTCAACCCTTAAGAAATCTTATGATTAACCATTAGCAACCTAGCTATGTTCACATACTCAGTGTGGGTGCATCTTTCCATCTAAGAGATATGAACTCAAAGCAATGGGCTTAAAGACTAGTGAAAGGTCTATGGGACTTGTAGCCCTTTTACAAAAATCTATACTAAGCAGGCTTATATTTTCATGCATCCTTTATCTATTTTTCACTTGTGGTTTGTTTGTCACATGTCTTAGATATTGTTTGTTTATGTGAATGGATGGAGACAAAGTCTCTTTTATTTATTTATTTACTTAAACTATGTTTACTAGGGACATCACATTCACATGCATAAAATGCATAAGTCCAAAAAACAAAGGAGACTTTGCCAAATTTTAGGTAGAAATGTAAGGATAATTTCTCTGAAAATCTTGATTTTTAGAAAAGAAACATAACTCTCAAGATTTTTAAACATCAATTCACTTAACAGTGTTTAAGAACAAAAGATGGGTGTGTATGTGCTTGAGGACAAATGGTAACTAAATTCTTAAGAATAACAAGTGGTCTTAGTACATGCTAGATCATTTTGATAAGAATGAAATATAATGCAATTTTAGAAATGGGCATGAACAAGACACAACAAGGCATACATGCAAGCTTACTAGTAAATGCTTTAAGATGTATCTCTTGATTGTCGAATGGTAGTCATAGTTGATTGCATAAAGCTAGATTGTTTCAGTCAAGTTTATAAGAGTGCAAATGAATGTATATATAGATGTGCTATGTGACGGCTAGAATCATGCAAGTTAATGTTGCTTTACTTATATCTTGATTTACTTAAAATCATCAAAGTTAACATTGCTTTACTTATAATCGTGCAAATTAGTTTCAAGGTTTAGTTTTAGGAAAGTTTGATTTTAAAAACATCTATTCTTTAAAAAGTTTCTATTTTCATGCATGTCTTATTTGATTTGCTTTCAGTTTGTTTGCCGCATATGTCATGTCAGTTTAGTTTCTTTAAATGAATTACATGTCCTTTTTTTATGTCATTGTGTTCTTCTTTGTAGTAACGATGGAATGACAAGAACATCAAATTAAAGATTATGTCCACAATTAAGAGCATGAACAAGAGGCCAACATGAGCACTACTCTAAAGAGAAAGGGCAGAGGGCAAACAACAATGAAGAGGTTATCAAGAGAAAGTCTAAGGGAATTAAAGAAGCTGTCCAATACAATAGCAGAGGGCAAGAGATTGGAGATTGGTGAGAGTGCACCCTCTTATAGTGGTTTCCTCTACTCTACAGTAAGAAGCATGGTTCCTATCATATTTGAGGATTGGAGACTTGTGCCATCCTCGACAAAAGATTCAATATGAGAAATGGTGAAGGTATGTAAACATTAAGTACATGTATTATATAAATTATAACTTACCTTATTTTTCAAATACAGTAATTTGACGTGTATAATTTGCAAACTACCTTTGACGTGCCAAATAACAAGAAGATGCATGCTTTACAAGGGGCTGGTGAGAAATGGAGAAAATGGAAGAATTACCTTGTTTGCAATTACATAGCTCCAAAAGTCAACGATCCATCAAGGCTATATACAGTGCCTTCCATTTACTACAACGTCATTGCCCAAGAGGTTTGGAATGCATTTGTACAGAACCCAACTCTATCGAATTTGAGGTAAAAATGATGTTTCATTTAATTAATTACATGTAACATCTGATTATTACAATTGATCACACATGTACAAATGTGCAAGAAAAGAGTGCAAGGGGAAGAAAGGTGCATAAAACAAATATGCAGCACCACCTATTCAGGTTAAGCTATGCTCGTTTAGAAGAGCATGCAGTAAGCATCTTTGACAATTTATCCCTTTCAATTTAATGTTATTATAGTTATATACATGGTGTTCTCTAACTATAGTGTCTTCGCTTGGTAGTAAAAGAAAGTTGGGACTATGAAACCCATTGATCTTTCGATCCTCTATAAGATAGCGTATTCGGTGGGCGATACTGGCAACAAGTTCTTAGATGAAAGTATTGCACAAATTTCTTCTCGCATAATAAGTGGATCCACCTGTCTATAAATTTTATACAATTAGTTAGATGACATGATCATGTCTTTTTAATTGAATTTTGTAGGACATTCTTACCCAAGAAAGCACTATTATAGGAACTCCAAGCACCACTGCTAGCAATAAGGACATCTTATATATGGCTATGGGCAATAAGAAGGACCAACCTAGTCGAGTTAGGTTCATGGGTCACAATGTTGTTCCTTTTAAATTATTTGGTAAAGGACGTTTACCTAAAGTTCAAGATGATGAGGAGGCCTACAATGAGCTTGTTGAGAAAATAAAGACTGATATATTTAGTTAGTTGTATGAGGGAGGTTTGATGATTGTTACTCCATCCCCTGCTCATAGTTCTCACAGCGCCCCTGCATCTACATCAAATACGAGCTGCAATTCCCCAATTGAAGAAGATAATGAAGGACATCCCTACCCCTTGAAAAGGAAATTTTGGTCCAAGAAGCCATCTAAGAAGCATGTGGAAGTCCCACCTAACATGCCTCAATCCCTAAGGTTAATCTAGGATCTCATCAACGACGATATGGAAATCAACCCTGTACGAGTCAAGCAAGGAGTGCTTTCCAAGGACATTGTTAAAGTGCCACTTATGACAGAGGACCTGTTACGAGTTTGCCTATGGGATCAACTTAAGTACTCGCACATTCTCCTACATGGGGTATATGCACGTACTTGCTTATACAATATTTGACATTTATATGTGGAGCATACATTTTACCAAGGTTGGGGTGCACTTTACCAATTCCTTGACCTTAGCATCATTTCTGGAGCGATGGAGTAACAGCTAATAGAGAGGTGTGTTTAACATATTTTACCAGGCTTCTTTCACAACTCTCAGGGAGAGGACTTAATGATTCACTAAGATAGCTGGTAAGTTTTAATTTTCTTGTTTTCTTGCCAACTTATTCTATGCTTAGGGATTGTCAACTTCCATTGCAATTCATATGACTGTCTATGTAGGTTTCATTGGATGCTACTTGTTTTGGATATGCACAGTGGGCATGCTTTCTTTTTTGATTCATGTGGATCTCACATCCATCCCGCCCTCATAGAAATTATAAATAAGTAAGCATTTATTTTTTATGTGTTATGTGTAGATAAGTAATTTGTTATTCATCTATAATGCATTTGAAATTTAAATTTATGTCATTTTGTTTGAATGGGCTAATATCATCAAGATTGTATTACCACCAAAAGTCACTTGGAAGAATGTAAAGGTATATGAAATAGTTAATTACTCTAAGTTACCACTAATTAAACCCACATTATTACAAATGATATTTATGGGTTCTTTTTTATTGTCCTTGTTGCATAGTGCTCTAAATAATAGTTTGATTAGGAGCATCAATATTATGTCCCTAGATACACGAGGATCCTCATATTCGATAGTATTCCTGTTTCCCATTTAAAAAGGGTAGAACACTTTTTACTTTTCATAATCTTATTTTTTTTTTTTATAGTTTTTATGGATCTAGCTAAAAGTTTGAGCTTAATTAAATATGTTGCATTTCAGGCTATTGTGCTTTTTGAGTAGGAAAACAAGAAGAGTTACTATAGAGTAAATCTCAATGAAATATGAACTAAATGGGCTGAGTATGTAATGAGTTTCAATTAGATCATTTGGAGTGACTATATGAACCTGAAATACATAATAAAGTATTTTTTTTCATTCACGTGTGAGTGTTCCTTTAGATTTTATTATTTTCTTTGAAATATGTGTGTGTGTGTGTGTATTTTAAGCAATGAATGAGTGAAAATTTGGAGTGTGGGATTAAATGAGTATAAATGAAATGAATTTGGAGCTTGTACATGAAGCGGATATGTGGCAGTTGGTTTTCAATATATTTATTGAATTATATAACTTTTATGAGATGAAGAATGAGAGGGTTACTTAGAGTGTGAAAGTAAATGCAAATGTGTATATATTTACAAATGAAGTGAATGAGGATGTTATAAAAAATGCATGTGTTGTAGTTTCTTTTTATAAATTATTTTTAAGATAGATGTGGATGGATAATGATGGGTTTGGATGTTTTGTACCCATTATGGATGTATTAGGTGTTATATTATAAGAACGACTTGGTGTACTAAGAAAGATGTGGATGCATGTTGTATTGGATGTTTGGTTTTTCATATTTATAAAGATTGTTTGAAGTGTCAGGTGTATAGAATGTTTATTATTCAATGTATACATAGGTGGTAGTGTATCAAGAAAGAAGTGGATGCGATGTTGGTTTTTCATGTTTGTGGAGATTGAAGTATTAAATATATATAATGTTTGGTTTTTCATGTTTGTGGTTTGAAGTATCTAGTCTATAGAACGTTTATTATTCAATGTATACACAGGTGATAATGCATTAAGAAAGATGTGAATGCATTGTAGAGGATGTTGATTTTTCATATTTGTGGAGATTGAAGTATTAGGTGTATATGATGTTTGTTATCCAATGTATACATGTGGTATTGTATCAAGAAGTGGATGCATGTTGTATTGGAACAGATTTTGAATATTTATAAAGATTGTTTGAGTATCAGAAGTACATAGACTGTTTGTTATTCAACTGTATACATGTGGTAGTGCTAGGATATAAAATTGAGAAAAAATACTGTTGAAGTCGTTTAGTGCAATCGACTTCAAAAGTCCATAAAAAAGGTTGGGCGTTTAAAGTCATTTAGGTAAAAACAACTTTAAAAGTCACCAACTTTTGTAGTCATTTAGAGTAAGTGACTTAAAAAGTCCATAAAAAAGGTTGGGCTTTTGAAGTTGCTTATAGAAAAACTACTTCAAAAGTCACCAACTTCAGAAGTCATTTAGTCTAAGCGTCTTCAAAAGTCCATAAAAAAGGTTCGGCTTTTGAAGTTGCTTAGGTAAAAATGACATCAAAGTCACCAACTTTTGAAGTCATTTAGTCTAAGCGACTTCAGAAGTTAAATACATTTGAAGTCACTTAGACTAAACAACTTTAAAAGTTGTGACTTTTAAAGTCATTTGTTTAAGGGACTTCAAAACTTCTTTATTTTTAAAGTCATTTACCTAAACAACTTTAAAAAATTTCTACTTTCCAAGTTGGCTCGATAGAAGTTGCTTAGTAAGAGACTTTGATTAACCTTTTTAACCGACTTTAAAAGTTAGATCTACAAAGTAGTGCATAAGCTAGATCTACAAAGTAAACCTAACTTAGGGAAACAAAATTATCATGCAAATCTATCATGAATTCAACCTAAACATGTTACTAAGGATGTCATGCAAGTGATCATGAAAAAGATGCATCCACCAAAAATTGGTGGAATGCGTTGAACACATAGGATCTTAATGAAGGTAATTCTTGATCTAATAGAAGGGAAACATGGAATTAAGTAAATTAATATCCTAATCTAATTAAAGGGAAACATGGAATTAAGTAAACTAATATGCTTTACATGAACTATAAGTATGGAAAAGTAAGGAATAAAGATGCAAAACTTAAGGGAAACTACACTAAAAACCATGCATGTAACTACATAAAAGATGATTGATTCTAAGATGGATTGCAAAGATTAAACAACCATAATGAATGAGCTAACATGTATGCATGCAAGAGAAGGGAGATAGAAGAGAAAGAAAGGATAAGAAAGAAGTTGTACATAGGTTGAGACCCTACCTTTATCTCTAAAGAATTTAATCATGAAAGCTTGAAGGGAGCTTAGGTGAGGGGGGTCACCTCCCTATATTTCTCCTTTGATTTAACTATGCACTCAAGAAAAAGTTGAAAGATGAAAACTCTATTTATAACACCTTTATTTATAGATTTCTATAACTAAGGAAAACATTTAGGGATGAAGGAAAAGAAAGAATTATAAGGAGAATAAGAGATAAATTAAGAGTGAAGGAAAAGAGTGGAATCAAAACAAGAAAGTGGCTAAGAGCGGCGGGGGAGGGGGGGGGGGGTGTGGCGCATTGTTTTCGAAGTAGGAAAGTGGGGTGGAAAAATGCGAGAAAATAAAAAGAAAAAATAAGGGAAAAAGGATGAAAAGATAGGAATAAGTGGAAAAAGAAAGCGGAGGAAAAAAGAATGAAAGAAATGGAAAATTGGTATTAAAAAAAATTGGGTTTTTCATATTCAAAAAGTCCTAATGAGGGTGGGGCATGGAGTGCACATGGGTGTGTGGGTGTGGGTGTTTGTGAGTGAGTGAGTGATTGATTTAGAAACCTTAGGATGGTATGAAGGTTAGATGAGAATGGATGGTTTAGATCTTTCTTTCCTTAGGGTTTTGATCTTGGCAGTACTTTATTCTTAACCTTTAGATCATACCTACCCTTACTTGAATATGTGGGATCCATTTATGACATGTAAACCGTCTTTAAACTTCCTCTCTTCTCCACCATTATATTAAATTGCCTTAGGATGAATGACCTTGATTCTTGTAGATATTCATATATTCCATGTGGACCAATCATGCTTCAGTATCTTATATGGATAAGGCTTCCAATCATTGGTTGATTCTTCATCCTTTTGGTTGAGTAGGAGAGAGAAAATAAGTGAAAAGTCTTCACGTGGCCTCATTATTCTTTTTCTTCTATGAAGCTTTCATTATATATGATTCCAATATATATATTAATTAATCTTATTTCACAAGCTTCCAATAGTGGTGACATGTGTGCAATTGTGCTTAAATTTGAAAATTGCAACCTTTTCACTCTTATTTGAGTTGGCGTTATACATATGTTTTTTGACCGTTTTGACTTCAAAAGTGACAACTAATGATCTTTTGAACATCCAGGACTTCATTTGGCATGTGTGGCCCATCATATAGCTTGGAATGTGAAATTGCTTTTTATGGGGTAAAATTGACAATTTATGTATTTTTTACATTTGTACCCTGGACCTGCAAAATAGTGGAATTAACCTTATTTAGTAATAATTAAGTGATATATAATACTAAAACATTCTAAATATAGGGATATATATTTAATATATCTATACCCATCAGACCTCTACTTATTTTGGTAGAATTTTAAATACCTTATATCACTTTTTTTTCATAACCATGTCATGAGGCTACATTTCTTCCCAGTTAAAGATGTATTGATTGTAGGAAGAATATAGTCTGGATGGATATGAATTAAGGAGTAGCATTTATAAATTTCTTGGTAATGACATCCTTTCTATAGGGATTAGTAAAAATAGTTTCTAGTAATTCTCATTCTTTCGTGGGCATATGTAAGATATTCTTTGTCTTGTTGATTTTATTACATACTAAAGAGAGATGTTTTACCTTTTTCTGAGAGTTTCATTTCTAAATGTATATCTATTAGTAAGGATTGAGGTCAAAACACATTTTAGATGGAGCTCAAGGGTTGTAGTCTACTTAAAAATAAGATTTATTGTATATGTAGACTGTACACATGTGTCACTATGAAATTTGAGCATAAATGAAATTTTTTAAAATATGAGTAGGGTTTTGAATTCTTAATTCATTTTTATTAACATGCTTAAGTAGTAATTTAAGTATGAATAGAAGAAAATTCTCAGAGATAAATTTAGGAACTGCCTTTCTTGAATTTTGTGGGTAAACTCTTTACAAACCCCCACGAGGCTTAACTCATCCACTGGGGGTAACTTAAGGGTTTAAGAGCTTATTGCATATGCTAAATACAATCATGAGTTCCTAATAAAACAAAAATAAATATTTATATTATGAAAGTTCATGTTGTTATCTACTAGCCCTCAATGACATCCATAAGTCAACTAATCAAGCTTAGAGAGTTTAGCCCACAATGTGACTTTATTAGCATGATGGAGCACGTTTAAGGTCGAGATATAAAGGAGAAAGCTTCTTTGTCATGCTAGCTAAAAAGCATCTTCCTAACTATTGTGCATTAGACATTGTCAATTCCTTCTAGCCCTAATCATGGGCTAGGAGATATAAGTTATCACTCCATATTTAACACTAGATTGGATAAGTGTACTCCCTTGTATCATATAGCAAAATGTGGTATCTTATCTTCTCATCGAGAAGAAAGGGATATGCTTCAATTGAAGGACATTTAATATAGATAAGAGAGGCCATCCATCACTTGGTGGCTTAGCATGCCAATAAGGCATTTAGCACACTACCATGTCACTAACTGACTCAGGCATCGATATATTTTGTGGTATGTAGCTAAGTAAAGGATCCACACTTGTACTTTAATTGATCCCTAGTTTTCTTCTTAATAATCTTCATGAGAACTTGGGAAGGTTCTAATCATAGATTTCTTCCATCAAAAGAATTCTTACCAGCAAGAGTCCTGGTTTGGGGAAGATCATCATCCAAGTAAGAAAGCAAAGGGAAAATGGATTAAGTCAACCTATTTGAGTGAATCCTTTTTGTAAATATGTGTTTGAGAGCTTTACTTAAAGCAATTATGGCTTTGATCAATAGTTAAAGTTCACATCGTCAGCCTTGATGGAGGATATAAAGCTGTAAGATGTGGTCATCTTGATCTTCTCCGAAAATCCAACAAGTAACCACATGTAAGTCTTGTACCATTCCACCATTGATCTAACTCCTTTACATTTCATGCACAACAACAACAAACTGCAAACAAATAGTTGAGGATCTATCCCAATATCCTTATTTTGTCAACCAATAGCTAGCCCATCTTTACTTTTCTATAACAACTATGTTACCCTTTCACTATTGGAATCCATCTTTTAAAGTACCATGATCTAGTGGAGATCGTTGAAAAACAAGCGAGTGCAATGTTGAATGGCTTGTTTGATCTCCTTCTAATCTCGTAATTGTGAGACCCAAAAGAATTTATGAATTTCAATAATATATGATTTCATCAATAGCGTAGAATTTTGTTTAAGTAGCTTGGCTCACATTACTCAGTGCTATAGTGATCTTTGCTTTTCTTAGTAGAGTTGTATCATCTTAGATTTCCATTTTCTTTTTGTAGTCTATAGCACTAGTTTCTAAATAGTGGTAATCATTGGAATCTTACGCTCATAACCCCTTAAAAGTTTAAAATTGTTGGTGATGACTTAGGGGGGTTTATTTAACTGCGTTTAATTGGTGTTTGTAAGATATCATGACATATATCAAATGTGCAACTTATTTACTAATGATATCTTGGGCATATGTGAGATATCAGGTTTATTTAATTGCAATATCTTAGACATATGTGAGATATTAGGTTTATTTAACTGTGATATCTTGGGCATACATAAGATATCATGTTTATTTAACATTATCATAGTTGATATGTTTGGTGTTATCAGAGATATGCCCAACCTTCTTTATAGTATAAATTCTCATTGTTTCTAGAGAGAGAAAAATCAACTTCAAAACATGTATTTTTATAGAGAAGAAATGGGTGTCTTCACCTTAAAGAAGAGAATAATGCTTGCACTCATGCATGGTACCATATCCTACGGCCACGAGAGAAATAGAAGTTTCCACTATCCACGATTGTAATCTTTCTATAATGTGGGCCCATTTTAAGCATTGGCTGTCTTGCTCTTTCCTAATAACAGAATCTTTAAGCTGCCTACATATTCTTTGCCAAAGAGTTTCTCCAGGAACTTTGAATCATTGATCTACTCTGTAATATATTTTAATAGGATACGAGTTCAATGGAGATGGTCCCATCGTCGCAGTTGGCTGATCTTCCCATTCATCAAGTTGGTCAAGGTCTTCTCTGCTTGGTTGACATTTCAAATCCATTGATTTTTCATTAAGAGTTAATGGTGGTTAGGATCATGTTATCAATGGAGCAGATTTTGTGGCATAGCCAATCTAAACTAGCCCAACATTGTTACCGTTTTGGCCACCAACCTACTGCTCTTCCTACACTCGCAAGCATTCACCACCCAACCTAGGTCAATGATTTGGACGTGGCAGAATGGAGAGCCATGAAAACCTACAAATAAATCAGGTTGGCGTGGAAGACCCTACACGGTGGATCCTAACCACTTGATCAAATGTATTTTGGCATAGTTTCACAGCCGGTGACAGTTTAGACCACCATAATTCCGGATCCACTAGTACTCAAGAGTCACAGATCAACCTGGATTATAGTTAGTGATGCTTAACGTTCATATTGTTAATAAAGAAAATTTGATGACCATCAAATTACTAATCAAAGTATATAGAAGGACTTAAATTGCTCATAAATGGGTCCACCTAAAGTAAATTTGAACAGCAGTTGCTTAAGCCCACCTAAAACACATGAATGGTCGGTGCAGATTTATATCTTGTGTTGATCGTCCATTTGAGGTTGATGAGAATTCAATGATTCTCAATCCATCTCAACGGCTTTGATTTACCCATACTTTGAAGGTCATTGCATTCTGATTGGTTGATGCATTATTTTATTAAAAATATTAAAATATCTCTCATAACATATTTTAGATATCATAAAAAAATATCACAAAAGATATCCGAGAATATATCTCATATATCCAAGATATCACAGAACATATGATATATATCATAAGAGACATCATAGAAGATATCATAAGAGACATCATAGAAGATATGCTAACAGAAACAAAAATTGATGACTGTGATTTTAACTCATAAAACCACAAACTTAAACTTCTAATGGGCATGAAATTTAATATCTAGCATATTTTCACCATTCTTGATCTGGTGAATAGCTTAAATCTTCCAAAAAAGTGTAGTGAGATGAAAATAAAGTGGGCATGGACTCCTTCCTCTCCTTGAGTGTGGATTCCTACGGGAACTTCAAATTTAATATCTTAATCTTTAGTATCATGAAAAAAACTCTCTAAATTATATATTTATACAACTGATATATGGATTCCTACTTGTTTTAATTATATTACTTTAATTCTTTTTAATGATATATGAAGGTATACTTCATCTTTGAAAACAATTTTCAGCCCATGTATCACTTGAAATAGCTTCAGCACATGCTTGGCCAACTTGCTAGTTAACCTCTACGATAACAAATATACGCACCAGGGAAAGAGCCTTTATACCATCAATAAGAATTTCTCACCAGTAATCCTTGCAGGAGCATTCCCCATCCTTAAAACAATGAAACCTGTTGTTATCCCTTACAACTATCTCCCTTTCTGCCAATTTCGATATCATCTTAATCACGAGATGGCAGTCCCCACATACTCTAAGATTCTTCATCACCCTGATCACAGCCCCTATTTCGGTAACCAGAAGCCCAAATGCAACGGCCAGCTTCTCACTGTGAGTTCCTACCATCTCTTCTTTCTCTTCCTCTTCAACATCCCTTAAAACCCAGCTCTTATCAGCCCTATATCCGAGATCCCGCATCCTCTTCCCTAGCTCTTCCAGGATTGTATAAATGTCCCTTGATAGCTCGTGAGACTGACATCCGGCGATAAACCGATGAATTCTCCCATTGAATTCAACCCAACTACAAGCCGTTGTCTTCTTCACTCCACTCTCTTTCATCAGCTCGCGCACTCTCTCAACATGTTCCCACCTCCTTGCAGATGCATAGATATTGGAAAGCAAAACGTAGTTGCCTGAATTCTCCGGCTCTAGCTCGAAAAGCTTACTTCCAGCAAGTTCACCAATCTCTAGTCTTCTGTGGATACAGCATGCATTCAGGAGAGCCCCATAAACTCCTGCATGCGGCGTCATTGGCATTTTGTCTAGTAGTCTCTTTGCTTCATCTAACTCACCTGATCGACCTAATAAATCAACCATACAGGCATAGTGATCCACTGTTGGAACTTCAATTAATTTGAAAATCCTGCGGCCTTCTTCTACTAATCCAGCATGGCTACAAGCAGTCAAGAGACCAATAAATGTTATCCTGTCTGGTTTGATGCCTTCATCTCCCATTTCTGACAACAAGCCAAGAGCCTTAAGTCCATGGCCATGAGCTGCGAATCCTGCAATCAATGAATTATATGAAACTGTATCTCTTGACATCATTTGTTGGAAAATTCTCTCAGCTTCTCCCATGCTTCCGCATCTTGAATACATAAATATCAGCGAGTTATTTCCCGAAATGCTCAACTGGATCTGGTTGTTGGTGATGGAATTTGCTACCCATTTACCCAATTCTAAGGTTCCCAGATGACCACAGGCTGAAATAACACTAACCATTGTCACTTCATCCGGCTTGCAGTCTTTTGTCATCGCCATTTCTTTGAAGAGCTCAATAGCCATCATGGACTGTCCATTCTGAGCATAACCTGCTATCATTGAATTCCATGTTATGACATTCTTTCCGGGCATCTTATCAAAGAGCTCCCTGGCAGATGCCAAATCACCATTCCTAGCGTAACCCGAGATCATTGCATTCCAAGAAACTGAGTTCCGGTCCTTCATGTCATCGAAAATCCGTTTTGCAGTCGTCAAATTCCCACATTTTGCATACATGTCGAGCAAAGCGGTCTTAACAAAGGTATTCACCTTTACACGCCGCTGATCAAGAAACCCAACTAGTGATTCAGCAAGTCGAAGATCACCATATGTTGAGCATGATGAGATGACAGTAACCCAAGTTGTCTCATCAGGCACTACTCCCGTATTCATCATCTCCTTGAATATTCTCAACCCTTCTTCCGCAAACCCATTCTGTGCATAGCCCGACAGCATAGCATTCCATGAGACAACGCTTCTCTCAGGCATCTCATTGAAAATTCTCCTTGCATTTTCCAGATCACCGCGCTTCGAGTACCCACTGACCATTGCGGTCCACGAGATGACATTCCTTTCGGGCATTGATTCAAATGCCCAGCGGGCTCCAGTTTCATCCGCCCAGTTCCAATAACCAGAAATCATGGAATTCCAATCCGCTGTTACTCTATCAGGGATATCATCAAACAGTTTTCTAGCAACATCAATCGGTCCATACTTGGCATACATGTCCATGATAGCATTTCTAACGAATCCATCCGATGAGTGACCCAATTTCAGAACGTGGGCTTGGATTGTAATTCCAGCCTTTCTGGCCGATTTGATCAATATGGGGAAGACAAAAGCGTCGGGTTTCACGTCAAAATCTTGCATTTGAGCGAAAACAGCAACGACTTGATCATGGGCAGCAATTTGGGAAAGGAACTTGAGCATGGATGTGAAGAGGAAAACATTTGGGTGAGGTGCAGAGTCAAATATGAGGCGGGCATAACGTAAAGGCGCACGACAACGCCCACACTGGCCCAGGAGGTTGGCAAGCCAATAGTTGTGGTGATGGAGGGATTGGCGGATGATCTGGGCATGAAACTGCTTAATTTGATTCAACTTGTTTATGTTGGAAGCTGCAGCGTTCAAATTCAAGTGATGTGACATGTATACTGCAGACTTCAAAACCTGATAAAGATGCCTACTGCATGAATGGTTCAGATGAGACTAAAGGTGGGCGGGCCTCCTCAGTATAATAGAGGGCCTCCCCTTATTTTATATGCTTATCAAAGGGTTTTGAGAGAGAGAGAGAGAGTTGGATTCTTCCTTCATCTCTTCTTATGGCACAGTCCCTTTTGAAGTCAGTTTTTATGGGCTCCTTGCAGTTGATTGGTGGTGCTGCTTCTTCAACTAAAATAAGGCAAGGGACCCATCAGCTCCAACTGCAATTTAAGGCGTTTTCTGTTAGTGATGGAAATGGCGATAACAAGGCTAGGAAAGAAGATTTCCTCTTGTTATCGGACGAACAGCTGATGAGTCAGTGTGAGATGGACACATTCAAGGCTTCGGGGCCAGGTGGGCAGCACCGCAACAAAAGGGAGAGCGCCGTCCGCCTCAAGCACGCTCCTACGGGTATCATAGCCCAGGTATCCCTTGTTTTGATACTCTCACTCCTTCCATTTATTAAAGTGATAGCAACATCTTTAATTCATAATTTGATACTGCCCTCCGTCATATGTAGGCAGACACTCTTGATGCACTCAACATATACGCCATTTCTCGCTGATTCCTCGTTATGGTTACCAAACGCCAACTAACAACAATGCCCAGTTCAAGCTATTTTCCTGAGGTAGACTAGTAAAGCAAATTGAGAAACACAGAAAGAAATGAAAGCATTTGATGCTCTAAGTGTCTTATGCTTTTGAGCTTACTAAGTGTTATAAGAAGAAGGATTTGTTATGACTTAAGAGTTATGCAGGGCGAGTTGCTCCATTAAAAATAAATGATAAAATTACATGGAAAAGTAAATCTTGTATTCCTTGCGGGGTTCTTTATTGTGGTTGCTTATGATGCATAGTAGTTATTTGACATTTTGCCTCTACAGCAGGGGCATGACTTTGCACAGCTATAATCTGAATCCCACGTGTTTGCTGATTTTCCTACATGATTTACATAGAAGAGAGGAGTTCCATATTCCCTTACTAATGCTTTCAACTTATAAGTCAATACGTGTGGCATTCATTGAGATGTCATATAGATGTTAACAATTTTTTTTTGTTCGGAAAGATCAGATGTTTTCAATTTTTGAAGCATAGGATATATTGCTATAAGAGGAAAAAACCAGATACCGCAGGACCTGTTTAATTTAATACTGCCCAACATCATAACCTTCCTAATTTAATAAACCTCTATATGTCAAGAATTAATAAATTTTCCTGGTCCCTACACCTTAAGTGATTAGATAATCCTTCAGTTTCCTATATGTCACATATTAAAAAGCCTATAGAAAGTCCTAGTCATAGCCTACTGAATTACTAAGGTACACCAGATTGGACAAAAGAAATCAGAGATCTGCTGAGTTCTCCACAAGTTGACCTTATCCTTTATATTCTGGATGGCAGTTAAGAACTCCAAGCTCTACACTTCTTGTTGAAGCCAGAAGGTCTCAAGAATCTGAACCACCTTAAAAAGCTACAATATGTGTTATCTTGGCACATTTGTGGCTGTAGAAATGGATGGAAAAAGCACAGAAAATGTAGGGGTAAGTGGCGCAAAAGGTCAGAAAAGAATACAACTGAGCTCAATGGGGATGACCTCTGTTGTTTAATAACCTGTCTAAATAAACAATGATCTCTTGGTCCTAACAGTATTAAATTAGACAGTTTCTACTGTTTATTGAAATAGAACCAGGGTTTATTGATATAGGAGTCCTTACTTCTTCTAGCCCTACATTGGAAAGTCCCATTGTTGGATTTGATGATTCATTTGATGAACCATTCTAGATGTTTCAAGTTTTTCGAATGTTGAAAACTTGCTAGCATGGTGATAATTGTTCCACATGGTGACAGTTCAATTATTTAAACAGGACGTTCTACAGCACTTACCTAGTCTGCAAACAATGTGCTTGCCACACTCAATCACATATATGCATATGGTTTTCATGTTCAAAGTTTGTTTTCTTGCCCTTTAACTGTGGAGGTGTGGACTTCTTAATTTTGATATGTTCCATTTGCAGGCTGTTGAAGACCGGTCTCAACACAAGAATCGTGCCTCAGCTTTAGCTCGTTTACGCACTCTGCTAGCTCTTAAAGGTTTTGCAACTGTGCTTATCTTTTCTTATATCATTATCAAAATAATATAGCTTTATTTGGAAAGATCATGTGAAAGTATCTGACCTCAAAGTTCTAAAGGGCAGCCTTGGTGCACGAAGCTCTTGCCTATGCAGGGTCTGGGGAAGGGGCGGACCATAAGGGCCTATAGTAGACAGTCTTACCTTGCATTTTGCAAGAGGCTGATTCCACGCCTTGAACCCGTGACCTCAAGGTCACATGACGACAACTTTTACCGTTGCGCCCTGAACCCTAACCTCAATGTTCTATGAAATGTAAATGTGATTTCTGTGATCTGTTCTACCTTTTGGTTCTTTTACTATGAGACTAACTAAAAGAGCTCTATTTATCTAAATGATTATCTGAAATTTTTTAGGACATTTTATGATATTGAAATGAAACAAATCATATGCGTACTTCTTTTTCATCTTGATTGTTACACTGTGATATTTGAGTAGAGTAGCTAAGGAGGTAGCGCACTTCCTAGCAAAAAGAGATGATCTCTCCCTTTCTTAGTAATCTGCTCATTTATTGTCATTCTTTGCCATTTGAGAAAAGAAAATTGACAAAAGTTTCTCATTTCCAATTTACATGATTTGGATTGTAAAAAAATGCAGAGGATGTAAGTTATGCAATTGGAGCAACTTTTGCAGTTCTCTTCTTGTTTTGACTCTGATATGCAAATAAAAGAATTGCAAAATGTCGATATATCATTTGGATGGTTCCTTATTTTCAAGTTATATGAACTGATATTGGGACTCGCATAATGTTTTCCATTTGCTTCCCTGATAACACATGTTTGGTTATGATATGCATATTTCTCTTGAACTTGGATGCAAATGAAGCATCAAGTACAATTTTTCTTGCTTCTTAAAGTATGACGTAAATCAGATAGTTTGTAAGATCTAAACCGTCATCTGGAAGTTTCTTAATTTGGATCAGTATGGAATTAACAGAGTGGTTTATTCTTCTAGTGATTATTGAGTATCTCCAGCAGAAGAAAGAAGTGCTGCAACATATAGGAACTTTCTCCAAGATCTGTGCATTTTCTCATGAAGAAGTATTATGCTTTGGTTGATTAATAATGTTTCCTGTCTGAGTTTATCTTCTCATATTCTTTACATCTCACATTTTCTTCTGGAGGTAAGTCATGCAAATAGAACGCTTCTCCTTGATTATGAAACTAGATGCAAACCTTTGCATAATAGACACAGGCCTACAGTTATGATGGCTTATTTGAAGTTATTGAGACTTGTTCTCATACCACATGAACAAAGTCATAAAGATTCTTCACTAAATCTAAGCTAATGTTTTCCAGTGTTCCAATTCTCAGTCTATGTTGAAAAATTTGTGTGCCTTTGCTGATTGGTGGCATCTTTTTCTTTTGCACTAGTCAGGAACACAATAGATCTTGATGGATACATTCCACCTCCTGAGCTTCTTCAAATACTTCCTGCAAAGTCAACAGTTAGAGGATCAAATACTGGTCCACAAATTGGACCAAATAATCCGAAGTTTGCTTTGGTATCTTCATGCATCATATTCTGAATACAACTTTCTTCTGCTTTCAAATTTTGCACTTTGGTTTTGGCAAATGCAAGATGAGATTAATTACATTGACTCTTACACAGGGAATGCGAGCTTTATTGGATCTAATTTTTGCTGTTGATGGCTCCGTTTCAGAGGCAGCAAAATTTTTGGGGTACATGACTCTTGCATTTTTCTCCAAGTTTATGCCCAGATGTAGGCATATTTGATACTGTAAATTGACCATATATCTGGATCTATTTTCATGAATTTCTACAAATTATTTGTGTGATAAATTTCATGAACTCCATTCTAGATCAAAGTCGAAATTCTTAACAAATATCTTCAATTCCACACTAGCAAAGATGAAAGGAGACGCATTTGATATGTGATCTATATGCAAGGCTCATCAAATGAACAACAAAGACGAATGTGATAACCTCCTTTTATTGATACATGTTAGAGATCTCCCATGAATTGTGTAAACTCCAAAGAAGGACATATATGATGTGTACACCATGGGAGACAGTCAGAGGTTTGGCTTGGATCAGACAGACATGACAATTATTCATTTGAAATATGTTATTGTCATCGCCAAATTCAAAAAGTTCAACAATCTCATCTGATTCCTTTCTTTTAATCCTAAGGTGGTGCAAAACCTTTGGTATAATAAGAAAACTGCATGGTCAGTCAGACAAATACATGGGATTTAGCAATAAGACTTAGGTTTTCCTTGAGGTCACGGGTTCAAGGCGTGGAATCAGCCTCTTACAAAAATACAAGGTAAGGCTGCCTACTTTAGGCCATTGTGGCCCGCCCCTTCTCCGGACCCCGCATAGGCGGGAGCTTTGTGCACCGGGGCTGCCCTTTTTACTTAGGTTTTCCAAATGGAAAACCCCAAAACCAGGAAAGAGAACCAATAATTGTGAGGGAAGCAATGCTACTTACTCATTATGCATGCTTTTCCTTCCTGATCTTGCATAATTCATCACTTTTTATGTTGCATGCCATAAATGTTGTTATTGATGCTTCCATCTAATTTTGTAAGAAGTGTGAAGAAGAACCAAATGCAGAGGTTCTCTTGGCAGCTCGTCCTCTGATGTCTGTCTTTTTGTCTTTGTATATGTTGATTTCCTTTTCATCAGAGATTATGTAAACTTGATCCTTATTATTTATGCAATCAACTAAATTGTGTTTTGGTTCTCATATGCCTGTCATCACATTAGAAAGCATATATGAGTTTGATTGGTCTGCATTCTCCATGACGGTTGCAGTGTAAGCACTGGCGCTCTATCACGGTTGATATTATCAGACAATTCTCTTCGAAAGGAAGTAAATGATCTGAGGACGTCTGAGGTAGGAGGCAACTAGTAACTTAGAGTCCATTATCTAGTAATGATTGCAAAACATGTCCATTATTTATTGTATGTCTCAACTCTTTGTACTACATTATGTCATTGAAGCTTCTCTCCAGTTTTTTGGTTTTCCATCTTACATAAAGTGTGATATACTGTGCCTTCTTACTAGTACTGACTTTGAATCCAGATTGTCAATTTCATTTTGTTACTGGTCAAAATGATGAAATTTCCGATTTCAGTTGAAAAATCAGTTTGAGACAATATGAAATGTTTACTGGCCAGATTTCTGTGATCAGCCTGCAGTTTCAGTTGTATGGTCATGCCAGCCTAAGTGGATTTCAGCTGGTAGATGACTGTAAAATGACAAATTTTTGGCCAAAAAACTCTGAATTTATCAAAATTCAACATCTGTACCCTGAATTCTTTTTTAATTTCTACATATCCCAAATTTAGATAGTAGTAACAATTGCATTAGATCGTCTAAGAGTCAGTAACTCCATTTGAAAGGTGCTATGTTGGACGCATACCTGGCAAGTCAAAGCCTACGTGGAGGTTGACCTGATGATTTGGCATGGACTATAAAAGACAGAGAATTTTGGGATTTTACAGTTCTTCACTTTATAAGCTAAATTGATACTAATGAAGGTCGAAACCAGTCAGCTTGGCCATTGGCAGCAGCAGCAGCCCCCTCCTTTCCGTACTGCTGCTTGACCTCTGTCAACTCCTGTGATATAATCACCTGCATGGGACCGAGGCTCCCTTGTATGGTCATGTTGAGCAAAAGCTTCATCAGCCACAGTGGCCCCACCTCCTGCTTCTCTGCTGCCACAGCCATGTCGAGGTTCCTCGCCGGCAAAAGGTCCAGAACCGTCTTAGGATAGATGAATAGATTCTTATCTGGCACCAGCGTCTGTCCATGGTTGCACTCATAATCATGATGCTGAACCTTTCAAGAAACCAAAAACAGGGGCTGGAAGAATCAGCCAGCTATAAATCTAAAAACTACACCTCCAAGGTTGTATATCAGGAAATACATTCCTTTCAACTGAGGAATTGAAAATTCCCAAACCCTAAGGTTGTAATTCTTCTTGTATCGTAAACTGCACTTATTTGATTAGATTTTATCTGAATTGCGGATTCCTCTACAACCGAGACCGAGTAGAAAGAGATCAAAGGTTTCTAAAAACAGAGAAAAAACATCAGAAATATGTGAATATTTCTTGCATAAATTCACTGCTGGAAATGGAAGAAAACATAGAGAGGAGGATTTAGGGCAAGTTTCAATCAAGTTACAGAAATAGAATCAATTAAGAAAGAAGAGATTGAAATTATTGCAGAAATTCACTGCTGGAAATGGAAAAAAATGTAAAGAGGAGGACAAGTTACAGAAGAATCAATTAAGAAAGAAGAGATTGAAATCATTGCAGTTAGAGAGAGAGAGAGAGAGAGAGAGAGAGAGAGAGAGAGAAGAAGAAGAAGAAGAAGATGATGATTGATGATTAATAGATTGTGGAGACGATGCCCACTTGATAAAAATAGCAATGATAGGGATGATCGATGTTTTCGGAGTTTAAGTGAATTTCAATGATACCCACTTGGTAAGATGGCACCAGCTCTCCCTACCCTGCTCGTCTTCCAGCTCCTGTTTTCAGTTTCTTGAATGGTTCAGCATGGGTCTATACTGCAATTCTAATTGCTACTTCGAATAAATCAAATGGAGGGGAAGAAACCTGCAACTCTAACTCTAACAGGGGTCTACTCTTAGAACAGGGAAGAAGACAACATGAGCTGTTAACTTTCATGTCCATGCCAAATCATCAGGTCAACCTCCATGCAGGGCTTGACTTGCCACATATGCATCCAACTCAGCACATTTTAATGGAGCTATTGACACATTTTAATGGAGCTATTGACCATTAGGTGATTGGTGCAGTTGTTACTACTTGAAAGATTTGGAATATGTAGAAATTAAAAAATAATTCAGGGTACAGATGTTAAATTTTGATAAATTCATGGTTTTTTGGCCAAAACCCCTAAAATGACTTGAATGATGCATACAGTTTCCTTCCTCTTCTTTTTTCATTTTTCTCTCTCTTTTATTAGGCAAGCATGATGGGGACCATCATCCCACATTTTCTTTTTAATGTTATGTTATAGTTTAGTTTACTTGGGATATTTACCACCAAGGGTATTAGGTTACTTAGTGTGATGTGACTTAAGTAGGGAAATTTTGTTTTGTTTTGTTTTTTTTTTTTTTTTTCTAGATTAGGGTTGGATGTTCCCTACTTAAGATCTTTGTCTCTTCTGTGTAAGAGTTATTGATGAATAATAAATGAAAATTTTGTTAGATTTGGTGGATTCCTTGTTTTAGCTTCACGCCGTGTTCGGTACAACGCCGAATTACTATCATTTCATCCTATTCTATAAGTTAGTACTTTTCCACCTTGTCTTTTAACGGACGATTTCTGAGCTGTGTGTGGTTACATGATTTGCATCGGTAATAATATATAATTCTTATCTTGCATTAAATTTCTGAACCTTAGATCCGAAGCTTAATTAGGACCGTTTGTCAATTAAGGGACAATCTGAATTGAAACATCGATCTTACCTTAATCATTAGAGATCTGGCATGGTCTGCAAATCCTGTAACTCATTGTAGGTTATTCATGCTAATTAAGACTGATTTTTTGCATGTTAAAGTGCTCGTCATAGTTTAATTTATTTTTTCTTATTTAAGTTAATACTGATGTGATCTCAGCATATAGATTGGGTCATTTTATATGCTGTCCTACATCAAAGCAGGGTTTTAGAAGGATACCTCTAACTAAATAGTTTCATCCTTCTTCCTCCTTCATTTTCTTCTTTCTTTCTCCTACTTCTGCAAGTGGTTTCAAGTAGTAATTTTTTCAATAGGGTCTGGTAAGTTGACTGCAAACATGACTTTACGACAGAAAAACCACAAAATATTAATGTTTTCAGCTGACCCAGTGGTTGATAGCTTGTATGAGTAGAGAAACCTCTTGATAAATTACCTGATAGCTTTAGTTCTTTTTCCTATGCGATGAATGTCCCACATGTGTTTGCTATCTGGTAGTCTTATTTTCCTATTTTTTCCAAATTTGAAGATCAATTTCTATGGATTTGGTTGAAGCTAAAACTTTTTGCTAAAACATTGCTGTTTGGCCCAGATCAAAATCATCATCTAGATGATGACTTTGGTATAAACTAAGGGCCATGAGATCTTTTTCCTTTATGCTAGATGTTGAATTTTATGCTCTATAAGAAAAGACATTTCAAACACCCTTTAACTCTAATCTACCAGTGTTAGTAAAAAACACTATGGGGGTCTGACAGCATACTTAGTGCTAATATTTCAGTTCTGCTGCAAGGAGAGGAATAATTTTCATAGTTCACATCTGAAACTTGTTCAGTCAAAACCTTAATATGTGGACTTATTCAATTTTTACAAACTGAACAGAATGCTTGGATCACGGCCAGCAAAGAAAAGCATTCTTTAGGTTTCCATTTTAAGTATTGAATTGCTATCCTAAATTACTAATAAACAATTATATGATGCTGTATATGATAAAAAATAGATGTAATAATCAAGCTGTAGATCAGTAGATCTACCCGCTTGTAATTCTAAAATCAAGGATGTTATGTATAATTATAATCTGCTGGTAGAAGTAACAAAAAGAACTGATTGGTCTATGGTAGACTGTGGTGGGTAGTTCTTCAGACAGTACACTGTCCAATTCATGCACTTAGGTTGCTTGGGAGATGCCTCCAAAACATCGCAATCACCTTCATAGTCATTTTGCAAAACTGAAGATAGCTTTGTACCAGTGCTTGAATAGTGCCTAAAGAGGTAGAAACAAAAGAGCTGAGCAGTTGAATATCAGAATGAGAGAGAATAAAAATTAGGGTTTTTAGTGATTCATTTAGAATTAATTTTCTAATCCTTTTAGTTAACACATGTAGCTGTAAATGACTTTCTATTAATGTCTTAAAGATGTTACATAATTGTAAATAGACATAATTAGAAAATGGTAAATGAATTAAAATATCAATAAAAATTTAAGTTAAAATCAGCCTGATGGGTCTGTAGAAGGAAAGAAGAAAGAACTCCCAAATAGACAGTAGATAGTAGCGATCGGGAATGATTCAGTATATGTATTCCCAGATGATGGGTATTACAACCATTGATGAACACCAAGTTCTATAGAAAATGTTAACATTCATGGAAATTCCCTGCCCAGGCCTGTCTGTCTTCTTCCGATTTCTTTTTTTTCCTCCCCCTCTTCCTTGCCAATTGCCTCCCTTTTATCTTCACCTCCCAACCTCCTCCACCGTATATCTCTAGCTAGTAACTACCTAATATTCTGCAATCATCTCTCAATAGATTGGATTCTAACTACATCTCTTAACCAACTGGATTTGTAACTACCTGAACAATTGGATTGTAACTACATGATCCTTAACTGACTGGAAAATCATCTTTCAACAGACCCGCTTCCTTCTTCTAGAATAGGTCTGGTATATTGGTGATGTAACATTACCCTCCCCTAGTAGTTTCACCTTGTCCTCAAGGTGAAGTCAGGGAATTGGGACTAAATGCTGTCAAACAAATCCCACGTACTGTTATGGTCTGGTAGGCCATGGTAAAGGGGCTTAGCAGTGGAATGGACTCAAGACAGTCCAACGTATAGAACTCTTGCCATCTAGATAGAGCATCTGCCACACGGTTGTCCAAACCCGACTTGTACTGAATTTTAAAGTTGAATCCCGCTAACTTGATGAACCACTTCTGCTGGTCACTGTTCAAGATGTGTTGATCCATGAAGAAACAAAGGCTTTTTTTATCTGTCCGTATATTGAAGTGCCGACCCAATAGATGGTGACACCATTTCTAGACTGACAGCACAATGACCATGGGCTCTCTTTCGTATACAGATTTGGACTTGGCTTTAATCGACAAAGCTTGGCTAAAGAGGGAGATCTATTGGCCCCATCTAGGCAACGTCATGGTGAGGTTCCTGTAGTTGGCCGCAAACTCACCAAGGGTCTGCAACGATGCCACTCCAAGAATGAGGTCAACACCGTGCAACTCGAAAAGGTGGAAGTCCTAGTTAATCTCCATGATGGGTTACCTTGATTTGATGTCCCTTTGCTAGTCACTTTAGTCTGTCTGGTAGAGGATGAGGCTATGCCTTCATTTGATGTCCCTTTGCTGGTCGCTTTAGTCTGTCGAGTAGAGGATGAGGCTATGCCTTCAACTTTAGTTTGCTCACTAACTCTATGGAAGCAACATTCTCACAAGCACCACTATCAATAATAACATCACATACCTTGCCATGTGAAGTGCATTGCATGTGAAATATGCCATAATGTAGCCAATCATCATCATCATCATCATCATCATCCTTATGAGTGGCACTTAAGCTTCGTTGCACCACCAACATCGTAACTTGATTGGCAGGAATGTTGTCTTCTTCTTCAAAACTGATTGGGACTCTTCTTCTTCATACCCGGATTCTTCTATCATAGCAAGCACTTTGTGGTTCGGACATTCAGGGGAATATGTTTAAGACCTTGACACTTAAAACATCTCCATGCATTAGCACTAGAGGAAGGAGTTTGCTTATTACTATTATTCTTTGTTTGATTTGGTTGGGTTCTATTATTAGGTGTTCCATTTAGAGTTAGCACTCCCTGTATTGAAAGTGTTTCTTTCCAAAAGATTTTTCGACACCCTTTTTAAGAACTTCTGTTTGTTACTTCTCAACTATCAAGGCGAACTTTCGAGCATCATTGAACGACCAGTGCTGTTGCAAACGTATTGTGACTCCAATTCCCCCTTTTAGTCCGTCCAAGAAGCTTGCTAAGTTTGCTCGTATGGCTCAACCACATCACTCTTCAATAATAAGTGTTCAAACTTCATGATATACTCTTCTATGCTCAAGCTCTTGTCTTGAATTCTGAATTTTAAGGAAGGCATCCATCCTGTAGTTTTCAGGAAGAAACATTTCTTAAGTTCTTTCTTCATCATGTTTTTATCTTGTGCTTTCCATCTCATATTCTTTGCTTATTTAAATTATCCTACCATAAAGCAACATTTCTTAGCTTAAGAGATATGAGTTTTACCTTAGCATCTTCCGAAAACTCCTTATATTCAAAAGTGCACTCTGTAGAAAATTTAGGAATTCATCGGGCTGCATCTTTCCTTTAAATTTTGGGACCTTACCCTTCACTCCATATAGATGAAAATCACACCACCTTCTTGGAGCATTGCTTGATGACGATTTTCGATTTGAGGCTCGGCTTCTGGCAAAAAAATAATAGGAATCGTCTAAGGTGTTATTAAAAGATTTAATGTTAGATTTCTCATTTCTATCACCTTGGTTGCTTAGTTGTTCTAAATGCTCTTCAAATCTTTCTATTTGTCTCCTCAAGTCATCTATTTCCAAGTCTTTAGCATTCTTATTTGATGTAGTTGTTTGTCTTGCACGATAGACCATTGTAACCTATAGCTCTAATACCAAATTGACACCAAATGGCTGGGAATTAAAGAAAGATAACAAAGTTAATGCGGAATAGTCATTCTTACTCAATGGATACCACCATCGAGTTATAGAATGTTAGATAAAGATAAATAAAATGACCACTTATTTGAGAGTTTATCCTTCCAGAGATGCAGAGTAATCAACACTATAGGAATCAAGAACGAATTAGTTCACCATTCTTGAATACAGAGACACCACCAAGAGATATAGAACTTTAGGTTGCATTTAACTCACTACCACAAGGATACAGGTCACTGACGCCTTGAGGATACAGAGCTAAACACATCTCACCACACTAGGAACCCACCAGGTGATATGGAAAGGAACTAAGATACACCACGCCTATCTTAGTCCAATGTAACACACGTCTTAGTCCAACTAGCAAAACACATTAATTTGCACTATAGTGAAAAACGTCCTTGAACATTGCAACTAACCTCTCTCCAATTTGATTCATATCTAAGGTATTTGTAGATGGGAATAACCCTCCTAAATAAGTAATTACAAAGCTACAAAGGAACTATCTAATTACAAGAGTTACTTAGTCTAAGAAGACTATCTAAATATATAATACTTCTCTTCAAGACTTTCCTAATCTTGGTTATTGCTACTCGCTAAACATCGGGTAGTCACTAATCACATGCAAGCAACTTCTAAACTTATACAATACAAATTAGCAAGTTTCTAAATTCATAAACATCCCTAGCAAGAACTTTCCTAAGGTAGTTAGTATCTTTGAGTAGTTAACACCTTTAACTCCTTGACCAAGTAAAAGCTTGTAGGGGCCCTTTTTTGGCTGTTCAAGCTTAGAAATTTTGATTGGTCTATGCTTGATCTTCAAGGATGCCATCTGAAACGTCCAGCACATCATGATCCATGAGATCTCCAAGATCTATTCCTTGACATCCAATTGATGCAAATAATATGTGTTTTCCAATTTGGCTTAAAAACGTCTCTCTTGGAAAATCAAAACCGTTGAATCTTTCCATTATAATGATGTGTCCTTCCTTCCATGAGCAGTCATACTTATGATCTCACCCTCTAAGTTATTTTGAAGTTGATCTTGGCTGTCCAAGGCTAGATCGCTTAAGTCACCCTTATCCTTTTTTATCCTTTATCAATCTTGGAATCTTTGGACCTTGAGTTAGTGTCTGAGGTTAAAATTGAGTGGAATTGGACAACTCTCCTGCTAATTCCACTATTTCTTGCAGCTCCATATGTCAAGACTTATCATCCTAAATAAGGTTACTTAGTTGCCTTGACTAATTATCATCATCATCAAGACCTTATCCCAATTAGGGGTCTACCACATGAATCTTATTCCTCCATTCCACTCTATTAAATACCATGTCTTCATTTAGTCTCAAAGTTTTTAAATCTTTCTTCACCACTACTATCCACATTCTAGCTTTATGTTTACACCCTTCCTTGACTGATTATCAGATAACGGTTATACTCATTCACATGCTACACACCATATTGTGCAAGCTTTCACAAGCTTTGCAGCCAACTAAATTCAAAATATAAGATGGGTTCACCCTTGTTGACATGGTTTAATAATCTTGATTTTATCCATGTTACAGAAGCTTTTCTAAGTTGTAATATCTCTTGGAAATCAAAATTTTTATTTGCATCAGCCAAGAGAACTGCATGAGAGAACCCTCTATTTTTAGTTGTCTGCTGAACTTTTAAATGCCCAATATTGCCACATTATAACTTGTATTTTCTTACAGGGTATGAAGCCTCTCAAGTAAGAGATATGAAAAGCTGTAGCATCTTAAGAAGGTAAGGGTATTTTGCTTTTGGAACTTCAAATTTTTTGGCCATAGAGCTACCATTCTATGAGACCAGAGTTTATCAGTATCATCCCAGAGTGATTTCTGTTGACAGAGATGAGTGACTCCTAATCATAACAACGACAATATGAAGTGTCCTTTCTTAGTGAGGATTAGAATGATGCTGTTAACTCTTGTTAAAAAGCGAATGGTGTTCCAGTATTCAAGACGTAGGCCTACCTTTGTGATGGGCCTCCCCTTTCACTTCCAGTGGCCTTGCAAATATTTACATTAGATTGTCCTAAAGTTTCCATTGAATATCCTTAGGGAATTGAGTCTAGACTATTCTACGTTCTTTTGTTGTTGTGCATTGGTGGGCTCTTGATTGCACAGGCAGTGTCGTCTAAGAAGTGTTTTCTGGCAGTGGGTTATCCAAAGGCGTTCACCAATTAGATGATCGGTTGTCAATAAATTATCATGTTGTTGCAGCACTATTTAATGCTGGCTTGTGTGCATTGGCAAATGCAGGTCCCAAAGATTAAGGCCATCATAGCAAGTGTTGGATCCAGTTGCACAGATTAAAGATTCCTGAGGACATCAGGAAACACCATTTAGGATGGTTTTAACATAGCCTAGTGGAATATCTATCCACTGACCATGACTGATACATGAGGTCGTCTGTTGCTCAACGTTCAAGCTGAACGACTACAGATGCTTTCCTGATAGCATTTTTGATAGTATGAAAGTGTCTAATTCACCATTTACATTAAATTTCCTTTTCTGGTATTTGTATTGGTGTTCGTTTGTATCCAAACAAAGAAATGCCTCAATGTTATTGTTTAGGACACTGGTACGTTTTTGTTCATTTTACTGATATCATCGTGCTCTTAGTCGAAAGTTTCAGTTCTATATTACCTTATCAAACAATCAATACCAAGTATTTAGATAGTTTATAGGGTTTTTTGCAGATTTGCCATTTCATTTTTACGTTTTTGCAAAAGAATCCAAAGTTTTTTACCTTCTACAGATTTGTCATTAAGTTTTGCAAAACTTTGTAAATATGTCATTCCGTTAATTTTTCACCGTAATAATTTTTAAAATGTCGAAAATATCCCCATCATCTCTCACCCGATTTAAACATTACATAAAACAGGTCTGTGTTTCTGTGTTTTATTGCTGTGGAAGAAGACCAACGACAGCAGACAATGTCGATGGAGAACGATGTGCAGAGTTGGGCTCGTCTTACCACCAGTTCGTCTTATTGAGTTTCAGCAGATCAGTAAACAAGTGAAGTGTTGTCGACCTCGTTCCATGAGATCCGTTAAATGCTTCAGGTATAATTTTGTGATGAACATAATTGCAAACAGTGATAGTGTGATCATGGTGTAGCATCCGTCTCGTGAGCTATCTGCTAGATTTCAACTGCTCTTTGATACACTCGGTTTGATTTCTTCAAGCGATTTGTACTGCCTGTTCATTGCCAGTATGCTTCAAACACTTGGATGAGAACTTGTGAGGACGCTGAGTCGAGTTTACTTGAAGCATGATTAAAGGGTCAGGATTGTCTAATCACTGTGAAATTAGCGGAAATGAGCATGGATAGGTTAGATTTGATAAAGATGCCAATTGCTCCAGGCATTGTGGGTCATTATATCTACGGTGCCAACCTGCTGGCTGCCAAGGCAATTTTTGCACCGGCAAAGACAAACACAGCAGTGTACGAGGAAATCTTTGAAATTAGCTTGACAGGTCCTGCTGTTCGGCAAAGAAAGCCTTGGTGCAACGGTTGAGTTGTTGTTGTGTAACCTAGAGATCATTCCTCTTTTCCAGACTCACATACTTGAAAGCTTCATACAATGGGACTTTTTGTGTTATACTCCTTTTCAAGACCTACATACGTGGGAGCTTCATGCACTGGGCTGTCTTTTTTATCTTTTTCTTTTTTTTCTAGTTCCTGCAGTTTGGCGCCTTGTTGATGAACCTTGAATAAAGTTATTCATCAATAGATCTTAGCCCAAAATAATAGGTAAAATTGCTTAAAATCAAATAGTACGCACGGTTCTAGGTATGTTTTATTTATGCTTAGCAGGGAATTAGATCAATATCTGTGGATAACCTATCTATGCTTTTCATCCCCATGCCAAACAACCAAAGGAGTTTAGAACTTCATAAATAGATATCTTTTAGACTAAAAAAATAAATCCAGAGGGGATCTCACTTTCTGCAAGATATTGGTTGATTGTCTACTGGATAACGTCTTCTGGAAGATGCAAGTGGTAGCACTGGCTAAATTCACAAGCAAATCTTTTCCATGATCTCTCTCCCAGTGGAAAAGCTAAAGTGTTAATTGCAGGAGCATGTTGTTCGCACTCAACTGTCTTCCTCTGTTCGCAAAATTAATCACGAATATTCCATGGATTGAGAACCATGTGACCAAAAATAAGCTTTGGAACTTGTATTATGGGATGTAAACACTGTTTAAAGATAACTGGGCTCACGTTGTTTTTGGTAATTCAAACTTATTATCTATGAATCAAATAATCTTAACCTTTGACTGGCTACCATCAACGTTGACTACTGCTGTCGTAGGTCACAGAAACATAGATAACACAGATCTGACTTTCATAATGTTTAAACAGGGAGAAAAATGATGGGGGTATTTTTGACATTTTAAAAATATAAAAGTGAAAAATTAACAGAATGCCATATTTGCAAAGTTTTGCAAAATTTAATGGCAAATGTGCAAAAAATAAAAAACTTTGAATCTTTTAACAAAAATGTAAAAAAGGAATGGCAAATCTGCAAAAAACCCTAATTTATATTACATAAGTGATAATAATAACAACAACAATAATAATAAAAGGTGACTCAATGCCACAAAAGTAGATCAGTAACTCTGAAACTGGAAAATTCTTCTATTTTCCTTAGACGAAGCAGGCTATCATGGTATTGTTATAGGGTGTTGATGTGTTCAGCAAGTGCATGAGCTATTGTTGTATAGCTATGCAAATACGGGTCGATCTCACAAGGACTCGCTTTAGAATTTTAGAGTTTCTTTTATAAAATTTAATTATTTAAAATTCAAAATAATTACGAAAAATTAACAAAAAAAAATCAGACTTCATCTTGAGTTTACCAATGAAATTCTAGAAGTCTAATTTCAGGAAGAATAGAAAAAGAAACAATAAAACCTTAATTAAAACTAAAACTAGAAAAATTAAGAAAATCTAATTCCCTAGCTAAAGTATTGTCCAATTTCTTCACTTCGGGTCTAAGAAACATTGATCAGACTCCTTAACTATATTCAACATGCCATGGATTAGTGATTAGATGATAGAGATATAATCTAATTAAAGAAATTAAGATTTAACGGCTTAAATCTATTTTCAGAATCCAAAATGAAGATCAGGAACAGCAATTACACTAGAAACGATCCTAAAACTATGCCAGAAAATTTAATTGAAATTCTAAATTTTCCTTCTAATTTTTCTCCTTCCTTTGTAGATTTAGTTTCCTATTAGGAAACTCTCTTCTCCCCATTTAGCACTCTTCTTCTTTAGGAACCTCTTCCATTAGAAAACCTTCTTGATCTTCAACTAATCTGCACCATTGATCCTTGATGGATGATCTGTAACATTGATCCATAGCAATCCATGCCTCTTTTAGTTGATCTGCAAAATAAAAGATTAAATTAAAATCATCTAAATTGCACATTAATCATCTAATAAACTCTAATGATTATTTGACCGTTGATTTTAAAAAATTAAGGTTTGGATGGTCAATTTGAGTTAAGTTTAAAATCAAGCTAAAATTTGCAAATTTGAATAGTTAGATAATCCAATTGAATGCTAAACTAGGGGTCTTTTAGGCAAAATTAAGCATTTAAGACACCCCCCAACCAGCATTTTGCTAGTCTCGAGCAAAACATGCAGACAACTTTTTTTTTGCTTCACAAAACTGGTACAAGGTGCCACTTTTGTAGGTACTCACGATTGCTTTTAGCACATGCAATAAGCTCTTGAACCCCTAGGTTACCCCTAGTGGATGAGTTAGGCATCGTGAGGGTTTGCAGTGAATATACCCACAAAATTCAGTGAGGTCAAGTCCCTATTTCATCTCAGAGAATCCTTATTCATTAGCAATTTTACTAGTTTTTCACAACTTAATGAAGAGGATTTGACAATTTTACCCATCATACATATATTAAAGAGCTATTCCTCAGAGTGCATATGTGTGTGTACACCCACATAATTCTTAACTTCCAATTGGATATGCTTACATTCCATTCGAAATCTGCCTTGACCTCAAATCCTCACAGGTATACGCTAAAAAATAAAACTCTCAGATAAGGGGTTTAACATATTTCTCTCATTATGTGACCGAATCCGACAAGCTAATGGTTTACATAATTCTTTTAAATGTTCATGAGACAAAGGAAAGTAATCCATAAGAATGGATGTTATCACCAAGAATATTAGGGATCTTTTACCTTAATTCTTTCTTTTTATCTCCTCTTTAAGGCTATGTCCACCCAAGATCAATAGGTCTTTAACCAGGACAAAATGTAGGCTTAGGACAGGTTTAAAAGAGAAAGGTATAAAGATTTCAAAGGTTCAAAATGGAGTAGATGACTTCAATGAATATCTTCTAGGACAACTTTTCTTTTGGGTTTGTTCTTGAATTGAATTTCTCTTTCAGATTTTGGCCTTTCTTTTTCTTTTTTTCTTTTTCTTCTTTGGAAGAAAGACAGCTAATTTTTTCTCACTTCTTTGACTTTTTGTCCTATTTTTGAATTTTTTCTACTCTACTCATTTTGAAGATGGGTAGTGGTTATTTATTTTACGGGGTTATTCTGGCTTAAGGTGAATGGGGTTAAGAAAGAAAAAGGCTTACTAATAGGCTCAAAAGGCTAACTAGTGGTATCCTATATTGGGTGGGCTTTATGTCTCTAGGCTGAGCAAGGATAGCCTATATCATTTCCTAGGTTTCCTAAAGCCTATCATATTCAATAAAGTTTTGGAATTAAAGCTATTACTCCTCTTTATTCTTAATGTTTAACCAAAACAATGATAACAGGATCATACTAATATATGTATGCTAAAGAAAGCAGAGAATTACTTATAACTCTCCAAAAGAAGATAGTCTCAAACTCTCATTAGGTTATAGGTCTCCATTGGTTTTCCTCAAGGTCTCTATGTCATACCTCTATATTAGTCTTGATTACGTCCTGTGTGTAAATGGTTTCCGAGAATTAACTTTCATAAAATGCTTCAACACATGAATGACATGCAAAACTAATCATATGCATTCCCATTAAGAGGTGAAAATAGTATATTTACTAAATTTTGAACATCCAGTTCTCATCACAGTAAGGGAACTCTACTTTAAAAACTCTCTTTTTTTCCTTTTTCTTTTTTCAAAAAAATTTTCAAAATTTTTTTTTTAAACTCTAGAAAATTCAAAATCTCTATGTGCATCTACAACCCCCGACTTGAATGAAACATTGTCCCCAATGTTGGAAAACATAGGATTCTATATGAAAGTTGAGTGATGTAGACTCTAAACCCTTGGGTTGCCTCCTAATAAGTGCTAAGTTTAGCGTCTTCAGCCAGACATAATGATGAGTGCAATGATGAGATGTTGCAAGGCTCATGGAGTGGTAATCTAAGGTGGATCATGATACTCATGTGCCTCTAAAAGTGTCTCATCAATTTCAAGGTCAGGCATTTCTAGGAACGGTTTTAACCTTTGACCATTGACCTTTTGGATTTCTCCATCCTTTTCAATCTCGATGGCCCCATGAGGATAGATTGTGCATATTATATAAGGTCCAGTCCATCTAGATCTAAGTTTTCCTAGGAATAGATGCAATCTAGAATTATACAGTAAGACTTTTTGACTTGGTGTGAAGGATTTTCTTAGAATATGTCGATCATGTATAGCCTTCATTCGGTTTTTGTACAATCGTGCAGACTCATATGCATATTTTCTCAATTCCTCCAACTCATTAAGTTGGAGTTTTCTATGGGTTCCAAAAGAATCTAAGTCTAAATTTAGCCTTTTGATAGCCCAATATGCCTTGTGCTCTAACTCTACTAGTAAGTGGCATGCCTTTCCACAGACCAAGCGGTAGGGTGACATTCCTATAGGGGTTTTATATACTATACAATAAGCCCATAAAGCATCAATAAGTCTTAGAGACTAGTCCTTCCTATTTGGATTGACTATCTTTTCTAGAATACGCTTTATTTCCTTATTGGATACCTCTACTTGACTACTAGTCTGAGGGTGGTATGGGGTAGCTATCCTATAGTTGACATCATACTTTTTCATTAAATTCTCAAACACCTTATTATAAAAGTGTTTCCCCCCATCACTTATTATGGCTCTTGGAGTACCAAACCTTGCAAAAATATTTTCTTTTCAAAACTTTACCACAACCTTGTGGTCATTGGTTTTGTGGGGTATAGCCTCTACCCACTTGGATACGTAGTCCACTCCTACTAGAATGTATAGATTTTCAAAAGAATTAGGAAAAGGTCCCATGAAATCTATGCCCCAAACATCAAAAGGTTCTATGACAAGGTTTGGGCTTAAGGGCGTCATATGTCTCCTTCCTAAACTTCCTAACCTTTGACACCTTACACATGCTGTGCAGTAAGTATGTGCATCCTTAAATATGGTAGGCCAATAAAATCCACACTGCAAAATTTTTGCAGCTGTCTTTCTAGAGCTAAAATGGCCCCCACATGCATGGTCATGACAAAAGGAGATGATTTGATCAGGACAATACTTGAATAAGTACGGGTCATCCCAAGTAAAATATCTAACCTCAGTTAAAAATCTCTTTTTATCTTGTTTGATCCAATGATTAGGCATTTGTCTTATAACAAGATAATTAACAATATTTCCATACCAAGGTAATTGGGAAACATGCAATAACTGTTCATCTGGGAATGACTCAGTTATAGGCCCTTGATCGCTAGTGTGCTCCACCACTAATCTAGATAAGTGATCTGCTACTACATTTTCTAAACCTTTCTTGTCCTTAATTTCTAAGTCAAACTCTTGTAGTAGTAATATCCAACGAATCAACCTAGGTTTTGCATTCTTTTTAGAAACAAGGTACTTTAAAGCTACATAATCCGAGTATACTATAATCTCAGTAGTGGAATAGTTAAGTTATGCATCATTTAGTGTTTTACTAGCATAATATATCACATGGGGAAGTTTATCAATGCACTGCCCCAAAACAGCTCCAATGGCATAATCTGACGCATCACACATTATTTCAAATGGTGTGTTCTAATCTGGTGGTTGAATAATAGGTGCAGAAGTCAATTCAGCCTTAAGTTGCTCAAATTCTTTCTTACAATCCTCATCAAAGTCAAAAGTGGCCTCCTTTGTAAGTAAATTACGACGGTTGGCTATTAAATCCACCTTTTCCTTATCAACTTCTATCCCATTGGGTGATATTATGTGGCCTAATACTATTCCACTCTGTACCATAAAATGGTACTTTTCCCAATTTAAGACCAGATTCTTCTCCTAACACCTTACAAGGACTAACTTCAAGTGGTGCAGGCACTTATCAAATGATGACACAAATACTAAGAAGTCATCCATAAACACCTCAAGGAATCTTTCTACCATGTCTAAGAAAATGCTCAACATACACCTTTGAAATTTAGTTAGAGTGTTACAAAGCCCAAAAGGCATACGTTTGTAGCGAAGGTTCCAAAAGGGCAAGTGAAGGTTGTCTTCTCCTTATCCTCTGGTGCTATAGGAATTTGGTTATAACTGGAATATCCATCCAAAAAACAGTAATAGCTATGTTCGGCTAACATCTCTAGCATTTGGTCAATGAAAGGTAGAGGAAAATGATCTTTCCTTGTGACCACGTTCAAATTTTGATAGTCAATACAAACTCTCCACCCAGTCGTCATGTGGGTGGGGACTAGCTCATTATCCTCAGCTTTTACTACTGTGACCCCAGATTTCTTAGGTACAACTTGAACGGGGCTGACCCAAATACTATCAGAGATAGGGTATATGACGCCAACATCTAAGAGTTTTAGGATTTCATCTCTAACCACGTCCTTCATGTGGGGGTTCAGTCGCCTTTGAGTTTCCTTAGAAGGTTTTGCATTTTTTCTAGATGTATCCTATGCATGCATACGACTAGACTTATCCCTTTTATGTCTGTTATCATCCACCCTAGAGCAGTTTTATGTTCTTTATCTAAGTGTGATGCTATTATTACAAGTAAGGTGTCATCTAAGCCTAGATATGAATATTTCAAGTTATCAAGCAAGAGTTTCAAGTCCATAGAAGGTGGTTGCTCTATTGAGGGTATGGGGACAGAGTGGGAGTGGTTCCACATAGGGACCCCACCTAGGCGTATCCATGAGTGGTGCAACATCTACAAGATTGTTTACCTCCTCAATAGACTTGTCCATGTCAAATTCTCCATTAAAATGCATCAAACAAGCCTCTAGTGGGTCCAAGATGGACCATGGTGAATGAATCTCATTAATTAGACTCTCTATTAGGTTGACATCACAAGGATCATCGAGGTCTAAATGTTGTTGATTGGCATTAAAAACATTAAGCTTAACCTTCATGTTGCCAAATGAGAGTTTCATTACACCATTCCTCCAGTTAATAATGGCATTGGACATTGCCAAGAATGGATGCCCAAGGATAACTAGGATTTGACTACTAGGATTTGATGTAGGTTGGGTGTCTAGCACAATGAAATCAACAGAGTAATAAAACTTATCCACCTATATCAAGACATCTTCAACCAAACCATGAGGTATCTTGATAGATCTATTAGCTAATTATAGTGTGGTAGTGGTTGGTTTCAACTCATTGAGTTTTAGTTGCTCATAGACAGAGTATGGCAACAAGTTAACACTAGCCCCTAAGTCAAGAAGTGCCCTATCTATGACATGATCTCCAATGATGCAAGTGATTGTAGGACATCCTGGGTCTCTAAATTTTGGTGGGGTCTTGTGTTTAATCAAAGAGCTCACTTGTTCGGTGAGGGAGGCTTTCTTTTGCACATTAAGCTTTCGCTTTGTTGTGCAAACTCTTTTAAGAATGTGGCATAGGCGGGAATGTCTTTAATTGCATTGAGCAATGGTATATTGATTTGTACATGCTTAAACACTTTTATTAAGTCATTGAAGTTTGATCCCTTCCTAACTTTATTCAATAATTGGGGAAAAGGGGCTTTAGGCACATAGGGTGCCTCCACTGTAGGTTCTATAGGATTGTTCTGTCTTTTCTCTTTTTCCTATATTTTTGTTGCCTCTTTTTCCTCTACAATTTCTTTAGCCTGCCCTTCTTTGTTATCGACATGAGGGTCCCTCTACTCGCTGCATCTATCATTTGTCTATTTTAAGGCATTAATACCTCATAGAAGTATTGAACTTGCTGCCATTTCTCAAATCCATGGTGAGGGTATTTTTGTAGTAGTTCATTCCACCATTCCCAACATTCGTAATATTGTTCATCATCCCTTTGTTGGAAATTTATAATTTTGTGATGTAGGGCATTTGTTTTGTGAATAGGGAAGAACTTGTTCAAAAACTTTCTAGACAATTGGTCCCATGTATGTATGGGACCTACCTCCAAGGAATTAAGCCATGACTTGGCTTTGTCCTTAAGTGAGAACGGGAATAACCTTAGCCTAATTGAGTCATCTAAAAAATTTTGGAACCTAAATGTGGCACAAATATCAAGGAACTCCTTGATATGTAGGCATGGGTCTTCTCGGTCTCGACTATAAAAATTAGGGAGTAATTGAATTATTCTCAGCTTTAACTCAAAGTGGTCAGCATTAGTGGGAGGTAAAGCTATGTAGGAGGGGGTATTTAGTTAGAGTGGCGCATAAAATGTGACGACTCGGGTTTTCTCATGCATTTTTTTTTTAATTGCAATATCTAATTCCTAAGGTGGGATGCATCCCTATTTGAAAACCATTTTATAAAAACCATGCAATGCAGCAGAAAACCTTTTAGTTTTTGAACTCATTTGAAAACCCTGAGTGTCGTTTGCTTTCACAACAGTCAAAGTACTTTTTGAAAAACTTTAGAAATCATAAGTGTTTTTCCCTAGATCTATCTAGTCACAGTACACAGCCCAACTGTAATTAAATACAAGTACATGTCCAAAGGGTTGAGAATTTACTTACATATATAATTGTTTCCTTTTTTATTCACTTGCTCGTAGTACTAACATAGATGTCCTTTACTCATGGATGGAATTATCCTGAAAAATGTTATGGATAGGGTGAGTATATACTATACTCAGTAGGAGTCTATCACTACTAGTTTTATAATGCATGTGATGTTTAAAAATCATATGCTTTTTTTTTAAATCATGTGCATGTCTGAATACTCAAGTTCAATATCGATATAAGAATCCGTTATCAAACTGAAATACTAACGATTTAAAGGATCACATAATCCAAAATCGAAAGTATCATATACATACATATATCATAACATTATGATATGCATAAGATGCTTCGTGGAATCCAACTCATGGATCTCTAGTATGGTATGGTCGACCAACCTCATATCATGCCATATGCAATGCAAATAACTCCACAAAACTATAGGGTCCAACTATGCCCACGACCTCCTCGCCGTGTGGTCCTCGAGTACCTGAGGACACTCGGTCATAGCCTCCACGGGGCCTATGACACGTCGACTCAGTGCCATGACACCAGTGGTAGCCCCTTGTACCACATGCAGTCGATGTAGGGGCTTGCCTCTTTTTGGGCGTGGTACCCATCCACCTAATAGTGGTAGAGGCCGGGTGGCCAACCTGCACCCTCAAAGATAGCACCCACGGGCTTACTAGCCCAAATCACATAAGATCAAATAAGCCAAAACCTCTTTTCAAAACCTGTCCTCTTTGGGTCCCTCACAACTGCCTGGCCCTCGGCACTTCAGCGTCTTTTGGCAACCCTCAAGGACATGCAATCTTTGCAAGAACTTAATGCTCATAGATCATGCAATGTATGCAATAGTTTGCAAAACATATCTATGCATAATGTATATACAAAACATGTCCATGCATAAAGCATTTATCACATGCATGTTGAACAAGTCATATACTTAAATCATGTATTTGCAAAACAATCATAGTTCTTTTAAAAGAATCTAGTAGCGATAGAGGACCTATCTGACTAGGTTGCGCTAACCCCTTTGTCCTCAGACGCTCCTGAACATGGTTTGGGGAATCAAGGTTAGTTTGGCCTATCTTTTATGGGTTTTAAAGTGGTTGGTCTTATTACTTAGGCATTAGGGGTCTATCCCTATGCCTATGGGTGTCCTAAGGTCCTAATTGGGCCTTGGTATCCTCAGTTTTCCAAAGGTCAAGAGGCCACGCGCCACCATCCTATTCTAAGGGTCATTCCCACCATTGGTTGGGCCTTGATAAGGGATTTTATAGTTCGGATGTGTCCATGTCGTCAACACGGACACAATGCCTTTCACGGCGCCTCAATCAGAGCTCTAGATCTCAAGTTATAAGCATTTTAGTGTCGCACATACATAAGGGTCTCAAGAATGAAAAGACGGAATGCTAGGGCACTGCGCGTCTGCGTCGTGCGCCCTGGCTTCCTTAAGGAACAAGAAAACCTGTACCGCTAGCGCGCTGCACATCTGCTGCGTGCACCTTAGCGGGCATGTCTACAGACGCGCCGGGTTTTCCCGCCCGACTGTCTCTTTTGCGGGCACGTCCCTGGATGCGCCCGTTTGGTTTTTCAAATGGGACGACGTGTGACGTTTCGATTGGAACGTCTTGTTTGTTGGGGAACCGGGGCGTCCTCAGGACACCCTGGTTCGACCCTATCTATCCAGTGCGGCCCAGGGGACGTCCCTGGGTCCTTGGTGAGTCTCCAGGGCTCCATTTTGCATGGTTTTTCATGCAAAAACCTAGGGAAATTGACCTTAGAACTACAGTGGAGATGGGTTTTGAGGGATCTTGGGCATATTTGGCTCGTTGCTGGGTTTTTCTCCTTGTTTTCCCCTCTAGGTCACTCCTCCACAATGGTTTTCTTCAACATTTTGGGCTGCCATTAGAGGCGCCTAAGAGCTCTATTTATAGAGCTATGAGAGGGTTCTGGAGGGGGCTCTCACCGCCTTTGAATGGCGGTGGAGAAACCTCCAGAATGGCGGTGATTTCTCCTCCAATCACCACCGTTCTAGAATCCTCTAGGAGGTGGAAGATGAAGGGTGCCCGTATCAAAACGGGCCCCTGTGTTTTGCAGCTAAATCCGTTTTTGTAAAAATTACAATTTTGCCCCTGAACTTCAAAGGGTCATAACTTGCTCATTGTAACTCCGTTTTGGGTGATTTTGGTCTTGTTGGATTCCTTTTTCTGAGATGCATCTAATGGTACCATTTTTAGGACCAAGTTTCTGGGTTCAGTCAAGGCAAATAGTGAAATGACCAAAATGCCCTTATCTTCAAAACTGAACTTTTCATGGGATTTTAATATTACAAAAATTGGGGTTATTACAAAAAATCTCTAATAGTATTGTGCTCAATCTCTGCTGGTGGTTCAGCCATAGGGATAGGAACTATGTTTCTTTCCCCTTAGTTTTGGATGTGTTGAATCTCTAAATTTAAAGGTAGTAGCTTAGGGTTCTGGGATCGACACCCTTACATGAACTATTCCTAATTAAAAATGTCTAAATGCTAACTCTAACTCTATGTGATGCAAGCAAAAAGGCAGAGTCAAACACCTTAGGCTAATAAGGGATATACTAATTTTCTTGAATTTGTATGGGGACAACACTTTTAATTAGCCTAATCTAGTGCTCTTCCTCTCCTTTAGACTTGATTATTGCTTACCAGTTAGGTTCTTTGCAAGGTGGTTAATAGAACCCTCGTGTAAGGATGCGTTTTGTAACACCCTTAATTTTTGATAAAGAAATTAAATAAATATTGAAATTAAGAATTTCAATGAAAATCAGGCTAGAATATTAGGGTTATGAAATATGCACTTCTCATAGAAGTGGAATCAAGGTATGAGAGATGTATAATTGAAAACATATGCGACAAACGCTTTAAAATGACTTTAAGCACGATAATTTCTGAATACAAATGAAAAATCTGTATTTTTCTTCATTTTAATGAATAAAAGGGAAAAATAGTAATTTCACAAATAACCAAGGCTTAAGACCTCAAAATATGAAATGTACTCAGAAATACGAATCCAACACTACTAAGTACGCTCAATTTCGAGCCCGGGAGAATAAAATGGATTTTTCTCCATAAAAGGGTAATTTGGTCTTTTCACACACATGTGGGGCCCACAAGGGACCCACAAAGGGATCCAATATCTAGAAGACAGCCCATCATTAGTCAAACCACTATCACCTGCTAGTGGAGAAGGAGGTGGTAGTGGGAATCCAATGATATTTAAATATTCAAAAGAAATAAAAGTCATGATTTCAAGTAATCATGAAAAATTCCAAATACCTCTATAAATAGCTCCAAAAAATACAAATTTTTTTTTCCTAATGGTCCTCACGAGGTTCTCTAGCTTGCTCTAAAATACCAGCTCCAAAAACCTCCCTAAACTGCCCCAATTTCTTCTTCTTCTCTACTTATTTTTTTCATTGAGGGCGTGTCCACAGACGCACCAGATGCTCCAAATCCAAGGGAGCTGTATGGCGCGTCCTGGGTCGCATCTTCCCCAATGGAACTGGGTTTCTGCTTGGAAACCCTATTTCAATTATCCATCCAATTGTAACCGTTAAAACTTCATATCTACCGTTGGATGTAGTCGAAAAATGGTACTCTACAAAAGCCCCTTGTTCTCAAGATGATCCATCACTAGATCTCCACGTATTTCAAAATGAAATGTAGCCCAATACTGTTTACCATCTCCAATAACGTTTTAAAGAGATTATGACCAATCCAATCATTCAACAGTGATCTTGTACCGTTGGTATCCTCTGAAATGGGATTATCTGCAAAACCCCCATGGTTTCCCACATTCTCCGGCAATGACGATGGAGAAATTTCATACTGTATATATTGTCGGCGTCTAGGGTTTCTCCATCTTCTCCGGTGGGTTTTCTTCTTTTGCGGTGAACTTCTCTCCCTAAGACTAGCACAGGTAGGTACACTGGCACCCCCTCTTTCCATTCCGACACCTCCATGGTGTTTTCCGGTGAGGATGGGAGCTCCCCAGCAGTTGATCCGTTGGGAATGACAGATCAGGCATTAAGGGTTGAGATCTTCTATTTTTTTGGCTTAGATCCAAGTTCTGAGCCATTGGATGATTTCCTAGGGTTCCAAAACCCCAGGAGATGAAATCTGGGCCATTGCATGAGATGGGTGGAGGAGATCCAGCCACAGGCAATCCGACAGTCCAGATCAAACTGTCTTGCCTGTAGCCGGTCACCTCTGCCCAATCACCGGGGATAGGCGATAAAGGCGTGGGATGCGGGTCGCCCCGTACATGTAACCCAAATCTGATCTGGGCCATCCATCTAGTTAACTGAAATCTTATTTTTCTGATTCAAAGCTTGATATAGCTCTGATTTTAAATATGAAAATTATATGGACTCCTTGTATCTTTTAGAATGTACTGAATGTATTAGATCCATATTTTAATTTGTATTTACATAAGTTATTTAAAAAAATCAGTACCCATGATCTTAGATCATAGCTCAGATGAATTTAAAATACAAATCTAAACATATGGATGTCTTCAGAGACCTCATAAAACCCTAGGATCATGTTCACAATCATATTTGTATTATATATACATGAAGATATGTTCCCAAAACAGTAAAGATGAAATTTAGCCCTTAAAATGGGCTGAAATCTTAAAATCTTAATTCCGATCTCAATTGAGATCCAAATTGAGATTGAAAAGTTTTTATGGATTGCTTGTGATAATTATAATGGAATGAACCTACAAAATTTTTATTTTAAATAATTAAATTTTCTGTAATTAAGTGGATAAGTAACTAACATCCTTGATCTACAAGATCTAGGATGATCAGACTACTAATACCTTGTTGGATGATGATTTTATAATTTCTTAAATAAAATTAGTGTCTTAAATGGAATTAATTAGGCAGATCCTAAGAGATCTAGCCTTAAGAGTTACTAAAATCCCTAAAAATGAATAGTATCTCCTAGATCAAGATGATCTAGGATGATTGGACTGTATGCATGTATTTTGATGATGATCTTGAGATAATATCATATGGATTTAATGAATGGATGATGAGGATTTGGGATAGATCAAGATCTATGCCCTTAAATGGTATAAAGTAACCTAAGATCTTCTTGATCGGGTAGATCAAGGAAGATCAAATCAATGGATGAGATAAATTAATGATTTAATAATTAAAGTACATCAATATAAAATGTTGGATTTAAAATAAAATGAAGGATCAAGATCTAAACCCTAAAGAGATGAAAAATGAATATGGATCAATTAAGACCCTTGGATCATGATAGCATGTTGATTTCTATTTCAATTATTGAACATAATTGTCTTTCATTGCTTAGTTGAGTTAATTACAAAATTGTTTATTTATGCTTTAAATTTATGCTTAAGTAATGGAAATTTCATGGAAATCGAATTAAATGAAATTAGAAGGAAAGGACATTCACTTTGAATGTATGACATGGACTTAATGATAGTAAGGACCATAGTTAGTAGGATAATATAAGGAATATAAATTCCTTGGTCCAAATTAGGAGTATAATAAAACTCCATGAATGACATTTTAGTTCATGGATTTAATTAAAAACAATTAGAAAGAATACTTAGAATTAAATGCTCATAGGAACCTTATGAAGAGTTGAGTTAGGGTCAAGCTAGTGAATGATGGACATAGTGGTTAAGGGGGTTATCTAATAGAGCCACGCTCTCCCCCCACCTTCCGTTGACGTTTGTGAGGTTTAAACGCCTCCTTACATGAGGATTGAAGTAGCCACTTTGTGTTCAACCATTTAACTAGTAAGCCTTAGCCAATTGGACATAAGAGGAGCTTCTAGACTTAGGATGAAATAAGCTACCCTCAACCAATAAAACATTAATTGGTTGAGTAATAATAATGAGAGCATAAAATGTAGTAAATCATCTAATCCTAATAAAAATGGTAATAAGATAAGGATGATCAAACAAGATCCATAGGATCTTGGATGATAAAAAACAAATACTAATGTAGTATTGTATTACATGTGTATATGTATAGTATGTATGCATATGTAGAAGAACATAGATAGAGAATCCATACCCTTGATCAAATTTGATTCAAGGAAAATTAGGGTGTCATCTATAGGAATACATACTTGAATAGAGAAATAACCGTATACATATGGTTTGACAGATGGATGAATCCAGACTATGATGGATATTGTAGAAGAATACACTTGAGAAGTATGAATCAAGATACTACTTTGAGGTGGGTGGATATACAAAGATATATTAGAGGTTCATGTGTAGACATACATGATTATTTGTCTAAAATTATAGACCTTCATTGTATAAGTATACTTAGTACCTTAGCATAGTCATGATCCAAACAAGTGGTCCAAAACACGTAATCCAACTAAGTGATCCATAACACATGATCAAACTAAGTGATCCATAACACATGATCAAACTAAGTGATCCAAAACATATGATCCAATTAAGGGATCCAAAACATATGATCAATTAAGGGATCCAAAACAAATGATCCAATTAAGGGATCCAAAACATATGATCCAATTAAGGGATCCAGAACATATGATCCAAACAAATCCAAAATCAAATGATCAAACAAAGTGATCCAAAATATGGGATCTAACCAAATGATCAAACAAAGAGATCTAACCTCATAATCTAATCCACTTGATCTAATTTAATGATCAAGTTTAATGAAGTGAAAGTATTGAGATATGAATACTAAGGAAACCTTAAGAACAGGGTATGTACAATATTCTAGCCTTAGTTAAATAGACAGATCATCTGATATGTACAATATATTTTCCATACAAGTATGGAGGCTTGTGATTTTGTTTCACACAGAGATAGAGAGTAGGGATGCTATTGTGATGACTCGAGTTTTCCCATGCATTTTTAAATGAAAAATCTAAATTCTTAAGGTGGGATCCCTATTTGAAAAACAATGCAATGCAGCGGAAAAATCTTTTATTTGAAATCCAATTTGAAAACCCCAAGTGTCATTTGCTTTCACAACATTCAAGGTAGTTTTTTGAAAAGCTTTAGAAATCATAAACATTTTTCCCAGTGTCTACCTACCACAAAGACACCAACTGTAATTAAATACAAATACATGTCCAAAGGGTTGAGAATTTACTTACATATATAAGTGTTTCCTTTTTGATTCACTTGCTTGTAGCACTAACATAGATGTCCTCTACTCATGGATGGAATCATCCTGAAAAATGTTAAGGATAGGGTGAGTATATACTATACTCAGTAGGAGTCTATCACTACTAGTTTTATAAACAATGCGATCTTTAAAATCATGTGCTCATAAAAACATATGCATGTTGTTCGAATAATCACGTTCAATATCGATATTAAAAGCTACTGTCAAACCGGAATACTGACGACTTAAAGAAATATCATAATCCAAGTCGAAAGTATCATATATCATAATCATAAAAATATGCATCAGATGCTCAACTGAATTCAACTCATGGATATCTATCATGGTATGGTCATCCAACCTTATATCATGCCATATGCAATGCACATAAATTCACGAAACCATAGGGTCCAACTATGCCCACGACCTCACCGCCGTGTGGTCCCCGGGTACCTAGGGACACAGGATCATATACCTCCACGGGGCATATGACACTTCGACCCATTGCTGTGACACCAGTGGTAGCCCCTTGTACCACATGCAGTCGAAGCAGGGACATGCCCTTTTTGGGCATGGTACCCATCCACCTAATAGTGGTAGGGGCTAGGTGGCCAACCCACACCCCTTGGCATAGCACCCACGAGCTTACTAGCCCAAATCATGTTCGATCAAATAAGCCAAAAACCTTTGTTCAAAACCTGTCCTCTTTGGGTCCCTCACAACTGCCTGGCCCTCGGCACTCTAGCGTCTTTTGGCAACCCTCGAGGACATGCAATCTTTGCAAGTACTTAAATCATGCAATGTATGCACTTGTTTGCAAACCATATATGTGCATAATGTATATGCAATCATTTACGAAACATGTCTATGTACAAAATGTTTATCACATGCATGCTGAATCAAGTCATGCTAAACAAGTTATATACTTATAACATATGTTCTCAAAACAATAATAGATCTTTTAAAAGAATCTAATAGTGATAGAGCACCTACCTGACTAGGTCGCGTTAACCCTTTTTTCCTCGTACGCTCCTGAACATGGTTTGGGGACTCAAGGTTAGTTTAACCTATCTTTTATGGGTTTAGAGTAGTTGGGTCTTATTACTTAGGCATTAGGGGTCCATCCCTATGCCTATGGGTGTCCTAAGGTCCTAATTGGGCCTTGGTATCCTCAGTTTTCCAAAGTTCTAGTGGTCACGCGCCACCATCCTATTCTAAGGGTCATGCCCTCCTTTTATTGGGCCTTGATCAGGGATTTTATGGTTTGGATGTGTCTGCGTCGTCGACACGGACACAACGCCTTTTGCGGAGCCTCAATCGGAGGTCTAGATCTCAAGTTATAAGCATTTTAGTGTCGTACGTACACAGAAGTCTTAAAGACAAAAAGTCAGAATGCTAGGGAGCTGCGCGACTGCGTCATGCGCCTAGGCTTCTTTAAGGAACCAAAAATGTTGCACTGCTAGCACGCTGCGCGTCTACGGTGTGCGCCTCAGCAGGTGCGTCTGCAAACGCGTAGAACGTTTTTGCCTTTTCTCTCTTTTGAGGGCGCATCCTTGGACGTGCCCGTTTGGTTTTTTAAACAGAGGTCGACGCCGGTCGACGTGGGACGTTCCTATTGGATCGTCCCGCTCATTAGGGACCCGGGTCGTCCTCAAGTCACCCTGGTTCGACCCTGTCGAACCAATGCGGCCCTGGGGACGTCCCAGGGTCCTTGGTGGCTCCCTAGAGGCCTATTCTCCATTGATTTTCATGCAAAAACCTAGGGAAACTGACCTTGGAACTATGGGGGAGATGGGTTTTGAGCGATCTTGGACGTACCTGGCTTGTTGCTGGGTTTTTCTCCTCATTTTCCCCTCTAGGTTAGTGCTTCATGCCTGGTTTTCTCCAAGGTTTTGGGCTGCCATTAGAGGCACCCAAGAGCTCTATTTATAGGGCTTTTAAAGAGGGTTCTGGAGGGGTTCTAACCGCCTTTGAATGGCGGTGGAGAAACCTCCAGAATGGCCGTGGTTTCTCCTTGAAACACCGCCGTTCCAGAAACCTCTAGGAGGTTGAAGATAAAGGGTGCCCGTATCAAAACGGGCCCCTGTGTTTTGCCGCTAAACCCGTTTTTGTAAAAATTATAGTTTTGCCCTTGAACTTCAAAGGGCCATATCTTGCTTATTTTAACTCCGTTTTGGGTGATTTTAGTCTCGTTGGATTCCTTTTTCCGAGGTGCATCTAATGGAACCACTTTTAGGACCAAATTTCTAGGTTTAGTCAAGGGGACTAGTGAAATGACCAAAATGCCCTTATCTTTAAAACTGAACTTTTCATGGGATTTTAATATTACAAAAATTGGGGTCATTACAGCTATGCTAGGGAATTTATGAGGGTTTGGCCACCCACTTCCTGAAAATTATATGATGATACCATGCCCAAAGAGAGGCAAAATGTCGGGTGGGGCAATAATGGGAAGGCCTCACTGTGACAGCCATGGTCCACGCCATGAGGACATGGATTGATTATTCGACAGTTGGTATCAGTGGAGGATTATACAGTTATTCAGGCGCCCTGTACGGATTGAGATTTTAAGCATAGTAGTCTTAATGTATTTTGCATTATGATGCACATATGATAGGCATAGTATAATGCCATGGCATGATGATATGATATTACATGAGTTCCTAGAATGAAAACCCCATATGATAATTGGCTAGGTATTGCTCTCCTAAGTGGGAGTATAGCTAGGGGAAGTAACAAGTTTTGAGCAATCTTCACTATATTAACTAATTTGTCATGTACCACATAAATAATGTATATACTCTATGTGGAGAATACTCATGAATGGATAACCATGATGAAATAAGGACTGAGGTATGTATTCTTATGTGGTTGAAGTAGTATGGTTTTGTATTCCCCTACCAAGCATAGCTTGCTGAGGTATTGTACATGTTTTCATGTTTACAATACCTCAGATACAGAGGAGGGTTAGAAGCTCAAGATTGTAGAAGACTTAAGAAGATGTGGATGAATAATTAATCAAGATACATCCTCTTGAAGACATGTATTTTATTTGAGGGAATTGCATTGTATTGAGAGTTTTTAATGTATGGTGAGGTTTGTAAATTTTGGATTATGTAATTTGGACAGGTATTGTACTGATACCGTGCTATAATGTGAACCATTGGATGGATCCTGAAAGTTTAATAAAGTCATATTCCTTCAATGGAATTTTATTTTGTACAAAAATTGTACTTATGTATGTATGAAGTGGTGACTTAGGTTTTCAAAAGAAGTTTTAAAAGAAAAGAATTTTCGCTACTTTGTTTTGCAAATTCTTTTTACTGAGGGGATGGCCTTGCCTTTGAAAAATATATTATAAAATGTGTTTCAAAAACCTGGGTTGTCACACGTTTAGACCTCACAAATGTCAACAGGAGGTGAGGGAAGAGCGATGCTCTATTAAACAACCCTCAATAACCACAATGCTCAAAATCTACTGGAGTAACAATAAATTGCGTCTTAGTAAGAGGGTCCTACGAGAATGTGATAGCCTTATAAGTCTCTTCTGATTGATTTTAATTTGATTTAAAGGTTGGGGTAACGCGCTTGAGGTGATTATCCTAGGTAGGCCAAGGAGTGGTGATGAAATCCACCCTTGATCTTATGGCGGTAGGGTGCCCTTACTAATTAATTCAACACTCCATGGTAGTTCGATTAGCATATATGTCGCCCTAAAGCATTAACCGTGTCCTAAGATGCAATAAACTAATGCAAAACCCTAAAAATGCAACAATTATAAAGGATGCTTTCTATATGCAATTAAACTACCAACCAATGCAAAATTATTTTAAATGCAAACCCTAATCTAGAAATTAAATGAGTGAGAAGACTTACAATAGGGTTTCTGATGAATATCAAGTGTGGGTCACCTTGTCTCACACTTGCCCTATATTATTACAACCCTTTAAAAATTAAAATTAAAAGAGAAAATTATAAAGGGGCCTCATTACAAGATTCATTAAAAAAAAAAAGAAAAATTCCTAATGTAAGAAAGCAAGGAAAATCAATTTAATTCATAATGCTCCACTTGACAATTTCCCAAAAAAGAAAAATAACAATTAGTACCAATTTCAGAAAATAAAGTGGTTATGCACTGAAAAAAATTAAATATGCATCTAAAAATTCCTAAAATATTTAAAAAATAAAATTCCTAAAATATTTAAAAAATAAAATTCCTAATATTTTTTGTATTTTTAAAAAAATTTGGATTTTTTAAAATTAAATTCTATAAAAACTCCATTAGGAGTCCCTAGCAACGATGCCAAAACTTGTTGATATTTTTCACAAGTACATGGGCTATTGTAGTATAGCTATGCAAATATGGGTCGATCCCCACAGAGACTCGCTTTAGAATTTTGGAGTTTTTTTATATAGAATTTAATTATTTAAAATTCAAATTAATTGAGAAGAATTAACAAAAAAAATTCAAACTTCATCTTGAGTTTACCAATGAAACTCCAGAAGTCTAATTCTAGGAAGAATAGAAAAAGAAACAATAAAACCTTAATTAAAACTAAAACTAGAAAAATTAAGAAAATCTAATTCCCAAGCTTAAGTACTGTTCAATTTCTTCACTTTGGGTTTAAGAAACATTGATCAAACTCCTTAACTATATTCAACATGTCATGGATTAGTGATTAGATGAAGGAATTTGTCAGATTCATCAAATTGATAGAGATATAATCTAATTAAAGAAATTAAGATTTAACGGCTTAGATCTATTTTCAAAATCCAAAATGAAGATTAGGAATAGTATTTACACTAGAAACAATCCTAAAAACATGCCAAAAAATTTAATTGAAATTTTGAATTAAAATAAACAAGAAATTAAAGATTTTCTGTGGTTGAACCAGTATCGTTCATTGAATTAAACAGTAAAAGTATAACACAGTATATGAATAAGTCAAAATCGGAATCACATAAAACTCAAATAAGCACAGTATCGGGACTTGAAATGTAATTTAAATCATTTTGTCAAGGGCAATTTTGGAATTTTCCTGAAACTCCCTTAAAACTTCCGTCAAACAGAGTTTTCCTTCGCAGGAGAAGATAGAGATGCCTGAGAAGATGGGTTGTAGATGCCTAGGCTAGAGCGGATGCTACTGATCTGGGTTTGTCGTCTAGGCCGGTGATGAGATTGTGCCAGTTTTGTGCTGGGCAGTGGTGAGGCAGATGGGAGTAGAGGATCTGGGCGACTTTGAAGGGGAGAAATCGGCCAGCTGGGCAACAAGTGATGGGTTTTGTGGTAGATGAAAGAGGAAGATGGTTGGTGGATCTAGGAACTGGAGTTGATGTGCGATGGAGAGTGGGACACCATCTGGAAGAGGGTGGAGTGAAGATGACGAGCTCAATAGAGAGAAACAAATGGGGCTACAGTGCTCTACTGGGGAAGTGTGACTGGTGATGGGGGAGAAGGTGATACAGGCTGTGTTGGTGATGAAACAAAGAAGAAGAGGATGGGGATGAGCGGTGAATTGACAGAGCAAGAGAGGGAGAGTGAAAGAGAAGAACGAGAAAGAGAGAGATGGAAGGTGCGATGGAAACAAGAGCTGGGGTTGGAGTGTTGAATGGAAACAAATGTAAAAGGTAAAGAGAAAGAAAATTTATGGATGAAAGCAAAGAGAAAAATAGAGGAATTAGAATGGTAAGCAACAAAGGAAAATAAAACTAACTCCAAAAGAAAAGCCTCTCCCCCCTCATACGGCTCCCCTCTTTATAATTATTTTTCCTTCTAATTTTTCTCCTTCCTTTTTAGATTTAGTTTCCTATTAGGAAACTCTCTTCTCCCCATTTAGGACTCTTCTTCCTTAGGAAACCTCTTCCATTAGGAAACTTTCTTGATCTTCAACTAATCTGCACCATTGATCCTTGATGGATGATCTATAACATTGATCCATAGCAATCCATGCCTCTTTTAGTTGATCTGCCAAATAAAAGATTAAATTAAAATCATCTAAGCCTCACATTAATCATCTAATAAACTCTAATGATCATCTGACCATTGATTTTGAAAAATTAAGGTTTGGATGGTCAATTTGAGCTAAGTTTAAAATCAAGCTAAATTTTGCAAATTTGAATAGTTAGATGAATGAATTGAATGTTAAACTAGGGGTCTTTTAGTCAAAATTAAACATTTAACATTGGGCACAACTGCAAGGTGAGTTGCCATGTGATACTTCAGATTGATGAAATGCCCAACCTTTGGTTTATACAACACATGCGTCTGATTTCTCTGAGTTTGAATTTTTTAACATACTAAAACCATATATTAGCTCGACATGGCACCTTGGGTCTATGACTCTGCACTAAATAGACTTGCTATGGCCAAAACTACAGAAGCTAAACCTTACAAGTGGATATAAGATTTCAGCACAGTCGCCCTTTCAGAGGAGACACGGTTGACACTTCCATCTAGCATGGATAGTGAAGACCCACTTGGGAGAATCATAACTTCTTTAAGTGAGCATCTAGATTAATACTGGAATCAACTCAAACTTCTTTCGTGCTTTCCATGGGTTAATCCTATTCATCCGAGTATGTGATCAAGGCTTTTATATGGTAGATGAGTTACTAAAAGCTCACGACGTCTGGCATATACAAACATTTTAGCCATGTGATTCATCATATTAGAAGATATATCTACCCATCTAAGGCAATGTTGGTCTTGACTGAACAAAGTTACCTCAGACAAATTTTCTAGAATATTTGGCTCAATATGTCAGATCCAAGCCATTAGAGAAATTACTTTTTGACCTCGCTCATTAGCTACCAACATTTATGAAGCATTAACTAGAAGCAATATCGGTACCAAGCTAAGCTCAACAATCAACTAAAATCAAGAGCACTTATGACCTGCATTAGTTTTAGCAGTGAGGTTGTTTTGAGCATTCACTTACAAACAATCAGATTCAAGCCCGACCTAAGACATAGAGATAAATTTCCCAGAAATCAGGTGGCACTGAAACCGCTACTTCTTGGCCTTGGAAAGACATACCAAGACAAACTATTGTTATGTATATCATATTAGATCTTTAGTAGTTAGTTTGTTATGTTAGTTGACAGATGTTAGTTCTTTAGCAGTTAGTCTGTTATGTTGTTTGATAGTTGGTAGTTATGAGTTAGTGGTTGTAATAGCTCAAAATATAGATATACGCATAAATGAATAACAGTAAGTAGCATGATACTTCTCATCAACCTTTTCTTTATCTCTTCTATTTCTCTTCTTCTTCCTTCTCTGGAGAGTGGCTTCTCTCGAATTAGGCAGTTACTTCCATTCTTTTCCTTCTTGACCATAACATTGGTATCAAAGCTCGATCATGGTGGACGGTACATGCCTTTCTCAATGGTCTAATTTAGTGCTTAAACATGACAAAATCTTGGAAGGACTTAGCCAACAAATGTCTGAGATGCAAGAAGTGCTGAAATTGTTGGCTACGAATGTGGCTAACTTGAGCAATCAAGTGACCAACGAAGGAGGTAGCTCTAGTGGAGTTGAAGGCGGAAGGTCTTTTTCGAGTTCTCATAATGCTAACTATGGTCATCATTAAAATTGATTTTTATTAGAATTCCCTCAATTTTCAATAGATAATCCATTTCAAGGGTTTTATAAAGAAAAATAGTACTTTCAAATGTGTGAAATTCCTAACGACTTCTTATTATATGGGAATGAGGCCTTGGTATGGTTCCAAGGCACGGAAGAGGTAGGAACTTTCACAAGTTGGGATGCTTTTGCTAAATCCTTGCAAATTCGGTTTGGAAGCAGTGCCGACAATGACCCAATAGAAGCTCTCACCCAATTGAAGCAAACTTCCTCTGTATCTCAATACAAAACCCAATTTGAAGCATTAGTGAATCAGTTGAAGGGACTTTTTGAATATCACAAATTGAATTGTTTCTTAAGTGGCCTGAAGGATGATATTCAACTTCCCTTATGATTGTTAAATCCAAGCTCTCTTAATAAAGCATTTGGTATGGTGAAAATTAAGGAGGAATGCAATGCATCTACAAAGAAATCCTTGGTTGAGGTAAGAATTGTTCTTGATTGTTCTTCTAATCTCAAATCAATTCAGCCATGTAAGAATGAGGAGAAATCTTTTTGGGTAAGCCTTAAATTCCAGATAAGTTTCCTGTGCAATGTATTAGTAGAACCAAGATGGAAAACATAGAAAGAGGACTTTGCTGTTATTGTGAAGAAAGGTGGAAATAAGGGCTTAAGTGTAGGCATCCCAAGTTGTTTGTTTTACATGATTTGGAATTTGATGGTGTTGAGGAAGACATTAATGTAGTTTTGGATCAAGAAAATGAACAACAGGATCAATTACTTGTTTGTGAAGAAGATAGGAAAATTTCTTTGCAGTCGATAAATGAAAATTCTAATGCTATGACCATGAAGCTATTGAGAATAATTGCTAGTCACAAAGTGATCATTCTGGCAAATATAGGGAGCACCCACAATTTTCTAAAGGATGATATAACCCTTCGAACTCAACTGTAGTTGATAGACCATCGTTCTTTGTTGGTGAAGATCATAGAAGGTTCTGTGCTCTGTTCGAAAGGTAATATCCAAAATCTTGCTCTCAAGATCCAAGGTCAACTATTTAGCCTTGATTGTCATTTTTTACCTCTTGCTGGATGTGATCTTGTTTAGGAGTAACTTTGTTGAGAACACTTGGTTCAATATTATGGACTTTTGATAAGTTGACTATGAAGTTCACTGTTAGTTCAAGATGCATATTTTTGCAAGGTAATTGTTCTACTCAATCCTTGTTCATGGATGGTTCTCAAGTGATGAAAGAGTCCTTTAAGGATGTTAGAGTTATTCATTAACTAGATAACCACGGCATCATCAAAAGATCTTAATTCTTCTTATCCTGTGGCAAACAATGTACTTGAGGAGTTTGCTAATGTTTTTTTCAGATTCCAAGTGGGCTGCCTCCTAAGAGATTGCATAAGCATTCTATCAAATTGAAGGAAAGTACTGAACCTATTGGCTTACCCCCCTATTGTAAGCCTTTCTTTAAAAAAACTGAAATTGAAAAATTGTAAAGGAACTATTGGAATCTGGCCCTATCAGATGCAGCCATAGTCCTTTCTCTTCTCTGGTTGTTAGTTAAAAAAGCTTATGGTTCATGGCGCATGTGCACTGATTATCGAGCCCTTAACAAGCAAACTATTAAGGATAAGTTCCCAATCCCTCTAGTAGATGAGTTAATATATGAATTATATGGAGCTATTATCTTTTTCCAAGCTTGATTTAAGGTCAGGTTACCATCAAATTCGTATGGCTAAAGAGGATGTTCCAAAAACTGCCTTTAGAACTCACAAAGGGCATCATGAGTTCTTGGTTATGCCACTTGGATTGACCGATGCCCCTTTCACATTTCAAAGTTTAATTAATGGAATATTATAGCCTTTTTTGAAAAAATTTGTGTTAGTTTTCTTTCACGATGTCTTGGTTTATAATAAGAAGATGGATGAACATGTTGAGCATTTGAGGAAGGTGTTAAATGCGTTGAAAACTAATGAGCTCTATGCTAAGTCTTCTAAATGTAAGTTTGGCTATTCAAAAATTAATTACTTGGGTCATAATATTTTAGTGGAGGGTGCATAGGTTGACATGGATAAAATTAAAGCCATTTTTGACTGGCCAGTGCCAACCTCTCTCAAAAGACTGTGTGGGTTCCTTGGGTCAGAAGGCTATTACAAAAAATTCATCAAAGGATTTTCTTCCTTAGTAGCTCCTTTGAACCTTTTGCTCCAAAAAGATGCTTTCTACTAGGATGATTCTACAACTCAAGCCTTTGATAAGTTGAAATCTGCTATGATTAATCCTCTGATGTTAGCTTTACCTATTTTTTCACAATCTTTTACTATAGAATGTGATGCAGTAAATATAGGAATGGAAGCAATGTTGATGCAATGGAACATGCCAATTGCATTTTTTAGTCAACATTTATAAGGTAGATTGATTGCTTTATCTTTCTATGTGCGAAAGCTATTGGCTCTTGAATGTGCAGTGCAGAAATGGAGGCCGTATTTAGGGGGATCTTCTTTTGTGATAAGAACAGATTAGAGGAGACTTAAGTTTCTAGTAGAATAGAAAGTAGGAACTCTTTCTTAGTAGCAATGGCTTACAAAATTACTTAACTATTATTTTTTTATTGACTATAAGCCTGGTAAAGAGAATATTGTTGCAGATGCTCTTTTAAGAGTTTCTGACTGCAATCCCTCTTGGGTGGCTGATCTTAAACTAGAGTATACAACTAATAAGGAGATGCAGGAGTTAGTTCAAAAAGCTCAAGCACAGCTCAATCCTCGGCTGTCCATCTGCAATGATATCTTGCTTTATAAGGGTAGCATTTTCTTGATTCCTTAGTCTTCTTTTGTTTCAAAAGTTCTTTCTTTGATTAATGATCATCCCATTGAGGATCATGCTGGAGTTTTGAAGTGTCTTCATGCTACTAAGAGTGACTTTTATTGGTCGGGTATAAAGAAAGACATTTGACAGTATATTAAATAGTGTGATACTTGTCAACGACATAAATTTGATTTAGGTAGACCTTTTGGACTCTTCTAGCCTTTGCCTATTCCCGTAAGACCTTGGATGGATATTTCTTTAGATTTCATTAAGGGTTTGCCTTTATCAAACAGGTTTTCTATGGCAATGGTTGTTGTTGATTGTTTCAGCAAATTTAGTTATTTCATTCTTACGGCACATCCATATATTGCTGCTATGGCTGCTTTTACATTCCTTACCACTATTTTCAGATTATGGTGTTTTCTTTACAACATGGTTAGTGATAGAGATAAGATCTTCACTAGTGCTTTTTGGTAAGATTTGTTTCAGTTGCTAGGGAGTACTCTTGAGCTATCATTTTCCTACCATCCTCAAAGTGATAGGCAATCTAAGATTGTGAATAAAGGTTTAGAGCAATATCTCAGATGCTTTACTAGTGATAAGCCTAAGTTGTGGTTTTCTTAGATTCCTTATGTTGAATATTACTTACCACTTCACTTCATGGTTCTTTGAAGATGTCTCCTTTTGAAGTGTTGTATGGTTTTCCTCCTCTGCCATGGTTGGATTATGTTTCGGGGGTCTCTAAGATTCAATCAGTGGAGGAATTCATGAAGCAAAGAACTGCTATTTTTCAGTCTGCTAAGCATAATCTGATTTTTCCCCAAGAATGCATGAAGAAGGTCTATGATAGGCAACATAAGGAGAGGGAATTTGAAGTTGGTGAATGGGTTTTCTTGAGAGTTCAGCCTTACCACCAGAAATCCATTGCTTTGGATCACAATTTGAAGATTTATCCTCAGTTTTATGGTCTCTTTCATGTGTTATACTAAATTGGTCAAGTTGCATATGAGTTAGAGCTACTACCAAATGCCCGAATCCATCATGTCTTCCATGTTTCCTATTTAAATAAGAAGTTGATACTTTCTTGCACTCCATTGCCTACTTCACCACCAGTGGATGTTGATGGTGAATTAAGGCCAGAACAAACATCTAGCAACTGAGCATGCACTCAAGTGCTTGTGCAGTGGACATGGTTGGCTACTAAAGATGCATCTTGGGAATTTCTTGATCAGTTGCAACAGGACTTTCCACACCTTGTGGACAAGGTGTTTTGAAGTGAGGGGCTGATGTTATGTACATCATATTAGGTCTTCGATAGTTAGTCAGTTATGATAATTGATAGATGTTAGTTCTTTAGTTGTTAGTATGTTATGTTGGTTGATAGTCAGTTTGTTATGAGTTAGTGGTTGTAATAGCTCAAAATATAGATATACGCACAGACGAATAATGGTAAGCAACATGATACTTCTCATCAACCCTTTCTTTATCTCTTCTCTTTCTCTCTTCTTCTTCCTTCTTTGGAGAGTGGGCTTCTCTCGAATAAGCCAATTTCTTCCATTCTTTTCCTTCTTGACCATAACAACTACGGACAACCAAAGTAAATCATCATTTTGGACAAAAGGATACTATTCACAGTAGTAGAAATGATGACCATAAAGCCAAGAAAAGAGAAGCTTGTGAGCAGGCAAGACAAAGGAGAAAGAAGGAAAATCTTATACCATCTTCAATCTAGTCCTCAAAGGGGATGAGACCCCTCATCTTGGACAGTGGAATTCTGAAATGACCACCACTCTATGACTTAGAACTAAAAAGGCATGGAGGAAGGAGTAGAGTAGGAGAAATCACATACATAAGGTGGAGTAGCAACTAGATGAAGAACAAGCTACATTTTGTAAAGATCTCATAATTGAGTCTTTTCCTAGGTGTGTGGTGGGGGGTCCACCACATCCTAGATAGATGTGATTCATGTCATGGTTGGCCTGCATATGTACACAATAGGAAATTATGCATATCAAGGATTATATAAAATGTCAGCTTGTTTTTTCAGGTCTCTAATTATAATTTGCCTTACGTGTCACTTCAGAATATGGTGAAGCTAGCACTACATCTGAATGTAGCAGTTCATTAATATTATAGAGATTATCGTTCCCAACTTCATCTTCTTCTTCATTTCCAATAGGCCCATTTGAACTACAATTGCTCTCTTGAAAATCGACCATTGCACTCCCCTAAGAATCTTCAGCCAAAGTAGGAGTTGGAGACCAAGGAATGGTGTTCAAGAGCCTTCATCAAGTATGACAACATTAGCAAGGATAATATTACATAGATCGGTGAAATTTTCTCCAATCTTTACAAGCCCTTTGCCATTATTGTTCTCCTCACATCTTTTGGACAAGTCAATTGGGCTCTGGCCATTATCCTTTTAGTTAGGAATCCTCAGACATAATACAATATGAGGATTTGGTCCACTGTTAAATGGAAACTTATGACCACCCACCCTTTTTTGCTTCTCATAGAGTACCATTGCTCTCTGCAAGGTAGAAAGACAATACAATAAAACATCATTCCTTTTTAGTAATCAAAATCAATAAATTTTTCTCCAGACATAAATTAAACAGTGCTCAAAGTGGAAAAGCATGGAAACTGATATTTATAGAATTTGTTATATTATGTTATATGGATCTCGGGTGTAGTGGAAAATGGGCAAGGACTGCTAGAGCATCCCCTCAAAAGTGATGCACTGCATCAGAACTCAGTTGCAGTAAAAAGTAGACATGGGTTCATGCCATGGAGGTTGAGAAGTGAATGGGTACATAGAATATCTCAAGGGCATGAGATTTGTATAGCCACAAGGAATATAGTCACATTAACAAGTAAGAGTTTGGAGTTAGTAGATAGGATGAAACTTAGGAGAGTCAATATCGCTTGTATCTAAGAAAACAAGTGAAAGGGGGTTAAAGCTAGAGAAATCGATGGGTATAAACTCTAGTTTGCAAGAAAGGATAATAATAGAAATGATGTAGGAATAATAGTGGATAAAGAATTAACGGATAAAGTTGTGGATGTTAAAAGAATCAATGATAGAATTATAATAATAAAACTTGTTCTAGGAGAGCAGATAATAAATGTTATAAGTGCATACACACCACAAGTAGGGTTAGAAGATATAATTAAGAGATAATTTTGAGAAGATATGGATGGAGTCATGCAAGAAATTCCCAATATTGAGGGGATATTTATGGGAGCATACTTAAATGGCCATGTAGGAAAAGAAAAAGAAGGATATGATAGGAGACATGGAGGGTATGGTATAGGAGAATGAAATGAGATGGGAAAAACTATCATCGATTTTGCTTTGTCATATAACTTGGCCATTGCAGATACACTCTTTAAGAAGAGGGTTGAATACTTAATAAACTTTAAAAGTGGACTTCATAAAAGCTAAATAGACATTTTTCTACTTAGGAATAGTAAAAGATCAATGTGCAAGGATTGTAGTGTGATACCTGCTGTGACATCTTATGTTTTACAATACTTTCCTATAACTTTGGAGACTAGGGCCCATATCACCCAGCCCCCTCACGGCTTTGTTCTTCCCTTGCGGGAAAAGGCTTTGTTGCATGTGAAGTCACTCCAAACTCTTATCAACAACCCAGTCACATTTCCCTTAGCGATGTGGGACTAACTCTCAGTGCTACTAGCAACCCCACTTAATGGTGCCCTACCCACCTTAGGTAACACATGTCCTAAAATGTTGGCAGCCACATGTACCTAGGAACCACATGTCGGCTAGCCCACACACAGGGTCAGGGGTTGGCTCTGATACCAACTGTAACAGCCCAAGGGCCCTACACACAACAATATTGTCCGCTTTGGAGAATGGGGCCCATATCACCCAACTCCCTCACGACTTTGTTCTTCCCTTGCAAGAAAAGGCCTTGTTCATGTGTATTAGAGTGCATAGCGGACAATATTGTTGTGTGTGGGGCCCTTGGCCTGTTACAGTTGGTATCATAGCCAACCCCTGACCCAGTGTGTGGACTAGCCAACACGTGTTTTCCAAGTACATGTGGCTGCTAACACGCGGGAATGCGTGTTGCCTAAGGTGGGTAGGGTACCATTAAGTGGGCGGTTGGTAGTGCTAAGAGTTAGTCCCACATCACTAAGGGGAAAGTGACTAGGCTGTTGATAAGAGTTTCGAGTGACTTCACATGCAATAACGCATTTTTCCTAAGAAGCTGAGAAGAACATAACTGTGAGGGATGTATGGGTGCCCCAAAGAGGACAATATTGTGACTGTTGGAATCCCGGGGTGTTACACTTGGTGAGAGTTTAACCTCACAACATAGGTTAATGGTTATGGATATCTATATTAAAAGATGGAAGAAAGGAAATGAACTTAATAGGTAGCTAAAAACTAAGTAGTGGAACTTAAAAGGAGAGAAAATAACCTCATTCATAAATAAGTTGATGGTAAAAGAAAACTAGAATTATGAAATAAAAGTAAACATCATGTGGATTAATATGGATGAGTTTATTAAGAAAGTGACAAAATATGCCTTAAGAGTATCTAAAGGTAAAAGGCAATTAGTAAAGGAAACATGGTGGTGGAGTGAAACAGTGCAAAAAGTTATGAAATAAAAACAGATGTGTTTTAAAGCTTAGCAAAAGACTAGAAATAATGAAAACTATGAACTGTATAAGAATGCTAAAAGGATTGCTAAGAGAATAGTAATTGAGGCTAAACTTAAGGCATATGATGACCTCTATAACAGACTAGGAATAAGAGAAGGTGCGAAAGATGTGTTTAAACTTGTAAAAATAAGACAACTGAAGGGTAAGGACTTAGATCAAGTTAGGTGCATTAGAAGTGATAATAAAAAAGTACTAGTCAAAGATGACGAGATCAAACAAAGGTGGGAAACTTACTTTAAAAAATTGTCAAATGACAATGGCTTTGAGAATATAGGGATTGAAAATACTGAAAACTTAAATAACATTGAATATTATAGATATTAACATAGGATTAGAATATTTGAAGTGAAAGAGGACTTGAAAAAGATGAAATTAGGAAAGGTCATGTGACCTGATGGTATACCAATAGAGGTTTGGAAGCATATGAGAGATACTGGTGTATTTTGTAGGTTGACCAAGTTGTTTAACAAGATTATAAAATCAAAGAAAATGCCTAATGAATGGAGGAAAAGCTCTATTGTACCAATTTATAAGAATAAAGGAGACATACAAAGCTACACTAATTATCAAGGGATCAAACTTATGAGCCACACTATGAAACTTTTTGAAAGAGTGATTGAGCATAAGATAAGTGTATTGGAGAACTAGTTTGGTTTCATGCCTGGGAGGTCTACCATATAAGCTATTTTCTTACTAAGGCAATTGATAGAGAAATATAGGGAGAGGAGGAAAGACCTCCACATGGTCTTTATTGACTTAGAGAAAGCTTATGATAGAGTCCCTAGAGAGTTAATATGGAGGGTGTTGGGCGAGAAAGGGGTTTCGCAAGGGTTATAGACTTAATTAAAGATATGTATGGGGGAGCAGTAATAAATGTTAAGACCACTAGTGGGGAAACCTGTGATTTTCCTATTACTTTAGGATTGCACCAAGGATTAGCATTAAGCCCATACATTTTCACATTCGTTATGGATGAGTTAACAAAACATCTGCATAAGGAGATTCCTTGGTGTATGTTATTTGTAGATAATATAGTCTTACTTGATGAGACAAGGGAGGGTATAAACACAAAGCTAGAGTCATGGAGAGAAGCATTAGAATCTAAGGGATTTAAAATCAGGCGAACTAAGACAAACTATATGAAATGCAAATTTTAGCAAGGAGAGGAGTAGGAGTGAAACAACAGTCAAGATTGATAACTAAGAACTCTGTGTAAAAGACCACTTTGGGTACTTAGGATCAATGATTCATGAGAGTGTAGAGATTAAGAAGGAGGTTACCCAGAGAATCCAAGCAAGTTGGAACAAATGAAGATGTGCATCTAGAGTTTTGTGTGATTGGTGGGTGCCATTCAAACTAAAAGAAAAATTCTATAGGATGGCCATAAGGCCAGCCATGCCCTATGGATCAGAGTGTTAGGCAATTAAGGAACATGATGCTCATAGGATGAGCATCGTAGAAATGAGAATGTTGTGATAAGACAAGAAAAGATAGAATTAGGAATGAAAATATTAGAGGAAATTTAGGGGTAGCACCAATAGGTAACAAGATGAGGGAGATTAGACTTAGATGGTTTGGACATGTCCAAAGAAGACCGAAAACAGTACTAGTTAGAAAGAGTGAGGCAATGCAAGTAGAAGGTTCTAAAAGGGTAAGGGGAAGGCCCAAAAGAACGTGGATAGAAGTGGTGAGGAAAGATTTAAAATGAAGCTATGGTACTTAATAGAGAGGAATGGAGGAATAAGATTCATGTGGCCGACCCCTAATTGGGATAAGGTCTTGATGATGATGATGATGATTTGGTGAACTTGCATCTCAACTATCATGTGTTCTTATGGAATGGGTTGATTTAGATTCAAGTTTCATAATGTTTCTCAGGTTGAAGTCCTGTAGAACTATGCAATTTTTGTTCAATACTTTTAAGTTACTACACATGTTCTAGTGTTAAACATAGACATTCAGTGTCACATGCAACCCTGTAAAACCTGGTAAGCTGGCATATCTATAGCTCTATGGTCATAGATAAAATATATTATATGGATATTGGTTTGTAAAGGCCAATGAAAGTATTTGTTTCTAAATACACTAGCATTAATTGATTATGCTTCACTGCAACATCAAAACATAGTTCCCTTAAGAACTGAGTTCAAGTTTGGCCCCGCATGTCTGGGAGGTATACAGGATGAAGCAGTTTTAAAATGTGGAATTGTGGAGGATTGTCCCTTCATTTTCTTTTATTTCTTGTACCAACAAATATTATATTTTACACATTGCTGTTATGAAAGTAAACAACAGGCACTAGGCATTGGATCAGACAAAATGACCAATGGTTTGCATAGGACATTCTAAAGCCATAGATATGTATGCTGGTCATTTGTTAGTATAAACTTTGATGTCAAAGAAGAAAATCTTGCATTCTGCTTCCAGCAAAGTACTGACAGAACCTAATTAACCTTAAGATCTCCATTTTGTATTATGAAATGGCCAGGTGCTGAAGATGATGTGCACTTTGATCTCTCCTTCATCCTTTTTAGTAACACGAGTTAATTTTTTTTAATTTTCCTCTTTTGTTACGACCAGCCTGCAATTTACTTTATCATGAATATATATATATATATATATATATATATATATATATATATCCTTTTTAGTAACACGAGTTAATTTTTTTTAATTTTCCTCTTTTGTTACGACCAGCCTGCAATTTACTTTATCATGAATATATATATATCCAAGTGAAGCTTTCTTTTGGCACGAACCACGCTGAGATGATTCAAAATACAGACTTGGTGCAATAAAGCCCTCTCTGGAAACCTCAAGATGTCGGAGGACGTCAACTTTGTGTTATCAGTTCATACGTAGTGGTACCTTCCCTTTTAGCCAAATTTTTTATCAGCCATTTTTCTTCTGTGTAGTTAATGTCTTGTATCACGTTCCAGAACTGCCTGATCTTTGTATTATTCAGCCATTTTCCTTCTGTGTAGTTAATGTAGTGTATCACGTTCCAGAATGCCTGGTCTTTGTATTATTTTGGTTTCCATTTCTACCTAGGCATTTCAACTTAAATTTTGCAGCTTCTTTCGCTATACTTGATTTTATCTGAAGGCAAGGTCTTAACGTTGAGCATAACAGGTTTGCTAAAGAAACCCAACCAGGTCTCATGGAATGCAAAGATGCAGCGAAGAGGTTGATCGATCTCGGCTTAGTCTTTAGGCCTATTGAGGAAGCCATCCATGACGCAGTGGCAAGCATGAAAGCGAAAGGCTTTCTCGTGCATGCCAAGCAACGGGCTTAGACCTTTTACAGCAAAGATGATTATCATTTGGGGAATAAATGTTTATATATGGACTGACCATAAGAACTGAAAGCACTTTAATGGGGTGGATTATATAGAACTGAGGTCCTTCATTAAATTAACATAACTTCTGGGTGACAGATTTACATGGGAATAGATTGTGTAAATTCTTAGTGAAGTAAATTTCCATCACAGTTAACCCGTTATAATTTGACGACTGCTTTTGAGGATCAGGTTACTTTATGTAGAAAAAGGTGTACATGGAATAAACGATATGGATCCCCATTGAAGTTAACTTTGGTTCATGGTTCACTCGGCTTTTTACAGGTTTCAATGAATTTCTGGTTTTCATTTTGTCACACAATTTACCCTTTCCAGGACGATAGTGTAGATGGTTTAATGGATGTAAAGGCTTAATAAAGTTATGCTTATGTCAGGGCTAACTCCTGCTTGTTTCATGTTATACCTTGTAAATAGGTCTCGATTGATTCGATATTTCCTGTATTTTATCTTACCATAGCAAACACAAAAGATTCAGAAAGGTATCAGAGTTCCAAATTCCGATACGAAACTGAGATGGGACAGATAATACATTATTCATTCATATATTTTTACGCAGATGGAATGGGAGTGGATGAGTAAGGACTACGAAGCAGGACCCACCTGAGCATGGTTTTTGACTGGTAGTAGTACGTAATTTCTGTGGCCTGTTCATCGTGGCAGTCTCCACGGATGCGTCGTGGCAGGGCGTCAAGTGTAAGCAGTGTCTGTGCCGCCCACAACGGGGCAAACGGAGTAAGTATCATCAGCCAAGTCCCATTGTTTTGCTGGGTACTCGAACACTCCATGTGCATCAGAAGGTTCCCTTGACAAGGAAGGAATCCTTCTTTCATTTGGAGAGAGAGAGGGGGTCGGCACGTGCAGTTCGAATCATGGAGGTTCTTCGGGAATTCCATGTGCATCAATCACCACAACCCACTTCGCTCTTTCTTCTCTCCCTTAAAGCTCTCTCTTTCATCATCCATTGATGCGGAGAGAAGAAGCCACAGGCATTTTATGCAGCAGAAATGAGTGATCCTGCATCCTGCACCCGGTCATGGTAATTAACCGCCTTAGCGAAAATCCTTCTCTTCCTCACTGTTTCTACTTTCTTGACAATTGATTCTATTTCCGTATCTTTCATCGTCCATAAGTAATGACACATTGAGAAGGTACGTCTACTTTGCTAGCAAGAGTTGTATACAGAAATTGCTGGCAGCTTCCAATCCAAATCGAACTGATAATGGCGAGACATGGCAGGTTCTTGCGCTCGAGAATGGTGCAAGATATCAAAGTGCTGATCAGGTTCATTCATACCGTTCCGCAGCCGCTGGGTCTGCAGCTCGGTCTCCCCCCAACAGTTTGTAACGGTTACCAATTCAATCGTTGCGGCCAAGGCGAAACAGTTTTCTAATCATAATCCTATTAACTGAAAAAACCGAACGGCTTGTGCTCAAATTTAATCGGACTTTGCTTAAAAATAAAAAGGCAAAAAACGAAAATTAGATTCAGATTTTTTGAGGCAGCGGCCTTAAAACCTCTAGAGATGATCCAATCTGCGCCTTGCGTATGACAAGTCTCGAACGTTCATATTAATCGCGCCATCCCAATTGTGGGGTCCACAGTGACCAATTATCACTCAGTCGTCCATCTGCTAACCACTACTCAATACTCGTGATCGTCTCATGACTGCAATCTTTGGCCGGTGGCCCTTCATGCAGTACAATTCTACAAACTCAAGAGTAAAATTGGAAAGCTCAAAATACCTTGATGACAACCCTTTTCTTCCTTCTCTTACAAAATTTTTACATGCTCTTTCCTTGTGCTTTTCCGATTAATAAGAGCATTAGGTCCTAACCGTTGCACGAAAATGATGTAATTTTATATGTTTAACCATTCGGCAATGGGACTGTGACCTGGTAGAAGCCAAGTACATCAAAGATTTTAAGCGATAAACTCAGCATCATCCGCCTCAAGTTTGGTGACTCCTCCAAAGCACTTTTCAAGAACAGAGAATTCATCATCTATGAGCAGCGTGAAACCGTGGACCATAGGACTTTGGTAATTAGTGTTTAAAATCTCGAAAACTAGAATAGCTACCAATCCTAGTTTTCCACTGAGTTGAGTCATCCAGCATAATTAAATAATTATGTATAAATAGTAAAGATCTTTAAAAATACAACAAAGTATAATTTTTTTTTTGTCAAACTACTAGCAATGACAAGCCTACAAAATAAAGATTTGGATTTCTCACTTCAAATAAGACTACATGTTTGTATGGTGCATAGATGGAAAAATTATGAAAACATAATTGGATCAAAAGAAAGAAGATTTCCTTGGAGTACTTAAGCATTCATATCTCAATTGTTTTGGTTTCATCACTAGAGCATTCATATCTCATTTGTTTTTATTTCATTACTATAAATCAACCCAATAAATTTAAGATTGTAATATATATCAAAGTTTAGTAGCAATAGAATCCAAAATATGATAAAATAAAATTAAAAAGAGGAAAAGTCTTTGAATTATTTAGTAAGTTGACTTTCAATATACTTTGGCCAATTCTTGACTAGGAAGTTTTGAATTGATAGTGTTGATAACATTTAATTTGATATTGAAAGATTTATATTTCCACAAATTTGAGATTAAAGGCAGCCTTGGTGCAAGACGCTCCCATGTATGCGGGGTCCAGAGAAGGGGCACACCATAAGGATCAATAGTACGCAACCTTACCTTGCATTTTGCAAGAGGATGTTTCCAAGGCTTGAACCCATGATCTCAAAGTCACTGACGACAACTCTACCATTGCACTATGGCTCCCCTTCCAATAAATTCAAGATTCTAATTTAAAATTTGAGTTTTTTTTACAAAAATGCCATTACATTTTGACCTTTTTGCAAAAAGTCCAATGTTTTTTGAATTTTACAAATTTGCAATTAAGTTTTCGTGAACTTTGCAAAATTGTCATTCTATTAGTTTTCCATCCTTCTTCCCAATTAGTTTTTTCAAAATTCTGATATTATCCTTCTAGGAGACAGATGACGGTGAACAAGAAGACTTTGTGTATGATTTTTTTCTTTGTTAATCAACAAAAATCTATATAATTGATTATGTTAGTAAAATATATATAGAAGATGAAGACCAAGTCTTAGATTTCCAATTTTTATTGAAAAACGCACTAAAAGAAGAGGTTAGAGTCTACTACTTGTTAATGTTTACATGAAAAATAACAATATTTTTCTTATGATTTGACCTTGATTTTTATGTTTTTATTGATCCAAAGCATTAATTATGTTCAAATTTGTGTTATGAAGAATTTTATATCAGTTTTTAGTGAGAATTTGAAGTTTAAATTGTTAAATTTCATAGAAGAAGCTTAACAAGTACTGTTGTGTAGGTTGGTGAACATTGTATGTTAGAGATTGAATATCTAACTATTGGTTGGTTTTTATTGAAATCTAACCATAGCGTTAGATTCCTTGTTATTGAAATCTACATAAGGAACATCATGTTCATAGGACAAGTGTAGCGGAAATGAGGATGTTGAGATGGATGAGTGGCAAGAGAAGAAACGATAGAAATAGGAATGAAAATATTAGAGGAAACTTAGGGGTAGCACCAATGGGTAATGCAAGTAGAAGGTTCTAAAAGGGCAAGGGGAAGGCCCAAAAGAATGTGGATAGAAGTGGTGAGAAAAGATTTAAAAACTTTGCGACTAAATGAAGCCATGATACTTAATAGAGAAGAATAGGGGTGGCAATTCAGGTTGGTGGGTTGTGTTTGTGTCGACATGAACACGACACGATTAGAGTTATGGGTCAACACGAACACGACATAATTAATAGTCGTGTTAAAAACCTATGACTCATACACGACTCAGTTCTTAAAAAAATGACATGATACGACCCGTGTAACACGATTAAGTGACTGAGTCATGTTGGATGACACGACATGAAACGACTCGATTTCCTACCACGAGTTAGTTAATAATTGTTCCCAACAGTAAAACATAAGACGATTATTTTTTTAACCGTCATATAAAACACATGAGTCCATAATATATAGGACGGTTGGGTTAATAAGAGCATAAAATATAGGATGGTTATCTCATAACCGTCCTATAAAACATATAAAATATAGGACGGTTATAAAATAACCGTCTTATATAACGTCAACTATAAGACGCCTACTTATTAACCATCTTATAGAATTAGAATGCATAAAATTATAGGATGGTTATGTATTAACCGTCCTATAGCCTAAATATACTTAAACTTTAATAGGACGGTTACTTATAAACCGTCCTATATATACATGGCTATCTATAATCTTCTGATTCTAAACTGAATCTTTGATCACCTGAAAAGGGGTCGATGCCTTGATGCAATGAGGTTTTGGAGTAGAAAATCAGAAATTGCATCTACTTGTTTCAAACTTTTAGTGGTTGAGTTCAGCAGAATCATCACAATAGCACATGGCACTTAAATCTAAATGCTTAACTTGAGTAAGCTATAAGATGTCCTCGTTGAAGAACAAGAACTTCATATTCATGCTTTCTTATGTAGGGTGAAGAGCCTCAGCCAGCAAAAGAGGCTAGCACGATCAATGAATGGAATTGTTGTAGCAAATGTTGTTGAGGAGTGAGGACAGAAGACCCAACAGTACACTTTTCAATGAATGGAAAGAACAAAAGAAGGCCAGATGGCATGGGTCTTTCAGTTATGAGCTAAACTTTTAACCCAACCCCCACATAAATTTTTAGGATGGAATTCATTTTCCCAACTCCTTTCATGCTCATTGTCATTGGTCATTGCTCCATCCACACGACAATTACACAGACAAACATAGAAAAGCATTACCAACTACTATTGGTGAACATTGAACCATACCAAATTAGCAATAAAGTTCTTGTAAAATTTTATTTAGAAGCAACGCAGTACTTTACACCACTCACATCACATGATATCTAAAAGAGATTAAAATGAATCAAATAACCACAATAGTAGTAAATAATTGGGGATTAAGTAGCACATGAGGGAAATCTACTTCTATCAATGTATCAAACACAACAAATTAATATAAGTTATCAAAATTATACAAATTAATCAAAATGAATTGTTCTAGAGTCTTCAGTTGGTTGAGGTGATCCTGCACTGCTACTTATGCTTAAAATGTCCTCAGCAAGATCCATGGTAACTGTAATGGCAGAGTCTACAATCATATAGAATAAACATGCATTAGTCATTACTATGCTCATATAAAATATAATTTAAATATAGAATCATAAACTATTAGCTTTCAATCCATGTAGCCAATCTCTTACACAAATCAATGTTTGCACGGTATCTAGCTTTAAAGCAGATCTATATTGGTCAAGAACCCGACCATCAATACTAAAAGCAGACTCTGATGCAACTATAGATATGGGAATGCTTAAGACATCACGAGCCATGGCAGCAAGTTCAGGATACCTAAAATCAAAATTTGAATCAAATATAAATGTAAATAAAATTATAAAAAATAGTGTTTTCATTAGACAAGAGATTATTAATCAACCAACCTGTATTGATTTCCTTTCTAGAATGCAATAATGTCCAGCTTTGACTCTTACAATCTTGGTTCATCCAAATGAAGCTCCAATTGTGATTTTTGCATAGCCAAAGAACCTCCTTCACTTTCAAATGAATCAAATTCCTAATGCAAATGCAATTATATTATTCAACGTACTATAAGATAATTCATAGTAAATTTTAATATGCTAAGTAGTAAGCAACATATAATGAAAGATACAATTATAAATATAATTACCTTCATGACATCTAAAACCTCTTGACTATATGACATGTTTTGTTTATCATCAGTACCTCTAGCCAGTGGGGAAGATGAAGAGGAAGGAATATGATAACTCTTAACCATATATTCATTGAAGAGAGAGAATAACTTTTCCCGAACTTGAGCAAACTCCAAGCAGCCACTACCAAACAATTTCTTGTATGAGAATTCCACAAAGGAAAGCTTATATAAAGGATCCAACACACATGCAATTGCCAAAATGGTGCTGAATTCAAACCAATACTTTAAAAACTTGGCAAACATTTGGGTGGACATATGCTTCATATAGTCATCATCACTTCTCATGTATTGTGTTAAACTCAAATAAATTACAAATGCTGCACAAAAGTAGAGATTTGCAGTGGGATACTTGGATCCAAAGAACATGTAGGTAGCATCATAAAAAACTGCCAAAAGCTTCAAATTTTTTTTAGCCTTTTCCCATTAATTGAAAGAAGGACAATGCTTATAATTTGAGTTACTTAGTTCTAAGTGACAAAATGCACGTTGGTAACAAAGAGCACTTTCAAGCATCAAGTAGGTTGAATTCCATCTTGTAGGACAATCTTGTCTTAAGCCCTCTTTTGTCTCAATTGACATGTGATTCACACACTCTAAAAATTTTTGTTTTCTACTTTGTGATGTTGACATACTTGATACTCTCTCTAATTTTTTGAATAGCATCATCAATTTTTTTCAAACCATCTTGCACAATCAAATTCAAAATATAACAACAACAACGAAGATGAAGGAACTCTCCACCACAAACAAGAGTGTTCCTGATGTTTAATTGATGCCTTAATAGCTCAACATAAGAATCATTAGCAGAAGCATTGTCTAAAGTGATTGAAAAAATATTTTTCTTAATCCCCCATTCTACCAATAATGAGTATACCTTTTTTGCTAATGATATTCCATTATGTGGAGGTGGTAGGAAACATAAATTTAATATCCTCTTGTGTAAGACCCACTGATTATCTAGAAAATGTGTTGCAAGACTTATATAACCATCAGTAATACAAGAAGTCCACAAATCAGATGTCAAACTTATCCTACTAGGTGCCAACTCTAACATCTCTTTTATCTTTTCATTTTCTCTTTTATACATTCTCAGAATATTTGTTTTTATTGTATTTCTACTAATCAAATGCAAATCTGCATGCTTTAGTAGAGTTCTAATTCCATCATACTCAACAAATTGGAAAGGCAAATCATGCATAACAATTGCAGCTGCTACTAACTCACAATAAACTTCAGGATCAAACTTATTATCTAAAGCTAAACTTAGTGACATACTCCCCTGATTTTGAGATAAAAGCAACTGGCCTTTATCATGAGAAGAGCTCCATTGACAAGTCTTTATATGACGTTTTAAGTTAATAGTACCAAATTTGCTATCGCAAATATATATTGCAGAGCACTTCTTGCATTTACACCTTTGCCTTCCATATTCTGATATAGGAAGGTGTTCAAAAAAATTCCAAACTGGTGACATTAGCTTCTTATGCTTTTTACCTTTGTTGGATTTTGAAACTAACTCCACGTTCTCCAAATCAGCAAGCTCATCATTGTTGTTGTCATTGTGCAGCATATTCAAGTTATCAGAAGCATCAGTGCTCCCAACTTGTGCCTATATTGCAAATGATAAACAAAATTTAGTTCACACTCATAGTAAACTAAACACTACACCAACAATTACTAATAAGGGAAGGGAGTGAGGAATGAAAAGAGTTAGAGTCATAAAGAAATAATAAAAAACAAACACATACTTGTGGTGCTGTAGTAGGGGTAGTGCTGCTGCTCATCATGTAGAATGGTTGAAGATATTTGGAAAGAAAATTCTGAAACATATGTAAATTGTAAAAGTAGCTTAGGTTGGAATCGTTGGGTTGGGCTTTAAGCCTTTAACCGATTCAATTTCACGCTAAAGATCTAAGTGTAAATTAGTAAACTAAACATATACATGATCGATCATGTTAAATAAAAGGTAAATTAAAACCTAATATAAGATGGCTTGATAACAACAATCTTATAATATAATAAAAAATAAAAGACCATTACAATGTAACCGTAGATATTACAGGATGGTTAATGAATAATTATCCTATTTTAATAAAAATATAGGACAGTTAGGACATGACAGTCCTATAATTGGAAAACCAAATAGGATGGTTAACATATAACCGTCCTATTTTATAGAAATATAGGATGGTTAATGTCTAACCATCCTATTTTACATAGAAATAAAGGACAGTTAAGAAATAACAGTCCTATAATTTTACAAACATAAAGGATGGTTACAAATAAACTGTCCTATATATGTTGAAAATATAGGACAGTTCTTATGTAACTATCCTTTATTTACACTTATAGTTTATTAGTTTACCATCTCCATCTCCATGGGAGTGTGAGTGTGACTGTGATGTGCCAGACTGCCAATGACCAGTTTGCCCAGACTGGCAAACTCCCTAGCCTAGTAGCCGGCCTGTCTAATAGGGACAGACAGCCTCCCCTCCTCCAATTCCAAACTGGCAAGTGGCAATTGGAGTTAATGAAACTTACACTTCAATCATTTGTCAAATATTTTGAGTCGTTGATGTTAGATCCGATGTGTGGGGCCCCTTGTAGTGGTGGGAAAAGAAAATGAAAACATAACCTATTAAGTGTTAACTAATTATCTAGGTCTACTGGTCTAGGGCAATTGTTTTGTCTTTTTGAATGTAAGCCCAAATCCAATTGTAGTCTTAAGCTAAGCCCCTGCCCTGGTTGTTGTCTTGTTGGGCTATAACCTATAAGTTGACTCTTCCAGGTAATGCAAATGCAATGGCCAATGGGATCAAGCTTACATAAATACATAGAGTACTATGCATTCCATTGCTTATGTTATGTATTAACATTCCAACAAAAATACATGTATGCAAAAACCTCAGGTTCAGCAAATGGCTAAATGCCTTAAAAAGGGACAAATATTGAGTAGTATCCTTTGATGATTGATTCACTTCTAATTCTAAGTTCTAATCTTATGCACTTAGTTAACATGATCTAAGACTCTAACCTTACCCTTATAACTTCTATTGTCTTATTTTTGCATGTTTAAACACATATTTCTCACCTTATCTTGATCCTAGTCTATGATAGTGATCATCATATCATATGGCCTTAAGTTTAGCCTCACTTACTATTCTCTAATTCTCTTATCAACCATTTTAAGATTATCTAGACATTATCAGTTACAAACTTACAAGTTACACTTACTAAATAATTAGTTAACAAGTTTTGTAACTTGTATAAGTGAGACTAACTGTCATATATTGTATAAAATTATATATCCTTATAATTTTCTTATGCTAATTTTACATGCCATCACCTATTGATCTAATATATCTCTTTTTCATCAAATTCATGAGTATCATTTATCCAACTCATATAACTCAAGATTTGTTTTGATTTCTTACCAATGTTTCTCATTTCTAACTCCCAATTGATGATAATAGATTGGGAATAACTCATTCATCCATGATCCATGAAGAGTAAAAGGTAGTAACTCCCTTAGTAATATCATTCAACATTTGTTTTTTTTCTTCTCATGATCATTATTCATTTTACCATCAATGCCACTTCTTTTCACTATAGACCACAATCCAGAATTAATTTTAGTTTCACCAAAGTTTAATTTTAGACCACAATATCCCTCTAATTCTCTCTTGATAAGCTTTTGTGTTAATTCAACACATAACTCCTTCTATTCTCATTCTCACCTCACGTAATGAGTTAATTACATAACTAATAACTATTCCCTTCCTCTACTCATTCTCCACTAATGAGTTAATTACATAACTCTTTCTATACTCATTCTTAAGCTACTGAGTTAATTACATAACTGCTTCTATTCTCATTCAATCATTCTTATCTAATGAGTTAATTACATGACTCTTTCTTTACTTATCCTCAACCTCAACAAGTAATGAGTATGAGTTACTTACATAACTTTGTTTTTTTAAGTTGATCCTCAATTGAGATGAGTTACATACATAACACTTTCTTTACTCATCCTCAACCTCAACAACTATTGAGTATGAGTTACCTACATAACTCTATCTTTTTAAACTCATCCTCAATTCAATTAAGATGAGTTAACTACATAACTCTTTCTTTACTCATACAATGATAATACATACATAAATATGTCTTTTTAAACTCATCCTCACCTCAAGACCTCAAAGGCTCAACTCAATTAAGATGAGTTAATTACATTACTCTTTCTTTATTCATACAGTGATAATATATACATAAATCTGTCTTTTTAAACTCATCCTCAAGGACCTCAACTCTTATGTAACACATACATGCTCTGTCTTTTTAAGCTCATCCTCAACTCAATTAAGATGAGTTAATTACATAACTCTTTCTTTACTCATACAGTGATATTACATACATAAATTTGTCTTTTTAAACTCATCCTCAAGGACCTCAACTCTTATATAATACATACATATGCTCTATCTTTTCAAGCTCATCCTTAAGGAAATCAACTCAATTAAGATGAGTTAATTACATAACTCTTTCTTTACTCATACTTACATAACTATTTTTATTTAAGCACATCCTCAACTAAGATTAGTTAAATACATAACTCTTTCTTTACTCATTCTCAACCTCAGGTCCTCAACAAGTAATGAGTATGAGTTACTTACATTACATAAATGTTTTTTTTTTATATTTTAAGGAACGAGTAGTAGTAACTACATGACTGGTAATAATAATAATAATAATAATAATAATAATAATAATAATATAAGATGGTTATTTTATAACCGTCCTTTATAATAATAATATAAGATGGTTATTGAATAACCGTCCTATATATGTTATTACTTATAGGATGGTTGTTTAATAATTGTCCTATATATGTTATTACTTATGGGACGGTTGTTTAATAACCGTCCTATATATGTTATTACTTATAGGATGGTCGTTTAATACTGTCCTATATATGTTATTACTTATATGTTTTTTTTTTTCTTATTTACGATGACGAAGAATAAAAATGTCACTATATTTATTCCTTTTTCTACTTCTTCCAAGCGCAGGATAACCCCAAGGGGTTGTGGGTTTTATTCTACCAATTGGGGCCCTTCCTTCACCACCCCCATGGGGATGGTCTATAGGATTCATAACTACTCCTCTTACTATAGGATACTTACCTAGCCAACGCTTAGATCGGCTCCACCCAAACTTTTCTGTAACCATCCTATATTTCTTTATTTATAGGATGGTTATTTCATAACTGTCCTATATATTCTAATTATAGGATAGTTAGTCTAGAACCATCCTATATTGATCTTTTTATTAAAACTTTCTCCGGCCTTTCACTGTTCTTCACCTTGGCATTTTCTTTTTTGAGTTTTCTCCCTACCCTAACCTAAGTTTCGAAGTGTCCAGCTCTCCCCTCCCCAAGACCAAACCCCTTCAGCTGTTCAACGAGAACTAGGGCAAATGCACCAACCAGAAGAAGAGTGTTAGTGAGAAGAAGAAGGAGAGTTGAGGGAGAGAGAAAGCATGCAACCTGATCAAGGGTAGAGAAGAAGTAGAGAGTGAGAGAGCAAGGGAAAAAAATTAGAAGTCAGAAGAAACCGACCGGCGACTGCAATGGAAGGAGGTTCATCAGGTACTGGTTCTGAAGTTCTGTTCTTCTATTATTGTGCTCTCTTGGAAACTCTATGTAATGTCACCATTTTTTACCCTATTTTTTTATGTAGCACTCACTCGTATATGTATTACATTATAAATTACATCCCACAATATGGTAGATGTTTCTTTCTTTTCTCCCTTTTCCTTTGGGTCAAGAAATATAGTTTGCCAGTTTGAAAACCTTGTACTGGTTTTGGTTTTTAAACATTTCAAGTACTAGTAGTGTGACTTGGAAGGCTGTCTTCACATCTTAGCTATAAATATTAATTTTTCTAGTTTTGGTCACTAACTAGAATACTTCTCTTGACCTTCTTATTGTTTTACTCTACAAATGGATTCTACTTGAACACTTAAGGAATAAAAACTTTCATGTAAAGTTCTTCTGAAATATGCTACTACTAGGTTATGCTGCTTTAAAACCTTGTGCTCTACTAGCTTTCATTTGTTAGCATTTTAGTACTACTAGTATCACTTGCATGACTTAGGTTGTGTTTGCTATTCCTACTGTAGAATGTGATCTGCCCATGGTTCTTACTTGAATACTTATCAATGAAAACCTGTCATGTAAAGTTCGTCTGAAATATGCTGCTGTTAAGTTATGCGGGTTTGAAAACCTTGTGCTAGGTTTGATTAGTCAACATTCAAGTACTACTAGTGTCATTTGCATGCTTAGATTGTCTTTACTGTTCCTACTATAGAATGTGATCTTTCCCTACCTTGAAAGTTGAATACTAATATTACTATGTTTAGTTTGGAGTGCTCACGGAAAAAGTTATCTGGACCTTCTCATGGCATTATTTTTCCCCTGGGTTTCTTATTGACCACTTTACTGAGTGAAGCTATTATATAAGGTTCTTCTAGAATAAGCTGCCTTTGGATTAAGAAATTTAGTGTGCCAGTTTGAAAACATTGTGCTTGGTTTTGATTTTTCAACATTTCATGTACAAGTAGTGTGGTTTGCTTAAGATTGTCTGCTATTCCCACTGTAGAATACAATCTTTCCCTGCCATTTGTACCTTCAATCTAATTTTAGTATGTTGATTTTGAGCTACCATAGAGAAAATAACTTCAATGGTAGACCTCTGACCTCCCACCTTGGTTTGATCTCATCATCTTTGACTAATACCTTTTGATCATCGCTTCTAATGCACCGAGTTATTTCAGTTACACTTTCCACTTTCCACTTTTCACTTTCCACTTGTCTAATTGTAGTCATTTTCATTTTTATTTGTGAAGCAAACATGGAACATGAAGAAGTAGAACTACAACAAGAACATGAACAAGTAGTATAAGAGCAAGTAGAAGAGGTAGAAGTAGAAGTAGAACAATTACAACGCATAGAAGCAAAACAATTAAGGCTCTCGAGCACATGTCCACCAGTAACACCACCTGTCAGTGTCAAGAGAAAGGTCAGGGGGCCAATACAAATAGAACGTATAAATAAGAGATCCTCAAAGGGAATAAAGGAAACTATACAATTCAACAGTAGAGGCCAATTGATCGGTGGTACTGTATACGCCTATGCTAGCTTCATATATTGCACTATTAGAGGACTTGTGCCAGTATCAATAACTGATTGGAGACTTGTATCGCTAGATGTCAAAGATTCAATATGGGAAATGGTCAAGGTATGTAAATTCTTCCTACATATAACATAATATCCCCCTTACATTTATATATTTTGTTTTTGTTTTCATATGAATCATGATATATACTTAGTCACTACTCATTAGTCAGTAGTCAGTCACTTAACCTGCTTCTTCTTTTGTTTTGTAGTCTACCTTTGATGTATGTGATGAGGGCAAGAAGCAAGCATTGCTAGGAGCTGATGAACAATGGAGGAAATGGAAGAGTGAGCTTGCAAGGAAGTACATACTTCCAAATTCCCATGATCCTTCTAGGCTTAACATGGTCCCTCAGTTGTATTCCTGCTTCATTAAGTAGGAAGTATGGAATCAATTTGTACAGTATAGGCTATCTCCTGATTCTGAGGTAATCACAACTTGAACTAGCCAAGCTAAATTTTGATTCTTGCAATTATTATATTTGATTGTATTTTGATTACATTACTTTGATCTCCAGGCAAAGTGTATAAAAGGACAGAAGGCACATGCACAGAACCATATGCAGCACCACCTTTCAAGGGTTGGCTATGCACGATTAGAGGCAGACGAAGTAAGTATATCATGTGACATTTCATTTTGTGATGACCCGGGTTTTTGTAACACGTTTTGTAATGTATTTTGAAAGGCAGGGCCCTTAAGAGTGTAAAATTTTTTCGCAAAACAAAGCAGCGGAAATTCTTTTCTTTAGAACTTGTTTTGAAAACCCAAGTCACCACTTCATACATAACATAAGTACAATTTGTGTATAGAATAAAATTCCATTGAAGGAATATACTTTTATTAAACTCCAGGATCCATCCAGTGGTTCACAGTACAGCCAAATCTAGTACAATACTTGTCTAAATTACATAATCCAAAACTCAAGCTCACCATACAATAAAACTCTCAACAAAAAAAAATACATGTCTTCAAGGGTATACCTTGAAGATTATTCTCTTCAAGTCTTCTATAGTCTTCAGCTCCTAGCTCTCCTTCCCTGTATCTGAGACATTGTAACAAGTACAATATCTCAGCAAGCAATGCTTGGTAGGGGATTCAAGAAACATAATAATTGACAAGGTAATTCCAATACTTCATAATCTCATTATCCTTAAACATACTCTTTACTTTGTAAGTTATGTATAACTATATACATACATACCCTTCATGGGTAAACTAGTTAAATTTGTGAAAGTAGTCAAATATCATTCCCAACTAAGCTGATCAATTCTCTTCATTTTGAGAATTGAGTATTACAGCTAATCTTATACTGGGAATTTCTCTTCTTGGGAAATATTGGTAATATACAATTACCTAGCATTTCATTATGCTATAACATAAGGCATTTCACTATGCCTATTCTCATATGCATCATAGTGCAAAATAATAAGAAAGGTTGCTATGCTGCAATCTGATCCGTACAAGCACTAGGATAATTGCCTTATTCACCACTGATACCATGGTGGAAAATATTATGCCACTGCCCGTAAGGGGGGGGGCAAGACTTTCACAGTGGTGGCCTTCCCATAATTGCCACCACCCGACTTTTAGCCTCTCTTAGGGCAAGGTATCATCACATCATCAAATTTCAAGGAGCGGGTGGCCAAACCCTCATGACTCCTCTAGCAATAGCATTCCACTAGGCTTAATGCCTATTAAAACAAACTCACAAGCCTCCAAGCTTGTATGTAAAATAGATTTCATATATATCAGACCATATGTCTGTTTACTTAGGGTTGAAATATTTCCTAGTTCCCTATTCACTTATAGTTTAGTCCTTAACCATCTTATATGTGTTTGGTTGGATCATAAGGTTTTCAAGAGATTTAATACAAGTATTGACATTAGTCTTGTCAACATAAGATCATGAGTACAATCATGTATATCTCATGTAAATGCATTCATCAAATCCTCCTACCTTTAAGGAGTGATCTCTTTTCCCCAAATCTTCCATGATCTTGACTGATGTATATGATCTGTACATCCATATGTATTGTCAATATATAAATTATAAACCATCCTATTGATCACAAGATCTGATGTTTAGAATGATCTTTAGATCATTCATATCCAAGTATTTTTCTATCTCTAAGTCTCTGTATGTCCATCTCCTTGATCTTGATCTTTCATAGATCCATTGATTTACAATCTTCACATGTTAATAAAGATCAGGGTCCTAGATCTTCTATCATCTAGTTATTCTTTGATCTAAGTTCAGTTATTGGATCATCCCTATGGAGGATGATCTTGGTTTTCTTCCTTGAATCATCTTTGATCAAGGGTTTGGATTATCTAATCTAATGAACTATAACAAGTATACTAATAAACATGCATACTAAGTACAATATAGTGTTCTTATTCTTATTGTTCTTGATCATCCAAGATCTAATGGATCTTGTTTGATCATCCTTATCTTACTTAGTGTTTTTATTAGGGTTAGGTAATTTACTAACCATTTATGCTCTTATTATTATTATTCAACCAGTTAATGTGCTGGTTGAAGGTAGCTTATTCAAGTCAAAATCTAGACTGCTTCTCTTATTTCCAATTGGCTAAGGCTTACTAGCTGAATGGGTGAACACAAAGTGGTTACTTCAATCCTCATGTAAGGAGGCATTTAGACCTCACAAACGTCAATGGAAGGTAGGAGAAGAGCGAGGCTCTATTAGATAACCCCCTTAACCACTATGTTCATCATTCACTAGAATGACCATAGCTTAACCTTTCATAAGGTTTCTATAAGCATGTTTACCCTAAGTACTCTTTCTAATGGATTTTAATTAAGTCCATGAATATTTATAATATCATTTATGGGGTTTATTATTCTTTTCCTAATTTGGGCCAAGGACTTGATAATCCTTATATTGTCCTAGTAACTATAGCCCTTACTAATTAAGTCCAAAGTACTCCATTCTTATTTGTGTAATGAAACTCTACTTTCTCATTAGAATACATTTTTTTATGTTTTATGCTCTTTATCTCATAACAAGTAGATCTACGAATAACATTTAACCATAAATGAATTATAAATTCAAAGCATAAAACTACATAATTTAACATTTAATGATAGTGAGGCAAGGTACTTAAAATAATTAAATCTAGCACCTTATAATAACAATGAAATCACATATCATGCTAAACTCTAAATGTTATACTAGCATACTTTATAACATAATCATATTTAAAATGCTATTATATAAAATGAAATTAATTACATTAACATTTTTAGAAACCTTTACTTATGATCCAACCATTTGATCTTAGATCTTTTCCTTTGATTAAGGATTTTAGTTATATTTAGGGAATTTTCTTTATTAAGGTCAAAAGATCATATTGATCTATTTTTGTCATAATCCATCCATGATTTCCTTGGATTTCATCATATCAACATTCATTCTATCCATCCCAAGGATCTGATCACACTTGATCTCATTGATCAAGTGGATCCCTTTGTATTTTTAGGGTTTTTCTACCATAATGGGTAGATTCCTTAATATATCTCATATATATCCAATTAAACCATAGATATCACTTTATTTCAATAGTATATCATTATTAAAGCATATTTTCAACATCTGATCATCTCAGATCTTGAAGATCTAGGTAATTGGAAACTTGTTTCTTTAATACAGAAAGTTTTTACTGGAAGTTCACAGTCTTTCCTAGGGCTTAGATTTGATCTGGGCCCAAGGAATGGACGACCCAAATCTTTCGGGCGAAAAACCAAGCCAGGTGGATGCGTTCGGTTCATCGGGCATGTCTACTGGGATGAATGGAGGAAGTGCCCTTCCGGGGCGTCCACAGACATGGACGGGATGAGCGGAACGCTCGTCGTCCACGCACCCGTAAACGGGGCTGTCAACTGGCACATCCGCTCGTGGATTTGACGGATGCGTCGTCATCTTGCTTGGGACGACGCCCCATGCACAGCGCATGCGCCATTTCCGATGGTGCGTCATGTGTGCGTCTTGGGTGCCACTAGATCCGTAGATTGGACAGTCCATTCTGGATCGTCTAATCAATCCTCTCTCAATTGAGGGCCTAAAACGTCTCTGATCTTTGTGAAAATTCTACCCTAGGGGTTTTTGACCCTTCTGGATCGATTGGTGTAGTCAGAATTTTCATCTGAGCACTCTATCATCCAGAATTGAGGGTTCTGGTGTTTACTTTATTTTTACCTTTTTATTACCAAAATAAATTACAGTAAACTAAAAATTACATAAAACAGTATTAAACATTTATAGAAAGTATTTCCACCTACCTGATTAGAGAAAAAACCTCGGTTATATGCCCAATTTAAAAAGAATACCTTGTTGATAAAGATATGGCTTAAGATCCACCTTTCTTGCAAATTTCCGTTGTTTGAACCGTTGGATCTTGAAATTTCATTGGGGGTTTTGTAGAATAGATATGTTGGGAAGTTTTGGATGGTGGAATTGATCAAATTAGATCTAGAATAGAGTGCCTAATTGATTTTAGGTCTCTTGTTCCAATCTAAAATGAAAAACAAATTGAAAAGAGAGATATCTCTTGAAAATTTTGGGTTTTTGGGGAGGGATCTAGGTCTAATTTTTTAGGGAGAGTGAAGAAAATTTTGTGGGGATTTTATGAGTATTTTTGGAGGATTTTGAGGTTGTATTTATAGGCATTTTGGGTCTTTTTTCATGATTATAATATTTTATTTTTTTATTATTAAATAGCATGAAAGTCTCCCGTGCTCCATTTTTTCTTCCCCATGCCCCATTTTTCTTCCCCAAGACCAGCTGATGTTTGTTGACCCATGACTTCACGTGGGCTGCTGATAAGAATGGTTTTTGGGTCCCTTGTGGGTCCCATGTGGGCCCCACATGGTGTTAAAAGACCGTTTTGCCATTTATGCATAAAATTTTGGGTTTTATTCCCATGATCTCGGATTTGAGTGTACTTAGTGGCATTGGATTCATATTTCTCAGTACAATCTAAATTTTGATGTCTCATATTTTGATTTTTGGGAGATTTTGATTTTTGGGTAAAATTACTATTTTACCCCTTTTGTCCAAGAAATGAAGAAACTTAAGGATTTCTCATCCGAATTCAGAATTTGTCGTGCTTACAGTCATCTTGAAGGGTTTACTAAGTTTAATTTCAATTTTACATGTCTTTATTATTTGATTATACTTTTATAAAAAGTATATTCTAAATAACCCTAATATTTCAGCCCGAGATATTTGAAACTCAAACTTTATTGATTTTCTCAATCAATTACAAAAATTGGGGTTATTACACATTTGTCTAATCATAGTAGATTTTTATTTTATTAACTCTGACTTAGTGTATCTCTTAACAGCAAAAGAAGGTTGGGACAACAGAGTTCATTGACTGTGCTCTTCTATGGAAAATGGCACATTTGAAAGGGCATAACTCCCACACCTTTGCCAATGAGACAACTGTAGCAATTGCTTCAAGAATTGTAAGTGGTTTAAGACTTTAAGTTTTATACTTTTACTTTATGTGTATATTGCCTAGTTAAATAGTTTCATACTTTTATACCCTTGCATAGTGCATTATATAAATATTACACATATATTAGTGATCTGATCATGTTATGATCTTTACGTGTGCAGGAAGAGTTGACCCAAGAGAGTGCAAGCGCAACTACAGGGACTCTTAACAACATTGCTACAAAGGGGGACATCCTGTATAGGGTAATGGGCAACAAGGATGAGCACCCTGGCCGAGTAAGGGGCCAAGGTCGGGGTGTTGTTCCTCCCAAGTTTTTCCCCAAACAAAAGGCTCCTACGCTACACGAATTGGAAGAATGGAAGAAGCAAATAGTTAAGGAGATATATAGCAAGATCAAAGATCAACTGTTGAAGGAACTCCAGGGTAGTGGAAGAACCTCATGTGAGGATGTTGACCCTCAAATCCAAGCTCAACCTTAAGTTCAACCACCCCAATCTGATAATAGCTGCACTCCTAGTCCTCCATCAGATGAAGAGGTGGCAGAATAAGTACTTGAATGTAATGTCCCAATCAGTGAGGTATGTATATTGACATGTTTAGTTTTACAATGTTACTTATTAATCTTTTCTGTTTACATTACATCACTAATTATTATATATATGTCATTTCTCAAATGTAGGTGGGTCAGTGCATGTTGCAGCTACATACATCTAAGCACTATGTGGCTGTGGCAACACTATACGAGGTTTGGCCCATGACTTCCACCACCTTGCATGGCAAGTTGATGCCTCTACACAATAAGCGCGTGTGCATCACTACTGCCATTCAACTAGATGCTCCCCTTCCATTTCCAATCGAAGGGGATGATGTTGAATAGTTGGGGATGCAATTGGATATCATGTGTGTTGGCCAGAGAAACATATCAAACCAATGATGTCCAACTGCAAGGTACATATATTGTAATTGCAGTCATGGCATCATTTTCTCCTACCTTTTTTAAGTCATCCTAATTTGTTAATTGATTAATATTGTCTGCAACATGTCGAATCACCAAAAGCAACACAAGGGGCAATTGAAGCGAACCTCGCCGCCACCAAATTTTGGTGGAGTGGCAAGTGTAGCCCCATCCCAGCCTTCCCAGGTAGTACTAGTTCTATATATTTGCATAGCTATATCATGTTACGTGTGGACTTGAATGATGCAACAACTAACAAGTTCAAAGCACTTGTTAGGTGCTCACAAGTCACAATGTTATATTATAAAATATTACAAATTTATCTCACTGTCTCTATTCTTTTATATATGCTAGTATACCCGTATATGTTATATATATTCATTACTAATTTCTAAAATATTACATCTACAGTGTAGGGATCAGGTGGAGGTTCCACCTAACACACCTCCATTCCTAAGGGTACTATACAGACTGGCTAATGAAGATAATGCAATGAACCCCATAAGGATAGAAGCAGGTGTGCTTTCAAATGATGTGGTTGAGGTTCCACTCTTCAAGGAAGACCACTTAGCCATATGTAATATGACTCAGTTTGAATACATGCACATTGTAGTCTATATAGGGTATGTCATCGTGTAACTGCTCTATTAGAGTTATACTATTATGAATCAAAGTAACATTACTTGCTTTTTTAATAACACTTGATAATTATTTGACATAAACCCAAATTCCTAATGCAGGTATTTGCATAATAGCTTGCAAAGATTAGAGGTCAAGGACATTTACAAGTTCCTTAACCCTTCCCTTGTCTTTTTATTGGACTATTTGGCTGTAGACAAACAAAGTGAAGATCATTCTTGGGCTCATGGGTTGTGCGAAGGGATAAGCCTTACTGATTCCCTACAATAGCAGGTACGTTATAACATATTTTGCTTAATTATGTCATTTCAATTTCATAATTCATACACATGAAAACCATATCAGTTAAGATTAGAGAACATTCAATTGAATTATTATTTTTATAGGTCCCATTGGATGCTGCTAGCTTTGGATGTGCACGGTGGCTATGCAATTTTTTTTGATTCATGTGGAGCACACATTTGGGAACACCTGATGGAAATTATAAACAAGTAAGTATTTATTATTCCTTTCATTATAATATAACTACTCACTTGGAAATTATCATAATATTCATGATCTAATGCTTTTCAATTATATGTGTGTAGAGCATGGTACAAATGGGCTGAGCGGAAAGGCATTGACCACCCACCAAAACTCAACTAGAAGAAGGCCAAGTGTGACGACTCGGGTTTTCAAATGAAATTTTAAATACAAACTAATTTCTAATGTAGGATCAATCCAATTTGAAATAATTTTTGTCAAATAGTGCAATGCAGCGGAAAATCTTTTCTTTCAAATTCACTTTAAAACACCCCGAGTGTCATTTTTCTTCTATCAAAAACAAGGATTCTTGGTGAAATGAGCGCTCATTTCTACCAAAAATCTGGTAGAGTTTCCTCTGTTTTTTGGACATATGACATTTAACGCATGTCACTGCGAAGTACATGATAAACATTGTTGAAAATTTTAAAATATAAATGGAGACTTTGTCTCCTTTTCATACATCTAACAAAATAAAAACAGTTTACCTCAAAGCAACACACCCAGAACCTCCACAGCACAACTCAGTCACATAATTCTTCCAAATTTACATAATTACATATAATACAGTCTCTTCCTCATTTCTAATACGATAGCTTCAATTCAAAGACCAATTCTTGCCTGTCTTCTTCGAAAGCTTCCGTTGGCGCGCTTTTATTAGTAAGCACCTCCTGTTCCTTGGAAGTCCTTTGTTATGCGATATTGTCAACATGCCAAACCTGCTATTATTTTCTGTATCTGAGGCATTGCAAACCACAGCAATGCCTCAACAAGCAATCGCTTGTGTAGGTCGAGTAAGATGTAATATTTTATATAAAAGAAAATCATGATAATTATATATAGATCAATTTAGCAATGCTGAATCATGCGAACAACAATTCAATTATCATTTAACTTGAAATCATTTAACATTATCAAAATCATGAATCTATGCCAAGATGGAAGAAATACCAATGCATTAGTACGAAACACGTTCTTTAAAAAGCAAAGTATGCAATCACATGTTAAACTTACAAGTCATTTACATTTCCTGATACCAGTCTTCGCTCTTACGAGCCATTTCACATATCAAATACCAACGCATTGTTGTATGTATTAAGTACACAACAAACAATATTATCCTCTTTGGCACAGTGAGTCGGCGTAGTGGGTTAAACCCAAAGACACTAAAATCAAAGACACACCTCAAGGCTTTACTCCTGAGAGACCGGTAGCTCGTCCAGCTAGGAACTGGTAGCTCATCCAACCCGAAGGCCCGCCCACATCATAACGACCTCTTAGAACACGTCAAATTCCCCAAACAATGGGGCTAAATCCTAGGGACCGGTAGCTCGTCCAGCCAAGAACCAGTAGCTCATCTAGCCTGAAGGCCCGCCCACATCATAATGACCCCTTTCGCTCTTACGAGCCATTTCACAATTTTCTGGTATCAGTCTTACATTTCTCATACATGGTTTATAATAATGTATAGCTTATGCATAAACCGTTTATTCATGATTCAATTTCAGCATGCACATTCATCTTATCTTTCGTATAAGCAGAAAAGATTCATTTCAATACTTAAAATTCATATACACATGTATATATAGCAAAAATCATAGCAATCTTAATTCCACCTACCTCAAATGGAGTTTTTCAGGTTTTCTGAAGCAAATAGCATAAGCGCTCCTAATCAATCACACATCTGCAACAATACAAGCACTCATTTAGATATACAATTCTAGGTCTTCTCTTAGCTTTTTCAGTATGGAAGCTTCCTCTAAGTTGGTCCCTGACAGTCATCACAAAGCGAAATGACAATGCTTATTTCTATGCTAAAAGTGTTTCATTAGCTATTGGTAGATAGCTAATTTAATGACAAACAGTTATTGGATTTCCAACCCATGTCATTGGCCATGGATTGACTATTCACTACTCTTCTTAAGTGACCACAAGTCACTATCACTATTCAGAGGTCTTAACCCTTGATTCTTAACTAGATCAACTCTTAGTTTGGAGCTGGGTGTTATTTCTCATGCTATAGTCTTCAATACAACCTATAATTACATTCTTAAATCAGACTGATATAATGAGCATCATGAATAGTTCATATCACTCAATTTTCTTCTATTAGTTTATCCAAATTCCATACTTTATATCATATCTAACCTAATTCACAGTTTAGGAATCCACCTGTGGCCTTTAATCATTTATCCGACATCACAAGGTGTTTGTTTGAATAGTGATAGATCAGATGGCCTAGATTATCCAATCTGTTTTACTTCTAATTCACATAATTCTAATCATTCTATCATTTTTGATGATGAAGAACTCATTTGTGGTGTCTGATTGTCGATCTGACATCACGAGGTTACTGTGTGAACAATACCCGATCAGACGGCTAGGATTGTCTGATCGATTTTCAGCCTAGATTGACTATCTCAGTTAAATTCTACTAACATTGGCACCTAATTACTTATCCCTAAGCTTTGATTTAAAAATAGATGGTTGGATTATCTATAAAACCTAGATTTAGCATGAATTGTGCGAATTTAGCTATAATCTCAAAATCAAGAATAGGGTTTTGTAGATCTTATCTTCTAGATGCATTTCCGTGCATTTTCCACCATTGGATGGGCTGGATTGGTTCAGATTAGTCGCGAAACCTCCAATCTTCATCGTGTGATGTTTCCCTCTTCAATCGACGGTCAAGATCACATCGGATTCTCCAATAAACTTAGGGGTTTTGTTCGGCTCAACGTGCTGAACAAAATGACTGGTCGGATTGTCGATCTGAGCTAGCGTTGTCTCCGGCGACCCAGGAAAACCCTTGTTTTCTCGTACACATCTCTCTCTCTCTCTCTCTCTCTCTCTCTCTCTCTCTCTCTCTCTCTCTCTCTCTCCTTCCTTCTTCTTCCTTTCTCTTTCTCCTTCCCCGACAGCTTCTCCCTCAGCTTGCTCTCTCCCTCATTGGCGCAACCTAAGGTTTCTAGGCGCGCTGATTTTCCCTTTCCTCTCTCCATCTCTTCTCTTCTCCTCCTCGTCTCCTCCTTCTTCCTTCTCCTCTTCTTCCCCTTCTTATTATCTCCTCCTCTTCCTTCCCCTCCGGTTTCCTCTCCATCAAATTTTTTTTCTATGCTTTTGGGAAGACAGACCCGATGTTACGATATTACATTCTTCTCTCCTTATAGGAATTTCGTCCTCGAAATTCTTTCCATGTTATTTTTCAATAATTCCAAAACATCCTCATATCCTAAGATCCACATATCATACCAAAATTTCTAGAATCAACATCTATAAATAGACAATTTCACATCATGTCATCTCGTCATATTTCAATTCACATATAAATTGCTAAATGATAAATCATTTCATATCAAATAACTCATAATTCAATTAGAACGCGCTATCACCACATATAATGCAATTAACATGAATCAAACTCTCATCTAAGGGTTAATTATTTGTATACAACTTTAGTATTGATAAAATCACCATATCAATAAAAATCAATGTGTTGCAACTTATATATCAGTAATTCTATGCCGAGTCTATGCCAAATATATTATAGAGCACATCAGCTCACCCATTGTCAATCATATGTTAGTCAAAACTAGTGTATCTCAACTCACCAACAGGCACTCTATGCCAATGAAAACCAATCCACAATATAATCATACTGTAAGCCCCTAGAAGCATGCCACCTAGAAGTTAGCCACCTAGAAGCCTGCCAGTGCCTCTCGCACCCGCCCTCTTAGGTCATCCTCATCGGCTACTCACAAGTATAGATAGTAAATCGAATTCTAATTACCCATAAGAGAATAATCTCACATAATATTATATATCACTGATATCCTGGTGAAACTCAATTACTCGGTGCTAGTAATTCATAAAACTAAGGAACTATGAACCTCAATTACTAGTTTGGATAATGTCAGCCCATCACAATCTCAATAAACTGCCTCTCTATCATTCAAGGTATTGCAATAAAGGAAATTTTCCTCCTTTGACCATAACTCATGCTATAGATGTTCACAACAAATGATGAGTCCTTAAACGTTCTGAATTTATGCACAAGGATTCCTTGTGCTCCTCTCTGTTTATGAAGTATACGACAATACTATTTATTAACACAATCATGGCTCATCCAATTAACATTTGAAGATTCAATTCATCACATCCATACATTCTATCAGTGTATTGGTTCCACTAATTAATACCATCCAGAATTCATAACAATCATAACAAGTTTTAGAAATCATCTTAAAGATGTCATACTCAAAATCCTAGGTTGGTCATAACCACACCTCAGATCAATCTCCACAAACACCATGCAATATCCTTAGTTGATCAAATAGATCGACAATATGCAATTAGGAATATCATTTCTTTACTATGGTACTATCAAACAAACGACAATATGTGCATAGTAACAAAGATCTATCTCTCTTCCCATGAAGAAGACTAATTCACTTTATGAAGATCCACTAGGCCTGTTAAAATCTTTATTAAAAGTTCATATAGTTGGAGCTTTTCCAGCTAAGTTGGGCCATTCCATATGGCATTCTAGGTAAATAATATTATACTTGATGCCAAATCCACTTCAAAATCATTCTCTTGCGTCGATATCATGAGAACTCCTCAGATAAGACTACAAACTCTTGCACATCATCTTTGTGCTCAGTCTATGGCAGCTAACGATCCTCCATTGTCACATAACAAGAAATAAGACTTAGCACCCTCAGAAACGTATAGCATTACTTTCAATGTAGGATCAACCAATCCATCCCAAGGATGACATCATAATCCACCCTATCAAATAGGATGAGATCATCATTCATCATCTCTCTCTTATTAGGTTCATAGGTGCCTCTTAAAAGTACTCATTAGCCTCCAGTAACTTTCCTGCTGAAGTCTAAGCAAAAGGATAACACATCCATGCATGTCTAAGCAAGATGGGTCCTGGATTCAAGGAAGATCATAACATGCCCACCAACAATCTTGAAACCCATGCGTACCTTGATGTAATAGCAGAAACTCGTCACTACTAAGGTGGGGCCCTCTCTTCCCTGATCCTAATGTCAAATTGTTTAACTCATTGTCCTCTAGAATAGTCTTTAAAGAAATGCACTGACTCACCATGGTCAAGTATCTAAAATATTTCTACTATAATGGCGACTGTTGATACTATTGCCTCTATTGTGGCATCTACTAATGTTCAGGTACTTACCCTTGCAAATAACACACCTCTTTAGCCTATAAACCCATTTCAAATACTGTTGAGCTGCCTGATACCTCTGCTTTAAATTAGCAAACTATCTCCCTACATCACCCGTTACTCAGGCAAATATATTGATCATTATCGACCTTCTCAAGAGCCTTTTAGATAAAGGACTTGGCAATAGAGGAACACGTCCTCTCAAATGATCATCATTAGACTCCTAATTACAATTTTTGTGTCTTCATTTCTACCATTTCTTTCTTGTAACCAATGGTCATATTAGTCAAAATCAATTGCAACTCTGTCAATCTCCCAACCAATGAAGCTAATCTTTTATAATATCCTTCGTTATTAGTAACCACAATCTCATCAATATCAGTGTTGAATGCAAATCAATTCCATCTTTCTCCATTCACTTTAACTGTCTTTCCCTAGTCGATTCATCACATGATCATCTCTATTTAATAATTATTCTTATCGCTCAGAAATACATCCATAAGAAAACTAGGACCTTATTTCATCAATATTTTAGTGATTTCCACCATGCTACAATTTATACGTCAAATAAATCTAGTTTCAAATTTAGGTTAATACAATACTTCTCTAACTCTCTCGAGTTCTCATTAATTGTGATCATTCTAATCCTTCATCATTATCCTCATACTATTGTTATTACCATAATTGTTAGGTCTTTCAAAAGTCTACGTACTGTCCAAGTTAGAAATTGAACGTATTCACTAAGTTTCTATATCCATGGTTCAATTCTCCACTCATCTACTTTTCTTTCTTATCATTTAGTAATCATTCTTATAAAATAGGTGTCATATCCTCTATGCATTATGAATCTTCAATTCATAACTAGAACTCTCAAGAAGCATTTAAATAGGCATTTACTTCTCGATGATAATTAGCTGTCATTATTTATGTATACATAGAGAATAACTCGTTTTCATTCCTTCAATAAATAATTCCTTTACATAAGCAGATCAACTGCCACTGATTTTCCTAATATCAAAATTTATCCATCAAATTTATCCTCAACATGCATAGACTAACATTGTAATTCTCTTAATTTTTCCTGAGTTCTCTTTCCTTGTGATTATTCTTTACCCTCTTTTCATTAAAATCAAAATATTATTGTGCAATAGAAATCATAGTCCTCACAGGTTTGTGCTTATCATCAAAATTAAAACTTGGATCCTCTGAAGGTCACCCCATGTGAATAGATCTATCTCTGATAAAGTTTTCCTTCAGATATACAAGTTTAGTACTCTTATACTATTGTTCCTTACTCTATGAATTATACTAATTTCGCAAGAGTGCTCCTCTTACTCATGCTAGGACTAAACATCTATTGTCTCCTTAGAACTTGCCAACCCTCATGGGTTGCATCTATTGTTGCTATTGCACCAGCTGACTGGGGTTTTTGCATCATGTTGTCCATGAAGTCTGTCATTTGACTCCCTTGGTCACATGGCTCAGCAGAGGAGTTTGTTGTCCTCTGACTCGTCCTCTTAGGTGACATTCCCTTCATCAGAAGGTTCTTTTTATGAGTTACTCTCAAAATCATTAGTCACAACATCTTGCTTTAAAGACTGCTTAAGACTTACTCAATGTGACTGGCTGTGAGTGGACTGAATCTGGGCTCTGATACCAACTGTGATGACCCGGGTTTTCAAATCAAATTTTAAATACAAACTAATTTCTAATGCAAGATCGATCCAATTTGAAACAATTTTTGTCAAATAGTGTAATGCAGCGGAAAATCTTTTCTTTCAACTTCACTTTGAAACACCCCGAGTGTCATTTTTCTTCTATAAAAAACAAGGATTCTCAGTGAAATGAGCGCTCATTTCTACCAAAAATTCGGCAGAGTTTCCTCTGTTTTTTGGACATATGACATTTAACGCATGTCATTGCGAAGTACCTGATAAACATTGTTGACAATTTTAAAATATAAATGGAGACTTTGTTTCCTTTTTATACATCTAACAAAACAAAAACAGTTTACCTCAAAACAACACACCCAGAACCTCCACAGCACAACTTAGTCACATAATTCTTCCAAATTTCCATAATTACATACAATGCAGTCTCTTCCTCATTTCTAAAACGATAGCTTCAGTTCAAAGACAAATTCTTACCTGTCTTCTTCCAAAGCTTCCATTGGCGCGCTCTTGTCAGTAAGCACCTCCTATTCCTTGGACGTCCTTTGTTCTGTAACACTGTCAACATGCCAAACCTCCTACTATTTTCTATATCCAAGGCATTGCAAACCACAGCAATGCCTCAACAAGCAATCGCTTGTGTAGGTCGAGTAAGATGTAATATTTTATATAAAAGGAAATCATGATAATTATATATAGATCAATTTAGCAATGCTGAATCATGCGAATAACAATTCAATTATCATTTAACTTGAAATCATTTAACATTATCAAAATCATGAATCCATGCCAAGATGGAAGAAATACCAATGCATCAGTATGAAACACGTTCTTTAAAAAGCAAAGTATGCAATCACATGTCAAACTTACAAGTCATTCACATTTCCTGATACCAGTCTTCGCTCCTATGAGCCATTTCACATATCAAATACCAACGCGTTGTTGTGTGTATCAAGTACACAACAAACAATATTATCCTCTTTGGCGTAGTGAGTCGGCGCAATGGGTTAAACCTAAAGACACACCAAACTCAAAGACACACCTCAAGGCTTTACTCCTGAGAGACCGGTAGCTCGTCCAGCCAGGAACTGGTATCTCATCCAGTCCGAAGGCCTGCCCCATCATAACGACTCCATGGCTCACCCACATCATAATAACCTCTCAGAACGCGTCAAATTCCCCAAACAAATGGGCCTAAATCCCAGGGACTGGTAGCTCGTCCAGCCTGAAGGCCTGCCCACATCATAACAACACCTTTCGCTCTTATGATCCATTTCACAATTTTCTGGTATCAGTCTTACATTTCTCATACATGGTTTATAATAATGCATAGCTTATGCATAAACCATTTATTCAGGATTCAATTGCAGCGTGCACATTTATCTTATCTTTCGTATAAGCAGAAAAGATTCATTTCAATACTTAAAATTCATATACACATGTATATATAGCAAAAATCATAGCAATCTTAATTCCACCTACCTCAAATGGAGATTTTCAGGTTTTCTGAAGCAAATAGCATAAGCGCACCTAATCAATCACACATCTGCAACAATGTGACGACCCGGGTTTTTGAAAACATGATTTGTAAAGTATTTTGAAAGGCAGGGCCCTTAAGAGTGTAAAAATTTTTCGCAAAACAAAACAGCGGAAATTCTTTTCTTTAGAACTTGTTTTGAAAACCCAAGTCACCACTTCATACATAACATAAGTACAATTTGTGTACAAAATAAAATTCCATTGAAGGAATATACTTTTATTAAACTCCAGGATCCATCCAGTGGTTCACAGTACAGCCAAATCTAGTACAATACTTGTCCAAATTACATAATCCAAAACTCAAGCTCACCATACAATAAAACTCTCAACAAATAAAAATACATGTCTTCAAGGGTATACCTTGAAGATTATTCTCTTCAAGTCTTCTATATTCTTCAGCTCCTAAGTCTCCTTCCCTGGATCTGAGATATTGCAACAAGTACAATATCTCAGCAAGCAATGCTTGGTAGGGGATTCAAGAAACATAATAATTGACAATGTAATTTCAATCCTTCATAATCTCGTTATCCTCAAACATACTCTTTATTTTGTAAGTTATGTATATCTATATACATACATACCCTTCATGGGTAAACCAATTAAATTTGTGAAAATAGTGAAATATCATTCCCAACTAAGGTGAACAATTCTCTTTATTTTGAGTATTTAGTATTACTGACTAATCTCATACGGGAATTTCCCTTCATGGGAAACATTGGTAATATACAATTACCTAGCATTTCATTATGCTATAACATAAGGCATTTCACTATGCCTGTTCCCATATGCATCATAGTGCAAAATAATCGAAAGGTTGCTATCTTTGTGATCGATCCGTACTAGCGCGCTCGGATAAGCGCCTGTTCACCATCCGATACCACGGTGGAAAATATTATGTCACTGCCCGTATGGGGGCAAGACTTTCACGGTGGTGGCCTTCCCATAATTGCCACCACCCGACTTTTAGCCTCTCATTGGGCAAGGTATCATCATATCATCAAATTTCAAGGAGCGGGTGGCCAAACCCTCATAACTCCTCTAGCAATAGCATCCCCTAGGCTCATGCCTATTAAAACAAACTCACAAGCCTCCAAGCTTGTATGTAAAATAGATTCCATATATATCAGACCATACGTCTGTTTACTTAGGGCTGAAATATTTTCTAGTTCCCTATTCACTTATAGTTTAGTCCTTAACCATCTTATAGGTGTTTGGTTGGATCATAAGGTTTTCAAGAGATATACTACAAGTATTATCATTACTCTTGTCAACATAAGATCATGAGTACAATCATGAATATCTCATGTAAATGCATTCATCAAATCCTCCTACCTTTAAGGATTGATCTCTTTTCCCCAATCTTCCATGATCTTGACCGATGTATGTAATCTGTACATCCATACATATTGTCAATATATAAATTATGAACAATCCTATTGATCACTAGATCTGATGTTTAGAATGATCTTTAGATCATTCATATCTAAGTATTTTTCTATCTCTAAGTCTTTGTATGTTCATCTCCTTGATCTTGATCTTTCATAGATCCTTTGATTGACAATCTACTCATGTTGATAAAGATCAAGGTCCTAGATCTTCTATCAGCTAGTTCTTCTTTGATCTAAGTTCAGTTCTTGGATCATCCCTATGGAGGATGATCTTGGTTTTCTTCCTTGAATCACCTTTGATCAAGGGTTTGGATTATCTAATCTAATGAACTATAACAAGTATACTACTAAACATACATACTAAGTACAATATAGTGTTCTTATTCTTATTGTTCTTGATCATCCAAGATCTAATGGATCTTGTTTGATCATCCTTATCTTACTTCCTGTTTTTATTAGGGTTAGGTAATTTACTAACCTTTTATGCTCTTATGATTATTATTCAACCAGTTAATGTGCATGGTTGAAGGTAGCTTATTCAAGCCTAAATATAGACTGCTCCTCTTATTTCCAATTGGCTAAGGCTTACTAGTTGAATGGGTGAACACAAAGTGGTTACTTCAATCCTCATGTAAGGAGGCGTTTAGACCTCACAAACGTCAACGAAGGTAGGGGAAGAGCGAGGCTCTATTAGATAACCCCTTAACCACTATGTTCATCATTCACTAGAATGACCATAGCTCAACCTTTCATAAGGTTCCTATAAGCATGTTTACCCTAAGTACTCTTTCTAATGGATTTTAATTAAGTCCATGAATATTTATAATGTCATTCATGGGGTTTATTATTCTTTTCCTAATTTGGGCCAAGGATTTGATAATCCTTATATTGTCCTACTAACTATAGCCCTTACTAATTAAGTCCAAAGTACTCCATTCTTATTTGTGTCATGAAACTCTACTTTCTCATTAGAATGCATTTTTGATGTTTTATGCTCTTTATCTCATAACAAGTAAATCTACTACTAACATTCAACTATAAATGAATTATAAATTTAAAGCATAAAACTACTTAATTTAACATTAAATGAAAATGAGGCAAGGTACTTAAATTAACTCTAGCAACTTATGATAAGAATGAACACATAAACTCTAAATGTTATACTAGCATGATTTATAACATAATAACATAAAATGAAACTAATTAGATTTACATTTTTAGAAACCTTTACTTATGATCCAACCATTTGATCTTAGATCTTTGCCTTTGATTAAGGACTTTAGTTATATTTAGAGAATTTTCTCTATTAAGGTCAAAAGATCACATTGATCTATTTTTATCATAATCCATCCATGATTTCCTTGGATTTCATCATATAAACAGTTATTCTTTCCTTCCCAAGGATTCGATCACACTTGATCTCATTGATCAAGTGGGTCCCTTTGTATTTTTTGGGTTTTTCTATCATAAAGGGTAGATCCCTTAATATATCTCATATATATCCAATTTAAACATAGATATAACTTTATTTAAGTATTAGATCATTATTAAAACATGTTTCTAAGATCTGATCATCTCAGATCTTGAAAATCTATGTAGTTGGAAACTTAATTCTTAAATACAGAAAGTTTTTATTGAATAACATGTCATTTTTATTATTCTATAAGAAAATAGAGGTTTCAATCTTTCCATATCTTCTTTCCGATCTCAATTTGGAGTTCAGATGACTCCAGAATTGATCCTGGAAGTTCACAGTCCTTCCTAGGGCCTAGATTTGATCTGGGCCCAAGGAAGGAACGGCCCAGATTAGTCGGGCGGAACGGCAGGCGGAACGAACCGAGCGGAACGAACCGGGGTCGTCGGGCGCGTCCGCTGGGAAGAAACTTCCAAGCGCGACTGCGGGACGTCCACAGACGCGGACGGGACGAGCGGAACGCCCGTCGTCCGCGCGCCCGCAAACCGGGCTGTCGCTGGGCGCGTCCGCTCGTCCTTTTTAAGGACGCGCCTTCATTGCGCTTGAATCGACGCCCCATGCGTATCGCATGCGCCGTTCCGACGGTGCGTCACGCGGGCGTCTTGGGCGTCGTCTGATCTGGAGATCGGACAGTCCCTTCTGGACCGTCCAATCAATCCTCTTCCAATTGAGGGCCCAAACGGTCTCTGATTTTGATGAAACTTCTACCCTATGGGTTTTGGACCCTTCTGGATCGATTGGTACAGTCAGATTTCTCATCTGAGCACTCCATCATCCCTAATTAAGGGTTCTGTTGTTTACTTTATTTTTATCTTTTTATTACCAAAATTAATTACAGTAAAATAAAATTTACATAAAACAATACTAAAAATATATGAAAAGGATTTCCACTTACTTGATTGGGGAGAAAACCTGATTTACATGCCCAATTAAAAAAAATACCTTGTTGATGACGATATAGCCTAAAATCCACCTTTCGCGTAAATACCGTTGTTTGAACCGTTGGATCTTGAAATTCCTTTGGGTGTTTTGTAGAATAGATGTGTTGGGATGTTTTGGATGGTGGAATTGATCAAATTAGATCTAGAACAGAGTGCCTAATTGAATTTAGGTCTCTTGTTCTAATCTAAAAAGAAAAACAAATTGGAAAGAGATTTAGCTCTTGGAAATTTTGGGGTTTTGAGAGGAATTCTAGATCTAATTTTTCAAGGAGATTGAAGATAATTTCGTGGGGATTGTATGAGGATTTTTGGAAGATTTTTGGGGTTGTATTTATAGGCATTTTGTATTTAATATAAAATGGCATGAAAGTCTTTAATGCTCCCATACCTAACCCCATGACTAGCTGATCTTTGTTGACCCATGTTTCACATGGGCTGCTAATCAAATTGGTTGTTGGGGACGTGGTGGTCCCCATGTGGGCCCCATGTGGGCCCCACATGGTGTAAAAAGTCCGTTTTGCCCTTTATGCATAAAACTTTGGGTTTTATTCCCATGATCTCGGATTTGAGTGTACTTAGTGGCATTGGATTCGTATTTCTTAGTACATTCTAAATTTTGATGTTTCATATTTTGATTTTTGGAATATTTTGATTTTTGGGTAAAATTACTATTTTACCCCTTTTGTCCAAAAAATGAAAAACTTAAGGATTTCTCATCCGAATTCGAAATGTGTCGTGCTTACAGTCATTTTGAAGGGTTTGCTAAGTTTAAATTTCAATTTTATATTTGATTATACTTTTATAACAGTATATCCTAATATTTCAGCCCAAAATATCTGAAATTCAAACTTTATTGATTTTTCTCAATCAATTTACAAAAATTGGGGTTATTACAAACAATAGAAACACTCATTTAGATATACAATTCTAGGTCTTCTCTTAGCTTTTTCAGTATGGAAGCTTCCTCTAAGTTGGTCCCTGACACTAGTCATCACAAAGCGAAATGATAGTGCTTATTTCTATACTAAAAGTGTTTCATTAGCTATTGGTTGATAGCTAATTTAATGACAAACAGTTATTGAATTTCCAATCCACGTTATTGGCCCTGGATTGACTATTCACTACTCTTCTTAAGTGACCACAAGTTACTATCACTATTCAGAGGTCTTAACCCTTGATTCTTAACTAGATCAACTCTTGGTTTGGAGCTGGGTGTTATTTCTTATGCTATAGTCTTCAATACAACCTATAATTGTATTCTTAAATCAGATTGATATAATGAGCATCATGAACAGTTCATATCACTCAATTTCTTTCTATTAGTTTATCTAAATTCCATACTTTATATCATATCTAAGCTAATTCACGGTTCAAGAATCCACCTGTGGCCTCTAATCATTTATCCAACATCACAAGGTGTCTGTTTGAATAGTGATAGATTAGACGGCATAGATTATCCAATCTGTTTCACTTCCGATTCACATAATTCTAATCATTCTATCATTTTTGATGATGAAGAACTCATCTGTGGTGTCTGATTGTCGATCCGACATCACGAGGTTACTATGTGAACAGTACCCGATCGGACAGCTAGGATTGTCTGATCGGTTTTCAGCCTAGATTGACAATCTCAGTTAAATTCTACTAACATTAGGCACCTAATTACTTATCCCTAAGCTTTGATTTAAAAATAGATGGTTGGATTATCCATAAAACCTAGATTTAGCATGAATTGTGGAGATTTAGCTAAAATCTCAAAATCAAGAACAGGGTTTTGTATATCTTACCTTCTAGATGCATTTTTGTGCATTTTCCACCATTGGATGGGCTAGATTGGCTCAAATCAATCGCAAAACTTTCAATCTTCACCATGTGACGTTCCCCTCTTCAATCGACGATCAAGATCACATCAGATTCTCTAATAAACTTAGGAGTTTTGTTCGACTCAACGTGCTGAACAAAATGACTGGTCGGATAGTCGATCCGAGCTAGTGTCGTATCTGGCGACGGCTTGGAATCTTGCGACCCAGGAAAACCCTTGTTTTCCCGTACACATCTCTCTCTCTCTCTCTCTCTCTCTCTCTCTCTCTCTCTCTCTCTCCCCTTCTTCTTCCTTTCTCTTTCTCCTTCCCAGACAACTTCTCCCTCAGCTTGCTCTCTCTCTCACTGGCGCAACCTAGGGTTTCTTGGCGCACCGATTTTCCCTTTCCTCCCTCCTTCTCTTCTTCTTCTCCTTCTTCCTTCTCCTCTTCTTCCCCTTCTTCTTCTTCTCTCCTCCTCTTCATTCCCCGCCGGTTTCCTCTCCATCAATTTTTTTTTCTATGCTTTTGGGAAGACAGACCCGACGTCTGTCGAGTTCGTTTAATGAGAGGGGGGTGCCAGTATCAAATTTGGCCCCCCTTCTATTTAGGCCTTTTTTTTTCTTCTTTTTTTCTTTTTGCGATATTACACCAAAGCACGGTTTACTAATTACTAGTCTTTAGACTCTTTGATATAATTTTAAACCTGAACTTATTGGACATTATATTTTGAACCTTTTCTGTTGTTTTTGGTGACATTGTTCTGCAGTGCCCTAAACAAAAATTAGATTGGGAGTGTGGGTATTATGTTCTTAGATACATGAGAACCCTCATTCGCAATGGAGTTACAATCTCACAATTGAGAAAGTAAGACTTACTGACCAATGTTACACTTTTGATTTGTATATTTCTGACTAAATCGAAGATTACATGTCTGAACTAAGTTATTATATGTTTCTTACAGGCGGATTTGGGAAGCAAAAATTACTCCCAGTTAGATCTAGAAGATATTAGAATGGAATGGATAGATCATATTATGAATTTTAATTTGTAGTTCAGTGATGTAAATGAATGTATCAGTATCATCATTCATGTATATACATTTTACTCAAATATAATACAAAGATCAGTTCATTTCAATGGATGTGTTATATTTTTCTTTTGATTGAAGTACACTATTTCAATGTATGTGCTTTCTTTGTTTCAAACTTCCAAATTTCAATCATGTGATTTGGAAGTTGGTGTTTTGATCAGCAGATGGGTTGATCATCAATTTTCAATGAATGCTTAGATCAGTAGATGGGTTGTATCATGTATAGTATGGGTGATTGGGTGTGCTTTTATTTATGCAATTCAATGTGAACTGTATGGAGCAGAAGTGAATGTGTATAATGATTTTAAATATAGCAGGTTGAATGTGAATGTGTTATTTTGACACACAGTCCATTACTATGGTCGTATTCCATTTTTTGTTTTGGTTCAAGTATGTATGTGTCAATGTGATAGTGTGTACAGTGTGCTTGGTCTATTTCAAAATTTTAATGAGGGGAGGTTGGTATGTACAACAATTCAAGGCTTCAAGCCTTCAAGAGTCAAGATAGGGTTTTGAACTTTTGATATGTGAGGACTTAGGAGTGAAGTTGTGTTTAATGGATGGGTCATGGACTAATGCCTAATGGGGTAATGGAAAAAGAGAATTGTGTGTGGAGTCACACACTAGACACTTGGATAGTAATGCAGGTAATCACTAAAATCCATTCCAACAGTAATGAATCACAATTAAGATGATCTTAAAATAAAAATCTGATCCTATGGATGGATCTAGGACATATCAAAACCTCAAGATCAATGATCACAATAGAATTTTAAAGCCTGTAGGTTAGTTAGATTGATCAAAATATTGTAGACTTTTTTTTTACAAATATAGGACTAGTATTTGGTAATCGTCTTATATCATCATATTATAGGACAATTAAAAAATAACCATCCTATAATATGTTATAATAAGCCTAACATATAGGATGATTACTTAATAACTGTCTTATATAACATATAAATATAAGACGCTTACTTATCAATCGTCTTATAGAATGTATAAAATATAGGACAGTTTTGTCTTAATCGTCCTATAGCCTCTAGTATTAAATATGATGGTTACTTACTAACCATCCTATATAACGTACTATCCTATCTTTTATTAGTTAAAATATAAGATTGTTACTCAGAAACCGTCCTATTTAGTGTTTGTGTCATTCAGTTCAACTTGGAGTTTTACCAAGTCACGTGTCATACGGCTCAACACAATAGGTCAACATTAATTGACCCGAACACGACACAATTTATGATGTGTCACATGAACATGATAAGGCTCAACCCTAACCTACTAAATCTGTGTCAGGTTTGAGTCATGTTATCGTGTCGTGTCATATTTTGCCACCCTTAGAGAGGAATGGAGGAATAAGATTCATGTGGCCAGCCTGTAATTGGGATAAGGTCTTGATGATGATGATGATGTTTCCAATTGACCCAAAAGGTATGTTATGTGTTTCCGACATAGCCATAAGGCATTAAAATGATGCCCAGCATGAGTTGATGCCCTAACATAGTTAAAATTTATGCTAGTCAGAAGCTTCCTTTAGTAAAAGATACTTCATTAGAGACCACAAAAGTCACAAATGACAAACAGACTACGAAATAGACAAAACACTTTCAATGAACCTTTTTATCCAATAGATCTTCAAGCATCATTGCCTTCTATGTGCTATATAACCAAAGTAGATTTCTTTAATGATATATCAAGGCATGGGAGTTATAGGTTCACACACGCCCATTTTGTAAAAGAACCTTATTGGTAGTTTCTACTATGTAGGCCTTTCTTTTTATCCATCACTATCAGGCACAAGGACACAATCATGCATACATACAAAGATCACCATTTTGTGCAAATATCTGTATTGAATTTTCTTAATCAATGAGGGTTGGACAAGTACTTGTTTCATCCATCACTATCATTTTCCAATAGATAGATTTTTCGAAGCATCAACTCCCTCTATTGGCCATTAATTATGAAACTACAGGCACCTGTTTCATCCATCACTATCACTTTCCAACAAATAGATTTTACTAAGCATCAACTAACCCTATTGGCCATTAATTATGAAACGGTCATATTGGAGATTGACATTTAAGCATCAGCATGATCTTGGAAATACATGTTTTCATAATCACAAGATGCCTGGAATGACATATATAGCCCAATGCATGTTCCACCCTATAAATATTCGTATAGGCAAAGACATTGGGTGATATCTTCTCCAGGAAATATCTCAAGTGCATCTATGTGTTATCCAACTCTTTTTATGTGTATTAGCCAGTTTGTATATGAATTGAATTATAAGAGTCACAAAACTATATCACGGTGATATGGAGTTCATATTATTTCATATTTGTATGAATACCTTCAATAATCGTGCTTGATTGAGACACATGGGTCCTAGACCAAAATGTAAGTAGATTCAATGACTAAAAGCAAACTGTGAAATGGACCAAGGTCCACCCAAGAAATTTAAGGAATTTCTTTTTGTGATAAGTTTCTAATTTCTTTTTGTCATAGTCATGCATATCTTAACAAGATTTGAGGAGATTGGGTTCTTATTAAATTTATTCCATCTTGTAATAATATACTCTAGTATAATTAATTTTTTCTTTGTTGGTAAAGAATTGTTTGATTCAATACATCATTTTAGTCAAATCACATGGCTTTTATTCTTCTTGTCCATCCTTAGTATTTTCTAATCTATGGTTTTATCTAGTCTTTGCCATTTTACTTTTGAACGCTACATCTACATGTTTTAATGCATTGCCTGTGGAGATTTTTCATGAATTTTAGTAACTCCTTTCCACTATCACAATTCTATTTTCCTTGTTAGTGATGTTGGATTTATCTATGTTCACAAATGTACTTGTTTAGCAGTACTTCTTAATTTTTAGTGTGATACCTGTTATAACTTGAACCATTTATGTTTTACTATATTATTTTTACTTTAGATTCTTTAGTTTCTACATTATTACTAACAACAATAACAAGAAACTGATAATAAAGTAAATAGATATGCTATTTAAACCTAATGAATAATGTCAAAATTATTGAACAATGGTTTTTATCGTATTACAAATCTAAAAGGTCATTCAAAATTATTTACTTCATGTCAACCCATTGGCACAGTAAAATATGCCGTTCATCACACCATCCTAGTAAATGAGAATGCTAATCACCTTATTTGCAGATGATATGTACATTGAAAACAAAGGATAATACTGCAGCTTAGGCAGAGAGTCTTATATATAACACATGTCAAACATATTGTGATGGATCATCTTAGAGCCAAGACAAAACATATCATTTGGCTTTGAGCTTAAAGACTAACCAATAATAAGATTATGATCTTCAGTAGATAGATTTTAAAAGAGCAAAACATTCATGACTTTCATGCAAAGAATAAAAAAGTCATATGGTTTTTAGGTTCTAGGTCTACTTTATTTATTTAAATTGCCCCTTTCAGAGTTGTTTATTGGCTATTGATTCTTTCTATAATAGAAAATTTCTTTTCTACCAAATAAAAAAAGATAACAAAGTTGAATAAGTTATAAAAGTTAATAAAGCCATTTAACTTAGTCAAGAAAGTTCAAGTTACTAGAAATCTACATTGACAAAAAAATTATAAAAACATACAAATAGTATACAGAGAAAAGGTGAAGCTCTTGTCTGGCATACCATTTTTCTAGAAATTTGAGTTTCCATGTTAACATATATTATGCTTAAAATAGAAAGAAAATAATAAAAAAATTCCTGTCACTCTAGTTTCAAGACTCACATACCTAGAAGTCTTTTCCCTTTTCTCTTTGAAATGATAACGTATCTTAAAAACTGTATTTGTCAATTTTGAAAAGATTTCCTATTTGTGATCATAATTGTAATTATTTACTCTACTTAGGTAGCTTCCCTATAATTTACAAGGGTAAATACAGTACATAACTTTGAGAAAGTATGTCAAGTAAGCTTAGAGTTGGATGATAAAAATAATTAGGTTAACAGAACCATCCTAGCATCCAATTAACTAGGGGCAATACTTAGTGACATGCTATCACTTCAGCAATTGTTGGTAGGGCTCATGAGGATCTTAGCCTAGATTGCCAAAGGTGAACATGTGGGACCACATGGGAAAAGAAATGTAGGTACACAAATATAGAATTTAATTTGGTACCAAACCACTATGGAGTGAGAGATTTGTGATGAAATTATTTATAGTAGTACTAAGAACACAAAATCGTCCGTTATTGATTTGTTCTGCCTATTAAATTTAATTTTATGTCATTTGTCATGCATTTTTTTGGTTGTTTGAAACTATGATAGATTAGAATTGTATAACTTTATTTCTTCCTTATTTGATAGCATGTTCAATGTGAAAATCTAGGTGGGGGGACCAATTGGCTTTGGGGCTGTGCCATTTGAATTCTACTTGAGCAAATAAAGATGTTATCATGCTTGAACTATTGGAATAGTTTTGTATTTGATCAAGAACTATCGGTCTTACTAAGAGCCACAACTTTAGTTATACCTTTCCGATTATTTTGTAGCTATTGGCTTAAGTTGTTAATCTTAAGGTTGATCTAAAAAATAACATAGTTTATTATATGTTGATGTTAGAATTATGATGTGTGGGCTCTAATTGCCACTTTAAATTCTATCTTAACACTTTCAGTAGATAATTTGATTTTAAAAACTTTATAATATAATTCAAAGGTAGTTAGTATACCTATGGTGATGGTATCTATAAATTTCTTCTAGTATGTGTATATATATATATATATATCTAATGCTAATGTACCAATTATTTGGTTTAGTTAATTTCTAAAGATGATGAATTATCTATTAAAATGCATATTTAAATGGTGATTTTATAATGCTGCACATATATTTTATTAATTGCAAGTGAGCTATTTGGATTGTTGTGGGTGGAAGCGGCATTTGAATCTCTTGGAGGATATGAGTAGGATATTTTTATTTTCTATGCATCTTGCTATATATGTTGACAGTACTATAACTATTTTGTGTTTATAAGAGTGGTGGATCTCCCCTGCTTGGGTATAATATGGAAGGTGACCCTCCTTCGCTACTAAAAATATGGGAAGGTGGTTCTCCCCTACTCTAATACCACTATGATTATAAGAGAAGCGAATCTCACTTGCTTACGTATAATAGGGAAGGCGACCATCTCTCACTATGGAAAATAAGGAAAGGTGGTTCTCCTCCACTCTATTCATTTGATAGATGATGATATTACATAAATGACCCTCCCCTGCCATTGATTATGAGGATTATAAATGATGTAGAGGAATGAGTGATTCTTCGACCCCACGTATGATGAATAGAGTAATTTGTGATAGTTTTCAAAATTAAATGTAGATGGATAGAAATTAAATGAAGTGTGAAATGTGAACAAAAAATTTCTAACATTTGATTTGAATACCTTTATGTATTTCTTTTGATTTAGTCGTATGTTTTAGTGGGCAATGATATTTCATATAGATGAAAGAAGATACTTTGCATAGGGAATATAAAATTCGCTTGTTTATTCTAAATATATTTACTTCATGATAGATGATCTCTTAATGTATATATGTTCAGCAAAAATTTATATTGCACACATATGAAATGGGATAGCTGCGAATATGGATATTCTGAAACTGTTTTTGGAGTGAACATGTTTATTTCAAAATGGCATGAAGTGAATTGTTGCATCGTGAAACAATTTTCAAATTTCAAGTAGTATAGTTCATATATATGTTTTGGGAAAATCCTTATTGTTTTGGGACCTCCAAACTTGCAATTGTCATGCTACCTCATTGAGCCTTTAGTTCTCTTCTTCTTAACATTTTTCTAGAAAATGATGTCATTATACTTCGGGTCAGGGGAGTTCATGAGCACCTTCAGTCATTGAGTAAAGTGCGTATCACATCCTCAAATAGGCATCAGTTCATAACATTTCACAGGGTTTGAGAATTTCTCTAGACTCCATTTTGATCACTACAAAGTGATGTGATATTTTGTAAATTTGCTGATAATCTAATGGATTGTGAATGAGTTTACAAAAATAGTAGAACATATACAAATTATTTGATGTTCCGCTTTATCTTGAGGTATAAATATTTTACAAGCAAAAGGGATTAATTCATATAAATGAACCTTATTATCAAGATGTGAAGATTCATACTTAGGAAAAGGCCTATTCAAGGGATGGTAAAAAAGGCCTCAAAGAAAATACACAAGTTTATTTTTTAAGTTTGGGTTTTAGTCTTTCCATATCTCCTAATCCCACTTGACCAAAAGGACCTTAAAATCTAATTTCAAAGATACCCCTTCTTAAAAGAGACATTGGTAAGCTCCTTTTCGTTCGCTTCTCTGTCTGTCTATCTCTCTCTCTCTCTCTCTCTCTCTCTCTGTCTCTCTGTCTGTCTATCTCTCTCTCTCTCTCTCTCTCTCTCTCTCTCTCTCTCTCTCTCTCTCTCTCTCATTGTTTCTTTCTTCTTCTTTTGCAAGTGAGAAACACTAACAAAAAATGCAAAATCTAGTTTTAAAAGATGAATCTGTTTCTCTCCCCGACCCCCCCCCCCCCCCCCCCCAAATGCTAAAACCCTAACCTAAAAGACACAGGGAAGAGAGATAGTAGCTCTCTACCATTCACTATTCCTCTTTGGTTTGGTGGATTTTAGGAATTAGGTTTTAATTTTCCATTGGTATAAACTCAATTTGAGGTACATCATTTAGCACCATGACACTACATTGAAGACAAAATTCTACCAATACTAGTTACTTTATAGGTGCTCTTTTTGTGTGTATGTGTGTGACAATCATGTCATTGCATGCAAACATGATGGCATAGGAGAATGTATAATGCAGAATTTGTTTGTCATTGGGGACCCTCTTTTATTACATAGATGTTATAGGTACTTTAGTCAAGATCGTATGTAACATTGGGCATAAAACTTTAAGAAAAATATATGAATCCTTATTAATAAGGAATACAAGAAATTATTAGATAAGGAATTCAATCCTATGTATGACTTTAAATGGGTCTTGCCTTTCATTTTCCATGACATTTTTCTCGTAGAAAATTAGCTTGCTTTTATAATTGTTCAAACTTTTTAGGACATGACCAAATAACACAAAGTGAAGGTATTAAATTTGAATTTCTTATGGTAAGGTAAACTTCAAGGAAGCATTTTCACAAACATGTCTTGCACACAAGTAAGAGAACTTTAAATATGCACTAGAAAACATTGACAAGCATAGAGCATAGAACTAAGAATGCTACTTTTGCCATCCCCAATAAAGGTTATGTTACATATATGGAGTATTTTGAAACCCCCTCTCCCCACACCCCCTTGCCCCTTGAAAATAAGCTAGACAAAGTGTTTGGTAGTCATAGTTTTCCAATGAACTACAAGAACACCACTAGCAAGAAAGTTATTTTATAGAGGGCCTAAACTAAGAGCTTTCTTATTGGACCTTTTGTTTTTAGCTCTAATATGATATTTGAGAATTTTGAAGCTTTTAAAAACATAGAAGTACCTCATCATTCGAAATTTAGAAAATTTGCTCAACTTCCAAAATTTTAATTTTATACTTGGGTTAAGGATTTGACTTTTGTACATTTTTGAAATTGGGTCTTGCTCCTATTTTTATTGAACTTCAATAGGGGTTGTTCTCTTATTTATATAATATCTTAAGTAAATGAATGTGACACCTTGGGTTTTCAAAATACTTTTTGAAAACTTTTTCAAAATTTGGGATATACCTTGTTTAAAATTTCTTTAAAAAATAGAATAACAAAAATTGTTTCTTCTACTAAGTTTTTTTGAAAATCTTGAGTATCATTTTTACACAAGATATAAGGATTTTACGGTAAAATGAGTGTCTCATTTCTAGCAAAAATCTGGTAGAGTTTCCTCTCTTTTTTGGACATATGAGCATTTGATGCAAGTGTTTGGAACCCCTGATAAACAATACAAATAATTTTCATTTCTTTAAAAATAAATACAGAAAACATATCACTTCCTAAAACCTCTTGTCACAACCATGTCACGACATATTCCCTTAAATACAATCGAATTCACTACATGAAAGTAAATATACATTCACATTCTCCACTAAATAAAAAAGCTAATCTAAGATTGCAAAGCTCATTATATAGATACTGGAAAATCTCCATCTCTAAAATCTAGAATTCACAGCTATTCTCATGTTCAACCTATTCATCTTTTTCTTCTAATTCTTCAAATCTTGGACATTGTAAACAATTAAAATGTCTCAACAAGCTTGCGCTTGTGTAAGTGGAATAAGTAGCTATTTTTTAATGTGATTCATGATTTACATAAATCAATACACTTTGAGTATTTATCATATCTAAATAGGATTCATGGTGTTTTCAAATAACTATTCATTCCAAAATTGGGTTCTCAATTCATAAATCCCTGAAGTGGGTTTACATGTGTAATTCAATACATTTGATGAATCATATGAATTTCATGATTTTTAAAATTATCCTTGCCTTATCTTTTTCTTGAGAATTTAAGCATTCTAAACTTTTATCATTTCATGAGAATTTAATAGTATTGACATCATTTTCTATGAACAGACACATAAGCTGACATATAGTTCTTTAGATTTGTTCACCTCATATAATCATTCAGGATAACACTTTAAATATTTAAGTTGTTTGTCATTTGATAATAAAATCTTCTTGTGAAGAGTGAGGTATCTAGAATTCTCATTATCATTTGTAAAAGTAGTCATCTAATAGGTTTCTCTTCGTGAACACAATGTATTTTCGTATGCAGTTATGAATCAATATATAATCTGGCACCTTAGTAAATATGACCATGGTAAAACTATCAATTTAGAAGAATTAGTACGTATTGAAATCCCAATGGTAAAACCACCAGTTAAGTAAATATCTCAAAGCACAATATTAATAAAAGATAAAGTTAGTTGATAAGGTCAAAACGCATACTATATGCTCGAAATCCAGTTATTAGCAAATCATCATTTAATAAATCTGTAATCTAAATAAGCCAAAAGCTATTCATGCTTTTCAAAAGTATAATCAATCAACTCATAACTGCAAATAGTTCTTTTTGCATCAAATTGCATTGAAATAGTAACTGTGAAAATTGGTCTCATGCATGTGAGGTGAAAATCCACGAGGAAAGGTTGTGATACCAAATCATTTGTAATGTTTAAAAGAATATGATAAGTTTGTCAAACAAACATACTCAAAATACATGAAGCCAAACTAGGAACATAGCCATCAATCCGAAATGTACAAATCCATACCCACATTGCCGTGGAAAACTAATCGCTCCAATCATAGTCATATATAGTCCTACCACTTGGGACCATCAATGGCACATTGTCCTACCATCAAGACCATTAGTGGCATATCGTCCTACCACCAAGACTAATGGTTTGAACTCTCGACAATGACTGACATGCCCAACATGCTAATAATCACACAGACACCTATGCTCACAGGGCCCTACCATCACCCAATGGCGACTACTGTGGCCTCTACATCTGCTCATGGATACCTACATGAACCATGACTCACCAGACCTTATGGGGATTTCCTGGCGACCACTGAAAGCACTTTCCCATGAGAAGATACTCTTACTACCTACCATCGCCATTGCAGGGCTGGTATCAAATCATCTCAAAGGTCAGTCGCGAACTGCACATCCTAGCATAGGGTTTCCAGGTCTTACAACATATAGCAAGACTGCCTTCAGATCTCATTGTACTCATAGAGCACTTGTTGAGTGATGTAGGACTTAGGACACTCCTAGTGTGCCTACACAAAACATCGATGAAATCCATATCCATAAGGACTTATAGCTATTCCTAGAGCACTGGCCTAAGCATCAATAAAATTATATCCATTAAGACTTACGGCCACTCATAGAGTGCTTGCTAAACCATCAATGAATCGATAATCATTAGGGCTTATGGTTGCTCGTAGAGTGCCTGCCCAAGTATTGATAAAATTGTATCCATTAAGACTTATAGCCACTCATCAAGTGCATGCCCAAATCATAAATCATATACATCTTCAAAAATCATTTCACAAGAATAAAATTGTTATTTCAAAGTTTCATGAGAAACCATTCAAATCTATTAATTTTCAACTCATATTCTTAAGAAGCTATAAAAACATATCTTCAGCAGCATTCAAAACATGCAATCTTTATTCATAAATTAGATAACACTTTTTCAGTTCCCAAAAGTGCACATCCAACGCTATGATTACAAAAGGTTAATCTTTAAACATTATCTTAAAAGTGCTTATTGCTAAGTCAACCATAGTTAAACTGGTGATAAAAGCCTTTATCAATAAAGACATACATGTTACCCTTAAGGTCATGTCTTGTAAATATCTATTACATGTCCATGGCATTTAGAATATTCTTTCCTAGTTTAAATGTGAATCATTCATCATTCTTAAGCTGGTAAGTTACAAATATGACACCTTCTTGGACATTTGCTTAGGTCTTCCTATAGTTCAACAGTTTAAAGTTACTTTGAAATCTTTACCTTATTGCTGATATAATAATTAACATCTCATACTATTTGGGCATTCCAAATATTGTAGTATCAATATACAAATCCTTATGTCTCAGCAGCTCGTGTAAGATCAGACTTTGTTTAAGGTATTACAATGGACACTTGGAATAATTATAAGTTCAAATTCAAGGTAGGCAGTCTAGTTACTCATTTGTCTTAATGTTATAATTGGGATAAAACAAGTGTTTTAAGTTCACTCCACATCGGTAGCTAATTCAAATGTATATTATGTTTCTAAGTATTGTCAACATCTACTAGATGTATACATACTAAGTTCCAGTCAATGAGTATAGTTCCCATTCTTTTGTTTGGGTATTTGCAACTAGGGTAATAGTAACATGTTCTAGTTAAATTAGTCATTCCATCTTCAATTTTTGATAATTTAAAAGGTATTACAAGATAACTTCTAAATTTATCACATGCTTCCATAGTTTTAGTAGTTAAAAGAAATACTTTGTAAATCATAATCTGCATTTAATCATTCATATAAAGAGATGGCAATTATTAAACTTTCCAAAACAGCAATCTCAATCCACCTACCTCATATGATGCTTATCCTCAATTCTCGTGTGTACCTCCTTTAGCTTGATCTATCAGTTGACCAATTTGTATGCTTCATCATTGATCTATAGATCGACAGCTTCAATCCTATCTTTGTAGTTGATTAGTGGATTGAGAATGCAAAGATATGCTTATTTGTAGTTCCACACTACAAATCAGAAAGAGATGTAGTGTCTTGTCTCAAAGATCTAGCATTAGATGGTCAATCAAAGGTTAAATGTTAGGAACAAACCTGATATTTTATTATTCTTGGGGTTTGGTGATAGATATATGCTTAGATCAGAATGAATACTTAAATCATATATGAATCTAGGAGTATGTTTCACTAATATAAAGTTAGATCAAGATGAATAGTTGGATCTAATCACATACCAAATCATTTAGAGTGAAATCTACATTCAAATCAAATTGGGAACTTATATTGATCACATATCTGACTTTTAGAGATAGATCAACAATCAGATCACTGTCAATGGTTGGGATAGATTCATATCTGCCACTTGGAGGCAAATCAAAAGTTGGACCATGACAGGATCTACAAAATCATCCACATATCCCTCATTCAAATATAGATAATTAACTAGATCATGGTGAGTGGTCAGATAGATCATAGATTTGGCAATCCAATTCGATTGAGGACCTTGTTGTGATGACAATTGAATCTTCTCTAATCAATGAATGGACCGATGGGGGTCTTGTTCCTCGTGATGCAAGGATCACAAAGGTCATATAGAATTTGGGAAATCCTTTCTGGGTTGGGAACAACAAGAGATCAAAGTCTAAAGGGTTAATAGGGCCCACTATATCAACTTAGCTCCCCAAACCGAGTAGGGAGCCAGTTGACTTAGTGAGTTGGTTTAGTCCTAACTCAGCAAAGAGGGAAAATAGGGGATGAGAGGATGGTGGTTGGCGAAGACTTTCTATTCAGTCACCATTTGATCCTAACTAGGAGGGAGAGATGGAGGGGGAAATGGGGTCCTAGCATGCCAATCCATCCAATGGCCTAACTATGCTGGTGATGTGAAGAAAGTAGAGGGAAGGGAAGGGGAAAAAATCAGGTGTGCCAGCCTACTAGGCAGTCAGGCCCCAGCAAAAAAAGGAAGAAGAGGGTCTAGATGGGCCAACTGGCTAGGCAGCCTAAACTTTGCCAGAGAAAATAGACAGAGAGGAGAAGAAGGGGAAGAGAGAGAGTTTCCAGGCTGGTGGCAGTAGGCTATGCCTACTAGAGGAGGGAGTAAGAGAGAGTGGGAGAGACAGAGAAGAGGGAAACCTAGTATCCAAGTGGCCAGTGGACCTAGTTTGGTTGCCGCCTAAGGCTGCCTAGATACGAATATGAGAGGAGGAACATTGGTTTTGGCTTATTGATTAGAGCAGATAGGTTTCATACTAGTGAAGAGGGAGATGATCAGAGTGAAGGGATTTTGTAGGTGAAAAATTGAATGGAGGGAGCTAAGAACTAGTGAGAGATCCAAGCAAATGGTGCAATATGGTAAGGTTCCGAATGGTGGGGAAGAAGAATCTTTGCTTGTGGGGAGGTTGATGGGATGAGGAATGGACTAGCACAGGTTCTGCTTGTCTCCAACGACTGCCCTTGTTTTTCCCTTCCTTGGTGTTTTGTCGCATCCATCATAGGGGAACCATGTTGACACATGGACCCTAGACCTCCACATGTTTGCCTACTTCTTGAGTAGTGCATCCAACTGCAGCCCACAAACAAACAACTCTGGGGTGCCATTATCAATTTGGACACCCTAAATTAGTAAAACTTTGCTGGTTTTTCACCCCGATATCTATTTCACCAAAATTAGTGTCATTGGAATTGTTTTGAGGTGTAGTTTTCATTTTTGATGGTTTCAAATCTAAATTTTGAGTTTTCAAGGGGGTCATTTCCTTGAAATTCAATTTCCAAGCAATTCATTTTTTGTTTTTATTCCAATTAAAATATGTTATAATTACCTAGAAATTATTCAAAATTTGTGGTTGTTACGATGAACATTTACTTAAATGACATATAAACTTGAGACATTATAATGTAAATATATACTCTTCGTAGGCACATGCATTGTAGGCATGTTAACTATGCTAGTTCATAACAAAGATATTAATGCACACCCAATTGATACTAGTCATAAGTGGTGTTGGAGAAGGGTGGCATCGATCAGCATCGTTTGTTTCAAAGTTCCATTGGTCACTCTTTTCTTGAAGGAGTCCAGAGCCAATAGAACCAAGTGTTCATAAATTGCCTCAAGGAGTTTGCACCAAGTGGTGCTAGTCACTTCCCACATGCTCCGACAATGAAATTTGACACTACTAGCACTAATAATAATCTCAATTTGCTTCAAAATAATGCATGACATTAGTGGTGTAAGATGGCCTCTCTTGATCATAAGACAAGTTTGGCATCTATGGCACTAGACATCCCCAACACTAATGGACAAGTCCTCTTTCCACACCAGTGTGAACATTTAGGAAGTGGCATTGAGCACCCTCTTCAACAATGTGGCATCGGACACTCTCATTTCAACCTAGGCAAAACTTGACAAATGAAGGTCATCGACACATTTCCCCTTGGCAATGGTAACATTATTGCACCAAACATTTTTGTCACTCTGACATTATCCAGTACTACCTGTGTGAGTGCTGGACCCAGACATAGGAGCGTTCTTTGCTAGTGCCATGGTTCAATTGGTAAGAGTATTGGTGTCCTAGCTTCATTAGCAACCCAAAAGAACTACTTGGGTGCCCAAATCTATAAATAAAAACTCTCCCTACATTCCAAAACATTGAATTTACTTCAAATTATAGAATTACTTGAAATTCTTGCATTCAAGAAGTTATATTCTCTCTCTCCTACCCATAAGGTGAGAAACTTTTAAAGGTGTTTAGGAGAGATATAAGCTTAGGTTTAGCCTTGTTCTATCTCCTAAGGTTTAGAGCAATGGCCAATATTGTCTATGCTCCATAGTTTGACACATGGACTTGGCTTTGGTCTTTTGTGGACATGGTTGTGACTGATATTTTCTTAGCACGAACCTTCTAGGTCTATGTCCACTTAGGATCATGCTTATGGATAACAATCATGAGCCCTAAACCACCCTTTTCTTAGTCAAGATGATATTTAAGGAATTGACTAGCTAGAACTAGGCCATCCAAACCTATACTAGCGATTGGCTACACACTAACCCATGGTTCATGTTGAAGCTTTGTCCACACAACCAGTGTTAATCTTCATCATATAGGCTTATGACTTAGTTATCTTCAGAGCATTGTGATATATTGCCATGTGGACCTTTTATGACTAGCCATATCTTGCCCATGGTTTTTTAATCAATCCCATGGCTCACATAAGACCTTCTTTAAGGCTCAATATAGCCTTAGTCCCATAACACATAATCAAAGGATATGATTGATAATCAAAGGTTTTGTCTTTCATTATTTGTTTGTAATTAACAACCTTAAGGGTTTGAGACATGTTCTCATTTTCATCTGATTAACAAAATCTCATGAGTGAAAAAATGAGTATTACTTCCTTTGTGCTTTTGCTTAAGCAATTTAAACCTAAAAAAAAATAGGTTTTCGAGATTGCGCTCAATTGTGCATGGATTTAGAAACTTTGCTACCACCATTTTCTATATATAAGAGGTTCCTTACCTCATTTAAAAATTATCAAAAAAAGTGAAAGCTTCATTTTTTATTTTATTTTATAGATTCTTGCATTATTGCACCATTTGTTTACTCTCTCTCTCTCTCTCTCTCTCTCTCTCTCTCTCTCTCTCTCTCTCTCTCTCTCTCTCTCTCTCACACACACACACACACACACACACACACACACACACACACACACAGTTAGCTTTGGATTTTTTGTTTCTTGTAGATTATGGATTAGAGCCTTAATTTGAAGAAAACTCTAGTAGAATTTCTAGAGATTCATGCAAAGCAAGAACCCTAATTCCTAAGCTACATCGGATTCAAGAATTAAATTCCATATGGGTAGTGAAATCTCTCTCCTAGGGATTTAGTTCTTAATGGTAGAAGAGAAACTCATTTTTACTCTCTTTTCCTTCCCCTTTCTTGCATTTAGAACGCATAATAGGATTTTCAATTAGAATTCCTCTTGAGTGGAATTTTTGAAGGGACTTTCTAATGGAACTCCCATTATGTTTTCAAAATTGGGCATGGGAATGCTCCCTTCCCTTCAAGCAAAGGGGATTAGTGGAGTCTCTATTTTTTCCCTTGATGTAAAAGGAGAATCCTCAACTCTAAAATAAAGAGTTTGTTTTCTAACATATTTGCCGTAAACTATTTTCTTTAATTTACCAATCCCTTTATTTTTATTTTTTCCCACTCTCTTTCTTGAACCCTAGGATGAGGTTCCAAGTATCCTAATTGGAGAAAATTGAGCTTCTAAGGTTTGTTTTCATGGAAGTTCAGACTTAAGGATGGGGATTTTTGAATCTTTAGGTAGATCCCCTAGAGATTCCTACAACTTTCCTTTGTTTATTTCAATTTACAATTTTTTAAGAGTGAAGCACCAAAGAAAGACACTCTCCTATGGCCTTTTGGTTAAAAGAGGTACTCTAAAAACAAAGAACTTCTAGCGGAAAGGCAAGCATGAAGTATGCAATGAATTTCCAATAAACTAGAAAACAATTTGATTATAAGTTTTTCTTTGAAAAGTTTAAGGACATAGTCTATTTTCCATAGCGTTTGATGAGAAATAAGTTCTTTTGAGAACAAAAATTCTCGTATATTCTCCACTTTTCTTAAGCATTCTATATTATCATACCCAAAGTAACTAAGGATGCATATTTAAATTCTAGCATCCACCATCTTCATCTCTTACATTTGAGCATGTTTCTAGCCTATTGCATCCATTGCATCTAATCCTTAGTTTCTAGCATGTTCCTAATTCATTAGTTTCATATTTGTAGTTACTAGAATTCATTATGATCCATCCTCATTTTAATCATGCATTTCCAGTGTGATCAGATCACGTTTATAATTCATATAATTTTGATGTTAGTAGTTTAGTGTCTCCATTATGTTTGATGTTTCCAAACTAGCTCAGTTCATGGTATGTTCTAGCCTCAAAGAATGTTTCTAGTTAAAGTTAATACTTTTATCTCTAGTTTAATGTTTTTAGAAATCATAGCAAAGTTTCTTTCACTTTTACATTTCTATGTTGGATTTCATAAATCTAATCATGTTAAATCTGCCTAAGGATCATGTTATAGCTTTACATGTTTATTTTTAGCCTAAAAATCATGGTCCTAGTTTGCATATGCATACTCTATCTGTTTAGTGCATTCTAGTACGCCTCATGCAATAGTATCTAACATATGTTTTTGCTTCTACATGTTCCCCAATTCTTGTTTGACACTTCATTAGAATCACAAATTTGCATGACATGTTTCCTTTGTGATTAGTATCTTGATATGAATGTGTTATTATCTTGATATGAATGTGTTGTTCTCTTCTTTCATTTGATGAATGACTTATTTCAGAAGTTTATTTTTTATTTTTCTATGAATACTAATTCTAAGTTTTTAATCATAGTGAAAGGAAAAACTCAAAATTACTAGCTTTTAAACTGAGAAGAATAAGGGTGTTTGGTTTGCTCACATTCCTTGCTGCTTTAGTTCTTGGAGATGTTAAACTTAGATCTCTAGTTGAGTGGGCTCATTTGAATCATAGGAAACTAGGGCCCTTTTTGACTTAAGTGACATCTTCCCTCATAATCTAATTAAATTCTTGCAAGTCTAGGTTTGATAGTCAAATAAAATCATTAGAAAAGAGATTTTTATTTATTTATTTATTTATTTATTTAATTTTCCCTTTTCAACTAAAAGAATAAGCCAAGTTAATAGAAACACATGACTTCCATAAACTCCCTTTAATCACCAATTTAAACAAAATCACAATTTCCATCCTAGGGCAAGATAATAAAGCCCTTATCAAGCTTTTGTATAGCTAAAAAGTTCTTATGACTTTATTATGGATATCTTTGAGGATAATTTCCATTTCATAAGCTATCACACATCAAATGTGAATCCCACCATGTGACCCTTTTGTAGAGATCTCCCCCACAAATAATGAATTGTAGTGTATTACTTGAGGTTCCATTGGCCTTTCCTAATGAACCCTTTCAGATAGGTTCCCCTATTGATATACAAAAAAGATATAAACAAACTATGGCCTATCATCTTCCGGTCTTGATGTAATGGAGATTTTATCTACAAAGGAGAAGTGGTCAATTTCTTCACTATCATGAACATAAGATGCTCCCTCAATGCATTTGATCACGATGGGTTCCATAATGTTCTCTTGTTACACCTCAGGTTTTCTAAACCTTTTTCCAATAATAATAATAATATGTTTTATAAAATAAGGCAGGATCCCTAAAAGAGGAAACTTGCATTTACAAAAATAACACAAGCGTTCAAGAGAAATGCCTAAAAAGAAAACCCTGAGGGTCATCCAACTAAACCATGATAATAAACAAAGTCAAATCATCGATATGTTGAGCATGCTCAACCCAAAACCACAACAAATCAAATACCAGTTGTGAAAAGATAATAATGATAACATGTCCAAAATCCTAGGATCCATCCTTGATCACAATATCATAAACACATAGGTAAGTAAAGGTACACTATACAAAGGTCTAGGTCCAATCTATCCAAAATATGAACATCCATGTATAGCTCAAAATAATCTAACCACAAGTCGAAGAGATATACACTAATCAGTCTTTGAAGTACAAAATGATAGATAGTTCTTGAGGTCCCCACTAAATCAGCACTGCTCCACCTGCTTTCCCCTAAGTGCTATTGCACTCTAAATCCGAGGCATTACTAAACAAAGCAATGCCTCAGTAAGCTATTGCTTGTGTAGGTGATTACAAATAATTAAAACATGTGATAAACACTTCGCAAAGAGTACCAATATCATGTCGAGTGTTAATAGAGAAAATCATTTATAAGGCAATTTAAATCATCAAGCATCCGTACTAGATAACGCATGAAACTCATAAAAACCCATGTCAAAAAAATAATATGAAGTATGTCATGATAAACATGGCACTACACACAATAAGCCCAGGAGTGTCCCACTACACTTAATCACTGGTAATGAGTACTCATCCCAACATCCAGTGTCTCTAGCCTATAGCTCATAACCCGGTAGCTCGCATAGCCCATAGGCCCGCCCACATCTAGTCGCCCACCTAGGTATCACCCCCAATACAATGTCACACTATGGGTATACAATCACATATGCACTGCATGAACACATAGAATAAGTGCATGGGCTACTATGCTGCAGTGGTAATCACTCCAACGTCTCAACCATTGTTGCTCCCCGTCAACACTGGAATGGGAGACTTCCTTCATCTCGCATGGGAGAAGACAGACCCGTAGTGTGGGCTACCTATGATACTACCCCTACGTACCTTGCCCCCCATTAGGGCGGGTGTCGAATCATATCATCATCTAGTCAGACAGTGGGTGCCCAACCCTACAACTGTCCTAGCATAGTACCCACCGGGCAACAACACCTATAAGCAAAATATACTATAAACGCTGCACTCCAATCAGGCATGTAATAACATCAAATCACACGCTCTGATGTACCTGTCACATCATAAGTCATCTGATCACTTGGTGTTCTTAGATCTAAAAAATAAACTAATCTAAGTGATAACTTCCCTGATTTGGTAGTTAATCCTAGATCAGTAGTCCATATCGTATGATTAACCCTCGTTTAGGGTAATCCTAAACTAGATGTTGGTTTTTCTAACATCTAGACAATCATCCATCATCTTTGTTCATCAATCTATATCATGATTCATTCAATTAATGTTCTTTAATCAATGAAAGGTCAATCTCTTTCATTTTATGAAGTTTGGCGACGATCCATCTGTTGGATCATTCTTTATCACTTATAATCAATATTTGATCGTCAATTCCAATCATTTTCATCATGATCCATCTAATTTTTATATTTTATTAGTGATTTACATTGTATGTCCTTAATTACACATTGATCTGAAGGTCAGATCACTCTTTGATTAGCCAGTCCTATGGCACCTGATTAGATCAATAGTCAAAATCACTTTTCTTGACAATCACATGAGATCTATTCTTCTAATCCCCTAGATCATCTCGTATTTGATATACATAATCAATTTCTAAAGCCTGATCGTCCATTAATCGGCTTGATCTAGGTTATTGAATAGTATTTTATGATATGACTAATTTAAAAGTGGTCAAATCAAAGTTTTCATTATCAGATCTAGGTCTGCATTGTTGAGAAGAACACAATGAATGTTTCGGATCATGAATTGGACCTCTGTAGCTCCCATAATCGAGCTTTTAGTGAATGGACTATCCACATTTATCTATTTAAATTAAATAAATCAACTAAATGTCATGGGCATGCGCGCCACGTGACATGAGTATGAAATGTGCACACATGTTTCATCTTGCACCGGAGACACCACACTGTGTGCCGAGCGCGCATGTCGTCTCATGTGTCTTTAAGAGTGTCCCAAGTGCAACTCGATTGGTTCGCCATTGCCAGAGATGACAACCGAACTCTGATCGCTGTCAACGACCCCCATGTAATTGAAACTTCATGATTTTTATACCATTTTGACTAAATTTTTGTGTACATTCGCATTCCAACATTCCTATCAATTGGTTTTGCTTAAATCTAAGGTTTTTACCCAATTTTTATCACATTTACAAAAAATTCCCTTTTACTATTTTTCATGTTTTTTGGTGTCCCTAACCATTGGATTTCTTTAAGATTTCATGGGTTTGTTCCTTATTTCATCATGCACAAGATGAATGGTTCAGATTGTACATCTAACACCATTTCATCAATTTATTTTTACAAAAATAGTAGAGTATACACAGTCGTCGAAAAACGGCAAACCACGCCATTTTTTGGCTTTAACAGACGGAAAAAGTTTTACCTCATGCTAGAACTTGGGAAAGAATAGCCTACCTCAAGTCAGGCCTTCCAGGGGAGAGGAAACTTTGTCATGCATGTGAGGAGGGGGCACTGCATTGTCATTGCCAGCATTGAACTCGTCGTCATTGGAGACACAGGAAATGGAGAGGGAGAAATGGCGGGGAGGGAAACTAAGGTGAGACATTAATGGGGGGAGGCACAGTTAAAGGCCCCTCCTCCTACACATTAATATAATATTTTTAAAATTTTGAATTTAATATAAAAATTTTATTTTTATTTATTGCTGAAATGATTACTAGTTATAAATGCTGGTAATCATCACCATGCACATTTAATGCTTGTCATGTCATCAATTCAAGCACCTGATTTTGTGGGCCCCACTTGTGAAATTACCATTCTACTCCTTCCATTTATTTAATTAAATAGGTAAATTAAAATAATTAGTCAATTTTCTTTCGGTCTTTGATTTTAGCATTCTTCATGTCGTTGAATTCCATTTCTCGTGTACATTTCAAATATTAAGGTTTTATCTCCTAATTTCATCCCTAAAAATTTCAATCCCCAATTTCTCAATTTCACAAAATTCCAAAATTCCACGCAAATATGCATTTTCCAGAATTTAAAATTAGCGGGTATTACATTTCTGAAGGGCTGATTGATGTAATTGATGCCAGAGAATCTACATATTGATTGAGTTCTTTAGAAATATACTAGAACAAGATTTGCTAAAATTCCTAAGTAACCAATGCAAACTCTTTCAATATGAGGTGAACTTCTCCTTTGGAGTCTACCATTATTCCCTAGCTTAGTTAACAATCAATGCAGAATCTTCATAAAGTCTGATTTTTCATTCACCATGTGGAATGGTTACTTCCAATCCTACAATACATGCCTCATACTCGACCATGTTGTTGGTGCAAAAGTAGAATAACTTTATGGCTATAGGATTGATACACTTCTTGAATAGGTGTAATGCCTACTTCATGATCTACGATGTTGGATGATCCATTGAATTGATCTCTCCGCGTGTCAGAGTCAAGGTTTTCTATAGATGAAAGGTTTGGCGACCATTAAGGAGATGGTGATTAGGTAGATTTGTCGATTGGGTTTTGGATTTTTCTAATAGAGGTTTCTCAGTGATGGTAGATATGGATTTTCCATTCTTTATGGTTTCTTCATTTGAGAAATTTTCAGAAACATGGGGTGTTTGACTAGGTGGTCTAATATGGCTAGGCCTTTGATGGGTTTCTTCGAGACATACTTACGATCAAATTTGGACCATACAAGCTATCATTGTCCTAGTCTTCCATAGATAATGCTAGTTTTTCAAGGAAGTATTTGAGTGGATCTAGTTGACTCACAATCTTGAGCTCATGTGCTACCATATAGTGCTAATGTTTTTGTGTGTCCCAAACCATATTGAGACATGTTTTCTCAATTGAGGTATACCAACTCTCAGAATATAACATCTTACTAGTGTATTAAATTTCTTTTTCTCTATCATCTCCTCCATCAAGTTGTGTGAGCATGATACCCATGGTATCATGGACAAATAGTTACAACAACAAAAATTTCTCTGGAATTGGTGGCATAAGGATTGATGAAGAGGAAAGATAATCCTTGATGGGTTTCAAAACTCCTTTTGAGACTCATCATTCCAAGTCTTAGAGCCATTCTTCTTTAAGAGTTTGTGATGGGTTCACAAATGGTAGCGAATTGGGTAATGAATCTACTTAGGTATTGGACATGGCCTAAGAGCCCTCGGATTTATTTTTTTGGCACTGGATGGAGGAACCATGAATGGCTTTCATTTTAGATGGATCAACCCCAATTACTATTTGTGTGAGCATGAACCTAAGCAGTTTTCTAAAAGAGACTCTAAGGGCACACTTGTTTGGCTTCAATCTCAACTGATATTGGTGTAGTTTATCAAAGAATTTTCTCAAGGATGTGACATGTCTTTTCTTTGTGGGTGACTTGACTATCATATCATTGACATACACTCCTACCTCCTTTGGTAGGCAGCACTGGAGGTATTGCCTTGTAGTAGTAGGTTCTCCAAGGAGTGAGAAATAATGTATTGCCTAATCTTTGGTTGTGATTTTGATATGTTTATACCCTAAAAGCAATTTGCAAAAGAGAGTAGGGCATGTACAGCTATGTCGTCAACCAAAAGAAAGTTTCTATGCACTTTTTGAAGATTAAATGTACAAAAAAATTAAACTAGGAATGTAAATAATAATGTGAACTAGAAACATTAATTGAATTAGAACATAAAACCAAACATAACATTGACACATAAAAAATGACTAAAACTAGCAATTGAAAATGATGAATTTTTAAACTTGAAGGCATGAATGAATGCTAGAAATTAGAAACATGATGAATGCTAGAAAATAATGGATGATAAAAACATGAAATTAGCATATTATATCTAATTTACATAGGAATAAAGAATATGATGCTTAAGGAAGGAAGAGGGAAACGATTTGTTAGTTCTTAAAAGGAGCCACTTCTCCCCAAAATTGATGGAAGATGGTTCTTTTATCCTTGAAAATTTAGAAAAAAAATAAAATGGTAAAAAGTTAAATTTTCTACTAGGATGGGAGAGTCATTAAATAAATCATGTTAGACTCCCCTTTAAATTTTTTTTGTTTTTGTAGTTATTCTTTCAAAGAGAAGATCATGGAGAAGTTCTTTCATTGGTGCTCCACTCTCTCAAAAGTATAAATCAAAGTAAAATGGAGAAGTAATAGGAAACACATGATGATCTATCTAGCAAATTCAAGAATCCTCATCCTTGAGTTCAATTTTCATAAAACAAATCCACTGCAAGAATCCTAGACACTCAAGTTTCTCCCATGAGGATACTAAGAGTTTTTATCCTTGGATTATAACTTTCAAGATGTGAGAAAAAAGAAGAAAATATTTCCAACTTGAAGAAAATTGTGTATGAAACTAACATTAGGAAAATCAAACCCTTTCTTCTAGGGTTGAGAATTTCTATTTATTTTCAAGGAAGAATTAGATATTCTACTAATTCTCTTCTTTTGAATCAAAGGGGAAATTCATATGCCCAATTTAGAGAACACAGTGAGGACATCATTAAAAAACCCCTCTAGAACTTTTGCTAGAGAGGGATGTTAATTAGAAGCCCCAATTTACCCTCCAAATGCACGAAAGAAAACATAAAAAGAGTAAAAATGGGGTTTTCTCCTTTAGGGGTGAGAATTGAATTTCTGAGGATAGGGATTCTACCATCCTTTATGAAATTCAATTCTTGGACACGATGTAGCATAGAAATTATAATTCTTTCTTTGTGTAGACCTTTATAAATTTTACCAGAGTTTTCCTAAATTAAGATCCCATGTCTTATTCTACATGTAAAAGAAAACCCAAAAAGAAAAGGAGGGAGAGAGAGAGAGAGGACGATGAGAGAATGAAACAAAATATATTAATATATTAACTATTCTTGGTTTTTTGTTATTAAAAACTCAATTTTTAATGATTTTGATGCAAAATTTGAAGGTTTTTGGCCCATTTTGAAATCTTTTTGAAGTATACTTTTGCATGATTGTATGGCATCCATCCTTCATCTGTGAGAAATCAGTAGGTGGTAAAAGTTTATTGTATACAAGTAGTATGAATATAAGTCAGTCATGAGATGACAACATACTTAGAGAGTCACAAGATGATCTTTAGAACCTTAGGTAACATAGTATGAATTCCATGACTTGATGATTAAGAATCATAGTTATGAAGAAATGGAAGTCTAGTTCATTGTAAACTTAAATAGTTCCTAAGTGAGAATAGGAATAGGAAACCTAATTATGTAATACTTATCAAATATGATGTTGTTGGTTGATGGAGATTATCAATTCTCAGGCTATCTTACTTAGGGAACATAAGCATACATTAAGATGTCTAAGTGTTTCACACATAAGACATAACCTTACTTATCTGGTACACTTAGTGATTGTTATATGTAAAGCATGATTGTACTTTTGTGGCCATAAATATGCTTACACTTGAGGGATCAATATATCTAAATAAGATCTAATGTTTATCTTTAGTGCATTTTGTGATTAAAACTCCTCCCGGTTAATTCTAAGTGCACTAAGATATTTTTAAACTCATAAACAATATTGGATGTCCAACATGGAATCGATGCTCCAATATAGATGAATATATTCATTAGGGGCTATCTAATAATAAACTTGGTAAATCCCAAGGCTTTGATAATCCTTGGTAAAATTTTTATCAATCTAATTTTGTGTGATATTTACGTAAAATAAGATATTTTCAAAAAGATTTTTTGAAAGAGTTTTAAATTTTATTAAGATGGGGCCCATTGTACTTAATTATACTAATGTGATAAGATTAGAAGCATGCCCACAAGCCTAATATTGGTGTCACATATATGTATCTTATGTGAGAGTGTACAATGGTAATTTACACATAAGGATAAAATGATAATTTACTTATAATACGTACCTATGTAATTAATCTTCTAATGTTGGTTGTATGTCATTATTGTTGGGGTGAATTTGCTTAATGCCAGATCATCATCTCTAAAATGTAAAAAATGACCCCATGGATGAGGGAAAGTTTGAATTGGATTAAGAAATTGGTTTGTTGATGAGAAAGCAAAAGAGATGCTATATTTAGAAGGTTTATTGTAGGTCACACCAAAATAGCTAGCTAAAGTTAGACCTAGGTTGAAAGTTTACTAGCATGAGTAGGACTTGGGAAAGACTTTCTATATAAGCATCAAAATAGAGAGAGAAAGTAGATTTGGAAAAATGCCCCATAGTGCCATTCTCTCGACTAGAAAACTAAGGACTCTCTTCCTCTCTTTTGTTCTCAATGGTTGGAACTTTTAGCCACCTCTTAGAGAAGAACAAGAAGTAGAAGCTCAAAACTACAAGATTCTCAAAGTGGTGGACAGAGTAGAAAGATTGTAGTTTCGATTTTAACCAGGTATGTTTCCATTGGATACAAGTTTAAAAGAGGCTAAATTACATGATTCAAGATTGATCATAAACTACTTTTAAAGTTCTAGTTTTAAATGGAGAAAATTTATTGACATCCCAAAAGTAATTCAACAATGGTATTAGGGTCTACTTGAAATCAAGTGCTTTGTATTTTGCTTGAATTTCTTTGATTGAGATTTCAAAACCATTACTTTGCGCGTGAAATTTTTTACATATTTATTTCATGCATAAATTTTATTTATTATTGAATTTTGATCTAAAAATTTAAATGGTTAGAGAGAACACTATAAGATATTTGAAAATTTAAGTTTTAGTCAATTTCAACTTTGTTTGATAGGGTTTCTCATTTAAAAATTATTCCATACATCCATTGTATTCTCATTAGTCCATGATATAAGTCATCAAAAAAATCAAATGGCATAAATCTCATTAATTTATGAGGTTGTTTGATATTTTTTCCAAACTTTTGAATGGAAAAATCTAGTAATTATCATTTCAAATCAGATTTAGGATTTTGATTTTACAATGAATCAAAATTCTAACTTATGGATTTTATTTCTGGACATCATTTTGGATTAGATTTCTAGCTCAATGTAATGGTATTTAATGAAAATATAATGTTCAGTAATTTTATTTCTCATTTCTTAAATACAATGATATTTTATGAAAATGTTATGGTATTGTTTATTGTACTTTTGGAAGGTTCAACGTATGAGTTAAGGTTTTTGAATCATGTCATTTGATAGTTCATAAAATCATTTACAAGTTTTTTTTTTGAATTCTCTCAATTTGATTAAAGTTGAGAAAGTTATAGTAATGACCTTAAATTTTGAATTCCATTTGATGTGATTTTTTTGTTAAATTTTAATTGGAATGAAATGCAAATGTAGATTTTTGTATTTTTAATTTTGATGAAATGATCTTTTGAAAGATATAAAATTTACCATTCAAAACTCAATAATTGGAATGTCCTCGAGAATAGTTTCCACAACATTAACAATGAGCAAAATAGAGGTCAACGACTCAAAACACAATTTTTTTTTACAAAGAATGAGGAGGCCAAATTGATAATGATATCCATTCACTTGAGTGACCCCACTCAATGACTATTAATAGAGGATCCCAAAATGTAGGAGTCGAGTCACCACATGGAGCTCAACTCCTCTGTAATAGAAAATGAACAAAGAAAAACTGAAGAAAAAGCTAAAAACAAAGAAGAAGAGTAAGAGGAGGAGAATGAGAGAGAGAATGGAAACTAATGAAGCTCCTCACTACATTCTCCCTCTTCCTTGCATTACCATTTTCATAGATGAAAGGAGTGGTAGGGATGACTATGTTTGCCAAAAAAAAAAGAGAAGAATGGTGATGAAGATGGCAAGGAATGATGCTTCAAACCATTCCTCTTCTTCCCTACCAGAAGTGAAACAAAAGCACCTTAGTCAATCAACAATTAGTGAAGTTTTTGTCAGATTCTTGGAGAAAATAGTAGCTCATGGTCATTATTGTAGTTCGTCGATGCAAGCCGTTGGAAAAGCATCTTCCTTGACATGTTTTTGAATAGAAACCTCAAAATTAGGTAGGATTTCTTACTATTTCTCTCTGATATGGGATTCTTATAACGTGGGCATGCTAGATCTAGGTTATTGAAGAGATTTTGTTGGTAATCAATTTCTATTGTATAATAAAATGTTAGATCTGGAATTTTATAGAGGGTGGTTAATAAATTTCAAAATTATAGTCATCTATCTAACCTTTGATGGTTAGATTTGAGCTTCTAATTGTAGTTACCTATCAACTGATGGTTGAAAACTTAGATGTAGAACCCTAAGTTATTATTTTTATATATTTGATTGAAATCTAACCTTTGGATGGTAGAAAAAATGTGACTTCGATCTCCTACTACTACCAGTTGCATGTATACCATAGATTGATCATCTGAAACTGGGATTGAGTTGTGGATGAATGGTACTAATATGCAAAACTAGTAATCTAAAATTACATGGATCAGTAATTCTAGAGGTGCATGCAATGATTTAGACCTTTGCACAACAATTAATGGTGTAAATAAGAGATTCCAACAACCATTAGATGTCTGATTGTAAATCTAACACAAAAAAATTGGATCACTTATTTAATGGTTGAGATCTCATGATTTTTATTCACTAATTAACGATCAAATTTAGAACTATGGTTGAGGTTGATTCATTTGATCTAGGAGGATCTGAACCATCAAATAGGTGAAAAAATTGTAATCTATGTTGGGGTATGGCATGAGATCTAAATAGTCAATGTGTTATTTGTGTAATGTGAGACCTGGAATGTTTGATATGCAATGTGTTGATGTGCAATCTGGATTTTGGATTTTCTATCTAGGTTTTGATGCATAATTTGAGTTGAGCTGAAGAAAAAGCGTGGGTGAAATTGAGGAAGTGGCACAAGAGGTAGATAGTTCTAGGGTTCGTAAGTCTCCAAAAAGAAATTTGAAAATATTGTGTGATGAATGAAATTTCAATTGGTTAAATGCCACTAGATGTAGTTTTTTTAGTTGGTCATGAGGTATACAACATTTAGTTTTAGCATGATAATGTGCAATGAATCATTATTGAAAACCTCCTAATCGTATTGGATACCATATCTATAGTGATTGTATGATTTTGGTTTGATTCTCCTATGTCTGCATTTGATTGAGGAGGATAGCTAATGAGGGTAGGTGTTAGAGGCACTAGCATGTTTCTACCTGGTAGGCTTCTAGGTAACCAGATTCCTAGCTAAATTAGATTTTTATACTGCCTTGAGATGACTTAAAAATGTATGCTATTAAGTTATGCCTCATAAGGTGAGATTCTAAGTTTGAAAAAGACATTAAATGTGTAGGTTTTGGCAGGATATGATGTTTTGAGAACTCAAGTTTTGAAGTGAGTTTCAAATGTTGCAAGAATAGCATTTTATGCATAATATTGATTTATGATCCATGGTTTGTTTTCATTAATGATTATTATACAACTAGTGAGTCATGTTGGTTAAAGAGGTATCAAGACATCTTGCTTTGATTTATATGGATTTGTTTCAGACGCAACCTTTGCCTCATGGACACTATACTAGGAGGGTAGTAGGTAGGTCATAGGGCCTCCAAAATTATGAGATATTCAGCACGAACCTCAAAAAGGGGCTAAACCTAGTGTGTGGCATCATGGAAGACCACATTACGAAATTCATGCTCCCCTGTGCTAGACAATGACTAGTCTCTCACAGTTGGTGTCAGCGTTAGCATTGTAGATGGACCCATGGTTGGGCTGTCCCCACAGCATAGTAGTCTATATGATTTATATGTGATTTTTGAGGAGACATAATGCTATGAGCACAATTTTGTAATAGCACCTTATGTTGATGTGCCATGACGATGCCTAGATACTTTTATGGTAGGAGTACTCATGACTAGATGTAGAGTATCTTGGACACTAGTGGGACCTTCTAAGATAGGGTATCCCTACTAATGATGAGATTTCAGGTGTTTATGACTTTATGAATGCATCATGTTCTTTAGTATTGATTTATAAACAGCCTAGAATTTCTTTTGGATTTGAATTTAAGGAAATTGTTAAATAGATGTAAATACACCTCCATAATATCTCAAGTTTGAAGGGGAAGCCACTCGATTCAAAAGAAGGTACCTTTGACGAGGACAACAACCAAATTAGACTATACTACCTATGTACATTCAAGCAATACACTTAATTTTCTCTCTTAAATGTGGTAAATGGACTACATAAGTATGATTTGGATTATTGTGTACTAGACATGTATAAGCATGTTTTGTACATATTGGATTGTCAACTGTGATTGGATGGAGTTCTAGGAAAAGATAAATTCTATTTTAAACTATTTTAACTTAGAAAACTTGAATTTCAAAACTTATGAAATATGTTTGAATGTGTTCATGTGGTGATTGTCTTAAAATGTATTTTAGATCATCATACATGTGTTCCTTAGGTGTATTGCATTGCATGCATTAAGTGTGTTATGCCCAAAAAATAGAAGAGAATTTTCCAAAATTTTGGTAGAAATGTAAGGGTCGTTTCACCATTAATTCCATGTTCTATGAACAAAAATGACACTCGAGATTTTTGAGAAGATATTTTCATAGAAAATATGTTTGTATTGTTTACTTTTGGAAACAAATTTTCAAACCAAGGGCCTCATATTTATAAAAGAATTACAAAAGGAAGCTAAAAAACCCCAAGTTGTCATCCTTGATCTCAATTTTGCATGTTCTTACTAACATTGAAAAGCTTTTCTTGAGCACATTCCAATTATTGAGTTTTCAATGGTAGATTTTATATCTTCCAAAACTTCATTTTCTCAAAAATCAAAACTCAAAACTCAAAAATCCAAATTTGCTTTCCATTCCAATTAAAATTTAACAAAAACTTACATCAAATAGAATTAAAAAAATTAGGATTATTATAGTTATGGCTATTTTAATGCATGCATATAGAAGTTGGATGATTATGAGCCTTTTTGGAATCTATATAATGAATGTGATTCATAGTTGTGATGAATGAGGTTCATATGTGATAAATGAGATTTATGTGATGATGTTCAATGATTATGAAGATGTTTTAATTTTCATCTATATATCTTTTTCTCTTTCTCGCTATCTTTGATTGATGTATTTCATTTGTATGGTTACTTATGACAATTGGTTTCTCAAGATTCTATTCATTGATAAGGATATAATTTTTCTTTTCTTTTAGAACAAGATATTTTTATACATTAGAAGGAGAAGGAGAAGACTATGCATGGATGGACATTCAATAAATGATTGTCTATGGAAAATTATTGAAATAGTGGGAGAAATGATTTGACGTGGATACTTCAATAACAAGTTTAGAGAGTCCTTATTCGTTATTTTTTTATTCATACTTTTAAGAAAGAACTTTAAGGATCCTTTTAAGCTCAAAACTCATAAGACCAACTTTATCTAGACATGTGGTACCCATCCAAATGAGAGAAAAAATACCCTTAGAGGGCTATCCTCATGTTTGAAATCATTTGGAACTCTCCTTAAGAGTCACTTATGTATAAAACTCTCAACAACTCATGAGTTGGGATTATCAGAGTATCTTAGTGCTTAAGAACTCCCAAACAATCTTTGAGCCTCTCTAGAAATTTAGGAAATGAAGAAAAAAAATAAAATCTAGACTAAGTCCACTTAAGAGTCTTTTCTTTCTACACCTTTTCAAATTTCCAAGAAGTTTAAGTTTTCTATGGAGCTTTATTTTAAGTTCTTTTGGGAAAACACAAATAGATAAATAGTCTAATGTAGGACTCTCATTATCGTAGACTTTTCAAACTTGGGTCTTGTACAAAGAGTTCAATCTTGAAGTATGTTAAACTCTTTAGGGACTTACAAACAAGTAGGACTTGCTTGAGAGTCCTACTTTTCCAAACATTCATCTTTCAATAAGATTTAGATTTTCCTATAATAACTCTATTTCAAATGTTAAAACTCTCTTTTAGGGATATATAAATAGAGACGAATTACCCACCTAAAAGATATAGGAGTCTTAACTCCTTGAGAATTCAAGCTTCAAAGACTTCTAAGGGGTCCCACTTTTACTATAATTAAGGGATGCACAATCATCAAGGTAGGGCACTTATTTTCTTTTGTAGGTAGGATTCTTTTGAGAAATCAAAAGAATCCTAACCCATAAATTCTCTCTCTCTAGTGTTCTCTATTCTCCCCTCTCTACTCACAATTTCTAACACCCCCAGCCTCATTTCTCTTTCTTAACATCCTGCTTTGGTCATAACTCTCACACTAACTCACTTACCTAGTCTCCTACTAAGCACATAACTCCAACTCTCTCTCCATGTTATCTTTTTCTATTTCCCTTCTAATTCTCTCTCTCTCTCTCTCCACCAAATATTTTATTTCTATTTATTCATCTCACAAGTTCCCATCTAATCATTTTTCTCCATCTATCTTCCTCTCCCACGTTTCCCTTTCTTAATCAACTCCGTTACCTTCCTACTTCCCTAAAACTCCTGTAACTCCCTACTCATATACATTTGTAAATACCCCCTTCCTACTAAAATCCAAGAGATATAAACTTAAACACTATTAAAATAGGTTAGAGCCCTAAAGTTTAAGGGTTTAAAAAAATTCTATTCTTAAGTGTAATCAAAGTCCTAGACCAAGAAGACTCTTGTAATGATAAGACTCCTAATGGAATTAAATTTATCTAGACCAGTTGAAATTTCTTAATTCCTAGAACAAGCAAGCCCAAGTTGACAACCAAAACTAGGTACCCACTTTCTCCACTCTCCTAAATATCATTAGTGACTCAAACTAAAACCAAAGTCTTACAATCTTAAGACTCCTAAAGCAATTTTGAGTCTAATACTCATTAGATCTCTGAAACAATTTGAAGAGTCCTCAAACTTTTACATTGAATTGGAATCCTAAATTTTTATAACCATAAGACTTCTCATGGGGCTAGTTAACACACAAAATTTCTGATTATGTTTCCTTCCCCTTTCCCATTGACTCTTAAACCAGTCGAAGTTCTGAAATAACTTTGTGTCCTACATCTTATGACTCCTAAAACCATTTAGTGTCCTATTGTTTAAGGACTCCTTAATCTATATAGAGTTCTATAGCCCAAAATATTTGAGAAGACTTCTAAATTTAATCAAAGTCCAATAGCTTAGGACTTCTAATTCGAGTAAGAGTCCAATAGCATAAGACTTCTAACTAGAGTAAAAGTTCCATAGCTTAAAATTCCTTATATAGACCAAATTTTTACAGCCCTAAACTTCTTATCCAAACCAAAGACCAATGGACTAAGGCTCCTAAAACAACAATAATTCTAGTGACTTGGGATGAATAAAATTCCAATGACCTAAGACTCCAAGGGTAATGGGAATTCTAGTGACATTAGAGTTTTGGGATGTCTAGAAATCTTGGTACCTAAGAGTCTTTGAACAACTACATTTTTAGAGACTTTGGAGTCTTTGGATGATTAAAATGGCTAAGACCTAAGAATCCTTGAATAACTAAAATTTAATAGGCATTAGAGTCCTTGATCGACTACAAGTCTTGAGACACAAGGGTCCTAAATTAGTTAAAATCCTAGAGACTTTAGAGTCTTGGAACAATTAAAAGTCCAATGACCTAAGAGTCACACAAACTAAGGACTCTAGTCATACAGGCCCTGTAGCTCAAAGTGTCTTAGAAATCAATGACTTTGGCCAAATAGATCCATAGCTTGAAGAGTTTTAGAAATTGATGACATTGGCCAAACAAGCTCCATAACTCAAAGAACCTAGCCACATAGGCCCAAAAACTTGAAGAGTCTTAGAGATCAAGGACACTGATAAGATGGATCCTATCAAGTAAAAAATCCTTAAAATGAAACATGGTTTTAACTAAGAGGATTTGATCAACTTAGAAGCCCAATGATAGAAATCCTAATCACATACAACTTACAGAGTTTGAGAAAGATACATTATGACTTGGACAGGGTTAATCCTCAAGCCCTCTTGATGTTGATACGTCAATGGCCACACGTTCTTTCATCTATAACATAGAACAGCTAAATGGGCACAAGGTCTATGCCCAATACAACTACACATCTCCTACATATGCAGGAAAAAGACATTGTTATATATGCATTTAAGGTTACAATAAAGCTACCTATGCCTAAATGATTAAAGAGATAACTTGTTAACACTACACATAATACTAAATAAAGAGGCTCCAAAGGCTACACACTCTCCTTGAATTTACACAATACTTTGGAAGGCATGCTCACATCAGTTATCGACTAATTCACTTAAGAAAATTGAGTCAAAAACCTAATCACATTATAAAATAGATCCAAGCTAGCATATGAAGATAATTAAAGCTACTAATTATGGTGTTTTAGTTAATACCCAGTCAACCTCTAATCAAGTTTCTTTTATTGTTTGTTTATATGCATCCAATATTCAAAGATTATTTGTATATATTTAGTAGTCAAAGATTGTTTGTGACATAACACTTTATGTAACCTGAGGAATGAACTCACAATCACTTGATAATTACAAAAACCCCTTTTTTAAAGGGAAATTAGCCCATCACTTTTCCTTTGTATGACTATTTGAATGCATCATACATATAATTTGGCATAGACAGATGATAAAGTTGTTAATGTTTATTTTGATGAATCAGTTGAGGGGATGATTAAAAGTAGACAATAGCATTGCATTGAGAAACCTTGATGTAGTGGAAATGTCCATTGGATTTGATATGTGTAGATTATTTTATTTTTTCTACATTTAATTCCTATAGATGGTGAATAATATATCCAAAACTATAGGGAAAACAATGTAAACTGATCATATTTTAATTGGTGTAGCTTTAAAATTACTTGAATCAATGTAGTAATTGCACACAAGAGAGATTGATTCCACGAGGAATCTCATAGAATTTTCAATTGATTAGATCTTATTTAAATCACTTATCTTGAGCCAAAGAGAGATGGTTTTGATTAAATAGGAAAGTAAGCAACATGGAATGGGAAACATGCTTAAATTAGGAACATGAACTAATGGTAACTTTCTAAAAATAAAGATTTTCAATGGAATTAGAAAGTTTCCTAACTAACATTCATTCAATAAAAGAGACTAATGCAAAACTAGCATGAATGAATATAGGAAAGTTTGCTTATGAAAACTTGGTAAAATTGAAACTTTCATAAACTAACACTTTCCTAATCCTAAAACTTTCTAAAATTAAATTAAGAAACATTTTAAAGATAAACTAATATGCAAATAAATAAACAAGTAATGCTAAGCTATCATGAAACAAGGGAATAAGAAACCACTTAAAGGCAAATCACCCAATTACCATGCGTATGACCCATGGAGTTGTGAGCATGGCTCATGAGTATGAAAATGGGTCAAATGCATGAACTAAGAGCTTACTAACATGGAATTTAATCAAAATAGTAACTAAACCTTTTTAAAAGCTAAATGGGTTTCTATGTAATCAATCAAATAAAGTGTATGGCCTACTGGAAATTATGCATGAATCATGAAAGGTAAAATTCTAGAAATATGGTGCTTAGGAAACTTAAATCAAACAAGGTATGGACTGAGATATGGTGCATGTTATTCAAGGCATGAAACATGATCATAAGACTATAAATTTAATGAACTTCAAGCATAAAAATATACAAACTTTGCATGAAACATAAACTTTATTGGATGGAATTTGGGTCATGAATTGTTTGCATATACATAGATGAACAAACTTAAAAATTATGTACTATTCTAAGGCCTAAAACATAATTCAAACCAAATCTTAAACACACTTCAAAAATCTCAAACTAATCTCAGATATCATGCATGTGAAGCCCAAAAGAGAAATCAAGAGAATAAGAGCATGAAAATGGAAAAGAAAGCAACAAGATCTAGCTCTAAATCTAAGTGAGAAACAAGGAAAAGATGAATGGGGAACAAAAGGATTCAAAGCTACTATTCTCTTAGCTGTCACTACCAGAGAAAGAAAACTTTGAGCTTGAGGAATTAAGCAGGATAAGTAAGAGAAGTAGAAGCAAAGCAAGAGGAAATAAAAAGACACAATGTGTGTGAAATTGAGGTAAAGAGATAAGGAAGGGAAGCAATGAAGTAAATCAAAAAAGCAAGGCAACAAAGCAAATCACTAACCTGGAATTTAAGTTTAAAACCAAAAGAATAAAACAATGAGAAGGTATAGAATATAAGGAAAGGTAGCCAATATGTTGAAGTCCAAAGCTCAAGTTCCTCCAAGTTGATTCGCTTATAGAGCAAGAAACAACTCCTCTACTTGAATTGGGCAAGTAATTACATGGGGTATTTATTGAGTTTCTAATCTTGATGAGATGTAAACTAATGGTGAGGAAAAACATCTAAGCATTGAAGTAGGTAGGAATTTAAGAAGGTAAGTGGAGGATGGATTACGAAAGTGAGGTGGAAGATGGAAACCTTAAGGACTACAAGAGGGGGAGGCATCACTTTTCAAGGAGATGCCCCTGTCCTTAAGTGTTTCATGTGGAAAACCCTAATGAAAGTGAAAATAGGAGTGGAAAGAAAGAAAAATATTGAAATAAAAGATAAGGAATGTAGGTAAGAAGTAGGTGAAAAGTGGTTGATTGGAGATAGAAGGTTAAACAGTGATGTGAATTAGACTTTATAAATATAAGCAAAGAGAAGGGAGAGGTACCACCCTTCAAGGGATTAGGCATGGAATCCCTTTCCTTAAGGTATATCACATGATGTGATGGAAATAAAGTGGAAAAATATAGGAAAGATGGAGGAAAGAGATAGGAAGGTGGAGTAGTTAAGTAAGGAAAGGAATTAGAAGGTGGAGTTAATGGAGTGGATGGATTTAGAAGGGGGAGATAGCACTTTTCAAGGGAGATGGTGTGGACCTCCTTCCCTTCTAAGTATGTGATATCGTGGGTAGGAGAGAGAGAGAGAGAGAGAGAGAGAGAGAGAGAGAGAGAGAGAGAGAGAGAGAGAGAGAGAGAGAGAGAGAGAGAGAGAGAGAGAGAGAGAGAGAGGGAAAGATAAGAAAATTTGACTTGGTTTCACTCTTGATTGTTCTATCTATGCATGCATATCTTACGATGTTGATTATCACCCAAACTCCTTTCTAATTATCCCTTGAGATTTACTATTTAAAATAGGATAATTGCTTCTAAATGTCCTCTAATCATGTGATTCCATGTGGCATGTCTCTCATGTGGCTCCCTTTAATGGCTTGAGTGGCTAAGTCTCTTGGCTTTAAGGATTGAATGGCTTGGCTTACTTAGGTTTCCTTGATAGACTAGGAAAATTCATGCATGCCTACAATTCTTAAGAAAAAAGGGGTGGAATTTTATGGCTTTTTTTCATCAACCATTTTAGTCACCTTTGGTTCTTCCATATGAAATCTTGCTTGCCTTAAGATGATTATGAACCTTGATTAAGCTTCGGGATTCTTTTGATCTTGATCTTCAAATCTTATCTTACTTGATCTCGGTTGTTGGATCATCTTCCGAACACCTAAAGAAGAGTAAAAATATTAATTAAATCATAGAAAATTATGATGATTCACATACTTATTTTGGATTAGCTTCTGAACCCATCAAATATCAAACTTTTGAATTATTAGGTTAGAAATGCATGTGTTATGAATTTTTGAAAAGCCCTAGAATAATGCCTATAATTTACAACATATGAACTACTAATTGGATATTTTATACAAAATTGAAAACTTATCAATAATCATCATACATTTGGAGAATGCTATGAAAATGGTGTGCACTAATCATCATAGATTTGAATATGAATTTCTGGTTATCTCAATAAGTATGCACTGGATCATCAAGAGTGGGCATGATAATGCCTTAACCTAGTGTTATATAAATTGGGCAACATTGTGAAGAAAGGAAAGAGTTCCTTTCAGTGATCTCAAGACAACAACTAAAGATGATCTAAAGGAAGGGTTCATATAATTAGAAAAGTTCTCATATGATGAAATCGGCAAAGAAATCAAAAGGCAAGGAAAGCATTTCCATTGTAAGGAGATTGGACTTTGAAAGTGTGAAGACTAAAAGAGAGATTATAATCCAACTCTAGATTAAGATAGAAGTTGTTGTATAGAGGATTGATAGAAATTTTGGTTTATGAGCAAATGCCACCAAAGAGAGTCACAAGGCAAGCAGCTCAAAATACTCCAGAAGACAATATGGAGAGAGTAACCATGAGCAATGTGGAAGAGATGGTGACAAGGGTGTTGAGGAACCTCCTTCCTCACCTAGAACAAACCCAAAGTTCATCACCTCTTGTAGAAATACCAAGTATGCAGGCTCAAGCTCAGCCTGAAGTGAGACATACTACACCAACACCAACACCAGCTACTCCCACACTAGTACAAGGGCAATCTTCCCTTGTACCAAGTGAAGAAGTTGGAAAATCTCCATTATCACCAGAAAAAGTTGACAAAATGATGGAGAGATTTCCAAAGATGACTACAATGTATAATGGCAAGGGTGAAGCTGAGATGGCAGAGGAATGGATATATGAAGTAGAAAGGACTTTTAGTGCACTACGTACTCCCCCAGAGTTGAAGGTGAAATTTGCCACCTACTTATTCAAACAAGAAGCTGCATTTTGGTGGAGATCAACTAACAACACTTTCTTCTCAAATTCTGAAGATACTACATGGGAGGAATTTAAGGAAGTATTTAACCACAAATATTTCCCTTCTCATGTACAAGAAACATAGTTGATAGAGTTTTTGGACCTAAGACAAGGGAATATGTCAGTGGTGGACTATGATAACAAGTTCACACAATTAAGGAGATTTACGACTCATGTGTGTAACATAGAAACACACACCGTGAATCTATTCATTTAAGGGCTGCACCCAGAGCTAAAAATAAAGGTGCTGGGCACTAAACCCACTACCTTGGCAGAATGTGTGGAAATGGCTTCCAAGTTTGAGGAAGAATACAAAAAAATTCAAACTACCAAGTTTAGTGGAGGAGGAAATAATAACCCAAAGCCTTTCCAAAAGAATAAAAGCCTTGGAACAATTTTAAGGCCCAAAGAAATCAGAGGAACAATGCACCAAGGCAAAATAGACAACCATGTCCAAGATGCAGAAAATTCCACCAAGGCAATATCTCCCCTCGACCTATGCAACAACAACCACAACGGTTTCCAATCAAGTGCCATAATTGTGGGGAGTATGGACATATCGCCACCTACTGTACTAAACCATTGGCGGTCAAGGAGGCAAGACTAAAAATTGCCCCTTGACACCAAGGAAGGGTCTTCGCCATCACTGACGGCCAAGCTGGACCATCTAATATAGTGATTGAAGGTATTAATTAGTGAAAAGACTAGAAATACTACTTAGTAAGTAAGAATTCCAATAGAGGGAATAGTAAGATATAGAAATCAATAAGGAAAAATTACAATAGATGTAAGGTATGATGTTCAGGTCTAACCTAAAGTCCTGAGTAAACATATATATGTATAAACAAAGTACACTAATACTAGTATGTATATAACCATTATTAAGTGAAGTATGTATATAACCATTACTAAGTGAAGGAATGGAGATAAAGAAAAAGAAGTGATAAATTGGAAAATATGATGAAAAAAAGAAGCTCCAACCTTATAGGAAAGGTGAAATAGAGATTATGAGAAATAGGTGATAAAGATGAAACTTTAGATTTATTAAAAGAAAAAAAATCAAAATTTATAATAAATATATAAATAAATATAAGTGTAAGAGTTATAATTGCTACATATATAGTATTATGAAAATTAGTCAAAAGGAAGTAATCATCAAAATAGTGAGGATATGGCTTGAAAGAAATTTAAGGAGAGAGGTGAGAAATTTCAAAATATGTAAATGATAATAGTTTGAAATAAATATGAGTAAGGAGTTAAGCAAGTATTTTTCTCCAAAATTAGTGAGGCAAAGGATTTAGTGGAGAAATGATAAAATTTTAGAACATGAAGAAATGATCTTTGAAATTAGAATAAAATGAAAAGGGAAAAGAAAGACAATTAAACCATGAGGATATATGGTTAACAAAGAAATTATAGCCCTATATATGGTACAACAATTATGAAATCACCAAGTTAGAAATTTTAAAGGTATGACAAATCATTGTGGAAATTAGCACTAGAGGATTTTCAAGGATTAGAGAATTATTGATATGATAACTTTGGTGGTATTGAAAATAATTTTGGGACTATTGTAAAGAGAAGTACATTTGGTATTAGATGGTGAAATGGTCATGGAACATGAAAACAAAGAGAAATATTGATTAGGAAAATATAGTCATTGATTATCATGACGAGGAGTACATCTTATTGATCAAGGCAAATGAAGAGCTAAATATGAATAGAGATATTAATTCCACTTACATGATGGAGTTGGTGATATTGAAAGATTTAAGAAATATAGTAAGGAGAAATATACTTTTTAGGAAAGATGAAATAAAACATGAGAAATGAAAACAAATATTGGTTGTTAAATTTAAGTTTAAAGATGATTGTGAATGAGTTATGAATCCAAATTGTTGGAGAAATAAGTGGTTAGAAATTTTAAGATAGTTTGAAGATTTTCAATCTTACATGAGATTGAATGAGAAAATATCTATAATAGTTGAGGAAAAGAACATCAAATTATTTGAATGAGTTGAAAGAACAAATTTTAAGGATATGGAGTGATTATAGCAATTTACATTATGAAAGTAACAAATTTCCTTTAGGAAAAGAAAAAGGAAGAATCAATATAAGGATGCATTAAACATAAATGATGTTGAGGAAATTAAGTATCCTTTTTCTCTATAAGGATGAGCATTTTCAAATTCATTATTAATTGGGAATTGGAAATGCAACATCATAGTACAAAATCAAAACAAATTTTAAGTTCTATGAGTTGGATAACAGATGTTCATGAAGTTGAGGAGAATGAAATATATTGGATGAAGTGGTAATGATATATGGAAATAGATTTCTAGAAATCAAGAACATTCATGGGATATATGTTAGACACTTACAAAACTTGTCTTGTAAGTGTACATGTTGATTGAAGAAAGCAAAGTTAAGGTTATATAAATTTTAAGGATAGCATGGAATTTGACCCCAACAAAGGTGAAATATGAGATCACAATATTAAATGACAATGATAATTAGAGAAATATATCTATTACTAATTTTATAACATAAGGATGTTCTTTTAGTGAAATTTTGCCATTGGTTACATAAATCCTAAGTGAGTTGAGTGTTGAGAATTGAAGAATAGATGATAAATTATGGTGTTTGTAAAGACTTGAGAAGGGATGATTACAAAGTCAATATGGACTCTTTTAATTGGAATTATCAAGAATATTGCAAAAAAAGGGTTAGTATGATATGATAAAGGATGTGGCAATTTGGTCAAATCGAGTGTCTGGTCATGATTGATGGTTGGATCTTCTTTATTCAATGAATAGATAGATGGTTTTTTTCCTCACATTTCAAGGATTGCAACGATTGTATTGCATTTTCCAAATCTTTCTTGGATTGGGTAGAATAAGGGGTCCAAGTTTAAGGGGTAGTACGGCCTCATAATGTTAACTCACCCATCGAGGCGAGTCGGGAGTAGGTGATATGGGTGAGTTGCCCTACCCTAACTCACAAGGAAATAGGGAACTAGGGTAGGAGATAGTGGGAGGACAATTAGAGAAAAAGAGAAGGCAAAAGAGGTGCAGGATTGGGATGTTTACTGGGTTGCCCCAGTCGAAAAGGGGTGAGACAGAGAGGGAGATGTGGGGTTGGCACACTAGTTGGGTAGTGCTAACTAGAGGAGGGCAAAGGGAAAGTGGGAGAGACATACGTTTGCTTGTGGTAAGTTTGCTGGGCATCATTGGTGAGCAAGGAAGAGGGCAGAGAGGGGTTCTTGTGCAGTTGACCTGTTTAGGCGGATGGCTGGAGGGGAAAGAGTAGGAGAGGAGAAACTGGACTAGCACAACCAGTTGTAGGAGAGCGGAGGTGGGTTTTTGTTCAGGCATTGTAGGTGGAGTGAGAAGGGAAGGAAGAAGAAGGCGAAACAAGAGGGGTTGGTGCACCGTCAAGTTGCGGTAGCCAGAGGTGGGGAAGACGAGGGACAAAGAGATAGAGAGGGGAGAAGGTGTGCTTCGAGCACAGCTTGCTGGCATTGCTAGTGAGGTGTTGTGCCAGTTGAAAGGAGAGAACAAGAGAGAGTGGGAAAGATAGGGAAGGGGGGAAGAGGGGATAGGTTTTAGGAAGTGGTCAGTGGCCCTTGCCTAGTCACTAATGTCAGGGAAGGAGAATAGGGGACGAAGGAGGTGTTTCGTACTAACTCGCTAATTGTGGTAGTCTAGTTACTATATGGATGGGGTGATAAAAAAGATGGGGGGCAGACATTGTTGGTTCTCTCCCTTCTTTTTGGCATCCCACCATTTTGTTTCATTTAGGGTCATCGTTTGGGGGAGTGGGCAACATTTAACATTCGGGGTCATCACGAATCGGTATACTACAGAAACCAAATGAAGTGGGGTGCCCTTATCAATTTGGACCCTTTTAAATTAGTAAATTATGGTGATTTTTACCCTGATCTCCATTTTGCACAAAATTACTGTCCTTAGAATCATCTTGACATAGTTTTCATTTTTTATAGTTTTAAGTCTAAATTTTGAGTTTTCAAAGGAGTCACTTTCTTGAAATTCAATTTTCAAGGAATTCAATTTTCAATTTTATTCCAATTAAAATATAACATAAGTTATTAGAAATTGACTCAAAATTTGAGGTTGTTACATGAGGATAATGTACTGGTCCTCACTCACATGACCAATGGGTGGAGAGTTTGTATAGATTACTGTAAACTAAACTCAGTCAAGAGAAAATATCACTTTTCTCTTCCTTTCATTGACAAGATGCTGGAAAGGTTAGCTGACCATAAATATTACTGCTTTCTTGATGGTTATTCTAGTTATAACCAAATCCCCATCACACCTAAGGACTAGGAGCTGACTACCTTCACCTACTCTTTTGGGACCTTTGCTTACCATCGTATGTCCTTTGGATTGTGTAGTGCTCCAACTACTTCACGTGATGGAGATGTTCTTAGAAGTATTCATGGATGATTTTTTTGTACTTGGATCATCCTTTGATGAATGCATGCACCTCCTAAAGTTAGTTCTTGCTAGGTGTTAGGAGAAAAATTTAGTGCTTAATTGGGAGAAATGCCACTTCATGATGACAAGTGGAATTGTTTTACGGCATGAGATCTCATCTAATGGGATAGAGATCAATAAAACCAAGGTGGATTTAATTGCTAACCTCCATCCTCTTAGGACAGTAAAGCAAATTTTTTTGTTCCTTGGTCAAGGCGAATTTTATCACCGCTTCATTAAAGATTTTAGCAAAATCTCCAAGCCTTTATGCAACTTACTTTATAAAGAGGCTCCATTTGACTTTAATGAAGATTGCTTATGATATTTTGAGCAACTCAAAGCAGAATTAGCCCCTCCTCCCATTATTTGACTGCTTAATTGGAGTGCATCATTCAAGATTATGTGTGGGGGAGAGTATAGATAAACTTCCCCATGTGATCTATTATGCCAATAGAACATTGAATGACACACAACTCAATTATTGCACTACAAAGAAGAGTTGCTAGTCATTGTGTTTTTCTTAGACAAATTTAGATCTTACCTTTTAAGGTCTAAAGTTATCATGTATTTTGACCATGCCACCCTAAAGTACCTTCTTTCCAAGAAGGATGTTAAACCTAGGCTCATTAGATGGATTCTATTATTACAAGAGTTCAATATTGAGATTTGTCATAAGAAAGGCTCCAAGAATGGAGTAGTAGATCATTTGACTAGTCTAGTCATTCAATTAAGCAACTAGTCTAGCCCTATCACTAAGTCATTTCTAGATGAACACTTGATGGTATCTCCCAGTTACCTTGGTATGCCAATATTGTAAACTATCTTATCACTCATCAAATGCCATATCATTGGTCCAAACAAGATAAACATAGATCTTTTGCTAAGATCAAACACTTTTTATGGGACGATACGTACTTGTTAAGGTACTCTCCTGATCAGGTAATTAGGAGATGCATAGCTGATAGTGAGCATCATCAAACCATTTCCTTTTTCCATGACCATGCATGTGGGGGCCACTTCAGTGCAAAGAAGACAGCTATAAAAATTTTGTAGTGCAGTTTCTACTAGCCCACCATCTTTAGAGATTCACATGCTTACTACATATAATGTGCCAAATGTCAACAATTAGGGAGTATTAGTAAAAGAGATATGATGCCCTTGAATACTATTTTGATTATTGAACCTTTAGATGTTTGGGGCATCTACTTTATGGGACCTTTTTCCAATTCCTTTGGTCACCTTTACATCCTTGTGGGAGTGGACTATGTGTTCAAATGGGTGGAAGCCGTATCATATGAGACCAATGACGACAAAGTGGTGGTCTAGTTTTTGAAAGAGAATATTTTTGCACATTTTGGTACTCCATGGACTATTTTTAATGATGGAGGAAAACACTTTTATAATAAAGTGTTTGAAAATTTAATGAAGAAATATGGTGTAACCCATAAAATTGTTATCACATGCCATCCTTAGACTAGTGGACAAGTAGAAGTATCCAATAAGGAAATTAAGCAAAATTTAGAAAAGATAGTTAATCCTAATTGGAAAGATTGGTCATTGAGACTTACTAATACATTATGGGCTTACCATACTACGTTCAGAAACCCTCTACCATACTACATTAAAAAACCCTAGAGGTATGTCACCCTACCATCCAGTCCATGGAAAGGCCTTCAATCTCCTAGTTGAACTTCAACATAAAGGATATTAGGCATTAAAATACTTAATTTTGACTTAGATAATGTTGGGACCTACAGGAAGCTCCAACTCAATGAGTTGGATGAACATAGGAAAGATGCATATGAGACTACTAGGATACATAGGAACTAAATGAGTGCTCATCATGATAAGCACATTTTGTGTAAATCCTTCACACCAGGACAAAAGATCATCTTCTATAACTCTAGGTTGCATCTCTTTCTTGGAAAGCTTCATTCTCAATGGAGTAGACCCTACATTGTCTATACTGTTTATCCTCATGGGACAATTAAGATAGCAAATGATGGGGAGATTTTAAAAGTGAATGGTCAAAGGTTATATAACCCTTTCTAGAATTGGTCAACACTGAAGTTGAGGATCTCATTTATCAGGACCAACCATTACATGATCCATGACATCTATAGTCATCATGAGTATAGCATGCATTTGTCATTGCAGTAACACTATACGTTTGGTTGAAGACGTTAAACATGGTGCTCACTAGGAGGCAACCTAGCATTTTTAGAGTCATTTTTCTACATTGCCTAGTCACATATAGAATTCTTGTGTTTCAAAACATTGTGGACAATGTTTAGTTTAGGATGGGGGAATAGATATGCTTGAGAATTCTGAGCCTTACCTAGTTCTAAATAAATAAATAAAAATAAATTTCAAGCTTTTATGTTTTTATGGTCAAGTTTCTTTATTGTGATGAGAATTGAATTTTAAAATCTTGGTATTTCTCCCAATTTAACTTATTGATAGACATGTGTATGATTAATTCTGCATTTCATTCATGTTTTGAAGTGTTTATGAAGTTAAATCTCATAACACAATTACACACAATGCATAGTCTAGATAGATAGATAGATAGTCATGACTTAGAGACCTTGAGGAAAATTAGTGGAGACCTATACTTGGTGAGTAATAGAGATTATCATCTTTCTAACTGTTATATATAATTTCATATTTTCTTTAGAAAACATCAACTTTGAAAGATTCCAATATCTTTGTTTTAGTCAATTGCCAAGAATTGCGAATAGGAGTACTAACTTTCCTAAAAATTTATTGAATCCTATAGGATATAAGAAACCTAGGAAATGATATAGGCTATCCTTGTTTTAGCCCAAAGACACAAAGCTTACTTAGTGTATTATACTACTAATTAGACCCTTTGAGCCTCTTGGTAAGCCTTTTCTTTTCAAAACCCACCTACCATAGCCCATAAACGTAGTTAAATATCCATTACCTATCATTCAAAAATGAGTAGAGATAGTAGAAAAAGTTCAAAAATGACAAAATTCCAAGAAGTGAAAAATATTAAAGTATTTGCATAGAAAAATCTTTACTTCAAAGAAATAAAAAGAAAAGTTGTGAATGAAAAAAATAGAAAAGATATTCTCTTTAGTGCACTCAAAAGAAAAGTTTTCTAACATTAATTGAAGACAACTACTCAGATTTGAAACCTTTGTGTGATAACCCCAATTTTTAAAAATATAATTGAATTATTAAAAATTATAAGTTAAAATTTTAAAAGTGGAACTAGAACTTTGAGTTCCAGGAAAAATTCATTTTTATGAAAATAAAATCAAGACTTAAAACTTGGATATTTGTAATATACTACAAAAACCAACTAGAACGATTGTAAGTACTTCAAATTCTGAGTACAGATGAAAAATCCTTAATTTTCTCCATTTTTTTGAATAAAAGGGTAAAATAATAATTTTACTCATAACCGAGACCTAAGACATCAAAATTTGGAATGTACTAAAAAAACTAATTGAAATGACACTAAGTACACTCAATTTTGAGTTCATTAGAATAAACCCTATTTTCCTCCATCTTCCCCATTTCTCTCTTCTTTCTCCTCTTGTTTTTTTTCTCTGAACGAGCATCTGTAGACACACTCGGCACTCCAGGTTCATTGAAGATGTTAGATGAGTCAATTGATGCATCATCCTCGATGAACTAGGGTTTCCACATAGGAAACCCTAATTGAATTAGCCATCCACTTCCAGCCATTAGTTTTCAATCTTCATCGTTAGATGTGTTTGAGCTAAGGAGATCTACAAAAGCCCTAAGAAATTGGGATGATCCACCATCTGGATCGTCGATAATTTCAAAATGAAGAACAAGCATCAACGAATCACCGTCTCTGGCAAGTTCTCCTCTATTTCTAGCCAATTGAACTGGATAATCTTGATCTTAAACCGTTGGATAGATTTTGAACGTTGAGATCTATAATTTCCCCATGATTTCAGATATTTTTCAGCAACGACGATGGAGAAAACTCTGTCTATATATGTTTCCAACAAAGCTAGGGTTTTTGGTGATGTTCCTAATATCTGGTGAAGTTTTCTTCCCCAGCCAGCCCAGTAAGTGCTCCCCCTCCTTCTTACCTTCATTCTGATAAATCATCTGCAATTTGCGACACCTCCCTTAGATAATCTGGTCTCCAGGTGATCTCCCTGGCCGTTGATCTGTCAGGAATGAAAAATTAGGTAGCAGGATTGAGATCCCATCCATTCACAAATCAGATGAAACTTTTGAGTTGCTGGATTGATTCCTGGGGCCTAGACACCTTAGGAGATGAAATCTGGGCTCTTGATCTTAAGAGAAGAGGGAGATCCAGCGATGGGTGATATGACGGTCCAGATTTGGACCATCTCGCCTATCACCGATCACCTCTCCCTAGTGATGGGTAATCCTAGGTAACATGACACGGGCTGCCCTCCAATTTTTTCATGTTCTGTGGAGTTCATTTGAACCATTGAATTTTGAGCTGAAATCTTATTTCGTCAATTAAGAGCTCAATTTAGCTCCGATTTTAGATCTAAAAGTTGTTATAGATTTCTTGTTACTTATATATGGTATTGAGCTCATAAAATTTATGTTTTGATTCATGCAAAGTTCTGTTAATCAAGAAAAGTGTTACTAATTCCTATGATCAGTGAAATTTGGAATGGTTAGACTTTATAATTCTAATCCACTGATGATCTTATGATTCTGGAACATGGAATCATTGGTTAGAAGTGACTGATCTATGTTTAATTAAGAGATCTAGCTTTAAAAGGAGAAAAATCATAAAAATGAGCATGGATCTTCATGATCTGATTAATCAAGCATGATCAGACCTTTCAAAATACTTTATATGATGATCTAAATGTATAATTACAATAATTAAATGATTGGATGTAATTTATTTTCCAAGTCATAAGATCTTGACCCTTAAAAGTAGTAAAATCCATGAAAGTGAATGGTAATCTCCTTAATCAGTTTGACGAAGGATGATTGGACAGTGTGGATATATTTGGATAATGATATAAATTAATATCATAAGGATTGATGGGCTCGATGAAGCTAATTTGGGATAGATTGAGATCTATGCCCTTAATGTTGGAAAAATGACTTAAGATCTTGATCGGTTGGATCAAGAAGGATCATTTCATTTGATGAGATGCATCAATGATCTAGTGATAAAATCACATTAATAAGATGTATTAGATCTAAAGGAAAATGAAAGATCATATCTAAATCCTAAATGGATGAAAAATAAATAGAAATCAACTATGACTGTTCGATCATGATGAGCTGTTATGGCATGTTAAACTTTCATTTGAATTATTGAATTGTCTTTTATTGCATAGTAGATTTAATTGTTAGATTTATTTATGCTTTAATGCTTATGTTATGTAAATTAAATTGAAAATGTAATTAAATGAAAAATAGAGTTGAAGGACATTTACATGGAATGAATGACATGGACTTAATGATAATAAGGGCTATAGTTAGTAGGACAATATAAGGATTATCAAATCCTTAGCCCAAATTAGGAGAATAATGAAACTCCATGAATGACATTTTAAATGTTCATGGATTTAATTAAAATCAATTAGAAAGAGTACTTAGGGTTAAAATGCTCATAGGAACCTTATGAAAGGATGAGCTAAGATCACTCTAGTGAATGTTGAATGTGGTGGTTAAGGGGGTTTTCTAATAGAGCATCGCTCTTCGCATACCTTCCGTTGACGTTTGTGAAGTCTAAACGCCTCCTTATATGAGGATTGAAGTAACCACTCTGTGTTCAGCCATTCAATTAGTAAGCCTTAATCAATTAGAAATAAGAGGAGTAGTATAGACTTAGGATGAAATAAGCTATCTTCAACCAGTAAAACATTAACTGGTTGAATAATAATAATAATAAGATCATTAAAGGTTATTAAAATACCTAATCTTAAAAATGGTAAGTAAGATAATCAAGATCAAACAAGATCTATCAGGAGATCTTGAATGGTCAAGAATAATAAGAATCATAACATTGTATTGTATTTAGTATGTATGCTTATTAGTATGTATGTTGTTGTAGATCAAATATATATCATTCGATTAGATAATCCAAACCCTTGATCAAATATGATTCAAGAAAAAGAACCAGGATCATCCTCCTTAGGGATGATCAATAACTGAACTTAGAGCAAAGAAGAACTATATGATACAAGATCTAGGCCCTTGATCTTTATCAACAAGTATAGATTGTTGATCAAAGGATCTATGAAAGTTCAAGACCAAAGAGATGGATACACAAAGACTTGGGGATAGAAAATACTTAGATCTGAAAGATTAGAAGATCATTCTAACAGTCAGATCTATTGATTAATAGGATAAAATACTATCTTAGGAAGATAGATTATATGGATGATAGGAACATAAGACAGATCTAGATCCTTTATATCAAAGATCAAGATTAGAAAGGAATATAAATAAGAGATTATCCAAAATTGTACAGATAATGATAGTATGTATGTATTTACATATTACATAAATCAATCATGGAGGATCTGAAGGAATGGATCACTACATGAAGGTAGGTGGAACTTTAAGAATACAAGACCTATGGTCTATGGAATTGTTATTACACATAGACATTATAATGCTTAAGAATGATAATTTGCATAGTTACATTTGAATCAGAATTCATGTATATGAGACAGAAATAACAGTTGAAATTAAATGGAATACATAATAAATACCTGGGTATCCTAAACTTAGATTAGAACATAATAATAATGGATATCATTTGTATCAAATGAGTATCTTTACACTTAATAACATTTGGTATATGAATGCCAAATTTAAGGAAATGGGGATCATTTACAATAAATGATTAATCCCTAAACTTATATGAACATGGGTATCATTCATTGTAAATGAAGATCCCTAAATCTAGAAATGAAATTATATCCTTAGTATGAGGATATTGAATAAGTTTGAGATGTACTAGAAGTATTTTAGATAGAGGCATGGAGGCTTATGGTTTTGTTTTAAACAAGCATAAGCCTGAAGATGCTATGCTAGGGAAGTTATGAGGGTTTAGCCACCCGCTTCTCAAAATTTGATGATATTATGATATCTTGCCCAAAGAGAGGCTAAAAGTTGGGTGGGGCAGTTATAGGAAGGCCCCACTGTGAAAGTCTTGTCTCCCCATACGGGCAGTGACACAATATTTTCCATCGTGGTATCAGTGGTGAACATGGCAGTCATCCGAGAGCGCTAGTACGAATCAGACTATAGCATGGTAGTCTTTGAGTATTTTGCATTATGATGCATGGCATAGTGAGATGCTGATACTTCCCTAATGATGGAGTATTTTCCCAGCAAGAGTTTGGATGATTTTGTCAACTCAGTATGTTTGAGTATGAATATTGATGTTTGAGATATTGACTATTTTTCATGGTTTTTAACTGTATACACACACACACACATACTATATAGTGCTGAGTTGTTAGAAATATCATAGTCGATGATACATGATAAATTATATGATAGACCATATATGGTATGGTTCATGGAAGTTGAATGATGTTACTCAGGTGGAATATGATGAACATGAATACTTTACTTTTGAATTATATGTGAGTGAATTGTGGCATTTGGGTTTTCTGAAAAGAATTTCAAAGAATTTTTTTTTCTCTGCTTAAGTTTTCAAAACATTGGCAAAATTGGTCAACCACCATTTGAAAATAGATATTGTAAATATATTTCAAAAACCCGAATTGCCACACTTTGAATCCTTTTAGTCATTCTTTCAAAATTGGTCCTAAACCTAATTTTTGTCCTATCTAAAGTCTTGTTGATCTTAAGGTGGAAGGTAGTCTTAATGAGGATATAGAGATTAAGGAATTAAGGTGAACTACCCCTTCTATTCTTGGTAATGGCATCCACTCTTAGGCATCACAGTTCTTGTTATCATCATGGGCATAAGCTTATGTGAATTGCTAGTGTTGTTGGATCTGTTCACATAGTGGGAGAATTTTGCTTGACCACATTCTAATAGCTTCATTTCCGAGTGTGTACCAATGAGAATTTAAGGTCAAGACATTTTTCCAATGGAGTATAAGCATTTTTGTGTAGAAGTCCAATGCATGGTCTATCCATTCTACCTTATGCTTCAATTTTCATGACTATAGTTCATCTTGTAAATTTCCTAATTTCCTTATGAATCATGAGTCATCAATACCAAACATCATAAATAATCAAAATAGTAGAAGAATCTCATAAAATATTTGGAAAAATAGCATCAAAATAGAGTCTGAAATAAACACATTTGTGCGGTGTCTCTCTGTAGGTCCAACAGGGAGTGTTTTAACCTTTCCAATAAATTCCACTTAATAACCTCACTTCCTTGAGGAGATATATCCATGATTCCATCATTGATTTAGACAAATAATAGTGAAATAGAGAAATCACACATTATCTGTTAAGAATTGTAGCAGCTAACTCACCCAAGTCGCATCTTTGTGGAACTTCTCCATGCAAGTCCAGTAGGGAGAGGTTTTCATTTTGCTCTATGGAAACCCTCTAGATTCTGAATTTAATTGTGAAAATTAATATTAATCACATATGAATAATAGTACTAAGAATAGAATACAAAAAAGAGCATGTATGCTTACGAAAATTCAATAAATTAAGTCCAATGATAAGGTGAAAATTACGTTAAGAATTTTTGCACAAATGAGTAGTAAGGAGTTATTTCCCTTGCCTTCAGACATGTTAAATTCTCACATTTTTCTGCAAAATATAAACCAAAATATCTTACATTATTCCTCATGATATCTACCTAAAATCATAAAGAAAACCAATTCTAAGATGGTAAAATACTGGGGTATTACCAGTAAGGTTTTGTCCTTGTGTTTCAATCGTGAATAAGTCCAACAACTTTCAGTCATAAGCACATTCATACCAGTCATATTCAATGAAATTTCTATCATGAAAACACTTAATATTACTACTATTTCATAACCCAAGAGGTGTATTAATATCAAACATCAAAATGTAAAAAGAATCACGCTCAGATTTCGTTAATAGTCATAAGTAGCATATAAGTAACTATATCAAGAAACACTTTTCAAATCACTAGCATGCTTCCTAATTTTTGAAGGATAAACCAAGATTCATATTAAGACCTTTCCTATTGCCCACATAACTATAAAATTCTGTCCAAAAAATCACTTTCCTTGCCCAAGATTTGTAGCCCCAAACTATTGCAAATTTCCAACTATTGAACGTCCTCTTCAAATCCACCAATGATCGGTTTTTCTTCTAGCTAGTCCTCCATTCATCTATAGGGTGGCTTTAGGGCTTCTACTCTTATTCTTCCATATACCATGTATTCCCAAAATCTCTGGTTTTCTTGAAGGTTTTTAGGTCAAAATGGAGCTCTCTCTTTTTTGTGCCCTAGTGAAAACATATGGAGTATAGGGAAGGGTCTCATTACTAACTCCCACTCCCTTATAGCCATGCTATTTATTTTAAACATTTTTAAAGCTGCCTTGCATGCATGAGGCTGGCTGCCACTCTCCCTCAATTCATGTGGTGTCTTGGTCTCCCATGCAAGCCAAGGTTAACCACCAATTTGGTTACAATAGTACTTTAATGATTTGATGTCCCTTTTTGGTTGCATTCCAATTTTGACCATCATACTCTTCCTAATTACATTTCATACCTTGGTTAGTATTATTAGTTAGTAAGTCATTTATTTCTTTAACTCATTTCATGAAATTATTGTATTAGTGTATTTACCTACCTCATTTTCTTCCCAAATTGTTGTCTACATGGAATTTAGCATTGACTAGCTAGGTCTTTACACAACTAAGGTATTAATCATCTAGTGCCCTATTTAGTATTCACTCCATTGATCAACAAAGACTTTACCTAAGCCTTCCAAACATGTCCTCCTCTCCTCTTTACATCCATTTAATGAATTTGATTTTTGATGGTTTAGAGCAGAGAGAAAATGGTAGGTGAAAGAGAGGTTACAAAAGAAAAAATAATCCATTTTTTGTAAATATTGTTTATTATTCATATAAATTTTATATCACATATATTACACTCTTCTCCCCTTACAAATATTTTGTCCCTGAAATTTAGTCTGTAAATGCTCAAAACGATTCAAGGAACCTTTGTCTCATATCATTCGCGACCTCCCATGTGGTCTCCACACATGAATGATGCCACCACAGAATCTTGAGAAGGGGGATCATCTTGGTTTGTAAGGTTTTCTCTTTCTTGTTTAGCATCTACACCTGCCACTCTTGAAATGTATGGTCAGTTGGAACTTGGCTAGCACCTGGTTAAGACATGTGTATAGTCTAGCACATATTTCCTCAACATAGACACATAAAATACACTATGCACCTCTTCCAATGAGGAAGGAAGTGGTAATCTATAAGCAACTCTACTTTCACCCCAAATTTCATCACACCTTCAAAACGATATAGTCCCAAATCTGAAACTCTAAATCTCTCTTCCTTAGATCAGCATAGCACTTTTGTCTACTATGTGCTACCGATAGACACTTCTGAATCAACCTCACCTTCTTGACACACTACTCTATTAGCTTTGACATGACAAACTGCCTCCCCCCCACATCACTCCAGCATGTCTCCATGTTGCACATTTCGACATATAGTGCCTTATATGGAGCCATGTCGGTGCTAGAGTGGTAGCTATTATCATATGCGAACTCCACTAAAAGTAGATGTTCATCTCAACAACTCATCAGTTCTAGTGCGCAGGCCCTCAACATGTCCTCTCATGTTTGAGTAGTCCTCTTAGATTGATATCAATCTGAGGATGAAAAGTCATGCTAAAATGCATGGAGGTGCCTAATCCTTCCTGCACAATCTGCCAAAAATGAGAATGAACCTTCTTTCTTTGTCTGAAATAATAACCAATGGAACACCAAGTGTGACGACCCGGGTTTTCACATGCATTTTTGAATGCAAAACTAATTCCTAATGCAAGATCGATCCCTATTTGAAAACACTTTTATAAATCAATGCAATGCAATGGAAAAATCTTTTATTTTGAATTCATTTTGAAAACCCTGAGTGTCATTTCTTTCAAAATGAATGAGATAATTTTAAAAATTAGAACAATCGTATATTATATACAAGGTCTATCCAGTCACAACTCACAACCCAACTGTAATAATTACATATACATGTCTAAAGGATAGATTATATCCTTACCTTTATACTTGTCTTTGTCTTCATTCACTTGATTGTAATACTAACATTTCGTTATACTTCTTTCAATCTTGTTGGAGCTAATCTATAAAAATAAGGTATTTGGGTGAGTATTCCTCATACGCAGTAGGTGATCTGATACCACTATTTTGAAAACATGGCATTCAACATGCATGGTTTCAAAGAGCCTTTCCATATAAAACATCATGCAATTCCCTTTTTGTGTAAACATGTATAAAAACATACACTCATTTACATATTATCAACCATGGAATCTTTTATCGAAATCCAGTAATCAACAATATAAATATTACAAAAATAATAGAATAGTGATTACTCAATCCATGTACTAAGATCTCAGCAAAATCATCAAGCTGATTTGTCAATAAATCATAAACTAATCATAATTATGAAATTCTTAAAATAGTAGTCAATCAAAGCAGATGATAGCATCATTATAGATATCATGCACATGGGTCTCTTGGTGAACACATCAAGCCGATGGGTTCGTTAACACATCAAGCCAACTGGTCAAGAGTACTCGTATACGACCATTTCAATGCTATATGCATATCGATAAAACTGAAATCATAGGGTCAACTATGTTCCTCAGCAGGCTACCTCATTCGACAATCTATCCACTTGGAACTCAAGGTTTTGTTCCCACTATAGGCTGCCTCATTCGGCGATTTGTCTACTTGGAACTCAAGGTTTTGTTCCCTCCGTAGGCTTCCTCATTCGGCGATCTATCCACTTGGAACTCAAGGTTTTGTTCCCTCCGCAGGCTACCTCATTCGATGATTTGTCCACTTGGAACTCAAGGTTTCGTTCCCTCCGTAGGCTACCTCATTCGGCAATCTACCCGCTTGGAACTTAAGGTTTTGTTCCCACCATAGGCTACCTCATTCGGTGATATGCCCACTTGGAACTCAAGGTTTTGTTGCTTACGCAGCTTGCCTCAATCGGCGATCTACCCACTTAGCATAGTGCCCACCAAGCTCATTAGCCTGAAAAATATAGACACATGTAATCCAAATCACAATAATTGTAAATCATGCAATTTATGCAATGTGTTTCAAAACATGCGAGCAATGCATTCAAAAAATCAGTTCAATGCAAGCAATTGCATTCAAGATCATAAGGAAAATCTGCATACTCATTATGTGAATATCATATCTCAAAAAGCATACTAAACACGGTCGTCAGCAATAAATCAATTAGATTTTTGAAAATGCATTTGAAAACTTAGCAGTATTAGACTACCTACCTCAATGTCTCTTGGATTGCCTATCTCTTCAATTCGAGCTCTAGATCGCCTTTGTGAAGTCCTGGAATACCGAGGCAATGCTGCTAGAAGCTGGAATTGCAACTGGAAACCCTACTTGCAGGAATCGCAAGGAGAGATTTTGAGAGGAGAGAAAATGCCTCGGGAGAAGGGGGAAGAGGAGATTTATAGGAGAGGGAGGCCGTGTCGTCCCGTGGCGGTGCCACCATTCTTTTCGGCTCCGCGACCAGTGAAGGAGGGGCAGACGCCTTCCAACATTAGCATCGACAGGGATGACGAAGAGGGGTGTCATTATCAAAACGGGACCCTGTGTTTTCTGTCCCTCAGCCTTTTATGTTTAAAGGACAAAAATGCCCTGACTCTTTGAACGTCTGTAACTTGGTCATTTGATCTCCGTTTCCAGCGTTCTTTATGTTGTTGGATTCCATTTTTCGAGTAGAATCTGATTTTAGAGATATTTCTACCAAATTGAATCTCTACAAATATCAGTTTTAATATTCCAAAATAGGACTTAAAATTTTGGATTATTACATTATTACCCCTACAAAGAATTTCGCCCTCGAAATTCCACAAATTATTACCTTCAAGATATTTTATTTCTTAGGTTTTCTATTGATGAATGTATTCTCCCTTAGGACTTAGACTAAGGAAATTTCTTTGCTTCATCTCCGAAATTCTCTCATCCAAACTTCAATTGGGTCAATAATTAGTGAAATTTTGTCTTTGAAATTCTTTTCATGTTATCTTTTAACCAACTCTAGTCATATTCTTAATTCATCATTCTTAGAATTCTTTCAACAAAATCCTTAAATATAACTCAAATGCTGCTAATAAAGAGCCCTAGTCCTTACTCACTAATAAATCATCACCTCTTCATAAATTCAGTTCATATAATTGAGATCTCCAAATCCTTGGATTACCATACTCGTTTAATCGTGTCTAACCTACTCCACACTTCTCTAATACTATAGTACTCCTTCCTCTTTCATAACCTTATTTCTTATCTCTCATTTTGAATAGTATAGGATAATTTCTTTTTCCTCTTGTCTTCCATTTAGTGATCTATTTATCATTACATGCACCTTGCTAGTAAAAATTCCAAAAGTATACATTCTTTCTATTCAGCTTCATATTTTCTTCAAGCAACTTCAAAAATTGATACAATTTTCACTTCTCATCTCATTATGTTAATGATAAAAGCTTTCTTCATACTAAACCCTTTAGTTGGAAAATTGTTTCAGAACTAGTCTTGAACTTTGAATTCCAACTGTCTTTCACCTTTCATATATGACTCGATTCCTCAACCAATATTTACATTCAAAATAGAACCATGAAAACAAATCAAGTAGCAAATTCCATCAATGATACTATCACATACTGCAATTAAGATCTCCTAACTATTATTGAATTCCATCAAATAATTTTCTCCTCAAAGAATTTATTCAAAATCATGTCAAATATTTATGGTGAATCTATCATCATAATCGAATGTTCTCGTTTAGAGACTTATCTCACTATTCGCATAAAATTGCCATTTAGAATTTCTAACAATGTTCATACTCATGTCAAAATTCTCTTATCTATAACAGAGTTCACTCACTGTATTCATGGGTGGATCCCCTGTCATTATCCTCTTTAAGTTTTCCTTCATTGATGATTCGCTTCGTAATCTTTCAGACCAAAAGTTATATATACATATATCTATCTGGCATCTTAATCTAGTAACGTTAACCCTTATGGACTTTACTACTATTTATCTTCTTCAGTTGGTCTTTGTACTTATTACGTGCATATAACAAATACCCTTTTGTCTAAGGGCTATTAAACATCAAATGTTAGATATTACCATATAGTGTGATATCTATCTTAACTTTTCTCCTTCCATTTCCTATATCGATACATTATTCAATCATTCATCAAAAGCATTCTTAGCAACCATTATGTCTCAACTGTCATGAGGTATCGTAAGTAGTGGTTCTCTCAATTTCTCAATTGTCACATACCACCTCATACTTGTTTTAGCAATAATAATCATCCAATACACTATTATAGCAATTTATGATGAAACTATTGGAGCAACAACATACAGATAAGCATGAAACATCTTTTTAGACATAGAAAAAGAATCTGCTTGATTACTTATCAATCCCTTTCCAGTTTATAGGTTACGAGCTCAAAGGCCTCTAAAGCGATCAGTGCTTAACCACCCTTCCTTCCAAACCAAGGCAGCAGCATATCTTTCAGGTCCAAAGTGACCCCTACAACATCTAATAAGGTCTGGAAAGATCAGCAATTTTGGTCATCATGTGAGATCATTTTTCATTTCACTTCTAACTTAGCTGTTACTAGATCTATTGTAATTTTACATCCTCAACTGGCTTAGTCTAATTAGTTGGCTTCCTTTAATGAAAGACTCAAGTATAAGTACCCATAACATTTCTCTTAAGCTACTGTTTATGAGTATACTAACATGTTTAATTGGATATGATTGGAATACCTTAATTCAATCAACATTATTCTAAAGGTAATGACACTTAAATCTATTGCTAAATAATGTCCTCCAGATACTTGCTCTTCCAATCCTCCTTTATGATATCAAGACATCAAGTTGATCCTTGATGGTACTCTAGTTGATGAAGATCAATTGGACAAGTCACTATCCTTGCTTTTTCCTTCTCATTATAACTTCATTTAATCATATAATGGCAATGTAGGATATTATTATTATTATTATTATTATTATTATTATTATTATTATTATTATTATTACTACTACTACAAATACTGGTGTTTCCTCATAAAATAATGGATTTGATAAAATTCTAATTTCAACAATTGATACTAATTTTAGAATTTAATTCCTAGTTGATCATAATCCTTCTTTGAAAATTTCTTGCAATACAATGTCCTTATTTCCGACACTCTACTAAAAGTTTGCCATTTCATAATAAAATCACCAACTCGATTACTATTATTTCTTCAAATTTGATTGATTCATCTTTCAATTTGGCAATAACACTCAAGATGAAAGGTCTTTGATCCTATACTTCTCTTTTCTATCCTTAATAAAGTTATGATCTTCTTATTTTTTACTATTCAACATCCATCAAATACTTGTAGTTACATCTCTCTCTCTCTCTCTCTTATTTCTTTCTTTTTATTTATTTATATAATCAAGATCCTCCTTTTGTCTACTTAGATCAATGTCTCCATTTTATTTGTTGCTTAAATACTACAGCCACACTTTTCATCAACAGATATGATAAACTGAATCCCTCCAAGAAGTATCAAAATCCTTAATTGTCTATATTCTCAATAAAACCATGCAGTGTCTCCACAATTACATTGACATTTTGTTCATACTATACTTCTCTTATAAGTTCATGTCATGATCAATCTATTATCATAGATTCATCATCCCCTCTTTAGATTATCATCAAAATCTTCTAGTAACTCTGTTATAATGAAATTCTTTGTCGTTCTTATCAGATTTAGTCTTTTACATCCACTGTCATATTCATGTTATATTCCTCTTGATCACATAATATATTAATTATTGTACTCATCTTCTTATCTGCTCCATTTTACTCAGGTTGTCATTGTAAGATATCAATTTACTTTTCATAAGGTTCCAATTAAGTCATCCAGAATTGAGTTAAGTTCTTCAGGATTCTCACTTTGATTGGTCTAGAACAAGTCAAACTTATCTTCCTAAAGATTCTACTAGCACCATCTTGTATTTCCATTCTTTATTCTAATCACAATCTTATTCTCATCGAATAGTTTCCTTGTTTACTCCACTACTCAACACTTTTAAATCCCTAAGTAGTTTAGACTAGATTTTTTATAGGGTTTGCACCATCCAATGCCTAAGTACTTGTAAATCCAACTCCCTTTCACCTATTTATTTATGGTGTATATCTTTGTGATTTGATATCATTTCCTATTCTAATCATCTCGATTCTTATATTTAGACTACCCATTTCTCTATTACTCATATTTAGACTACTTTTTCATAATTATTCTAGTCGCATATTGTGACGTCCTGGGTTTTATAAGGAGATTTTCTAAATATTTTTGAGAATCTTGTCAGGATCGATCCTTAAAATTTTTTTTTTTTTTCTTAATTTTTTTTCAACTCTACATATAATAATATATTTAAAATTACTTCTTCTAACCCAAGTACGTCAAATAAATCTCCACAATATATTCAAAATAACAGTTCATCTTTTCTAGCCAGTCAAGACCTACTAGTCACAGCCCAAACGCTACTAAGTTAAATCACAATATAAAGTTCAAATATTTAATTTATTACAAATTGACTAAAGTCTTCAAATAAATAAACACTAGTTCTAGCTTCTCATACTTTGCAACTCCGAGTTTACTCAATCTCCTTCGCGTCAATTTCAAGCTTTTCCTTTTGCTCTTCACCTGTAGGGTGGTTTGGTGAGTAATTTGAATTACCCAGTAGAAAATCTAAACCTAGCCAAAAACTCTGAAAATCTTGCTATGCAAGTTTTTTTTTTTTTTTTTTTTCCGCATGCATGTACTATCAAGCATGTCATTGTCACATCGTAAGCTCTCAATTCATATTAACCAGTTATGTAATAATCATAATGACATTATATTGGATAATACAAGTAATATCCATGCATATAAAGATCTGAGTTAAATTCAATCCATATTTATTGAATGATTAATTCATAAGTAAATCCAATTAATAATAAATATATATCTGGATGGAACTTAGCATCATGTCACAAGCATCGGCATATCCAAACAAAATATAAGGTTGACTATACGCGTAGCAAAAACCAAAGTTTCAAACTGAGTTCGTTAGTGGGTACCACACTAACTACACCGACTACATGGGATAGTCGGATCAATCCAATACAAGGGTAGTCCTCCCATGTAACATACCCTCGCCAAACTTGCCTATTATAGGCTGGTACCTGTTTGGAAGTTAGTGGCCAACTGACTCCCTAGTATAGCAACCATGGGATTTGATATAACATCCCTGAGCCAGGATCAACTCTTAAGAGTCTCCTGATTTTTTTTCTTCTTCTTCTTATTATTATTATTATTATTATTATTAGGTTCCATTGCACAAGAGTACGAAAATATCAAATAATATGTACCTCAATAATTTGTGAATTTACTATTGTTGATTTCAAGCATATACATATTCTTGAAGATCAATTTATGAAGTTTTATTATACTAATCAATTTCATTCATATTTATTCCCAAATCAACTTAAAACATAATCTACCATGTCAAATATATCTATTGACTCCAATGCATCGTCAATCTATACGTTGTTAGATACTTATTTCATATGGAATATTTAGTATACCCAACCTTAAGTTCGGTTGGTTGGTTTCATAGCATGATCTCTTATTTAGAACAATTCTAAGTCATATGCATGACTATTATTATGCTTGCATGATATCATGTCCTTGTCTTTATTTGAATGTTCAATGCATTGTGTTTGTTTCTAACTAGGCCGATAATTGTTATACAAGCCGATCAGTGCTAGGCTAATTGGTGTTTTGCACCATACAATAACAGATTGTGTAAGATGTGAAGTGCTCTAATCTAATCACATGAATAATGTTAGTTTGAATCCAGTATGTCACACCCTACAGATTACGAGAAAATGTTGCAGCTATTTTATGCTAATAAACTAGGTCTTTATAGATGACTAGATACATGGCGAGATTATCAAGGCTAGAGCAGATCGTTAAGTGCTTGATGGGGCACTTCATAATAATGCCTCATACTACACCCATGCAGATCATCAATTTCATGTTGTGGTTGTTTGTGCTTATGTATTTTACATTTGATATTATTTTAGTTGTACAAGGAGTACAAGGCATAGTTAAATATTCCTATGTAAAACTATGGGTCAATGCTTAATATGCAAAGCATGCATGAACTCAGTTCAACTCTCAATGTGCAAATATTGTCCAAAATATTACATGCATGAATTCAACTTAAATTATGGAATGTTTGTCAAATCCAAGATGACATGTGTTCCTATTATTAAATAAATGTTTACAAGTGATCATCATTCTATATTTATGTGTTAGACTATCACTCATATTTCACTATTTGTATGTGTATTTAATAATCAATGCTTAGCACGTGATGTACCTAAATCTTCTTCTCCTCCAAACCTGCCATGTATCAAATTCCTATCCATAGTGACGTGCATGTGAACCCAAATTTGTGTCTACATTACTCTTGGATTGTATTGATCATGTGTATGAACTTTATTTAAATGTATGTTATGATTTTCATATCTCATGCGTTAGACACTTAGCATGGTTTAGAAAACTTGTTCTCTTCTAATAATACTTCTAATATCTCATGCGTTAGATCCCTTGGGGAATGGTACCCAAATTAAAACTTTTAGTATAATGCGTGTTTCAAAAATTGTTAGGTATTCTTACTTTTTATTTTACCTTATTCAAGATAAGGTGTGATTGTTGTAACCATTACGCCGTATACTTAAGCCTTGTTCAATATATAATGCACCTAAGCACTTTCTTTTCTAGACATGCCATGCTCTCAAGTTAGTTGTGAAATATGATGCATCTGATTTTTATTTTTATTTATATATATATATTTTTTCATTAAACATTATATATCTACAAAAATCTGGTGTACAGTACGCTTGGAAAAATTTCATTATTTAAAGCATTTAATCTTTATCAAATGCACATGGAATTAAGCATATATTAGTGCATGCTATAGTTGGTAAAACTCCATGCGTTGCACACCATGCAAGATTCAACATGCACTCTCATCATGAATATGTGCATGGTATTCAATTAAAATGAAACGCATACACATTTATATATTATGTGTCGTCTACCAAATTAAAAATCAAAAGAAAATTCTTCGATCTAAACATATATCCATGGATCATGCACAACTATTCAAAGCCATACATCTAATATAAACATTTACCACATGATTATCATCTAGAAATTTATCAAGCATACATGCATTTACATTCCAATGAACTTTCAATGCAACTTCATTCCAAAAACAATCGATAAAGCTCAATATATATATATATATATATTCTTTTCTTCTTTTTTTTTTTCAAAAGAAAACAGCGGTCTAGATCTAGATTCCCTACCTCAAAATGTGATTTCCTCCAACGCAAATTTCTCTGCTTCTAATCGATTTGACACAAATTTCAGATCTCTGCTTTTCCTCTCCAACTATTTCACATTCCTAAACTTTTCTTTCCATTTTCTTTGTTTCTTTTATAAGTACTTTCCTTGTAACGTTTTTTTCCAATTTATTACATATTTGTAACTCTTCAAATTTTTAATGGTGTATTTACTCCCTTTTTCTATAACTGTCAAATCATCATGTTTAGCCATTTGTAACTGTACTTTCCTTGTAACGTTTTTTTTTTCCAATTTATTACATATTTGTAACTCTTCAAATTTTTAATGGTGTATTTACTCCCTTTTTCTATAACTGTCAAATCATCATGTTTAGCCATTTGTAACTGTACTTTCCACATGGCAAACAAATTCGTAATAAATTAATTAATAAAATAAACTAAAAAAAAAATATAATTTCTTTATTTCTTAATAATGCAGGCCATTACAATCTTCCCACCTTTTTAGGAATTTCGTCCTCGAAATCCTCCATGTGGTATATTGATCTCTAAGTTAAATTCTAAAGGTAATACAGTACAATCCAAAGTTGATGCAAAGTGTTGTGATATGAAAGAATGTGTAGCGCCTGAATCTATCAAAACTCTAGCAAATTGACCAAGAATAGGTAAAGTACCTTCAACGACTGCGTTTGAAGCTCTAGCTTGCTCGGTAGTCAGGGCAAAAACCCGTCCCTGACCACGTGGTAAAATCTCTTGTTTCTGAGGTTGATTTCTGTTATTTCCCTTAGGGCAATTTTTTATGAAATGCCCTTTCTCTCCACATCCAAAGCACCTTCTCTCCTGGACATAACATGGCTTTCCGGGATGCTTCTTGCCACGTTAATGTCCGGCAGAGGTTTCGGTCCACTTCCCTCTTTTTGAACTCTGGCCTTCGTGGTGGTATAGATCGAAGTGGAACTATTGCTTTCGGTGGAGGTCTAGGTAAACGTGGGCGCTCGCGTGTGGTAAGACACGCGGGGACGCGTGTCCCTTAAGGGGGAGAGGTTGTGAAGCCTTGGCCGATGAGGGCGGGCTAAGAGGGCTGGCAGGCTTCTAGGCAAGGTGAAAGACTGAGAGTTAGTCCCACATTGCTAGGGGAAAAGTTACTGGGCTCTTGATAAGAGTGATGAGAACTTCCCTTGCAACGAGGCCTCCCGATGGGTGAAGCCCAAGAGGGGTGAGGAACCTAAGGGAACAAAACCTTGAGGGGTGAAGCCCAGAGTGGTGAGGAACCCAAAGAGGACAATATCATATCCGCTGTGCACTCTGATACACGGAACAAGGCCTTTTCCCTGGGCAACTGGGGAAGAACAAAACCGTGCGGGGTGTATGGGCACTCCGGCACGGACAATATCGTTGTAGGGTGTGGGGCCTCGGGCTGTTACACATATGACTTTTGGACATGCAGGATTGGCTGTGAAAGGATAAAACTAAGCTCTGATACCAACTGTGACGACCCAGGTTTTCACATGCATTTTTAAATGCAAAACTAATTCCTAATGCGGGATCAATTCCTATTTGAAAACATTTTTATAAATCAATGCAATTCAGTGGAAAAATCTTTTATTTTGAATTCATTTTGAAAACCCCGAGTGACATTTTCTTTCAAAATGAATGAGACAATTTTAAAAATTAGAACAATCATATATGTATATCCCAAGTCTATCCAATCACAACTCACAGCCCAACTATAATAATTACATATACGTGTCCAAAGGATAGATTATATGCTTACCTTCATACTTATGTTTGTCTTCGTTCACTTGATTGTAGTACTAACATTTCCTTATACTTCTTTCAATCTTGTTGGAGCTAATCTATAAAAATAAGGTATTTGGGTAAGTATTCCTCATACTCAGTAAGTGATTTGATACCACTATTTTGAAAAGACAGCATGCAACATGCATGGTTTCAAAAGAGCCTGTCCATATAAAACATCATGCAATTCCCTTTTTTGTGTAAACATGTATAAAACCATACACTCATTTACACATTATCAACCATGGAATCTTTTATCGAAATCCAGTAATCAACAATATAAATATTACAAAAATCATAGAATAGTGATTACTCAATCCATGTATTAAGATCTCAGCAAAATCATCGAGCTGATTTGTCAATAAATAATAAACTAATCATAATTATGAAATTCTTAAAATACTAGTCAGTCAAAGCAGATGATAGCATCACTATAGATATCATGGACATGGGTCTCTCAGGGAACACATCATGCCGATGGGTTGGTGAACACATCAAACCAACTTGTCACGAGTACTCGTATATTACCATCTCAATGCTATATGCATATCGATAAAACTGAAATCATAGAGTCAACTATGCTCCTCCACAGGCTACCTCATTCAGTGATCTGCCCACTTGGAACTCAAGGTTTTGTTCCCACCCAGGCTACCTCATTTGGCGATCTGTCACTTGGAACTCAAGGTTTTGTTCCCTCCGCAGGCTGCCTTATTCGGCGATCTGCCCACTTGGAACTCAAGGTTTTGTTCCCTCCACTGGCTGCCTCATTCGGCGATCTGCCCACTTGGAACTCAAGGTTTTGTTCCCACCACAGGCTGCCTCATTCGGCGATTTACCCACTTGGAACTCAAGGTTTTGTTCCTTATGCAGGTTGCCTCAATCGGCGATCTACCCACTTAGCATAGTGCCCACCAAGCTCATTAGCCTGAAAATATAGACACATGTAATCCAAATCACAATCATAGTAAATCATGCAATTTATGCAATGCATTTCAAAACATGCGAGCAATGCATTCATAAAATCAGTTCAATGCAAGCAATTGCATTCATGATCATAAGAAAAATCTACATACTCATTATGCGAATATCATATCTCAAAAAGCATACTAAACACGCTCGTCATGAATAAATCAATTAGATTTTTGGAAATGCATTTGAAAACTTAGCACTATTAGACTACCTACCTCGATGTCTCTTGGATCATGTGTCTCTTCAATTCGAGCTCTAGATCACCTTTGTGAAGTCCTGGAATCCCGAGGCGAGCTGGAATCGCGACTAGAAACCCTACTTGCCTGAATTGCAAGGAGAGATTTAGAAAGGAGAGAAAATTCCTTGGGAGAAGGGGGAAGAGGAGATTTATAGGAGAGGGAGGCGGTGCTGTCCCGTGGCGGTGTCGCCATTCTTTCCTGTACTGCAAAGGCTGACCGGTGAAGGTAGTGCACACACCTTGTAGTGTCAACATCTACAGGGATGATGAATAGGGGTACCGTTATCAAAATGGCCCCTTGCATTTTCTGTCCCTCAGCCTTTTATGTTTAAAGGACAAAAATGGCCTTACTCTTTGAACGTCCGTAACTTGGTCATTTGAACTCCGTTCTAGTGTTCTTTATGTCATTGGATTCCATTTTTGGAGTAGAATGTAATTTTAGAGATATTTCTACCAAATTGAATCTCTACAAATATCAGTTTTAATATTCCAAAATAGGACTTAAAATTTTGGATTATTACACCATGTAGGCTTATTATCTACTTGAGATAAAGCTTCATTAGGATCTATAAGGATTGTATCTATCTGATGGGTAGAAAGTGAACCAACTTGGTGAGTTGATCCATAATCACCCAAATGGCATCATGCCCACTAGATGTCCTAGGCAGTCCAACCATGAAATCAATCATCATGTGGTCCCATTTCCATATTGGAAGCTCTAAAGTCTATAACTAACCGACAAGTCTCTGGTGGTTTGTTGATAAGTGTTCAATTTTGTATAAAAAGTACCCAATTAGTAGCCCATGTGTTATAAAATATAGTGTTATTTCTAGGATTATCCTAAATTTTGTAACACATGCATTTCTGACTTAATGATTCAAATATTTGATATTTTATAGGTTTAGAAGCTAATACAGAGTAATTATGTGAATCATCATAATTTTCTAGGATTCAATTAGTTTTTTACTCTTTTTTAGGAAGTGAGAAGGCAATCCAATAGCCTATTATGCACTTTATAGTGTTTTTTAGGCATGATTAAAATGATCCATACAAAAAAGTCATGCAGTTTCACCACTTTGCATGAGCATTGGAGCCATACATGAGGTTCCCTAGTCCAACTAAGAAACCTAAGGAAGCAAAGCTACTCAAGCCTTTAAGTCAAACATTGAAGCCACTATGGAATGAGCCATCAAAGTAAGCCATCAAGCCATGATTGAATGCCACATGGAGCCACATGATTGGAGCATCAAAACAAGCAACTTTCCTATGTTCAAAGTGTGATTTTTAAGGGACTTTGAGAGAGAATTGTATAAGGTAAGATGATCATGCATTGGGAGACCCATCAAAAGAGAAAACCCCACTTTCCTAATCCATTTTACGCCTTCTTCTCCACCACATTCTAGGGTTCCATGATTTTATATTAGAGATAGAGCCACCTTTCTAGAAGGCAATGCCTTTCCCTTGTTTGGATGCTTAATTCAAGTGGTTTCCTAATTAGGATCCCCTAGATATCTTCATCTAACACATCTCAGAATCCTAGATCTCTTTTCTTTTTTCCTACCTTTCTCCATCACCATGGATCTCTATATTCTACCATTCAATTATCATCCAATTAAAGGGGGTGTAATTCTACCCACCATCATAAGGAAAAGAGGCCTCCCCTTTTCCTAAATTAGCAACCAGCCAGCCATGCACTCTCTTACCTCTCCTTCTTACATGGTCTAGCCTACATCATCTTCCACATAATATTCCTCATTCAAAACTCTAGATCTCCTTTCCTCCTTGATTCAGCCTTTCCTATGTTAGAAACCCAGCAATCTATAAATACCCATGGTTCCCACATTTTTAACCATGTAGAGGTTGGATGAGACAACCTTGAAATTACACTCTGTTCCTTAGGTGATCTTTAGAGCTGGACCTTGGCATTCTTTTGGAATGTTCTTCCTCTAGATTTCTTACTTAATTCTCTTATTATTATTTGCTCTCCAATTCCATGTTAGTCATTTAATTTCCTTACTTTAATTTCATTGTGTTTTTGCTCTCTATTTCCACATGTCTTTTTCCATCTTTCTTGCTCTCTCTTCTTCACTCCATTCCACTAGTTCTTCTTTGCAATTCAATCATGATCTAAGTTAACTCTTCTCTGATAGTGAAATCCAAGAGAAGAGATAGCTTAGAGCCTTGGGCTCACCTCTTGAATTCCATGTTTTCTACCTTGTTAGTTTAGGTGCATTTTCATTGCTTTAGTTCATCACTTTAGCCATCTTATCTCTTGAACTCTTTTATGAATTTTATTTACATGTTAGCTTAATTTAATTTATAATCATTATATCAGATTTTTAGTATTGTTTAGATTAGGTTTTAGGGTTCAGTTTCCTACATATTTTTCAGCTTTTCAACATGTTTTATGCATAGAATTTGGATGTAATTTTGCATTAATTCAATAGAATTATTTGAGGATTCTTGTTATTGAATATTTTCATTATCAAATTAATTTATATATGATTTGTTATCCTGTATATAAATTATTGTTTCAATTGCTTTATATGCTTGATTTAAGTTGAAGTTTTAAGTGCTTAAAATTTGAAAATTTCTCCCTTTAATCTTTATGCTTTTTTTTTCAGCCATCATAATATCTTAATTGCTTCAATCCTTATGAAACAATTTAGAATTTTAGGTTGTTTATTAAGTGCATATCTTAGGTTGTATGTTAGTTTGCATTTCAAGCATCAAACTCTAGTCATCTTTGGACCCATGAACCATGGGCACCATCCATGAGCCATTCACATGGAACATTGATTAATTCTTTTGATTTTTATTTAGTTTAGTTACTTAATCTTGTTTTATCAGTTTCCAATTAGTTTTTTGTATCTTAGTCAGGTTTAGAATTTTTTTTTTTTTAATTTTAGAAAGTTGCATTTTTAAAAAGTTTCTTGTTTAGGGAAGTGTGAATTTAGAAAAGTGTCATTTTTAGTAGTTTTCTTATGTTAATTTGCTTTGTCTCATTCATTCTAATTTTGTTGTAGTTTCTTTTAGTTGAATGCATGGTAGTTAGGTAAGTTTCTATTTTCATTGTTTAGCTTTGATTTTAGCAAGTTTCTTTTAGTCATAGTTTCTAAATTCATGCATATTTCCATTCTTCTTAACGTTAAATTCCTATTCTAATCATCAACTCTCTCTCTCTCTCTCTCTCTCTCTCTTTGGATGAAGTTAAGCACTTTAAATAATATCCAATCTCTTGATAATCAAAGAGTTTTCTCATGGGATCGAACTCTCTTAGGTGCAATTATTACTTTGATTCTTGTGCTTGCTCATAAGATTAAAGCTGCACCAATCATCAAATCATTCTCACAACATTAGTTTACAAATATGAAATCTTTTAGTGAGTTGCTTAGGTCTTCCAATAGTTCAAAACCTTGTGAGCTACACTACAATATTTACTTTGTTACAAATGTACCCCTTAATATTCCACACCATTTGGACATTTTTAATGTTATAATATAAACAATTATGCATATATATATATATATATGTAAGGGTCAAACCATGTTTAAAGTATTACAATATCCTCTAGATATTGGTGTATGTTCCAACCAAGGTGAGCTATCCTAGTACCTTTTTGTCTTAAAGTTATAACTAGGACAAACTTAGTATTTCAAGTTCATCTCCCATCTGTAGCTAGTCCAAGAGCAAAACATGTTCTAAGTGTTTCAACATCAAGTAGGTGTGTGTATATAGAGCAGTCCACACTCTTTTGCTTGGGTGCTACAACTAATTCAACATTAGAATTTTCAAGCTTGAGTTCAGTCACTCAATTGCTAATTTGATGAAGTGAAATGTGTATGAGATAATAACCAAGTTTTCACATGCTTTCATAATATTTGATAAGTATTCAATTTTGTATAAAAAGTACCCAATTAGTAGCTCATGTGTTATAAATCATAGGGCACTATTATAGACTTTTCCAAAATTTTATGACACATGCATTTCTTAACTAATGATCCAAGAGTTTAATATTTTGTAGGTTCAAAAGCTAATCCGAAGTATGTGATTTATCATAATTTTCTAGGTATTAATTAGGTTTTTGTGTAGGTATTGAGAGCATGATCCAATCACTAATATCGCTTTAGATGAGAACCAAGGAACCAAATCAACCTAGAGGGCAAGGACCCATTTTACATTAATTTCAAAGTTTAAGTAAGGGTCAAGATCATTCCAAGGCAAGTTGATGATTTCAAAAATGCAATTATAAGAGTCAAAGGTGACTAGAATGGGCCCATGCTAAATCCATGCAATTCCACCTCTTTGCATGCGATTTGGAGCTAGGCAAGTCACCTAAGCCATGGTAGGAGATGTCAAGCCATGCAAGCCATGAAGTCAAGGGAGCAAGCCAAGGAGCTACGAAGCCATTAAAGCCATCAAAGTGAGCCATTTAAGCCATCTTAGCCAAGTTACAAAGGGACCGCATGATTGGAGATGAATTTCATGCAATTACCCACATGCAAAAAACATGTTTTTTAAGAGGATTATTAGAAGGAAAAATAAAATGTGAATTATCAAATGGGAAGATATACATGCATAGGTGGACCAATAGGAGAAGAACCCTCAATCCTTATCTTTTCTTTTCTTTTCATCTTTTCTCCACTTTCTCTCCATCATTCCCTCTCTCTCACCTTCCATCGTGTTACACTTTGAAAGTGTAATCATGAAAATTTCCAAGTCTCTTCCATGTTCCACTTCCTATCATTCCTAAACTCCACTTTCTAGTTTCAAATTCCTAGGGTCCTACTTCTAATTATCATCTCATCCTATCTTATTCTTTCCGTCTACCTTAGGATAGAATTCTGGCAAGTTAGAAAGTGCACCCCATATAAAAGATAGAGAGGCATCCCACATAAAGGAGTCTAAGGAGTTCCCGGCCCATTCCATAGTCTTGTTGTCCATGTTTTCTTCTACACCGAAACACTCCATGCCTCCTTCCCATTGCCACCTTCCGTGCCATTTTCTTAACATGCCTCCTTCCATTCAAGGGTTCAAATGAACCATTCAAAGCTACATTTCCATGGTCTTTTCCTTCTATTTGATTATGCTTTGGTTATTGTTTCATATGCCTCTTTCTCTTGCTTGCTTTACTTTAAGTTTTGCTTCTAGTTTTATGCTCTAGTTTGCTTTTATCAAGGGGCTATAAATCACTTGTATTGGCAAGCAAGAGGTAGTAGCACTTGGATTAAAATTTGGGGTTCCTTACATTCCTTGATTGTTTGCCTTTACATTTTTGTTTGTTCTTCTTTGTTTTCATTCTCTAATGCAATCCTCTCCCTTGACTAACACGGGTAACCCTTACTAGATACTATTCAACTTGAGATTGAAGTCAAGATATCTTGTTTATGTGTTTATGAATCATTCACACTTGTCTTTGATGTCTATATTCAATTAACGAAGCTTGGTTCACTTTAGTTCCATACACACTATTCTTTCCCATATTTGTACAATTTTCAATCATACTCTCCCTTTAATTCATGCATGCTTGATTTTTCTCCATTGATCATGTTTATTCTATTTCATTATTCATGTATAAATTGGTTGCATCTTTAGATTAGATCTTATTTTGGAGTAGTTTCTAGTTCTAGTTCATTCATCTCTAGGTTGCAAAGTGATTCCATATGCTTAGTTTTGCATTAATTCCATTCTTAACTACATGTTAGTTCCCTTTGGTCTAAGTTTAAGTTTATGCATGTTTTTAATTCCCAAGTTGTTTTATATTCTTAGATTAATTCAACTCTAGTTTGGTTAGGATAGTTCATCTAAATCAAGATCCAATCACTTGCAAATCCATGAGATTCCTCATAGTATCGACCTCACTTGTGTACATCTTGCGCTTACAAGTAATATTAAAGCTATACTATTATTTGTAATTAAAGACAGTACTCATGTAAATCATCATCCTCATGAACTCATCCTTATCGAAACATAACAATTACAAAACTTTCTAATACAGCATCTTAATCCACCTACCTCTTATTGGGTGTTTTAGATTTGATGATGTAAATAGCAATAAAATTCATGAATTCACTAATTATCAATCCTACATCTATAGAATTACATGTACACACTCAAAACTATGATTTAGATTCTCTCATGGTAGTACATGGTTTAGAATTAGTTATAGATTAGTTCTTTAAATCTATTCAATATAAAGCAATCTTATTGCTATTGTTCAAGTAGTTGACTGGGTTTACTAGCAATGAATTATTGAATCTGATATCCAATATGTGTTAGATTGCTAGATCTACACCATTGATTATTGATCAATGATTCAGATCTCTCCTCTAGCATTTAGAATTACCGATCTACAAGACTAGAAGTTACCATTTTTAGGGGTCAGAAATCTTATTTTCCTTATTCGTGATTAAATCCAATTTTGGACTGTTGGATCTAGGATTCATATGTTATAAATAGTCCTAAGTCTCCACATTTCAAGTTTCCAAACAATCTAATGACTGAATCTCAATTTGTAGTTCAAAAATAGTAACATACAAATTCATTATTTGAATATGAAATTGTAATCCTGCGGTTGACAACTATTAAAAACTCTAGTTGATGAATTTCCATTAGACCTAAGGTTATAGGACTAGTTTTATTGCTTAGATGGTTTAAAATTCTAGATCTAACATATGATGTTTTAATTACTTTCAATCATCAATGGATTTAGTAGAAATTCTAAGATTTACTATGTGCATGGCTCTTAAATTGAAATTTAAAGTTATTTAGTGAGACTCAGTGATGATCCTACCCATAATAGTTCCAATCCTCATTCAACAAGTTGTTAGGAATGATGGACCATTGCTTGATCATCATGAACGAACTACACTGTGGCCATATGTCATTGTTGCAGTTAGAGGGATTTTTCTCCTCACGTTAAGAGGATCACGATGAATGGCTTGGATCTGTGATCCGAGTTGTCATCATGCATCACTGTAATCAATGGATCAGTTTACAATTTCCAGGATTTTGTCACAAAAGTGAAAGAGTAGGTGGGAGCCTACACTAGTGGGAGAGAAGGGAAGAGGGAAAGAGGGATGGGTCAACACTAGAGGGTTTCAAGTGCTACATTGTGTGTGCCATAGATGAACCAAAATTCAATGAAAATCATTGGTAAATGGATACTTTAAATAGGTGACCTACATGTGGAGGTTGGCTGGTGAGGGGGGAAGATGGAGAAGGTGGTAGTGGGAAGTGGCTCTAATTTGATTACTACCTAAAGCTCAATCCAAGAGAAGACAAAGGGAATGGAGAAAAAGAGAAAGGACTATTGTGAATAGGGTTCTAGCCAAGTTGAACCGGAGGGAGGAACAAGAGAAGAGGGTATAAAAACTCTTGAATGGTCACTGATTGGGCAAACATGCTAGATTGGTTGCACTAGAGGGAGAAGGAAATAAGGGAGAGGACAGACTCTAGTGTGGCTGAAATAATCAGGCAAGTGTGTTAGGTCAATGGCACTAGAGAAGTAGGATCTAGGGTTTCTTGTCAACTCTAGAGGAGGAAAGGGAAAGAAATACTAAAGAAAATGAAGGAGTAATGGCTGCTTAGTTCCAACATTGTGGGTGACCATAGAAGAAGATGATGGAGGCGGGTTGTGTGCTGATAGGAGATCGAGAGTGAAGGGGGCTGAGTTGTCAATTTTTTCCCTTCCTCCAACCCCTCCCCACCCCACCCCACCCCTCATTTCTATCTATGGTCACCACTCGACATGGGGGAGTCGGGTAATGCTTGTTAGGTTGAACCTCCACATATTGAGTTCTACTCCATGCGTGGTGGTTCAATCTACATGGGGTTCAAGCATGTTATGGGTGTCATTATCAATTTTCACCACCTAAAATTAATGAAAATTTGAGATTCTTCCACCCTGATCTCCATTTCACACAAAATTAATGTCATTGAAATCATCCCAACATATACATTTTAAATATTGATGTTTTGAGGGAGGGTCAACTAAGTGTCTTTGAAAAAGGTCAATTACATAGAGCTCAAATTGCAAAATTCCAAATTCACATTTCATTCAAAATAAACTTGAAATTATGTGAAATTGAATTTAGAAATTGGAGTCATTGAATGTAAAAATGGAAAGTGTGTGTGCTTGTGGTACTAATTGAAGAGAAACATGCATGAATAAAGCATGTGTGCAAACTAAGTGTGTAATATTTGGAACCCTAAGAAAGTCTAACTAGACCTTGAATGAATGCAAGGTAAATAGAATGTCTAACTAAGGCTAAACATGAAGTTCTAAAATTAGAAAGTCTTGTGTTTCTAAAGTAGGTAGGTGCTAAATCTAAGAATTTATTGTGCAATTATTTTCTAAAATGATTCTAAAATAATCCTAAGATGTATGTAAAAAAAAATGGAGAGTTACCAAGCTAAAAAGAAGGAATCTAAGATCTGAATATGAGAGTATAAGATTAGAAACTAATCTACTTCTAAATTATGAAAGTACTAAAAACATGAAAAGTAAAGATAATAAATGGAATGCTATGCTAAAAACATAATCTACAATGCAAGAGATAACTTGATTAAACAAAACTTCATTACAAAATCTACCATGAATGCAACATAAGCAAGCTACATGAGCCATGAACATAGTTTTCTAGAGAAAAATATACATAAAAAAAAGATGCATGCCATATAAGGGTGATGGATCATGCATGCAAACTGATGGAGTGGCATGTATGCTATGCATGAGATGATCTTAGGATGGAATGCAAGATGGATAAAATCAAGGGATGACCAAAGCTAATGATAACATGTAATGAATTAGAATATACAAAGCAACTAAGAATTATGCATGAAAAACATAGTAAAAGGGAAAAGAAAGAATGCGTGTAATATTAAAGCAAGAAGGAAAACTATAAAAGATGCATTTGATTCTAAATGATGTATGCAAGAGAATGGAGATAGAAGAGAAAAAAGAAAATAAGAGAGAGAGGAATTGGAATAGGTTAAGACTCTGTCTTTATCTCCAAAGGATTTGAACATTGATGCTTGAAGGGAGCTTGAGTAAGGGTGATTTTCCTCCCTTTATTTCTCTTAGCTTTGGCTTTGAACTCTAGGGAAATTTGAAAGATCCTAAATTCATTTATAACAACCCTATTTATAGATTTTGAGAGTGGAAGTCATGGCACATGAATGAGTGAGATCAAACCACACTTAATTAGAAAATAATGAAGGGCTAGATGGGGAGGCTTGATTTTTATATAGGGAAGTGGGATGGAAGATGGAAGGAATATGATGCAAAAAAGAAAGAGAAAGAAAGAGGAAAGGCTAAGGGAGTAAAGGGAATAAGTGGGAAAGAAAAGAGATAGAAAGGAAAGGGAATCAAGGGGGTTTCAAAATTAGAAAGTCCAAGAATCCATAAAAGAATGTGGACCACTGGATTAAGATGGGTGGTTGATATCTTCCTTATCATTTTGGGTTGATGTTTCAACATGGGAAAAATGGCTTGGGTTTATAACTTTCATTTTCTTCATTCCTAGCCTTAGATCATGCTAAACCTATCTTGAATGGATGAATTCATTATGATATCTAGATCTTCCTTAAGCTTCATTGTCTCTCTACCATTGGATTGGATTGACCTATGATGAATGACCTTGATTTCTTAGAGAATTGTTCGTTTATTTCAAGTGGGGCCAAGTAGATTTCACCTCCCATGCATGGATAAAATGTCCAATCATTGGTTAGTCTTCTTCTTTGGTTGAGTCGGCTAGAGAAAGTAAGCAAAAAGTCTTCATATGGTCTCGATCTTCCTTTATTTTTGAGAAGCTTTCATTGTATATGATCCCATTGTATGTAAATTAACTTTTTCCCAAAGCTTCCTAAGGTAGTGAAATGTATGTATGTGTTCATGTATGGAAAATTTGCCACCTTTTTACCTTCATTTAAGTAGTAGTGCATGGATTTTCTAACTACTCCAACTTTGATGGTGACACCCAATGATCATTATGAATCTCCAAGACCTTATTTTTGGTAGTGTGAGTCCATAATGTAGATTGGAAAGTAAAATTGGTCTTTTAGGGGTAAAATTGGCAAGTTTGTGTATTTTTTTCATCTCTAACCTGGTCTTGTAAAATTATATAATTAAACCTAATTAGTAATAATTAACTTTTAAGGCTAAAACCAGCTAAATATAGCAATATGTATGTAATATATATATATATATATATATATGTATATTAGTATCCCTCTTCTCCCCTTATGGAACACGAGTTCCCGCATGTGACCTCCTTAACTCACAGAGCAACGAGTGTGGTCTAGCACCACCACCACAAGGATGCCCATCTCTCATACCAACTATAATGATTTGGGTCCCAACAATATATATATTATCTGCTTTGGTTAAAGCCTTATGGAGCAATACATGAGGTTTCTTAGTCCAACTAAGGAACTTAAGGAAGCCAAGCTACTCAAGGCTTAAAGCCACTTAAGTCATCAAGGAATGAGATATCAATCCATGGATGAATACCACATGGAGGTATATGATTGGAGCAACAATTCAAGCAATTATCTTATGATTAAAGTGTGATTTTTAAGGTATTTTTGGAGAGATAATTGTCAAAGGTAAGATAATCATGCATTTAGGGACCCATCAAGAGAGAAAACTACCCTTTCCAATCCTTTTCCACCATATAACTTAGGGTTCCATGATTTTACCCTAGAGAGGGAGCCATCTTCCTAGAAGGTGTGACCTCTGCCTTGTTTGCATGCTTATTAAGGTGGCTTCCTAAATAGGAAACCCCTAGATCTATCTCCATTCAAAGGATATCAAAATCCTAAGTTTTCCTCATCTTTTTCCTAACATTTTCTTTTCTTTTTTCTCTTTCCATTCCAACCAATCACTAACTAATTAATAGGGGTAGAATTCCATGCACCTTCCTAAGAAAAAGATACCTCCCCCTTATCAAATTAGAAACCAGCCATAGCATCTTGATTACATCATCACTCAACCTTATCATCCACCTAACTTTCCTCCTTCACCCTCCACCTAACATTCCTCATTCAAAACCCTAGATCTAGATCTTCTTTCCTCTTTGATTCAGCCTTTCTTAAGTTAGAAACCCAGCCATCAATAAATCTTCCATGGTTCCCAAGTTTTTACCCAAGTAGAGGTTGGGTAAGACATTCTTGAAATTACACTATATTCCTTAGGTGATCTTTGGAGCTAGACCATGGCATTCTTTTGGGTTGTTCTTCCTTTGGATTTTTTACTTAATTCTCTTGTTATTTGTGTTGTTGTTTTAAATAAAACATGCAAGCTGACAAATCATTTGCATTATAATACACTAGTGAGTTTGATCCCACAAGGAGTTGAACTCATGTGATGCTAGTGGTCCCTACTTTAAACTATCTAAACTAGCAAAAATTCAAGTGATTTTTTTACCTATACTAAGAAAAGAAATTAAAACATGAAATTGGAAACTAAGCAAAAACAAGAAACATACTAAATGGAAAAATTTCCTACAATATCCACTTTCTAAAATTAAAACTTTTTTAAATTAAAAACTTCTAATTTTATCACTTTCCTATCTAAAAACCTTCTTAAAGTGAACCTTTTTTAAAATGCAATATATCAACTTTCTTAGCTAATTTTTCTAAACATGAAATTAACAACTAATCTAAGGAAAATATAATTTAACCAACTACTTTCCTAATGTAATGACTCCATTTTTGTACCCTTAAAATCCCATGAAAAGTCCACTTTTTGAGATAAGGGTATTTTGGTCATTTCACTATTCACCCTGACTAGACCTAGAAATTTGGTCCTGAGAATGATACCTTTAGGTGCGTCTCAGAAAAAGGAATCCAACAAAACCAGAATCACCCAAAACGGAGTTTAAATGAGCAAGTTGTGGCCCTTTGAAGTTCAAGGGCAAAATTGTAATTTAATTTAAAAACGAATTTGGCCAGAGAAAATAGGGACCCGTTTTGATACGAGCACCCCCCTTCTTCCCAAACCTGCTGGAGATTTCTAGAATGGCAGTGTGTAGGGGAGAAACCACTGCCATTCTGGAGGCTTCTACACCGCCATTCCATGGCGGTAGAAAACCCCTCCAGAACCCTCTTCAAGCTCTATAAATAGAGCTCTTGGGCGCCTCCAATGGCAACCCAAAACCCTGGAAAAACCCCATCTTGGAGAAGCAGGCAAGAGGAGAAAGTGTGAAAAATACCCAGCCACGAACTAGGTATGCCTTAAACCACTCCAAACCCATCTCCCCCTTAGTCTTAAGATGAATCTCCCTAAGTTTTTGCATGAGAAACCATACAAAACGAGGCTCTAGGGAGCCACAACGGACCCAGGGAAGGTGCTTGGGGCGTACTGGTTTGACAGGGTCGAACCAAGGCATCCCGAGGACGCCTAGGTCACCACAAGAGCAAAACGCATCGACTGTGTTAAGGAGAAACCAATGGGCACGTCCGTGGATGCGCCTGCAAATGAAAAAGATAGGCAAAAGCCCTGTGCGTCAGCAAACGTGCCCAGTGGGGCGCCCGCCACTGACGCGGGACGCGTTATCGTCCCGGGCTCCCCCCTCGTATGGGCCTTCTATGTATTCTTAACACAAAATTGCTCATAACTTGAGTTCTAGGACTCCGATTGAGGCGCCGCGAGAGGTGTTGTGTCCGTATCGACGGCGCGGACATACCCAAACCATAAAATACCTGATCAAGCCCCTATTTAAGGATGGCATGACCCTTAAACCATGATAGTGGCAGAGGGCCACTAAACCTTTACAAACCTGACTATACCAAGGCCTAGTTAGGGACCTTAGGAGGCCCTTAGGCATGAGAATGAATCCTTAATGCCTAAGTAGTGAGGTAAACTATTCTAGAACCTATAAAAATAGGCCAAGCTGACCTTTCCCCCCTAAACCATGTCCAAGAATGTACGAGGACAAGGGGACTAGCGCAATCAAACCAAGTAGGTGCTCTATCGCTACTAGACTTTTTAAAAGAACCCATGATGCTTTGAGAATGCATGTTTTGAGTCATGATTTCTTTTCTAATGCATGTTTTATGTATAGCATGAATTGATTTCATAAATGAACTTAGCATGCTTATGAAAAATACATTGTGCATATATTGCCAAGACATGTGTTACATGCATAGACATGTTTTGAAAAAGGATTCTTGTGTGCATGATAAGTGTAGCCTTGGCCGATGAGGGCGGGCCAGAGAGAGGTGACAGGCTTCTAGGTTGTCAGGCTTCTAGGCAGGATTATGACTTTGAATGCGATACTAGCATGAGCAGATTTTATGCATTGCATGCATGTTTTGCAACCGATTGCATAAATTGCATTATTTACAATAAATAAGTGCATAAATTGCATGATTTGTGATTATTGAGTTTTGAAAAATTGCATATCCTTGAGGGTTACCAAAAGACCCTGGAGTGCCCAAAAGATGCTGGGTAGGCAGTTGTGAGGGACCCAAAGATGACATCTTTTGAAAAAGAGGTTTTTGCCTATTTGCTCGTATATGATTTGGGCTAGTAAGCTCGTGGGCGCTATGCCGAGAGGTTTGGGGTGGCCTCCTAGCCTTTACCACTATTAGGTGGAAAGGGTACCACGCTAAAACGGCATGTCCTTACTTCAATTGCATGTGGTACAGAGGACTACCACTGGTGTCATGGCACTGGGTCGAAGTGTCATATGCCCCGTGGAGGCTATGACCGAGAGTCCCTAGGTACCCAGGGACCACACGGTGATGAGGTCATGGGTATAGTGTGCCTATGTTTTTGAGGATTTACTTGCATTGCATATGGCATGACATGAGGATGGTCAACCATACCATAGATCCATGAGTTGGATTCAGCTGAGCATCTTATGCATGTCATATATGTTTATGATATCTATGCTACTTTTGACTTGGATTATGCGATTCTTTAAGTTGTCAGTATTCCAATTCGACAATGGTTTTTAATATCAATATTGAACATAAGTGATCAAACATGCACATATTTTTAAGGACATATGATTTTAAAACACAGCATGCATTGTAAAACTAGTAGCAATAGACTCCTACTGAGTATAATGTATACTCACCCAATCCTTAACATTTTTTAGATGCAAGTAAACACTTAAGGACAGGATACACCCATGATAGAGAATGTCCAAATTAAGTACAAGTAAGTAAACCTCTACCTTATCTTTCAGTGAATGTTACTTGATTGTGGTTACTCTCTGTAGCTGGGGCTGTGACTAACACTTTCTTGGGAATAGAGTTGATTTAAAACTATGCTATGGCTATATGATTTGAAAATGTATTTTGACACTCGGGGTTTTATACGCAAGATTGCTTTCCAAAACAAAAGATTTTCATGCATTTCATATTTCTAAAACAAGGGATCTCGCCTTTTTATGAAATTGCATCATAAAAAACCCGAGTCGTCACACCTAATCATGCAAAACTATGAAAACTAAACAAACAAATCAACTACTTTAGCAAGTGTGAAAAAATTAATTACTTCCCAAATTAAATAAGATGTAACTAATGGAATCTAAGTACAACTAAATAAGAGAAATAAAGGAAAAATTACCACTAACAAACAATGAAAGGAAAAACTACCCAAGCATCATGCATGTAACCATGGAATGGTATGCATGATTCATTGGATAGGAGTGGATTTAATCAACTACTTTGGAAACCTAAACATGCAATCTATTTCTAACATTAAGTAAGCTATCAAACAATCTAGTTCGGCTCTTGAAAAATCAAGTGAACATGAGTTGTACAATGCTGGAAATTAACATAAACTATTCATGCAAAGAAATTCCAATAGCATGGTAATTGAAACATTCAATAAATAGAACACATATAACATGGAATTAATCACTTCTAATACAATCAAGAATTCAATAACAAATATAATTAATTTCTGGACACAAACATGAATTGAAAATTCCAACTAACTTCATTGAATCAAATCAAAAGTTCATCAACATAATACTCCATACATGTAATTCAAATCTGAAATTTAAACACTATTACAATAATGTTCACTTAATTTTAATCACTCCTTAATTATAAGCCAATTTCTTCTTCAATTGTTCCAAAATTCCCTTATGAGCAAGTATGCTTGAAATCAAGGGAAAATCCTATGGAATACTAAAGCAACAACCAATGGAACTTAAGCAAACAAAGTTGGAAATCAAGAGGGTTGAAAGAGAACAAAGATGCAATGAAAGGTAAAGAGCAAAACTAGATTCAAGATGACTTCCCTTGGCTATCATTCCAAAGGAAAGCAGCCGTGAATCTTAATTTTAAAATCAAGAAAAAAAAAGGCAAAGTAGCATGAAAAGAAGGAAATTCCAGCAAAGAGAACAAAGAAACTAACCAACCCTCAAAGATGAATCAAAACCCCAAAAATCCTAAGTTGAACACTTGAGGAAGAAGCATACACCTTCAAAAGAATGACAGTAGCCAAAGACTCTACAAAACAATAAGCAAAAGAGGTAAAGTTGGGCTATAGGAAGTGGGCATCTCCTTCCAAAGGAGGAGACATCCTTTTCCCTTCAATGAAAGTTTTCTTTTGCTTCGATGTTGTTGGGTTTTTATGCTTGTTCTCCTAATTTTTTTAGGTTTCCCTAATGATAAGGTATGATGGGGATTAAAGTGTGTCCAATTGAATGGCTAGGATGAGGGAAAGGGTAAGATATCATATAGGAAAGTGAGTGGAAGGAGGTTGCTACCTTAAGGAGGGGAGTAGGTGGGAGATGCCACCAATTTAGGAAGGGATGTCTCCCCCCTTCCAAAGATGTTGAGACCTCTATGAAATAGGAAAGTGGGTGGGGATTGGCTGGGAAAAAGATGGAGGGTGTTAGGTGGAGGATTTGGGTTGGTTGGGAAGTTTCCTAAGAGGTAGAAGGAGATAGAGATTTGGAAAGATGCAACTCTAGAATGAAAATTCGTAGTGCATCTTAAGGGTGTGGTGGAAATTAAGGAAAAAGTGTGGAAAAGTAAGAAAAATACTAAATTAAAGGATATTATCTAATTGGTCCACATGCCATCTTATTCTAATAGAGTTTTTGAAATTATCTTCAAAATATCTCATGGATAACTCTCTTAAATCTCCTCTAATCCTAACCTTCCATTTAGCTTAGCTTGATGGCATAGATGGCTAACATTGAAGAGTCCATTGAATAAGTTTCATGGATGGCTTTGGAAGCTTTCTTGGCTTCAACCCTTGGCTTGAGTGGCTTGATTTCCTTAGCTTGCCACCTTTTATGACTTATATGGCTAATGTGGCTTAAGTGGCTCCCATACAAAAGTGGCGGGAATGCAACTTCATGGGCCCACTTTGGAAATCTTTAGCTCCGTTAATCACATCCATTATTGTTCCACAAGATGATCTTGGCTTTTTGTTTATATTGATGTGATGATTTTGAGCCTTTGACTCGATCTTTTAATCTTGATATTCAATTTCATCCCGATGAATCTCAGTCATTGGATGACCATCTTACTTCCTACAAAAAATGAAAAACACTAATTAAATATTAAAAAATATGATTAACCACATACTTACCTTGGAATAGCTTCTAGACCAACAAAATAACAAACTTTTGGATTATTAGATCAAAAAGCATGTGTTATGAATTTTGGTTTAAATACCTAATTTAACCCTATAAGTTGTAACACAAGCATAACTAATTGGGTGATTTTTCTGTTAAATTAAACACTTATCATGCCTCCCAACCATCATTTTGCTAGTCTCGAGGAAAACATGAGAAAAAATATTTTTCAAAAACTTGTACAAAGTGCCACTTTCATAGGTACTCACTATTGCATTTAGCACATGCAACAAACCCTTAAATCCCTAGATTACCCATGGTGGATGAGTTAGGCCTCATGAAGGTTTCCAATGAATATACCCACAAAATTCCCAAAGGTTGAGTTCCCTATTTCATCTCAAAGAATCCTCATTCATTAGCACTCTACTAGTTTTCAAACTTAATGGAGAGATTGATAATTTTACAAATCATACACATACTAAAGACATTTCATTCCAGTTATTTCTCAGAGTGCATGTGTGTGTAACCATTTAAGTCAACATTTCTAACTGAATTTGCTTAAATTCCGTTGGAAATATGTCTTGACCTCAAATCCTCTTAGGTATACTCTCAGAAATGGAGCTCTCAGATGAAGGTTTAAACATATTTCTCCCATTATATGACTGGATTCAATAAAGCTAATAGTTCACATAAAATTTCAAGTATTAAAGAGACAAAGGAAAGTGATCCTCAAGAATGGATGTCATTACTAAGAACAGTAGGGGTATTTTATCTTAATTCCTTCTTTTTATCTCCTCTTTAAGGCTATATTCCACCTAAGATCCACATATCTTTAACTAGGATGAAATGTTGGCTTGGGTGGGGTTCTGAAAAGAAGGGTACAAGGATTTCAAAGGTTTAAAATAGAGTAAAGGTCTTCAATGAATATCTTTTAGGAATTTTTTTGGTTTTGTTGAAATGAATTTCCTTTGTATTCTTATCTTTCACTTGTGGAATTCTTTTTCTAGTTTTTCTTTCTTTTCACTTTTTCTTTTACTTTTGGCTTCTTTGGAAGAAAGACTGCTATTTTTCTCACTTCTTTGAATTTTTGTCCTCTTTTGAGCTTTCTACTTACTCTACTCATTTTGAAAATGGGTAATGGTTATTTATCTTACTGGTTTTTTTGGGTTAAGGTGTGTGATGTTAAGAAAGAAAGGCTTAGCAATAAGCTCAAAAAGGGCTAACTAGTAGTCTAGAATATATTGGGTAGGCTTTATGTCTCTAAGCTGACAAAGGATGGTCTATATCATTTTCTAGTTTTAAAGCCTATCAAATTCAATAATTTTTTTTTGGAAATAAAGCCACTACTCCTATTTATTCTTAATAGTTAACTAAAATAAGGATCATGGGATCACACTAAGTTATGTACAATGAAGAAATCGTGGAATTACTTATAACTCTTTGAAAGAAGATAGCCTCTAAACTCACTAGGTTATAGGTCTTCACTAATTTTCCTTAGGGTCTTTAAGTCATACCTATCTATTAGTCTTGACTATGTACTATGTGTAAATGGTTTTTGACAATTAACTTTCATAAAATGCATCAATACATGAATATTATGCAAAACTAATATATACACTCCCATTAAGAGGTGAAAACATTAAAATTACTAAATTCTAAACATCCAGTTCTCATCACAAGGGAGCTCTTCCAAAAACATTTTATTTTTTGAAGCTTAAGAAAATTCAAAATCCCTATATGCATCTACACCGCCCAGCCTGAATGACACATTGTCCCCAATGTTGAAAACATAGGATCCTATATGGAAAGATGTAGAAGATGGAGATTTTAAAAAACCATCTGGGTCACCTCCTAAGGAGCGTTAAGTTTTACATCTTTAGCTAAACATAATGATGAGTGCAATGATGGTAATCTACTAGGGTTCCTAGAGTGGTAATTTAAGGTGGGTCATGATACTAAGGTGCCTTTAATAGTATCTCATCAATCTCAAGATTAGGCATCTTTAAGAAAGGTTTTAACCATTGACCATTGACTTTTTTTATTTCTCCATCCTTCTCAATCTTGAAGGCCCCATGAGGAAAGACTGTGCATACTGTAAAAGGTCTGATGCATCTAGATATGAGTTTTCCTAGGAATAGATGTAATCTAGAGTTATATAATAAGATCTTTTGTCCAAGTGTGAACGATTTCCTTAAGATTTGGCGATCATGTGCAACCTTCATCTAGTCTTTGTATAATTGTGTAGAGTTATATGCATCCTTCCTCAATTCTTCCAACTCATTGAGTTGGAGTTTTCGGTGGGTCCCAGAAGAAACTATGTCAATATTGAGCTTTATGATAGCCCATTATGCTTTGTGCTCTAACTCTACTAGTAAGTGGCAAACCTTTCCATATACCAAGAGGTATGGTGACATTCCTATAGGGGTTTTATATGTCGTACAATAAGCCCACAAAGCATCGTTGAGTCTTATAGACCAGTCTTTTCTACTTGGATTAACTGTCTTCTCTAAAATTCGCTTTATCTCCCTATTGGATACCTCTACTTGGCCACTAGTCTAAGGATAGTACTAGTTTCATGGTGGTACGGGATAGTTGTTCCATGGTTGACACCATACCTTTTGATTAAATTCTCAAATACTATTACAGAAGTATTTTCCCCCATCACTTATTATGGCTATTGAAGTACCAAACCTTGCAAAGATATTTTCTTTTAGGAAATTTATGACAATTTTGTAATCATTGGTTTTGCGATGTATGGCCTTCACCCACTTAGACACATAGTCCACTCCCACTAGGATGTAAATATTTCCAAAAGAATTAAGAAAGGGTCCCATGAAATAGGTGCCCCAAACATCGAATGGTTCTATAATAAGTATTGGGTTCAAGGGCATCATATATCTCCTTCCTCAATTACTTCATCTTTGACAACTCACACATGTTGTGCAGTTTGCATGTGTATCATTAAATATGGTAGGCCAATAAAAGCTACACTGCAAAATTTTGTAGTTCTCTAGCTAAAATATCCCCCACATGCACGATCATGATAGAAGGAGATGATTTGATTATGTTCACTATCTTGTATGCATTTCCTAATCACCTGATCAAGATTATACTTGAATAAGTATGGTCATCCAAGTAAAATATCTAACCTCTGTCAAAAGTCTCTTGTTATCTTGTTTGGTCCAATGATTAAGCATTTGTCCTATAATAAGATAATTAACAATATCACTTTACCAAGGCAACTAGGAAATATGCAATAACTGTTCATCCAAGAAGGATTCAGTTATAGGCATGTGATCACTAGTATGCTTCACCACTAGTCTGGATAAGTGGTCTACTACAACATTTTCGAAACCTTTCTTGTCCCAAATTTTTAAGTCAAACTCCTATAGCAGTAGTATCCAACTGATCAATCTAGGTTTCACATCCTTTTTAGAAAGGAGGAACTTTAAAGCCATGTTATCTAAGTGCATGATAACTTTATACCCTAACAAGTGAGGTCTAAACTTATCCAAAGCAAACACTACAATTAATAACTCATTCTCTGTGGTTGAATAATTTTGCACATCATTTAGTGTTTTACTATTATAATATATTACATGGGGAAGTTTATTGATTCGTTGCCCTAAAATAGATCCAATGGCATAATTTGACACATCAGACATTATCTCAAATTGTGCATTTCAATTTGATTGTTGAATAATGGGTGCAGAAGTCAACTTGGCCTTTAGTCACTCAAATGCTTTCTTATAGTCCTCATCAAAAGTAAAAGATGGCCTCTTTTGTAAGTAAATTATAGAGGGGCTTTGCAATTTTGCAAAAATCCACGATGAAGCATCTGTAAAAGCCAGAATGTCCTAAAAAGGAGTGCATTTGTTTCACTATCCTTGGTGGATGAGGGTTGGCTATTAAATCCACTTTTGGCTTATTGACTTCTATCCCATGGGGTGATATTATATGGCCTAAAACCATTCTACGTTGTACCATAAAATGGCACTTTTTTTGTGACGACCCGGGTTATTGTAACATGATTTGTAAAGTATTTTGAAAGGCAGGGCCCTTAAGAGTGTAAAATTTTTTCGCAAAACAAAGCAGCGAAAATTCTTTTCTTTAGAACTTGTTTTGAAAACCCAAGTCACCACTTCATACATAACATAAGTACAATTTGTCTACAAAATAAAATTCCATTGAAGGAATATACTTTTATTAAACTCCAAGATCCATCCAGTGGTTCACAGTGTAGCCAAATCTATTACAGTACTTATCCAAATTACATAATCCAAAACTCAAGCTCACCATACAATAGAACTCTCAACAAAGAAAAATACATGTCTTCAAGGATATACCTTGAAGATTATTCTCTTCAAGACTTCTATCATCTTCAGCTCCTAACTCTCCTTCCCTGTATCTGAGATATTGCAACAAGTACAATATCTCAGCAAGCAATGCTTGATAGGGGATTCAAGAAACATAATAATTGACAAGGTAATTCCAATACTTCATAATCTCATTATCCTTAAACATACTCTTTACTTTGTAAGTTATGTATATCTATATACATATATACCCTTCATGGGTAAACCAGTTAAATTTGTGAAAGTAGTCAAATATCATTCCCAACTAAGATGATCAATTCTCTTCATTTTGAGAATTTAGTATTACAATTAATCTTATACTAGGAATTTTCCTTTTTGGAAAATATTGGTAATATACAATTACCTAGTATTTCATTATGCTACAACATAAAGCATTTTATTATACCTATTCTCATATGCATCATAGTGCAAAATAATCAGAAAGTTTGTTATGCTGCAGTCTGATACGTACTAGCGCGCTCGGATAACTGCCCTGTTTACCACTGATACCATAGTGGAAAATATTATGTCATTGCCCGTATGGGGGCACAAGACTTTCACAGTGGTGGCCTTATCATAATTGCCACCACCCGACTTTTAGCCTTTCACTAAGCAAGGTATTATCATATCATCAAATTTCAAGGAGCGGGTGGCCAAACCCTCGTAACTCCTCTAGCAATAGCATTACCCTAGGCTTATGCCTATTAAAACAAACTCAAAAGCCTCCAAGCTTGTATGTAAAATAGATTTCATATATATCAGACCATATGTCTGTTTACTTAGGGCTGAAATATTTTCTAGTTCCCTATTCACTTATAGTTTAGTCCTTAACCATCTTATGTGTTTGGTTAGATCATAAGATTTTCAAGAGATTTAATACAAGTATTAACATTACTCTTGTCAACATAAGATCATGAGTTCAATCATGTCTATCTCATGTAAATGCATTCATCAAATCCTCCTACCTTTAAGGAGTGATCTCTTTTCCCCAAATCATCCATGATCCTGACTAATGTATATGATCTGTACATCCATACGTATTGTCAATATATAAATTATGAACCATCCTATTGATCACTAGATCTGATGTTTAGAATGATCATTAGATCATTCATATCTAAGTATTTTTCTATCTCTAAGTCTTTGTGTGTACATCTCCTTGATCTTGATCTTTCATAGATCCATTGATTTACAATCTACACCTGTTGATAAAGATCAGGGTCCTAGATCTTCTATCATCTAGTTCTTCTTTGATCTAAGTTCAGTTATTGGATTATCCCTAAGGAGGATGATCTTGGTTTTCTTCCTTGAATCATCTTTGATCAAGGGTTTGGATTATCTAATCTAATGAACTATAACAAGCATACTAATAAACATACATACTAAGTACAATATAATATTCTTATTCTTATTGTTCTTGATTATCCAAGATCTAATGGATCTTGTTTGATCATCCTTATCTTACTTACTATTTTTATTATGGTTAGGTAATTTACTAACCTTTTATGCACTTATTATTATTGTTCAACCAGTTAATGTTCTGGTTGAAGGTAACTTATTCAAGCCTAAATCTAGATTGCTCCTCTTATTTCCAATTGGCTAAGGCTTACTAGCTGAATGGGTGAACACAAAGTGGTTACTTCAATCCTCATGTAAGGAGGCGTTTAGACCTCACAAATGTCAACGGAAGGTAGGGGAAGAGGGAGGCTCTATTAGATAACCCCCTTAACCACTATGTTCATCATTCACTAGAATGACCATAGCTCAACCTTTCATAAGGTTCCTATAAGCATGTTTACCCTAAGTACTCTTTCTAATGGATTTTAATTAAGTCCATGAATATTTATAATGTCATTCATGGGGTTTATTATTCTTCTCCTAGTTTGGGCCAAGGATTTGATAATCCTTATGTTGTCCTACTAACTATAGCCCTTACTAATTAAGTCCAAAGTACTCCATTCTTATTTGTGTCATGAACTCTACTTTCTCATTAGATTACACTTTTGATATTTTATGCTCTTTATCTCATAACAAGTAGATCTATTAATAACATTTAACCATAAATGAATTATAAATTCAAAGCATAAAACTACATAATTTAACACTTAATGATAATGAGACAAGGTACTTAAAATTACTCTAACATGATTTCCAACTAATATACCTTAATAACTCAATTTAAACTAATATGGACTTAAGGTATAATCTCATACTATAGTATAAACTTATATGAAATTCTAGCGTTGTCCTAAGTTAGAATGGCATGAAATCATACTAAAGTGCCCCTAAGATAATTAAATCTAGCACCTTATGATAACAATAAAATCACATATCATGCTAGAGTCTAAATGTTATACTAGCATGCTTTATAACATAATCATATTTAAAATGCTATTATATAAAATTAAACTAATTACATTAAAATTTTTAGAAACCTTTACTTATGATCCAACCATTAGATCTTAGATCTTTTCCTTTGATTAAGGGTATTAGTTATATTTAGGGGATTTTCTTTATTAAGGTCCAAAGATCATATTGATCCATTTTTTTGTCATAAACCATATATATCACTTTATTTCGATATTACATCATTAGTAAAACATATTTTCAAGATCTGATCATCTCAAATCTTGAAGATCTAGGTAATTGGAAACTTGTTTCTTTAATACAAAATTTTTTACTAAATATTATGTCCATTTTATTATTTCATCAGAAAATAGAGGTTTCAAGCTTTCCATAGCTTCTTTCCGATCTCAATTTGGAGTTCAGATGACTCTAGAATGTGATCTGGAAGTTCACAGTCCTTCTTAGGGCCTAGATTTAATCTGGACCCAAGGAACGGACAGCCCAGATTTTTTGAGAGGTAAACCAAGCCGGGCGGAACGCGTTTGTTTTGTTGGGCGCATCCGCTGCGATGAAATTGTGAAGTGCCCTCACGGTGCATCCATGGACTACGCGAGATGTCGTCTGTCCGATCGGGAGATAGGACAGTCTGTTTGGACTGGCCAATCAATCCCTTCTCAATTGAGGGACCCAACCTTCTCAGATCATTGTGAAAATTCTACCCCAGGGGTATTGGACTGGATCTATTGGTGCAGTCAGATTTTTCATCTGAGCACCCCATCATCCTGAATTAAGGGTTCTGGTGTTTACTTTATTTTTACCTTTTTATTACTAAAATAAATTACAGTAAACTAAAATTTACATAAACCAGTAGTAAACATCTATATAAAGTATTCCCACCTACCTGATTGGAGAAAAAACATTGTTTATGTGTCCAATTTAAAAGAAATACCCTTTAATGAAGATATGGCCTAAGATCCATCTTTCTTGCAAATTTTCGTTGTTTGAACCGTTGGATCTTGAAATTTCTTTGGGGGTTTTGTAGATAAGATATGGTGGGAAGTTTTGGACGGTAGAATTGATGAAATTAGATCTGGAACTGAGTGCCTAATTGATTTTAGGTCTTTTGTTCCAATCTAAAAAGAAAAAGAAATTGCAAAGAGAGATATCTCTTGGAAATTTTGGGTTTTTGGGGAGGGGTCTAGGTCTAATTTTTCAAGGAGAGTGAAGAAAATTTTGTGGGGATTTTATGAACATTTTTGGAGGGTTTTTGGGGTTGTATTTATAGGCATTTTGGTCCTTTTTTCATGATTATAATATTAAATTTTTTATTATTAAATGGAATGAAGGTCTCCCATGCTCCATTATTTATTCCCCATGCTCCATTTTTCTTCCCCAAGACCAGCTGGTGTTTGTTGACCCATGACTTCACGTGGGCTGCTCATAAGATTCATTTTTGGGTCCCTTATGGGCCCCATGTGGGCCCCACATGGTGTAAAAAGACCATTTTGCCATTTATGTATAAAATTTTGGGTTTTATTCCTATGATCTCGGATTTGAGTGTACTTAGTGGTGTTGGATTCGTATTTCTCAGTACATTCTAAATTTTGATGTCTCATATTTTTATTTTTGGGTAAAATTACTATTTTACCCTTTTGTCCAAGAAATGAAGAAACTTAAGGATTTTTCATCTGAATTCAGAATTTGTCGTGCTTACAGTCATTTTGAAGGGTTTGCTAAGTTTATTTTCAATTTTACATGTCTTATTATTTTATTATACTTTTATAAAAAAAGTATATTCTATATAACCCTAATATTTCAGCCCGAAATATCTGAAACTCAAACTTTATTGATTTTCTCAATCAATTACAAAAATTGGGGTTATTACATTTTTCCAGTTTAAATCAATATTTTTCTCCTGACACCATGCTAGAATTAACTTTAAGTGGTGTAGGCACTTATCAAATCATGACCCAAATACTGAGAAGTCATCCATAGACACCTCAAGAAAACTTTCTACTATATCGGAGAAAATGCTCAACATGCACCTTTGAAATTTAGCAGGAGCATTACAAAGCCCAAAAGGCATACATTGATAAGCAAAGATTCTGAAAGGGCAGGTGAAGCTGTCTTCTCTTGATCTGTTGGTTCTATAAGAATTTGGTTATAACTGGAATATCTGTCCAAAAAATAGTAATAACTATGTTCATTAACCTCTCTAGCATTTGGTCAATGAAGGATCAAGGAAAGTGATCTTTCCATGTGACTGCATTCAACTTTCGATAGTCAATGCAAACTCTCCACCTGGTAGACTAACTCATTATCCTCATTTTTTACTACCATGACCTCGAATTTCGAGGGTACATCCTGAATGAGGTTAACCCAAGTGTTGTTAAAGATAGGACATATAACGCCAACATCTAAAAGCTTTAAGACTTCATCTATGACCACGCCCTTTATGTAAGGATTAAGTCATATTTGAGTTTCTCTAGGAGGTTTTGCATTTTCTTCTATATGTATCCTATGCATGCAGAAAATTGGACTAATCCCTTTTATGTCTACTACTATCCACTATAAAGAAGTTTTATATTCCTTAAGGACATCTAAAAGCTTACCCTCCTATTCATTATCTAAATATGATATTATTATCATAGGTAAAGTTTCATCTAGGCCTAGGTATGAATATTTTAAGTTATCAGGTAAGGGTTTTAGGTTCAGAGATGGTGGTCACTCTATCGAGGGTATTGGGACAGATTCAGAAGGTGGGAGTTGTTCCACATAAGAATCCCACTCAGAGCTATCCATGATTTGAGTAGCCACCAGAAGGTTATTTACCTCCTTAATAGACTTGTCTAGATCAAATTATCCATTAAAGTGCATGAGTCAAACCTCTAGTGGGTTAAAGATGGAAAATGATGGATGAACGTCGTTAATTAAACTCTTGATCAAATTGACATTGCTAGAATCATCGAGGCCTAAATGTTGTTGATCGATATTATAGACATTTAGCTTAACTCTCATGTTGCTAAATGACAATTTCATTACACCATTCCTATAGTTAATAATGGCATTGGGCATCACCAAGAATGGACATCCAAGGATGACTAGAATCTGGCTGCCAAGATCAAATACAAGTTAGGTGTCTAGTACAATGAAATCAACTAAGTAATAAAACTAGTCCACCTATATCGATACATCTTCAACCAAACCATAGGGTATCTTGACGGATCTATCTACTAATTTCCATGTGGTAGTGGTTGGTTTTAACTCATCAAGTCTTAGTTGCTCATAGACAGAGTATGGCAATAAGTTAACACTCTCCCTTAGGTCAAGTAATGCCTTATCTATGACATGATCTCCAATTATGCAAGAAATGGTAGGACACCCTAGGTCTCTAAACTTTGTGGGGTCTTGTGTTGAATCAAAGAGCTTAGCTACTTAGTGAGAAAAGCTTTCTTTTATACATTTAGCTTTCTTTTTCTTGTGCATAGCTCTTTTAAGAACTTGTTATAAGCAGGGATCTCTTCAATTGGATTGAGTAATGTAATTTTTATTTGGACATATTTAAATACCTCCGTTAACTTGTTGAAGTTTGTTCCCTTTCTAGCCTTATTCAGTAATTGAGGAAAAGGGGCTTTTGAGACATAGGGTGCCTCCACTATAAGTTCTATAGAGTTTTTATATCTTTTCTCTCGCCTATGTTTTGGTGGCCTCTTTCTCCTCTACAGTTTCCTTAGACTACCCTACTTTGTTATCGATCTGATGACTGCTCCTAAGGGTGTTTATAGACTTAGCATGCTCATGAGGGTTAAGGTTTTGAGAACTTAACGCTATCTCAGATTGGCCCTTTGGGTTGGGGGTGGGTTGACTAGGGAACTAACCCTTTCCTCTATTATGTTGTTCAAACAGCTTGCAATTGGCTTATATACATATCTAACTGGGCTATGGCTTGAGAGTTGACATGGGCTCAATGTCTACTATCATTTGGAAACTAGTGTAAGGAATTTTTAGCGTCGTCATTTTCTTTTAAAGTATTTTCAAGAATGGTGTGAATGTTTTCCTTGAAAGATGGTTTCTTTTGTTGGTGAGGTTGTTGGAAGCCAAGTGGCTACTAGGGAACTGGAACTTTATGAGGAAAGTTTTGGGTAGGGGTTTCCCAGATGATCCCCTTTGGTAATTATTCTTCGACCATGAAAAGTTGAGATGCCTTGCCCATCCAAGGTTGTAGGTATCAGAATAAGGGTTGTTACTAGGTTGCCAAAATGCAGTTTATGCATTTGCTTGGTCAACAAGATAGTTGTTCAACACTTTATTTGATGGACAGGGCGTGGCTATATGGGCTGGGCTAGAACATATAGCACATAACTGTTATTAAGTTTTAAGGGATGAGGTAGCCATAAAGGAATTGAAACATAGTTTCAAGCTTGTCTGCTCTACTGTTGTACTTGTCCACTCTTGTTAGTACAAAGTCAAGTTTATGGGATAAATTAGTATGAAATCCTATCTCATAGAGCCCCATCTCTTGGTGTGTCGGTTATGTGATGAACCAGGTTTTTGTAACATGATTTGTAAAGTATTTTGAAAGGCAGGGCCCTTAAGAGTGTAAAAAAATTTCGCAAAACAAAGCAGCAGAAATTCTTTTCTTTAGAACTTGTTTTGCAAACCCAAGTCACCACTTCATAGATAACATAAGTACAATTTGTGTACAAAATAAAATTCCATTGAAAGAGTATACTTTTATTAAATTCCAAGATCCATCCAGTGGTTCACATTACAGCCAAATCTATTACAGCACTTGACCAAATTACATAATCCAAAACTCAGGCTCACCATACAATAAAACTCTCAACAAAGAAAAATACATGTCTTCAAGGGTATACCTTGAAGATTATTCTCTTCAAGTCTTTTATCATCTTCAGCTCCTAACTCTCCTTCCCTGTATCTAAGATATTGCAACAAGTACAATATCTCAGCAAGCAATGCTTGGTAGGGGATTCAAGAAACATAAAATTGACAATGTAATTCCCATACTTCATAATCCCATTATCCTTAAATATACTCTTTACTTTGTAAGTGATGTATATCTATATACACATATACCCTTCATGGGTAAACCAGTTAAATTTGTGAAAGTAGTCAAATATCATTCCCAACTAAGCTGATCAATTCTCTTCATTTTGAGAATTTAGTATTACAGCTAATCTTATACTGGGAATTTCCCTTCTTGGGAAATATTGGTAATATACAATTACCTAGCATTTCATTATGCTACAACATAAGGCATTTCAGTATGCCTATTCCCATATGCATCATAGTGCAAAATAATAAAAAAGGTTGCTATGTTGCAGTCTGATCCGTCGTAGCTCTTGGATAACTACCCTGTTCACCACTGATACCACAGTGGAAAATATTATGTCACTGCCGTATGGGGGGGCAAGACTTTCACAGTGGTGGCCTTCCCATAATTGCCACCACTCCACTTTTAGCCTCTTTTTGGGCAAGGTATCATCATATCATCAAATTTCAAGGAGCGGGTGGCCAAACCATCATAACTCCTCTAGCAATAGCATTCCCCTAGGCTCATGCCTATTAAAACAAACTCACAAGCCTCCAAGCTTGTATATAAAATAGATTTCATATATATCAGACCATATGTCTGTTTACTTAGGGCTAAAATATTTTCTAGTTCCCTATTCACTTATAGTTTAGTCCTTAACCATCTTATATGTGTTTGGTTGGATCATAAGGTTCTTAAGAGATTCAATACAAGTATTAACATTACTCTTGTCAACATAAGATCATGAGTTCAATCATGTATATCTCATGTAAATGTATTCATCAAATCCTCCTACCTTTAAGGATTGATCCCTTTTCCCAAATCTTCCATGATCCTGATTGATGTATGTGATCTGTACATGCATATTGTCAATATATAAATTATGAACAATCCTATTGATCACTAGATCTAATGTTTAGAATGATCTTTAGATCATTCATATCTAAGTATTTTTCTATCTCTAAGTCTTTGTATGTCCATCTCCTTGATCTTGATCTTTCATAGATCCATTGATTGACAATCTACACATGCTAATAAAGATCAAGGTCCTAGATCTTCTATCATCTAGTTCTTCTTTGATCTAAGTTCAGTTATTGGATCATCCCTAAGGAGGATGATCTTGGTTTTCTTCCTTGAATCATCTTTGATCAAGGGTTTGGATTATCTAATCTAATGAACTATAACAAGCATACTAATAAACATGCATACTAAGTACAATATAATATTCTTATTCTTATTGTTCTTGATCATGCAAGATCTAATGGATCTTGTTTGATCATCCGTATCTTACTTACTATTTTTATTAGGGTTAGGTAATTTACTAACCTTTTATGCTCTTACTATTATTATTTAACCAGTTAATGTGCTGGTTGAAGGTAACTTATTCAAGCCTAAATCTAGACTACTCCTCTTATTTCCAATTGGCTAAGGCTTACTAGCTGAATGGGTGAACACAAAGTGGTTACTTCAATCCTCATGTAAGGAGGCGTTTATACCTCACAAACGTCAACCGAAGGTAGGGGAAGAGCGAGGCTCTATTAGATAACCCCCTTAACCACTATGTTCATCATTCACTAGAATGACTATATCTCAACCTTTCATGAGGTTCCTATAAGCATGTTTACCCTAAGTACTCTTTCTAATGGATTTTAATTATGTCCATGAATATTTATAATGTCATTCATGGGGTTTATTATTCTTCTCCTAGTTTGGGCCAAGGATTTGATAATCCTTATATTGTCCTACTAACTATAGTCCTTACTAATTAAGTCCAAAGTACTTCATTCTTATTTGTGTCATAAACTCTACTTTCTCATTAGATTATATTTTTGATGTTTTATGCTCTTTATCTCATAACAAGTAGATCTACTAATAACATTTAACCATAAATGAATTATAAATTCAAAGCATAAAACTACATAATTTAACACTTAATGATAATGAGGCAAGGTACTTAAAATTACTCTAACATGATTTTCAACTAATATACCTTAATAACTCAATTTAAACTAACATGAACTTAAGGTATAATCTCATACTATAGTATAAACTTATATGAAATTCTAGCATGGTCCTAAGTTAGAATGACATGAACTCATACTAAAGTGCCCCTAAGATAATTAAATCTAGCACCTTATGATAACAATGAAATCATATATCATGCTAAAGTCTAAATGTTATACTAGCATACTTTATAACATAATCATATTTAAAATGCTATTATATAAAATGAAACTAATTACATTAAAAATTTTAGAAACCTTCACTTATGATCTAACCATTTGATCTTAGATCTTTTCCTTTGATTAAGGGTATTAGTTATATTTAGGGGATTTTCTTTATTAAGTTCCAAAGATCATATTGATCCATTTTTTTCATAATCCATCCATGATTTCTTAGATTTCATTATATCAACATTCATTTTATCCATCCCAAGGATCTGATCACACTTGATCTCATTGATCAAGTGGGTCCCTTAGTATTTTTAGGGTTTTTCTACCATAATGGGTAGATCCCTTAATATATCCCAGATATGTCCAAATAAACCATAGATATCACTTTATTTCAATAGCATATCATTAGTAAAACATATTTTCAAGATCTGATCATCTCAGATCTTGAAGATCTAGGAAATTGGAAACTTGTTTCTTTAATACAGAAAGTTGTATTACATAATTTTTAGATTTTATCATTTTGTCAGAAAATAGAGGTTTCAAGCTTTGCATAGCTTCTTTCTTATCTCAATTTGGGGTTCAAATGGCTCTGAAATTAGATATGGAAGTTCACAGTCCTTCCTAGGGCCTGGATTTGATCTCGGCCCACGGGAATGGACGGCCCAGATCTTTCGGGCGGAATGTGAAAGCCGGGCGGAACGCTCCTGCTCGTCGAGCGCGTCTTCCACAGAGGTGCTATGGAAGCACCTGTCGAGGACTTCCACCGACACGGACGGGACAAGCGGGACGCTCATCATCCACACGCTCGTAAACGGGACACTCGTCGGGCACGTCCGCTCGTCGAATTTACGGACGCGCCGTCGTCTTGCTTGGGATGATGTCCCACACACAGCGCGTGTGAAACATTTTCGTGTGCACCATTTCCGATGCTGCATCATGCGTGTGTCTTGGGCGCTGTTAGATCTGGAGATCGAACAGTCCATTCTGGACTGTCCAATAAATCCTCTCTCAATTGAGGGCCCAAACCTTCTCCGATCTTTGTAAAACTTCTACTCTAAGGGTTTTGGACTCTTTTGGATCAATTGGTGTAGTCAGAATTTTCATCTAAGAACTCCATCATCCTGAATTAAGGGTTCTGGTGTTTACATTATTTTTACCTTTTTATTACCAAAATAAATTACAGTAAACTAAAAATTACATAAACCAGTAATAAACATCTATATAAAGTATTCCCACTACCTGATTGGAGAAAAAATGTTGTTTATGTGTCCAATTTAAAAGAAATACCCTTTGATGAAGATATGGCCCAAGATCCACCTTTCTTGCAAATTTCTGTTGTTTGAACCGTTAGATCTTGAAATTGATTTGGGGGTTTTGTAGCTAAGATATGGTGGGAAGTTTTGGACGGTGGAATTGATGATATTAGATCTAGAACAGAGTGCCTAATTGATTTTAGGTCTCTTGTTCCAATCTAAAAAGAAAAAGAAATTGAAAAGAGAGAGATCTCTTGGGATTTTTTTGGGTTTTGGGGAGGGATCTAGGTCTAATTTTTTAGGGAGAGTGAAGAAATTTTTTTGAAAATTTTATGAGAAATTTTGGAGGATTTTTGGGGTTGCATTTATAGGCATTTGGTCTTCTTTCATAATTATAATATTTAAAATTTTATTATTAAATGGCATGAAAGTCTCCCATGCTCCATTTTTTTCTTCCCCATGCTCCATTTTTCTTCCCCAAGACCAGCTGATGTTTGTTGACCCATGACTTCACATGGGTTGCTCATAAGATTCGTTTTTGGGTCTCTTGTGGGTCCCATGTGGGCCCCACATGGTGTAAAAAGGCCATTTTGCCATTTATGTATAAAATTTTGGGTTTTATTCCCATGATCTCGGATTTGAGTGTACTTAGTGGCATTGGATTCGTATTTTTTAGTACATTCTAAATTTTGATGTCACATATTTTGATTTTTGGGAGATTTTGATTTTTGGGTAAAATTACTATTTTACCCTTTTGTCCAAGAAATGAAGAAACTTAAGGATTTTTCATCCGAATTCAGAATTTGTCATGCTTATAGTTATTTTGAAGGGTTTTCTAAGTTTAATTTCAAATTTACATGTCTTATTATTTGATTATACTTTTATAAAAAGTATATTCTAAATAACCCTAATATTTCAGCCCAAAATATCTGAAACTCAAACTTTATTGATTTTCTCAATCAATTACAAAAATTAGGGTTATTACAGGTTATTTATTTGTCTTCTATTTGAATAATCCCATTGCTAGGAATTATCTGCTAATGTCTGAAGAACTCCCAAGCCTCACTCTCATCCTTTAGCATAAGGGTCCCTCCACTCACTACATCTACCATTTGTCTATTCTAAGGTGTCAATGCCTTATAGAAGTATTGAACTTGCTGCCATTTTTTGAATCCATGATGTGGGAATTTGTGTAGTAGTTCATTCCACCATTCTCAACATTCGTAGTATTGTTCATCATCCCTTTGTTGAAAATTAATAATTTCACAATGAAGGGCATTTGTTTCGTGAACAGGGAAGAACTTGTTCAAAAATTTTCTAGACAATTGGTCTCATGTATTAATGGAACCTACATCCAAGGAATTCAACCATGACTTAACTTTGTGCTTGAGAAAGAATGGGAATAGGATGTGCCTAATAGAATTGTATGACTTCTAGCTTTAATTCAAAGTGGTCTGCATTTCTAAGAGGTAAAGCTATGCAGGATGGGGTGTTGAGTTGTAGTGGTGCATAGAAATCTCTAATGGCCTAGCATTCACCTTTAGCTAGTGGTTCAAACATGGGGATAAGAACTTGGTTTCTTTTCCCTTGTCTTAAGTTGTATTGAATCTTTGAGTTAAAAGGTGTTAACTTTTGGTTCTGAGATCAATTCCCTTAAACTATCCTATACTAAATGCTGACTCTAACTCTACATGATATGCAATCAAATCCTAGTAAGCACTAAATGAGTAGTGTTTTAACTATATTTTCTTAGTACATAGGTTATGCTCAAAAGTGGTTAATACAATCCTCATGTTAGGGGACATTTAAACCTCAACTAATATCAATGGAAAGCATGGGAAAATCACATGGATGTTAAGACACCCACTATAACCACAGTGCTCAGAAGCCACTGGAGTGACAATAAATGGCATCCTTCTAGAAAGGTCCTATAAGCTTGATACCTAAGTCTCTTCCTACTTGATTTCAATTAACATTCAAGGATTGGGATCGTGGCATACAAGGATATTGATTGATTCCTAGGAGAGAGTGATGAAATCTAATCCTTATCTTATAAACATTCCTGCGGGGCCCTTACTAACATTAATTCCATTCTACCATAATGCTATAAATATGCAACACAAAACAAAAGCAAACTAATGACTATCTATATACTACTTAACAAAGGGTTAGGGACTTAACAGGAGGGACATTATAACCATGCAACCTATTCTTTGATTATAACCAAGCTTAGGTTAACCTTTGTTAAATAGGTGCACAACTAATGCAATAGTCCTAAGCAAAGATGCAACAATTATGAATGAATGATCCTAATCTATATGAATTTGACCAACATCTAAATGCAAATTATCCTACAAATTAAAATTTGAGGGATGCTCGCAGTGCTGCATCCAACGATGATCAAGTGTGGGCCACCATAACCCACACTTGCCCTATATTATTACAATCTATTTAAAATTTAATAACAAAGTATAATTACAATGGGACTCACTACAATTTCACTCAAATCCTAATATAGGAAAGAAATAAAAAGCCTAATCTAAGATGATAAAGCCATGGCCCACAGGATTGCTGCCGCTCCTTTGCCTACTTCTTTCACACTAAAATCAAAGAAATATAGTCAATATGAGGAAAATAGCAACAAATGTAAAAAACTAAGCAAAAATTATGCAAAAGCCCTAATCTAATGCACCCTAAACCTAGACTAGAGGAAAAATAACCTAAAGTATGGAACACTACACAAATTATTGTACCTCCTTGGCAATAGTGCCGAAAACTTGTTGTTTTAAATAAAACTCCCAAGCGCATGAATCATTTGCAATATAGTATGCTAGTGAGGTCAATCCTACATGGAGTTAAAATAATGTGATGCTAGTGGTCCTTACTTTAAAATATCTAACTTAGCAAAAATTCAAGTGATTTTTGACCTATACTAAGAATGGAAATTAAAATAGGAAATAAGCAAAAAACAAGAAACATGATAAATGATAAATGATAAACTTTCCTAAAATATGAACTTTCTCAAATAAAAACTTTCCTAAATAAAAACCTTCTAATTTTATGACTTTCCTAACTAAAAACTTACCTAAAATGCAATTTATCAACTTTCCTAAACATGAAATTAACAACTAATATATGAAAAACATGCTTTAACAAACTACTTTTCTAATCATGAAAAGTAAGAAAACTAAGCAACCAAATCAACTACTTTAGCATGTGTGACAAAATTAGTTACTTTCCAAACTAACTAAAATGCAACTAATGGAATCTAACTACAACTAAAAAAGAGAAATAAAGGAAAAATTACCACTAACAAACAATGAAAGGAAAAACTACCCAAGCATCATGCATGTAACCATGGAATGGTATGCATGATTCATTGGATAGGAGTGGATTTAATCAACTACTTTGGAAACCAAAGCATGCAATCTATTTCTAGCATTAACTAATCTATCTAACAATCTAGTTGGGCTCTTAAAAAATCAAGTGAACATGATTGTATGGTGCTGAAAATTAACATACACTATTCATGTGAAGAAATTCTAGCAGTAAGATAATTGAAACATTCAATGAATAGAACATGTAAAACATGAAATTAATCACTTCTAATGCAAACAAACATTCAATAACAACAATAATTAACTATTGGACACAAACATGAATTGAAAATTCCAACTAACTTCATTAAATCAAATCAAAAGTTGATCAACATAATATTCCATATATGTAATCCAAATATGAAATTTAAATGCTAATGCAATGATGTTTACTTAATATTAATCACTCCTTAATTACAAGCCAATTTATTCTTCAATTGTTCCAACATTCACTCATGAACAAGTATACTTGAAATTAAGGGACAATCCTATGCTTGTTCTGCTAATTTTTCTAGGTTTCCCTAATGCTAAAGTATGGTGGGGATTAATGTGTGTCCACTTGAATGGCTAGGATGGGGGTAAGATATCAAATAGGAAAGTGAGTGGAAGGAGGGAGCTGCCTTAAGGAGAGGAGTAGGTGGGAGACGCCACCTTTTTAGGGAGGGGCATCTCTGCCCTTCCAAAGACGTTGAGACCTCTATGAAATAGGAAAGTGGGTGGGGATTGGCTCGGAAAGAGATGGAGGGTGTTAGGTGGAGTATTTTAGTTGGTTGAAAAGTTTCTTAAGAGGTGGAATGAGATAGAGTTTAATTCCTTCTATCTTTGCATTAGTTTATTTTATTAAATGCATGTTAGTTTGGGAAGTTTCTAATTTCATTGAATATCTTTATTTTTAAAAAGTTCCCTTTAATTGTAGTTTCTAATTTCATGCATTTACTTTTCTATTTTAAATTCAAATCAATTCAATCTCTCAAATTTGGAAAATTCCTTGTGTGCTCAACCTTTCTCGCTTGCAATATTACTTTGATTCATGCACTTGCAAGTAATTTTAAAGCTATACCATTTGCCTTAACCTGCTAACATTTGATGCACTGTGTTATGACGTCACTATTGCCATTCTTCATTCTTGTGCACCAAAATTGTCTGCTCAAGTCCCGGTACATCTTTGCACCCTCTGGAATCATGGTGAACATGGAATCATGAGCTAGCTTCAATAGTTCTTGCTTCAACCCTAAAGTGGCCAACACAACCAATCTACCACAAAACCTAACTCCACCATTTGTCCCCTTCTCAAAGCCCTCTTTACTACACAAAGCATGTGTCTCCTCACAAGACCACTAAGCCTATAAAATCTAGTCTAAGAAAGTTGAGCGAATGGTAGTTGGAGATCTCACCACTAAACTTTCTATTGAGTGGTTGCAACCACATTGGCCTTGCCTGGATGATACCACATAGTGAAATCAAACTCCTATAAGTACTTGAGTCAATGCCTCTATCTCATGTTGAGGTAGCTCTGTGAGAATAAGTACTTGAAGCTCTTGTGGTCAGTGAAAACATCAAACTTCTTGATATATATTTAGTGCTACCAAATCATCAGAGCAAACACAATTGTAGCTAGCTTCAAATCATGTGTGGGGTATTTTTGCTTGTGCTTCTTCAACTATCTAAAAGTATATGCAATAAATCTACCATTCTAGATGAGAACACACCCTAGCCCCTTTCCTAAGGCATCACTAAATACAACAAAGCTACTTCTACCCTTTGCCAAGTACAACACTAGTCCAGAGGTGAGCTTCTCCTTTAGCCCTTGAAAGTCCCTCTCACAACCATATATCCATATGAACGTCTAATCCTTCTTGGTGAGACTAGTTAATGGCTATGTGATATAGGAAAATCCCTCCATAAATTGCCTAGAATGGCCTACCAAACCCAGAAAACTACATACCTTGGTCACAGTCTTGGGCTGCTCCTACCTAGAAACTACCTCCACCTTCTGAGGATCAATTGCAAGTCCATCCTTGGATATTACATGACCAAGGAAATAAACCTCATCCAGCTAGAGTACATGAGGATATCATCAATGAATACTATCACAAATCTGTCCAAAAAGTCTTTGAACACCATGTTCATCACTGATAAATCTGAATGGCCATACCAAGCATATTGCCAACGTAAATGACATCACTGATAAATTTGAATGGCCATATCAAGCATATTTCCAACCTAAATGACATCACTGATAAATCTGAATGGCCATACCAAGTCCTAAACATAGTATTATGAATGTCTTCCTCATGTATCCTCTGGTGATGGTAACTAGTCCTTAGGTTTACCTTTAAGAATATCTTGGCTAACTACAACATATTAAAGAGATCATCGATACGGGACAATGGGTACTTGTTCTTCATTGCATTCCTATGTAGTTCCTTATAATCAACACATAGCCATAAGAAGCCATCCTTCTTCTTCACAAATAGGACTAGAACTCCCCATGGAGAAATGCTAGGGTGAATGAAATCCTGATCCATCAACTCTTGTAGCTACACCTTTAGCTTCTTGAGCTTTGTAGTAGCCATATGATAAAGAACCTTTAAGATGGGAGTAACTCTTGCACAATAGATAAATGGTGAACTCCATCTCTCACCAAAGCAGTAAAGTAGGAAGCTCATCAAGAAACACATCCCTAAACTCTCGTACTATGTCAATCTCCTATATGTGAGCATCAAATCATCCTGAGTCTCTAAGTAGGCTAGATAATAGCCTAATATCTACCAAACAAGAGTTGAGCTACTTGATTAGGAGAAATGACACTCATGCTGATAGTATCCAATTACCCCTGAAAAAATAAAGGTTCTTCTCCTAGAGTATACAAAGTCACTTGCTTCATTTTGCAGTAGACTAAAGCACCTTGCTCAGCCAACCAATCCATCCCTAGGATAATGTCAAAGTCTATTATATCAGATCAAATCTATGTCTTCGATTTGAGATAATGATGGATGCAGCTCTACCTCTGACCTGATGCAACATTGGCTTAGTCTGCATTGTAAAAATCCATCTAATAGCAAACTTGTTCTTCTTTACTCCACCCACTACTAACTTAGGGCCACTAAATCTACCCCTATCCCTATTAGGATCTCTCAACTCTCTCTCAAGAATAGATACAAGATCTACATCCTTAGCTATTATAGTAGGTTGTGACATCAAAACTATCACTACAAATTAAAATTCAGCCCTCAGACAAACTTTCGGTTGCCATCTGCTTAGACGTGCTAACATCTGGTGCAAATCTAGGTAGATGCACAAACTTCATCTCATATTTTGTAACTATTTTGGAGTCCTGTACAAGACTCAGGGACTCCAACTCCATCTTCTCCTATACACGAGAAGGAAGAAACCTATTAATGAAGTTAACTCTAAAGTCTTCCTACGCAATGATATCACCACCCTTAAATTAACTCCATTGCTAAGTAGGTCACCATAATGCTGCCTTGCTAGTCAGGATAAAAGTGGCCATAGCTACCTACCTATCCTCTATGACTCTCATGGAAGTAAATATCCTCTCAACATCATATATCTAGGTCTCTACTACCTCAAGCCCATCTCTACTTGAGAACTTAGGAGCGATCCTCCTAAACCTTTAAGACAAATGTCCACTCTGGGATGCACATCCTTCTCCAAGTCTACCACTCCTGTTTCTACCACCCTAGCTAAGGTTTGTTGCCACTACCTCATCCTCTGTATGATAAGCTCTACAACATCATCAATTGGGTCACCCTAGGCTCTCTCAATAGTCTTCCCATCTAAGAGTGAAGGGACACTTGAACTTTGTATCTAGGAAGGCATCTAAAGCCAACAAAGCCAAAGTGAGATTCCTAACTAAGACATCCCTAAGTCCTATACTTACGATAATACAATGATTCTGGTCATGAGAAGTATGACATGTGCTTTGATACCAAAAGCTGTAATAGTCTAATTTTTTTTTTTTTAATTTAGAATTTCTTTATTAAAGCAAAAAAAATTCCTTATATATATATTTTAAAGTTTGAAGTGTTATACAATATAAGTACTTTTGAAGTACCCCTCTCCAGACCAAGTGTTAACTCCTAAAATTCTCTAAATATACGCAAAATAGTTATGTGACCTAAACATGGATTAGATGTACATGCCACAGGATCTATTGATCATGATTAAAACCACAATGTTACCATGAATGAACATAAATTCCTATTGAAGTCTTAGTGCCAATGTCAACACAACAATACATACAACTAGAGTAATTCTTTACATAATAAAATCTAACTCCTAAAATCACCAAGGATGTAACCATACATCTACTCTCAAGTGCTCATCACTTTGGCCTTTCCTGCTCCCTCACACTCATTCCCTTGGCAATATCACCTAAATTAGATAAACCATTCCTCTGAAGAATTCTCAGACAAATTCATTCATCAAAAGCATAGTCACAACCCAAGGAAAATGGGTATAAATTTGCATCCACTAAAATGGAATTGATCAATGAAAACTTGATGGCATTCAGTCATATCACCTAGACAAAGGTCTAAACTCTCGAGAGTAATTGGCATGTCCTACATTCCACATAATCCATACTCAAACTCCTATGGTGTCGAGGATACCACACAGACTCTTCAGCGACCTCCATGGGGTTACAAACTATATCTTAGGAGCAATCCACATGAGGACTACTCTAGCATGTAAGCTACCATCTCGTTAGTATCTATCTAAGAGGACAATTGCTAGCTAATCCCACTTCCATAGGGTCTCCAAGCCTTACAGTTGTGCATAGCACACTTGCCTCCAAGTCTTATAGTCACTTGAAATGTGCTTGCCTCCAGGAGTTACTATGGTGCAATGATGTGCATGCCTCTAAACTTATAGTACTCTTAGGGCACTTGGCAAAACAATGATCAAAACCACATCCCAAGGACTTATATTACTCATAAAGAACTTGCCTAAAAAAATAATCAAATAGTACTCTTTAGGACTTACACTTCCTCATAGAGCACTTGCCTTAAAACATGGGTCAAAATCATCGTACAAAAGGTAAAACCACTTTTTTAGGCCACAATAAGAAACATTGAATCCCATCCTTTTCCAGTGTGTGAAAAGCCTATGGTTCATAAACCTATGCATGTCATGGTATACATAATTCAAGTACAATAATTTCAATATGATGATGCTAGAGATGAGTCGTGTACACAAATGCTAGGTAGTGGATCATAGGAAAGTTGATAATGAGGATTCTTATATGGAATTATGTGCAAGTAGCTAGTCTAGGTTATACATGAGAGTATTTTTAGTAAGTGAGCATAGCATTAGATTTTCCTTTTAAAAATGAAGAAATTTTATATGAATGTAAGTCTATTTGAGTTATGTTTATCTATGTATGTTTATCTATGGCTAAAACATGTTAAAAATTATTAATATGAACTAGTTGAGATGAGTTTAATTGATGGATACATATATCATATCTTCTCCATCCTTGGAACTTCACTTAAATCTTATATTCACCATTGATGCCCCTACTAGTTTTTCCTCTCTTTTACAATGTCTAAAGAGGGGAAGCATCAAGCTTGCTATCTTGTATAGATTGGTACACCTATAGGGTGTCAAACTACGTTTTACATTTCCATTAGTTTCCCTTGAGTGTTGTGTACTTTTACTCAACGAATATCCATGTGTCTCTTTAATCCTAAGGTTATCTTCTTAGTTATTAGATGATTTCTCAACCTATTGAGTCATGAAGTAAGGTGAGTACATTAGATTTCATTCTTTGTATATTGGTATAGGTAGGTGTTTTACTTATCCATCCAATTTTTCATGGAAAAGATTATATAGAAATACTAGTTTATAAGAAAGGTTCCTTACTAATGTTGTCTGATCAAATCAGTAGAATTATAAGGTAACTATCTCCCACTGATAAGAAAATAGTGACTATGATCAAGTTATCATCATTTATTCCTAATGCAAGATTAAATGCACCGGTTTTGCTACATGATTTCAATATCACATGCCTACTAGTTAAAGATTCATGAGTTAATCCTTACTAAATTTTGTTGATCCAATCCTTTGAGAACCGTAGTCACATGCTTCTAATTCATGAGAAATAATGTAAGAATCATGACACCGAAATTAGTAGCAAGGTCTACCATTCTTCTATTTTCAGGCCTATAGTTCATGTTGTAAATTTCCTAATTTCCTTACCACTCACAAGTTGTCAATACCAGAGATCACAAGCCATCAAAATAGTAGAAGAATGCCATGAAATAGTAGAAGAATACCAGAGATCACAAGGTATCTTCCTGTAGGTCCAACAGGGATCATTTTCACCTTTCCAAGGAATTCCACTTTATAACCTCAGTTCCTTGAGGAAATCTCTACATGATTCCATCATTCATTTATATTAATAATAATAAAATGGAGGAATCACACATTTCATTCAAGAAGTGTAGCAGCTAACTCACACCAAGTTGCATCTTTGTGGAACGTCTCCTTCAGGTAACAAACCCAAGAGCATGTATGCTTAAGAAAATTCAAGAAGTTAAGTCCAACACTAGAGGGAAAATTAGGTCCAGAATTTCTACACAAATGGGCTGTGAGGAGGATTATTTCCCTTCTCTTCAAGACATGGTGAATCCCCACAAATTTTCTACCAAATTTAAACCGAAACATGCTACATTATTCCTCATGATTGTCTATGTAAAATTAGAGAAAATAACCAATTCTAAGATGGTGAAAGATTGTCGTATTCCCAGCTAGGTTTTGCCCCTGCCTTTCAACCATGAATATAGTCCAACAACTTTTAGTCATAGGAACATTCATACCGCCATATTCAATGAAATTTATGTCATGAAAACACTCTATATTAGTTCTATTTCATAACCCAAGAGGTGTATTAAGAATAGACATCAAAATATAAAAAGAATCATGCTCAGTTTTCATCAATAGTTAGAAGCAGCATACAATGAACTACATCAAGAAACCCTTTTCAAAATCAATAGCATTGCTTTTAATTTTTGAAAGCTGAATGATGATTAGTATTAATCTCTTTCCTACTGCACACATACCTATAAAATGCCCCACTAAAAGTTGTTTTCCTTGCTCAAGATTTGCAGCCCCAAACTGCTGCAAATTTCCAACTATTGAACGTCCCCATCAAGTCCACCAATGCTCTTCTTTCTTCTAGCTAGTCCTCAATTCCTCTCTAGGGTTGCTTCAGGTCTCAATGGAGCTCTCTCTCTCTCTTTGTGCCCTAGATGAAAACATATGGAGTATAGGGAAGGGTTTCATTACTAACTCACACTCCCTCATACCCATGCTATTTATTTTAACCATTTGGCAAGCTGCATTGTATGCATGAGGCCAGTTGCCACTCTCCCTCAATTCACGTGGTGGCGTGGTCTCCATGCAAGCTGAGGTCAGCCACCATTTTGGTTATAATAGTACTTTAACGTTTTTATGTCTCTTTTTGGTTGCATTCCAATATTGAACATCATACTCTTCCTATTTACATTTCATACCTTAGTTCGTCTCATTAGTTACTAAGTGCTTTATTTATATAACTCATTTCATGAAATTCATGGTATTAGTGTATCTACCTATCTCATTTGTTTCTTCCTAAATTGTTGTCTACATGGAATTTAACATTAACTAGCTATGTCTATATACACATAAGGTATTAGTCATGTAGTCCTCAACTTAGTACTGGCTCCATTAATAAAAAAAGACTCTCTTACTCTACCTAAACCTTCCAAACATTTCCTTTTTCTCTTTATATCCATTTAATAAATTTAATTTTCCATAGTTTAGAGAGGGAGAGTAAGAGAGAGAGAGAGAGAGAGAGAGAGAGAGAGAGAGAGAGAGAGAGAGAGAGAGAGAGAGAGAGAGAGAGAGAGAGAATGTGGTTGATAATGAGATAAAAGAAAAGAAACAGAAGCACTCCACTTTTTGTAAATTCCATTTATTATTCATGTAATTTTTATATCACATATATTACAAAAGATAACTTGAGCTTCAATAGTACAAAGGTTAGCAATGGGTGATATGAATAGAAATGATAGGAACATACAATGGAAACAAAGCCCTACTATAAGGATAATGTCAAGGAAAGGTTTCCAATATGATTTAGGATTTGGAAATATGGTGAGAAATATTTGATTTTGTTATAATTTGATTTTGTCTTAGCCATGTAAGTGTGTTGATTTATTTAGGTATGATCATTTATTTACTTAGCAAGTTATAAACCCATATGTAAAGGAGACTAACACTTTTAGAATGATTATAGATGTAATAATGGTATATTTATGGAATGAATATTATATTTAATTTTCAATTATCCAAAGTACTAATAATATTGAAAGGGAGCCTTATTTGGTATCAAGTTCCTATAATTGAATGGCATCTTTATGGAATACATTTACTTGTGGGCTAGCAAGTATAAGAAACTTAGGTATATAAGGAGTTAATTTTAATTAATTATTCGAGTAGACACATAGGTTAACTATGGATTTTTATTGTACACATTTATTGCTTAACAATGTATGTATGGTAGGTGCTCAGATTGGGGATGTTAAGTGGATATATCAATTTAAATGCTATAGGTGATCTTTCACTTGTATGGTTGAATTAACAAACATCCTCATCTTTTTTTCCAAATCCAAGGGTTCATTTAGCCCTAGGATCATAGGTTAGCTAGTTTAATTATTTTCCAACTTATTGGAACCTCTATTAGGCATCAGCCCCTTATCCTCCCCTATCATGCTTCTCCAAGAACCTAAGAAAATGTCTAATAGGAGCCAATCAAATCCTACATCTGTGTCAAAGAGTGAGAGTAGCACCCTAAATGAAAAGCCCCTCTTCACATGGATAAGGCTCTATTTTTTTTCATCAAATCAGGTAAGGAGAACTAAAAATACCTTTGACCATTTCATTTGGTAGCACATTTAGCTTGTTATGAAACACATTAAGAATTTTTAACTTGTTATCCTATTGTCTGTTGCTTTTGTTCGTAATAGGAACATAGACGAAAATACCATACTTGCCCATTCCATTCTTCATAGTAGCAAATTCTTCCTTTATTATAGACCTATCAAGGGGCACATCAATTCTTTAGAGGAATAGAGGGGTAAAGGTCAAGAGTTTCACCAATCCTATAGGCAGTGAGAAATTCTTTACTGTTTTTAAACCAAATGTTTATGCAGGCCGAGTGTTAAGTTATTCAAGTGTAAGTTCAAGCCATTGAACGCTATTCTCTAATCATCATTTAAAATCAAATGTTATCTTACTTAAAGCAATTTACTTGTTCACTCGCTCATAGTATTACCCTATGGGAATCAAGATAAACTAGTTATGCATCTTAGGAATATTAAATAGGACTTTTAGAATGCTATAGAATTATATTTAAAAGAATATTACATGATAAGATGACATAAGAATTGATGTTTGAAACATCTATTCGAATATTGGTGTGCTATTTATGCTATAAAATGATTCATTCAAATGAATAATAATGGTTGCTTCCTACCTATAAGAAATTGATACTACAGTATGTAAGAAAAGTTGACGATCTCATTATGAGATAAATGTGTGCTATTTTTAGAAATTGGCTTAGTAACGAACTTAGTCCTTGTATGGAAGTTTCTATTTTTATAAAATGTGATGAATGAGATCATGGAATGCATAATCAATATCTTGTTAATAGTATGTGACATTCATTGAAATTCTTGTGTTGATGGATGCGGATTTACTCATGTGCACATTTGCTTATCCATCCTTTTGCATCATAAGTGGAGTTGGATTGGAGGAAGGTGGTGGAAATGAATGTTTGAGAATAATGTGAAATGCTAAAGGTAGTGGTGGTGGATGTATTTGTTTGGTATAGGATATGTGGTCCATGCAAGGTAGGTGACAATTTGTTGTATTTAAGGATCCACTAGAGGGTTAACTCCTTGGATAGTTCCATAGACCCTTGAGGCCTAGACTAGACTTAGTTGGGTATTGGTATATTGGTTTTGAGTGACGAACCATTGGAGGGTGAACTACCTTGGATAGCTCTGCAGACTCTTGAGTCCTTGCCTAAGCTCAGTAGGGTATTGGTATATTGATTTTGATTGAGGACACATAGAAAAGAGGGATTGAATTTTCAATGTACTTGATTAGAATGTTTCTATATCTATTGTTAGATTGATGGATGGGGAGATTGATGTTGAATGATGACTAGTGGATGGAGAGTTGTGGTGAGAAATTGAGATTTAATGGTAAAAGTGGTGATAGTTGCATTGTGGGAATCATATTGCATTTGCATTTTTAAATTAAATATGAGACATTGTGCTTGGATAATGTTATGCCACATTGGTTGCTGTTAAATGTGATTTTGTACTTTATTTTATTTGTGACACATTCATTTTTTACCTAATGAAGCAAAAGTTTGATATTTTGTAGATCCATAAGCTAATCTAATGTAAGTATGTGATTAATCATATTTTTCTAGGACTTAATTAGTTATTTTTATTCTTTTGTAGGAAGTGGAATGAATGCCCAACGACCTATATTGCGCTTAGCAAAGTTTTTCTTGGGTAAAGATCGATCATGATGAGCATTGAAGATCAAGATGAAAGGAATGAGTCAAAGCCTAAGAATCATCAATCCAACATGAATTCAAAGGTCAAGATCATCTTTTGGACAAGTAGTGGATGCGATTAAAGGAGCTAAAGGTGGCCAAAGTGGGCCCATGAATTAAGCCATGCAGTTCCACCAACTTTGCATGGAAGCCACCTAAGACACCTTAGCCATACAAGCCATGAGAGAAGGTGACAAGGTAAGGAAGTCAAGCCAAGCTAAATAGAAGGCTAGGATTGGATGAAATTTAAGAGGATTATCCATGAGATTTAAGGGATATTTTGAAAACAATGAGGGAAATCTTATTTGGAGAAGATGGCATGTGGATCAATAGGATGAGAGCCTTCTATTTTTGGTTTTTTATCACTTTTCGTCACTTTTTCCTCACTTTCTAACTCAGCCCTAAGATGCACTACGAATTTCAAATTCTATTCTAGAGTTGCATCGTTCTAAAACTCTATCACTTGGTGAAGACTCCATTCTACCCACACAACCACTCTCCACCTCTTAGGAAACAAATCAACCAACCATAATTTTACACCTCACCCTCTCTATCTCTTTCCTATCTCATTGCCTTACCCACTTTCCTATTTTGTAGGGGGTTCCAATGATTTTTGAAGGGGGAGACACCCCTTCCTAAAAAGGTGGCATCTCCCACCTACTCCACCTCTCAAAGGACAGCCACCTCTTACCCTTGTTTCCTCTTTTGAAACCATAGGTTAACTACTATCCTAGATGTCCAAATTGAGGTATTTTCATCCCCACCATACCTTAGTATTAGGGTACGCTAGAAAAAATAGAAAAATAATTATAAAAATAGCACAAACCCAAGAAAAAGGAGGACTCTTGTCACTTAGGAAAAAGACGTCTCCTCCATTGGAAGGAGAAGCCCTCTTCCTAGCTTCCCATTCTTCTCTCTTTTTCTTTGGATCTCAAGTCTTTGGGTGCTGCTACTATCTTCCTAAGGTGTGAGCATCCCTTCAAGTTCTCCACATCTAGTTTTTATGCTTTTCAAGGTTGATCATCTCACTTTTTTCTCTTGTTTACCTTAGTTCCTTGATCCTTCCATGCTTGTTTCTTTTACTTTGCTTTCTTTTGTTGTTCCTTGCCTTAGAAAATCAGATTCAAGAACTGGTTTTTCCTTGAAGTGATAGCAAAGGGAAGTCATATTGAATCTAGTTTTCCCCTTGCCTTCCATTACCTTGAGTTATCCTTTTAGTTTCCTTGAATTCCAACCTTGTTCTCTTAGTTTCCCTTGAGTTTTGCCTTATTATTCTATTAGAATTTCCCTTGAATTTCAAGCATGCTTATTAATGATTGATAGTTGGAACAATTGAGAAAGTATTAGCTTGTAGTTGTGGGTGGGTTGAGATCAAGTGAACTCCATTGTAATAGGATTTTAATTTCAGATTTGGATTACATGTATGGGAGCTTTATGTTAATGGATTTTGATGTAATTCAATAAGGTTTATGGAGTTTCAATTCATGTTGATGTCCAGTAGTTAATAGTTTAATCCTTGAATGTTTTCTTACATTAGAGTTGATTAGTTCCATGTTTTACACTTTCTATTGAATGAATGATTCAACTACTATGCTGCTGGAATTTCTTTTCATGGTTGGTTTTGTTTAAATGTTCACTTCAATTTTCAAGCGCCTAATAAGTTCTTTAGATTGTTTAGTTAATGTTAAAGTAAGATTGCAGCCTTTAGCATTTTCAAAGTTGATGATTAATTATGATTCAAGTTATTGCTTTCATTCATGATAAGAAAGTAGTGTTGATCTTGATTAGTTTGCGTACATATTGTGCTTAGCGTGTAGTTGTTAAAGTTTCCTTGTCCATCAGTTTAATTGCTTTATTTAGAAGATTGAATAGTTAGGAAATTGTTGTTTAATGCATGTTTCCTTAGGCTAGTTGTTAATTTTATGCTTAGGAAAGTTAAGTTAAGAAAGTTGTTAAAATTCCACTTTAGAAAAGTTCACTTTAGGAGTGTCACTTATATGCAATTTTAGGGCAAGGGTAGGTATGTTGGCCTACACTTAATCATCATCGGACCCCTCATTATGAGCAATCCTCACCAAAATTTTAATTTTTAGTATAAATTCCATTTAGTGTAATTTGTGCATTTGGATGGTAGTATAATTCATATAGATTAAGGTCATAAATTTATAATTGTTGCATAATACTTAAGATTGTTGCATTAGTTCAAACACCTATTTAACAAAAGTTAGCCCAAGCTAGACTACAACCAAAGCATAGGTTGCATGGTTATAGTGTCTCGTGTATTAAGGTGTCTAATCCTTTATTGCATAAAAGGATGAGATTTCATCACTAGCCCCTTGACCCACCTATGAATCAATCAACATCCTTCTATGTCATGATCCTAACCCTTGAACTTTAATTTTAAAATTAAGTAGAAAGAGACTTTGGGTATCAAGCTCATAGGACCCTCTAGAAGAATGAAATCTATTGTCACTCTAATGGCTTTTGAGGACTATGGTTATAGCAGGTGTCTTAAAATACAAGTGATTTTCTCACACTTTTCATTGACGTCAATTGAGCTCTAAATGCCACCTAACATGGGGATTGTATTAATCACATTCGAGCAAAACCCAACTAATAAGCAGTAGTCAAATTTGGATAAAAGGAGGAGCTGTCTACATCTAAGTCTAAGAAGTTGCCACCTATGCATTAGGAAAAGATAATCAAGACACTACTTGATTAGTGAATAATAGGATTTGATTATGCATCATTTAGCTTAGATCTAGCATTTAGATTGCATCATATAGATAAGGATTTTCCATATAGGAAAAAAGGTAAGTACTAATTGTATATAAAGTTGAGTACAATAGCCCATCAAGAAGGAGATTAAAAACTATTGTGCTACCATTTTAATCCTAAGCCATTACTTCATGAGGATAGGTATGAGACTGAGGAAAGATATACTCCCGACCTGTCCCATAAAATTAGTAAACAATTGGAAATGATAATTGGTATGTGAGATGATAACCATCATAGTTCCAAACTAATCAATCCTTTCCCAGTACTCCCCTACCACAGCAATATGAGTTTTCTGAGTGGTTGCCTCCAGCATTGAGGGAACAAGTATTAGAAGATACCTTTAAGTTATACATCGAATCGACTAAACAACGTCATGAAGTGAGGGGTCAATTCCATGCTGCATTTATGGAAAGGTAATGACTTTGAACCAATTGACAATAATGAGGAGCCATTTATTATTAACAATAGGATTGGCTTATCTTATGATCCTTTTGACCTATAGAGTTTTCAAAGATCCATACCTATTGATAGTGATGATAGGATAGAAATTTCTTATGAATCACACAAGCCCCAATGTTATTCACCATCCTAGAACATTGTTACCGATACTAGGATGGAAATTTCTTATGATCATTTTGAGCCACAAAGCCCACAACCATCCATAGAAACCTCCCACTCAGATCTACTCAAGCCATGTTCTGATCCTTCTTACAATTATGATGAAGAGACTTCCATTGATGAAGAAAATGAAACTATAGAAGCACCCATCCTAGATCCTCTAGAATCGTGCCTTGCTTATTTTTATAAATTTAATGAAGACACATCCTGTGGCGACCCGGGTTTTTATAACACATTTTATAATACATTTTGTAAAAATAGGGCCCTTAAAGTAAAAAAATTTGCAAACCAAAGTAGCAAAAATTCTTTTCTTTAGAATTTGTTTTGTAAAACCAAAGTCACCACCTCATATATAACATAAGTAGAATTTTGTATAAGATAAAATTCCATTGAAGGAATATACTTTTATTAAACTTCAGGATCCATCCAGTGATTCACAGCACACAGCCCATTGTATCCTTACAATACTTGTCCAAATATACAATCCAAATTATAAAGTTCAAAATTCAATACATATTCTAATACAATGTTTCAAGGGATATACCCTGATTACTTATTCTTCAATTGTTCTTCAAGTCTTGAGCTCCTAAGTCTCCTTCTCTATATCTGAGATATTATAAACATTCGAACATTTACAATATCTCAGCAAGCTATGCTTGATAGGGGATAAGAATGTAAGTTATTGACAGTATAATCTCAATATTCAAGTATCCCATAATTCGTTCTATCATAAACACATTCATTAATAACTATTAGTTATAAGGACATCTCATTTCCTTGTCATTTGTGTTCACCTTTATGCATACATATTGTATAAGGACAAATCCGTTAAAAATGTAAAAATAATCAAGAATCATTTCTATACAAAGCTGATCAACTCCTTTCATTATAAGAGATTTGTATCTCAGCCAGTTACTATACAGGGAATTTCCCTTCTTGGGAAAAATATTGGTAATATACAATTACCTGACATTTCATCATGTCATCCCTTAAGGCATTTCACTATGCCAATTTCATATGCATCATAATGCAAAATAATCAAGGACTACTATGCTTGCAGTCTGATCCGTACAGTGTGCCCGGATAACTGTTCAATAATCCACTTATACCATTCTCAGTGGAAATTACAATATCCATGTCCATATGGGAGGACCATGGCTATCACAGTGGTGGCCTTCCCATAAATGCCCCACCCGACTTTTAGCCTTTCTTAGGCTTGGTATTCAATATCATCAAGTTTCAGAGAGTGGGTGGCCAAATCCTCTTAACTCTCCTAGCATAGCATCCCCAGGCTTATGCCTATTTAAAATAAAACCACAAGCCTCCAAGCTTGTATGTAAAATAATACTTATACATATCAGACTATTTGTCTGTTTATCTAGGACTGGAATATTTTCTACTTTCCTATTCACTTAGGGTTGTTCTTAATTCTCAACTTGACCATTTAATACTTATTTTCCTCATCATTTGGTTGGATCATATTTCAATTTGAGGTATTTACGTTAATATATTGGTATCATACATGTCAATACTTCAAAACATAAGATCATGTATTAGACATGTATCTTTATGTAAAGGCATTCTTAATAATCCACCTACCTCAATAAGGTATTCTTACTCCTTGAAATCTGCCATAGTCTCGATCAACATATATCTGTCAAATCATATGTATAATGTCATTTTTCTAATCAAGGGTACATACTACATGGTCTTTTGATCATCCTCATGTAAGATGATCTGAATCTTTCTTCCTTGAATATCCTATATCCATGGGTTTAATATCATGTATACAAATACTATCTATATCATACATAACATTCTAATTTACATTGATGTTTCTTTTTCCTTATTGTTTTTGATCATACAAGATCTCATCTTGTTTGATCATCCTTATCTCACTTACTATTTTTATTAGAGTTAGATAATTTGCTATCTTTTTATGTTCGTATTATTATTCAACCAGTTAGTGTCTTACTTGGTTGAAGATAATTTATTTCTTCCTATCACTAGACAACTCCTCCTTATTTCAGGATGACCAGTACTTACCAGTTAAAGTCTGCTCAAAAAGTGGTTAATACAACCCTCATGTAAGGAGGCGTTTAGACCTCTCTTACGTCAATGGGAGGTGAGGGAAAAGCACTTGGCTCTTGTATACCCCCTATAACCACAATGTTCAGAGTCCACTGGAGTGGTACTAGCTCAACCTTTGACAAGGTTCCTATGAGCTCTTTACCTTAAGTCCCTTCTCTAATTGATTTTAATTAATTTCCATGGATATGCACAATGTCATCCATGGATGTTCATTATTTTCCTACTTTGGGCCAAGGAAATGATAAATCATTCCTTATATTGTCCTACTAACTATAGCCCTTATTAAGTCAAAATCATTCATTCATCTTAGTTGTCCATGAATTTCTATATTTCATTAGTTTACATTTTTGGTGATTTATGCTCCTTATATCTTAACAATTACTTAATAATTGAATAAAATTTGACAATAAGTAAATCATCAACTCGAAAGCATAAATCAAATATAAGTTTAACAACTATAAAATAACATTCTTCCTATGAATGTAACTTAAGCCAGTGAAATAAAACTAACATGATCTTAAATTATGAAATACATCTTCTATCATAATGAAATCATGTTTAAATCCTAATTTACACTAACATGATCGTAGGATATGAAATCTACTAACAAATTACTCATTTAGGGCATATCATACTAAAATTTAAAGATTACACTATCATACTTTCTAACTTAGAACATAAATCACATTTACACTTCTATATCCAATAAAAGACAATTAAAACTTAAAACATAAATCACATTTACACTTCTATATCCAATAAAATACAATTAAACTAATTTTATTAAGATTATTATAAACCTTTAAATATGATCCAACCATTAGATCTTAGGTGTTTTCCTTTAGATTAAGGGTTTTAATTACCTTTAGGGCCTTTAATCCATTAAGATCCAAAAATCATATCCACTTGATTTTGTCACATTTCATTCATGATCTAATTGGATTCCATCATAATATCATCCCTTTAATCCATCCCAAGGATCTGATCATACTTGATCTCATTGATCAAGTGGGTCCCTTTGTATTTTTTTTAAGGGTTTTTCTACCATAAAGGGTAGATCCCCTATTTTATCAATGATCTATCCAAATTAACCATATATATTACTTTATTACATTACTATATCATCACTAAAATAAATTTCCATGATTTGATCACCTCAGATCTTGAAGATCTTAGAAATTGGACACTTATTTCCAAAATATAGAATAATTCAGAAATAATTTTTAGAAATATTATGACTTCATTAGAAACTAGACATTACAAGCTTTCCACAGCTTCTTTCTAATCTCAATTTGGAGTTCATATGGCTCCACAATCTTAAATTGAAGTTTACAGCCGTTCCTAGGGTCTAGATTTGATCTGGGCCCAATAGAATTAATCTCTCTCAATTGAGGGTCCAAACCTTGTTAGATTTTCTTGAAATTGTACCCATGTTGTTTTTGACCCTTCTGGATCGATTGGAAAGCTCAGAATTTCCATCTGAGTTCTCTATCACCATAAATTGAAGGGTCTGGTATTTACTTTATTTTTACCATTTTTCATTCAAATTAAATTACAGAAAAATAAAAATTACACTAAAACATAATAAATATGTATAGGAAGTAGTTGCAGCTACCTGATTGGAGAAAAAAAATATAATTGATGCCCAATTTGAGAGAATTACTGGTTGATGATAATATAGCCTAATTATCCACCTTTTTGTGATTTTCTGTTGTTGGAACCGTTGGATCTTGAAATTGATTTGGGAATTTTGTATATACTGTAGTATAGGATGTTATGGACGGTGGAATTAATGAGATTCTTCCTGGAACGGAGTGCCTAATTGAATTTAGGTCTCTTGTTCCAATTAGAAAGAGTAGAGAGAAATAAGGAAAAGAGAGTTTGGGGAGGGATGAAGGGGAATTTGGGGCTGAAATTCCAGGGAAGATTTAGAAATTTCGTGGTTAAGGTTGTAAAAATTTTTGGAAATTTTTGGGACATATTTATAGCCAAATTTGAATTTTTTATTATTTCTTTTGATAAGATATTTTATTACTTTAGAATTTTTAATTACTAATGCATTCTCCATTCCCACTACAATCTCCACTACCAGAAATAATGCACTGAGCAATTATTGGTGCTTCTAGAATGTTGGCCCACTTTGTGGGCCCCACTTTTATGTGAAAAGACCTTTTTGCCCTTTTAACTCCAAAATTAGAGAATAATAGGCAATATTTGTCCGAACTCGGAATTGAGCGTACTTAGTGGCGTTGGAATCGTATTTCTAAGTACTTCATGAATATTGAGGTCTTATTTCTTGGATATGGGATATGAGTAAAATTACCATTTTACCCCCAAATGGAAAAATTAAGGAATTTTCATTTTAACTCAGAATTGAACGTACTTAATGTTGTTTCGATCAGTTTTCCAAGTACATCCATAATTTCTATGTTTTAATTTATAATATAATCTCTATAAAAAGAGAATTTTCAATAACCTAATATTCCAGCCCAGAATTTCTAAAAATTCAAACTTTATTAATTTTCCTTAATAATTTACAAAAATTCGGGGTCATTACAATCTCCCCCCCTTACAATAATTTCATCCTCGAAATTTGTAATACTATAACTTAATCAAATAAACTCGGATGTGTCTTCCTCATTTCTACCTCTGTTTCCCATGTAGCTTCCTCGACAGAGTGATGTTGCCATAGGACTTTGACTAAAGGAATTGTTTTGGTCCTTAATTTATGTTCCTTATGGTCCAAGATCCGTATCGCTTTTTCTTCAAAGGTTAGATCTGGCTTCAGTTCCTCTAGTATTATTTGAAGTATGTGAGTATCATCTTGTAGATATTTTCGTAACATGGATACATGAAATACATTGTGTGCTTCAGAGAGTTGTGGTAGTAAGGCTAATCTATAAGCCAATAGACCAATTCGTTCTAATATTTCAAATGGGCCAATGAACCTAGGACTGAGTTTGCTTTTGTTCCAAATCTCATAACCCCTTTAACTGGTGATATTTTTAGAAACACATGGTCTCCCACATCGAATTCTAGATTTCTATATCTTTTGTCCGCGTAACTCTTCTGACGACTGTGTGCTGTTAACAACCTTTCCTTTATCATTCTAACCTTGTCTGTACACTGTTCCACTAGTTCTGACTTCATTATTTTCCTTTCTCCAACTTCACTCCAACAAGTTGGTGATCGGCATGGTCACCCATACAATGCTTCATATGGTGCCATACTAATACTTGCATGAAAACTATTGTTATAAGCAAATTCCACTAATGGAAGATGTTCATCCCAATTTCCCTTCCAATCGAATGCACATGCCCTTAACATATCTTCCAGTGTCTAAATAGTTATTTCTGATTGCACATTGCCCAATGCTTGTTGTATGCTCTTCCAACATCTTGAAGTAAATCTCCCATCTCTATCAGAGATGATGGATAAAGGAATCCCATGAAGATTTACTATTTCTTTTATGTACAACTTAGCTAGATTGTCAAGTGACTGGTTTTGTTTAATTGGAAGGAAATGTGCTGACTTTGTTAATCTATCCACAATCACCCAAATCATATCATGGCCTTCCCTTGTTTTTGGCAATCCCACCACAAAATCCATGGTGATATTGTCCCATTTCCATTCTAGAAGTTCCAGGGTTTGTAACATTCCAGGTCATCTTTGATGTTCAGCTTTTACTTGTTGACAATTCAGACACTTAGCCACAAACTCTCCTATGTTTCTTTTCATGCCTTCCCACCAAAAAGTTTCTTTTCAAATCCTGATACATCTTTGTACCTCCAAGGTGTATAGAAAATTTAGACTGATGGGCTTCTTGTAATAGTTCTTTTCTCAAGTCTGTATTTGTAGGAACCACTAATCTCTCCTAAAAACGTATACCCCTATCTGTACCCTTACAAAACCCTGTCTTTGTACACAATCCCTGAGTTACTGTATCCCCTTCTTGGGCCTTGAGGACTATTTCTACAAAAGCTTATTTAATGGTGATGTTTGTAAGTATAGCTCTTGTTTGTCTACTTAATGCATCAGCGACTATGTTTGCTTTTCCAGGATGGTAATGGATGGAAAAATCATAGTCTTTGATGTATTCCATCCATCTCCTTTGTCTCATATTCAAATCAGCCTGAGTGAAGATATATTTGAGACTTTTATGATCTGTGAATACACTGAATTTTTCTTCATACAAATAATGTCTCCAAATTTTTAATGCAAACACTACAGCTGCTAATTCCAGGTCATGTACTGGATAATTTATTTCATGTTTCTTCAATTGTCTAGATGCATATGCAATGACCTTCCCATTTTGCATCAATACACTCCCTAACCCCTTGCCTGAAGCATCACAATATATTTCGTATCCCCCACTTCCTGATGGCAATGTCAATACTGGTGCTGTAGTTAACCTGTTTTTTAGCTCTTGGAAACTATTCTCACATTCTTCTGTCCAAGTGAACTGTACCCCTTTTCTAGTTAACGAAGTCAAAGGAAGGGCTATACGAGAAAATCCTTGAATAAATCTATGGTAATATCCTGCCAAACCCAGAAAACTATGTATTTCTGTTACAGTCTTAGGTTTTTCCCAATTCATTACTGCTTCAACCTTGGCGGGGTCTACTTCTACTCCATTCTTGGAAATTACATGACCCAAGAAATTGATCTTCTCTAACCAGAATTCACACTTACTAAATTTACCAAACAGTTTATGAAGTCTGAGGGTATTTAGTATAATTTGTAAGTGTTCTTGATGTTCTTCCATACTGGTAGAGTAAATCAGTATATCATCAATAAATACAATTACGAATTTGTCTAAGAATTCCTTATAGATTCTGTTCATGAGATCCATAAACACTGCAGGTGCATTGGTCAGCCCAAAAGACATGACTAGAAACTTGTAATGCCCATACCGAGTTCTGAATGCTGACTTGGGTATATCTTCATCCTTAGTACGCAATTGTTGATATCTTGATCTAAGGTCGATTTTTGAAAAGACCTTAGTAGATTGGAGTTGATCAAAGAGATCATCAATGCGAGGTAAGGGATACTTATTTTTCACTGTGACATTGTTCAACATTCTATAGTCCATGCACAATCTCATAGATCCATCCTTCTTTTTCACAAATATTACTGGTGCTCCCCATGGTGAACTACTTGGTCTAACAAACCCTTTGTCTAACAATTCTTGTAGCTGACCCTTCAATTCTTTCAATTCTGTTGGGGCCATCCTATAAGGTGCTATAGAAATTGGAGTTGTACCAGAAATTACTTCAATGGTAAACTCAATTTCTCTATGTGGGGGTACTCCTGGAAGCTCTTCTGGAAAGACGTCTGGGAATTCTCTGACTATGCCAATTTCTGTTATCTTGGGTTGTTTCACATCCAAAGCAACAACTGTTGCTAAAAATGCCTGACACCCTTTGGACATGTGTTTGACAGTCTTCATAGCTGAAATAATGGATTTGTCTAAGTCATGTTGTTTCCCATATAGTACTACTACTTCCTCACCAGGTATGCTAAATGTGATTTTCTTTTTGTGACAATCCATAACTACCCAGTATTTTGCTAACCAGTCCATACCCAGTATGATATCAAAGTCCACCATGTTCAGTAAAATGAGGTCTACATCTCTTCTTTTTCCCAGTACTTCTATTGGTACATTATGAAGGTATTCTTGTAATCTAACTGTTTTACCCACTGGAGTTGTTACATCTAGATTGAATCCCCAGTTTTTCATTGGCAATTGTATACTAGATGCAAATATGTAAGATATAAAGGAATACGTAGATCCAGAATCAAACAACACTTTGGCATGGTTGTCAGATACAAGTAATGTACCTTCAATTACAGCATTAGACGGTCCAGCCTGGCCATCAGTGAAGCAAATATCCTTCCTTGGTGACGAGGAATATTGTCTGATTTCGCCTTCTTAATAGCTAATGGTTTGTTGCAGTTTGCAGAGATATGCCCGAATTCTCCATAATTAAAACATCTGATCGGAGGTCGTTGTTGTATCGGAGTGGGACACATATTTCCAGGATGGAATCGTCTACATTTTGGACAAGGCCTTCTTTTTATATGATTCCCTTGATTTTTGGGGGGTTTGAAATTGTTGAAAGGTCTCTTGCCCTTCTGAAAAGGCCTTTGGTTGTAGTTTCCTCCTCCAAACTTAATGGTTTGAGTCTTCTTGAATTCTTCTTCAAACCTAGAAGCCATCTCTACACAATCGGCCATAGTGGTGGGTTTAGTACCCATCACTTTCACCTTCAGTGCTGGCTGTAGTCCCTCCATAAATCTATCCACAGTGTGCCTTTCGGTGTCACACATATGTGTAGCAAATCTCTTTAATTGGGTGAACTTATTATCATACTCCACCACTGATAGGTTCCCTTGTTTAAGTTCTAAGAATTCTTTCTCCTTCCTTGATTTTACATGGGTAGGAAAATACTTAGTATTAAAAACTTCTTTGAATTCCTCCCAAGTAGTCTCATTAGAATTTGAGAAGAAGGTGTTGTTGGCTGATCTCCACCAGAAAGCAGCATCCTGTTTTAATAGGTATGTAGCAAATTTGACCTTCAATTCTGGAGGAGTACGTAATACATCAGATGTTCTTTCTACTTCGTAGATCCATTCCTCTATCTTTTCAGCTTCACCCTTGCCATTATATCTAATCACCATCTTCTGAAATCTTTGCAACATTTGGTCAATCTTTTCTGGTGCTAATGGAGAATTGCAAACTTCCTCACTTGGTACAAGGGAAGATTGGCCCTGTATTGGTGTAGGAATATCTGGTGTTGGTGTATGGGGTCTAACTTTAGGCTGAGCTTGTGCCTGCATACTAGGAACTTCAACTGGAGGTGATGAACTTTGGGGTAGTTGAATATTAGGAATAAGGTTCCTCAATACTCTTGTTAGCATTTCTTCCATATTGCTCATTGATAATTCCTCCATATTGTTTTCTGAAGTACCTTGAGCTGTCTACCTTGTAACTCTCTTGGGCGACATCTGCTCATAAACCAAAATTTCTATAAGTATTCCTTATACTATATCTATCTTAATCTAAATTTGGATTGTCAATTCTCCCTTGGACATATTGGGATTGTATTATGACTGGATGAATGCTCTGATACCAACTGTGGTGACCCAGGTTTTTATAACACATTTTATAATACATTTTGTAAAATATAGGAACCTTAGAGTAAAAAAATTTCGCAAACCAAAGCATCAGAAATTCTTTTCTTAAGAATTTGTTTTGTAAAACCAAAGTCACCACCTCATATATAACATAAGTAGAATTTTGTATAAGATAAAATTCCATTGAAGGAATATACTTTTATTAAACTTCAGGATCCATCCAGTGGTTCACAGTACACAGCCCATTGTATCCTTACAATACTTGTCCAAATATACAATCCAAATTACAAAGTTCAAAATTCAATACAAATTCTAATACAATGTTTCAAGGGATATACCCTGATTACTTATTCTTCAGTTGTTCTTCAAGTCTTGAGCTCCTAAGTCTCCTTCTCTATATCTGAGATATTGTAAACATTCGAACATTTACAATATCTCAGCAAGCTATGCTTGATAGGGGATAAGAATGTAAGTTTTGACAGTATAATCTCAATATTCAAGTATCCCATAATTCGTTCTATCATAAACACATTCATTAATAACTATTAGTTATAAGGACATCTCATTTCCTTGTCATTTGTGTTCACCTTTATACATACATATTGTATAAGGAAAAATCCGTTAAAAATGTAAAATAATCAAGAATCATTTCTATACAAAGCTTATCAACTCCTTTCATTATAAGAGATTTGTATCTCAGCCAGTTACTATACAGGGAATTTCCCTTCTTGGGAAAAATATTGGTAATATACAATTACCTGACATTTCATCATGTCATCCCTTAAGGCATTTCACTATGCCAATTTCATATGCATCATAATGCAAAATAATCAAGGACTACTATGCTTGCAGTCTGATCCGTACAGCGCGCCCGGATAACTATTCAATAATCCACTTATACCATTCTCAGTGGAAATTACAATATCCATGTCCATATGGGAGGACCATGGCTATCACAGTGGTGGCCTTCCCATAAATGCCCCACCCGACTTTTAGCCTTTCTTAGGCTTGGTATTCAATATCATCAAGTTTCAGAGAGTGGGTGGCCAAATCCTCTTAACTCTCCTAGCATAGCATCCCCAGGCCTATGCCTATTTAAAATAAAACCACAAGCCTCCAAGCTTGTATGTAAAATAATACTTATACATATCAGACTATTTGTCTATTTATCTAGGACTGGAATATTTTCTACTTTCCTATTCACTTAGGGTTGTTCTTAATTCTCAACTTGACCATTTAATACTTATTTTCCTCATCATTTGGTTGGATCATATTTCAATTTGAGGTATTTACGTTAATATATTGGTATCATACATGTCAATACTTCAAAACATAAGATCATGTATTAGACATGTATCTTTATGTAAAGGCATTCTTAATAATCCACCTACCTCAATAAGGTATTCTTACTCCTTGAAATCTGCCATAGTCTCGATCAACATATATCTGTCAAATCATATGTATAATGTCATTTTTCTAATCAAGGGTACATACTACATGGTCTTTTGATCATCCTTATGTAAGATGATCTGAATCTTTCTTTCTTGAATATCCTATATCTATGGGTTTAATATCATGTATACAAATACTATCTATATCATACATAACATTCTAATTTACATTGATGTTTCTTTTTCCTTATTGTTTTTGATCATACAAGATCTCATCTTGTTTGATCATCCTTATCTCACTTACTATTTTTATTAGGGTTAGATAATTTGCTATCTTTTTATGTTCTTATTATTATTCAACCAGTTAGTGTCTTACTTGGTTGAAGATAATTTATTTCTTCATATCACTAGACAACTCCTCCTTATTTTAGGATGACCAGTACTTACCAGTTAAAGTCTGCTCAAAAAGTGGTTAATACAACCCTCATGTAAGGAGGCGTTTAGACCTCTCTTACGTCAATGGGAGGTGAGGAAAAAGCACTTGGTTCTTGTATACCCCCTATAACCACAATGTTCAGAGTCCACTAGAGTGGTACTAGCTCAACCTTTTGTAATGACCCCAATTTTTGTAATATTAAAATCCCATGAAAAGTTCAGTTTTAAAGGTAAGGGCATTTTGGTCATTTCACTAGTCGCCTTGACTAAACCCAGAAATTTGGTCCTACAAGTGGTTCCATTGATGCGTCTTGGAAAAAGAAATCCAACAAGACCAAAATCACCCAAAACGGAGTTAAAATGAGAAAGATATGGCCCTTTGAAGTTCAGGGGCAAAACTATAATTTTTACAAATATGGGTTTAGTGGCAAAACACAGGGGCCCGTTTTGATACGGGCACCCTTCATCTTCAACCTCCTAGAGGTTTCTAGAACAGCGGTGTTTCAAGGAAAAACCACCTCCATTCTGGAGGTTTCTCCACCGCCATTCAAAGGCGGTTAGAACCCCTCCAAAACCCTCTTTAAAAGCCCTATAAATAGAGCTCTTGGGTGCCTCTAATGGCAGCCCAAAACCTTGGAGAAAACCAGTCGTGAAGCAGTGACCTAGAGGGGAAAACAAGGAGAAAAACCCAGCAACAAGCCAGGTACATCCGAGATCGCTCAAAACCCATCTCCCCCATAGTTCCAAGGTCAGTTTCCCTAGGTTTTTGCTTGAAAATCCATGGAGAATAGGCCTCTAGGGAGCCACCAAGGACCCTGGGACGTCCCCAGGGCTGCACTGGTTTGACAGGGTCGAACCAGGGTGACCTGAGGATGACCCAGGTCCCTAACGAGCGGGACGATCCAATAGGAACATCCCACGTCGACCGGTATCGACCTCTATTTGAAAAACCAAACGGGCGCGTCCAGGGATGCGCTCACAAAAGAGAGAAAAGGCGGAAACGTTCTACGCGTCTGCAGACGCGCCCGTTGAGGCGCACACCACAGACGCTCAGCGCACTAGCAGCGCGATGTTTTTGGTTCCTTAAGGAAGCTCGAGCGCACGACGCAGTCGCGCAGCGCCCTAGCATTCTGTTTCTTTCGTTCTTAAGACTCGATGTACACACGACACTAAAATGCTTATAACTTGAGATCTAGAGCTCCGATTGAGGCACTACAAAAGGCGTTGTGTCCGTCTCGACGACACAGACACATGCAAACTATAAAATCCCTGATCGAGGCCCAATAAAAGGTGGGCATGACCCTTAGAATAGGATGGTGGCTCGTGGCCACTAGAACTTTGGAAAACTGAGGATACCAAGGCCCAATTAGGACCTTAGGACACCCATAGGCATAGGGATGGACCCCTAATGCCTAAGTAATAAGATCCAACTACTCTAAACCCATAAAAGATAGGCTAAACTAACCTTGAGTCCCCAAACCATGTTCAGGAGCGTATGAGGACAAAAGGGTTAACGCGACCTAGTCAAGTAGGTGCTCTATCACTATTAGATTCTTTTAAAAGATCTATTATTGTTTTGAGAACATATGTTATAAGTATATGACTTGTTCAGCATGACTTGATTCAACATGCATATGATAAACATTTTGTACATAAACATGTTTTGTAAATGATTGCATTTACATTATGCACATATATGTTTTGCAAACAAGTGCATACATTGCATGATTTAAGTACTTGCAAAGATTGCATGTCCTTGAGGGTTGCCAAAAGACGCTGGAGTGCCGAGGGCCAAGCAGTTGTGAGGGACCCCAAGAGGATTGGTTTTGAAAAGGGGTTTTTGCTTGTCTGCATGATAAGTGTAGCCTTAGCCGATGAGGACGGGCTGATGAGGGCAGGCCGATGAGGGCGGGTCGATGAGGGCGGGCCGATGAGGGCGGGACAAAGAGAGCTGACAGGCTTCTAGGCTGGCAGGCTTCTAGACTGTCAGGATTCTAGGCAAGGTTATGACTTTGAATGCGAGACTAGCATTGCATGCATGTTTTGCAACCGATTTCATAAATTGCATGATTTACGACGAAGAAGTGTCATATGCCCCGTGGAGGTATATAATCCTGTGTCCCTAGGTACCTGGGGACCACACGGCGGTGAGGTCGTGGGCATAGTGGGACCCTATGGTTTCGTTGATTTATGTGCATTGCATATGGCATGATATAAGGTTGTCAACCATACCATGATAGATATCCATGAGTTGGATTCAGTTGAGCATCTGATGCATATTTTTACGATTATGATATATGATTACTTTCGACTTCGATTATGATATTTCTTTAAGTCGTCAGTATCCCGATTTGACAGTGGCTTTTAATGTCGATATTGAACGTGATTATTCGAACAACATGCATATGTTTTTATGAGCACATGATTTTAAAGATCGCATGCATTATAAAACTAGTAGTGATAGACTCCTACTGAGTATAGTATATACTCACCCTATCCTTAACATTTTTTAGGATGATTCCATCCATGAGTAGAGGACATCTATGTTAGTGCTACAAGCAAGTGAATCAAAAAAGAAACACTTATATATGTAAGTAAATTCTCAACCCTTTGGACATGTATTTTTATTTAATTACAGTTGGGCTGTGTGCTGTGACTAGACAGACCTAGGGAAAAGCATTTATGACTTCTAAAGCTGTTCAAAAACTACCTTAGTTGTTGTGAAAGCAAATGACACTCGGGGTTTTCAAAATGAATTCCAAATAAAAGATTTTTCCGCTGCATTGCATTGTTTCTCAAATAGGGATCCCGCCTTAGGAATTTAGATTTTTCATTTAAAAATGTGTGAGAAAACCCGAGTCGTCACACCTTTGACAAGGTTCCTATGAGCTCTTTACCTTAAGTCCCTTCTCTAATTGATTTTAATTAATTTCCATGGATATGCACAATGTCATCCATGGATGTTCATTATTTTCCTACTTTGGGCCAAGGAAATGATAAATCATTCCTTATATTGTCCTACTAACTATAGCCCTTATTAAGTCAAAATAATTCATTCATCTTAGTTGTCCATGAATTTCTATATTTCATTAGTTTACATTTTTGGTGATTTATGCTCCTTATATCTTAACAATTACTTAACAATTGAATAAAATTTGACAATAAGTAAATCATCAACTTGAAAGCATAAATCAAATATAAGTTTAACAACTATAAACTAACATTCTTCCTATGAACGTAACTTAAGCTAGTGAAATAAAACTAACATGATCTTAAGTTATGAAACACATCTTCTATCATAATGAAATCATGTTTAAATCCTAATTTACACTAACATGATCCTAAGATATGAAATCTACTAACAAATTACTCATTTAGGGCATATCATACTAAAATTTAAAGATTACACTATCATGCTTTCTAACTTAGAACATAAATCACATTTACACTTCTATATCTAATAAAAGACAATTAAAACTTAAAACATAAATCACATTTACACTTCTATATCCAATAAAAGATAATTAAACTAATTTTATTAAGATTATTATAAACCTTTAAATATGATCCAACCATTAGATCTTAGGTGTTTTCCTTTAGATTAAGGGTTTTAATTACCTTTAGGGCTTTTAATCCATTAAGATCCAAAAATCATATCCACTTGATTTTGTCACATTTCATTCATGATCTAACTGGATTCCATCATAATATCATCCCTTTAATCCATCCCAAGGATCTGATCATACTTGATCTCATTGATTAAGTGGGTCCCTTTGTATTTTTTTTTAAGGGTTTTTCTACCATAAAGGGTAGATCCCCTATTTTATCAATGATCTATCCAAATTAACCATAGATATTACTTTATTACATTACTATATCATCACTAAAATAAATTTCCATGATTTGATCACCTCAGATCTTGAAGATCTTAGAAATTGGACACTTATTTCCAAAATATAGAATAATTCAAAAATAATTTTTAGAAATATTATGACTTCATTAGAAACTAGACATTACAAGGTTTCCACAGCTTCTTTCTGATCTCAATTTGGAGTTCATATGACTCCACAATCTTAAATTGAAGTTTACAGCCGTTCCTAGGGTCTAGATTTGATCTGAGCCCAATAGAATTAATCTCTCTCAATTGAGGGTCCAAACCTTGTTAGATTTTCTTGAAAATTGTACCCATGGGGTTTTTGACCCTTCTGGATTGATTGGAAAGCTCAGAATTTCCATATGGGCTCTCTATCACCATAAATTGAAGGGTCTGGTATTTGCTTTATTTTTACCATTTTTCATTCAAATTAAATTACAGAAAAATAAAATTACACTAAAACATAATAAATATATATAGGAAGTAGTTGCACCTACCTGATTGGAGAAAAACAATATAATTGATGCCCAATTTGAGAGAATTACCAGTTGATGATAATATAGCCCGATTATCCACCTTTTTGTGATTTTCTGTTGTTGGAACCGTTGGATCTTGAAATTGATTTGGGGATTTTCTATATACTATAGTATAGGATGTTATGGACGGTGAAATTAATGAGATTCTTCCTGGAACGGAGTGCCTAATTGAATTTAGGTCTCTTGTTCCAATTAGAAAGAGTAGAGAGAAATAAGGAAAAGAGAGTTTGGGGAGGGATGAAGGGGAATTTGGGGCTGAAATTCTAGGGAGGATTTGGAAATTTCATGGTTAAGGTTGTGAAAATTTTTGGAAAATTTTGGGACATATTTATAGCCAAATTTGAATTTTTTATCATTTCTTTTGATAAGATATTTTATTACTTTAGAATTTTTAATTACTAATGCATTCTCCATTCCCACTACAATCTCCACTACCAGAAATAATGCACTGAGCAATTATTGGTGCTTCTAGAATGTTGGCCCACTTTGTGGGCCCCACTTTTATGTGAAAAGACCTTTTTGCCCTTTTAACTCCAAAATTGGAGAATAATAGGCAATATTTGTCTGAACTCGGAATTGAGCGTACTTAGTGGCGTTGGAATCATATTTCTAAGTAATTCATGAATATTGAGGTCTTATTTCTTGGATAGGGGATATGGGTAAAATTACCATTTTACCCCCAAATGGAAAAATTAATGAATTTTCATTTTAACTCAGAATTGAACGTACTTAATGTTGTTTCGATCAGTTTTCCAAGTACATCCATAATTTCTATGTTTTAATTTATAATATAATCTCTATAAAAAGAGAATTTTCAATAACCTAATATTCCAGCCTAGAATTTCTAAAAATTCAAACTTTATTAATTTTCCTAAATAATTTACAAAAATTCGGGGTCATTACACATCCATTGTGGAGGTGAATGAGTTGTTGAATATTGTGTCATTACTGAACACTTCTCAATGGCAAGCTAGAGTACAAACCCTTATAGAGCCTGAAATACTAATTAAGCCTCTAAATGTAGAGGACATGGATGATTGGGACTTACCAACCCTATTTGATCAAACATCAAATAATAATATAGGCCCAATTAAAAACCTACATATTCTAGGTAAATAGGAAGAAGAAGAGTTTGTTGATGCACTAACCCTACATCAACCTACTCTAAGGTACACTTTAGAAGATAATCAGGGTTTAAACAAAACCATGTCCCTACTACTAGTAATACAAGGACAACCTATTAGGGAAGGGCAGAGTCATCTTATACCCCTATTTCTGGATAATGTAAGGGAAATGGAGAAAAAAGATGAATTGACTATAATGGCCATTGTTCTCCCTCAAATTGGTCAAGAATGGGATAGTTCATCTCTAATTGATCCCAAGCAATTCATTATGGGTCAAGATGTTATTGTATTACTACCACCTCAATTTTTGAGGTGGAGGAATTATATTGACTATTGTGAAATACTGAAAAGGAGGGATCATCGATATGATTCTCCACACTTTAAAATCGAGGTGATCTACTGTGTTATATTAGACTACCATGAGATTCTGAAACGGCATGAGAAATCTTACTAATTCATTATTAGGGTTACGATTAGAAAATACTGGTTGAGCTAGCTAAGTCTAGATTTAGATGGTTAGGTTCGTTATAGGCTATGTTTGGCTGAAGATGTAAAACTTAGCACTCACTGGATGGCAACCTAAGATTTTCTTTACAAAGTCTTATTATTCTACATTAGCCTTTCATCATTTAAGATTCTTGTGGTTCAAAACATTGAGGATAATGTTTAGTTTAGGTTGAAGGGTGTCGAAATAAGATTTTTGAGTTTTCTTTCATTTGTGAAAAGTTTTGAAATTTTTTTTAAAGTTTCTTTATAAATATGAGAATTTAATTTTTTTACATATTCAGCTATCTTATGAACTTTAGATAATTAATAGAGTTGCATACAATTAGTACACTATTTGAAACATTAATTGAACAAAATAGCTATATATAGTTTAAGTTGAAGAGAAAATATAACTTAGAGATCCTAAAGAAGATCTATGGAGACATAACCTAAGTCAATTTTAAGCCATTCTTCCTTTTCTGAGGGTTATACAAAAATTCAAAATTTTCTTTAGCAAACACTATTTCTTAGTTGGTCTCATTATTCTTCATCTTAGTCAACTATTAAGAAATCACAAAAAGACTATACTATATATCTCTTAAGTTTATGATCATTCGTAAGTCATATGAAACCTAGGCAATGATAGAGGCCATCCTTATTAAACCCAGAACCTTTAGCCTTCCTGTGTTATTTTCCACTAGTTAACCCATTGAGACTTTAAAATATAAGCCTTCTTCTTTGTTAGCTAAATAACCTTTACCTACATTGAACTCCTATAATATATCCATTACCTAATTATTTTGGAAATATGTAGAAAAGATTAAAGAACATCTTGAAAAGTATGAACAATAGAATTTAAGATATGGACATCAAAAAGGTGAAAAAGAAGAAAAAAGTTCAAAAGGGCCATATGCAAAGCCAAGAGAAAATGAAAAAAAGATAGTCATGAAAAAAAAAGAATGTTCACTCTTGCTAGGGAAAATGGAAAAGTTGTGAATACATTGATAGAAGACCTTTACATATTTTCCAGACAACCTTTATGTACCTTTATATCCATTCTTTTGATAACCCTTACACAAGCCTATGTTTCATCCTAATACAAGTTCTAACTTGATCCTAGGAGAAGTATGGCTTGGATAGGTTGTAAATGAATAGGGAGTTTGGTAGAGTGTAACATTCTTAGTTGTTGATATCCTTTCATGAGACCATTAACATTCTTTTTAAGTTATCATTCTTATGTATGGAAGATATGAGATTTTTGGATTTGATGAAACAATATTCTACTCATATATTAATGAGAGATTTACACCTTTCTAAGTGACTTCTTTCTAAGAGACAAGTATATCCTGTGAGAATTGAAGTTAAAGCATACATTAGAACGGTAATTTAGGTTATATTTGACATGGAGGCTATAATTATATATTAGCTATAGCACACCATCACCTACCAAAGTTTAATGAAATAATGGGACATCTTTAGCATAAGGGTAGGATCTTAAACCTTTTTGTTGATCTCTATTAGTAGGCTAAAGGTAAATATTTAATATGAGCTACATAGAAGAAAATTTTCTCAAATGAATAAAGGAATTTCATAAAATATTTGAGAATTTTGTAGTATATTCACAACAAACCCTCATGAGGCCTAATCATCCACTAGAGGTAACCTAAGGGTTTAAGGGCTTGTTGCATATGCTAAATGCAATAGTGAGTACCTATGAAAGTGGCACTTTGGATTTGGGACTAGAAAAGTTCTGGTTAGGAGGGGTGTGATGAGTGTCTAATTTTGCATAAAAACCACCCAATTAGTTACCCATGTAATACAAATTATAGGGATAAATTAGGTTTTTTCAACAAAAATCACCAAAAATCGTAACACATGCTTTTTTTACTTAATGACTCAAAATTTTGATATTTTGTAAGTCTAGAAGCTTATTTGAGGTAATTATGTGAATAATCATAATTTTTAGGATTTAATTAGAGTTTTAATTTTTTGTAGGAAGTGAGATGGTGATCCAAAGGCCAAGATCTATGGAGATGAAATTAGAAGACCATAGGGTCCAACTATGCCCATGACCTCGCCGCCGTGTGGTCCCCGGGTACCTGAGGACACTCGGTCATAGCCTCAACGGGGCCTATGACATGTCTACCCAGTGTCGTGACTGTAATGACTCCAATTTTGTACTATTGAAATTCCAAGTTTAGCAATGAAAAGTTCAGTTTTAAAGAAAAGGGCATTTTGGTCATTTCACTAGTTTCCTTAACTAAACCCAGGAATTTGGTCCTAAAAGTGTTCCATTAGATGCATCAGAAAAAGGAATCCAACGAGACCAAAATCACCCAAAACGGAGTTAAAATGAGCAAGATATGGCCCTTTGAAGTTCAGCGGCAAAATTGTATATTTCACAAAATGACTTAACTTGAAAAACACAGGTGCCTGTTTTGATATGGGCACCCCGTCGTCTTCAACCTCCTAGAGGTTTCTGGAACGGCGGTGTTTCAAGAAGAAACCACCACCGTTCTGGAGGTTTCTCCACCGCCATTCAAAGGCGGTTAGAACCCCTCCAGAACCCTCTTTAAAAGCTCTATAAATAGAGCTCTTGGGTGCCTCTAATGGCAGCCCAAAACCTTGGAGAAAACTCATCGTGGGACAGTGACCAAGAGGGAAAAATGTGGAGAGAAAACCACCCATGGGGCAGGTATGCTCAAAAACTCCCCAAACCCATCTCACCTATAGTCTTAGGCTCAATTCCCCTAAGTTTTTGCATGAAAAACCATGCAAAACGGAGCCTGGGAGCGCCATCAAGGACCCTGGGACGTCCCCAGGGCCGCACTAGTTCGACAGGGTCGAACCAGGGTGACCTGAGGATGACCCTGGTCTCTAACGGGCGGGACGATCCAATAGGAACGTCCCACGTCGACGCAGGTCGACGCCCGTTAAAGGGACAAACGGGCGGAGTTGTCGTGCACGTCTGCAGACGCGCCCGCTGAGGTGCTCGCTGCAGACGCGCAGTGCGCTAGCGCACGTCGAATTTTTGTTGCTTAAGGAAGCAGGGCGCATGCCGCTGACGTGCAGCGCCCTAGCATTCCGACTTTTTGTCTTTAAATACTCTATGTACATACAACACTAAAACGCTTATAACTTGAGATCTAGAGCTCCGATTGAGGCGCCGCAAAAGGCGTTGTGTCCGTATCGACGATGCGGACACATCCAAACTATAAAATTCCTAATCAAGACCCAATAAAAGTAGGGCATGATCCTTAGAATAGGATGGTGGCGCGTGGCCACTAGAACTTTGGAAAACTGAGGATACCAAGGCCCAAGTAGGACCTTAGGACACCCATAGGCATAGGGATGGACCCCTAATGCCTAAGTAATAAGACCCAACTGCTCTAAACCCATCAAAGATAGGTTAAACTAACCTTGAGTCCCCAAACCATGTTCAGGAGCGTACGAGAACAAAGGGGTTAACGCGACCTAGTCAGGTAGGTGCTCTATCACTATTATATTCTTTTAAAAGAACTGTTGTTATTTGAGAACATATGTTTTAGATATATGACTTGATTTGCATATGATTTGCATGAATTAATTCAGCATGCATGTTAAATGCATTGTACATAGCCATGTTTTGAAATGACTGCATATACATTATGAACATATATGTGTTGCAAACAAGTGCATGCATTGCATGATTTAAGTACTAGCAAAGATTGCATGTCCTTGAGGGTTGCCAAAAGACGCTGGAGTGCCGAGGGCCAGGTAGTTGTGACGGACCCAAGAGAGGACAAGTTTTAACAAAAGGTTTTGACTTATCTTATGTGATTTGGGCAAGTAAGCCCGTGGGTGCTATGCCGAGGGGTCTGGGTTGGCCACCCGACCTCTACCACTAATAGGTGGATGGGTACCACGCCCAAAAAGAGGCAAGTCCCTACGTCGACTGCATGTGGTACAGGGGGCTACCACTGGTGTCACAGCACTAGGTCGGCATGTCATAAGCCCCGTGGAGGCTATGACCAAGTGTCCTCACGTACCCGGGGACCACACTGCGAGGAGGTCGTGGGCATAGTGGACCCTATGGTTTGATGAGTTATGTGCATTTCATATAGCATGATATGAGGTTGGTCGACCATACCATACTAGAGGTCCATGAGTTGAACTCCATGATGCATCTATTGCATATCATGATGTCATCATATATATATGATACGTTCAGTTTTGGATTATGTGATCTTTTAAGTTATGAGAATTTCAGTTGATTATGGATTCTTATACTGATATTGAACTCGAGTATTCAAACATACGCATGTTTTGAATTTCAGTTGATTATGGATTCTTATACTAATACTGAACTCGAGTATTCAAACATACGCATGTTTTGAATGAGCATATGATTTTGAAACATCTCATGCATTTATAAAACTAGTAGTAATAGGCTCCTACTGAGTATATTATATACTCACCCAATCCTCAACATTTTTCAGATACAAAGTAAATACTTAAGGGCAAGGGACATTTGTACTAGGAGATACAGGCTAAGTACAAGTAAGTAAACCCCTATCTTATCTTTCAATGTTACTTGATTGTAGTTACTCTCTAATAGCTGGGGCTTTGACTAACACTTTCTTGGGAACAATATTGATTTAAAACTTTGCCATGGCTAAATAGATTGAGAATGTGTTTTCACACTCGGGGTTTTTATGAAAGGTTGTTTTCCAAATGAAAAAGATTTTCATGCATTTCATATTTATAAAACAAGAGATCTCGTCTTTTTATCAACATTGCATCATATAAAAACCCAGGTTGTGACAGTGACACCAATGGTAGCCCCCTGTACCACATGCAGTCGACGAAGGGACGTTGCCCTTTTTGGGCATGGTACCCATCCACCTAATAGTGGTAGAGGCTGGAGGCCAACCCAAACCTCTCGGCATAGCGCCCACGAGCTTATCAGCCCAAATCATATCAGACCAAACAAGCGAAAACCACTTTTTCAAAACCTATCCTCTTTGGGTCCCTCACAACTGCCTACGTAGCATCTTTTGGGCACTCCAGCGTCTTTTGGTAACCCTCAAGGACATGCAATCTTTCAAAAACTCAATGCTCACAAATCATACAATGTATGCAATTGTTTACAAAACATATCTATGCATAATGTATATGCAATTATTTGCAAAACATATCTATGCATAAAGCATTTATCATATGTATGCTGAATTAAGTCATGCTAAACAAGTCATATACTTAAAACATGTATTCTCAAAACAATCATGGCTCTTTTAAAAAGTCTAATAGCGATAGAGCACCTACCTGGCTAGGTCGCGCTAACCCCTTTGTCCTTGTATGCTCCTGAACATGGTTTGGGAAATCAAGGTTACTTTGGCCTATCTTTTATAGGTTTTAGAGTGGTTGGTCTTACTACTTAGACATTAAGGGTTCATCCCCATACCTATGGGTGTCCTAAGGTCCTAATTGGGCCTTGGTATCATCAAGTTTACAAAGATTTAGTCGCCCCGCCCCACTATCATAGTCTAAGGGTCGTGCCCACCTTAGATTGGGCCTTGATAAGATATTTTATTATTTGGATGTGTCCGCGTCGCCGACATAGACACAATGCCTTTTGCGGTGCCTCAATTAGAGCTCTAGATCTCATGTTATAGCCTTTTTTTGTGCCGAGTGTACATAAAAGGGTCAAACGAAGCAAGGTGGGAGCCTAGGACACTAACGCGTCCCACGTTAGTAACATGCACCTCAGCGGGCGCGTCTGCAAATGCGCTGGATTTCCTGACCAACATTTTCATTTGCGGGGGCGTCCACGGACACGCCCGCTGGTTTCTCTCTAATGCGGACGACGTGTTTCGTTCAGTGGGGAGCGTTTCATTCATTGGGGGACCGGGGCGTCCTCGGGACACCCTGGTTCAACCCTGTCGGCCCGTTTTTGCATGATTTTTCATGTAAAAACTTAGGGAAACTTAGCCTAGGACTAATGGGAAGACGGGTTTGGAGGGATTTTGGGCATACCTGGCTCGTTGCTGGGTTTTTCTCCATGTTTCTCCTGTTGGTTGCTTTTCCAAAACAGGTTTTTCTCAAGCTTTTGGGCTGCCATTAGAGGCGCCCAAGAGCTTTATTTATAGAGCTATAAGAGGGTTCTGGAGGGGGCTCTCACCGCCCTTGAATGGTGGTGGAGAAACCTCCAGAATGGTGGTGATTTCTCCTCCAATCACCGCCGTTCTAGAACCCTCTAGGAGGTTGAAGAAGGGGGGTGCCCGTATCAAAACGGGCCCTTGTGTTTCTTAGGCTAAATCCGTTTTTTAGTGAAAATTACATTTTTGCCCCTGAACTTCAAAGGGCCATGACTTGCTCATTTTAACTCCGTTTTAGGTGATTTTGGTCTTGTTGGATTCCTTGTTCCAAGACGCAGCTAATGGTACCATTTTAAGGACCAAATTTCTGGGTTTAGTTAAGGTAAATAGTGAAATGACCAAAATACCCTTATTTCTAAAAAGTGAACTTTTCATTGCTAACTTGGGATTTCAATGTTACATTCTAAAGATTCTTTTTTTTTTTTTTTGGATGCTACAAGAGGGTTATGAAATTTTGAAAGATTAGGAAAAGAAGAGGATTAAAAATGGTCTTCAAACTTGGGAAAATGGAAATAATTTGAAAGTGTAGTTTAGAAAATGAAATGAGAAAATTGAAAGGTTAATTTGGAAAATGAATTTTGATGTTGGAACGTGCCTTGGAAACATGAAATTATAAGTAAAAAATTGGAAAATAGAAAGTGGAAAATGAGAAATGTCTTAGAAAATTAAGAGTAGGAGTTTTGAAATTAGAATTGAAAATGATAATTTTAGAAATTAAAATTTTGAGACTTAGAATAAGCTTCAATTTTTTTGTTTTAAGGTGGATTTTGAAAAATGCATTGGAAATTTTTTTTCTAAAAGAGAGACAAATGGGAATGGAAAATCCTAAAATTGGAAAGTGAAATGGAATTTGCAAGTTTGAATTCCAAACTAGTGAATGGAGAGTTGGAATGACGTTGGAATATTTTTGAAAATTAACCTTTTGGATAAGGGACATATGAAAAAAATTTACTTGGAAAGGGAATTTGGAAACTAAAAGTGAAGAGAGATTTGAAATTTGAAATTGAATTTGGAAATTGGAAAATAAACTTTTGATTTTAGAGGGTATAATTCATCTTATAATTTATTATTGAAGAAAAGGAACCTAAGATTAGGCGAGCCATCCTAATATTTAAGGTGTGTGTCCTTGACCATTGTGAGACATTCTAAGACTCTTCTAGGGTTTTCTACATGCACATAATCTTCATATGGGGTATGCAGGGGTTAAGGCTTGGTCCCCTTAGCAAAGGTTTCACTTATATACCTCATGGTAGTGGATCGAGGGTCACTTAAATGGCATTCATTAGTAGGTACATTGTTACTTCCTTCTTGTTACACTCAAGGTAAAAGGCTAAGCAATTAACCTTTTATCCATCCTGTGGTATCTCATATTTTAGGTTGCTTATTTTAAATTACTCTATACATGTAGACCTATTGGAGTATAGAAAGTGAAAGTATAGGTCAATCCTAAGAGGACTCAATCTTGGAGTTTTGGAATTTTAATTGAAATGTATTTTAAATTACCTGAACCTAGCCAATGAATGAGCAACAAATCATAAAAATACTAAAATAGAATCAATTATTTAAATTTTTAAAAGCTAAGCACACTAAGGCACATATAATCAGAATTAGTATCTTAGGTCTAATATTGCACATGTCAATAAAACACAATGGATTAAAAACATACAAAATTTTTCTGATAAAAACCTAATTTATATATTTTCTCAATCCAAGGGTTTCACCAAACTTGGTATATAGTTTTAGAGCATAACTTGTCTTTTTATTTGACGAGCACAAATTACTTAAGGATTTATATACTAGGGTAATTAAAATACCATAATAAGTTTCTAAACTATAGAAAATACGTCATATTTCATATCAAAAGAGTACTAACTCTATAAATTAAATTTTCAATCCTAGGAGAAATATTTTACCTTTTTTAGATAATCTAAGAATTTGTAATGTTTGGATATTCCTAAAATTAGAGTGGTTTCATCCTAACCTTAGGTGAAAACTTAGCTACTCATATTTGTTCTAGAACTTATACTAAAAATTATATTTAGAAATATATTCTAAAGGCAATTAAAATGCTACACTACAACTAATATAAAACAACTACTAAATAATGTTAAAACTAATGGGAGAATAATAGAAACAACTATTGTGATATTAAGTTAAAACTCGCACGTGAATGAATCAATTGTAACAATTCATGCGAGGAGATTGATCCCACGAGGAATGGAATGGATGTAATACTAGTGGTACCTATAAATTATATAACCTAGCCAAATTCTAAAGATCTTTTCCTAAACTAAACATGAAAAGTTAACACACAAAGATGGAATTATGCTACACTTAACAAATTTCTTAAAAACACAATTTCTAAAAAAAAAAAAAAAACAAAAGTTTTCTAGATTGGAACTTTCTAAAATTGCAATCTTTCCTAAATTGAAAACTTTCAAAAAATGAAATTCAGCAACTTCCTAACTCAAACATTCTAAGCATGAAATTTAGCACTTAATCTAAGAAAACATGCAACTAATGAACTTCCTAAACATGCAATTTCTAAAGAATGCAAATATACCCTTGGGAATGAAAACTTTACTAACTAACAAGCTAATCAAACAACATGTTAAACAATCTGAATCAAGACTAACATTCAAACACTAATTAAACTAACTTTTACTAATATGATTAGATTCAACTAACTTGAAATTCTACAACACCAAATCATTCCAAACCATGGGCACCAGTCATGGATTGTATGCATGGTATCAACATGATATGGGAAGTGCTTTTCATGCTTATTCAAACGAGCAATTAAAATAATGAACTGTAAACAACAAAGGACCTTCAAAATCGTGCATTCAACATTTTAAGTTGTATGCATGGTTTCCATAGGTCTTTAGTTGAATTGTTTAGGGCTTTAACACAAGGAATTCAATTAATCATCATACCATGAAATCAACATGCAACAAGTAAGCAATAAAGAATCATTATCATCCATCCATCAATCAAAAGAGATCCTTTAATCATCAATGTGTATTGAAAAGAAAGTGTAATAACCCAAATAAATAAATAATAATAGACGTTAAAATGGTAAGTACACGTGGGCCTACAGGGTGTGGGACCCATGATGAGGTTATAAAAGCCTGCCCTGTCTTTTGTACAGCCAAACTATTCCTCTCAGTTTTCGTGTTGACGACACAGGCAACGACTTGGAACTCCCCTATTAGGCACAAGCAATGATGATCTGACCATCACCGTCTACCATTTCCCTTTCTTTTCTTATAGTTTTCATCGTTTTAATGCCGAAAATGGTGTGGACTGCCGTTTTTCGGTGAAATAGTAGGTGTTATTATTCTTATTAAAGTAAACTAATGAAGCAGCATCAGATTGTGATCTGAACCATTCATCTTATGCACAGTAACAAGACAAACAAACCCATGAATTTTCATGGTGATCGGACGGCTAGGGATGCCAAAAACTCATAAAATAGTAGAAGGAGAGATTTTAGGGATGAGACAAAAAATCATATAAAAACACAAGATAAGGAGAGAGTTGGTTGAAAAGGTGCTTAAAAATGGGATCTACGCAAAAAACTAAACGAAACAGTACAAAAATCGCACCATTTGGATACCTGAGCGTCACCGGCGGCGACCGAGGTCTGACCGTCTTCTCCGAAAATGACACGCATCACAACTATCGCGCGCCACGTAGGTGCCACACAGACGCCACACGTGCAGATGGCACGCACGTGACGCACGACACCACGTGCGCAACACACAACGCCACACGACATCATGCGTACAGCAACAACGCGCCACGTGGGCTACACGCGACGCCACAAGCACGACACCCGAACTCCATGTGCACGAAAACAATGTGCTAGCACAGTGCACAGGCAAGCGCCAACTGTACGCGCACGTGCGACGTACAATTTTTTTTTTTGGATTTTGGGGTCCTCTGACCTGTCCATTTATAAAAACTTGATATTTAGGAGCTACAGAGGTCCAAATCGAGATCTGAAAGAGGCATTGCGACCGTATCGACAACGCGGACCTAGATGTGACTTGAAAATCTAAATATAAAATCCTTTTTAAGGGTTAAACCACTGAATGTTGTGAGATAATCTCAATCAGGCTGATCAATGGATGATCAGGCCTTAGATCTTGATGGTATACATCAAATGTGAGATAACCTACGGGATTAGAGGGACAAACATCATTGAATTGCCAAATGATGGAGAATTTATAATGTAACAGGTACATTAAAGTGCACAACGTGATACTTCCACGAGCTTGATTGGAGCACTACATTTATTGAGGTAGGTGATTACATTCAATTACTTCATGATTTCAGTAATCATGAGTGGATTTTTAAAGTTTTTGAGACATGTGTTTTATGTCTTCTCATGGCACATAAATAGATCCCTATTGTCATGCTGTAGCATGACATTTCAAATTGTTAATAACTATGTTTACATGGGATGCACTATCTTGACATGGGCTTTGATCGTATTTATTGGGATTAATTATAGCGCCTTTACATGATTTATATCTTGTCGATGATTTATGACGGGTGCTTTCACCCGGTGAGTACTATGCTAGGAGGGTTGTAGGGTTGGCCACCCGCCCTTTGACTTTGTGATGATGATGATTAGACATTGCCCTTGAGTGATACAGGGCCAGGTACGTAGGTGGTGGTATCATGGGTAGTCCCCCCCTACAGGTCCGTTCCTTCCATGGGGATGGAGAAAGTCTCCCGTTTGGGTGTCGACAGGGAGTGGCAGTAGTTCAAATCCTGATAGGTTGCCACTGTAGCATAGTAACCCATATAGTTATTTTGTATGTTCATATGGCTTTATATGTGGGGTGAACTCGGGGCAAGCCGAGCCTAGGCTATGAGGGACTCTAGGGGCTGATGCGGGCTCCACGGGAGGGACCCAAAGTTAGTATGGGTATACATCACCGGTGGTTGAGTATATTGGAGCATTTTGGTATTATTTTGATACGGTGTTTTGTTATCCATGATTGCATGCATATTATCCTGTGAACATATACTAGTATGGTTTGGATGTACTTACCTTTGTATTTTGATCATGCGTTGTATGCCATCCTGATTTAACTCGATACCTGTTTTTTGAAAGTTTGTAATTATCAGTTATTTGACATGTCTTAGGTATGTTTCCTTCATGAGAATCATATTGTAAATTTTGTTAAACTTTATTTGAGTGTAATCACCTACACAAGCATAGCTTGTTGAGGCATTGCTTTGTTTTGCAATGCCTCAGATTTGGAATGTGATAACAAAAAGGGAAAGCAGGCGGAGTAGCTGTGATTTGGAAGAAGACTTGAAGACCATCCATTTCATTTCCTTATTCGGACATAGATTAGAGTATGTTCCTTGGACTAGACTTTTGAGACTTTCTTAGATGTGGATATATTTTTATAGATTGGACTCATATTATGGTATGGAGGATGTTAAAGTTTAGATGGAAATATTGTGGTGATTATGGATGGAACTCTTAGTGACATTTATTTGATTTATTATCATCTTTAATTAGCCCGTGTATTTGTTGTGGTTTTGAATTGAGCATGCTCAGAGTATCAAGGTTTTAATGTTATTTATGATTACAGTTTTGAATGTGATTGACCCCCGAGGTTTTCTCTTTCAGTTAATTCTTTTTAAAGTTGCGCTAAAAGTTCTATAATTTTAAATTTTAATTTATAGGGATCCCATTTATTTTTCTTAAAATATATTATTATTTTTATTATTATGGGGAAAAAGGTTTGTAAAACCCGAGGTGTCATAGAAAGTAATACTACAAAAGATGGTATGTTCTAATCATGAAATAAGGCACCATGCTTTATACCATATACTCAAAAGTTAATCCCCAATACACTTTAATCACTATCTAAATCTCTAGAATGTTGCATGTCAACCATTTAAGATAACTATTGAAAAAGAAACATGAGAATGGAATCCCCAACAAAAGATTTAAATAAGAAAGAGATTAGACTCAAAGTAACTTTCCTTTGGCTGTCACTTCAAAGGAAAACAACTTTGAATCTTAAATCACAAGTAAAAAGAAACTAAGGCAATCGAAAAACATTCAACTAACAACAATGAAAGTTAAGAACAATTCAAAAGAGGATAAGATAAAAAGGAACCAACCAACCTTTCAAATAAGAACTACAAGACCAAGACCTAGGCTTGGACCACTTGGAGAAGAGTAGCCTACCTTGGAAAGGATAGCAGCCGCTCAAAGGAGAAGAGGATTCAATGCAAAAAGGTAAGAGAGAGGAGTTTAGGAAAAAGATGCCTCCTCCCTTAGAGTAGGCATTATTTTTCTACCTCTAAAGTTACCTACACTTCTCTTCATGTCCTCTTTTATAGGTTGTTTCCTAAATTTTCTAGGGTATCCTAAGGTTAAGGTATGGTGAGGATGAAAGATAAAGAGAATTAGAGTCCATAATTGTGTTAGTGCAAAACCCAATTCGAGTTTTTCTTCAGATCCCTAGTTTCCCCACTATTTCAAAGTTCCAAACAATGAGGGAGTTGTTTGTGCTTGAATATTTTGTGTTTTTCTCTTACAGGTATGGGAAAAAGAGGAAGAAAAGGCATTTTTGGTAAAAATTCCATTTGTACCCTTAACTAAAATCCCATAATTGCACTCACATCCCTGTTTCATCTTTTTCCTTACTTTTTCTTTATCTCTAACCCTATTTTACCTTATCTAGGTTTTTCCTTGTTCTTAGATTAATTCCAAGAATCAGTTAATTTAATCCTGATTGGTTTAAGCCTAACCAAATCAATGATTTAGCTTAAACTAACAAGATAACTTTAATTCCTAATCTTTCTTTCATCAAATTTTCAATTAATCTTCATATCTTGTTCTTAGGACAATTTTTAGCTTATCCAATAATTCTCATCTTCAACCTAAAAATTAGAAACTTGATCTAAGCTGTCCAAAACCCAAAATCATTCTTTAGCCCAAATCATCCAAATTTTGGGGAATCTGATCAATCCAGCCATTAAATCTTTAATCAGAAGTACTGGCAAGATATTGATGAAGGCCAATTGATGTTTTTGACATCAGATTTGAAAATTTTTGTCATAATCAAGCTAGGAAATAAATTTTAAATATTTTTTAATTTTCTATCTTTTAGAATTTTGATTTTTGTAATTTTAATTGGCTAAATAGATTTTAGTGTATAGTTCATTGTTAATTACTTTCTGTTATTTCTTTTAATTTTTAGACAATTAAATTTTATTTAAACTCCATCTTTTAAGTCAAGTCCCCATGGGACCGACCCTTATTTGCATTAGTTACACTACAATAGATCGTTCACTTGCAGTAAAACAATCAACAATCACCATGTTAATGGTGATCAAAGGATAAATAAGTCACAATTAAGAAATCATATATAACATAATAACATTGTAATGTACATATGTGTTAACAGAGACACTAACTAGTACGAATTAAGCCTATTGAGCATTTCGATGATTGGGATAACCGTGTTCAATGTTGGTGGTTTTAACATCTATTTTTCTATTGAGATTTTGAGCATGCCATCAACTTTACTCAAATATGTAGATTTTAAATAAACAAATCATTTGATTATCATGCTTTTGATTGAGACTACTTGACTATCATAAAAGTCATATTTTGTTATGTTGCATTATTTTAAATTTTAAAGAATGCAATATTTGCAAATGAGGCATGTGAATTATATATATGAACCTTCATAACCATGATGCATTCTTTTATATGAAAAATAAAAGCAATGTTGTTCATTCTATTACATGCAGTTGTATGTTTTTGAAAGAAATGATTATAGTTGAAATTTCATCAACCCCATACTTTGAGATGAGTTACAAAAATGCATGTTTTTGCGTGAGATATATGTTACATGATTTAGGGAAATAGAGATAAATGTTTCTTTAGGCTAATAAGCCTGGTGGGCACTGTGCTAAGAGGTTGTATGGGTTTTGTAATGACCTGGGTTTTCGTATGCATTTTTAAATGCAAAACTACTTCTTAATTTAGGATCGATCCTATTTGAAAACCCTTTTATAAACAAAATGCAATGCAATGAAAAACCTTTTTCTTTTAAATTCATTTTGAAAATCCTGGTGTCATTTTTCTTTTCTCAAAACAAGGATTCTCAGTGAAATGAGCACTCATTTCTATCAGAAATCTGGTAGAGTTTCCTCTTATTTTCGAACAATAGACATTTAATGCATGTCATTGCAAAGTACCATATAAACATTCACTTGAATTTCAAAATATAATTGGAGACTCCATCTACTTTTCAAAAATATCTAACATGCAACATTCCCAAGATTTGTCAATCATAGCCCAATTGCAATTTAAATCACATAGAAGATTAGAATGTCACCTAATAGTCAAGATAGAATGAGTTTCTTAGTGAAACTCTAGATTACCTTGCTTTTTATCTTCTTGAAATCTTCAAGTTGTTTTTCTTAGAGCCTTAATCTTCTTTCTAATTCTTTCCGAGCTGACCTGTGGTAAAATTAGTAGGGTGAGTATATAACATACTCAGTAGATAATACAATACTACAAAACTGAAATCACGGCATAAACATACAATGATTTGAAGAGTGGCTTTTTTTATAATAATGTCGTATTGTCATAAGTCATTTCATGGAATGCATTATAGCACACATATGCATGTATATACATATATGTATGTCACCAACAAAATCTACATCATACGTGCGAATCAAATATCATATCATTACTTTTAAAATTCAAAGTAAGATTTAGTTAAACTACATGACTCCCATTTTAAACCATTAAATGCATTATATTTTCAAATAATCAACTCATCATGTAAAAACATATTATCTATAGTAAAACAAATACCACAAAAAGTCTTTTGACAACACATGTCAGCTAGACCAACCATATAGGGCAAATCATCAATTGTCCTTTTGCAATACATGCAAGGGGACTAACCTCATATGGTAAATCACCTAATGTCCCTTTGCAACATAGGTAGGTGGACTAACCTAGTGTCCCTTTGCAACACATGTAGGCGAACTAACCTCATAGGGTAAATCACCAAATGTCCCTTTACAACACATGCAGGCGGACTAACCTAAGGTCCCTTTGCAACACATGCAGGCGGACTAACCTAGTGTCCCTTTCCAACACATGCAGGCAGACTAACCTGAGGTCCCTTTGCAACACATGCATGCATATTAACCTAGTGTCCCTTTGCAACACATGCAGGCAGACTCACAGTGGGTCCTTTGCAACATATGCAGGCGGACTAACCTGTGGTTCCTTTGTAACACATGTAGGCAAACTAACTTGTGGTCCCTTTGTAAAGCGTAGTTCAATATGCAATCCAGCTCATTTTCATATTCGTATATTTCAAAACCGTATCATATGACATGCATATCCTTATACAAAACTATACATTTTAAAGCTTTCCTTCCAAAATATGGAATTCATGCATAGACAAGTCATGATTTTCTCACGTCTCCTAAGTAAATTAAGTATTGAATACTTTGAATTAGAAGAATTCATGGTTCTTTCCAAATTAAGTATGCAATATGAATTTAAACTAAATATCAATTCACACACTTTAGCGGTAAGAATATCATATAAGAAACATAATATGAAACACAAATCTATAAGAAAATCATATACACTCACATCACACACATATATATGCATCATGTCATTGGTATAATTCAAAACATTCTAAACCAAAAATAGTTCTCAAATCATTTTCTCATTTTGAAGATCATTTGAAACTTCATAGTATCAGATCACCTACCTCTTAAGATAGTTTATCCTTTCTCCATAGCTTTTACGGTCCACTTTACATAGTAAATCAACTTGGGTGTCAATCTATGCATAAAGTTGATGTTCATAACATTAGTTCTAACTCTCATACCATTCTAAATTCATAACGTATATCTTTACTCATCTCACAGTCTAAGAGTTTAGACCATCTCAAGGTCATAAAACCGTTAGACTTACAATCTCTCATTCATCCATGATTAATTATTTTAAATTAGTTTATCCTCTTCAGGCCACACTTGCATATTCTGATGTTTTATCTTTACTGTTCCTAAGTTATACATGGGAGATATGATCACATCCTTATATGATCTAATTAAATGGTCTAACTTTCTTAAATTACATAGACCAATATAATATCATTTAAATAGCAATTCTAACTAAAATTTGATGATCATATTCCATTTAATTCCATACAAACAATACTAAATAGTCAATCTTTGATATATGATTGTGATCTAACCATTAACTTCATTTTAGTTGTTCATATCTACTAGATTAATGTTCTGATCTGAACTTTTCTTTAGTTTCAAACAATTCCAGGTTTAAAGAACACAATGGCAATGTCTGTTCATTGATCAAACATTGCCTATTTGGATCCTACCAGTAATTGATCTTAGTAGTAACTAATCTGACAGTCAAGATCATTGGATCTATTTATCATTCTAGGTCATGTTTCTCATTCAATTCAGTTCAATTCAAGTCAAAATAATCAATTTTTAACATTGGGTTAAGAATTCCCTGTAATTTACTCACTAATCAAACTTCCAATTCAAATCAGCATGAGATTTTCAAGGATCTAATGGTTAGATAGTCTGATCTAGCCATAACAGTATAGAGATCGATGATCAGAGCTATAATGGAATTGTAGGGGTTCTGATCAATCATCAATCTTAAGTGACAGGGGTGCATAAAGCTAAATATTCCTCAGATCAACAGCCTAGATATAATTTCATAGGATGAACTATACAAAACCTTCAATTATAGTATACATTCATGACAAAAATTGAAATCTAAAACAATTGGTGAAGATCTAAAAGATGTGTTTCCAATCTTTGTCCTTCACTAAATAGGTTGGATTGAGCATCCTTTTCCAGCATTGGTCTCCAATCATGGCTATACACCCCTATCCAGGTGGATCACCATTGAAATTCTGTCAAATCACAATTCAACCTGAGGATTTCTACCGTGGACTTTGTGATAAACCATATGAATAGCTCAAATCTGTCTGTTACAGGTGAACTGACAGTCACAACCCATTCAAAACATCGGATCTATCTTCTACAAATGATCCAACGATTTGGCTAGGTTAGATCAATGTATATGGCATTGGATTTGATGATCAAAACTCAGGCGAAGATTCCTGGAGTTTTGATCCATCTCCATTAACTCGTGAGATCAACATTTTCCTCTGTTATCTCCCAAAACCCTAGATCTACATGAAAATCTATCAAAATAAAAAACAATCAAGACAAAACAATGAATTTAAGTAAGGATCTTACCTCTGTAACATTCCCAACTCCCCCATTGTTGCAGGAGCAGAGGAAAACTTGGGATTTCTTCGGCGATTGTTCCGTGCATACTGTTCATGCTCCTATCCAATGTTGTTCCTCCTCTGATCATGGCAGAACCAAAGGGGTTTTGCTCCTACCTTTGTCCAAAGCAAATTGGACGATCGATTTGAGATCAGAGCCACCATTGTCATCGGTGAGCTCTGTTTCTTCGGAGATCAAAAACCCCCATAACTCTTGGGCATGGATGGGTTTTTCCGGCATGCAGGTCGCCCTTCCCCCCCCCCCCCCCCCCCTTCTCTCTCTCTCTCTCTCTCTCTCTCTCTCTCTCTCTCCTGCTTTCCTCTTCTTCTTCTTCTTCTCTTCTTCCCCCACCAGGTATCCTATTTTTTTCGATTTTGGGAAACAAACCAACGTCTATTTTCATTTTTTACTTAAGTGGGGGATGTGCCATTATCAAATCTAGCCCCCTCCTTTAAGTATTTTAAATTATTCCTTTTAATTGATTTATGTTAGTTGTAATTATGATGTTTTCATTATATTAAACATCATAATTTTAGTCAAAAAGATTGCATACCACCAATGATGAAATTTCAACGTCTCTTGACTGTCAAATTGAGTCTTTTGCAAGTGGGCCCCACTAGTGAAGTTATTAAATTACCCTTCATAAGAAGAATAATGATTTATTCATCCGAACTCCGATTTCAACTAAATTAGTGTTGTTTGAATTGTCTTTTCGAGTACAATTCAAATATGAATGTCTCTTTGCTTAATTTGATGTCTATAAAACTTTCACTTATAAAACTTTAAAAATTAGAAATTTCAATATCCTCTTTTCTTCCCAATTTAAGATAATCCAAAATTTTACTTAAATTCATATTTAAAAATTAGGGATGTTACATCCTTTCCCCCTTAGAGGAATTTCATCCTTGAAATTCTTTTCATGTTCTCTTCCAAACAACTATAAATGTATAATCTTATCTTAAATGTAAGTTCTCCTAACTCCTTAACATTCATATGTTTTTAAACTTCAAACCCTAAACACTTACGCTGCTTATTAGCATAACATTTCATTTTCTTTAATAAAGAACAATGCTAACCCATCAATATTATTATGTAATTTCAGTCAAATCAATAATGTCTCCTATCTTTACGGTCAGATCGTAACAATCATCCATTAATCATGGGTAGCATAACTCACTTAACACTTTCTAAATAATCTTTTCCTCATTGATAAAAGTTCTAAGAGTAGTTAAGTCATAATCAAATTCATCCTATCATATCTCATCTCACTTTACATCAAGGAATTCCAACACATAAATTAAGTTCAATACTATCACTTATCATCTCTTTACATTAATGATGAAAGTTTTTCACATGTAGATTTCTAACTATTAGTTTCCCCTGACTTGTACTCCATTTCTTATAGTAACTTCTGGCTTTTAGGAACACCATTGTGTAGATATGATTACCAATCCTTTTCTTAAGGAATTTCTATAGACTATGAAATTTCAACTCAAGCCAATACACTCTCACATTCTTTAGTAAAACATCTATTAGTCTTCTCAACAACGATAACATGCATTCTTTTTGAAGTCTTAACATAATAAAAAATGTACCATTAGTTCTCTATATCATCAAAAGCAACTCTTATATCATCATTATGATCATTAACTATATAATCAATAAATCCATTCATGAAATAACAAAAAGTCTCCAGAAGGTCTTTTTATTTTATTTAAAAGGGTTAAATTGGCCTCTATTCATTTCTCAAATCATAACTACGACTTGTCATAAATGTCTATATGTAATTTGATTCATCTAACCATGTCAAAATTCTATACAAGATACTAAATTGCACATATACTATCTGCACCTTAAGCAAGCTCATATGATATGGAAGAAAGCGTAGAATTAGTATCCAATGATATCTTAATAGGTATGTTGTATGCACTTGTAGTGTACCTTCTGTCTCTGTATCTGATGCTCATGTTTGTCCTAAGGTGATTTCAAGTACACGACCTTTGCTTTCAATGATTTGATACTTTTGAGGTTCTTCTTCTTTCTCTTTCTTTTGATAGTGCATGGCGATGTGTCCCATCTCTCTACAATTGTAGCACTTGATGCTACTGCGATGTTTGCCTAGATGATAGTTCCTACTCCATGGACATGTTTCATATGTTTGTGATTTATTCTTGTTGTCAAATTGCCACTCTTATGGAGGATGGGGACTTGAAGACTGTATTAGTCATTTTCCTCTGTTGGCATGCCCACTTGTGCTTATATCCTTTTTCCACTTCTATCGGTCTCCCAATGTCCTTTAATAATCCTTCTAAAAAAGAGAACCTAACTCTACTGCCTTTGCCATAGTATCAAGCTAAAACCATATAACTCTATTTCTCAAACTAGGGTTTAATCCCTCCACAAATTTCTCTGTGGCCTTAGCCTCTATGATACATACCATGGGTGCAAATCTACGAAGACAAGTGAATCTGTTCTCATATTGTGTTACCATAGAATTTCCTTTCTCCAAATTCATAAATTCTCTCTCTTTTTCTTTTCTCACATGTCTTGGAAAATACTTTTTATAGAAGACAGTTTTAAATTCTTCCCAAGAAATGACATCTTTTCCTTCAAAATTTATTTGTTCAGCCATTTCCCTCCCAAAGGCTACTTCTTCTCCTGTCAAGATAAAAGTAGTCATTACTACTTTTTTGTTCTCTGAAATTTTCATTGCTTTCATGACCTTCTCTACTTCAAAAATCCATTTCTCTATTGAGTAGGATTCATCCTCTCCAAAGAATGATGGAATCAGCTTCTTGAATCTTTCCAATTGAGCTTCCACTCTTTCATCAACTTTATTAGATGTCTCTGTTCTAGCCATTATTTCTATTTGTCGTTGATTCCAGAAAAATTGACCTACGTGTTACATGAATTTCTGCACTATTTCTGTGATGACCAGGGTTTTTGAAACACATTTGTAATACATTTTTCAAAGGCAAGGGCATCCCCTTAGTAAAAAAAGTTCGCAAAACAAAACAGCAAAAATTCTTTTCTTTTAAAACTTATTTTGAAAACCCAAGTCACCACTTCATACATAACATAAGTACAATTTATGTACAAAATAAAATTCCATTAAAGGAATATAATTTTATTAAACTTCCAGAATCTATCTAGTGGTTCACAGTATAGCCCGGTATCAATACAATGCATGTCCAAATTACATAATCCAAAATTTGCAAACTTCACCATACATTAAAAACTCTCAATACAATACAATTCCCTCAAAGAAAATAAATGTCTTCAAGATGATGGATCTTGATTGATTATTCATCCACATCTTCTTAAGTCTTCTACAGTCTTAAGCTTCTAACCCTCCTTCTCTGTATTTGAGGGAGGTATTGTAAACATAGAAACATTTACAATACCTTAGTAAGCTATGCTTGGTAGGGGATACAAAAACAAACTACTTCATCAATATAAGAATACATACCTCAGTCCTTATTTCATCATGGTTATCCATTCATGAGTATTCTCCACATAGAGTATATACATTATTTATGTAGTACGTGAGAAATTAGTTAATATAGTGAAGATTGCTCAAAACTTGTTCCTTCCCCTGGCTACACTTCCACTTAGGAAATAAGTATTCAACCAATCTTTATAGGGGGATTTCCAGGAACTCATGTATTGGCATCTCATCATGCCATGGCATTACATTATGCCTATCATATGTGCATCATAATGCAAAATACATTAGGACTACTATGCATCAGTCTCAATCCGTATAACGCGCTCGGATGACTGTAATCCTCCACTGATACCAACTGTGGAATATCAACTCCATGTCCTCATGGGGTGGACCATGGCTGTCACAGTGGGGCCTTCCCATTATTGCCCAACCCAACATTTAGCCTCTCTTTGGGCATGGTATCCATCATATACGTTTCAGGACGCGGGTGGCCAAACCCTCATAACTTCCCTAGCATAGCATCCCCAGTCTCTATCTTTGTGTAAAACAAAATCACAAGTGTCCATACTTGTATGGAAAATACATTGTACATATCAGATGATGTGTCTATTTAACTAAGGCTGGAATATTTTACATACCCTATTCTTAGGGTTTTCTTAGTCTCCATATCTCATTACTTTCACCTCATTAGACTTGATCATCATATTAGATCAATTGGATTAGATTATGAGGTTGGATCACTCAGTTTTATCATTTGGTTAGATCACTTTGTTGGATCACATGTGTTGGATCATATGTTTTTGGATTACTTGTTTGGATCATGTGTTTTGGATCATGACTATGCTAAGGTAGTAAGCATAATTATATCATGAAGATCTATAATTCTAGATAGAAAATCATGTATGTATACACATGAGTCTCTAATACATCTTTGTATATCCACCTACCTCAAAGTAGTATGTTGATTCATACTTCTCAAGTGTATTCTTCCACAATGTCCATCATGGTCTGGATTCATCCATCTGTCAAACCATACGTATAAGGTTATTTCTCTATTCAAGTATGTATTCCTATAAGGGATACCCCAATCTTTCCTTGAATCATGTTTGATCAAGGGTTTGGATTCTCTATCTATGTTCTTCCACATACCCATACATAATTTCTACATATACATACGTAATACAATACTACATTAGTATTCTTATTGTTTTTGATCATTCAAGATCCTATGGATCTTGTTTGGTCATCCTTATCTTGATTACCATTTTTATTAGGATTAGATGATTTACTAAATTTTATGCTCTTATTATTATTACTCATCCAATTAATGTTTTATTGGTTGAGGGTACCTTATTTCATCCTAAGTCTAGAAGCTCATCTTATGTCAAATTGGCTAAGGCTTACTAGTTGAATGGTTGAACACGAAATGGTTACTTCAATCCTCATGTAAGGAGGTGTTTAGACCTCACAAATGTCAATGAAAGGTGGGGCAAGAGCAAGGCTCTATTAGAGAACCCCCTTAGCCATTATGTCCTTCATCCACTAGAATGACCCTAGCTCAACCTTTCATAAGGTTCGTATGAGCATTTAATCCTAAGTACTCTTTCTAATTGATTTTAATTAAATCGATGAACTAAAATGTCATTCATGGAGTTTTATTATGCTCCTAATTTGGACCAAGGAATTTATTCCTTATATTATCCTACTAACTATGGTCCTTACTATCATTAAGTCATTGTCATACATTCTATGTAAATGTCCTTCCATTCTAATTTCATTTAACTACAATTTCAATGAAATTTCCATTACTTAAGCATTAAATCATAAAAAGCATAAATAAACAATCAAATAAATAATTCTATAATTAACTCTACTAAGCAAGGAAAATTAATGCAAATCTAACAAGCTATAAACACTTATCATGATCCAATAGTCTTAATCGAACCTTATTCATTTTTTCTCCTTTTAGGGTTTAGATCTTGATCCTTCATTTTATTTTAGATCCAATATTTATTATTGATATAATTTCATTGTTAAATCATTGATGTATCCCATTCCTTGATTTGATCTTCCTTGATCTACCCGATCAAGGAGATCTTAAGTTACTTTATCCCATTTAAGAGAATAGATCTTGATCTAGCCCAAATCCTCATCATCCATTCCATAAATTCATATAATATTAACTTATTATATTCATCAAAACTCATTTATGCTGTAAAATTATCCTTGATCAACTTAATCAAGGAGATTTCCCGTGATTTTTATAGATTTCATGACTTTTAAGGCTAGATCTATCAAGATATGTCATCCTAGATCTTGTAGATCAAGGATGTTAGCATACTTATCCACTTAATTACAAAAAAATTAATGAATTAAAATTACAATTTTATTGGTTCAGTACATTATAATTATCAGAAGGAATCCTTCAAAACTTTCTGATCTCAATTTGGATTTCAATTGAGATCAGAATTGAGGTTTAAAGCTTTAAACCCGTTTTAAGGGTTGAATTTCACTCTTACTATTGTTCTTTATTTGATTAATCTCTAAACACCAAAATTTCTATTATGATCATGTTTCATAGGGTTTTAGGACCTTTTGAACACATCCATAGTTTCATATTTTCATTTTGAGGTCATCTGGGCCGTGATCCAAGATCAATGGCACAGATTTTACTAAATAGAACATGTAAATACAATTTAAAATCAAGATCTAACAACTTCAATGGATTATAGAAAATGCAAGGAATCCATATTAGGTTTCAGATATAAAATCAGAGCTATATCGAGCTTTGAATTGCAAAAACAAAGTTTTAGTTCAAAACTGGACGACCCAAACCTGATCTGGGTTATGGGTGCGGGAGGTCCAGTGGCCCACGCCCTTTACCGTTTGTAGTAGGTCATCGGGTGGAGGTGACTGGCTATGGGCGAGACGTCCAAATCTGGACCGTCGGATCGCCCATGGCTAGATCTCTTCTGTCCATGACTTTCAAGGGACCATATCTCATCTCATGGGTTTTGGGGACTTAGGAAATCATCCAACGACTCAGACTTTGTTTCTGAGTCAGAGATTGAGGAGATCTCAACCTTCTATGCCAAGACGGATCAACGGCTGGGGAGCACTCTAGGTGGCCGTAAAACATACACTACCTACTGGAAATGAAAGAGGGGATTGAGGGAACTTACCTGGTGAAGAAAAATTCACTGGAGAAAGAGAAGTTTTGCCAGAGAAAATGATATAAAATTGGAATTAACCATAGCGCCAGATATCACATTCAGTAAGCAATTTCTTCATCAGCCTTGCCGGAGACTGTGGATACGCATAGGGCTTTGGTTTATCTCGTCATGGTAAAGACTCCCAACGGTGCAAGATTATCTTTCATCGGTTGGATTATCCATAATAATTCAAAGAACACATCGGAGAAGGTAATTCTCTGGTTCATGTTCTTCGTCTTCTATTTTTAGGAGATCGAAATGTTGGATCATCCTAGAATCAAAGGGATTTGGTAGATAACCTTATTCCTAACATATCTGATGGTCAACATTGAAATAAAATGGGTGAAATTGCATGTCTAATTCAATTAGGGTTTCCTCGTGGAAACCCTAGTTCAATCTGGTCAGTCAAGGATGACGAGTCATGGGACGCGCCTGACAGCTTCACTAAGTCTGGAGCACCTGGTGCATCTGTGGACACGCACACAGAGTTTAAGAGAGGAGGAGAAAAATAAAAAGGAATTGGGGAGGTTCGGAGCTGTTTCTATAACTGGGATTTTGGACCATACTAGGGGACCTCGTGACGAACATTAGGAGAAATTTTGGGATTTTTATGAGCTATTTATAGAGGTGTTTTGAATTTTCCATTATTACTTGAAATAATTACTTTGATTTCTTTTGATTATTTAATTGTCTTAGGATTCCCACTACCACCTGCTTCTCCACTAGTAGGTGGTAGTGGTTTGACTAATGATGGGCTATTTTCTAGATGTTGGATCCCTTTGTGGGCCCCATAGATGTGTGAAAAGACCAAATTGCCCTTTTATGGAGAAAAATCCATTTTATTCTCCCGGGCTCAGAATTGAGCGTACTTAGTGGCGTTGGATTCGTATTTCTGAATACATTCCAGATTTTGATGTCTCAAGTCTTTGTTATTTTTGAAATTATTATTTTACCCTTTTATTCATGAAAATGAAGAAAAATAAGGATTTTTCATCCGTATTCAGAAATTGTCGAGCTTACAGTCATTTTGAAGGGTTCGTTGAATATGTCTTCAATTATACATGTCTCATACCATGATTACACTTCTATGAGAAGTTCATTTTTCATAACCCTAATATTCTAGCCTGATTTTCATTGAAATTCTCAATTTCAATATTTATTTAATTTCCTTACCAAAAATTAGGGGTGTTACAGTTTCAATTGATGAAGCCCATTGCTCAAGTAAGTTGTCAGGATCATTCTTATTCCTAGGACTTACATGCTTGCATGGCATTTCTATAATTCCACATGTATGCAACTCAAACTGAGTACTTATACTCCAGTTATCTATATTTTCAATGTGAGATCTACTTTTAACTTGCATTACTTCTATAAAAGTATTTTCTCTAATTATTTAAACTATAACATAAATTTCTCTTAACAATGTTGACTACTTATGATTTTTCATTTGTAATTGCTTGTGAATGACATGAATCTAGGCTCTGATACCAACTCTAACAACCTGGGTTTTCGTATGCATTTTTAAATGAAAAATTAATTCTTAATGCAGGATCGATCCTATTTGAAAACACTTTTATAAAAACAATGCAATGCAGCAGAAAACCTTTTTCTTTTAAATTCACTTTGAAAACCCCGGTGTCATTTTTCTTTTCTCAAAACAAGGATTCTCAATCAAATGAGAGCTCATTTCTATCGAAAATCCAGCAGAGTTTCCTCTACTTTTCAAACAATAGACATTTAACGCATGTCATTGCAAAGTACCTAATAAACATTCATTTGAATTTCAAAATATAATTGGAGACTCTGGCTCCTTTTCAAAAATATCTAACATGCAACATTCCTAAGATTTGTCAATCACAACCCAATTACAATTTAAATCACATAGAATATTAGAATGTCACCTAATAGTTAAGATAGATTAAGTTTCTTAGTGAAACTCCAGATTATCTTGCTTTTTATCTTCTTGAAATTTTGAAGTGGTTTTTCATAGAACCTTAGTCTCCTATCTAAATCTTTTTGCGCTAACCTATGGTAAAAATAGTAGGGTGAGTAAACAACATACTCAGTAGATAATCCAATACTGCAAAACCAAAATCACGGCATAAACATACAATGATTTGAAGAGTGGTTTTTCTTATAAGAATGTCATATTGTCATAAGTCATTTCATGGAATGCATCAAAGCACACATATGCATGTATATACATATATGTATGTCACCAACAAAATCTACATTGTACTTGTTTATCAAATATCATATCATTACTTTTAAAATTCAAAGCAAGAATTAGTTAAATTACATGACAGCCATTTCAAACCACTAAATGCATTATATTTTCAAATAACCGACTCATCATGTAAAAACATATCATCTATAGTAAAACAAATGCCACAAAATGCCTTTTGACAACACATGTCAGGTAGACCAACCATATAGGGCAAATCACTAATTGTCCTTTTACAACACATGCAAGCTGACTAACCTCATAGGATAAATCATCAAATGTCCCTTTGCAACACATGCAGGCAGACTAACCTAGTGTCCCTTTTGCAACGTATGCAAGCGTACTAACCTGTTGTCCCTTTGCAATGCATGCAGGAGGACTAACCTGTGGTTCCTTTGCAACACATGCAGGCAAACTAACCTGAGGTCCCTTTGCAACACATGCAGGTGAACTCACCTTATAGGAAAATCACCACCAATAAATCACATCATACATCTCAAATCATATAAAATAGTATGGATACTTTATGTAAAACTATATATCTCAAATATTCTTTTCAAAGCATAGCTCAATATCTAATCTAGCTCATTTTCATATTTGTATATTTAAAAATGGTATCATATGACATGCATATCATGTACAAAACTATACATTTTAAAGCTTTCCTTCCAAAATATGGAATTCATGCATAGACAAATCATGATTTTCTCATGTCTCCTAAGTAAATTAAATATTTGAACACTTTGAATTAGAAGAATTCATGGTTCTTTCGAAATTAAGTATGCAATATGAATTTAAAACCAAATATCAATTCACACACTTCATTAGTAAGAATATCATATAAGAAACATAATATGAATCACGAATCTATAAGAAAATCATATACACTCACATCACACACACACACACACACACATATATGCATCATGTCATTGGTATAATTCAAAACATTCTAAACCAGAAATAGTTTTGAAATCATTTTCTCATTTTGAAGATCATTTGAAACTTGGCAGTATCAGATCACCTACCTCTTAAGATGATTTATCCTTTCTCCATAGCTTTTATGGTCCACTTTCCATTGTAAATTAACTTGCATGTCAATCTATGCTCCACATAAAGTTGATGTTCATAATATCAGTTCTAACTATCATACCATTCTAAATCCATAGCTTATAACTTTACTCATCTCACAGTCTAAGAGTCTAGACCATCTGTGACGACCCGGGTTTTTATATGATGCAATTTTGATAAAAAGGTGAGATCTCTTGTTTTATAAGAATGAAATGCATGAGAATCTTTTTCTTTTGGAAAACAATCTTTCATAAAAACCCCGAGTGTCAAAACACATTCTCAAATTATCTAGCCATGGCAAAGTTTAAATCAATATTATTTCAAAGAAAGTGTTAGTCACAGCCCCAGCTATTAGAGAGTAACTACAATCAAGTAACCTTGAAAGATAAGGTAGGGATTTACTTACTTGTACTTAGTCTGGGTGTCTTCTATCACAAGCGTTCCTTGCCCTTAAGTATTTACTTTGTATCTGAAAAATGTTGAGGATTGGGTGAGTATATACTATACTCAGTAGGAGCCTATCACTACTAGTTTTATAATGCATGAGATGTTTTAAAAACATATGCTCTTTCAAAACATGTGCATGTTTGAATACTCAAGTTCAATATCGATATTAAACTCCATTGTCAAACTGAAATACTAACGACTTAAAGGATCACATAATCCAAAATCGAAAGTATCATATATATATATATATATCATAACATTATGATATGCATAAGATGCTTCATTGAATCTAACTCATGAATATCTAGTATGGTATGGTCAACCAACCACATATCATGCCATATGCAATGCAAATAAGTCCACAAAAACCATAGGGTCCAACTATGCCCATGACCTCCTCACCATGTGGTCCCCGGGTACCTGAGGACACTCGGTCATAGCCTCCATGGGGCCTATGACACGTCGACCCAGTGCCGTGACACCAGTGGTAGCCCCCTGAACCACATGCAGTCGACGTAGGGACGTTGCCCTTTTTGGGCATGGTACCCATCCACCTAATAGTGGTAGAGGCTGGAGGCCAACCCAAACCTCTCGGCATAGTGCCCACGAGCTTATCAGCCTAAATCATAATCAGATCAAACAAGCAAAAACCTCTCTTTTTTCAAAACCTGTCCTCTTTGGGTCCCTCATAACTGCCTAGCCCTCGGCACTCCAGTGTCTTTTGGTAACCCTCAAGGACATGCAATTTTTGCAAGAACTTAATGCTCACAAATCATGCAATGTATGCAATAGTTTGCAAAACATATATATGCATAATGTATATGCAATTATTTACAAAACATGTCTATGCATAAAGCATTTATCACATGCATGCTGAATTAAGTCATGCTAAACAAGTCATATACTTAAAACATGTATTCTCAAAACAATCATAATTCTTTTAAAAGAATCTAGTAGCGATAGAGCACCTACCTGGCTAGGTCACGCTAACCCCTTTGTCCTCGTACGCTCCTGAACATGGTTTGGGGAATCAAGGTTAGTTTGGCCTATCTTTTATGGGTTTTAGAGTGGTTGGTCTTATTACTTAGGCATTAAGGGTCCATCCCTATGCCTATGGGTGTCTTAAGATCCTAATTGGGCCTTGGTATCATCAGTTTTCCAAAGGTCTAGCGGCCACGCGCCACTATCCTATTCTAAGGGTCATGCTCACATTTTATTAGGACTTGATTATGGATTTTATAGTGGGGGTGTGTCCACATCTTTGACACGGACACAACGCCTTTTGCGGTGCCTCAATCGGAGCTATAGATCTCAAGTTATAAGCGTTTTAGTGTCACACGTACATAAGGACCTTAAGAGTGAAAAAGCGGAATGCTAGCGTGCTGCGCGTCAGTGGCATGCGCCAACCTTTTCTTAAGGAACAGAAAATCCCGGCTTACTAGCACGCTGCACGTCTGCGGCGTGCGCCTTAGCGGGCGCGTCTGCAGATGCGCCGGGTTTCCCGCCCATTTTTCCTTTTTGCAAGCGCATCCTCGGACGCGCCCGTTTGGTTTTTTCGAACACGGTCGACGCGTCACGTTCTAGCTGGAACGTTTCATTCGTTTGGGGGACCAGGGTGTCCTCAGGGCACCCTGGTTCGACCTTGTCAAACCAGTGCGGCCCAGGGAACGTCCCTAAGTCCTTGGTGACTCTCCAGGGCTCTATTTTGCATGATTTTTCATGCAAAAACTTAAGGAAATTGATCCTAGGACTATTGTGAAGACGGGTTTTGAGGGATCTTGGGCATACCTGGCTCGTTGCTGGGTTTTTCTCCTCATTTCTCCACTTGGTTACTTCTCCAAAATGGGTTTTCTTCAAGCTTTTGGGCTGCCATTAGAGGCGCCCAAGAGCTCTATTTATAGAGCTATAAGAGGGTTCTGGAGGGGGCTCTCACCGCCCTTGAATGGCAGTGATTTCTCCTCCAATCACCGCCAATCACCGCCTTTCTAGAACCCTCTAGGAGGTTGAAGATGAAGGGTGCCCGTATCAAAACAGGCCCCTGTGTTTTGCAGGCTAAATCCGTTTTTTAATAAAAATTTCATTTTTGCCCCTGAACTTTAAAGGGCCATAACTTGCTCATTTTAACTCCGTTTTAGGTGATTTTGGTCTTGTTGGATTCATTTTTCTGAGACACACCTAATGGTACCATTTTAAAGACCAAATTTCTGAGTTCAGTCAAGGTGAATAGTGAAATGACCAAAATGCCCTTATCTTCAAAAATTGAACTTTTCATTGCTAACTTGGGATTTTAATATTACAAAATTGGAGTCATTACACCATCTCAAGGTCATAAAACTATTAGAATTACAATCTCTCATTGATCCATGATTAATTATTTTTAAATTAGTTTATCCTCTTGGGGCCACATTTTCCTATTCTAATGCTTTATAATTACTATTCCTATGCTATACATGGGAGATATGATCACATCCTTATGTGATCTAATTAAATGGTCTAACTTTCCTAAATTACATAGACTGGTATAATATCTTTTAAATAGAATTCTAACTAAAATTTGATGATTAGATTCCATTTAATTCCATGTTAACAGTACTAAATAGTCAATCTTAGGTATATGATTGTGATCTAACCATTAACTTCATTTTAGTTGTTCATGTCTACTAGATTAAGGTTCTGATTTGAAATTTTCTTTAGTTTCAAACAATCCCAGTTTAAAGAAGACAATGGCAATGCCTATTCATTGATCAAACATTGCATATCTAGATCCTAGCAGTAACTAATCTAACAATCAAGATCATTGGATATCTTTATCATTCCATGTCATGTTTCTCATTCAATTCAAGTCAAAATAATCAATTTTTAACATTGCGTTAAGAATTCCCAATAATTTACCCACTGATCAGACTTCCAATTGAAATCAACATGAGATTTTCAAGGATCTAATGGTTAGATAGTCTGATCTAGGCATAACATTACACAAATCGATGATCTGAGCTATAATGGAATTGCACGGGTTTTGATCGACCATCAATCTTAGGTGACAAGGGTGTATAAAGCTAAACCTCTGATCAATAGTGTAGACATAATTGCATAGGTTGAATAGTACAAATCCTTCAATTATAGTATACATTCATCACAAAAATTGAAATCTAAAATGATTGGTGAAGATCTATACCTTAAAGATGGATCACCACTAAAACTTCATCAAATCACAATTTAACCAGAGGGTTTCTACCTTGGACTTTGCGATGAACCATATGAACAACTCGGATCTATCTGTTACAAGTGATCCAACTATCACAACCCATTCCGAACGTCTAATATATCTTGTATAGATGATCCAACGGTTTGGGTTGGTTCGATCAGTGTATATGGCATTGGATTTGACAATCAGAACTCAGGAAAAGATTCTTGGAGTTTTGATCAATCTCCATTAACCCGTGAGATCAACATTTTCCTCTATTTTCTCTCAAAGATCTACATGAAATCTCTGAAAATAATAAACAATTAAGACAAAACAATGAATTTAAGTAAGGATCTTACCTCTGTAACATTCCCAACTCCCCCATTGTTGTGGGAGAAGAAGAAATTTTGGGATTTTTTCGACAATTGTTCCCATGCGTACTGTTCGTGCTCCTATCCAGCGTTGTTCCTCCACTGATCATAGCAAAACCAAAGGGGTTTTGCTCCTCCCCTTATGCAGAGCAAAGTGGACAGTCAGATTTGAGATTAGAGCTGCCATTGTCATCAGCAAGCTCTATTTCTCTGGCGACCAAAAACCCCCATACCTCTTGTTCCTTGGGCATGGATGGGTTTTTCTGGCATGTAGGTCGCCCTTCCCCCTCTCCTTTCCTCTCTCTCTCTCTCTCTCTCTCTCTCTCTCTCTCTCTCTCTCTCTCTCTCTCTCTCTCTCTCTCTCTCTCTCTCTCCTCCTTTCTTCTTCCTCCTCGTTTCCTCTTCTTCTTCTTCTCTTCTTCCCCCGTTGGGTATCCTCTTTTTGTCGGGTTTGGGAAACAGACCAACGTCGGTTTTTGTTTTTTGCTTAAGTGGAGGGAGCGGTGCCGTTATCAAATCTAGCCCCCTGTGTTAAGTATTTTAAATTATTCCTTTTAATTGATTTGTGTTAGTTGTAATTATGATGTTTTCATTATATTAAACATCATAATTTTATTCAAAAAGATTGCATAACACCAATGATGAAATTTCAATGTCTCATGACTGTTAAGTTGTTTGCAAGTGGGGCCCACTAGTGAAGTTACTAAATTACCCTTCATAAGAAAAATAATGATTTATTCATCCGAACTCCGATTTTTGCTAACTTAGTGTTGTTTGAATCATCTTTTCAAGTACAATCCAAATATGAATGTCTCTTCACTTGATTTGATGTCTATAAAACTTTAACAATTAGAAATTTCAATATTCTTTTTTTTTCCCAATTTAAGATAACCCAAGATTTTACTTTAATTCATATTTAAAAATTAGGGATGTTACAGGTTTGGCCTCTCGCCCTCTAATTACTAAAGATGGTAGGTATCTGTGCCTAAAGAGTGCCTATTTTTCTTGATTGTTGTGATAGGAAAACAACCATTGAAGTTATTCATGACACCCTTTTCGAGACATATCTACAGTCTCCATGGAGGCTATGGTAGCTAGTGTCTAGATATCAGAGACACGATTTCAGTGAGCTTGTCGTGAAAATAGTGTTCCATGAGATTTTTACGTTTGAGGTACTATGTATGATGAGGTTAATGATGATCTTTAGATGAGTACTCATGACCAACCAGCTGATGTATTCGCTAGGGTGTACATGTGCACATGATGATGTTGTTAGTTTGGGATTGCTAACGTTTGTGGTTTAAACGATTACTATTTTAATATTTTGAGGATCTTATGGCATTTAATTTATCAAGTTAGATGATGGATCTTTCACATAGTTTATAGGTTATGCATATAAGTGACTTTGTAATATATATTATTACAATTTATGTGAGAATATGAGGATCCAATCATTTGAAAATATACATTTAAAGTCGTGCATGTTTTATGTTAATATTATATTAAGTGTTTTAGAATGAAATTGTATATTGAGATTGACATGTGGTTTTAAATTTTATTTCTTGTCTCTAATTTAATCATTTCATTTATTAGAACAGCATGAAAAATTGCTTGAAGTATTATTTAGGCTTTGATTTCAAAATGTGGTATAGTATATGTGAAACTACGTACACAAGCTCAAGCTTACTGAGATATTGTAAATTATTTACAATATCTCAAATCCTCAAAGAATTTTGAATCTAGGCATAATAGATTATAATCAATGAAAGTGTATGAATTATCCTTTTTGGACCTGTATAAGTAATTATTACAGTTGGACTGTGAGCTGTGATTGGCTAGATTTGGGATTCATGTATTTTTGTTTTAGTTTAATAATAAAAAGAAAATTTAGTTATTTTGTTTTCTTGAAAGTAAATGACACTCAAGGTTTTCAAAATGAATTAAAAAAATAAAGATTCTTATGATGCATTGCATCGCTTTTATGAGATTGTTTCCAAATAGGGATCAATCTCACATTTGGAATTAGTTTTGCATTTAAAAAATGCATATGAAAATCCAAGACATCATGAAAACTAGCCACATATACATCCATTTAGAGGTGAAAATAGTAGAGTTACTATGTTTTTGAAAATCCAGTTCTCATCTAAACAAGGGAACTCTACCTCAAAAACATTTTTTTTTTCAAAAACTAAAAAAAATTCAAAATCTCTATGTACATCTACACCCCCTAACATAAACAAAACATTGTCCCCAATGTTTTAAAACATAGGACCTTGAATAAACATGAAAAGATGTAGAGGACTATGATTGGAAAAACATTTGGGTTGCCTCACAGGGAGCACTAAGCTTTACATCTGCAACCAGACGTAATGATGAGTGCAAGGACTATAATTTGTGAGGCTCCCTGGATGATTCTATGGTGGGTCATGATAATGAGGTGCCTTTAACATTATTTCTTTAATCTTATGGTTAAGCAGTTCTAGGAAAGGGTTTAAGCTTTGACCATTTACTTTTTGGATCTCACCCTCCTCAATCTTGATGTCCCCATGAGGATATACCGTGCTTCCAATGTAATATCCAATCTATCAAGATATGAGTTGCTTAGAAAGAGATGCAATTGTGAATTATACAACAAGACCTTTTGTTTAGGTGTGAAGGATTTCCTTAAGATTTGGCTATCATGGTTAACCTTCATTTGGTCTTTGTATAATTGTGCATAATCATATGCATCCTTTCTCAATTCTTCCAACTTATTGAGTTGAAGTTTTTGGTGGGTCCCAATGGGATCTAATTCAAAATTGAGATTTTTAATAACCCAATATGCCTTGTGTTCTAGCTCTACCAATAAGTTCAGGCCTTTCCTTAGTTCAGGTAGTAAGGTGACATGCCTATTAGGGTTTTATAGGCTATACAGAAGGCCCACAAAATCATCGTTAAGTCTCATAGACCATTTCCTACTTGGATTGACTATCTTGTCTAGAATACGCTTAATTTTCTTATAGGATACCTCTACTTTTCCACTAATCTGAGGGTGCTATGGTGTAACTATCCTATGGTTGACACCATACTTTTTCATTATATTCTCAAACACTTTATTACAAAAGTTCTCCCCTCATCATTGATCATGGCATGTGGAGTACCAAACCTTACAAAATATTTTCCTTTAAAAATCTTACCACTACCTTGTGGTCATTGATTTTACAAGGTACAACCTCCACCCACTTGGACAGAGAGTCCACTACCACTAGGATGTATAAATTCCCAAAAGAATTAGGAAAGGGTCCCATGAAATCAATGTCCCAAACATCAAATGGCTCTACAACAAGGATTGGGTTTAAGGGCATCATGTGTCTCCTTCGTAGACTTCCTAACCTTTAGCACCACATGCATGATGTGTAGTAAGCATGTGAATCTCTAAAAATGGTGGGCCAATAAAAACCACACTGCAAAATTTTCATATCTGTCTTTCAAGAACTAAAATGGCCCCCACATGCATGATCATGACAAAAGGAGATGATCTTACTATGCTCACAATTTGGTACGCATCTCCTTACCGTCTAATCGGGACAATACTTGAATAAGTATGGATCATCCTATGTAAAGTATTTAACCTTGGTCAAAAATCTCTTCCTATATTGTCTAGTCCAATGGTTGGGCATTTGTCTTGTAACAAGATAATTTACTATATGATCATACCAAGGTAACTGGGAAATGTGCAGTAATTGTTCATCTGAAAAGGATTTAGTTATAAGCACATGATAGCTAGTGTGCTCCACCACCAATCTGGATAAGTGTCTATTATGACATTTTTGGAACCATTCTTATCTCGAATTTCTAAGCCAAATTCTTATAGTAGTAGTAGTAGTAGTATCCAATAGATCAACCTAGGTTTTGTATCCTTTTTAGGAAGGAGGTACTTCAAAGCCACTTGATTCAAGTACACTATAACTTTGACACTAAACTTATCTAAATCAAACACTATAGCTAACAACTCTTTTTCCATGGTTGAATAATTGAGTTGCTTGTCATTTAGTATTTTACTAGCATAATATATCACATGGTGGAAGTTTGTCAATGTGTTGACTCAAAATAGCTCCAATAACATAATCCAATGTGTCACACTTTATCTCGAATGGTGTGCTCCAATCACATGGTCAGATAATGGATGCAGAGGTCAACTCAACCTTTAGCCACTCAAATGCTTTCCCATAGTCCATATCAAAGTCAAAGGTGGCCTCCTTTGTTAGTAAATTACAAAGGGGTTTGGCAAGTTTGTTGAAGTCCTTAATGAATCTTCTGTTGAAGCCAGCATATCCTAAAAAAGAGTAGATTTCTATCACTGTTTAGTGGAGGAAGGTTGGCTATTAAATTCCCTTTAGCCTTATCTACCTCTATCCCATTATGTGATAAATGTGTCCTAGAACTATCCCACTTTGTGGCATAAAATGACATTTTTCCCAATTAAAGCCCAAAAATTTCTCCTAACACCTTGCAAGAACTAACTTCAAATGGTACAAGCACTTGCGAAAAGCTGATCCAAATATTGAGAAATCATCCATGAACACCTCAAGAAACCTTCCTACCATATTAAGAAAGATGCTCAACATACACCTTTGAAAAGTGGCAGAGTGTTATAAAGCCCAAAGGGCATACATCAATAAGTAAAGGTTCTAAAAGGGTAGGTGAAGGTGGTCTTCTCTTGATCCTTAGATGCTATAGGAATCTAGTTATAACCAGAATATCCATCTAAAAGATAATAATAACTATGTTCAGCCAACCTCCAAGCATTTGGCCAATAAAAGGTTGGTGAAAGTGATCTTTCTTTGTGACTACATTCAATTTTCGGTCATCAATGCAGACTCTCCACCCAATGGTCATGAGGGTGGATACTAACTCATTTTCCTCATTCCTAGCTACTGTGACCTCGAATTTCTTGGGTACAACATGAATAGGACTGATTCAAGTGCTGTCAAAGATGGAGTCTATGACACCAACATCTAAAAGCTTAAGGACTTCATCTTTGACCACATCCTTCATATGGGGATTTAGTCATCCTTGAGTTTTCCTGGAGGTTTTGGCATTTTCTTTTAGGTGTATCCTATGCATACATATGACTAAACTAATCCCTTTTATGTTTATTGTGGTCCACCCCAGAGTAGTCTGATGTTCCTTTAGAACATTAAGTAATTTGCTTTGCTATTCCTTGTCTAGATACAATGATATTACCACAAGTAAGGTTTCATCTATTCATAGGTAAGAATACTTGAGGTTGTTAACAAGGGTTTGAGGGATAAAGAAGGTGGTTGCTCTATAAAGGGTATGGGAATAGACTCTGAAGTAGGGAGTGGCTCCACATAAGGGCCCCACTTGGAGGTATCCATGATTGGATCAGCCTCTAAAAGGATGCTTACCTCCTCAATAGACTTTTCTAAATCAAAATCTCCATTAAAATGCATGAGACAAGCCTCTAATGGGTCAAAGATGGAAGATGGTGAATTAAACTCTCAATTAAATTCACTTCACAAGAATCATCAAGGTCTAAATGTTGTTGGTCTGTGTTAAAGAAATTAATCTTAACTTTCATATTGTCAAATGAAAATTTCATTACACCATTCATACAGTCAATAATGGCATTAGACGTCACCAGGAATGGATGTCCAAGTATAACCAAAATATGACTGCCAGGATCAGATATAAGATAAGTTTCAAGTATAATAAAATTAACTAGGTAGTAAAATTGGTCCACCTATATCAACACATCTTCAATAAATCCATGCATTATCTTCATTTATCTATTAGCTAATTGCAGCATGGTAGTGGTTGATTTAAGCTCACCGAACCTTAGTTGGTCATAGACAGAGTATAGCAACAAATTAACACTAGCCTCTAGGTCAAGTAATGCCCTATCTATGACATGGTATCCAATGATACAAGAAATTATAGGACACCTTAGGTTCGTAAACTTTGGTGGGGTCTTGTGTTATATCAAAGAGCTCACCTACTTGATGAGGAAAGCCTTTTTCTATACATTCAACTTTCTCTTTCTAGTTTAGAGATCTTTCAAGAACTTGGCATAGGTGGGACATCCTTTATTGCATTGAGAAATGGAATGTTGATCTAGATATATTTAACTACATCCATAAGCTCATTGAAGTTTACTCCCTTTCTAGCCTTGTTCAGTAATTGAGGAAACGGGGCTTTGGGAACATAAGGTGCCTCCAATTTAGGTTCTATAAGGGATTTTGTCTCTTTTCTTTCTCCTGTGTTTTAGTTGCTTCATTTTCTCTACATTTTCCTTAGCATGCCCTACTTTGTTATCTATTCAATAGCTACTCCTAAGGCCAGTTATAGACTTGGCATGCTCATGAGGGTTATGGTTTTAAGAACTTAACCCTATCTCACATTGGTCCTTAGGGTTAGGGATGGACTGACTAGGGAACTGTCCCTTTCCTTTATCTTGTAAGGCAAGTGACAACTAGCTAACATGCATCTCTAATTTGGCTACGGCTTGAGAAGTTTTACAATTGGTTTAGAGCCCTTTTAGTGTCTTCATTTTGTTTTAAAGATCTTTCAATAAGGGGCTAAATGTTTTCCTCAAAAGATTGTTTCTTTGGCTGCTGAGGTTGTTGGAAGTCAAGTGGCTACTAAGGAACTATTGCTATAGCAAAGTTTGGGTTAAGGGGTTCATAAATGGTTCCCCTTGGTAGTTATTCTTCAATTGAAAAAGTTTGGATGCCTAGCCCATCCAGGATTATAGGTCTCAGAATATAAATTGTTGCTATCCATATAATGCATTCACTTAATCAACAAGATAGTTGTAAGCACTCTACTTGATGGACAAGAGGTGGTCATATGGGCTAGGTAGGAACAGAGAGCACATACCTCTTGTGGAGGCTTAATAGATGTGGTAGCCATGAGGGACTTAAACATAGTTTCAAGTTTATCCCCTCTTTCATCATACTTATCCAGTTTTTCGAGGACAGAGTTAAGCTTATGAGCTAGATCTACATGCATTCCAATCTCATATTGATCCCCTTTCTGTAGAGGTTGGTTGTTTCTCTCTTGTATTGGAGAAATTCCATTGCTGGGAATTATCTACCAATGTCTAAAAGAATTCTCAAGCCTCTCTCTCATCTTTTAATATGAGGGCCCCTCCACTGTGGCATCTATCATTTGTCCATTCTGAGGTGTCAATGGCTCATAGAAGTATTAGACCTACTACCATTTCTCAAATCCATGATGAGGGTATTTTTTGTAGCATTTTGTTCCAGCGTTCCCAACTTTCATAATACTGTTCATCATCTCTTTGTTGCAAATTTATGATTTCCTGAAATGAAGGGCATTTCTTTTGTTAACGGGGAAGAATTTGTTCAAAAACTTCCTAGACAATTGGTCCCATGTATTTATGGAAACTACATCCAATAATTGAGCTATTACTTGGCTTCATCCTTCAGTGAGAATAGAAATAACCTAAGCCTAGTAGCATAGTTCAAAAAAATTTAAAATTTAAATGTGGCATAAATAAATATCAAGGAACTCCTTAATATGTAAGAGTTGATCTTCTCTATCTCGACCATAAAAAGTCGGGTGTCAATGTATGACTCTTAGCTTTAACTTGAAGTGGTTTGTATTTGTTGCAGGTTGAGCTATGCATGATGAGGTGTTGAGCTAGAGTGGTGCACAAAAATCTCTAATAGATTTGCACTTGACTTCTACTGATGGTTTGGCCATGGGGATAAGAACTTAGTTTCTTTTTCCTTGCTTAAGGTTGGGTTGAATCTCTACATCGAAAGGTGCTAACTTTGAGGTATAAGATCAAAGCCCTTGCATAAACTAACCTAATCTAAATGTCCTAACTATATGATGACTCTAACTCTAAGTGATGCGCAATCAAATCGTAATATTCACTAATTGAGCAGTGTTTTGATTATCTTTTCTTACTACATAGGTGGTAGCTTCTTGGACCTAGATTTAAACAGGTCCTCCTTTTATGCAGATTTGACTACTGCTTACCAGCTAGGTTTTTCTCTAAAGTATTCAATTCAATCCTCGTGTCAAGAAGCATTTAGACCACAATTCACGTCAATGAAAGGCGTGAGAAAATGACTTGGATTTTAAGACATCCACTATAATCTCAGTGCTCAGAAGCCACTGAACAATAAATCACATCCTTCTAAAGGGGTCCTATGAGCTCAATACCCTAAGTCTCTTTCTACTTGATTTTAAATTAACCTTCAAGGGTTGGGATCGCGACATACAAGGATGTTGATTGATTCCTAGGTGGGCCAAGAAGCTGGTGATGAAATCCAGTCCTTATCTTATAAAGTTCCTATGCGGCCCTTACTAGCATGAAGTTCCATTCCACCATAAAGCTACAAACACGTAATGCAAAACAAAAATCAAACTAATGAATACCTATATTGTACTTACAAAGGGTCAAGCACCTTAACAGCCGAGACACTATAATCATGCAGCCTATGCTTTGGTTATAGCTGAGCTCAGGCTAACCTTTGTTAAATAGATGCTTGAACTAATGCAATCAGTCTAAGTATTATATGATAGTTATAAATGTATGACCCTAATCTATATGAATTATACTATCATCATAAATGCAAAATTATACTAAATGCACTTTATCCAGAAAATTAAAATTTGGGTGAGGATTGCTCATAGTGAGGGATCTGATGATGATCAAGTGTGGGCCACCATACCCCACACTTAGCATGTATTATTACATTCCATTTAAAATTAAATAAAATTATAATTATAATGGGCCTCACTACAATTTCACTCAAATCCTAATCTAGGAAAGTAATGAAAACCTAATTCACGTTGATGAAGTCATGGCCCACAAGATCGCCACTGCTCCTTTGCTAATTTTCGTTGCATAAAATTCAAACAGTAATTGTTCGTATGAGGAAAATATCAAATAACTTTAAAAACAATTCAAAATCCTAAACTAATGCACCCTAAACATAGACAAGAGGAAAATAATCTAAGGTATGGTCCCCTAAACAAACCATCATGATTCCTCAGCAATAATGCCAAAAACTTGTTGGGATTTTAAGTAAAACTCACAAACACATGAATTGGTGGTAATAATTCATGCGAGGAGGTCGATCCCATGAGAAATTGAATGGATGTGATACTAGTGGTCCCTACATCAAATTATCTAAACTAGCCAAATTCAAGAGATCATTTACTAAACTAAAAATGGAAAGTTAACGCATGAAGATGGAATCATGCTTAACTTGACAACTTTCCTAAAAGTAAAATTTCTAAAAAAAACAAATAGAAGTTTCTTAGATTGAAACTTTCTAAAATTGCAACCTTTCCTAAATTGAAAACTTTCAAAAAATGAAATTCAGCAACTTCCTAACTCAAATTGTCTAAGCATGAAATTTGGAACAATCTAAGGAAACATATACCAATGAACTTCCTAAATGTGCAATTTCTAAAGAATGCAAATATACTCATGAGAATGAAAACCTTACTAGCTAACAAGCTAATCAAGCAATATGCTAAACAATCTAATCAAGACTAACATTCAAACACTAATTAAACTAACTTTTACTAATATGATTGGATTCAACTAACTCGAAATTCAACAAAACAAAATCATCCAAAACCATGTGCATCACTCATGGATTTTACGCATGGTATCAACATTATTTGGGAAGTGCTTTTCATGCCTATTGAGATGAGCATTTTAAATAATGAACTAAAAATAATGAAAGAAAGTTACCAATGCATTCCTAGCTTCAGCCTAAAGAACCTTCAAAATCATGCATTCAACATTTTAAGTTGTACACTTAGTTTCCATAGGTCTTTAGTAGAATTGATTAGGACTTTAACGCAAGGAATTCAATTAATCATCATACCATGAAATCAATATGCAACAAGTAAGCAATAAGGAATCATTATCACCCATCAATCAAAAGAGATCCATTAATCATCAACATGTATTGAAAAGACAGTAACACTACAGAAGATGGTGCATTATATTCATGAAATAGGCTCACCATGCTCCATAGCGTATACTCAATTCCCAATGCGCTTTAATCACTATCCATATCTCTAGAAAGATTCATGTGAACCATTGAAGATAACTATTGGAAAAGAAACATGAGAATGGAAGCACCAACAAAATATTTAAATAAATAAGAGATTAGATTCAAAGTAATTTCCCTTGGCTATCACTTCAATGGAAAACAACTTTGAATCTTGAATCACAAGTAAAAAGAAACTAAGGCAGTGGAGCACTAGAAGGCCAAGACTTGGATGTGGAGCACATGGAGAAGAGCAGCCCACCTTGGAAAGGTTAGCAACCACCCAAAGGAGAAGAAGGTTCAATGCAAAAGGGTAAAAGAAAGGAGTTTAGGAAAAGGATGCCTCCTCCATTGGAGTAGGCATTATTTTCCTAACACTAAAGTTACCTATTCTTCTCTTCCTATCCTCTTTTATAAGTTTTTCCATAAGTTTTCTACGGTGTCCTAAGGTTAAGGTGTGCTGGAGATGAAAGATAAAGAAAATTGGATGGCTGGGGTGGTTAGCTAAGGTTTTCAAGAGATAGCAAGTGGCTGTCCTTTTCATAGTATTAAGGCAGGGAGACACCATTTTTGTAGGAGGAGGCATCTTCCCCCTTCAAAATTGTTGAGTCCCTTGAAACTAGCAAGTATAGTTGGATGAGAGAAGGTAAGAGAGAGAGGAAGAGGGGAGGAACAACAGGAATAGAGAAAGTTAGGAAAGAGAGGTGAGGTGGGGAAAAGTGATTAGCTAGGTGGTTTCTGAGGAAGTGGGGATTGGTTGGATGGTTGGATATGAGTTTGAGAAGGTGGGGAAGACTTAGATAAATAGGACTCTTGAATGGAAAGTGATATTTAGTAGTGAGGTGAAAGTGAGAAAAAAAGTGGACAAAACATGGAAAAAAAATTAAAATGGAAGAGGTATCTTCCTATTGGTCCAATTCTACCTTATCCTAATGAATTTTCCCTTGATTATCTTCATAATATCCCCATAAATCCCAAGGATAATTCTTTGTATTCTCCTCCAATCGTGGCCTTCCACGTAGCTTGGCTAATGTGGATTTGATGGCTAACTTTGAAAGCTTCATTGGCTTGGCTTCATGGCTGGCTTAGATGGTTTTTTAGGCTTAGCTTGATGGCTCGAATCCTTGGATTTGGTGTTGGCATGGCTCATTATCTTATCACCACGTTCATGTCTTAAGTATGACTAAGTGGCTTAAGAGAAACCCATGCAAAAGTGGTGGACTTTGCATGGCTTGTGCATGGGCCCACTTTGGTCACCTTTGGTTCTTTTAATTGCATCCATTGCTTGCCTAAAAAATAATCTTCATCCTTAATCTCATGTTAGATAGATGACTTTTAGGCTTTGACTTAATCTTTTGATCTTCATCTTCCATTTTCATCCAGATTGATCTAGGTTGTTGGCTCATGATCTCGCTTCCTACAAAAAGTTAAAAACCTGAATTAAATCCTAAAAATATATAATTAATCACACTATTAACTTGGATTAGCCTTTCGACTTACAAAAGATTAAATTTTTGAGTCATTAGGTTAAAAATACATGTGTTACAAATTTTTGACAAAATCCCTATTTTATCCCTATAAGTTATAACATATGTGTAACTAAATGGGTGGTTTTTATACAAAATTAGACACTTATCAACAACAATAATGAAAATATAACTACATTTGTAATGACTCCAATTTTGTAATATTAAAATCCCAAGTTAGCAATGAAAAGTTCAGTTTTTGAAGATAAGGGCATTTTGGTCATTTCACTATTCACCTTGACTGAACCCAGAAATTTGATCCTAAATTGATACCATTAGGTGCGTCTCAGAAAAAGGAATCCAACAAGACCAAAATCACCTAAAACGGAGTTAAAATGAGCAAGTTATGGCTCTTTGAAGTTTAGGGGCAAAAATATAATTTTTATTAAAAAACGGATTTAGCCTGCAAAACACAGGGGCCCATTTTGATACGGGCACCCTTCATCTTCAACCTCCTAGAGGGTTCTAGAATGGCGGCGATTGGAGGAGAAATCACTGCCATTCTGGAGGTTTCTCCACCGCCATTCAAAGACGGTGAGAGCCCCCTCCAGAACCCTCTTATAGCTCTATAAATAGAGCTCTTGGGCGCCTCCAATGGCAGCCCAAAAGCTTGAAGAAAACCCGTTGTGGAGAAGCAACCTAGAGGAGAAACGAGGAGAAAAACTCAGCAACGAGCCAGGTATGCCCAAGATCCCTCAAAACCCATTTTCACAATAGTTCTAAGATTAATTTTCCTAGGTTTTTGCATGAAAATTCATGCAAAATGGAGCCCTAGGGAGTCACCAAGGACCCAGGGACCTTCCCCGGCCCGCACTGGTTCGACAGGGTCGAACAAGGGTGTCCTGAGGACGCCTCGGTCCCCCAAACGAATGAAACATCCCATAGGGACGAGACGTGTCAATCGCGTCTGAGAAAAACCAAACGGGCACGCCCATGGACGCGCCCGCAAAAAGGAAAAATGGACGAAAAACCCGGCGCGTCTGCAGACGTGCCTGCTAAGGTGCACACCATAGACGCACAGTGTGATAGCGATACGGGGTTTTTCGCTCCTTAAGAAAAGGCGGGCGCATGCCACTAACGCGCAGCGCCCTCGCATTCTGCCGTTTCACTCTTAAGACCCTTATGTATGTGTGACACTAAAATGCTTATAACTTGAGATCTAGAGCTCCGATTGAGGCGCCGCAAAAGGCGTTGTGTCTGTGTCGATGACATGGACACACTCAAACTATAAAATCCCTAATCAAGACTCAATCAAAGGTGGGCATGACCCTTAGAATAGGACAGTGGCGCATGGCCGCTAGACCTTTGGAAAACTGATCATACCAAGGCCCAATTAGGACCTTAGGACACCCATAGGCATAGGGATGGACCCTTAATGCCTAAGTGATAAGACCAACTACTCTAAAACCCATAAGAGATGGGCCAAACTAACCTTGATTCCCCAAACCATGTTTAGGAGCATACGAGGACAAAGGGGTTAGTGCGACCTAGCCAGGTAGCTGCTTTATGACTACTAGATTCTTTTAAAAGGACTATTATTGTTTTGAGAACACATGTTTTAAGTACATGACTTGTTTAGCATGACTTAATTCAGCATGCATGTGATAAATGCTTTATGCATAGACATGTTTTGTAAATAATTTCATATACATTATGCATAGATATGTTTTGCAAACTATTGCATACATTGCATGATTTATGAGCATTAAGTTCTTGCAAAAATTGCATGTCCTTGAGGATTGCCAAAAGACGCTGGAGTGCTGAGGGCTAGGCAATTGTGAGGGATCCAAAGAGGACAGGTTTTGAAAAATACATTGTACATGTATTGCCAAGACATGTGCTACATGCATAGATTGCATGATAAGTGTAGCCTTGACCGATGAGGGCAAGCTGATGAGGGCGGGCCGACGAGGGCGGGCCAAAGAGAGCTGACAAGGCTTCTAGGCTGGTTGGCTTCTAGGCTGTCGGGCTTCTAGGCAGGGTTATGACTTTGAATGCAATACTAGCATGAGCAGATTTTATGCATTTCATGCACGTTTTGCAATCGATTACATAAATTGAATGATTTACGACAAATATGTGTCATATGCCCCGTGAAGGCTATGACGCTGTGTCCCTAGGTACCTGAGGACCACACGACGGTGAGGTCGTGGGCATAGTTTGGACCCTATGGTTTGATGATTTATGTGCATTTCATATGGCATGATATGATGTTGGTCGACCATACCATGCTAGATATCCATGAGTTGGATTCAATGAAGCATCTTATGCATATCATAATATTATGATGTATATGTATATGATACTTTCAATTTTGGATTATGCGATCCTTTAAGTCGTTAGTATTTTAGTTTGACAATGGATTTCGATATCGATATTGAACTTGAGTATTCAGACATGCACATGTTTTGAAAGAGCATATGATTTTAAAACATCTCATGTATTATAAAACTAGTAGTGATAGGCTCCTACTGAGTATAGTATATACTCACCCAATCCTCAACATTTTTCAAATACGAAGTAAATACTTAAGGGCAAGGAACACTTGTGTTAGGAGACACCTAGACTAAGTGCAAGTAAGTAAACCCCCACCTTATCTTTCAATGTTACTTGATTGTAGTTACTCTCTAATAGCTAGGGCTGTGACTAACACTTTCTTGGGAATAATGTTGATTTAAAAATTTGCCATGGCTATATAATTTGAGAACGTGTTTTGACACTCGGGGTTTCTATGAAAGATTGTTTTCCAAAACAAAAAGATTTTTATGCATTTCATACTTATAAAACAAGAGATCTCGCCTTTTTATCAAAATTGCATCATATAAAAACCCGGGTCGTCACAACATCTCATGAAATTGTGAATGCAACTAAAGCAAGATTTGAACAGATAATAGTAATGAACAATTGAAATAAGAGATAAACAGTTTACATTAAACTAAAGCTCAAAGTTTTACAAGAAATTATACAATAGTAAAAGAAAGCAAAACTAAGCTAAAACCTCTCTTACATATTGGCGTGCATGCCACAAACATCATTGCAGTTTAACACATTGAGAATCACTTACGAGTCTACTCTAAACCACACTATCTACTATAACATTCCACCTTTTATCATCATCCTACCAACATCATCTTATTTGTTGTGTCACTCAATAGTTACAATGCATGTCACCCAATGGCCAAAAACTTGAAAAATGGATCAATACTCACTCAACATCCTTTTGCATGAAATGTATAGGATTCCAAATCCCATTCCCATGGCATCCTATGAGCGGCCATGTAGAGTTGGAGAGTGTGTACACACTTACCTCTCCTCTTCTACATCCAAAGCCCTAAGGGACAGAGAAGTGGAGAGTGCTCTCTTGAATGGTATTGTGCCTTTCTTCTTCCACTGTAAAGATCTCAATGTGAAAGCATAAGGGAATGGATTGGATGGTTGATTGAGTACTAAGCACCTTTTCTTTTCCTATCTCCACTGTAAAGATGTGAGTGTGGAAGGCTTATGATGGGAGATGGATGTGTTGTGCTCTCCCTTTTACTTCTCTTTATTCTATGTGAAACACTAAGGGAATTGAGATCCCTCTCACGCGCACTCCATATATCTTATTAAAAGATCACCATGCTCCCCTATTTCTTCCAATTTCCTCCTCCAATCAAAACATTTCAACACCCCAAAATTCTACGCATAGCTTCCTAAGGAAATTTCCTCTCTATCCACTACTGCTTTCCTCTCATCTTCCATCAAACAATCACGCATAAAATCCCCCTTTTTTCATTGATTCTACATGAAAATCTTAAGGGAATGGGCTTCTTCCTTCTCTCTTGTTTCCACATGTATGACCTAAGTGAATGAAGAGTGGGTCATGAATTTCTCCCAAATGGATGTCCTAGATCTTTTATGGAAATATCTCCATTCAGTCCATCATAAAATCATGTTAAAACCAACCTTTATTCCCTCCTTTGAAAACACATTTTTGTCTTCCTAAAAACTCTCCTAGCCCATCAAAATTCTCCCCACCATTCACCATCCATGCTCCAACCTCAGCCCACCTTTATTTTATTCCAAAAACATGTAGAAATTCCCCTTGTAATCACATAGAAATTTCCTAAAACAATGGTGTGTAGCCCACCAAAATTTTCTCCTCCAATCATATTCAACTCTCACTCTCTCTCTTGAATGCTGAATTCCCATTGGTCCATCTATGTACTCCCTTGATTCTCTCATGGGAGTCTTAGGAGAGCCCTAATTTGGAATGATCTTGTTGTTTAATCCCTTAAAATATTGATGAATTATAGTTGTAGATTTTTTGTTATTTCCCTTTCAAACTCCACATTTTTTCGCTTAATTTCTCCTTCCTTTTCTCATGCAAAATGCATTTTATAAATTTTTGAAACACACTTCCTTCTTGCAAAAACACATGGACTTAAGTGGGTCCTTCTCTTGTTTGAGTGAGTGAATAAGGAAGAATTCTCTCCATTGGGCTCCTTTCTCTGAGTTACTTTGCTTTAGAATAAACCATGCATATGATTCATTGTGTGCTAATATATCTTCACATTGAAGAACCCCCAATGTGGCAGATTTGAATGTGTGAGAAGTTGGCTAGCTCATTTTGGTAAAGACATCCTCTTTTACATGAATAAGGTTTGTTGTATGAATGGGGTTTTTGACTACTTTGACATTGATAGGGGCACCCTGATTGCATTTTGATTTCCTCTTATCTTAGTTGATGAGATGTGGGTCCGTAACATTGCTTGAATGGTAGGTTAGCACTCTTTTAGGGTTTTAAGTTGCCAAGAATTCACACTTTTGTCAATTCTACCCTGATCCTATAAAATACAAAATAAACCATAATTAATGATAAATTAAGTAATCCAAGGGCTAAAAAATACTCTATCTAGGAATATTAAATGTGATATTTATGCGCATATCAATTGTCAAGTAGGGGCTTGGTTTAGGGATGACCAAGTTTGGTAGGACAAGGGTATGTAATATAAATTTTGGATATGCAAATGCACGAGTAATGTGTGTGAAAGGGGAATGCTCCCCAACATCTAATTGGAATATGAACAACAAGGGAAAAGAAACAAAAATATTCAAATCAAGAAACATGATTCACATGTTATCTCATTCTTTATCTTGATTATCTTTTGATTTCCTAAGTCTACACTCCTAAATTTGTCAAAAGGAAGCTCAAACTAGGGAATGTCTCTAGTGGAGTCCCAAGATAATTTGTAGGCAAATTTTAGGTGCTCACTTATAAAAAAAAGTGGGTGTACAAGATTTTATCTTACCTTAGGTAGGAAATTATTATGGGTTAGAATATTTATTAAATGTTTTATGAAATGTGTGCCTTTAGTTTGAATTAGACTACCAAGGAATGTTGAATGGGATATTTCTAGCATTTGTTTTATTTTTAGAATATTTTTATTGAGTATCTAACCAAAGTTTATGATGAACCTGACTAGATTATTAAATGTAGTTGCCACCTTAGGTATATTGGCTTAGACCCATAATGAGTGCACTAATTAAGGGGTTCTAGGTTTGGACATCTCCAAGGATTAAAGCAGCCTAGAAACACAAGCAACCTAAGCCACCTTCAACTTCTAGGTTTAACACATTAGATAATTTTAGTTTTGCATTTCACTAATTTGGGAATCTAGGTTTGACAAATAAAACAATAACACAAAGGAACAAGACAATTCAACTTATGCTATAATGAGTCATGCATGCATTTGATCAAACATAGCCTATGATGAAAATATGATTGAAAATGGGATATTAACTTCAAGCTAGAAATACGGAATTGAACCACAACTTGAATTGAACACGAAACACAACATGGATGATGTTGAAAGATTCAAACATAAAGCAAAAATAGAAATATAGAAGGATTTGAAAACATATAACATGACTAAACATTGGCATGAACTACATGTGAGTTATGATAATGACTAGAAATATAGATTGAATTTGCTCATGGATTATACCAGATATTAAAGTCATGAAATGAATTGAAATAGAAACTAGAATAATTAAAACTAGCAATTAGAAAGTTAAGAAATGAAGAGAATTTACAAACTAGAGACTAAAACCAAAAGCAAAAATAAAAAAGACATGAATTAATCATAATATGACACTAGAAAATTTAAATAAAGTAGAAACTACAATCATGCTTCTAAACATGAAACGAGAAACATTATGGACATGAAAATTATAAACATTGTAAACATGATATAAACTAGAACCATTCTTTGGAATTGGAAGCTAATATCTTGAAACTAGAAATTAAAATCATGGATTGAGTTTACAAACTAAAAACTAGAAATATGATGAAAATGAAGCTATACACTAGAAACATAATCCCTAACATAAAAAAAAAGCATGAAAGGCAAGGAAATATGAAATTTAAATAGAAACTTTGAATGCATGATGTACATAATTAAAGCACAAAAAATCCAAGAAAATGCATTCTAGTTAATTTAGGTTTCATTATAGAAAAGGATGCTTAAGAAGAAGAGAGAGAGAGAGAGAGAGATTGGAGACATCTAATTTTGATAAGGGAATGTTTTCCTTCCTTAATCCTAAAATCAAAAAATGAAAAATTGTTCAAAGAAAGTGTTTCTTTATGGAATGATCCATCACATGCATTATACTAAAATCATTTTCTCTTAATTATGTTTAGTACACTCTCTGTAAGAAAAAACTTATGAAAACAAGTTTGTCTTTATAGAGAGATGCACATTCATGGAAAATGTTAAAACAAGTAAAGAAAGGGATTTATGGGTTGTTCTAGAAGGCTTTTAGCTCAAATTTAGTAGCATCCATCCATGGATAACAAACTCTCTTAAGAAATATCCATAAGGGGACTCTTAGGGAAACTTCTTCTCCTAGAAGGATACGAGGAATAAAAAATAATTAATAATAAAAGTGCATATAAACTATTGAAAATAGGGAGAAGAGCTTAGGGGAACCCTTCTTCCTATCTTTCATCAATTGAGGATGATCTCATGTAACAACCACAAAATTTGTAGCAATTTTAAGGTAATTATCGCATACTTTAATTTGAAGAAAATTAGAATTTAATTCTTGAAAAATTGAATTTCAACGAGCTAAGCCCCTTGAAAACTCAAATTTTGGATTTGAAACTGTAAAAAATGAAAACTATGAGTCGAGATGATTGAAATGACACTAATTTTGCGCAAAACAAAGATCGAGGTTAAAAACCCCCAAATTTTTTATTGTTGAGGGTGGTCCAAAGTGATAATGACACCCCTCCCCCTTGACATGACCCTGTCTGGACATGCGGTAACGGACGACCCGACACATGTGGAGTGGAGCTCGACACCCAGTGGGCCAAATGCCATGTGTCACTGCTCTTCCCCATGTCAAGCGACAACAAATGAAGAAAAGCGGGGGAATGTTAGAATGAAGGGAGAGACCCGACATCCAACCCCTCCAATCGACCCCCACCAGTGCAATTCCCTCCGTTCAACCCCCATTGGTGAGCTCCTCTCTCTCTCTCTCCAGTGGCAACAAGTGATTGGGTTTGCAGCCAAGTCCTTGTTCCTCTAAGCATTTCACTAGAATGGCAACAAAGCTTCCATGATCAGCTGTCTAGATGGAACCCTCCTCTCCTCCATCTCTCTGATTTCCTCTCTAGAAACCTAGCATACACTTTTTCCCTTGGGTTTCTCTCTAGTTTGGCCCTAGGCGATGACCAAACCAGGGCCGTCGGCCACCTGCACACTAAGAACCCCCTTCTCTCTCTCTCTCTCCTCTCGTCGTCTCTCCCTCTGCTCCCCTCCAACTGGCATAGCCCAACCGACTGTGCCAGTCCAGTTCCTCCTCCTTCCCCAATTCTCTTCTCCCTTGGTCTCTCTCTCTCCCCCAGTCATCCCACCTCCGGTCAGCACACCCCCATAAGCGTGCTAGCTTGACATCTACTCTCCCCTGTTTCCCTCTTGCGTTTGGTGAGTTAGGGCAAGCAACTCGCCCATGTCACCACTACCAACTCGCCTCAGTGAGCCAAGTTGACTCGGGTGAGCCCCAATTCCCCTTGCACTTAGAACCCTTATTTTGGCCAATCTAGGAAGGCTTTCGCATATCGGAGGTGATAGTTGTGATCCTTACAATACAAGGAATAAGACCCATTTTTCCATTCGTTGATTGGAGAAATTCCTACCATCGATCATGATCGGATGCTTCATCGGACCAGATTGTCAAATTTGTGATCGATCTGACTATCCATTGAGATCAAGTCATTAATTTATCTTTGATTGATGGATTTGTGGTAGATTTTGCAGATCTTGCCATGATCCAATTGTTGATTTACCCCCAAATGGAAAATTTGAACCTATCCGCAACCATTCATTATTATCTAACTGTTGATCTATCCTTAAAAGTTAGTCAATGATCAATATAAACTCCCTATTTGGTCTGGATGTAGATTTCACTCCAGATCATCAAATATGAGATCAAATCTACCCGTTCATCTCTATCTAACTGTATATTAGTGAACAAGCTCCTAGATCCATACTTAATTTAGGTATTCATTTTAATCTAACCGTAGATCGATCGCCAAACCCCTAGACCAAGGATGATGTATCTAGCCCGTTCCTAAGATCTTACAATGGAATTCACCATCTAATGCCAGATCTATGAGATCAAGCACTACACTTCTTTTTTATTTGTAGTGTTCCATGGTTGGAACTACGGATCCGCATATCTTATTTTCCCTGGTACACTAAACAGCGAGAAGGAGATGATCGAAATTGTCCATCTATGGATAGACGACGAAGTGTACGTCTTGTTCAAGTGATAGATTGAGTTAAAGGAGTTGCACACTAGAACTGAGGATAAACATCATGTGAGGTAGATGGATTAAGATTTGCTATTTTGTGAAGTTTAATAATTACCCTGTCTTAATAAGTAAGATTGAATGCATGATAATTTACAAAGTGTTGTATTTAGTTACTAAAATTATGGAAGAAGTTATCCTGTGATGATTTTAAATTAGACAATTGGGAATGGAAGAACTAATTTAAATAGACAAAGTTGATAATACTTAGAAACATGATATACATCTAGATTAACTCCAGATGTGAAAGAACATAAAATACTTGTTTTATCCCAATTATAATGTTGAGATAAATGAGTAATTGGACTCCATAACTTGATTTTGAACTTACACTTATTTCACTAGAATATTTAAATACCTTAAACAAGATTAAATCTTATGCATGCAACTAAGACATAAGGATTTGTATATTGATACTATGACACTTGAAATGCCTCGAACGACATGAAATATTAATAAGTATATCAACAATATAGTAAAGATTTTAGAATAGCTCACAAGGTTTTGAATTATAGGAAGACCTAAGTAAAGTGCTAGAAGTTGTAGTAATTGTAACTTAACAACTTGAGAATGATAAAATAATTCACATTTAAACTGGGAAAGAATATGCTAAACAATATGTACATATAATAGATATTCACAAACCATAACCTTAAGATGTAACATGTGTGTCCTTACTAGTAAAGTTTTTATAACCAATTTAACTAAGATTCACATAGCAACAAGCACTTTTGAGATAATTCTTAAAGATTAACTTTTTGTAATTATTGCGTTGGATGTACATTTTTGGGAACTGAAAGAGTGTTACCTAATTTATGAATAAAGATTGCATGTTTTGAATGCTCATGAAGATATGTTTTATAGCTTGTTGAGAATGTTGGTTAAAAATGAATAAACTTGATTACTTCTCACAAAACTTGGAAATAGCGGTTTTATTTACATAAAATGATTTTGGAGATGAGTATGATTTATGATTTGAGTAGGTACTCAATGAGTAACCGTAAGTTCTAATGGATGCAAATTTATCAATGTTTAGGCAGATGCTCTGTGAGTAGCTGTAAGCCCTGATGATTATGGATTTAATCGATGGTTTGGTGGGCCCTCTATGACTGGCCGTAAGTCCTGATAGATATGGTTTTATTGATGCTTAGGCATGAGCTCTATGAGCAGCTATAATTCTTGATGGATATGGATTTTCATCGATGTTTTTGGTAGGCACTCTAAGAGTTCCCTAAGTCTTAGATCACTCCCCTAGTGCTCTAGGAGTATCGTAAGTTCTAGAGGCCTGCTATGTGCAGTAAGTCCTGAGACCTTATGCTAGAAGGTGTAGTTGTCCACTAGCCTCTGAGATGATTAAATACCAACCCTACGATGGAGATGGTGGGCAGTAGGAGTATCTTCTCATGGGAAAGTGCTCTGAGTGGTAGCCAGGTAGCCCCCATGAGGTCTGGTGAGTTATGGTTCGTGCAGGTATCACGAGCGGATGTAGAGGCCATGGTAGTCGCCTGTGGGTGACGACACGACCCTACAAGTATAGGTTTCTAGTTTGTGTGATATATATGTGGGTAATGTCTCGAGCTTTAGACCTCATCTAGGGTGGCAGGATTGTATGCCACCATGATTGGAGCGATCTTTCCATGACGATGTGGGCATGGATTTACATATTTACCAATTCTAAAGGAGAAGCCTGAGGTTGGCAGTCCGGTAATGGTGAGGTACCCATAAGAACCAAAACCTTGAGGGCTTTGCCCAAAAGAGGGACCCCATTTACATGAGATCAATTTTCACAATCATGATTTTAGTTCTATTTGATGCATAAAGAACTATTTGCATTTATAAGTTGATTGGTTATACTTTTGAAAAAGCATGACCTAGCTTTTGGTTTTGTAGGATTTCAGATTTATTGATTATTGGATTGCTATTTTAGAACATCTTGATTCTTCTAAACTGACAGCTTTACCCTAGTCATATTTGCTAAGGTATTAGATTAATTGAGCATTATGAACGATTTTGCATGATCATATACTAATTTCTACCTACATATGAAAATGCATTGTGTTCATAAAGAGAAAGATGTTAGGTGACTACCTTTAGAAATGGTAACGAGAATGATAAATAACCCACTCATAAGTAGATTTAAGCATTGAATGACAAAACAACTTAGACATTTAAAGTAATATCTTGAATGAATATATAATGTAAATGAATCTGAAGAACTATGTCATGAAGGAATCTGGAATGCTTATGCGTGTATTCGTGGAAAATAATGTTAGTACAAACGATATAGCATGGAATACTTAAATCCTGAGGAAAATATATGATTCATCAGCCATAATGGAACTGCTCATTTAAACTAATTTCATATTGGTATGATTTAAAAATTTACAATTTCAGCATGAACACCTTGGAAATGGCATGAAGTTTTGTTTAAGCATGATATATTCTCAAATTATATTGATTTATATGAAATCATGTATTGCATGACAAAATAGTTACTTATTCCACCTACATAAGCGCAAGCTTGCTGAGACATCGTAATTGTTTACAATGTCTCAGATTTGAAGGATTAGAATAGAAAGATGAACAGGTCGAACGTGAGAAACAATTGTGGAATTTGGTATTTCAGAAGATGGAGATTTTCTAGCATTAAGATGGTGAGCTTTCAAACTTTAGATTAGTATTTTGATTTGGTGGAGAATGAGAATGTATATATTTACTTTCCTGTTATGGATTTAATCATATTTAAGGGAACATGTTGTGACGTGATTGTGACTAGAGGTTCTAGGGAGTGATAAGTTTTGTGCATTTGTTTTCAAAAGCGATGAATAAAAATTATTTGTATTGTTTTATTAGGTGTCCTCACGCATGCGTCAAATGTGCATATGTCAACAAAATAGAGGAAATTCTGTTGAATTTTTGGTAGAACTGAGACACTCATTTCCCTGTAAAATCCTTGTATTTTGTGTGAAAATGACACTTGGGATTTTTAGAAAAACGTAATAAAGAAAAATAAAATTTTCGTTGTTTTGATTTTGAAGTGAATTTTAAACAAGGGATATTCTGAATTTCGAAAATAGTTTTCAAAAAGGTATTTTTGAAACCCGGGGTGTCACACCTCATGTCATAAAACACAGAGTTTCATTAACTAACATGCTTGAGATCTACTAGCATTTCCTTTCATGTATAAACCAAGCACCTCCATTGAAAGCCTAGAGGGAGAGGGAATGTGGAACTCCTATGCATGGAGATCACTTTTTAAAGACGAGAGAAGAAGAAGAACTCATGAAGAATGAAGGGGAAGATGTATGATAAAATGTCAAGTTCAAATTAAAAAGTGAAGGCTAGATGTTAGCTATGAACGCATGATAAGGGGGTGGGGCAGGGAATGCAAGATGAAAATGAAAGAAAAGTGCACGACTACAGATCAAAATGCATGAGAAATGAAAAGAAAATACCCAGGAACTGTAAAGTTCCTCATCACTCTTAAAGGAAAATCATCTTAGAACTAAGGACTCTTTCTTAAACTAGGAAAGTTTAGAAACCTAAAGAAAAACATCAAAACTTGTGTAGAAACTTGTTGGGAAAGGGTAAATGAGCTCCTATGTGGCACATGTGTAAATATCACGTAAAGTAAGGGCAGGGATAGAAAGTGTATAGTTATGGTTTTTGGACATAAGAACAAATGATCATGTGAACTTGGCATTCTAAATTATTCCCTACTTTGAGTTCACGAAATTCCTACAATATTTGAACCCACAATGGACACTACACAGGTCATGAATCAAAGGAACAGTGCACTTGCAATGGATTTCTTTTTTACAAACACTTGAATACCCTTCTAAGAAACAAAGAGCATCACCACTCTCTTAATACAAAGAAGTAAAGAGTGAGGAAAATTCTCTCTCAAAAGTTCAAATACAACTTAAAAGATAGCAAGAGACAGCTTTTCAATATTTTTTAAAAAGATTAAAAGAATTTGAATGTGAAGCTTGGAGTTGGTTGCTTGAGTAGTTGGCTTGAATGCTTATTAATTGATGCTTGATGGTTCTTTGAACCTTCAAAGGAATCTTCAATTTATAATGTACTTACCAATAGATCTATTGGAATTAAAATCTAGTTGTTGGGGTGAAAAAAGATTTATTGGAAGACTAAATTTTCCCAATGAGTTGATAGCCTATCTTAAAAGTACACTTTTGATAGCTTGTCTTGAAGGTATGCTATATGACCAAAGTAGTCTAATGGATCATAGAGGTAGTCAGTTGGAATGGAAAACAACTCATCACCATTTGAATTTGAGTTTTTTATAGTTGATTGTGTTAGAATAGTAGTTGAATAGTTTTTGTAAAACCCACTTTGAAGAAATTCATTGGTCAAGAAAAGGAGTCAATTAGATTTCATCAAACTTTGAACTTCTCCAAGCAAAATCACCAAAGGTAGTTAACTAGAATACATGGCAGTTGACTAGATTCTAAAAGCAATTGATTGGAACTATAAAAGTAGTGGACTACTTCTATACAAATCATGAAAATTCTGCATTAGTAACTTTTGAACCTAGAGGTAGTTGACTAGATTGATCTTAGAAGTCAACTAGATTATAATCTTAACTCTTCCTTTAGATTGAATCTATAGTAGTTGACTAGCACAAGAAACATAGTCAAAATGATCTTGAAATGACTTAATTCTTTTCTCAAGTGATGAGTAGTAGACTCTCAAGTACTAAGCAATCAAATGAAATATAGTAATCATACTTATTTCACATCTTCAATTCTAATGTCACAATACAATCAACTTTTTTGTAGCACCTGTTGATTGGATAGAAGTTAAAACTTTCATTTTATGAAGCAATTGACTAGATCAATGGGTAGTCAACTGTATCATGTCAATCTCTAAGTCCATCTTTTTCAAAATGTACTCCCTTATTACCCAATAATTAATTTGTCATAACTTAGTATAATTAATATGATTCATTAATATGAAAATTCTATGTTATATATATACTATATTGTAGTTATATTTTATTGTTACACTTATTGGTTAGTCATGAGATGACAATTGATGCCTTAGAGAACATTGTGAGAAATTGCATGCCAAGATAATAGAGATCCGCAAGATGACAAGAAATGAAATTCAAGATCCTTACAAACCTAAAAGTATTTTCAAGGGAGAATGGGACTGAGAATCCACATTTAGTATTACTTGTTAGATATGATGTTGCTAATAAGAGTGGAGATGGTCATTCTCAATCATCTGGGTAGAGTCTCAAGGCATACATTATGGTGTACGAGAGTGCAGCTGTTCATAGGACATGATCTCGATTTGTCAGAACATTCAATGGACATGACTTAGGGAAAGTTTCATATTTAACATAACAATCTGTACCCTTAGACTATAGAGTTTTATTGCTTAAAGTGGGCCCTCATACTTATTTTTAAGGTGTCAAGAGGTAGAATCCAATTTTAGGTGACAAATAGATACTTTGAAGTATATATTAGACTCATAGAGTGTATGGGATGCTCAATATAGGACCCACACCCTCATCAAAAATGACCTTCAAGTAGGGCCTATCACAAAGTGGGCTTGAGAAATCCATGTATTGTATTTGATAAAAAGGGTTCATAGTAATGATTTTGTAGAGTCACTAATAAATGATAGAGCCCACATGAACTTTTACATCAGGACATGTAGCTAGATGTAATCAACATGCCCCAAATAGATGCATAACTGAATATGAAAATGTGATAGGTAAATTTGGTAAAATGACTCAAAATATAATATCTTGGTAATGTAAGGCCAAGATTGTAATTTATTCAATATTGGTGGGAGCATACGATATAGTTTGTAGTGGATAACTTGACTACAAAGTTGATTCTCTTTTATATTGGTTATTATTGCTGCTATTGTTGTTTTAATTAAAACTCGCAAGGGCATGAATTGTTTGCAATATAGTATGCTAATGAGGTAGATCCCACAAGGAGTTGAACTAATGTGATGCTAGTGGTCCCCACTTTAAACTATCTAACCTAGCAAAATTCAAGTTCTTTTTAATGTAAAATAAGAATGGTAACTAAAACATAACAACTAAAAACATGCTATGGAAAACATGCTTCAACACATCTTTCTTAATCATGCAATTATCTAAGGAATGCAATGGAAATTAAGAAGATGAACTTTAACAACTAAAAACAAACTAAACAATATCAACTTAATTACTTTTTCCCACTTGAATGAATGCCACAACTTGGAATCTATTCACTCACCAAATCAATCAAAGATATGTGTTCCAGCCATGGCTTACATGCATAGTTCCAACATGATTTGATGAATGCATTTCAAATCAATAGGCATAGAATATTAAACAATGGATCTACAAGTAAAAAAGCAATTCAACAAGATTTTCCAACTTCAGCCCTAAAGCCCTCTTAATCATGTGTTCCATCCTTAGATTGGATACATGGTTTTAGAGGTCTTTTAATTAGATTGCTGGAAATTTAAGAATTAAACATTTACTTCCTTAACATACCATCAATATTAAGTAAACAATAAAGAAGAAGCATTGTCAATAATCAAGTAAAAAGCATTCCATATCAAAAGTTTATGGCATACAATTGATTACATGGAAGATTGCTGTCCACTCTTGAATGAAACACACCACTATTCCTTCTATCTTGGATCCAAAAACAAATACTAACAAAGATTCCTTATCCAACAAAGCTTGATATTCAAAGAAAATCTTATGGCATATAAGCAGAGATCAATGGAGACTAATGAAAAACAAAGCTGGAATTTACAGAAATTTAAAACAGAACTCAAAAGCTATGAAAGTAAAAGGGAAAACTAAATTCAAAATGATTTCCCTTGGCTGTCACTCCAAGGGAAAACCAGCCTTGAATTTTAGTTTCTTTGGCAAGGAACAACAAAAGAGGGCAAGGCAGAAACTAGCATGGAAATAACTAAGGAAAACAAGAAAGGAAGCAATAGAAACTAACCTTGAAAGCTAAAGCAAACACTCTCAAAACCAGGCGTGAAATACTTCTAGAAGATATCACACACCTTTAGAGAGATAGCAACACCCAAGGATTCCACAAAACAAGTACAAAAGAGAGGAGAATGGAGACATAGGAAGAGGACATCTCCTTTTAAGGGAGGAAGCATCTTCTTCCCTAAGTGAAAAGTTATCTCCTTTTCTTAGGTTTTTGTGGAGTTTTATACTTTTTCTCCAATTTTCTATAGGGTAATCTAATATTAAGGTATGGTGGGGATGAAATCAAGCCATTTTGTATGGTTAAGATGAGTGGGAGACTAAGGTTTCAAAGGAGGAAAGTGGGGAAAGGTATGACGACTCGGGTTTTCTCATGCATTTTTAAATGCAATATCTAATTCCTAAGGTAGGATGCATCCCTATTTGAAAACCATTTTATAAAAACCATGCAATGCAGCGGAAAATCTTTTGTTTTAAACTCATTTTGAAAACCCCGAGTGTCATTTGCTTTCACAACAATCAAAGTAGTTTTGAAAAGCTTCAGAAATTATAAATGTTTTTCCCCAGGTCTATCCAGTCACAGCACATAGCCCAACTGTAAATAAATACAAATACATGTCCAACGGGTAGAGTGTTTACTTACATGTATGATTGTCTCCTTTGATTTTTCTTGCTCGTAGCACTAACATAGGTGTCCTCTACTCGTGGATGGAACTATCCTGAAAAATATTAATGATAGGGTGAGTATATACTATACACAGTACGAGTCTATCACTACTAGTTTTACAATACATGCTATGTTTAAAATCATATGCTCTTTAAAACATGTGCATGTTCAAACAATCATGTTCAATATCGATATTAAAAACCACTATCGAATTGGAATACTGACGACTTAAAGCATAGCATAATCCAAGTCGAAAGTATATATATATCATAAACATAATGATATGCATAAGATGCTCAACTGAATCCAACTCATGGATATATGGTATGGTCGACCAACCTCATGTCATGCCATATGCAATGCAAGTAAATCCTCAAACCATAGGGTCTAACTATGCCCACAACCTCGCCGCCATGTGGTCCCTGGTTACCTAGGGACACAAGGTCATATGCCTCCACGAGACATATGACACTTCGACCCAGTGCCGTGACACCAATGGTAGCCCCCTATACCACATGCAGTCGAAGCAAGGACATGCCCTTTTTGGGCATGGCACCCATCCACCTAATAGTGGTAGAGGCTGGAGGCCAACCCAAACCTCTTAGCATAGCACCCATGAGCTTACCAGCCCAAATCATATATGATCAAACAAGTAAAAACCTCTTTTTCAAAACCTGTCCTCTTTGGGTTCCTCACAACTGCCTACCCAGCATCTTTTGGGCACTCCAGCCTCTTTTGGTAACCCTCAAGGACATGCAATTTTTCAAGAACTCAATGCTCACAAATCATGCAATATATGCAATTATTTACAAAACATGTCTATGCATAATGTATTTATCATATGCATGCTGAATTCATTTATATGCTAAACAAGTCATAAAATAGGTCATGCTAAACAAATCATATACTTATACTTAAAACATGCATTCTCAAAACGATCATGGCTCTTTTAAAAAGTCTAGTAGCGATAGAGCACCTACCTCAAAGTCTCCTGAAGTCGCGTCCTTTATCTCTTCGACCCGTCCCTGGGTCTCATTTATAAACTCCTGGGTATGAATGGATATAAGGAGTCCTTAATAATTTCATTCTATTTAGACATTAGATCGCTAGACCTGCATTTTAAGGTCCATGGTCCTTGCCTAATTCATTGTCAGGCTAGATATGGATCTACTATTCTATAGTTAACTCTATAAATTGTCCTCTAATCCTAACTTTAAGGTCTCATTAGGTGCGCGTGTCCCAGTTCCTAGGACACCCATGTATCCTGGTTGAACCGCGACCGCCTCACGTGTGTGCGCACCCAAAGGCCGTGCCAGGGATTGCATTTTGCATGCGCACGTGCATGCTCAAGTGACGCGCTATGACGCGCATCATCACACGAACGCACCTTTGGTGTAGCATGGCGCGTCTCAGTTCCCAGGGCACCCCATGCATCCTGGTCGAGCCAAGACCCATGCTCCATGTCGCGCGCGCACCCGAAGACCGCACCAGGGACAGTGTTCGTACGTGCACATGCATGCCCAAGCGACATGCTATGATGCATGTCCTGGATGGCATTGTGCGAAGATGCCTTTGGCGTAGGAGAAATGCACCTTGGCTCCCGGGTCGCCCATGCGTCCCGGTCGAACCAGGACTGTGCCTGGGATGCACCAAGGCCACGACCATACACAGTCGCTCTCCCCCCGTGCAAAGTTGCGTGCCTGGGGTCCGTCCATTGGTTCAGTCGGGTGTGCATCACGCACCACGCCCAGGACCGTCTCCTTCGTTGGTCTGGTCCTGGGTTCTGTGATTTCTGGCAGAAAATGCCAGATCCGGCCTGGTTTTGACCTGGGGAAGTGGAAGGGAAGAGGAGGGGGAGCCTAGGCGATGTCTAGCTCGATGGGTTGGCAGACCCATCGAGTCTGGGTTTGCTTTGTGCTTCCCAGCCAAAAAATTCCCAGATCCGGCATGGATTTGGTCAAGGACGAAGGGAAAATAGAGGGGAGTCGTGAGGAGCTTACCTGGGCAGGTTTGGAGCGATGCCTACTGCCGGTGGTGGGGTTTCTTCACGTTGAAACCCTAGCTGCCGGAATCCCTCTTGAACTGTCGAAGAAAGTGGAGGATAAAGGGACGGCTGAGGAGGAGGGGAAAAGGGCTTTTTATAGCCTTGCTATGGCGGTGCTGCCAATGGCGGCAGAAACCTCTGGAAACGGGGTTTCTGGATAAGTCTAGAGGAGGAAGACGACAGGGGGTGCCGTTATCAAAATGGCCCCCTGCGTTTTTCATTTTTTCGTTCTTCTGTTTAAATTACAGAACTGCCCCTGATCTTTAAACGGCCGTAACTTCTTCATACGAACTCCGTTTTCGATGTTCTTTGAGGCGTTGGATTCCATTTTTCAAGTAGAATCTAATGGCACCAAGTTTCCTCACAAATTCCTTCATTTACTATTTTAAATAAGGTGAAACATTTAACATAGTTTATTTCCCATAAAATGTCCAAATTTTGTTAAAAATAGCGTAAATTGCTCAGGTGTTACATTATTACCCCCTTAAAAGAATTTCGTCCTCAAAATTCCATAAATTATCATATTCAAGGTATTTTGTCTCTTAGATAACTCCTTGGTGAATGCATTCTCCCCTTAGGAATCAAATCTGGGCTCAACCTCAATTTATCATTTTTATTGTTCCTTCTACAAGGCCTTACCTATAATTTCGCTGCGTACTCTGATGCATACTCCCATACGTGCTAGTTTAACAATACCGATTTCTAACTGTAACTCATCTTTCTTGAAATCCTTAGATGCGTATACTTTTCTCATCATGTATAGGATAGTCTCCTCATAGGATCATGCTTCTTTATTTATGTATAAATTACTCCATACTTCCTTGAGATCATATGATCTTATTTCTCGTAGTCCTTTTTGAATATCATAGTATAATCCCTTTTTCTTCTTGTCTTTCATCTAGTGATCTCTTCATCATCCATATCTCCTTCTAGTGGTTGGTTATATGTCATTAGTAAGAGTCCAAAAATTACCTTCTTTCTATTGTGTCTAACTTTGATTCTTATCTTTTATATTTGTCCCAAAGATACTTCAATAACTGACATGGTATCATGTGCTCTATAGCTAAACCCTTGATTAACTTCATTTCAACTGTCTGTCATTTTCCATATGTGACTTGATTCCTCGACCAAAGTTACATTCAAAATAAAATCATGAAAGCCAATTAGTAGCTTCTTCCATCGAGGACCTTATCATATACTGAAAGTAAAATGTCCTAACTCTATATCTAGTTTCATAATTATTAAATTCTTTAAACGCTTTTCTCATGTCAAATGTTCTTGTCCAGAGGCCTTATCTCACTATTCACGTCAATTCGTCATTAGGATTTTCAACAATGCAAAAAGTCTCTTATTCATTACCGAGTACCCTTACTAGGTCTTGGTTGAATCTTTTGTCATTATCTTCTTTATCCTTTCTTTGCTTGATGATTTATTCGTAACCTTTCAGTCCAAAAGTTCCATACTCAATCCTAGTAAGGTTAGTCCTTAGGAAATTCTTTCAATTGATTTTTCGTGCTTGGTATATGCTCATAACAACTAACTATTTGTCTAAAGGCAATGTAACATCAAATCTCACCTTATAGTGTGCTAGCCATCTCACCTTTTCTCCTTCCATCCCCTATGTCAATATATTGTTCAATCTTTCATCAAGGCTTTATCGTCAATCATGCAGTTTGTATTGTCAGGAGGTATCCTCATAAGTAGTGATTTTCTCAATTCCTCAGATTTTATCTTTCAAGTGCCTCCTCATACTTAGCTTATAATAATAATTCTCCTTCAATAGCTACTACATCAAGTTATGCTAAAGCTGTTAAATCATCAAATTTGAAAAACACTCAAGTAAGCATGGAACATTTTTGTAGACATATAGAAAGACTTTATTTGATTATCTATTGGTCTCTTTCCAGATATATTTTCTTCATAAGCTCAAGGGTCTCTAAAGTGATCGGTACTTATCTACCTTTCTTTTCAATCCAAGTCAGTAGCATCTTTCAGACCCACAATGATTTCTATGGTTTGTTATGGTATCTATTCAGGTTTGGAAAAATCTGTCTCACTGGTGGAGATCGTTCCTTATTTTTGCTTCTGTCTCAGTTGTTACTGTATTTATTGTACTTGTGGCTCCTCCATGACGTGGCCTAATCAACTGACCTCATACCCTCAAATGACTTAGTCTAACAAGTAACTTCTTTTAGGTAAAACTCATGTCCAAATACTTATAACATCCCTTTGAGTATATAACTTCAACTACTAACTTATAGATACTAACATACTTGATTAATTAGGGTGGGATACCTTTATTTAGTCAACAGTACTCTAAAGGTAATGACTAAATAATGGTCTTAAGATATTTGGTCTTCCAATTTATGATAGCAAGACCTCCATTTGATCCTTGATGGTACCCTTCTTACTGAATGGACAAGTCACTGTCCTGGCTTAATTCCTTTTTCAATATATTTTATTGGCAAGCTGAGATATCACCAAATTTTTCTTTTTATGGATTATATCCATTGGTGTTCCCCATAAGCTAATGGATCTGATAAGAATCTAATTGTAATAATTGATATCAAACCATTTGTAGAATTTAATTTCTAGTTGGTCGCCATTCTTCTTTAAAAATTTCTTGTCACATAATCTCCTGAAATTCGATACTCTACTCAAAGTCTTAAACCCCATATGCTTTCTCTCTTTTATACTCTTTTACAATAAGATCACCAACTCACCTAGTATTATTCCTTTGCATTTGTTTGATCTACCTTCCTATAGGATTCAAGATGATAGAATTGTATGTATCTTCATAGAGTCATTATCTTCTTCTTTTGACTATTCAATATTCATCGAATACTTATAGTTACAGCTCTATCTCTTTCTCTCTTTTCTTCAAAATCCTCACTTTTGTCTTCCTAGATCAATGTCTTCATGTGCTTTGTTGCATATAATCGATACTGCATCTACTCCTTTACTTATCAGATATGATAAACTGAATGCTTCTAAGAAATTCTAAACTGTCTTAAGATCATTGAAATCCTCAATTGCCTATAGCCTCAATAAAATTCATACAATGTCTTAATAATAGCATTGATGTTTTGATCATGCTATACTTCTCTTACAAGTTCATGTTAGGATCGATCTATTATCATCCTTGGTATTATCATCAAAATCTTTTGATAACTTGGTCGAATTCATTTCCCTATCATATTCATGTTATGTTTCTCTTATTCACATGATATGTCACTTGTATACATCTTCTGAATTGCTCCATAATACTCAGGTAGTTATTATTCGATAGCACTTCACTTTTCATGAGACTCTAATTAAGGTATCCAAAATTAAGCTAAGTCCTTCAAGATCCATACCTTTGTGAGTCACAATTATTTCTTAATATTATCTTACATTCTCATCCCTCTTAGATTATCATCAAAATCTTTTCAGAGTCTGTCTTTTACATCCCTTATCATACTCATATCATATCCCTTGTGATAGTGTGCTCATATTCTGATATTCTTTATGATGGTAAGATAACCATCTAAGTTCTCCAATTTTCTCACCTTTGATAAGATTACTTTATTGCAGTTCAGAACTATCTACTAACAAGTTCACTAACATCTTCCTTCATCTTTCTTATCATAATATGATCCATATATGAGTTTTCATATTTGCACCACACAACAATACTTAATCCTTAAGTCGTCTTAGACTAGTTTCTGGATAAGGGTTGCACTATCCTCTGCTTAATTATTTGTTAAACCAAGCTGTGTTTCACCTATTTATTTATGGTGAACTGCCTTGAGCATTAATATTGCAATCCTCAAAATAGAAGTAGTCATCTCTACTACTCCTATTTATACTACTTCTTCTTGATTTTCTCTATTGTCTATGACCCCTGGACATGCTGGACTGGCTGTGAAAGGATAAAACCGGGGCTCTGATACCAACTGTGACGACTTGGGTTTTCTCATGTATTTTTAAATGTAATATCTAATTCCTAAGGCAGGATGCATCCCTATTTGAAAACCATTTTATAAAAACCATGCAATGCAGCGGAAAATCTTTTGTTTTAAACTCATTTTGAAAACCCCGAGTGTCATTTGCTTTCACAACAATCAAAGTAGTTTTTGAAAAAATTCAGAAATCATAAATGTTTTTCCCCAGATCTATCCAGTCATAGCACATAGTCCAATTGTAAATAAATACAAATACATGTCCAAAGGGTAGAGTGTTTACTTACATGTATGATTGTCTCCTTTGATTTTTCTTGCTCGTAGCACTAACATAGGTGTCCTCTACTCGTGGATGGAACTATCCTGAAAAATGTTAATGATAGGGTGAGTATATACTATACTCAATAGCAATCTATCACCACTAGTTTTACAATGCATGCTATGTTTAAAATCATATGCTCTTTAAAACATGTGCATGTTCAAACAATCATGTTCAATATCGATATTAAAAACCATTGTCGAATTGGAATACTGACGACTTAAAGCATAGCATAATCCAAGTCGAAAGTATATATATATATATATATATATCATAAACATAATGATATGCATAAGATGCTCGACTGAATCCAACTCATGGATATATGGTATGGTCGACCAACCTCATGTCATGCCATATGCAATGCAAGTAAATCCTCAAACCATAGGGTCCAACTATGCCCACGACCTCGCCGCCGTGTGGTCCCTGGGTACCTAGGGACACAGGGTCATATGCCTCCATGGGACATATGACACTTTAACCCAGTGCCCTGACACCAGTGGTAGCCCCCTATACCACATGCAATCGAAGCAGGGACATGCCCTTTTTAGGCGTGGTACCCATCCACCTAATAGTGGTAGAGGCTGGAGGCCAACCCAAACCTCTCGGCATACCGCCCACGAGCTTACCAGCCCAAATCATATATGATCAAACAAGCAAAAACCTCTTTTTCAAAACCTGTCCTCTTTGGGTCCCTCACAACTGCCTACCCAACGTCTTTTGGGCACTCCAGCATCTTTTGGTAACCCTCAAGGACATGCAATTTTTCAAGAACGCAATGCTCACAAATCATGCAATATATGCAATTGTTTGTAAAACATGTCTATGCATAATGTATTTATCATATGCATGCTGAATTCATTTATATGCTAAACATGTCATAAAATAAGGCATGCTAAACAAATCATATACTTATACTTAAAGCATGCATTCTCAAAACGATCATGGCTCTTTTAAAAAGTCTAGTAGTGATAGAGCACCTACCTCAAAGTCTCCTGAAGTCGCCTCCTTTATCTCTTCAACCCGTCCTTGGGTCTCATTTATAAACTCCTGGGTATGAATGGATATAAGGAGTCCTTATTAATTTCATTATATGTAGACATTAGATCACTAGACCTGCTTTTTGGGTCCATGGTCCTTGCCTAATTCATTGTCAGGCTAGATATGGATCTACTATTCCCTAGTTAACTCTATAAATTGTCCTCTAATCCTAACTTTAAGGTCTCATTAGGTGCGCGTGTCCCAGTTCCCAGGGCACCCCGTGCATCCTGGTCGAGCCAGGACTCATGCCCCATTTCACGCGCACCCGAAGACCACACCAGGGACAATGTTCGCACGAACACATGCATGCCCAAGTGAAGCGCTATGACGGGTGTCCTAGAAGTGCTATGACGGGTGTCCTGGATGGCATTGCACGAAGACGCCTTTGGCGTAGGAGAAATGAGCCTTGGCTCCCAGGCCGCTCATGCGTCCCAGTCAAACCAGGACTGTGCCTGGGACGCACCGAGGCCACGCCCATACACAGTCGCATGCCCCCCGTGCACAGTCATGTGCCTGGGGTCCGTCCATGGGCTCAGTCAGGTGTGCATCACGCACCACACCCAGGATCGTCTCCTTCGTTGATCCGGTCCTGGGTTCTGTGATTTTCGGCCAAAAAACGCCAGATCCGGCCTAGTTTTGACCTGGGGAAGTGGAAGGGAAGAGGAGGGGGAGCCTGGGTGATGTCTGGCTCGATGGGTTGGCAGACCCATCGAGTCTGGGTTTGTTTTGTGCTTCCCAGCTGGAAAATTCCCAGATCCAGCGTGGATTTGGTCAAGGACGAAGGGAAAACAGAGGGGAGTAGTGAGGAGCTTACCTAGGCAAGTTTGGAGCGATGCCTACTGCCAGTGGTGGGGTTTCTTCATGCTGAAACCCTAGCTGCCGGAATCCCTCTTGAACCATCGGAGAAAGTGGAGGATAAAGGGATGGCAGAGGAGGAGGGGAAAAGGGCTTTTTATAGCCTTGCTATGGCGGTGCCGCCATTGGTGGTGGCAGAAACCTCTGGAAACAAGGTTTCTGGAGAAGTCTAGAGGAGGAACAGGACAGGGGGTACCGTTATCAAAATGGCACCCTGCGTTTTTTGTTTTTTCGTTTTTCTGTTTAAATTACAGAACTACCCCTGATCTTTAAACGTCCGTAACTTCTTCATACGAACTCCGTTTTTGGCGTTTTTTGAGGCGTTGGATTCCATTTTTTTAGTAGAATCTAATGGTACTAAGTTTCCTCAAAAATTCCTTGATTTACTATTTTAAATAAGGTGAAACATTTAACACAGTTTAATTCTCATAAAATGTCCAAATTTTGTTAAAAATAGCGTAAATTGCTCAGGCGTTACAAAAGGTGCTGCCCTCTTTTGGAGTGGAGTAGGTGGGAGACACCTACTTTTTAGGAAGGAGGATCTCCCTCCTCCAAAATCATTGAACCTAAGCAAGTGGGTGGGAATGAGATAAGAGTGTGATGACCCGGGTTTTCCCATGCATTTTTAAATGCAATATCTACTTCCTAAGGCGGGATGCATCCCTATTTGAAAACCATTTTATAAAAACAATGCAATGCAGCGGAAAAATATTTTCATTTAAACTCATTTTAAAAACCCCGAGTGTCAAAACACATTTTCAAATCATATAACCATGGCATAGTTTTAAATCAACTCTATTCCCAAGAAAGTGTTAGTCACAGCCCCAGCTACAGAGAGTAACTACAATTAAGTAACATTCACTGAAAGATAAGGTAGAGGTTTACTTACTTGTACTTAATTTGGGTGTCTTCTGTCACGGATGTATCCTGTCCTTAAGTGTTTACTTGTGTTTAAAAAATGTCAAGGATTGGGTGAGTATACACTATACTCAATAGGAGTCTATTGCTACTAGTTTTACAATGCATGCTATGTTTTAAAATCATATGTCCTTTAAAACATGTGCATGTTTGATCACTCATGTTCAATATTGATATTAAAAAAAACCATTATCGAAATAGAATACTGACAACTTAAAGAATCGTATAATCCAAGTCAAAAGTAGCATAGATATCATAAACATATATGATATGCATAAGATGCTCAGCTAATCTATGGTATGGTCGACCATCCTCATGTCATGCCATATGCAATGCAAGTAAATCCTCAAAAACATAGGGCCCACTATTCCCACGACCTCATCGCCGTGTGGTCCCCAGGTACCTAGGGACACTCGGTCATAGCCTCCACGGGGCATATGACACTTCGATCGGGTGCCGTGACACCAATGGTAGTCCTCGTTACCACTCAGTAATCGAAGTAAGGATAAGCCTTTTTGGCATGGTACCCTTTCCACCTATAGTGGTAGAGGCTGGGAGGCCACCCTGAACCTCTTGGCATAGCGTCCATGAGCTTACTAGCCCAAATCATATACGATCAAGCAAGCAAAACCTCTTTTTCAAAACATGTCCTCTTTGGGTCCCTCACAACTGCCTACCCAACGTCTTTTGGGCACTCCAGTGTTTTTTGGTAACCCTCAAGGATATGCATTTATTCAAAACTCAATAGTCACAAATCATGCAATTTATGTAATCGGTTGCAAAACATGCATGCAATGCATAAAATCTGCTCATACTAGTATCGCATTCAAAGTCATAACCCTGCCTAGAAGCCTGACAGCCTAGAAGCCTACCAGCCTAGAAGCCTGTCAGTTCTCTCTGGCCCGCCCTCATCAGCCCGCCCTCATCGGCCAAGGCTACACTTATCATGTAGACAAGAATCCTTTTTTCAAAACATGCCTATGCATGTAACACATGTCTTGGCAATATATGCGCAATGTATTTTTCATATGCATGCTAAGTTCATTTATGAAATCAATTCATGTTATACATAAAACATGCATTAGAAAAGCAACCATGACTCAAAACATGCATTCTCAAAGCATCATGGGTTCTTTTTAAAAGTCTAGTAGCTATAGAACACCCACTTCAAAACATCATGGGTTCTTTTTAAAAGTCTAGTAGCGATAGGTGTCTTAAAAGTCTAGTAGCGATAGGACACCTACCTGGTTTGATCGTGCTAGTCCTCTTGTCCTCGTACGTTCCTAGACATGGTTTAGGGAAAAAAGGTTAGCTTAGCCTATTTTTATAGACTCTAGAATAGTTTACGTCACTACTTAGGCATTAAGGGTTCATTCTCATGCTTAAGGGTCTCCTAAGGTCCCTAACTGGGCCTTGGTATAGTCAGGTTTGCAAAGGTTTAGTGGCCCCGCGCCACTACCATGGTTTAAGGGTCATTCCAGCCTTATATAGGGCTTGATTAAGTATTTTATAGCTTTTGTGTGTTCTTGTCGTCGATACGGACACAACGCCTTTCGCGGCACCTCAATCGGAGTCCTAGAACTCAAGTTATAGGCATTTTAGCGTTAAGAGTACATAGAAGGACCACAGGGCGCCTCCGCCAACGCATCGGGCCTTCCACCCGTTCTTTCATTTGCAGGAGCATCCACAGATGCACTTGGTTCTACCCTGTCGAACTAGTATGCCCTAGGAACTTGCATTAGGTCTATTTTGGCTCCCTAGAGCCCCATTTTTCATGGTTTTGCATGCAACAACTTAGGGGAATTCAACCTAAGACTGAGGGGGAGATGGGTTTGGAGGGTTTAAGGCGTACCTTGTTCGTGGCCAGGTATTTTTCCATGGTTTTCTCCTCTTGCACACTGCTCCCAAATGGGTTTTCCCCAGGGTTTTGGGCTGCCATTGGAGGCACCCAAGAGCTCTAGTTATAGAGCTTGAAGAGGGTTCTAGAGGGGATTTCTACTGCCATGGAATGGCAGTGGAGAAACCTCTAGAATGGCAGTGGTTTCTCCCCTGCACACCACCATTCTAGAAACCTCTAGTATGTTTGGGAAGAAGGGGGGTGCCCGTATCAAAACGGGTCCCTGTTTCCTCATGCCAAATTCGTTTTTAAATTCAATTACAATTTTACCCTTGAACTTCAAAGGGCCATAACTTGTTCATTTTAACTCTATTTTGGGTGATTCTGGTCTTGTTGGATTCCTTTCTCCGAAACTCACCTAGGGGTATCATTCTCAGGACCAATTTTCTAGGTCTAGTCAGAGTGAATAGTGAAATGACCAAAATACCCATATCTCAAAAAGTGAACTGTTCATTACCAACATGGGATTTCAAGATTACCAAAAATGGAGTCATTACACAGAGAGAGAGAGAGAGAGAGAGAGAGAGAGAGAGAGAGAGAGAGAGAGAGAGAGAGAGAGAGGAAGAGAATGAGGTGAAGAATTGTGGTTGGTTAGGCTAGGAGTTGGGAAACAAGTTGAGAGGAAAGTGAGGTGTAGGAAAAACATTCAAAATAAAGGTGGGATGGAAAATTTTGATTGTTAATTGGGTTCCTAAGGCTTTGGGATTGGTTGGGTCATTAGGATAGGAGTTTAGGGATGTGGAAGAGTTATGGAATGGTAGTACTCTTGAATGGAAAGTCAAATTCGTGGCGGTGTTTGGTGGTGAGGTGAAAAGTGATAAAAAGGTGGAAAAAGTGGGGAAAACATCAAAATTTAAAGGTTCTTGTCCTATTGGTCCATATTCCAACTTATCCTAATAATGTTTCCCTTAATTATATTCAGAATATACCTTGAAACCTCATGGACAACTCTCTTGAATTTCATCCAATCCTAGCCTTCCATTTAGCTTAGCTTAATAGATTAGCTGACTCACTTTGAAGACTCCATTAGCTAGGTTTCATGGCTGGCTTTGGAAGATTTCTTGGATTTGCTTCTTAGCTCCATTCCTTAGCTTGAGTGTCTTGTATGATTTGGATTGAATTCCTTAGCTTTCCACCTTCTCTCATGGCATCTATGACTAAGGTGGCTTAAGTGGCTTCCATGCAAAGGTGGTGGGAATGCATGGTTACTTCATGGGCCCACTTTGGCCATCTTTAGCCACTTTAGTCACATACATTACTGGTCCACAAGATGATATTGGCCTTTTTTTTAATGTTGAAGTGATGATTTTGAGGCTTTGACTTGATCTTTTGATCTTAATTTTCAATGTTCATCCCAATCGATCTCAGCCGTTGGATCACCATCTTGCTTCCTACAAAAAGTGAAAAACCCTAATTAAATCTTAGAAAAATATGATTAATCACATTCTTACCTTGGATTATCTTCTCGGCCTAAAAAATAACAACTTTTGCATCATTAGGTCAAAAATGCAAACGTTATGAATTTTGGTTTCAAAATCCTAATTTACTCCTATAAGTTGTAACACATGGGTAACTAATTGTGTGGTTTTTATACAAAGTTAGACACTTATCACACTCCTCGACTAGCATTTTTCTAATCCCAAGTAAAAAATGTGGAAAATAATTTTTTAAAAATTAGTACAAAGTGCTACTTTTGTAGTGGACAAGTTAGGCCTCATGAGGGTTTGCAATGAATATACCCACAAAATTTCCTAAGGTTGAGTCCCCTATTTCATCTCAGAGAATCCTCATTCATTAACACTCTACTAGTTTTTCAAAACTTAATGGAGAAGATTGATTATTTAGAAATCATATACATACTAAAGACATTTGATTCTAATTATTTTTCAAAGTGCATGTGTGTGCAGCCATACAAGTCATGACTTCGAACTGGATATACTTAAGTTCCATTGGAAATATTTCTTAACCTCAAATCCTCATAGGTATACTATGAGAAATGAAGCTCTATAAGGGTTTATACATATTTATCTCATTCTACGACCAAATTCAACAAAGATAATGGTCCACATAAATCTTTTAAATACTGATGTGACAAAGGAAAGTGATCCTTAAGAGTGGATGTCATTACCAAGAATAGTAGGGGTATTTTAGCTTAAATTCTCTTTTTTATCTCCATTTAATGATATGTTCCACCTAAGATCCACAAGACTTTAACTAGGGCAAAACGTAGGATTGGGTAGGGTTATGAAAAGAAGGGTATAAGGATTTCAAATGTTCAAAATTGAGTAGAGATCTTTAATGAATATCTATTAGGACACTTTTTTGTTGTCTTGAAAGTGAATCTCCTTTGTATTCTTATCTTTCACTTTTTCTCTTCTTTTCCTAATACTTCTTTCTTTTCACTTTTCTTTTTCTTTTGGTTTCTTTGGAAGAAAGATTGCTAATTTTCTCACTTCTTTGACTTTTTGTCCTCTTTTGAACTTTTCTACTAACTCTACACATTTTGAAAATGGGTAATTGCTATTTATTTTATTGGTTTTTTTGGGTTAAGGTGAGTGATGTTTAGAAAGAAAGGCTTAATAATAGGCTCAAAAGGCTAACTAGTGGTCCATATATTGGGTAGATTTTATGTCTCTGAGTTGAACAAGGATGGCCTACATCATTTCCTAAGTTTCCTAAAGCATTAGATTCAATAAATTTTCTTGAAAATAAAGCTACTACTATTTATTCTTGTTAGTTAACCAAACAAGGATAACAAGATCATACTAAGTTATGTACACTAAAGAAACTATGGAATTACTTATAACTCTCTTGAAAGAAGATAGTCTCTAAACTCACTGAGTTATATGTCTCAACTAATTTTCCTCAGGGTCTCTAAGTCATACCTCTCTATTAGTCTTGACTATGCACTGTGTGTAAATAGTTTTCAAGAATTAACTTTCATAAAATGCTTCAACGCAAAACTAGCCATATACACTCCCCTTGAGAGGTGAAAACAATAGAATTAATAAATTTTGGGCATCTAGTTTTCATAATGGTAAGGGAACTCTTCCAAAAATGTTTTTTTTTGTTTATGAAAAGCTTAAGAAAATTCAAAATCTCTATATGCATCTACACCCTCAACCTAAATGAAACATTGTTCCCAATTTTTGAAAACATAGGATTCTATATGATAATGGAAAGAAGCATAAGATGGAGATTTTAAAAGCATCTGGGTTGCCTCCCAGGGAGCTCTAAGTTTTATGTCTTCAACCAAACATAATGATGAGTCCAATAATGGTAATCTCAAAGAGTTTTTGGGGTGATAATCTAAGGTGGGTCATGATAATGAGATGCCTGTAATAATATCTCATCAATCTCAGGATTAGGCATCAAGTTGACCATTGACTTTTTAGATTTCTCCATCCTTCTCAATCTCGATGCCCCATGAGGATAGATTATGTGTACTATATAAGGTTTGGTCCATCTAGATCTAAGTTTGTCTAGGAAGAGATGCAATTTAGACATAGACAATAAGACCTTTTGTCCAGCTGAGAAAGATTTTCTTAAGATTGGCTATCATGTTTACCTTCATCTGGTCTTTGTATAATCATGCCGAGTCATATCCATCTTTCTTCAATTCTTCCAACTCATTGAGTTGGAGTTTTCGGTGGGTCCTAGTAGAATCTAAGTGTATATTAAGCTTTTTGATAGCCCAATATGCCTTATGCTCTAATTCTATTGCTAAGTGGTAGGCCTTTCCATAAACTAGGCGATAGGGTGACATTCCTATAGGGGTTTTATATGCTATACGATAAGCCCATAAAGCATCGTTAAGTCTCATAGACCAGTCTTTCCTACTTGGATTGACTGTCTTCTCTAAAGTCTACTAAATCTCCCTATTGGATACCTCTACTTGGCCACTGGTCTAAGAGTGGTATGGGAGGCTATCCTATGGTTGACACCATACATTTTCATTAAATTCTCAAACAATTTATTATAAAAGTTTTTTCCCCCATCACTTATTATGGCTCTTGGAGTACCAAACCTTGCAAAGATATTTTCTTTTGAGAATTTTACCACAATTTGTGGTCATTGGTTTTACAGGGTATAGCCTCAACCCCCTTGGTCATGTAGTCCACTCTTAATAAGATGTAAAGATTTCCAACAGAATTAGGAAAGGGTCCCACAAAATCTATGCCCCAATTATCAAATGGCTCTATAATAAAGATTGGGTTTAAGGGCATCATATGTCTCCTTCGCAGACTACCTAATCTTTGACACCTCACTTGCTGTGCAGTAAGCATGTGTATCCTAAAATATGGTAGGCCAATAAAAACCACATTGCAAAATTTTTGCAACTATCTTTCTCGAGCTAAAATGGCCCGCACATGCATGATCATGACAAAAGGAGATGATTCGATTATGTACACTATCTGGTATACATCTCCAAATCACTTGATTGGGACAGTATTTGAATAAGTACGGATCATCACAAGTACAATATCTAACCTCGGTCAAAAATCTCTTTTTATCTTGTTCGGTCCAATGATTAGGCATTTGTCCTATAACATGATAATTAACAATATCACCATACCAAGGCAACTGGAAATGTGCAATAATTGTTCGTCCGAGAAGAATTTGGTTATAGGCATGTGATTGCTAGTATGTTCTACTATGTTTGTTACAACATTTTCAGAACCTTTCTTGTCCCAAATTTCTAAGTCAAACTCCTATAGTAGTAGTATCCAATGAATCAACCTAGGTTTCACATCCTTTCTAGAAAGGAAGTACATTAAAGCTGTGTGATCCAAGTACACTATAACTTTAGACCCTAAAAAGTAAAATCTAAACTTATCTAGAGCAAACACTATAGCTAACAACTCTTTCTCTATGGTCAAATAATTGAGTTGCGCATCATTTTGTGTTTTATTATCATTGTATATTACATGGGGAAGTTTATCAATGCACTGCCCCAACACAACTCCAATCACATAATCTATCTCATCACACATTATCTCAAACGGTGCATTCCAATGTGGTGATCGAATAATGAGTGCAAAAGTCAACTTGGCCTTGAGTCACTCAAATGCTTTCTTACAGTACCCATCAAAGTCAAAAATGGCCACCTTTAAGTAAATTACAAAGGGGCTTAGCAATTTTGTTAAAATCCATGATGAAGCATCTATAAAAGCCATCATGTCCTAAAAAGGAATGGATTTCTTTCACCATCATTGGTGGAGGAAGGTTGTCTATCAAATTCACTTGTTTCTTGTAGACTTCTATCCCATTGGGTGATATTATATGGCCTAAAAATATCCCATTTTGTACCATAAAATGGCATTTTTCCCATTTAAAACAAGACTTTTCTTCTAACACTTTGCTAGAACTAACGTTAAGTGGTTTTGGAACTCATCAAATGATGACCCAAATACTAAAAATTCATCCATAAACACCTCAAGAAACCTTTCTTCTATATCAGAGAAAATGCTCAACATACACCTTTGAAATGTAGTAGGAGCATTATAAAGCCCAAAAGGCATACATTAGTAATCGATGGTTCCAAAAGAGCATGTGAAGTGGTCTTCTCATAATCCTTTTTTAGTATAAGAATCTGGTTGTAATAGGAGTATCCATCTAAAAAATAGTAATAACTATATCTGGCCAACCTCTCTAGCATTTGGTCAATGAAGGGTAGAGGAAAGTGATCTTTCCTCTTGACCATGTTCAACTTTTAGCAATCAATGCAAACTCTCCACCCGATGGTCATGCAGGTAGGTACTAACTCTCTATCTTCATTTTTTACTACTGTGACTCCGGACTTCTTGGGTACAACTTGAAAATTAAGGTCCTCTGCAACAAAAAACTCATTTTGGACCTAAGTGTTGTCTGAGATAGGATATATAACGCCAACATGTAAAAGCTTTAGGACTTCATCTGTAACCACATCCTTCATGTGGGGATTAAGTTGTCTTTGAGTTTTCCTAAAAGGTTTTGCATTTTCTTCTAGGTGTATCCTATGCATGCATACAACCGGATTGATCCCTTTTATGTTTGCTATCATCCACCCTAGAGCAGTTTTATGTTCCTTAAAGACATTTAAAAGCTTACCTTCTTGTTCATTATCTAAATCTGAGGCTATTATCATATGTAAGGTTTCATCTAGGCCTAGGTATGAATATTTCAAGTTGTTAGGCAAGGATTTTAGGTCTAAAGATGTTGGTTGCTCTATCAAGGGTATGGGGATAGATTAGTAAGGTGGGAGTGGCTCCACATAAGGACCCCACTTGGAGGTATCTATGATTAGAGCAATCTCTAGAAAGTTATTTACCTCCTCAATAGACTTGTCTAGATCAATTTTTCTATTAAAGTGTATGAGACAAGCCTCTAGTGGGTCAAAGATAGACGATGGTGGATGAATGTCATTAATGAGACTCTCAATCAAATTGATATCACAAGAATCATCGAGGTCTAAATGTTGTTGATCAGCATTAAAGATATTTAGCTTAACTTTCATGTTGCCGAATGACAATTTCATTAGACCATTCCTACAAATAATAATGGTGTTAGACATTGCCAAGAATGGATGTCCAAGGATAACTAGAATCTGACTACTGGGATTAGATACAGGTTGGGTGTCCAGTACAATCAAATTAATTGGGTAATAAAATTGGTCCACCTATATCAATACATTTTTAACCAAACCATTGGTTGTCTTGAAAAATCTATCCACTAATTGCAATGTGGTAGTGGTTGATTTTAACTCACCAAGTCTTAGTTTCTCATAACCAGAGTATGGCAATAAGTTAACACTCACCCCTAACTCAAGTAATGCCCTATCTATGAAATGTTCTTCAATGATGCAGGAAATGGCAAAACTTCCTAGGTCTCTAAACTTTGGTGGGGTCTTGTGTTGAATCAAAGAGCTTGCCTACTCAATGAGGAAAGCTTTCTTTTGTACATTTAGCATTCTTTCGCTTATGCATAGCTCTTTTAAGAATTTGGCATAGGCAGGAATGTCTTTAATGGCGTTGAGCAATGGAATATTGATGTGAACATGCTTAAATACATCCACAAGCTCATTGAAATTTGCTCCCTTTTTAACCTTGTTCAGTAATGAGGAAAAGGGGCTTTGGGCAGATACAGTGCCTCCATTATAAGTTCTATAGGGTTTTTCTATCTTTTCTCTATATCCTATATTTTGGTTGCCTCTTTCTCCTCTGTAGTTTTCTTAGCCTGCCATACCTTGTTATCGATCTTATGACTGCTCCTAAGGGTGGTTATAAGACTTGGCATGCTCATGAGGGTTCTGATTTTGAGACCTTGACCCTATTTGAAATTGACCCTTAGGGTTAGGGATGGGTAGACTAGGGAACTAACCCTTTCCTCTATTCTGTAGTTCAGCTGATAATTGGCTCACATGCATCTCTAGCTCGGCTATAGCTTGAGAATTGATATTCTGTAATTGGTTTGAACCCCTTTTTGTTTCTTCACTTTATTTTTCAAACTTGATCTGAATCCTATCCTCTAAAGATGGTTTCTTTGGTTGCTGAGGTTGTTGGAAGCCAAGTGGTTGCTAAGGAACTATAACTCTATGAGGAAAGTTTTGGGCAAGGGGTTCATAGATGGTCCCCCTTGATAATTATTCTTTGACCAAGAAAAGTTGGGATGCCTAACCCATCCATGGTTATAGGTCTCAAAATACAGGTTGTTGCTAAGTTGGAAATATGCATTCCATGCATTCATTTGGTCAATAAGATAATCGTTCGGCACTCTATTTGATGGACTAGACATGGTGATGTGAGCTGGGTCAGAACATATAGCACAAACCTCCCGTGGAGGTTTAAGAGATGTGACAGCCATAAAGGATACAAACATAATTTCAAACTTGTCCTTTCTACCATCATGCTTGTCCATTCTTGGTAGAAGAGAGTCGAGTTTATGTGATAGATCATTATGCACTCCTATCTCAAAGAGACCCCCTCTTTTAGTGGGCTGGTTGTTTCTATCTCTTCTATTTCAATAATCTCATTACTGAGAATTATTTGCTAAAGTTGAAAAGAACTCCTAAGCCTCACTCTCATCCTTTAGTATGATGGCCCCTTCATTCACTACATCTACTATTTGTCTATTTTGAGGTGTCAATGCCTCAAAGAAGTATTGAACTTGCTGCTAGTTTTTGAATCCATGATGTGAGCATTTCTGTAGTAGTTCATTCCAACATTCATAAAATTGTTCATCATCCCTTTGTTGGAAATTAATAATTACATGACGAAAGGCATTTGTTTTGTGAACAGGGAAGAACTTGTTCAAAACCTTTCTAGACAATTGGTCCCATGTATTGATGGAAGCTACCTCCAAAGAACTAACTCATGATTTGGCTTTATCCTTGAGTGAGAATGGGAATAGACTAAGCATAATAGAATCATCCAAAAAAATTCAAAACCTAAATGCGGTGCAAATATTAAGGAACTCCTTGATATGAAGATCGGGTCTTCTCGATCTCAACCATAAAAAGTGGTCTACATTTGTAGGAGGTAAAGTTATGCAGAAAGAGGTGTTGAGTTGTAGTGGTGCATAGAAATCTTTGGTAACCTTGCACTCAACTTCTACTGATGGTTCAACCATGGAAATAGAAACTTGGTTTCTTTCCCCTTGTCTTAGGTTGCTTGGAATCTCTAGGTTGAAAGGTGTTAACTCTAGGTTTTAATATCAATGCCTTATATAAACTATCCTACACTAATTGCCCTAATCTAAATGCTGACTCCAACCTATGTGATGCATAATCAAATCCTACTATCCACTAAAATCAAGTAGTGTTTTGATTTTCTTATCTTAGTGCATAGGTGGTAGCTTCTTAGACCTAAATCTAGAGAGTTCCTCTAGTTCAAGGTTGACTACTTCTTGAGTAAGGTTCTGTTCAAAAGTGGTTAATACAATCCTCATGTTAGGAGGTGTTTAGACCTCAACAAACATCAACGAAAAGTGTGGGAAAATCACTTGGATTTTAAGACACCCACTATAACTACATTGCTCAAAATCCATTAGAGTGATAATAGATCTTGTCCTTCTATAAGGGTTTTATGAGCTCAATACCTAAGTCTCTTTCTACTTGATTTTAAATTTAATTCAAGGGTTGAGATCTTGGAATACAAGGATATTGATTGATTCCTAGGTGGGCCAAGGAGCTGGTGATGAAATCTAGTCCTTATCTTATAAGAGTTCCTGTGGGGCCCTTACATTAATTCCATTCCACCATAAAGCTATAAATATGCAAATGCAATACAAAAGCAAACTTAAGGTTACCTATATGCTACTTAACAAAGGGTTAGGCATCTTAACAGACAAGACACTATAACCATGCAGCCTATGCTTTGGTTATAGCTAAGCTCAAGCTAACCTTTGTTAAATAAGTGCACAACTAATGCAACAATCCTATGTGAAGATGCAACAATTATCAATGAATGGTCGTAATCTATATGAAGTATACTACATCCAAATGCAAATGATCCTAAAAATTAAAATTTGAGTGAGAGATGCTCATAGTGAGGGGTGTGATGATGATCAAGTCTAGGCCATCATACCCCACCCTTGTCGTATATTATTACAACCCATTTAGAATTGAATAATAAAGAAATTAAAATTATAATGGGCCTCACTAAGATTTCACTCAAATCCTAACCTAAGAAAGCAATAAAAACCCTAATCTAAGACGACGAAGCTACAACCCAAAGGATCTCCACCACTTCTTTGCCATTTCCCTCACACAAAAATTAAAGAAATATGATCAATATGAGGAAAATAGCAAATATATACAAAAATAAAGCAAAAACCCTAATCTAATGCACCCTATACCTATACTAGAGGAAAATAACCTAAAGTATGGAACATTATACAAAATGTTGCAACTCCTCGATAATAGTACCAAAAACTTATTGGTGTTTTAATTAAAACTTGCAAGTGCATGAATCATTTGCAATATAGTATGCTAGTGACGGAGATCCCACAAGGATTTGAACTAATGTGATGCTAGTGGTCCCTACTTTAAACTATCTAACGTAGCCAAATTCAAGTGAGTTTTAACCTAAAACATAAAAAATGGAAACTATGCAAAAACAAGAAACATGCTAAATTGAAAAATTTCCTAAAATATGCACCTAAAATTAAAATTTCCTAAATTGAAGACTTTCTAATCTGATGACTCTCGTGAAATAAAAAATATCCTAGAGTGAAAATTTTCCTTAAGTAAAGATTTAACAACTTTCTTGAACTAACTTTGCTAAGTATGAAACTAATCAACTAGTCTATGGAAAACATGCTTTAACACATACTTTTTTAATCATGTGATTGTCTAAGTAATACAATGGAAATTAAGAAGATGAACTTTAACAACTAACAACAAACTAAACAAGATCAACTTAATTAGTTTTTCCTACTTGAATGAATGCCACAACTTGGAATCTATTCACTCACCAAATCAATCAAAAGTATGTGTTCCAGCCATGGCTTACATGCATAGTTCCAACATGATTTGATAAATGCATTTCAAATCAATAGATATGGAATATTAAACTATGGATATAAAAGTAAATAAGCAATTCAACAAGATTTTCCAACTTCAGCCCTAAAGCCCATCTTAATCATGCATTCCATCCTTGGATTGGATGCATGGTTTTAGAGGTCTTTTAATTAGATTTCTAGAAATTTAAGAATTAAACATTTACTTCCTTAACATCCCATCAACATTAAGTAAACAATTAAGAAGAAGCATGGTTAATAATCAAGTAAAAAGGATTCCATATCAAAAGTTTATGGCATACAATTGATTACATGGAAGATTGTTGTCCACTTTTGAATGAAACATGCCACTATTCCTTCGAATCCAAAAAAACAAACTAACAAATATTCCTCATCCAACAAAGCTTGATATTCAAAGGAAATCTTATGGCATATAAGCAGAGATCAATGGAAACTAATGAAAAACAAAGCTGGAATTTAAAGAAATTTAAAAAAGAATTCAAAAGCTATGAAAGTAAAAGGGAAAACTAGATTCAAGATGATTTCCTTTGGCTGTCACTCCAAGGGAAAACCAGCCTTGAATATTAGTTTCTATGGCAAGGTGCAATAAAAGAGGACAAGGCAAAAACTAGCATGGAAATAACTAAGGAAAATAAGGAAGGAAGCAAGAGAAACTAACCTTGAAAGTTGAAGCAAACACTCTCAAAACCAGGCATGAAATACTTCTAGAAGATGTCACATATCTTTAAAGAGATAGCAACACCCAAGGAGTCCACAAAACAAAGGCAAAAGAGAGGAGAATGGAGTAGGAAGAGGACATCTCATTCTAAGGGAGGAGGCATCTTCTTCCCTAAGTGAAAAGTTATCTCCTCTCTTCGGTTTTTATGGAGTTTTACACTGTTTCTCCTATTTTCTCTAGGGTGCCCTAATATTAAGATATGGTAAATTTGGATGGTTAAGATGAGTGGGAGACAAAGGTGTCAAAGGAGGAAAGTGGGGAAAGGTGGCTGCCCTCTTTTGGAGTGGAGTAGGTGGGAGACACCTACTTTTTAAGAAGGGGCGTCTCCCCCTCCACTTCCCTTCCCCCCCCAACCACACACACACACAAAAATCATTGAACATATGTAAGTGGGGTGGAAATGAGATAAGAGAGAGGAAGAGAATGAGGTAAAGAATTGTGGTTAGTTGGGAGAGAAGGTGAGAGGAATGTGGAAGGAAAGTGAGGTGTAGGAAAAACATAGAAATTAATGGTGAGATGGAAAATTGTGATAAGTTAAATGGGTTCCTAAGTCTTTTGGATTGGTTGGGTGGTTAAGATAGTATTTTAGGAAGGTGGAAGAGTTATGGAATGATAGGAATCTTGAATGAAAAGTCAAATTAGTTGTGGTCTTTGGTGGTGAGGTGGAAAGTGATAAAAAGGTGGGAAAAAGTGAGAAAAACATAAAAATTGAAAGGCTCTCATCCTATTGGTCCATATGCCAACTTATCCTAATAAGATTTTCCTTAATTATCATGAAAATATCCCTTCAAACCCCATGGATAATTCTCTTGAATTTCATCCAATCTTAGCCTTCCATTTAGCTTAGCTTGATAGCTTAGATGGCTCACTTTGAAGGCTCCATTAGCTTGGCTTCATGGCTGGCTTTGGAAGCTTTCTTGGCTTGGCTTCTTGGGTCCATCCCTTGGCTTGTATGGTTTGGCTTGAATTCCTTATCTTGCCACCTTCTCTCATGACTTTTATGACTAAGGTGGCTCAAGTGACTTCCATGCAAAGGTGGTGGGAATGCATTACTTACTTCATGACCTCACTTTGGGCATCTTTAGCTCCTTTAATTGCATCCATTACTGGTTCATAAGATGATCTTGGCATTTGGTTCCATGTTGAAGTGATGATTTTGAGGCTTTGACTCGATCTTTTAATCTTGATCCTCAATTTTATCTCAATCAATCTTGGCCGTCGAATCACCATGTTACTTCTTACAAAAAGTGAAAAACCCTAATTAAATCCTATAAAAATATGATTAATGACATACATACCTTGGTTTAGCTTTGGGACATACAAAATAACAACTTTTGGTGTAGTAGGTAAAAAATGCACGTGTTACGAATTTTGGTCTAAAAGTCCTTATTTACTCCTATAAGTTGTAACACATGGGTAACTAACTAGGTGGTTTTATGTAAAATTAAACACTTATCTAGTTCCCACATATATGTGGCACCTCCTTTAGTAATCTAGTAACAAAATTGGGTGTAACATGGAAAGCTAAAAGTTTGTCTACAGTTACTATATTTGAGTTATGTTGGGTGGAGCCCACTGAGACTAAATTAGCAAGAAAGAAAGATCACCTGTAATTAGAAAATCTAAGAGATCACAACTAATTTTTTTGTAGCTAGAGTTAACAAGTTAAATAAAGAGGAGTATGGTCAAGGGACTTTCCTAATTAGTGTAGAACATGAAAGGAAAGGAGTGGTCTGAGTTTTCATATTGGAAACTCACCAAGCTATTATATCGATGATGATGAACCCTACAACCATTTCAAAAGAAGATGCTGTCCTTTGGTCCTCTCTCCCTCTCTCATGCCCTTAGAGTTTTTGAAAATAGCTTGCTATCACAATAAAAGATGGATTAATGAAGACTTCCACAACTTTAGAAGGCAACTATTACAACTTATGATCTCTTATAATCAAGAATTCTAGGTGATATGATTATCTTGGATGTAAAAAAAAAATAAAAAAATTGTCTGTAGATCCTCTATTTCCCCACCAAGGGTACATATGTTCTACTAAAAAACAAGACATCCTTGAGAAACAATTGACTGGATTCTTGGGGTAATCAACTATCCACTAGTTAAGTTAGTTGGTTCTTTGTCATTTTCTTAAGCAATCAACTACATTATCTTTGGATTTCAACTAGAATTGGTAAAACATTTGAAACTTTAATCTTTTAAGGACTTGAACTTGCTCTAATCTTCATACTTTGTCTTTTAACTTCATATGTACTCTCATAAAACTTGTTAGAAATACAATGTAAAGGCTTTTCTATCAGTGCCACCAAGGAGGCTTGGGCTACCAAACCATTATTTTTTGATACACTTCTAGGTATAACTCAAAAAATTTCTCATCCATTACAAGGTATAGATTTATATTAGACATATGCATCTACCATAGTTTTATATTTTTTATTTCTAAGTACAAACATTTGTCTTCTTTTAGGAAATATTATATGATAGACCCTAAATTTAGGTTGGTACTAGTATATATTACCCCTTAGATAACAATAGGTATCATTTACAAGAATTTAGGGGTAGAATACATGGAGACATAAAGGCCAAAGTCCACAAATGAGTTATTTAAAAAGGTCATCTATGTTTTGCAATGTGATTGAGTGTTTCGTTGGTGTATTAAAGGAACACTAAAAAATTTTGAGGTCAATTCTCGAATATAAAATCTCAACATAGTAGAAGATAATCGATAAAGCATGCACATTGCATCACTTCATACTTATAGAGAATGAGGTTGATGCCATATTTGAGATTTTTCTAAATATGTGTATGGTAGATGTAGGTAATAGCATCAATGAAACAAGTAGTGCATTAATGGAAGTGGCTTCTACCACTATTACTTCATCACTTTGTTCTCAACAAGCTTATGAGATTAGAGGCTTCATATTATGATGAATGATGGATAGAGGAAATTGAAAAGGAATATTTGTTAATGTATTAATAAAAAAAGATGAAATATTATGGATGAGAGGGTACATACATTAAGTATGAGATGAAATTGAATATGGAAATTAGGATTGGTTATTACCTTACCATCTCTCAATAGGAAAACATGTACAACAACTTAAAGTTAGATCATTGTGTCTTTACTACATTCTTACGAGCATCAGCATTTGGATGAGACCCTGGTATGCATAAAGCGGTTGCAAATGTTACTGTATGGGAAGCATTCATGTAGGTATCAAATCACATAATTTGGTTGTTTGATGTTGGTGAATTTTCTATTTTCTATTTCTTTCTTTTTTTAACCTTATTGTGTTCTTATAGCTTAGAGCTATTAATTTATGCATATTTTCAAAGTGTCCACATGCTATTAGGTTTAGGAATTGGTCTTGACCCTATCAAGCTAAGCTATAAGTTATCTTTGCTAACGTTTTTTTAGCCTAGTATAGTGGAGTTGGTTGAATCATGTTTGGGATGAATATGTCATGTTATTTTCATATTGGGATGTGTCTCCCCTACTTTACTAATTTATCTACTATTTGTAACTTATGATAAATAGAACTAGTTTGGAATTTGAAATTCATCTTAATTGAATGGGGTGGATCTTCTTCATGTGAATGTTTTATGAGAATAGGTCAAAAACATTCTAGTTAGTCATTTAGGCCAAGTACATGCATGTTGCAATCAAAGAAAAATAAATAGGGTTACAGCTTTGTGGTTTTTGTTTAAAAGAATGTGATTTTAACATATGCATATCTAAAAACAACTTTTTGAATACAGTTTATTTAGTTCCGCTTATTTTATATTTGTGTCTAACTTTAAAAGAAAAAAATGAAACATACTACTTCCCGAGGTAGCCTACTAAAAATCTTAAGCAAAAAAAATATAATATCCAATAGGAAACTAACAACTAATAAGAAATTATCCTAGTAATTAACAATTTAGATATAACATCATACTGATAAATGTACAATTGTTGGGTTTCCTATCGTGATATTAGTAAAGTAAGAAAGAATGAATACCATTCCCTAGAGAGTAATCCTAATGTTAACCCAAAGCGCTAAAACAAAATGCCAAAACCAAAGCTCCACTTTTTTCATGAAGGGGCTCCACTTTTGGATGATTTGATCAGGTCACTTGATTCCTCTTGCTTTGGATGGTTCCTAACCAGCAAAGCATGAGGTTTAGATTATTCTACCATTTCCAAAAGTTTATTTTAGGTATTGAATTTGAATAGTTTTTACTAATGTTTCTTGCTGGTCGAATCATCCAAAACTAGGGACCATTCATGCAAAATGTGGCACTTCGGGTTTGTCACTTTGTTTGAGCACTTTGGTTTTAGATTCCTCTTCCTAGATTGTCCGTGCACTTATTTTGGTAAACACACTCCACATTTCACCTCTATCCAACTCTTAATTTTCATACCATCAATTATGAGTTATTTGGCTTCCTCATTTTAACAAACTCACTACTTTTCCACATTTCTTCTCTCGGTGTTAATGGTGCTAGAGATGGGGTGAGCTGACTTGAGATAAGATGAACCATATCACTATTAGTGGTACTTAAGTTGGGTTAACATGAAGTGATATTTCCTTGGCTCATTGTTAGTAGTATTTGAGATGGATTGGTGTCATCTCAACTCAGCTCAAATCATCTCAAGCCAAAACTCATCTTATCTCAAGCCAGCTCACTCCATCTCAACCATCGCTTACACCATATTCAACTTTCACTACCCAGATGCATCAGTTTCCTCCACTAGGAGGAGCTTAGGGGAAGAAAAAGAATCATGTTGGCCGTATTTCAGGGACTGGTCAGTGGCGCCTCTCCTCTTTGGATTGTGAGGATAACCAGAGAAGTAACCTACTGTAAAGGACTTCAAGTCAGATGATCTTTCAGCATTCCGAACTTCCACCTCCCGCTCTGAAACAACAATTATAGAAAGATGGTTGTTCTTGCCTCTTCAGTACAACAAAATCATTCAGTAAAATTCAAACATATGGGTCAAATTTCTCAAACAATCTATCAAATCAACCAGTAGGGTCTCCTTTCTATTCACACACCCACTATAGAAGGAAAAGGGGAAAAAAATTATAAAACCAAAATTGGAGAGAAAGAAAAAGAAAAAGCATAGTACTATTGAATACAAGTCCAGCAATCCAAGCCTGTACCAGAGAAAATTACCATGCTTAGATCCATGGAAGCTATAATTTGTTCTATAATAACTGCAAGGCTTCCCTCTGATCAATATTCGTTGCACGAACACACCATTCAGATTGACGATCATCAGAGATGCCCGGGTAACAATTACCGACACCATCCATTGAGAAACAAGAATCTGGCGAATCATCTTCGTCAAATTGTACCCATACAGTGCTAATTTTCGTCTCCAACTTACGAGGAAATGGAGAATCTGAGGTGCCGTATTTGTTCTCTATGACTTGTTCCCCTATAGTTTCTGCATCACTTCTGACAACTTTTGTCTGGTGTGTCGTATGAACTGAAGTTGGAGAGAATGAATCAGCTGTAGAAGGTAGGGGATCATTTCCAAATGCTTGTGAAGAGATCAAGAACTCTTCCATGCTTGCGACACTTGTTGTTGTGATGATCCGGACCAATGGATAATCCAAGCTTTTAGTACCAGTGATTCTCTTGCAATTCTCCAAGAATTCGAAGAACTTATAGCTCTGGCAAGAAGCTCTTTTGAAGATATCAAGGGCCAAAGCTCTTGCCGCCTTGTTCAAATCAAAGAAAGAATCGACCAATGTGGTGGCACATTCACAAAAGTTCACATAAACTTGGAAACTCTCTCTTAAGATATTGACTAAAGCGGATCTACTCAGGCGATCTGAATGAGAAATTTCAGGTGGCAAACAACCCATTATCCGATCAAGAAGTGCCTGACATCTAGGCAATCTATAGAACACGATTTCGATCGATTTGTCCTCATGGAACCTGAATCCTGGACTAAGGGACATGATGGGTTCAAGCTTACCAGCTTGGTTTATGACCCAACCCATCCGTTCTTCAAGGAAAGCCACGTAATTGCCAAGGAAGGAGATTGAACTGTCAGAACTCAAGGGAGACCCATATAGATTCAATTGTAGGTTGCCAGATAAGTGAGCACTCCGTAGCTCTTGCTCAAAATTCCGGTCACCTCCACGCATGAGACGATGGACCAGCAAGAGGATCTTGAGGGTGACGATCCGATCACTTGTTTTACTAAGCCGATGAGAAATTCTCTCGGCAAGGAAGGCTACAGATCCTGGAGAATTTGACACTAGGAAGAGTATCTCGTGCACGTTTTTCTCATCTATAGGGGCATCGTCGTGGCCGGTGGCTCGAACGATGGCAACCTCTATGGTGGAGAAAATATCAGAACCAGAAATCATGGCTTTGCCAATGGAAGCTTGGTCCTTGAAGGAACCAAGTGCTAGGCGGAGCTTGGTTACAACCACTTTCATTTTCATGTTTATTAGGGAAAGAGGAAGTGGTTGGTGCACACTTATATGATATTAGTAGGAGAAAAACAAAGACTCGCTTGTGGAAAAGCTTTGAAATGTCAAAACTAAATTATTACAAAATGGAACTACACAAACAACCCTAAGTCTATTATGCCCAAGATGACACGAGTTCACAACATTAAATGATTTACTTGCTACCTTTCAGTTAAAATAAAGAAACTGGCCTCAGCCATTTTCATTAGGAAGGCACATTAGCAGATAAGTTCCACCTCACTGCAATACACTAACTTTGCTTGTTTGCGAATAATTATAACAAAAGTTTTCTTTATAAAAAGACTAAATTCGGAATTTGTATCAATGTCAATGTCAATTTAGGTTCACTAGCAATTGATTAGCTGATGGACTAGATTTTAGTTTATGTTCTTCTTCACAACCATATGAGCCACACCTAGCTAATTCATGAGTTTCCACAACTCTAGTTGGATCCATTTGATTCTTCTTCATCAACATGCACGTTGAATTTAGGAAGAATAAATTCCATTTTTGTAGTAAAAAATCTTGCTGTATTCTTTTGAGACCTTTACGAATCATTTTGTTCTGTTTTACCATTCTTGGAGGTAAAAAGCTTTTCTTTCACTTTCTACCACTTTTCCATTTGTGTGGGGAGTTCTTGGCAAATTTTTCCATTTTTCCTGATAATGGTAAAAGATTACAGATTGAAGACTCTCAATATCAATAAATTGAATCTCAATCTGGATTATATCTAAAAGATTGAGAAGAAAGGAGTTACCTTAGTCATTAGGAGTCTTATTTGAAATGGAGACTTTTTAGAGGAGATCTTTGGCGGGTTTAATTAATAATTAAGGATATTTTTATAAAACAAATGTCACCAAGGCTTTGGATTCTTTTGTAAGCATGGGGATGGAAATACTCAATTGCTGTCATTATAGTAGCTTCTTTATATCAGGAAATTGATTGTCATGGGGTTGAAAGAAAAAGAATATAATGAGAAAAAAGATATGACAGGCACACACAGTCATGCAAGACATTTCTACTTTTGGATATAATTAAAATATTCCAAGAGTCAACGAGTGTTGTGCTCGTGGTTCAGAATCGCATTCCCTTGGGAATAGGGTTCTCATGCATCAAACTCTATTCTCATTAGCAAACTCATGCCATCAGGGTTTTTTACTTAATGTTTTATATATCTTTTACAATGGATTCTTCCATCAACATGATCATTACATGTGTGGAATGAATGCAAAAGGAGCTTTCTAATAGCCCCACTGCACTTGAGTAGAAAGTAGCCTCCTCTTCTTTTGATCCTCCACCACCACTGTAACCACTAGCTATCTAAACCCTCAAGTATAGTTTCAGCATCTCTTGATTCACTGCGTACTAGCAGTAGTACTAGTACTACGCAGCAACAGAGCTAGAGAAGCAAAAGGCTTTAGAAATCTCTTGGATCGACATGCTACGCATAGGCAGCCATGATGTCGCATCATAATCAAAGACATGTTAAGTTGGAAACCACATGAGTTGGTCCTATCATGGGCTATCAGAGTGCGTCAACTGTTTGTAGCCATGCGGCCGATTGTTTTACAGGCCTTGCTTTTCTTTCGAACGTTGGACGCACGGCAGCAGGCAGCCTTTGAACCAGTGACCCACAAGGAGTCTCCCTGATTCATGCCCAATACGCATACGGACTAGGTCCATTGATATTCGTGAGAGAGAGCTGCCGGCAACTGAATGAGGGGGAGACAACCACGGCAATGTCAGACTGCCACCTTTACGTATGAGGCATATTACCTGATCCAAGGCCCCAAGCTTATAAGATGATGATGTAATGGCCTGGCAGTGCAGCCCCATGTTTCGATTGGGAGCTGACACCCTTAAGTGCAGGTCCTGGTGATGCTACTTTGGAGGTAGCAGGTTTAAGGGTTTGAGAAATGGCAAACACAAAATTCATCGAGTCATCCTACTATTGTTCTCAAGTCATCTCACTACTATTTCAAAGTTAACCCCACACATGGTCACCAAGTCTACTCACAGTAGTCGTTGTGTCCACTTTCTACACTTGTTAATCTATCCACTCATCAGTTATCATCAAGTTTGCTCTCAGCTATCATTGAGTCATCTCCTAGCTATTGCCAGTCCACTCACCAAGTGTCACTGGGTCCACTCCCAACTGTCACTGAGTCTACTCACCAACATGGATTTTCCTGAATAGGGGTGTCTATATCAATTTCATGGGATGCTGATTTTGTTTCCTAAAGGGTGTTCTTACTAAAATTGGATTGTTAATATTCATGCATAGGGGTACACTTATTAATTTTAATAAGATCCCAAATAGTTTGTTTTCTTTTTTCACCTCTCTCTCTCTCTCTCTCTCTCTCTCTCTCTCTCTCTCTCTCTCTCTCTCTCTCTCTCTCTCTCTCTCTCTCTCTCTCTCTCTCTCTCTCTCTCTCTCTCTCTCTCTCTCTCTCCTTAGCTTCATTCCTTTCTATCGGCTGTTCATCGCTAGACGAGCACTTGTCGGTGACCTTCGTCAACTAGTGAGCAGAGTAGCCAGCCATCGAACTCTTCTCTCTTCCCACAATGAGCTCCTTTTCCCCAGTTTAGCTAGCAATCAGCGGATCTAGTAATCGGCAAGTTCCTCTCTGCTAATTGCTTAGGCATGGCCAGTTTTTCCATGTTCCACCAAGCAATTTCTTCTTGAAAGTCCTACCGACATGATTGCCTATGAGGAGCCCCTAGTCCTAACTCCAATTGCATCTTCATTGTTGCCCACTGGGGCATGGAACAGGTTCACAATCATATTCATGCACTAGTTTTGGAGCCCAATAGTACCCAGATATTCATCCATGTCAACATAGTTCTTGTTGATACCACTATTAGGATAAAAGATTAAAACATTCACACACACAAGAAAGATAGAGAGAGATAGGATTTACGTGGTTCAGCCAATTTGGCCTACATCTACCTAAAAAAGGGAGAAGAATGTTTCACTATAAGGAGAATAGAATGAGATTTACAAGTCTTCTCATTAAGAAGGCCTTCTTATGAGTAGTCTTTGCCTGATACATGTTTTCTATTTTCTTCTATATAATATAGTTGTTGTCTTCTTGGGCAGCGTGATGAAAGACAATATGGTCAATCCACTGCCTAAACTGACCCATAATTTTGTTGCTCATTTTTATCCAATCTTTTTCTAAAATTCCCTCAAGTCTTACTCCCTAGTCGTTTAGCGGGTCATGATAATCTTTACAATATAAGAGATCTTCCATCCTGAGCCTCTATACGATATAATTAGTAGTGTTGAGCTTTATCATATCTCTTGTCATAACATTTTCTAAACTAGAATCCTCTATGAATTCTTTTCTAAATCAAATTGTAAAAAATGGACTACACGGTTGAGTCTAGATTAGTAAAAAACCTTAGGAGTGCTTTCTGTCAAGTTTGAAGGGTGCCCAAAATTTTGGGTCCAAGGGGGGTGTGGCGACCCAGGTTTTTATAACACATTTTATAATACATTTTGTAAATATAGGGCCCTTAGAGTAAAAAAAAAAAAATCGCAAACCAAAGCAGCAGAAATTCTTTTCTTTAGAATTTGTTTTGTAAAACCTAAGTCACCACCTCATACATAACATAAGTAGAATTTTGTATAAGATAAAATTGCATTGAAGGAATATTTTTTTATTAAACTTCAGGATCCATCCAGTGGTTCACAGTACACAGCCCATTGTATCCTTACAATACTTGTCCAAATATACAATCCAAATTACAAAGTTCAAAATTCAATACATGTTCTAATACAATGTTTCAAGGGATATACCCTGATTACTTATTCTTCAATTGTTCTTCAAGTCTTGAGCTCCTAAGTCTCCTTCTCTGTATCTGAGATATTGTAAACATTTGAACATTTACAATATCTCAGCAAGCTATGCTTGGTAGGGGATAAGAATATAAGTTATTGACAGTATAATCTCAATATTCAAGTATCCCATAATTCGTTCTATGATAAACACATTCATTAATAACTATTAGTTATAAGGACATCTCATTTCCTTGTTATTTGTGTTCACCTTTATGCATACATATTGTATAAGGACAAATCCATTAAAAATGTAAAAATAATCAAGAATCATTTCTATACGAAGCTGATCAACTCCTTTCATTATAAAAGATTTGTATCTCAGCCAATTACTATACAGGGAATTTCCCTTCTTGGGAAAAACATTGGTAATATACAATTACCTGACATTTCATCATGCCATCCCTTAAGGCATTTCATTATGCCAATTTCATATGCATCATAATGCAAAATAATCAAGGACTACTATGCTTGCAGTCTGATCCGTACAGCAGGCCCGGACAACTGTTCAATAATCCACTTATACCATTCTCAGTGGAAATTACAATATCCATGTCCATATGGGAGGACCATGGCTATCACAGTGGTGACCTTCCCTTAAATGCCCCACCCGACTTTTAGCCTTTCTTAGACTTGGTATTCAATATCATCAAGTTTCAGAGAGTGGGTGGCCAAACCCTCTTAACTCTCCTAGCATAGCATCCTCAGGCCTATGCCTGTTTAAAATAAAACCACAAGCCTCCAAGCTTGTATGTAAAATAATACTTATACATATCAGACTATCTGTCTGTTTATCTAGGACTGGAATATTTTCTACTTTCCTATTCACTTAGGGTTGTTCTCAATTCTCAACTTGACCATTTAATACTTATTTTCCTCATCATTTGGTTGGATCATATTTCAATTTGAGGTATTTACCTTAATATATTGGTATCATACATGTCAATACTTCAAAACATAAAATCATGTATTAGACATGTATCTTCATGTAAAGGCATTCTTAATAATCCACCTACCTCAATAAGGTATTCTTACTCCTTGAAATATGCCATAGTCTCGATCAACATATATCTGTCAAATCATATGTATAATGTCATTTTTCTAATCAAGGGTACATACTACATGGTCTTTTGATCATCCTTATGTAGGATGATCTGAATCTTTCTTCCTTGAATATCCTATATCCATGGGTTTAAGATCATCTATATAAATATTATCTATATCATACATAACAATCTAATTTACATTGATGTTTCTTTTTCCTTATTATTTTTGATCATACAAGATCTCATCTTGTTTGATCATCCTTATCTCACTTACTATTTTTATTAAGGTTAGATAATTTGCTATCTTTTTATGTTCTTATTATTATTCAACCAGTTAGTGTCTTACTTGGTTGAAGATAATTTATTTCTTCCTATCACTAGACAACTCCTCCTTATTTCAGGATGACCAGTACTTACCAGTTAAAAGTCTGCTCAAAAAGTGGTTAATACAACCCTCATGTAAGGAGGCATTTAGACCTCTCTTATGTCAATGGGAGGTGAGGGAAAAGCACTTGGCTCTTGTATACCCCCTATAACCACAATGTTCAGAGTCCACTGGAGTGGTACTAGCTCAACCTTTGACAAGGTTCCTATGAGCTCTTTACCTTAAGTCCCTTTTCTAATTGATTTTAATTAATTTCCATGGATATGCACAATGTCATCCATGGATGTTCATTATTTTCCTACTTTGGGCCAAGGAAATGATAAATCATTCCTTATATTGTCCTACTAACTATAGCCCTTATTAAGTCAAAATCATTCATTCATCTTAGTTGTCTATGAATTTCTATATTTCATTAGTTTACATTTTTGGTGATTTATGCTCCTTATATCTTAACAATTACTTAACAATTGAATAAAATTTGACAATAAGTAAATCATCAACTTGAAAGCATAAATCAAATATAAGTTTAACAACTATATACTAACATTCTTTCTATGAATGTAACTTAAGCTAGTGAAATAAAACTAACATGATCCTAAGTTATGAAACACATCTTCTATCATAATGAAATCATGTTTAAATCCTAATTTACACTAACATGATCCTAAGATAATCAAATCTACTAACAAATTACTCATTTAGGGGTATCATACTAAAATTTAAATATTACACTATCATGCTTTCTAACTTAGAACATAAATCACATTTACACTTCTATATCCAATAAAAGACAATTAAAACTTAAAACATAAATCACATTTACACTTCTATATCCAATAAAAGACAATTAAAATAATTTTATTAAGATTATTATAAACCTTTAAATATGATCCAACCATTAGATCTTAGGTGTTTTCCTTTACATCAAGGGTTTTAATTACCTTTAGGGCTTTTAATCCATTAAGATCCAAAAATCATATTCACTTGATTTTGTCACATTTCATCCATGATCTAACTGGATTCCATCATAATATCATCCCTTTAATCCATCCCAAGGATTTGATCATACTTGCTCTCATTGATCAAGTGGGTCCCTTTGTATTTTTTTATTTTTATTTTAGGGTTTTTCTACCATAAAGGGTAGATCCCCTATTTTATCCAAGATCTATCCAAATTAACCATAGATATTAATTTATTACATTATTATATCATCACTAAAATAAATTTCCAAGATCTGAGGATCTGATCACCTCAGATCTTGAAGATCTTAGAAATTGGACACTTATTTCCAAAATACAGAAAAATTCAGAAATAAATTTTAGAAATATTATGACTTCATTAGAAACTAGACATTACAAGCTTTCCATAGCTTCTTTCTGATCTCAATTTGGAGTTCATATGACTCCACAATCTTAAATTGAAGTTTTCAGCCGTTCTTAGGGTCCATATTTGATTTGGGCCCACCAGAATTAATCTCTCTCAATTGAGGGTCTAAACTTTGTTAGATTTTCTTGAAAATTGTTCCCTATAGGTTTTTGACCCTTTTGGATTGATTGGAAAGCTCATAATTTCAATCTGAGCTCTCTATCACCATAATTTGAAGGGTCTGGTATTTACTTTATTTTTGCCATTTTTCATTCAAATTAAATTACAGAAAAATAAAAATTACACTAAAACATAATAAATATGTATGGGAAGTAGTTTCACTTATCTGATTAGAGAAAAACAATCTAATTGATGCCCAATTTGAGAGAATTACCGGTTGATGATAATATAGCCCAATTATCCACCTTTTTGTGATTTCTGTTGTTGGAACCGTTGGATCTTGAAATTGATTTGGGGATTTTCTATATACTGTAGTATAGAATGTTATGGATGGTAAAATTGATGAGATTCTTCCTGGAACGGAGTGCCTAATTGAATTTAGGTCTCTTGTTCCAATTAGAAAGAGGAGAGAGAAATAAGGAAAAGAGAGTTTGGGGAGGGATGAAGGGGAATTTGGGGCTGAAATTCTAGGGAAGATTTGGAAATTTCGTGGTTAAGGTTGTGAAAATTTTTGGAAATTTTTGGGACATATTTATAGCCAAATTTGAATTTTTTATCATTTCTTTTGATAAAATATTTTATTACTTTAGAATTTTTAATTACTAATGCATTCTCCATTCCCACTACAATCTCCAATACCAGAAATAATGCATTGAGCAATTATTGGTGCTTCTAGAACATTGGCCCACTTTGTGGGCCCCACTTTTATGTGAAAAGACCTTTTTGCCCTTTTAACTCCAAAATTGGAGAATAATAGGCAATATTTGTCCGAACTCGGAATCGAGCGTACTTAGTGGCCTTGGAATCGTATTTCTAAGTACTTCATGAATATTGAGGTCTTATTTCTTGGATATGGGATATGGGTAAAATTACCATTTTACCCCCAAATGGAAAAATTAAGGAATTTTCATTTTAACTCGGAATTGAACGTACTTAATGTTGTTTCGATCAGTTTTCCAAGTAAATCCATAATTTTTAATTTTTTTAATTTATAATATAATCTATATAAAAAGAGAATTTTCAATAACCTAATATTCCAACCCAGAATTTCTAAAAATTCAAAATTTATTAATTTTCCTTAATAATTTACAAAAATTTGGGGTCATTACAGGGGGTGTCCTTATGAAGCTTCAAGGATACTAATTAGGCATAGAGAAGGGTGCCATTGTAATTTTGCAGGAGACTAATTCAGGCTAATAGTGGGTGTTTTTAGGACCCTAGGGATTGTAGATATCAAAACTAGGTCTGCAAATTTATGTACTTAATATAAATAGGAAATAAGGGAAAACCCTAACCTATTTGTAGGTTCCCCCCCTTCTCTTATAGCTGTGTCTCCCCCCTCTATGGCTCTGTCATTCTTCTCCTCTTATTGCTAGCAACTCGGATTAGAGAAGTATGACCAATTGTTGTTCCATCGGCTCCAGTCGCCATTAAACTCCCTTCCTTGGCATTGACAGTGTGTAGATAAGTTCAAAAAAAAATTTCTTCTCTTCCCCAAAGGCTAGTGATATCGGCTGCTACTCCTTTCCCCAAGGACTGATGTCGTTGTCGATCAGCTCTCTCTCTGCCTCTCTCTTTGCCCCCCTTTTTTTGTTCTTCTGCTATTTTCACCAATCGGCCAAAACCTATTGCCGATCGACTTTCTCCCCTTTTCTCCTACTTTTATTTTGTTATGTTTTCCTGCGAAAACTTAATGAAAAAGTCCTTTTGCCAGTCTAGGCTGGTTAACCTAATTTGGTTAGTTTGGGCTGGCCTGCACTGGTCAGCCTGGGCCGGTCTAGTTTGGATATGAACTGGGCTACTCCTTGGCCTAGACTGGGCTGCACCTCAGCCTAGACTAGATCTAAATTCAGTCTAGGCTGGACTGTGCTAACTTAAGTAGACTCTGAACTAGGCTTGAATTTGTTCCATACTTAAGAGGAAGGGGGAGGTCTGGAATAAAACTGGTTTCTCACTCTGGCATTCCTTCGGCTCTGATGCCACTTTGTTAGGATCGATTCAGTTAGACACACTGTAGGAGACAAGGAGTTACGTAGTTTGGCCAAACTCGACCTTCATCCATTGGAGAGGAGGTTTTACTATCTGATCAGATTACATGGGAGAGGAGGAGGCTCAAAGCCTCCTCCAACCCTTTCTATGTTTAATCTCTCTCACTCAATCACAAACACCAACCCTAATATTATCTATATGATTCTCACCCAAATGGATAATGGACCACACATGGGTCCACTCCAACAAACATATGTTAACCTAAGAGTGTAAAAACACTAAGCACTGATGTGATGAACTCAAAAAGTGAGCCATTCTTTCATCACAACTAGTATTAGAGCGCCTTAAGTTTCTGATCGTTCCATGCACTCAAATCCCCATCTTCTCCCAACCCAGTTCGTCCAATTTTATCATTTACTCTCAAATCGTTTCTGATTTCTTATCTCTGGCCTCTGACCCACGCATTCAACCGAGTTTCTAATCTTTGATTTATCTTTGTTTTTTCTCACCATTACCATACATCAATCTTTTTCTTCATCTCTACGATCTATTATTTTGAGAAACCATGGCCACATCTCAACAGACGAAAACAACTCAAAGACAAATACTAATCCCAGTAATGATATTGTTCCCACCCCTACCCAGCCCACTAAATCCATTTGCTCCACCTTCGCCCTTCAAAATGGGCACCAACCTTCGTTACGACTCCTAAACTTAAATTCAGATAATTACATCCCCTGGTAGATGAGTTCCTCCCTCTACTGAAGAATCAAGGGATGCTTCCTTACACGGAAGGTACTCTCACTTCTTGGTTTCTGGAAAAATGCTCCAATAGATCCCCGCAACTCAACTCTGAATACATTGCTTGCCGTCATCATCATCAACAGACAGTTGGCCTTATTATTGCGACATTTTCTATAGATGTCTTACCCACTCTAGTCGGTGTTTGCTCATCTCTCAAAGCATGGCGTATCTTGGAGGAATCTTCTATTATTCTGAGTGATGCCAAAATTGTGCAGTTGCATATACAACTTCAAAACTTGAAGAAAGATGATCCAAGCATTGCCATGTTTCTTGCCAACATGATTGCGGTCGGACATCCTCGCTACAGCGGGTCGCCCAATCGCTCAACAAGAGTTTTGCACCTCGATTTGCAGAACCCTTGGATTAGACTACAATGATATCGTAGCCAAAATCTCTATCAGTTCGCCTGCTACCTCATACTCGAATTTGTAAAGTACCCTACTAAGTCATCAAATCCATATTGTCGGAACAACACACCTTCCCTTGCTGCTCATCTAACCAATCATTCCTCATCTTCACGTTGGCACAGCAGTTCCAATTCTCACATCAATAAAACCATGCCCAACATCAACAGTTACAGAGGAATAAGGAAAACAGTATCAAATCAGTCACATCACTACTCATCTGAACCCAAAATTCATTGCAAGTTTTGCCCCTGTTTCGAGCACACTACGTATTTGCAGCAGAGATCTTCGGTCATCAATGGTGAAAATCAACCCAATGCCAGTGTTTCTCATTAGATACGGATCCGAGATGAATGACTTAGATGATTGGTTTCTTGAAACTGGTGCAATACGCCATGTCACGTCTGATTTATCAAATACCAGTTTAGCACAGCCGTATAATGGTCAAGATCATCTGCGATTGGAAACGGCCAAGGTTTATTGATCAGTAATAGAGGATCATCTTACAGTCTTTGCAATATTTCTCGCTTGCGTCTCTATAACATAATTCATTTTCTAGATATCACCAAGAATTCTTTCCATTCATCAATTTGCACATGATAATAATCATTATTTTGCATTTCATTCTAACATCTTTCTTGTCAAGGATTGCGCAACAGGGAGAACGCTAGTTCGAGGTTCATTTAAAGATGGTTTATATCGTCTAAAAGGTGTCTCTATTTTTTAACAAGAGGATTAGTGTTGCTCAAGCTCATATTGGCAGGAAAGTTCCTCTTGAGATTTGGCACTCTTGCCTTGGTCATCTAAATAATAGAGCACTTTAAGCATTTTCTCAAGGACAATAATTTGCCTTCTTATGAAGCAGCAAGCACTCATTGATGGTATCTCCATGTGCAGCCTGTAAAGCTGGAAAACCTTCTCGTTTGCATCATTATTGTACCTTGTCTACGAGTAGCCAAACTCTCAAACTTGTTTATTCCGATGTGTGGGGCCACTCACATATAATGTCTCAATTGGGCACAAATATGTTCGTATCTTTGTAGATGACTTTTTCAAATACACTTGGATTTATCCTTTAATAATCAGATGTGTTTCAACATGTCTTACATTTTCAAGCCTTCCATGAGCGTCAATTCAACACTTAGATAAAGTTTCTCCAATCTGCTTGTGGTATTCATCATCGAGTTGCCACCGCTCATACTCATGGGCAAAATGGTATCACAGAGGAAAGAATTTGACATCTTGTAGAAATACTTCTTTCATTACTTGCTCGCTCTAATACACCTCACCATTATTGGAATCATGAGATTGATAAAGTGGCATATCTAATTAATCGCATGCTAGTCCTCAACTCAGTTGGAAATCACCATTTGAAGCATTATTTTGCAAAGCTCCTGACTACAAATTCTAAAATGCTTTGACTGTGTTTGCCAACCCTTCTTAAGACCATGTAACTCTCATATTGAGTTTAGGTTAGTCCAGTGTATTTTTTCTTGGTTACAGTTCTTATCACATTAAACAAGTGTTTGGATCTATTTACAGGTCTTATTTATTTAGCAAGACATGTTAAGTTTGATGAACAAACTTCTCCATTTGCTAAGAAATATGTTCTAGGATAGAGCACACACTCTCTAAGCAAGAACACCTAGTGATTTTACCATTTCCAAGTTAGACCTCTAACATTGTAATGGCCTGAACTTTTATATTTATGAGTATATTTTTTTTGTAGAGGTTTATCAATAAAATAGAGTTTGCTTAAATGATTGTGTGGTGAATTTAACAGCCTTCACACCAAAGTTCAAACCACGATATCAACATCTAAAATAACTTTTTGGTTCAAACAATTCTAGTATCTAAGTGGACGGCCATATCTTAACCATTGAGATTGGATAATTAAGAGGCAGATCAAGTGGAACATATCTCAGATCAATGGCTGAGATGACTTAAGATGTTTTTCATCAATAGAAGAGACGAATGGTTTAGATTTAATCAAGATAAGTCATGAGAAGATTGGAATCAAATCAGATATAAAGGTGAAGTGTAGCAGTAGGAGACGTGATTTCTCATGAGGAGATACATGTCCTATTCTTTTTCTTTTTCGGAATTAAAGAATGATTATTGGTCCACCTAAGTAAGAGATAAGGGAAAGGCTAGCTTAATCCGTGTCCGATTCATTTTCATTTTTGGAATTAAAGAATGATTATTGGTCCACTTAAGTAAGAGATAAGGGAAAGGCTAGCTTAATCATATCACCCTTATATTCCAGCAGCAACACGTCTATAATAAGAAGACGTGTTAGGCTGCACCAGGAAGGAAGAAAAAACCACGACCGAAACACAGAAAAACCATGAGGAGAAAGATTAGAAAGATCATCTCTGAAAGTTGACAACATGTAAGTGAATCTAGGCTACGAAGTTTTCATGTGTTTCCATGTTTTGTTGAAGGATTATTTTCGTGCAAATCACTACTTGTGTGCATGTCAGTTGGACTGTCAACTGCTATTGATTTTCCATCTATTTTGTTACGGTTTTGAAAGCAAAACAGATGGCAACGATTGACAGGCGACTGCTACTTGTTCCCCCATCAGTTTGCTAGAGTCTTTGAGATGCATAACCGATGGTTGAGAGCAACAGTCAACTGCTAATTGTTCTCCAATCTGTTTCTACAGCTTTTGAGATGCAAAACAGATGGTTGAGAGCAACAGTCAACTGCTAATTGTTCTCCAATCTGTTTCTACAGCTTTTGAGATGCAAAACAAATGGTTGAGTGCAACAGTCGATTTCTAAGATTTTCCATCTGTTTTGTCATGGCTTTGAGATTAAAATGAATGACTAAGTAGGACTATTGACTGTTACCCTGTATCACCTATATTTTACCATGATTTTGAAAGCAAAATAAAGGCTAAGTTTGGACGGCAACCACTACTGTGAACTCTGTTTTGCCACTGTTTTTAAAACAAAATGGACGCCCAAAAATGACTACAAACTCTGCGTGTGAATTCCTCTGTTTGCTACAGATTTGGAAAGCAAAATAGAGGCTGAGATAGAACTGTTATCTACTACCGGTCTTACCTCTGTTTGCTACAGTTTTGGGGAGCACAATAGAGGCTGGCATGACCATTATATGCTACCTTGTTAGCTCCTTATTCCTGCTACTGTTTAGGATTGAGAAAGATAATCAAATGAGATAGCTACTTCCCTATTATTGCATATGATTCTATTCCAGTTCTGAATGAAGTTATAGGCCCGCTAACCATGGTTTTTGACACCTCTTGTACATACGATTTAGTCATGGTCTTGGACCGAAATCAGGTGCTTGCTACTCTAATGTTTAGCTATTATTTTGGTAGTAAAATGGAGGCTTAAACATCATTGACAGCTAAGCCTTTAATCACTACTATTTAATTTAGGTTTCAGCAGGAACTGGAGGACTGTAGTACTGATTTCTTACCTCTATCTTCACATTGATTTTGGCTACGGTTTTGAGCTTAATCAAAGGTCTGCTATGGTTTTCTACACAACTAAGTCCTCTTAACTTTATCTCATTTTGGTGGTGTTTTGAGGATTACAATTATTGGTTTCTCTATTTATAGGCACCTCTATTTTGGCATGAAATCGGGGACTGCTATGAATGAAAACACATGCCTGTAAGCACCCCCCGTTAGTCACTGTTTTGGGCTGTAAATTCAATCCTATTGTCACCGACCTTCCTGTCTAGTATACATCTCTGTTATCACTCATGATTGGCCATGTTTTTGGTTGGAATTGGAGGACAATCATGACTGATTTCACACACCTGCTATCACTTTTGTTTTGAGTATTAACTGAGGATTGTCATGATTGAATTGCTGTACTAGTAAGCACTATAGTTTACCACATATTTTGAATGAAGTTTAAGGCATATTATCACCTCTGATTTGTTATGGTTATAGCATGAGCATAATGATCTTGTTCTGGCCATTTATCATCTATGTTCACTACTCTAACTGTCATGGTTTTAACATGGATTTAGAGACTTGCTACTGTTGATTTCCAAGCCTGTTACTACCTATGATTGGTCATGCTATGATTTTGAGCATCTGATTAGCATAAGTGAGCAATCTACCATTTCTATCTATTACATCTATTATGAAATGGTTGTCGTTGTGCTATCAGTAATCTCAATCTATTTCCTTTGTTTTAAAGGCTTGAAAAATAAGATTTTTCTATTGCTTTTAATGAGATTTCAAAGGTCAAAAGAGCTTGTCTTTGGACATAAGTGAGCCAGATTGTCATTGTTTTGAAAATAAATGTCAAAACAATTTTTGTTACTGATTTTAGCTCTAGCACGAGCTGAAATGTGTTTTCATATTGTTGGATTGAAAAAGAGCCATGGACACTATGCTAAAAGGTTATACAAGTTGGCCTCCTGACCTCTGTCCACTAAGAGTGGAATGGTATGCAATGCCAAGTGGCATCTGCTTGATTGGGATTCACAGCCCCTTTCAAGATGTGTTGTAGGCTTTGTGAAGCTATTGAAAAAGTCTACACGTGTGATAGCAGAGTTGGCGTGAGCATAGGTGTTGTTTGATATTTCATGTTTTTGTATTCCTTGAGAATGTTATTATGGATCAGTAGACAACTCACAATAGTAGTCGAGATTATTCACAGACATGTCAATGGGAGTTCAGTGAAGCTCCATGGGCACTGAGTGTGTCCTATTGTTTATTTTATATCAATACTTAGATATATGTTTATGCATTTTATTATACTTGAATTGTTCAAGTGATTATATGCTTTATAGATAGAGTTGATTATTGCATGTTGATACATGTCGGTATTGATGCATTACATGAGGCATCTAGTCATGTGATTTTCCTGCATTAAAGAAAAATGTGTTTTAAACCCATGAGTGTGCTTGTGTGTTGTATTCCAATATAGCTTTGACTAATGAGTATATCCTCATATCCTCAACCTACCAAAACAGTGTAGATATATGAGCAAAAGTTAAGGCAAATAGATTTTGGAAAGAAAACATATTTTGAAAAAGGAAAATTTTAAACATGGAATTCCTGAAGTAGTGAAAATATGTTTATTCTTTCAAAATCTTGTTTTATAAAAGTCAGGGCATCATAGATTGGTATTAGAGACTAGGTTAAGTCCTTACAACCAATTATACTATGGAAAGTCATCAATAACCAATAAATCATGTGTTTAAGTTACTAGGAAAAGACCTTACATCTACCTAAGTAGAAAGAAAACTCATGCCAAGATTATTTATTTTGAAAACAAATGGTACCTAGAAGGCACAACTCTATTGGCTCTGGACCTGCCTGATCTACATCCAATTCATTGAATAATGTTGGTGGAGAGGCCATGCATCAATTGATGCAACAGTTTGGGCAATGTGTAGTAGGCAGTATCGCATGATGGGCTAGGGGCAGAGGGAGCAAATGTCGATGGGTTGGATGATATTCTAGTTTGCTTTGAGAAGATGGCCCCCCTTTCTTGGCTAAGGATAAGCTTGATGTTGCAAAGACCTGGATGTTTGAGGTAAACCATTTTGGTGCCAAATGACAGAGTAGACCTAGTCACAGATGTTGACATTATAGCTTGGGATGAGTTCAGGAGGGGCAAACTTCACCAAGTACTTTTCCTCTCATATACACTGGCAGAAAGAGGAGTTTTTGGGCTTTGAGTAAGGGGATGTGACTGTTGTGACGACTCGATTTTTCCTAATAACATTTTAAATACTTTTTCAAAATGTGGGGCCCTAGTTTTAAATGTTTTTTTTTAAGACAAATGGTGAAAATATTTTTCTTAAACATAGAATAAATAGTGAAATGAGCTTCTCATTTCTATTGAGATTCTAGTAGAATCTCATCTATTTTCTTGACTTTTGAGCATTTAATAGATGTGATGTTGATCATATAGTAAACCAAAGCAGTTTTAAATTTAAACATTATAAAACATTTTTTTTCACTATTCCCAAGACCTCAAGTCACAACCATACATCACATTGTACAACAATCATAATGAATACATGTCCACAACTTCAAATTACATAGGATTATAACCTTGAATTTGACAAATGAAACAACCCTTAATTTTAACTAAAACTCACCTTACAACTCAGAAAATCCTAATTTCCTATAGTTGCTAACTCAATAAAGTGTGCATTGTCTTCTAACATGGACTGTCTTTCTTTTAGATCTGATCCTTCAAATCTAAGACATGGTAAACAAATACAATATCCGAGCAAACTTATACTTATGTAAGTGGAATAAAATATATTTATAGATAAAGAACCGTGATTTACATTATAAACATTATTGCTAGCATGCATCCATATTCAAAACAAAAACATGCTATTTCTAATTTGGTTCTAAATAAACATAATGCATATGTGAAGTCCTAAGTCCATAAACCATATATCTATTCTAAGATGAACCCAAATCGCATACAATCATAGTACAAATATGAAATGTGTTTATGTGAAAGCATCACACTTGAAACACAGTCACTATCAAATTTCTAAATTTAGATCATAATTACAAATCTATATGAAGATACTCAATTTACAAAACTTTCATATTTTCAAAAGTCCATATCAAATTTCTGATTTATTGAACAATTTCAACTCATATCAAAGATGTTCAATTCACAAAACCTCTACAATTTTAAAAGGTGCCAAGGATGTTCAAATCACAAATCATATGAGCAAATAAAAAACTAATAAATCATAGTCTAGCAACATCCTATCACCATCCATAAAGGCTAGTAAAATCTATATCTTTGCGAAGATCGCAAACACATGATCATAGTACACTACAACTAAGTACATGTTTGTGGATGCTGAATAAACTACATAGCTCCTCATAGGGGATAATGGGTCATAGCAAGTGGCATGCTTTCCCATGATACACCCACTAGAAATCAAATGCCACTATTGGGCTGGTAGCTACTTCGGAGGAAAGGGGCCAATCTACACCTTCTAGCATAGAAACCAATTAGGAAAATATGTCTATTATTGAACAAAACACATCCTTGGACATGGATAAATCACAGGTACATCTCAACCCTAATGCATCAAAACCATGAGCAACTAAAAGCCTGCTAATTCTCATTACACTTATCCTTAGCGGTTACTTTAAACTTGTAGAATATTGACTTAGTTTACAAATTGTGATTTTGTGTAGTATGTGGTAGTATGTGACTTAAGCATTTAAATAGAATGGATGCATCAAAACATGATTACACATCAAATGAGCATAGAAATCAAAATTATATTTCTAAATCACATCTTTTTCATTTCTAAATAAAATCATGGCCTAAATATTAGTTTTGTAAATAGTTACACATAAAAGAGAAAATATTAATCTCATAGTTATTTAGTAGATAATTCAATCTTTAAAATAAATCATCATAGGTATTAAATCATTTTATCAAATACTTGTGGTGTAGCTTTAAAATTATTGGTAAGCACAAGGTATTATATAAGTGTTTTCACATTCTAAAAGAGAGCTATGGGGAATGGAAGATAAGATGAGATTGGGAAAGAAGTTAAAATAAGAAGGGAACTTAGAAGTAGGACGGACTTTAGGGAGGTGCTAGGAAGTGGGAAACTAGGAAGATGAGTGGAAAGGAGATGAGGTGGAAAAGGAAAGTCTAAGGAATGTGGTCTCTTCTCTAATTGGTCCACATGTGCATGCCACCTACCCTTGTTGAGAGGTCAACCTTTCTTTCTATTTTTTCTCTTCAAAACTTTCTTCAAATGTGAAATTTCTTACAAAGTTCCCAAAACATGTGAACCCTATTGACTTGGCTTCCATGGCTTCCTTTGATGGCTTTTAGCTCGGTGGCTTCATGGCTTGCTTCTTTAACTTCTCTTTCAAAGGGATCTCGGCTTTTAGATTGTTCTTATAACGCTAAAAAAGATTGAAAAACCCTAATTAATGCCTAAAAAATTATCATAAATCATATATTTACTTTTGATTAGCTTTTGAATATCAAACTTTTAGATCATTAGCTTAGAAATGCATAGGTCATGATTTGTCAAAAATACCCTAGGATAATGCCTATAATTTATATAACACGAGCTACTAATTTGGTACTTTTTATACAAAATTGACCACTTATCATACACCCCACCCAACATTGTGCTAGTTTGAGCAAAACATGTGAAAAATTATGAAAACACCAATCACTACTTCTTTGACTTCTCCTTCAATAAAGCTGAGTTACTTAGTTTCTCTCAGAGAATGCTCATCCATTAGTGCTCTATTGGCCTTAACAGCTTAATAATAAATGAATGAAAAATTCTACAATTTACCCACATGCCAAAGACATTTTTTATAGTTATATCTCCAAGTATAATGTGTGTATAGGCTACATAAGTCTGGACTTCTAAACAGAAATGCTTATACTCTAGTGAAATGATGTTTTAACCTCAAATTCTTAATAGTATACACTTAGAAATGAAGTTCACAGTGAAAAGGGTCAAACAAAATTCTCTCAGTATATGACCGAATCCAAAGATAGTGAATGTGAACATAATCTTTGAGCATAAATGAGACAAATAGTTATGATCCCTAAGAATGGATGCGATTATTAAGACCAGTAAAAATATTTCTCCTTAGTCCCTTAATATTTATATCCTCATTAAGGTTATCATCTACTTTAAGATCAATAGGTCTTTAGATCAGACAAAAAGTAGGCTTTGGAATGGTTCCGAAGGAAAGTATAAAAAGGATTTTAAAATTTCAAATTTGAGTAGAGGTCTTCATTTAATTGGACAACTTTTCTTTTGATTACACTGAAGTGAATATCTTTTCTATTTTTCTCTCTCTTCATTACTTTTCTTTTTCATGATATTTCCTTTTGACTTTCTTTTCTTTTTCTTTGAGGAAAGAATTTTTCTTTGTAAGCACTTTGATATTTGTCACTTCTTAGACTTTTGTCCTTTTTCTACCATCTCTACTCATTTTTGAAGATAGGTAATATATACTCTATATTTGGATTTTTGGGTCAAGATAAATGGGTTTTGAGAAGAAAAAAGGCTCACCAAAAGATTCAAAGGGTCTAACTAGTGATATAATATACTAGATAGGAATTATGTCTCTCGGTTGAAGCAAGGATGACCTATATCATTTCTTAGGTTTCCTAAGGCCTATCAGATTCAACAAATATTTATGAAACAAATTTAGTACTCCCTTTTATTCTTGGAAATTGACCAAAACAAAAATATTAGGATCTTTCAAATTAATGTAGCTGAAGAAATTATGGAAATATAAATAACTCTTAGAAAGATTATAGTCTCTAATACTCACTTGGGCATAGGTCATTTTTGATTTTTCTCAAGGTTTCTAAGTCATAACCATCTATTAGTCTAGACTATGTATTGTGTGTAAGTGCGTTCTGAGATTTATCTTTCATAAAACACTCTAAGATATGAATAAGATGTAGAATTAACCATATGCATTTCTATAAAAGGTTAAAGTAGTGGAAATACTGAGCTTCTAAAACTCCAATTCTCATCACAGTAAAGGAACTTTAACCTTAAAATTATTGAAAAAATAAAAATTCTCTCTCTCTCTCTCTCTCTCTCTCTCTCTCTCTCTCTCTCTCTCTCTCTCTCTCTCTCTCTCTCTTCCAAAAATACAAGAAAAACCTTTAAAAATCTCATGCATATCTACACTATCCAACCTAAACTAAACATTTTCTCCAATGTTTGAAACATAGGACTCCTCTATCATGAATGTAATGTAGAACACCAAGATTCTAAAAACCCCTGGTTGCCTCTATGTAAGCGCTAAGTTTAATGTATTTAGCTAGACATATCCCAAATAAAATAACTACTCAATCTACTATATTTTCATCCTAAACCTAACTAGTGTACCTAATTTCTAACCCTAACAATGAAATGGAGGAATTTCTCACTCTATTTAAAATTTTTACGGTGGTCAATATACATTCTCCACCTCGTTATGTATCGTGGTGATAATAGTATAGCATGGAAGACCACCTTTCATTTAAATTTCTTTACCACCTTTCATTTAAATTTCTTAGCACCAAATTGAGATGAATGGCCCCCATTTTTACCAAATTGAGGAATGAGAGTTCCCATAGCAATCAATACATAATATTCCTCCTTTTCCCTTACATATTATTGAAATTGGGGTTTAAGCTGACTTTAGTTCCTTACAAGGTTGTCCTTATTTTTTTAGAGGCAAAATAATGGTGAGGCTTAAACCTTTAATGACTTTTAATGGGTAACCTAGAGTTGGTTGATGTTGGGCCAAAGCATTAATTGACTCTTTCTCTTCCTGTTCTGTTGGCATAGGTAAGGTTTTAGATGGGCCTACATTGCTATCTAGTGTTTGACCAAATAAAGATTGTAGGTCCCAGTTGGGTACTTCTTCTACACTGCAATGCTCAAAGTGAAGTTTTGGAACTATAAGGGGTCCTACTTAGGTTTTCCATTGAGAAGTGTCCATTAATGTGCAGTTTCCAATAAATCATATACTTCGTCAATGGAGGTGTCTACATCGAGATTAGAAAAATGATCAAGACATGCTTCGAGTGGAGATGTATTGTAGGTTTGCGTAGATGGTTGGAAATTTTGTAGCTAAGAAGGATAATAAGATATTTCCATTCTAGTATCTGTAACAATGGGAAAGGATGGTTGAAAACTCTATATCTTAAAAGGATCATAAGAGTTTTCCATCCTACTCTCAATATAAATGGGTTTCTCATTAACCTCAATTGGTTTAATTTCCTCAAACCTTTTTATATATTCAGTATTAAATTGACCCTATTGATGGTCCATCTATTCATTAAATTGTTTAGTCACTTCTTGGAATCTAGTGTATTCTACATACATATAGGAAGGGTCTCTTCCAATGATTGTTCCCTCTGTTGTGGAGGAAACGACTCATATGGCTCATATTGTTGTGGAATTGGGGTACTGGGAAAGGGTTGAGCATGTTTGAACCATGATTGTTCTTCTTGATATGTCTGAAATTCTTAGTAGGGTCAATCAAGGTGGAATCATGATGGTTCTTCATGATATTTTTGATAATTCTGAGACCATGGTTGTTCATGATGCTTAGCTCATCCCTTATAATCTTGATAGTTTGTCTATGGATAATAGTGATTGCTGGGGCTAGTGAAGGCATTAGATGCATCTACTTGCTCCTTACAACAGTCATTATAGGTGGAGCTTGATGGCCATAAAGTAGTGGGACATGGTGGGTTAGAATAGGTGTAGGAATTATTGTACTATGATTGTTGATATGACTAAGTATCTTGCATATAAGTATTTATCCTATTCATTAGACTATCAATCTTATCCATCATACATGCCATTTTATCAAATGTATTGGATAGATCAGGAGTATCCCCTACCTCTATCTCTTACATATTCCCATAGCTTAAGAATCTAGGAGTGAAATAGTATGATAGTGTTGGCCTACTATCCCCTGCTTGGTAGGCCATTGCACTCAACTTTATGTATAACTAAACAAATCATTGTATACAATGAATGAGTACTTCTCTTTCTTTTTTTATATGAAACTAAAGGAAATCCTAACTATATGATGCAATCTAACTAAATTCAACTCCTAACTATAAATGATGCGCAATCAATCACTAATGGTATACTAACTAGCTAAATTGATATTCTTTGTTAGTCTATAAGATGGTAGCTTTTAGACCTAAATCTAGACATCTCCTCCTTTTATTCAAGCTCGACTAGTGCTTACTAATTAGGTCTTCCTCAAAAGTGGTTAATACAAATCTCATGTGAGGAGACATTTAGACCTCAACAAATGTCAATGAAAGGCATGGAAAAATCACTTGGATTTTGCATACCCACTATAACCACAATGATCAAGAGCCACTGGAGTGACAATAGATCTACTCCTTTAAAAAGAGTCCTACAAGCTCAAAACCCTAAGTCCCTTGCTACTTGATTTTAAATTTTAAATTAAAATTTAAGGGCTAGGATTAGAGCATAGAAGGATTACTTTAATTGTCTAGGTGGGCTAAGGATTTGGTGATGAAATCCAATATGAGGGTTCTCATGGTCCCCTGACTAACAATGTGATCCATCCACCATAAAGCAGTAAACATGCAATGCAATACATGAAAAAGTAAGCTAATGCCTACCTAAATGCTTTGCTCTAATTCTAAATGGAATGTCACACAAAACTTATAAAATGCAACATAATGACCTATATTGCACTTTGTAGATTTTTTCACAATTCAATTATGCTGCAGCAGTCCTAAAAATTATACTATATGCAATTGACACTGAATGCAACTACACTAGAAAAGTAAAGAAAGGGAGGGAACTTACAGTGGGGTTTCAATGAAGATCAAGTGTGTGGGCCACCATACCCCACACTTGGCTTGTATTATTATAATCCATTTAAAATAAGTAAATAATTGCAAATTACAATGAGTCCTCACTACAAGTCCTCTCATAAAAAGTAAAGGAAAAACATTAATCTGGGAAAGCAATAAAATCCTAACTAATCAGATAAAGCTTTGCCCACAGGATCATTACTACTCCTTTTACTAAATTTCCCTTGCACAAAGACAAAGAAATATGTCAATTTATGAGATATTAGCAAAATATACAAAAATGATGCAAAATCCTTAATTTAATGCAACCTAAAACTACAAATAGAGACAAATCTAAACAAGATCCAACCACAAATACATTGTGATTCCTTGACAACGATGTCAAAAACTTAGTGTAGCTTTAAAAATACTTGCAAACACATGAAGTAATTTGCATGAAGAGAGATACAAAAGAAAGTCAAAATAGCTTCCAAGACATGTGGAACCATGTTGACTTGGCTTAAATAGCTTCCATGGCTTCCTTTGATGGCTTCTAACTTGGTCGCTTCATGGCTTGTTTCTTTGACTTCTCTTCTAAAGCGATCTTGGCCTTTGGATTGTTCTTTTAATACCTACAAAAGATTAAAAATCCTACTTTCAAAATATCAAACTTTTGGTTCATTAGCATAGAAACACATAAGTCTTTCATTTTTGAAAAAACCCTAGGATAATGCCTATAAGCTACTAATTAGGTAATTTTATGCAAAATTGAATACCTATCAACTAGGCAATCTTAAATCCAACTACCTTGGATCAAATGGTTCAGATTTATTAAAACTAGCTAATATCTAATTTGCACATTGACGAGCAATTAACCATCAATCTAAGACCTATATAAAATAGATTACTAAATTTCACCATGTAATTATGGTCTAGATCTTTTAGGTTCATCGACAGAGCAATATCAACTATAGATCACTGTTCTATCCCTGACCAATAAAGAACAGTGTGATCACAACTGATTAATCTACTAATAAATCTTTCCTAGCCTTGGATCATTAATAAGATCTCCAACAATTGCTAGTAACATAGATCCACAGATGGATCATTGGTCAACAATGTAGATTGTCTTGCTCTTAAAAATTTTGATCGGCATGGTCGCACGTTGTTATCCTAGTGAATTAGTAGCTTTGATCATTGATCAACATTCTGATCCACATTTTGGAAGGTTGGAGCTGTGATCAAACAATGACAAGTTATTGTTTGTGATCCGATCTCAGTTTTTTTGATCATCTGATGGTTAGGTTTCAATGGTTTGTATAAAAATAGTAATACAAGGTCTATATCTAAGTTTTGATAGTCAATCAAGGTTAACATTCATTGGAAATTAAGAACTAACCATTTAGGGGTAGATTGATGGTTAAGATCATGCAATTAGTCGATCTACCTCTATTGCTCACTAAATCCACCATTTTTGTTTAGAAATTGAATGAATTTATAGATAAAAGTCATGGAAATCTCAAGGTTATCTTCATGCACACATTATAGAAGGGAAATTTAGAAAACTAAGGAAGAAAAATCCTACCTGTGGCACATGTTTTTTTTTGCTCAAGGAGTTGCCGAAGAATATGGCTTTTCGAAGAAATCGAATGAAGGACTGTTACAGTCACTGTGTGTCTTGTTTTCCTTAAAATTTGGTGCCTAACTCCTAGGTTATCATCAAATTAGCAAAGGGTTTTGGGGTTTCCTTTGGCGGGGAAGACAATGGTGGCGTAATATCTTTGATTTGACGTTGTCTTCTTCTTATTCTTCCCTATAAGTGACCTGATTTTCACCATTTTGGCTCATTACCCTTAGTTGGTGAAAATGACAATGAGAGGAGAGTTGGGTGTGTGTGATTTCTCTCACTTCTCGTCTCTCTCATTATTTCCCTATCCCTCCCTTTTCTTCTCCCTCCTCTTCTTCTTCTCCTCCTTTCCTCATTTTTTGTCTCCTTTTCTTATCAGTTGTATTTTCAAGTACTGGCTGACTTAAATAAATGAATATATTATTATTATTGTTACATTTTTTAAAGTTATAATTATGTTTTGAATTAATTATTTTGTTTCTTCTTTTTAAAACTATATTACTTGGGTCAAAGACATTATGATACCTTAACATGATGGAATCCAAGTAGCTGTAGCTTCAAACTTTGTGAGTGGGGCCCATAAAATGAATTCAACAAAATGCCCATTGGTCTCATTATCAAATTTACCAATCTGTTTGCAATAATTGACTTTCTCATTCAAGCTCCGATTTTAGCATTATTAGTCTTGTTAAAATACTTTTTCCACATTGTAAATTTTGAGGGTCAACTAGGTTTTTTTAGAAGTTCATTTTCATGAAACTCAAAACACAGAATCCAAATTCACATTTCATTTAAAAAAATTAGTTAAGAATTACATAAAATGAAATTTAGAAATCGAGGTTGTTACAAATGTCCTCTAGGTACAAGAATAAATTCACAAGGCTTAGATGGTTTGCTTTAAATGTTTGGGCATTTGATGAGAAAGCAAAGAAGAAATTTGACAATGGGCTTACGTCCAGCTTGAGGGCCAAGGTCCTAGGTGTATAGCCTACTTCAACGGAGAGGGTAGTGGAGATGGAATTAGTGTATGATAAACACATTAAATGGGCCCAAGTAAAAGGGAAAGATAAGTTAGTCTCTACATGAAGCAGATTTAGGAAAGATAAGAGGCCAAAGCAATAAACTAGACCTCAGTATTCAAGGAAGCATCCGTTCAACAAGAGTGGTAAGACTATAGACTCCAGGCGATGCCCTAAATGCAAGGCATCATCTTAGCAAGCCTCGTTATGTTCCAGACAACTATGCTATAGTTGCAGAGAGGCAAGTCATTTTGGAAGAACTGCCCAAAGAAGAAGAAGATTGAGGAGGAAGTGCCTTGAGATCCTATTCTGTGCAGTCATTGATAAGTGTTTGCCATCACATCTGGGTAGGTACAGACTTCGAACATCAAGGTGAAAGCTACATTACTCATCTGTTATAGATGTACTAGAGAATTATTTAACACTGGTTCAACTATTTGTTTATATCACATAAGTTTGCATGATATGTGAAAAGTCAAGCTAAGAACCTAGGATTCCACTTAGATGTTACAACTCTGGTGGGTGAGTTGATATACATTCGAAAGAATGTTTAGGATGATATGATTATGGCTATGAATAAATAGAAGGATGTTGATATGATCCTCCTAAGGATGAGAAATTTTGATTTTATCTTTGTGATGGCACTACACTGGGTGATAATAAACTGGAAAAAAGAAGTGAGTTGTCTTTGTAGTCACAGGGGAAAAACCTATATCTTTTCAACATTTGAGAGATGATTTAGGAGCATGTGTAATATTTGCAATAAAGGCAAGTAAGCACAATGTTGGGGGTTGTCAAGCCTTTCTTGATAATATGGATGTTGTATAGTTTGAGAAAGCTAGGCTAGATCAGGTGGCAGCAGTAAAGGTTTTTTTGAACTTGTTTCTTAAGGATCTATCAAGGTTACCACTTAGATGGGAAATTAACTTTACTATCAAATTGATATAGGGCACACCTCCTATCTCCAAAGTACCTTACAGGATGTCACTGGCTGAACTAAGGGAGCTTAAGAGTCAACTCCAAGAATTGTTGGATAAGGGTTTTATCCAGCCAAGTGTAATACTATGGGGAGCTCTAGCATTCTTCATCAAGAAGAAAGATGGATCAATGAGGCTTTGTATAGGCTATTGAATGCTAAATGTGGTGACCATCAAGAATTAATATCCCCTGCCTCATATAGATGACTTGTTCACTAACTACAAGCAACTAAGGTGGTCTCTAAGATTGATTTAAAGTTTACTATCATTAGTTGAGGATTCAGGAGAATGGATGTACCTAAGATGGCTTTTGAGACTCAATATGGCCACTATGAATTCAGAGTTATGCCCTTTAGATTGACAAATGCTCCGGCAACATTTATGGACCTCATGAACTTCAATTAGTATCTCAACAACTTTGTGGTTATATTTGTCAATGATAATCTAGTATCTTCTGAGAGTATAGAGGAGCATTGAAAGTGCTTTAGATGGTTAGGGTTAGGGTTATTTAATGAGAAGTATTTCCCATGATGTGTACAAAAGTAGAAGGAGAAGGAATTCATGTATCTGGAACAAGGTAGCTTATTTGTGAGTCAGTATGAGAATAAGTTTACATGTCTCTATAGATTTGCACCCACCGTTTGTGCTATGAAAGAAAATGCAACAAAAAATTTCATAGATGGATTACACCCTAGATTAAGGAACAAAGTTATTAGGTTCCAACCAACTACTATGGCGAAAGTAGTGGAAATGGCATCTCTTTTTGAAAAAGATTATTAGAGGGTGTAAGCAGATAGAAAAGATAAGGAGAAGAATGCTAATGTAAGTGGGCATTTTAACAAAGGAAAGAGACTTGCTCAACCCTTGGGGGCCCAGTGTCCGCACAAGCACCAATTTGATAATAGAGGAAAAGCACCAAAACCTAGAGCTTGTCCTCGATGCAGAAGACATGATCCAGGCAAGTCATTTGCTCCACCCTACTTCAAATGTTTTGCCTACAGAGAAGTAGGACATATGGCCATATACTGCCCTAAGAAGAAGAGATAGGAAGAGCATAAGGGAGATTAGATTCTTCGAAGCCAAGGGTGCATGTTTGCTATTACTTCAAGACAAGCCCAGGCATCAATGCAGTAGTAGAAGGTACACTTCACATCTATGATAGACTTGTTAGAGTGTTGTTTGATGCTAGTTCTACACATTCTTTTATATCATATGAGTTTGCTTCTTGTATTGATGATTTGGTCTAGAACTTATAATTCTATTTAGAAGTCATGACACCCTTGGGCAAGTTTATTAGCACGTAAACATACTTTCAGGATGTTCCAATTGTAATTGAGGGCAAACAAATGAACATCAATCTAATCCACCAAGATATGATGGACTTTGATTTCATACTTGGGATGGATTGGTTAGCCTTATACTATGCTGACATTGAATGTTAAGAGAAGAAGATTACTTTCAACATTCCAGGAAAAGTGGTGATATCATTGCAAGGGAGAAGAGAATATTGAGGAGCGTGTGTTATTTCCATGATGAAGGAAGTGCAGCACATTCCTCAAGGATTCCAATTCTTTTTTATTCAGATTTAATCTATTGAGGTTGCAAAGCCTAAACTAGAAGAAGTGGCTATAGTTTGTAAATTTCTAGATGTGTTCCCTGAAGACTTACCCGGTTTACCTCCAAAAAGGGAGATAGATTTTAGCATTGACTTAATACTTGGCACAGTCCCTATCTCCAAGGCACCATACTAGATGGCTCTAGTGGAATTAAAGGAGTTGAAGACCCATCTATAAGAGTTGCTAGACAAAGGGTTCATTAGACTCAGGGTAGCTCCCTAGGGAGCACCAATCCTTTTTGTTAAGAAGAAATATGGATCAATGAGACTTTGCATTGACTATCAAATGCTGAATAGGGTCACAACATACCTTGTGCCTTTTCCAAGATCTATTTTTGATCCACATACCATTAGCTCGGAGCTAGGGAAGAGGATATTTCAAAGACAGCATTAAGAACCAGGTACGAACACTCTGAGTTTAGCGTGATGTCAATCAGGTTGACAAATACCCCAACTACATTTATGGACCTCATGAACCAAGTAATCAAAGTCTATCCAGATAAATTTGTTAAAGTGTTTGTGGATGATATTCTAGTCTACATGGAAAATCTTGAGGAATATCGATAACAGTTACGATTGGTGTTGGATACACTTAGGGGACGCACATTGTTTGCAAAGTTTAGCAAGTGTAAATTTTGGTTGGAGGAAGTGAACTTTCTAAGTCATGTTATTTCTAAACATGGCATTACGGCCGACCTAGCAAAAGTTGAAGCAGTGAAAAATGGGATACACCTAGGATAGTGATAGAAATAAGGAGTTTTCTAGGCCTTGTAGGATATTACTGTAGGTTCACTTAAGGATATTCATGCATTGCCTTACCCTTGACCAAATTGTCAAGAAAGGACATGAAGTTCATATGGGTTGATGCATCTGAAGAAAGCTTCAAAGAATTAAAGAGGAAGCTAACCACTCGACAATTGATAAGACATGAGGTCAACTACCCTACCCACAACTTGGAACTTGCTACGAAAGTTTTTACCTTAAAGATCTTGAGATTCACTATCAGTGAGCAAGTTAGGCTGGGTAGAAGAATGATGTTAAGGTACAAGCATTAGTTGGGAAACTAGGGTTTTTCAAGGAAACAGATGACAATGTTCACATGCAAGGGAGATTGGTAGTGCCAGCAAATGATGAAATGAGGTAAGAAATTCTTTAAGAGGCATATCAATCTTGGTATACTGTTCATCTTGGTGGTACAAAGATGTATCAAGATTTGAAGAGACATTTCTGGTGGAAATGTATGAAAAAAGATGTAGGAGAATATGTTGCACCAGAGATTAGTCGGACTATTACAACCACTTGAGCTCCTAGAATGGAAGTGGGACCATACTTCTATGGACTTCATAGTGGGATTACCCAAGACAACAAGGGGACATGATATAATATAAGTAATCGTAGATGAGCTAACCAAATTAGCACACTTTCTTCCCATTCGACAAAATCAATCCACCGATAGCTTGTCTCAGATGTATATAAAGGAAGTGGTGAGTTTGCATGGGATACCATTGAGTATCATTTCTGATAGGGATATTCGTTTCACCTCACAATTATGGAAGTTAGTGTAGAAATCATTAGGATCTTCATTAAATTCTAGTACATCCTTCCACCCTCAGACTAACGATCAATCTGAATAGATGATTCAAACATTAGAGGACATGTTGAGGGCATGCACAATTGACTGGAATGAGAGTTAGGATGACAGCCTACCATTAGTTGAATTTGCATACAACAATAGTTTCCATTCAAGTATTGGTATGGCTCCGTGCAAAGCGCTTTATGGGAGACCTTGTTGTTCACCTATGTGCTGGAATGAAGTAGGTGAAAACAGAGTTATACAGTTAGAATTGGTAGAACAGTGTGAAAACAAGGAGAAACTTATTCGAAGATGACTTCTCATAGCTCAAAATGGACAGAAGAGTTACATTGATAAACGATGGAGATAGAAATTCGAAGTTGGAGACCATGTGTTCCTAAGATTTCTTTGACTAAGGGTGTTATGAGGATTGGCATGAAAGGAAAATTCAGTGCTCGGTTTATCGGCCCATTTGAATTTCTAGATAGGATTGGTTTGACTGCATACATGCTAACCTTGCCACCACAACTATTGGAAGTTCGCAATGTTTTTCATATGTCCATGTTATAGAAGAACATACCGGATCTCACATATGAACTTAAGCAGGTACTAGTCAAGTTACAACTAGACTTAACTTTGGAAAAAAACTAGTTTGAATTCTAGATAAGAAGGTGAAAAAGTTGTGAAATAAAGAAATTTCATTAGTTATAATTTTATGGAGTTATGCATCTATTGAAGAGGAAACTAAGGAAGTGGAATTGGAAATGAGGGACAGATATCTTGAACTCTTTATCAAGTAGTGATTTACTGAATTTTGAGGACAAAATTCTTTGTAAACGGTAATGACGTAATGTGCCAAATTTTGAATGCCTATTTTATTGTATTTTTAAAATTTTGAATTTAACAAAAAGATGAAAGCTTTAAAATTTTGAATCTTGTAAGTGAAATTTTTATGGAAATCAAATCAAGTGACAGTACCATAATAATTGGATTCTACTCAAAAAATCGAATCCAATGATACTAAGAACACTAAAAATAGAGTTCGGACAAGGAAGTTACGTAATTTTTAAGTATAAGGGTATTTTAATAATTTTATAACTAGCTCCATTTACACATTTTAAAAAATAGAAAAGCCAGATTCAGTAGGGGCCATTGTTTATAATAGCACCCCTGCAATAGCGCTCCCATGGTCAACCGCATCGCCCTATGCATTTCTGTCTTCGTCTCCAGAAAAGCAGGCAAGTGGTCACACACCTACTAGCGGGAAGGGCAGACCACTAGTGATAAAGAAACCTCCCACTCCCCTAGCACGGTGCTTTTCCCTCCTTCACTTTTCCCTTTAGCTCCATATCCCCTTTCCCTTTTCATCGCTAGCGTAAGATAAGCTGGCGGGCAGCACACACACCGCACCTTGCTCCCACCCCCCTCTCTCTCTGCCTTTTCCCTCTCTTATTCTTCTCTTTCCCTTTCCACCATTTTTTTTTGCAACAGTAACCGAGGTTACCATTGGGTTTTGGCAATAGACACCCAAATGGTTGTGGATATACTATCTAACATTGCCGTTGGGTTCCCCTTGAAGAGAGGATCAAAAACCATATAACTATTGCTAGATTGGAGCAAGGTTCACTAGTGATCGGGCTAAGATTCTAAATTTTGCAATTGCAACTTTTTAGAGAATGTTCAAAGAGAAAAATGCCTTTTTCTAGCATCAAACAACTGTGGAATTGCTCCAAAATTGACAAGAGTGAAGGTAAGTGCACGACGTACAACCCTTTTTGAAGAAAATCCGATCTAATATAAAAAACATCAATGGTGGTGGCCACGCTAGACATCTTCTCCAACAATGGTTGGTCACCACTAACGACACAGAATTTTAAGCTAAAAATTTTGATCCTAAGATTTTTTAGCCTAATCTATACAATAAGAAGGTCAGATATCTGATCAAGGTGTATTCGACCATCCAAATCAGATACAATCGTGATCTAAGATTCTTGATATGCGATCAGTGATATATGACTATTCATTTGTAAGATCTTGATGATGTGAATGATATCAAGGGCAACCTATCCACTGAATATTAGATCTTTCATTAAGACCTAGCCTGGAAACACACTAATCAATGATCTACAATCTAAAAGGATAGATCTGACTGTCTATCTAGAATGGATCTCAATTTAACAAACTTGATACCTTGATTATACCCAAGGAAGTGTGGTCTATGATGGATCAGGGTTTTGTTAAACTTGTTAGAGCACTAATCGTTGATTAGTGAGCTAAGAAGATAGTTCCAACCATACATCATTTAGGATCTCCTAATTATAAGCTCTAAATGTCAATCCAAGGATGAAGACCTATTGATTTGGCCTCTAATCATTTATTTATGGTATGAGATTGTAGATCTGTACATAGATAAACCCTGATCTAAGGACATCAAACCTTGGATCACTTATCTAACCATTGATAAATAGGATCAGGGCCTAGATTTGTGATCTAGGCCTTTGATCTATGAATTTGACTAATGATCTATGGAGAATTGGTGATATTAGATTCAAGTACAATCTTAATTAAGAAAAATTTGTTCCATAGATTAATTTTGAAGGAAAATTTTACTTAAAACCATGTAAACGTGTGAATGGGAAAATAATAATTGGATTTTTACACTTAAATTATGCCTAAAAGCCTACAAAAATCTTGAAGGAGATCCAGAATTCAAACTAAAGAAAAACATGAACAAAACCTAATTAACATCCTTTTGAATTTCAAAACTTAAATAGTCTCCTTAGAACTATTTCTGAGTTTAGTATATTTTTATATGATGGTAAGGATAGCTATGTGTACAATTTCAGTATATATGAATTTTATGGCACATATGTTTCATTATAATTTAAACAATTGAGTATATGGTATTCTTACAATGAGCATGTAAAATTTATTTCCATGATTCATATTTTCAATTGAAAATGTTATCATTGACATCTCTCATGTTCGATTGTTATCCTTGAATGAAAAAGACAATGCCATGTATACAATAGTTTCTTGATTCAAAATTAATTTGCATAAATTACACGATTTTAGTGTATTTTAAACATTACATGGCTCCATGATATTTGAGTTCGGGATATATGTATTTGTTGTTCAAGGTAATAGGCATAGTTAGCACTATGTAATGAAGTTGTATGGGGTGGCCTCCATTCCACCATAGGTGGAGGTATCAATGCCCAAAGTGGCATTAGTTTTTCTTGACTATTGTGGTAAGTACAACCACTGGAGGTGGTCATGTGTAATGCCCGAGCAATTTACACCATTTTTAACAAAAATTGGACATTTTATGGGAAATAAACTGTGTTAAATATTTTACTTTATTTAAAATAGTAAACAAAGGAATTTTTGAGGAAACTTGGTACCATTAGATTCTACTCGAAAAATGGAATCCAGTGCCTCAAAGAACGCTGAAAATGGAGTTCGTATGAAGAAGTTACGGCCGTTTAAAGATCAGGGGTAGTTCTGTAAATTAAACAGAAAAACGAAAAAGCTTAAAATGCAGGGGGCCATTTTGATAATGGAACCCCCTGTCGTCTTCCTCCTCAGATCTCTCCAGAAACCCTCATCTCCCAATTTTTCCAAAGAGATCTGCCACCGCCAAGGGCAGCACCACCATTGGCAGCACCACCATAGCAGGGCTATAAAAAGCCCCATCTCCCCCCTCTCTAAAATGTGATTTCCCGGTCATTTTGAGACTGGGGTTTCTGGAAAAATCGGAAACCTGTCTCAAACCAGTTGTCTCTACATTTTCTGGCAACGGCCAGGCCCTAGTTAGGCCTGCCATTGCCATCTCCCCATTCCTCTCTTCTCTTGTTCCGATCTAGCAGTCCTTCATGGGTTCCGACAACAAGGTTTCAGGCAGAAAGGAGGAGCCGCACCATCTGAAGGAGGGCATCCCCAGCTACCCAGGTAAGCCCCTCCTTCCCTTCTCTTCGTTTTGCTTCCCCCAGGCTAGATCCATGCCAGATCTGGTCTCTTTCCAGCCGGTCTTCCCAGCCAGAAATCAACCAAGCCAGTTCCAGCCGGCCTTAAACGAAATTAGGCATCTTTTTTATCCCAGCCATTTTCCGGCTCGGTTTCCTGGCTGAAAAATGCACCAAGCCGGCTTGGGCTGGCCCTGCACGAACAAGGCGTCCCAGGGATTCCATGCTCCATGTACGCCTGGGACAGGGTCCTTGGGATGGGTTCCGGGCGTACGACAGTGCGTACACTGTCCCAGGTGCAGCCTTCGGGTGCGCGCGCTACATGGGGCACGGGTCCTGGCTCGACTAGGATGCATGGGGTGCCCTGGGAGCTGAGATGCACCATGCTACAAGGTGCGTCTGTGTGATGATGAGCATCATAGCGCGTCACTTGAGCATGCATGTGCACGTGCAAAATGCGGTCCATGGCATGGCCTTTGGGCGCGCACGCACGTGAGGCGGTCGCGGTTCAACCAGGATGCATGGGTGTCCTGGGGACTGGGACATGCGGACCCAATGAGACTTTAAAGTTAGGATCATAGGACCATTTATAGAATCTAACCATTGAAAAGTAGATCCATATCATAGGATCTAGCCTGACAATGAATTAGGCAAGGACCATTGACCCTAAACGGCAAATCTAGCAGTCTAATAACTAAATAGATTGAAATTGATAAGGACTTCTTGTATCCATTCATACCCAGGAGTTTATAAATGAGACCCAGGGATGGGTTGAGTGATAAAGGACATGACTCTAGGAGACTTTGAGGTAGGTGCTCTATCGCTACTAGACTTTTAAAAAGAGCCATGATTGTTTTGATATTGTATGTTTTAAATATAAGTTATATGACTTGTTTAATCTTATAAACGAATTCAGCATGCATATGACAAATACATTATGCATAGACATGTTTTGTAAACAATTGCATATATTTCATGATTTGTAAGCATTGAGTTCTTGAAAAATTGCATGTCCTTGAGGGTTACCAAAAGACATTGGAGTGCCCAAAAGACGCTGGGTAGGCAGTTGTGAGGGACCCAAAGAGGACAGGTTTTGAAAAAGAGGTTTTTGCTTGTTTGATCTTATATGATTTGGGCTAATAAGCTCATGGGCGCTATGATGAGAGGTCTGGGTTGGCCTCTAGCCTCTACGACTATTAGGTGGAATGGGTACTACGCCCAAAAAGGGCATGTCCCTATGTCAACTGCATGTGGTACAGGGGGCTACCACTGGTGTCACAGCACTGGGTCGATGTGTCATATGCCCCATGGAGGCTATGACGCTATGTCCCTAGGTACCCGGGGACCACACGGTGGTGAGGTCGTGGGCATAGTTGGGCCCTATGGTTTCGTGGACTTACTTGCATTGCATATGGCATGACATGAGGTTGGTCGACCATTCCAGATATCCATGAGTTGGATTCAGTTGAGCATCTTATGCATATCATTATGTTTATGATATATATATATATATATATATATGATACTTTCGACTTGGATTGTGTGATTTCTTTAAGTCAACAGTATTCCAATTCAACAATGGTTTTTAATCTCGATATTGAACATGAGTGTTCCAACATGCATATGTTTTGAAAGAGCACATGATTTTAAACATAGCATGCATTGTAAAACTAGTAGTGATAGACTCCTACTGAGTATAGTATATACTCACCCCATCCTTAACATTTTTCAGGATAGTTCTATTCACGAGTAAAGGATACCTATGTTAGTGCTACAAGCAAGAAAAATCAAAAGGAGACAATTATACATGTAAGTAAACACTCTACCCTTTGGACATGCATTTGTATTTATTTAAAGTTGGGCTGTGTGCTGTGACTGGATAGACTTGGGGAAAAACATTTATGATTTCTGAAGTTTTTCAAAAACTACTTTGATTGTTGTGAAAGCAAATGACACTCAGGGTTTTCAAAATGAGTTTAGAACAAAAGATTTTCCACTGCATTGCATGGTTTTTATAAAATGGTTTTCAAATAGGGATGCATCCCGCCTTAGGAATTAGATATTGCATTTAAAAATGCATGAGAAAACCCGGGTCGTCACATCATGGTACCTTTTTGAGATGTATCTATAATCGCCATGGAGGCTACGGTGGCTAGTCTCTAGATTTTGGTGACACACGATTCAGTGAGCTAGTCATGAGCATAGTAGTCGATATGATTTATATTTTGTGACCGCGCGTAGGGTGAGCTTGTGATGGTCATTAGGCGAGTACTCATGACCAATCGGTTGATATGTTGCTGAGATGCCTATTTGCACAATGGTTATAGTTAGATTGGGAATTATTAACAAAAGATTTTACTAATTTCTACTTTAAGAATTTGGTAGACATTATTATATGGATATGTTTCGATGACTCTTTTGCTTGAATTTAGATGCATTTTAATATTTAAATATGTATCTAGGTGCATGTGATGCATTGCATGAGACTGTTCAGGTGAGATTGCCACATGTTTATATTTTTTGAAAAGCCTTTCCTCAAATCATTTATGCTTTGTGTCATGTTTTTTATTTTTGTATTGTTAGATTACCTACTGGATATGATAAGTACTCAATTGAATAATTTTTTTTTCAGATCAGCTCAAGCAGGACCAAAAGAAGTACTAGGAAGTTTTAATGTCCCAATTGAGTAGGAGAAAGTAAGGGTAAGGTGTTGATGTAGTTATCCTAGAACTGGTAGTGATCATTTTGTCTTGTGATGTAAATTGACTTTAAGTGACTCTTTTTATAACTTGGGCTGTGATTAACAATCTTGGGTATAGGATATATTAATTTTTAGACATTTTTGAAATTATCATATGCATGTTCCATTATGTACATTAGGTTTTTATCTATGTGTCAAAATAAATAATGACAATCAGGATCTTTATAAATGAAGTTTATAGAAAAAGAAATTTTCACTGCCATTATTTTGCTAACTGTTTTCAAATAGAGATTGATCTCACATTGGTGATTCTTGGAAATTGACCAAAACAAAGATACTAGAATCTTTCAAAGTTAATCTTCATTGAAGAAAATATGAAATTAGATAACCTTCAAAAAGATGATCATCTCTAATGCCCCCCTGTATATATCTCCACTAATTTTCCTCAGGTTCTTTAAGTGATAACCAGCTATCTATCTAGACTATGTATTGTGTTTAAGTGTGTTCAGAGATTTAACTTCATAAATACTTTAGAACATGAATAAAATGCAGAATTAACCATATGCATGTCAGGAGCTTGACCTTCAAAATTTTAAAAATCAATTTCTATTTTCAAAAATAAGGAAAACTTAGAATTCTCATGCATATCTACACCCCCCAACTTAAACTAAACATTTTCTATTGTTTTGAAACATAGGACTCCTCTATGTTGACTTGGTAATGTAGAAAAATGAGACTCTGAAAATGCTGGTTTGTCTCCCAATGAGCACTAAGTTTAACATCTTCAGCCAAACATACTGTGTTAGTACAATGATGAATACATGCTGAACTCATGATGAATCTAGATGTCATGGAACACATAGTGGTGGATCCTAATGAATAGGATCCTCTAGCAAGATCTCCTCCACTTCAGGGTTGACCAAAAGGGTTTTAACCTTTGAACATTCACTTTGAAAATCTCCCCATCATTTTCTATCTCAACTTCCCCATGAGGATAAACATTGTAGACAAGGCAGGGTCCAGTCCCACAAGAGCAAAGCTTGCTAGGAAAGAGAAGGAACCTAGAGTTATACAAGAGGACCTTTTTTCCTGTGTGAAGGAATTTTACAAAATTTGCTGATCATGATGAGCTTTCATTCAATCCTTGTATATCTTAGTAGTCTCATATACATCTTTCCTAAGTTCATCCAACTCATAGAGTTGGAGCTTTTTATGGGAACCCACTGCTATCGAAATCAAAATGACTTTTTTAATGGCCCAATATGCTTTATGCTCAAGTTCAACTAGGAGATGACAAGCCTTTCCATAGACCCAAAGGTAAGGTGACATCATATAGGGCTTTTACATGTAGTACGGTAGGCCCATTATGCATCAATCAATGTCAGTAATTAGTCTTTTCAACTTGGATTAACTGCCTTTTCTAAGATCCGCTTAAGTTTCTTATTGGAGACTTCTACATGTCCACTAGTCTAAGGATAGTATGGAGTAACATTTTTATGGGTTACACCATATTTCATCAGTAAATTTTCCAACACTATTGTAGAAGTGTTTTCCCCCATCATTAATAATGGTCCATGGAGCACCAAAGCAAACAAAAATGTTTTCTTTGATAAATTGGGCAACCACTTTGTGGTCATTGGTCATACATGCTATGGTTTCCACCCATTTGGAAATGTTGTCCACACCCACAAGGATATAAACATGACAAAAGGAATTGGAAAAATGTCCCACAAACTCCATGCCCCAAACATCAAAAGGCTCAATGATTAGAATGGGGTTTAGGGGGGATATCTCTTTTACCAAGACTCCTTAATTATTGATATCTAACACATGCTATGCAGTAAGCATGAGAATCTATAAAGATGGTAGGCTAGTAGAAATCATATTGTAGAAATTTTTTAGCCATTTTCTTTACATTGAAGTGGCCAACACATGCATGGTCATGGTAAAAGGAAATGATTTTATGATGCTCACTATCTAGTATGCATCTCTTAATTATCTAATTAGGACATTACTTGAATAAGTATGGATCACCCCATGAAAAGTGTTTAACCTTAGTAAGAAATCCATGTGTATCTTGTTTGGACCAATGATCTAGCCTTTGATGAATGATAAGATAGTTTACAATATCGACACACTAAGGTAACTAGGAGATAGACATCAACTGTTCATCCAGAAATGACTTAGTGATAGGGCTAGACTCGTTAGTAGATTGAATGACTAACCCAGACAAATGATCTACTACTTTATTCTCGGATCCTTTCTTATTACAAATCTCAATGTCGAACACCTATAACAATAGAATCCATCCAATGAGCTTGGGTTTAGCATCCTTCATGGAAAGAAGATACTTCAATGTGTCATGGTCATAATAGATGATAACTTTAGATTCTAAGAGGTAGGATCTAAATTTGTTTAAGACAAACACAACTACTCACAACTCTTTGTCTGTAGTGGAATAATTGAGTTGTGCATCATTTAATGTTTGACTTGCATAGTAGATCACATGGGGAAGTTTCTTTATATTCTGCCCCAAGACAACACCTATTGTATAATCGGAGGCATCGCACATAATTTTGAAAGGTGCAATCCAATCAGGTGGTCAAATAATGGGAGCACCAGTTAATTCTACTTTGAACCACTCAAATACTCATAAGAAGTCTTCATTAAAGTCAAATGTAGCCTCTTTAGGAAGTAAGTTGCATAAAGGCATGAAGATTTTGCTAAAATCTTTAATGAAGCACAGATAAAACCCAATGTGGCTAAGGAACGAGTGATTTTTCCTTTACCACCCTAGGAGGAGTAAGTTTAGTAATTAATTTCACCTTGGCTTTATTGACTACTATCTCATTAGCTGAGAACACATGCCCTAAACAATACCACTGTCACTATAAAGTGGCATTTCTCCCAATTTATCAGTAAAATTTTCTCTAAAATTTTCTCTTGACACTTAGCAAGAACTAATTATAAACGGTGTATGCATTCATTGAAAGATGATCCAAATATTAAAAAATCATCCACGTACACTTCTAAAAGCTGCTCCAAATTATAAAAAAAATAAAAATGCTCAGCATACATCTTTAGAAAGTAGTTGGAGCAATACATAATCTAAAGGGCATATGATGGTAGGTGAAGGTCCCAAAAGGGTAGGTGAAGGTAGTCTTTGCTGGTCCTTAAGTGCTATGGGGATTTGCTTATAACCAAAGTAACCATCAAGAAAGCAAAAATATTTATGATCGGCTAACCTTTCTAGCTTCTCGTCAATGAAAGGAAGAGGAAAGTGATATTTCCTCATGATCATGTTTAGTTTACTGTGATCAATACAGACTCTCCACCTCGTGATCATGTGAGTGGGGATCAATTTGTTGTCCTCATTGCAGACTACAATGACATTGAATTTCTTGAGTACAACCTAAGCTGGACTGACACAAGTGCTATTAGATATAGGGCATACTATGCCAACATTTACGCAATTCATCTCTGACAAACTCCTTCATGTTGGCCTTAAGCCATCTCTATGTTTCCCTAATTGGTTTACTATTATCTTGAAGATGAATTTGATGTATACACATAGTAGGTTTAATCGCTTTTACGTCCACTATAATCCACCCTAAAGCTATCTTATGTTCACGTAGAACATTAAGTAGCTTTCCTTCCTATTATTGATTGAGATCTGAGGCAAGGATGATGGACAAGGAATCATTAGGTCCTACGTAATAGTATTTCAAATTATCAAGCAATGGTTTTAGAACCAAAGTGGGTAGGTTGTCAACTAAAGGTATAGGAACAAATTTGGATGGGGGAAGAGGTTCTACTTGAGGTGTCCATTCATAGGTATCCATGGCTAGTGCAACATCTAGGAGAGACTTCACTTTATTTATGGATTTGTCTATGTCAAAATCTAGATTGAAATGTGCAAGATAGGCCTCAAGTGGATCGAGGGTAGAGGATGGTAGAAAAGTCTCTAGAATCAGACCTTCAATCATGTTGACAATGAAGGAGTCATCAAGGTCCAGATGCTAGTGATTATCATTAAACACATTAAGCTTCACTTTCATGTTGCTAAAAGAGAGTTTCATCACACAGTTGCAAGCATTGGACATTGCCAAGAAAGGACGGCCAAGAATAACCTAGATATGACTAAGGTGGTCTGATACAAGTTGGGTGTCCAAGATAATGAAATCGATAGGGAAATAAAACTAGTCCACTTATATTGGGACTTCTTTAATCATACCATGTGGAGTTTTAATTGATCCATCAGTAAGCTATAACTTGGTGTTGGTTGGCTTTAATTTACCAAGCCATAGTTGCACATAGACTGAATTTGACAAGAAGTTCACACTAGCCCCCAAATCTAATAGTGCCCTATCAATGATGTGGTCTCCAATAACACATAATATAGTAGGACAACCTTGATCTCTAAACTTTGGTGGGGTATTATGCTGAAGCAAAGAGCTCATCTGCTTAGCCAGGAAGGATTTCTTTTGTATAGTTAGCTTGTGCTTGTGTGTGCAAATCTCTTTGAGGAACATGGCATATGAAGGGATATCCTTGATTGTGTTGAGCAATGGATATTGATTTGGACATGTTTGAATATGTCCATTATCTCATAAAAGTTGCTCCCTTTCTTTACAATGTTCACAAACTGAGGGAATGGGCCTTAGGCACATAAGTTGCCTCCACTATGGGTTCAGAGGGAGTTGGAGATTTCTGTCCCTTCTCCTTCTCCTTGTTTTCAGCTTGGTTATTCTTCTCTAATTTATTCTTAGTCTGCCCTATGTTATTGTTTATTTGATGTCCACTCCTAAGGGTAGTTATGCATTTGGCTTACTCAGGTGGTTTATGTGAATTTGAGATGGTTCCTTTTTCAAACTGTACCCTATGGTTTGGATTTGGATGAATGGGGAATGTTCCCTTATCTCTGTCATTAAAGGTAGCAGGCAATTGACACATTTTCATCTCTAGTTTAGCAATAGCTTGGGAATTAATGTTGGAGTTTTGTTGACTGTCATTTTGGAGATGGATTAGGGCTTGTCTAGTCTTAGCTTGGCATTTGAAAGTTTCTCTATAAACAACTACATGGTTTTCTCAAATATTGGTTTCTTTGGTCATGAGGGAACTATTAAAAACTAGGAGGCTGTTAGGAAACTAAAGCTCTAGAGAAATTTGGAGCAGGGGGTTGATAGATGGACATCCCTAATTAGTGTTCTTCGACCATGAGAAATTAGGGTCTTAGAGTAAGGGTTGTTGCTAGGATTGTGATATGAATTCATTGCATTTGGTTGCTCAAAATGATAGTCAGGGTACACATGATTAGGTGGACAAGCTGATGATAAGTGTACTGAGCTGGAACAAGTAAAACAAACCTCCTGTGGTGGTTTCATTGATCAAACTTATCCATTCATTGAGCCAAGGAGTCTAGTTTGTGGGACATATATGGGGTTACTCCTATTTCACAGAGGCCTCCTTTCCTCGGAGCCTAGGAATTTCAATCTCATCACTTTGAATAATCCCATTATTGGGAATATTCAACTAAGGTTTCAAAGATTCCTAGGCCTCTATCTCATTTTTAATCATGAGAGCCCTTCCATTAGCGGTATCTACCATTCTTCCATTTGAGGGGTAAGTGCTTCATAGAAGTATTGAACTTGCTTCCATTTCTGAAATCCATGGTGGTAACAATTTGCAACAATTCATTCCCATGTTCCTAGCACTCATAGTACTGTTCATCTTCGTAATGCTAGAAATTTATGATTTACCTATGGAAGGCATTGGTTTTGAGTCCAGGGAATAACTTATTCAGAAACTTTTTCACAAATTGTTCCTATGTGGCAATGGAACCGACCTCAAATGAATTCAGCTAAGATTTGACCTTATCTTTCAAGGAGAATGTAAACAACCTAAGTCTAATGGAATCATTTGAAAAGTTTTGGAACTTGAATGTGGCACATATATCAAGGAATTCCTTGATGTGAAGGTATGGATCCTCTCTCTCTAGATCATAATAAGATGGGAGTAACTGAATGACTCCATGTTTTAGCTTGAAATGGTCTACATTGGTAAGTGGGAATGTGATACATGAGGGAGTATTTAATTATAGTGGCACATAAAAGTATTTTATGGCCTTGGCTTCAACTACAGTTGAGTTTACCATGGGGTTCTGTATCTGTTCTCTTACCCCTTGTCTGAGGGTATGCTCAATCTTAGAATCGAAAGGTGCTAATTCTGTGTTTTGAGATTAATGATCATGCATGCATTATGATGCAATCCTAACTAAATGCAACTCCTAATTATAAATGAAGCACAATCAATCCCTAATGGTCCAATAGCAAGTGGTTTGTATTCTTTCTTAATCTATAGGGAGTGGCATTTAGACCTAAATTTAAATAGCTCCTTTTATCTAGGCTTGAGTACTGCTTACCAATTAGGTCTTGCTCGTAGTGGTTAATTCAATTCTCATGTAATGAGGCAGTTAGACCTCAACAAACACTAAAAAGGCATGGAAAAATCACTTGGATTTTGCATACCCCTTTTGACCACAATGCTTAGAAGCTACTGGATTTGACATTAGATCTACTCCTTCCAAAAGGGTCCTACTAGAATTTAATAACTTCTTAAAAGCTAAGATCTAATCTAAACATTCAATTAAACTTAAGCAATGAATAACTAAATCTAAACTAGGCATGCATGCATGAAGAATGCACATGAAATTTAGGAGAAAGCACATGAAACACAATTCATTTTATTGAATGTAAAACCCTGACAAGAGTGGTGCACATGATACAATAGAGATTTAATCTTAAAAACATGCAAAGTAAGGTGCACAACATTGAAGAGACTTCACTTCAATCTTCAACATCTCATGGAATCCAACTCTCCCTTGTCAATAGGCATCCAAGATGGCATGCGTGTGAATCAAAGGAGAGAATCAAAGAGAGAGAATGAAAGCATGTTGGGAATGAATTCAAAAGAGAGGTAAAGAAGATGATTCACAATGGTAACTAGGAGAAGAACAAGAAACAAAAATAGGCAAGAAAATACAGGAAAATCAAAGAACCACTAACAAGGAATAAGATTATCCAAAGTCTACTCTCTCTTGGTTGTCTCTTCAAGAGGTTTACAACCCTTGAATACAATGATCTAAAGCACAAAACAAAGCAAAATAACATGAAGAATTACCTAAGTAAAGTGCACATGGATCAAAGAAAGAAGGGGTTGCAAAAAGGAAAGCAAATTTGTGTGAAAACCTATGACGACCTAGGTTTTTTATGATGCAGTTTTATAATAACAGCGAGATTGATCTCTATTTTAAAACACTTTGTGCAAAAGAATGCAGAGGAAAAATTTCCTTTAATCATAACTTTTGTATAAAAACTCCGAGCTTCATTAACAAATCTCAGTAAATAAATAAATAATGTATAAGGCCATGGCACTTTTTAGATAAAGCACAAAGATGAATAATTTCTACTCCCAAGATTGTTAATCACAGCCCAAGTTACAAATAAGCATCTACAACCAAGTGTACATCAAATACAAAAGGGTTACTAGTTAAGTCCTCATTTAGCCTTACATGTGCTTACTTGATTGCGGCCCTAACGCTCTTTATTGCTCCTTCTAATTGTACTTTGTTTGATCTAGAAAAATGATGGATTGGGTTGAGTATTCATCATACTCAGTAGGTAACCTGCTGCCACTAGTTTGAAAACATGACATGCAAGAGGGTTTATATTGAACACATTCATAAAGACATGCACTTCTATTCATGGTTAATCAGGGATATATATATGTAACTGCATAAACTCAAAAATTAGCACAATGAAGAATATAAAATGCAAGCATATTAAATCAACTTATGCATGCATTTATGTCGGCAAACACATCAAGCAAACTAATCAATGATAACCGTAAATATTAATTAGTCAAAATAGATAAGGATATTGCCATGAATATCATGCATATGGGTCTTTTAGTAAATCACTCAACTGACTGGTCACGAGTACTGGTATGTGACCATCTCAATGCTATATGCATATCGATAAAAACCGGAATCATAGGGTCAATTATGCTTCTCCGCAGCTTGCCTCATTCGGTGATCTGCCCACTTGGAACTTAGGGTTTTATTCCCACCGTAGGCTGCCTCATTCGGCGATCTGCCCACTTGAACCTCAAGGTTTTGTTTCCACCGCAGGCTGCCTCATTTGGCGATCTGCCTTCTTGAAACTCAAGATTTGTTCCTATCGTAGGTTACCTCATTCAGCGATCTACCTACTTAGCATAGTGATCACCAGCCTCATTCGAAAAGGATAGACTCATGTAACTCCATGTACTTGATGGATGCTGAATAGTCAAAATAAGAATATCATGATTTCTTGAGGATAGAAAAGAGAAGTATAGAATCAAAGATCTTTCATCATATTGCCAAATTGAAAGATGAATCAATCAAATTTGAAGGACCCCATAAAGGTACCTTAGGACTCGGATTGAAGGGGGATACAAATTAAGTAACGACGCTGGAGGTAGGTAGTCTGCTACTACTATATTTTCAACTGCATTTCCAAAATCTAAAAGATTTATTCTTGATGACCGTGTTTAGTATGTTTTTTCTTTAGATATCATATTCACATAAAGAGTATGCAGATTTTTACTTATGATCTTAAATGAAATTAATTGCATGAAATTGATTTTAGGAATGCATTTCTCGCATGTTGACAATGATGGCTATTGTAAGGTAACATGAAGAGAATTTCAAGGACAATATTTCTTTACTTATTGATTCAATTGGGGTATTGGATGAGAGCTATATGGGGTAAAGCAAAGAAATTCTCTTAGTCAGAGTCCTAAGGAAGAATGTAAATAACGTGAAGATAGTAAATTGTGGAATTTCGAGGATGAAATTCTTTGAAGGGGGTAATGATGTAATGACTCAAACATTTTATGCTATTTTTGCATCACTTTTACTAAATTGATAGAAATTAATTAAATTATAAAATTATATATATAATTAACTATATTAATTAATTTTTGAGAAGAATTAGCACTATTAGATTCTACGCTCAAAATGGAATCCAACGCCTCAAAGAATGCTGAAAACGGAGCTCGTATGACCAAGTTATGAATGTTTAAAGATCAAGGGCATTTTTGGAATTTACCTTTAAAACGAAAAAGGGCTGAAAACACAGGGGGTCGTTTTGATAATAACACCCCTTGCTTCATCTCCTTCCTCAAACCAGGCGGTGGTGTACGATGCCACAAAAAATGGTGGCACCGCCTTCCCCTCTTATAAATTCCTCCACTCCCCCTCTTCAAAATCAAGCTTTCTCCACTCCAATCACTCCCAAAAATGGATCTGACAATAAGGGTTTGTAGCTCCATTTGAGGCCTCTGATTGGGACACAAAGAGAGCTTCCCAGGTACATTTTTCTCCACACTTCACTTCTCTCTTCTTCCTCTTTCTTTCCCCCCAAATCTCGACTGAATCTGGTTAGCTTTTCGGTTGGAAATCATCGGATTTCTGGGGAACAAAACTAGATAGGTTGAAGCTCATCGAAGACCTAGCATCCCTGGGGTGAATGGGCATGACACATGCCTATGACGATCTCCTTGGGGCGACTGTGGCACACGCAGTGCATGCAAGCTAGTTCCTGACTCAACCGAGATGCACCCCACCTGTTCCGAAGTCACTCGGGTGTGCTCATGCGTGCAAACATAGTCGTGGTTCAACCGGGACGTGCACGTGTCCTGAGAACCATGACACATGGGCCTTACATGGACAATTCTAGTTTGTCTGTTGCTGTGCAACACAAAAATTGCAATTAAGGAGGCTATATAACTTCGATCGACGATCCGAAAGAATGGTTGTGTTTGTATCGATGACACGGACCTAATGAGAGTATGAAAGTTAGGATCTAAAAAATATATTATATGAATATAGCCCAAAAACTATAGAATCTCATAGATCTACCATGTCAAAGATGATTAGATTTTGTGACTTGATCCATTAGAGGTGTTAGGGGATTAATAGCTCAAGATTAACCCCAAAGTACAGGTATCAAACCTTGAATGATAGATCTAGCCTGGAAACGCATTTAAGCAATGACCTATAACCTAAAGGGCAGATCTAGCCATTAATCTATAAGTCTAAGTAATGATCTACAACGGATGGAAAATGATATTGGAATCCTTGTTATCAATTAATATCCAAGGTTTCACAAAGATGGGTCAGAGTCGAGTAATGAGGAACACGATTCAAGGGGCATCGCGGTAGATAGTTTGATATTACTAAGTTTTTAAATGCATCTTAAACTTGACTTGCCTTTAGTTTCGTGTTAAGCATGCTTTAGAGATAATGTTGTTCTTATACTAGTATGCGGACTTGTCTTCATGTTTTATGGCTTTGAATGCGATATTAGCATGAACTAATTTTATGCATTGCTCGCATGTGCATGATACTTATAGTAATGCCAGCATCTGCATTGAATGATGGCTATTTTAAGAGTTTCATGATTATTATATTTTACTCGTCGGTTTGATGTGTTGTCGAGATCTTATTACTTGAATATATTGATTTCTACCTTATGATTTTAGTCATATTTCTACCATTGAATACTAGATTTTGGTAAAGGATTCCATGGTTGAATTTGCATAAATGAGTTTACGTTTTATGCATAAACATGCATGTTTACACAAAAAGGAATCATTGATATTTTGCATAAAAAGCTCTTTGAATTATGCATGTTGCCTACCGTATTTTCAAAATAGTAGTATCAGTTCACCTATTGGGTATGAGGAATACTCACCCAAATATATTATTTTTACAGATTAGCTCCACACAAGAGTAGAAGAAGCATCAAGAAATGTTAGTACTACAATCAAGTAAATGAAGAAGGGACAAGCATGAATGTAAGTAAACACTCTACCTTTTGGACATGTATTTGCACTTATTACAGTTGGCTGCGAGCTGTGATTGGATAAACCTGGGAAATATTTATAAGTTTCTTCATTTTTCAAAATTTCCTTGTCCATCTTGAAAGTAAATGACACTCAGGGTTTTCAAAATGAATTTAAAATAAAAGATTTTCCTGCTGCATTGCATCATTTTTCTAAAAGTGTTTTCAAGTATGGATCGATCCCGCCTTAGGAATTAGTTTTGCATTTAAAAAATGCATGTGAAAACCCGGGTCGTCACAAAACCAGAATTGGATATTGCATGGAACTCCTCAAGAAAACTAAGCAAAGTTGTAAGCAAACCTCCTTAGATGGATGATGGAAGACCTCTTGAAGATGGTGAGGAGAAGTTCCTACGAAAGATGTGTACCAAAAGAAAAACTAAGAAAACTACATAAAACTTTAAGGAAATTGCATAAAAAAAACTTCCTCCAAAGTAAAAGTGCGTAGAAGATAAAAAGGATTGCATAAAAAAAAAACTAAAAAAGTTGCTTATAAAGAACTTCCCCCCTCTTCACTGGGATTTTCACATATTTATAAATGGACCCCTCAATAATTTTTAGCCTATGGAAAAGGGGAAAGTGGGATAAGGATTGGGAAATGGTAGTTAGATATGACAAGGGAACTTAGGAAGTGGAAACAAAAGAAATTGCATGGAAGCTTTCTTCCTAAGTGGTTCACAACAAAAGGAAAGAGAAGAAAAGAGAAAAGGAAAGTCTAAGGGTTAGGTCTCTTTTACGATTGGTCCACTTAGCATGTTGCCTACTTGATAGAGTCCACCTGTTTTATCCTATTTTTTCTCTTTAAAACACATTTTTTGCAAGTGGAAAATTGTGTGCAACTTCCTCAAAACGTGTGGACCTTGTAGCTTGTCTTAGATGGCTTAAGTGGCTCCTCTTTCATGGCTCTGAATCTGACATGAAGGCATCAATGGCTTGTCTTCTCCTAAAGTGATCATCAGTTATCATCTAAAGTGATCTAGACTATTGGATCATTCTTTTAATACCTACAAAAGATAAAAAAAACTATTTAATACCTAGAAATTTATGATTGATCACATAACTGGATTAGTTTCTGTGCCTATAAAAGATCAAAATTTTGGATTATCAATTCAGAAATGCATGTGTCAAGAGTTTTGTAAAAAACCTAGAATAATTCCCTATAGTTCATGAAACATGTACTACTAATTGGATACCTTTTATACAAAATTGACTAATTATCACTATAGTATAGCTTTACATCCACAGTCTGATAGAAAGTTTGAGAGGATGCTCCACACCGTGGAAGACATGTTGAAGGTATGTGTAATCTAGTGAAAGGGCAATTAGGATGAGAACTTACCACTGGTAGAGTTTGCATATAATAACAACTTTTACTCGAGTATTAGTATGGTACTCTTTGAGGCTTTGTATAAATGACCCTGTTATTCATCAACTTGTTGGAGTGAGTCAAAGAGGACATAATTATACATTCAAAGCTAATGAAGTAGTGTGCTGACAAAGTAGTGTTAACTAGATAACTACTTTTAACTACATGGTGTAGCTTTAAATATTACTCACACGGGCATGAATCAATGTAGTAAATGTACATGAGTGAGGTCAATCCCATGAGGAATCTATTTAGATGAGTCATGCTAGCTTAAGAATTTTATAGTCACCTAATCAAGGAACTAAAAGTGCTTGGAAACTTAAACATGCATTAAACTTAAACTAAAGAAAGGAACTAATCATGCATTCAAAACGAGTGACTAATTAAAACTAAAGATGAATGAACTAAATTGAGAAACCTCCTAAACAATAATATAAAGATGCAACTATCTTAAGCATGAACAATGAAACATAAACATGAACTAAACCTAATCTATGAAATTGTTAAGTGTTTAATTTTGGACAAAATAACCCTAATTTAGCATTCTATTAGATCATCTAACCGTTCAATTTTACAAAACGTAGCTTGATTTTGAATTTAAATCAAAATCAACGGTTAGATGATCATTAGAGTTCATTAGATGACTCATGTACGGTTCAGATGATGCTAATTTAGTCTTTTCTTTTGCAGATTAACCAAAAGAGGCGTTGATGGATACGATTAAAAGTTAACGGTGTAGATCATCTTAAAGGGCAATGGATGGACCAAATCACCCATGAAGATGGATGTAATAGTTTCCTAGAAGACAATGGAGCTAAATTTGAAATCATGGAGAAAAGGGCAACCCTTTCCCCCACTTCTTTCTTTCCTTTTCTTTTTCTTTCTTTCCTTTCTTTTCTTTTTCCTCCTTTTCCCTTTTCCCTTTTTCCTTCTTTCCTTCTTTCCTTCCTTTTCTCTTTTCTTTCTTTTTCCATTTCCTTCTCCTTTTCCTTTTTCCTTCTTTCCTTTTTTCCTTCCTTTTCTCTTTCCTTTCTTTTTCCTTTTCCTTCTTTCCTTTTCCTTTTTCCCTTCCTCACTCTCACGTACCAGTCTTCCTCCTTTCTTTCCCATCTCTTTCTTTCTTCCTTCCTTATTCTACTCTCCCTCTTGTTTCTACTCTTTATTTACCGCACAAACCAGGCACCAGGAGACTTTCCACTCCTCTCCTTATACTCCCTCTCTTCTTTCCCACCACTTTCTTCTTCCCCTCCTCCTCTTCTCTCTTCTCCTCTACTCCTTTCTACACATCTCTCTCCCTCTCCCTCTACTCTCACGTTCTTCACCCCCTTTGGCTGAACTGTAGGAAGGCAGCCTTCATCCGATCTTCTTCTTCCCATCTGCTTCCAGCACCACCACTTTCACCATCACCGCACGTTCCCTACCTCTTCTCCTATTTCCCTGGTTTTCTCTCCCCTGTCTCATGCTCTCTTTTCATGGTAACCCCTGCCTTTTCTCCTCACCCATCTTTCTACCTTCCTACTTCTGATTCATCGGTGCATCAACCAGACCAGATAACTCCAAAACCCATAACCTGTTCCCACCTTCTTTTCTCTCTCTCGCCTGAATATCCTCTCTCTCTCTCTCTCTCTCTCTCTCTCTCTCTCTCTCTCTCTCTCACCATTTCTTTATTTCTATTCACCGAAAACATTAACCAGTAGTCCTTCTTTCCCTACACCTATCATCCACTGCACCACTTCTGGGCTGTCTCCACTTCCACACCCCAACAGCACACAAGCCAGACCGAGACGCCCGTCTATCCATTGGCCAAGGCGTCTTTGGCCAGGTTGCTCTACTTCTGGTCGTCCAGCTTCACCGGCCCATTAGTCACTTCCATCGGCCGGCCTCTCCCATCAACCGTTGCAAAGCCACAAATCTCTTCATCGGCCAGGCGATTCCAGTCTGACTCGGCCGCACCTTTCCACTGATCCAACACTGACCGGCTTTGCCTAGTTTCTCCGGCCAGTTTTTTCTCCTCCATTTCCTTCGTCGGACGGCCTCGGGAGAGAAAACCCAACTCGGGTTTTCTCCCCATCTTCCTTCTTTCCCTCCTTCTTCCCTCTTTCCCCTCTTTCCCTTTCTTCTTCTTTCCCTCTCTCTTTCCTCTTCTCCCTCCTCCGGTTTCCTTTCTCCATCGGGTTTCCTGGTTTTTCCTTAAAAACTAGATTTTAACAAAATTCTGGTTTTGCCCCTCTCTCTTAAAATTCAATTCCATTTCTGTCCTTTTTCAGAAATTACATCTGTGTCCTGCATTATTCCGGTTCTATTTTATCCATCTTTTTATTATCCATGAATAGAAAAATTCCAGACAGATCAATTAAGGCTTAACCCAATCAACGGGTTAGCCTTAATCAAAACCAAATCTTCAATTTCTCCTTCGTTTCTTCTCAGATTTCAAATTAATTTTATAGGTTCATTATTAGGACATCCCTAGACATAACCAATGCTTCTGATCTTAAATCTGAGATCCAGAAATCAATTTGAGTTGTCCAAATCTTGAAATCACAATTTAGCCCAGATCTTGACCATTTTGAAGAATCTGTCAAATCCGACCAGTGGATCACTAATTAAGAACGTGTTGAAAATATTTGTAAAGGCGGATCAGATTTTAGAAGACCAGAAGTGATGATTTTGATAAAGATTGATCTAGGGAAGTAGTTTTTTCTCATTATTTGATTTGATTTGTTTTATTTCAGAACTGGAAATTCTGTATTTTTGAGAATTTGAGTAGATCTGAACATTGATTCTCATTTCAATAATTCCAGTAATTTTGAGTGATTTCTTTTTAATTTTACATAATTGAATTTTATTGAAAACTCCATTTTAAATCAAGTCTCCGTGGGATCGACCCGTACTTACATAAGCTACACTACAATAGCCCGTGCACTTGTGGTTAAACAATCAACAAGTTTTTGGCACCGTTGCTGGGGACTTGGAAAGGAGTTTTCATAAAATTTAATTAAAAAATAAAAATAAAAAAATTTTCAAAATCAAAAATAAAAAAAATAAAAAAATTAGGAATTGCAATTTTCAGCATTTTAAGAAATTTTTAGGTGCATTTTTCAATTATTTTTAGGGCATAATCACCTTGTTTCCTGAATTTGGTACTAATTTCTAATTTTATTTTTCAGGAAATTGGAAAGTGGAGGAATTTAGCAAGTGGATCTTCACCAAAATGGAAACTTCCCTACTTTCCTAGAATAGGACTTTCTTTTTTCTTTTGAGTGAATCTTATAGTGAGGATCCTTGTAAATTGTAATTTTCATTTTAAATTTTAAAGCGTTGTATAATACAGGGCAAGTGTGGGATAAGGTGGCCCATACTTGATCTTCATAAAAAACCCCACTGTGAGTTTCCTCACTCATTTATTTCCTAGATTAGGGTTTGCATTTAGAATAATTTACATTGTTTGGTAGTTAATTGCATATAGAAAGCATCTGTCATAATTGTTGCATTTTAGGGTTTTGCATTACTTTACTACTTTTAATTGCATTCTTAGGGCATGTTTAATGTTTTAAGGTGATTTATATGCTGATCGAATTGCTATGGTGTGTGAAATTAATTAGTAAGGGCACCCTAGCCCCATAAGATCAAGGGTGGATTTCATCACCACCGCTTGGCCCACTTAGGATAATCACCTCAAGCGTGCAAACCTTCCTTTCATGTTAATTTAAAATCAATCAGAAGAGACTTATAGGGCCATCACATGCTCGTAGGACCCTCTTAATAGGACGCGATTTACTGTTAGTCCAGTGGCTTTTGATCACTGTGGTTATTGGGGGTTACTTAATAGAGCCTCGCTCTTCCCCCATCTCCTATTGACGTTTGTTGACGTCTAAATGCCTCCTTACAGGAGGGTTGTATGAACCACCTTGGTTAGAACCTAATTGGTAAGTAGCAATCAACTCCTAAAGAGAGGAGCGCTAGTTTAGGCTAATAAAAGCATCGTCCCCACAGAAAATCAAGAAAATCAAATATATTGCTGCTTATTAGCCTTAGGATTATTTGAGTGTGCCCTTTTGTTTGCACATCATTCTAGAAGTTAGGTTGCATCATTTAGGTTACTTTTCTCAAAAAAAAAAAAAAAAAAAAAAAAACGAAAAGAAGCTTCCCTTGTATGCACTTTTGGAGACGAGACAAAACTGGAAGGTTAGTCAAGTACGACCAAAAAGACATACAACAAGATCAGGCCACATTTATGACTGATCAACGCTCTAAGGGTAATTCACCCCATGGAAGTCAAGGGGCTCCACTTATCATGAATGAGGACCCACCACCCTTGATGGACGATGAATATCAACCTCCACCAAGGAGGAATAATCATCAACCAAATAGAGATTGGAGAAGAAACAATAGGGAGTGGGACCCACAGAGTGAACATGAGGATGATAATATTGAGGGTCATCGAAACTTTCATGGTAGAACTTTAAAAGACTACCTTCAGCCTACACGCACCATCACACTATCCTGTGTAATTCTTCCTCAAAATGCTGGTGCGTTAGAATTAAAAACGGGAGTAATCCAATTACTTCCCAAATTCCATGGTTTAGATAGTGAGAGTCCTTACTTGCACCTTAAATAATTTGATGAGGTATGTAGTACCCAACAAACACAAAATATAGGTCTAGATACTATCAGGCTTAAACTTTTTCGTTTCTTTTTAAAGAAAAAAGCAAAAATGTGGTTTAATGCACTGCCATCAGGTTCCATAAGAACCTAGAATGAAATGACTAGGGAATTCTTAAAGAAGTTTTTCCCTACCCATAAAACAAATACACTTCGCTGCAAGATAATGAACTTTACCCAAAAGGATAAAGAATCATTCTATCAATGCTGGGAAAGGTTCAATGAACTACAACTCACTTGCCCACATCATGGCTATGAACCATGGCACATCATCAGCTTCTTTTATGAAGGACTAAATTCTGACATGCGCCAGTTTGTAGAGATGATGTGTAATGGTAACTTTCTCAACAAACAACCAGATGACGTGGAAGAGTATTTGGAATGGCTAGCTGAAAGTGCACAAACCTGGGCTGATTCAGAAAGAATAGAACATATAGATAGACCTAAGCCCAATAACACCTATGCTAGGGGAGGCATGTATGCTATGTCAGAAAAAGATGATATCAATGCCAAAGTAGCATCCCTAGCAAGAAAAGTAGAAGCCATAGAAATGGGAAAGAAAAACTCAAATAAAGAAGAACAAGTGTGTAGCATTTGTGAAAGTACGTCACATCTTACTCAGGAATGTCCTACAATCCCTACTTTTCAAGATGTACTTCATGATCAGGCTAATGCACTTAACACATATAAAAGACCTTTCTCCCCATATTCAGACACTTATAATCCCAACTGGAGAAACCATCCAAACTTTAGTTGGAAAAATGGACCTACTACTAATGTTCCACAACCAGGACAATATCAACCTCATCAACAAAACCAAGGACTTCTTACCTTACCTTATCAAACTCATCAATCTCCTTCTGGACCTTACTTGCCCCCACCTAAAAGGCATGTTGAGGATAATCAAAACGTTCAAAACCAGGAAAGGAAAATTTCTCAATTAGAAAGTCAAATAAAACAAACCAACCAGTCCATGAATGAATTAAAAAATATGATGAGTCAAATGATGCAAAGTATGGAAAAAGGAAAGTTCCCAGCTCAACCACAAGCAAACCTTAAGGGAGTGCATGCGGTTAGCATTAATGCATCTGATAAAACATCTAGCTCTACCATGGAACAAACTAAGACTGTTACTATTCTTAGGAGTGGTAAAATAATTGAGAAAGATGAGCCTCAAAAGACTGAAAAGGTAGAAAAATCCACGAAAGTTAAAGAAAACCCTAAACGAAAGGACCCTGTTTCACCTGTTGATCCATGTCCTATACCTGCTCCATTTCCTCAAAGGTTGCGTCAAGCCTCAAAGCCTGCTTCTAATGATGAGATTTTAGAGATTTTCAAGCAAGTCAAGATCAACATACCGATCTTAGATGCTATAAAACAAATCCCATCATATGCCAAATTCTTAAAAGAATTATGCACCATAAAGAGAAAATTGAATGTCCACATTTTTGACTGAATAGGTTAGTTCTATTCTTCAACACCATACACCACCAAAGTACAAAGATCCTAGTTGCCCCACTCTTACTTGCATTATTGGCAGCTACAAGATTAACCAAGCTCTTCTTGATTTAGGATCTAGTGTAAATCTATTACCATACTCGGTATACGAACAGTTAGGTCTGGGTGAAATAAAACCTACATCTACTACGCTCCAGCTAGCTGACCGTTCTGTAAAAAAACCAAGAGGGGTAATAGAGGATGTGTTAGTCTAGATAGAACAATTTTGCTTCCCTATAGATTTTCTAGTTCTAGATACACAACCAGTGATGAACGAGAAGAATGAAATACCAGTCATCTTGGGATGACCATTTTTGGCTACGTCCAATGCCTTAATCAACTGTAGAAATGGTGTCATGAAAATATCCTTTGGCAATATGACATTAGAGCTAAACATCTTTAACATTTGTAACCAACCTAGTGAAACTACTGATGATTTGCATAGTATTAACATGATCAATTCAGTTGTGCAAGATAACTTTTAGTCATCTTCCTTGTCGGACCCATTGGAGGCCTGTTTGGCCCCATTTTAATGAGTTTAATGAGTATGCATTAATAGAGGAAGTTAATGCCCTCCTTGATTCTGTTCCTATCATGGATACAGGAAAATGGAAACCTCATTTTGAGGAGCTTCCATTAAGTGAGATCACTTCCCTCCCATCATCTGTAGAACCCCTTACAGAGCCTGAAATCCCAAATAAGCCTTTTAATGTAGAATATGTACCTAATTGGGACCTACAACCTTCATTTGAACAATCATTAGATAAGAAATTAGGCCCACCTGATTTGTTGCATGTGCAAATAGAACAGGAAAAGAAAGAGTTCATTGATCTACTGTCCATACATCAACTAACTCTAAGCTACACACTAGAAGATAATCAGGATTTAAGCAAAACTATGCCTCCTCCTCTATTAATATCAGAACAATCTTTTAAGGAAGGACAGAGTCAACTTATGTCTCAATGTCAGGAAAATATAAGGGAAAAAGAGGACCATCCACATTCATATGGTTTAAAAGAATTCGCGGTAGTTCACATTGTTATAGAGATTCCACCACCCAAATTTTCAAGGTGGAGGAATTATATTGATTATCGTGAAATTTTGAAGATTGGTGATCATCAGCATGGTCTCATTCAATTTACATTCATGGTAGTCTACTATGTTATAATTCTACCATGACCAAAAATTTCAGGGTGGATGAACTATCTAGACTATCATGAGATTTTGAAGTGGCATGAGAAATCTTGTCATTTCATTATTGGAATCAGGAAAACTCAAAGATAAATAAGGATATGTCTGGCTGAAGACGTTAAACTTAGCGCTCACTGGGAGGCAACCCAGAGTTTTTCATTTTTGTTATTTTCTGCATCACCCATATTCATTTAGGTCATACTTTTTAAACATTGAGGACAATGTTTCTGTCAGGTTGGGGGGTGTAGAATTCTTGAAAATTCTAGTTTTCTTTTAGTTTTTAGGCGATTTCCTTGGTTTTTTCAAAAAAAAAAAAAAAATTGAAAAAAAAATTGAAAATTTTTGGGTCATTCCCAACATTATGATGAGAATTGGATTTTCTAAAGTATAATCTAAATAAATTTAGCTTATTAATGGAATTGAATATGATTGATTCATCATTTTACTCATTTTCTAAAGAATTCTATGAAAGCAAAGTCTCAGATCATATCTGTACACACAGTTGCATATAGATAGTCTAGATTAATAAGTGGCTATAACTTAGAGATATCCTGAAGAAATTCAGTGGAGACCTATAACCTAAGTGAGTTTTAGAGATATTCATCCTTTTTGAGAGGTTATAAATATTCCTAATTTTCTTCAGCGTGCTTAAAGAAAATTGATCCCAAACTCTTAATTTGGCTAATTACCTGAATAATTAGAATATTATCTTTAAAATTCTAAAAGTTCATTGAATTTGATAGATTATAGGAAACATAGAAAATGATTTAGGCTATCCTTATTGTTAACCTATAGACATAAAGCCTACCCAGAAGTATTGTTACCACTAGTTAGCCAACTTGAGCCTTTAATATAAGCCTTTTCTTTTGCCACCCAAATTATCCTTTACCCAGATTAACCCAATATAAATTATCCATTACCCATTTTCTTTGAAAAATAAGTTAGAGAAGAATGAAGAAATGCCTTTTAGTTGCAATTGAAGTTGAAAAGTGGATATGAAGAAAAGAAATATTCTTCAAAGTGAGTCAAAAGTACTGAAAAAGAAAGAAAAGATTCTGAAAAAAAAAAAAAAAGTTTGAAGAATACAAAGAAAAATGGACACAAAAATATTCACTTTAGAAAAAAAGCAAAGAAAAAGAAGAATTTTCAACTTTAGTAGAAGACCTCTACTTATTTTTTGAACAAACTTTGAATATCCTTATACCCTTTCTTTGGTACCTTATCTTAAACCTACATTTCATCCCAATTAAAAACCTATTGATTCTAGGATGAATATGGTCTTGATGACGAAATGAATGGATAGAATATAAAAGAGTAGTATTTCTAAATATTCAAAGGTAATAACATCCATTCCTAAGGGATCAAAACAATGAAATTCCTTAGTAACTTCTGTTTTTCATGAGTATATGTGAGGTAAATTTGCTTTTATTGACTTTTCTCACATAATTAAAAGAGAGATATGATTTGACCCCTTTATTTGAGAGATTTTGTTTCTAAGCATATGTCATTAGTGAGGATTGAGGTCAAAACATATTTCGGATGGAGTTCAAAAGTTGGAAGTTTACTTAGAGATCAAGATGATTCTATATGTAAACTATACATACATGCACACACACTCTGAGATCTGAGCTTAATTGGAATTATTTTGGCATATGGGTAGGGTTTTGAATTCTTCAGTCATTTTTATTAGTATGCTAAAGTTGATGTGATTTATTGAAGATAATTCTCTGAGGAAAAAGAGGAGTTGACTTAAAAATAAAATTTGAAATCTTGAAATTTGGTTTTTCTCATGTTTTGCTCGGGACTAGCAAAATGCTAGTTGGGGGGTGTGTTAAGCATTTAATTTTGCTCAAAATAACCCTAATTTAGCATTCAATTAGATCATCTAACCGTTCAATTTTACAAAACTTAGCTTGATTTTGAATTTAAATCCAATTGACCATCCAAACCTTAATTTGTCAAAATCAACAGTCAGATGATCATTAGAGTTCATTAGATGACTAATGTACGGTTCAGATGATGCTAATTTAGTCTTTTCTTTTGCAGATTAACCAAAAGAGGCATTGATGGATATGATTAAAAGTTAACAGTGCAGATAATCTTAAAGGGCAATGGATGGACCAGATCACCCATGAAGATGGATGTGATAGTTTCCTAAAAGACAATGGAGCTAAATTTGAAATCATGGAGAAAAAGGCAAGCCTTTCCCCAACTTCTTTCTTTCCTTTTCTTTTCCTTTCTTTCCTTTCTTTTCTTTTTCCTCCTTTTCCTCCTTTTCCTTTTTTCCTTCTTTCCTTCCTTTTCTCCTTCTTTCCTTCCTTTTCTCTTTTCTTTCTTTTTCCTTTCCCTTTCCCTTTTCCTTTTCCTTCTCCTTTTCCTTTTCCTTCTTTCCTTTTTCTTTTTCCCTTCCTCACTCTCTCGTACCTATCTTCCTCCTTTCTTTCCCATCTCTTTCTTCCTTCCTTATTCTACTCTCCCTCTTGTTTCTACTCTTTATTTACCGCACAACCCAGGCATCAAGAGACTTTCCACTCCTCTCCTTATACTCCCTCTCTTCTTTCCCACCACTTTCTTCTTCCCCTCCTCCTCTTCTCTCTTCTCTCTTCTCTCTTCTCCTCTTCTCCTCTTCTCCTCTACTCCTTTCTACACATCTCTCTCCCTCTACCTCTACTCTCATGTTCTTCACCCCCTTTGGCTGAGCCGTAGGAGGGCAGCCTTCATCTGATCTTCTTCTTCCCATCTGGCTCCAGCACCACCACTTTCACCATCATCGCACATTCCCTACCTCTTCTCCTATTCCCCTAGTTTTCTCTCCCCTGTCTCATGCTCTCTTTTCACGGTAACCCCTGCCTTTTCTCCTCACCCATCTTTCTACCTTCCTACTTCTTCTAATTCAGTGGTGCATCAACCAGACCAAATAACTCCAAAACCCATAACCTGTTCCCACCTTCTTTTCTCTCTCTCTCTCTCTCTCTCTCTCTCTCTCTCTCTCTCTCTCTCTCTCTCTCTCTCTCTCTCTCTCTCTCTCACCATTTCTTTATTTCTATTCACCGAAAACATTAACCAGTAGTCCTTCTTTCCCTACACCTATCATCCACTGCACCACTTCTGGGCTGTCTCCACTTCCACACCCCAACAGCACACAAGCCAGACCGAGACGCCCGTCTATCCATCGGCCAAGGCGTCTTTGGCCCAGGTTGCTCTACTTCTGGTCGTCCAGCTTCACCGGCCCATTAGTCACTTCCATCGGCCGGCCTCTCCCATCAACCGTTGCAAAGCCACAAATCTCTTCATCGGCCAGGCGATTCCAGTCTGACTCGGCCTTACCTTTCCACTGATCCAACACTGACCGGCTTTGCCTAGTTTCTCCGGCCAGTTTTTTCTCCTCCATTTCCTTCGTCGGACGGCCCCGGGAGAGAAAACCCAACTCGGGTTTTCTCCCCATCTTCCTTCTTTCCCTCCTTCTTCCCTCTTTCCCCTCTTTCCCTTTCTTCTTCTTTCCCTCTCTCTTTCCTCTTCTCCCTCCTCCGGTTTCCTTTCTCCATCGGGTTTCCTGGTTTTTCCTTGAAAACTAGATTTTAACAAAATTTCGGTTTTGCCCCTCTCTCTTAAAATTCAATTCCATTTCTGTCCTTTTTCAGAAATTACATCTGTGTCCTGCGTTATTCCAGTTCTATTTTATCCATCTTTTTATTATCCATGAACAGACAAATTCCAGACAGATCAATTAAGGCTTAACCCAATCAACGGGTTAGCCTTAATCAAAACCAAATCTTCAATTTCTCCTTCGTTTCTTCTCAGATTTCAAATTAATTTTACAGGTTCATTATTAGGACATCCCTAGACATAACCAATGCTTTTGATCTTAGATCTAAGATCCAAAAATCAATTTGAGTTGTCCAAATCTTGAAATCACAATTTAGCCCAGATCTTGACCATTTTGAAGAATCTGTCAAATCCGACCAGTGGATCACTAATCAAGAATGTGTTGAAGATATTTGTAAAGGCGGATTAGATTTTAGAAGACCAGAAGTGAAGATTTTGATAAAGATTGATCTAGGGAAGTATTTTTTGCTCATTATTTGATTTGATTTGTTTTATTTCAGAACTGGAATTTTTGTATTTTTGAGAATTTGAGTAGATCTGAACATTGATTCTCATTTCAATAATTCCAATAATTTTGAGTGATTTCCTTTTAATTTTACATAATTGAATTTTATTGAAAACTCCATTTTAAATCAAGTCTCCGTGGGATCGACCCGTACTTACATAAGCTACACTACAATAGCCCGTGCACTTGCGGTTAAACAATCAACAGAAATAAAATCAAAACTAATAAACATCAAGGAAGAGTGGGCATGAAAGATATATGAACATTGGAAAGAATATTGTTCATTGAACTAAGAAGAGAAGTCATGGAATGAAATTTTATCCATTGAATGTAAAAGTTTACAAGTATGGTGTGCATAAATCTTAAATATATAAACAAGAAAATCTTAACATAATCTCAAGTCAAATGCTATATAGCAAGGGCAATGTGTGTGAATCAAGGGAGAGAATGATGTTGGAGAATGAAGGCAAGTTGGGATCCAAAACAAAAATAGAAACAAAGAAGAACAAGCAAGAAAGTAAAGGTAAACAATCAAGGAATGTAAAGAACCACTAATCTTGATCTAGAGGCTACTATCTCTTCTGTTGTTATGTGAGATTGATAGCCCTTTGACCAAGGAAACTAGAGCACAAAACACAAAGGAAAACACCCAAAGAGAGATGCACATGAAACAAGTATTGAAACTTGACAAGAGAGAAGGAAAGGAGCATGGAAACTTAGATTAAATGCATGAAGCACTAAGAATGGAAGGGGCATGGTAAAGATAGGAAAATGGTATGGAGAACAAGCCTAAAGGGGTGTGTGGATTTCCTTGCGTGATGCATGCAATGCCTTGGATGCTTATATAGACGAGTTTTGCACTTTGTAAGGAGACCTAAGGGAAAAGGGAATTTAAGATAAAGATTAGGGAAAGAGAGCAATAAGATGAGAAGGAAATTAGAAGCGGCACTCAAGGACGGAAGAAAGTGGAAATTGAAAAGGGAGATGTGGAAGGGAGATTGCGTGGGAGACTTAGGGATGAGAAGTTGGGAAGTGGAGGAGCCTTGGAAAGGGAAATAGGTGGAAAAGAGAGGGAGAGTTGGTCATGGAGTTCTCTCTTATTGGTCCACCTATACACGCAACCTACCTTATTATTGATATTCCCTTGTTTCTTCTTAATTTTTCTCTTGAGATCATGTTTTCTTCAAGTGGGGATTTTACATTTTTTCCATTAAAACACGGACCCATGTGAGGTTAGCTTAGATGGCTTATGTGGCTTCTTTGATGGCTTGACTTCTTGGCTTATTTTGATTGCTTCAATGGTTTTCTTCCTTGGCTTCAGGATTTGGCTTCTCTTAGCTCTTAGTTGATAACTAATGTGGTTTAGTGGCTTGCATGGCTCCAATTTTCTTACAAAGGTGATGGATTTGCATAGATTTTGCATGGGCCCATTTTTAGTTATGTGAACTCTTCCAAATGTTTCCTTGGGTTAATTTGCTTGTTCTAGAATAATCTTGATCCTTACTTGAACTTCAAAATGATGAGAAATAGGTCCTTGCTCTCTAGATTGATCTGGATCCTTGATTCTCATCTAATGCAATCTTGGCTATGGGATCATCCTTTCAATTCCTACAAAAGATTAAAACCTTTAATTAATACCTAGAAAATTATGATCAATCACATATTTACTCTAATTACCTCCTGTACCTGCAAAATATCAAACTTTTGAATCATTAATTTAGAAATGCATGTGTCATGAATTTTGGAGAAGTCATCGAATAATTCCCTTATAATTTATAACACATGGATTACTAATTGAGTACTTTTTATGAAAAATGGAATACTTATCACTGTACAGAGTAGGCAAAAGAGCTACACAAATAAGAGATGTAGGGACTTGAAATTTCAAGTAGGTGATCATGTTCTCTTGAGAGTTTCCTAGATGAAAGGAGTCATTTAGTTTGGCATCAAAGGAAAATTGAACCCTTGTTACATTGGTCCCTTTCAGATTTTAGAGAAGTCAAATTAGTTGTATATTAACTACTATTGGTTCTGTAATTGTCAAAGGTTTACAATGTCTTCCATGTTTCTATGTTGTGGAAGTACATCCTAGATCTCACACATGTACTAGAGTAGACACCTGCAGAGTTGTATCTTGATCTCCTTTTGAGGAAAAGTCAATATAGATTTTGGATCAAAATAAGAAGACACTAAGAAGCAAGACAATCTTATGTCCAAAATACACAAATCAAAATACAATCCAATCTTTTCACAAATATACATAGTCTTAATCAATAGTATGGTCTTCATATTCCCTTGTCGTACCCCTTTAGTCCTTCCTTTCTATATCTGAGACATTATGAACATTCAAACATTTACAATATCTCATCAAGCTATGCTTAGTAGGGGATTCAAGAACATATGGAATCATATAATTTAAAAGTACAGTATTCAAGTTCATCATATTCTATATGAGTAACATCATTCAATTTTCATGAACTGTACCATATATGATCTATCATATAATATATCATGTATCATCTACTATGATAATTCCAAACAACTCACCACTCTATTGTATGTATATATATACGGTCAAAAACTATGAAAAATAGTCAATATCTCAAACATCAATAATCATACTCAGAAATACTGAGTTGATAAAATCATCCAGACTCTTGCTGGGAAAATACTTCCTCATTAATGCAATATCAGCATCTCACTATGCCATGCATTATAATGCAAAATACTCAAGGATTACCATGTTGTAGTCTGATCCGTGCTAGCACGCTCAGATAACTGCCCTGTTCACTAATGATACCACAGTGGAAAATAGTGTCACTGCCTATATGGGGAGATAGAACTTTCACAGTTGGACCTTCCCATAATTGCCCCACCCGACTTTTAGCCTCTCTTTGGGCAAGGTATTATAATATCATCATATTTTGGGAAGTGAGTGGCCAAACCCTCTTAACTTCCATAGCATAGCATCCCCAGGCTCATGCCTATTTAAAACAAAACCACAAGCCTCCATGCTTGTATATAAAATACTTCTTTGTACATCTCAGATGATTTGTCTGTTTATATTGTATTCAATATCCTCATACTAAGGATATAATTTCATTTCTAGATTTAGGGATCCTCGTTTACAATGACTGATACCCATGTTCATGTAAGTTTAGGGATTAATCATTTATTGTAAATGATCCCTATTTCCTTTAATTTGGTATTCATATACCAAATGTTATTAAGTGTAAGGATACTCATTTGATACGAATGATATCCATTATTATTATGTTATCATCTAAGTTTAGGGTTAATCATAAATGATACCCAGGTATTTATTATCTATTCCATCTAATTTCAAGAATTATTTCTATCTCATATACATGAATTATGATTCAAATGTAACTATGCATATTATCATTCTTAAGCATTATAATGTCTATGTATAATAAGAATTCCATAGACCATAGGTCTTGTATTCTTAAAGATCCACCTACCTTCATGTAGTGATCCATCCCTTCAGATCTTCCATACTGTCATTATCTGTACAATTTTGGATAATCTCCTATTTATGTTTCTTATCTAATCTTGTCCTTTGATATAAAGGGTCTAGATATGTCTTGTGTTCCTATCATCCACACAATCTATTTTCCTTAGATAGTATTTATCTTATTGATCAATAGATCTGATGGTTAGAATGATCTTCTAATCTTTTAGATCTAAGTCGTTGTGTATCCATCTCTATGATCTTGATCTTTTATAGATTCTTTGATCAACAATCTATACTTGTTGATAAAGATCAAGGGCCTAGATCTTCTGTATTCTAGTTGTCCTTTGATCTAAGTTTAGTTATTTGATCATTCCCAAGGAGGAGGATCCTGGTTCTCTTCCTTGAATCTTATTTGATCAGGGTTTGGATTATCTGATCTAGATTTGATCTACAACTTACAAACTAATAAATATACATACTAAGTACAATACAATGTTATATTCTTATTGTTCTTGATCATTCAAGATCTCCTTATGGATCTTGTTTGATCTTGATTATCTTACTTACTATTTTTATTAAGATTAGATATTTTACTAACCTTTCATGATCTTATTATTATTATTCAACCAGTTAATGTTTTATTAGTTAAAGATAGCTTATTTCATCCTAAGTCTAGACTGTTCCTCTTATTTCCAATTGACTAAGGCTTACTAGTTGAATGACTGAACACAAAGTGGTTACTTCAATCCTCATATAAGGAGGCGTTTAAACCTCACAAACGTCAACAGAAGGTAGGGGAAGAGCAAGGCTCTATTAGGAAATCCCATTAACCACCATGTTCCACATTCACTAGAGTAACCTTAGCTCAACCTTTCATAAGGTTCCCATGAGCATTTTAACCCTAAGTACTCTTTCTAATTGATTTTAATTAAATCCATGAACATTTAAAATGTCATTCATGGGATTTATTATTCTCCTAGTTTGGGCCAAGGATTTGATAATCCTTATATTGTCCTACTAGCTATAGCCCTTACTACCATTAAGTCTATGTCATTCATTCTATGTAAATGTCCTTCAACTCTATTTTTCATTTAATTACATTTTCAATATAATTTACATAACATAAGTATTAAAGCATAAATAAATAAATAAATCTAACAATTAAATCTACTAAGCAATAAAATTTAATTATAATAACATTCAATAATTCAAATGAAAGTTTAACATGCCATAACAGTTCATCATGATCCAACGGTCATAGTTGATTTCTATTCATTTTTCATCCCTTTCAGGGTTTAGATCTTGATCTTTCATTTTCTTTTAGATCTAACACATTTTCTTATTGTGATTATATTACTAGATCATTGATGTATCTCATCAAATGATCTAATTCTTCTTGATCCAACTGGTCATGAAGATCTTAAGTCATTTTACCAAAATAAAGGGCATAGATCTCAATCTATCCCAAATTAGCCTCATCGGGCCCATCAATCCATATGATCTTAAATATATATCATCATCCAAATACATCCATGCTATCCAATCATCCTTGATCAAGCTGATCAAGGAGATTACCATTCACTTTTATGGATTTTACTACTTTTAAGGGTCAAGATCTTAAGATTTGGAAGATAAATTACATCCAACCATTTAATTAATGTAATTATACATTTAGATCATCATTTAAACTATTTTGAAAGGTCTGATCATGCTTGATTAATCAGATTATGAAGATCCATGCTCATTTTTATGATTTTTCTTCTTTTAAGGCTAGATTTCTTAATTAAACATAGATTAGTCACTTCTAACCATTGATTCCATGTTCTAGAATCATAAGATCATCAATGGATCAGAATTATAAAGTCTGATCATTCCAAATTTCACTGATCATAGGAATTAGTAACACTTTTCTTAACTAATAGAACTTTATATGCATCAAAACATAAGTTTTATGAGTTCAGTACCTTGCACAAGTGACATAGAATCTATAGAAACTTTCAGATCTAAAATCGGGGCTAAATTGAGCTCTTAATTGAAGAAACAAGGCTTTTAGTTCAAAAACTAGACGACTAAGATCACTCCAATAGAAAATGAAAAAATAGAGAGCGGCCCACACCTATTAATGCCTTTTACTAGTGGTTTGAGAGAGGTGACATGCTACAGGTGAGATCGTCCAATCTAGACCGTTAGATCACCCGGCCATGGATCACCATCCATCTCTCAACATCATGGGCTGAGATCTCATCTCTTGGGGTTTTTGGGCCCTAGGAAATCATCCAATGGCTCAAAAGTTTCCTCTGAGCTGTCCTAGATGGGGATGTCAACCCTATTGCCAGATTCATCATTCCCGATAAATCAACGGTCGGGGAGATCACCTGGAGGCCGAAAAACCTAAGGGAGGTGCTGGAATGAATAGAGGGGAGAAGGGTGCACCTACCTGTGCCAGTCTGGTGAGGAGAAGTTCATTGGAGAGAGAGATTTACCGGTGAAAGAAAACCCTAACATTAAAAAATGCATATAGTCGAGAAAATCGTGATTGCCATTGCTAGAGAAGGTGGGGAACCATGGGGGAAACACATAACACCACCTTCTAAAGATATTTAACGGTGCAAGATCACCGTTTAATGCCCAGATTGGTAGGAATAACTTGAAAATTCTACCAGAGATGGTACCCTTGTTGGAGGTTGTTCTTCATTTTGATTTTCCCGGCGATTTAGGAGGTGGATCATCGTGGAAAGTTAGGGCTTTTGTAAATCAGCCCTATTTGACCAGATCCAAAGTGAAGATTTCATTCTAACAGTTGGAATTAGATGGATAATTCAAATAGGGTTTCCCAAGCAAAAAGACTGGTTCATCGGGGATGACACATCCCTGGATGCTTCTGATGTAGACATGGGGTTGTTTGCCCAGGTGCATCTGGGGACATGCCCACAGAGAAAGAGGAGAAAGGAGAGGAATTGGGGAAGATGGAGGGGGATTCTAGAGCGGAGATTGTAGGGCCTTGTAGGGGACCTCGTGAGGGACATTAGGAAAAATTTTGGGAAATTTTATGAGCTATTTATAAGGATTTTTGAATTTTCAATGATTATATGTCACAATTGTGTTTCTTTTCTTTTTATTATTAAATTGTCAATGGATTCCCACTATCACCTCCTTCACCACTAGCAGCTGGTAGTGGTTTGACTTATGATGGTAGTATTCCTGACCGTTGGCCCACCATGTGGGCCCCACATAGTTGTGAAAAGACCAATTTGCCTTTTTTAATTCTAAAAATGGAGAAAAATAGGGTTTATTCCTATGAACTCGGAATTGAGCATACTTAGTGTTGTTTCAATCAGTTTTCTGAGTACATTTTAAATTTTGATGTCTTAGGTCTCAATTATGAGTAAAATTATCATTTTACCCTTTTATTCATAAAAATAGAGAAAAATAAGGATTTTTCATCCAGACTCAGAATTTGACATGATTACAGTCATTCTAATCAATTTTTCAAGTACATTACAAATATCCAAGTTTTAAGTCTTGATTTTATTTTTATAAAAAATAAATTTTCCTGCAACTCAAAGTTCCAATTCCACTTTTAAAATTTCAACTTTTAATTTTTAATAATTGAATTATATTCATAAAAATTGGGGTTATTACACATAGTCACATGAGCACATATCATAAAATCTCACTCGCAGAGGGTTAACTCATGAGAATGTATCACCAAATCTCACCCATACAAGGTCCACAAATAAGCATCATATACATGAGCATTAAAGCAATCAAGCTGACAAAAGTATCCAGTCTCATGAGCCCATTAGAGATGCTTGTGCACAATATAAACATTATGGATGTTATTCATAACTCATATGGTACAAAGTCAAAATATGTCACTTGTCAATTAACTTTTGATAATCATATCATATGCATCATTGCTCAATACTTCGCGATCTTCAACTAAAAGTCCAAATCCAACACAAATATTCAAAATTCTTACTCACTATAATAACAAGAATCAAATTGATTATGAGAGTTTTAGAACCTTCCAAAGGCCTAAAAAATGTGGGTTGGATCCAATTCATGTTCATTATAAGTTTTTGAGAAATTTTTGAACATTTGAACTCCATAAAACACATTTATGTCCACGATAGTTTATGGTTAGTATCATGAGTATGATAACTCATGTTAAACTAATCACATGTTATGTTTCTCTACCTTATTAGGTTATTTATTCATTGAAATTGGTTTATTTTTGAATCCCTAAGGTTTATCAAGTAGAATAATCAAGTTGCTTAAATTTAACACTTATTGTCCTCCTAGTACTCAATAACCAATAACAATGCCTTAAAATCCTACCATTAATTTCATGACCTACATACCTTATTTTTTCAAATGTTTTTCTTCCATGTCATTTCTTATTAAATGAACTTCATAGATATATAATTTTTAACTCTAGATGATGTCTACATTATACCTAGGTCATAAATCTTTATAGATGACTCTCAGCAAGAAATAGTGTCTTGCAGTTAGTACCTTTCCTTGTATAATGACCATTTTCCTATATCAATTATCATCCAAATTGCACATATTTTAACTAAGACATATTATCATGTTGAAAATTATGGTAAATGTTTCACATAAAAATTGAAGATTTGATACTTGGCAGGACCATAGTTAGTATCTTACTACTTTTCCTTTAATCAGCTCCTTGGTCCAATCTAATCAAAATATCACAAAATTTTAACTAATATATTATTGATATGTATTTATTATGTTTTTAAGATTTAGTGAAAAATCCACTATTTACTATCTAAACTAGAGACATCTTATTATATAGGTCATTTAGCTAGTAAGCATCAAGTTTTGAATTCAATCATAAAATTTTCTAGTTCACACGATATTAGTTAGATTTTAGAGTTTCCATATTTTAAATATGGATCAAATGATATTATTAAGCATCAAGTTTAGAATTTAATCGTAAAATTTTCTCTAAAAAGTACATATAATAAGTATTTTAAAACATGCATAGTTTCCATAGAATTCAAATAGGTAGGTAGTATAACATAGTACATGGAATTATGATATAAACTTGATGATTTTCCTATTAAAATTTATGGAAATTTCTTTGACATAAAAGTCACTTAATAAATAATCACCCATGCAAAAATCACTATCAAATTCCTAACCTAACATTCATAGTTTGTGCTTAAAAACTACTTGAAAATCCTAATCTAAGGATTTAGTCATACCCTACATGATTTCTCCTCTTTATTTTCTTCTTCCTTTCCTTACTCTTTTCCTTCTAGTTTCTCCCCATGCTTGGAAGCTTCACTGATGTTGTCATTTTTATTTCCTTTGGGCATCGCCTTCCTTGTTGCCTCTTTTGGTTTCTATTTTCTCTTCCAATCTAGGTTGGGATGTCCCTTTGTAATTTTCCCTTCATTTGTTATCCTATCTCAATGAATTGATCTTATGTTCCTATCCAAACTCCCTTGTAGGATGATTGTTCCACTTGTCTCCCTTCCTATTCCTTCAGTCACCACACTTTGGTCCCTCCTAATTTTCTTAAAACTAGGTGCCTCATCCCTATTAGGACCAGGCATCTCTTACTTCTAATGTTAGGCAGGCCATCCTCTAATGTACACTATGTTTATGGTATATTATCTTGATACTATTCACACTTGTGGGCCATGATCATACCCTTGTACCTAGGTTAGCTTGGTGTTTCATCAAGGTTTAATCTTAAGCCCATGCTCTCTCCTATAACTCACCCCTTCTCTCTCTAGGTGTCATGTCCCTAGGTTGAATTATTCCATTTTAGCCTAACCCATGGTACTCCAAAATTTTATACTTTAACATTTATCTCACCTTTGTTTCAACTTCTACTTTGCTATAAAGAAAAATGTATGTCTCTTTGGCAATCCTTAGCACCTATTTTAGCTTATATTTACCATATAGTTTCTTATGTTCACATTCTTAACAAGGGAAGTTAAACATACTTTCTAATAAAATTTTGGGATGTTATAGTTTTTCCATGGCTTTGAGATCAAAACATATGGTTGAGATTGATAGTCAACTGCTACTTTTCTCCCAACTATTTGCTATAGTTTTAGGTTGCATAAAAGGTGGTTAAGAGTAATAGCCAATTTCTACCTATTTTCCATATGTTTTGTCATGGCGCTAAGAGGGAATTGGATGACTAAGTAGGACTATTGATTATTTGTAATAACCCTAATTTTTATGAATATAATTGAATTATTAAAATTAAAAGTTGAAAATTTAAAAGTAGAACCGGAACTTTGAGCTCCAAGAAAATTCATTTTTATAAAAATAAAGTCAAGACTTAAAACTTGGATATTTATAATGTACTCAAAAAACCAATCAGAATGATTGTAAGTACGTCAAATTCTAAGTCCGGATGAAAAATCCTTATTTTTCTCCATTTTTATGAATAAAAGGGTAAAATAGTATTTTTACTCATAACCGAGACCTAAGACATCAAAATTTGGAATGTACCCAGAAAGCTTATTGAAATGATACTAAGTACGCTCAATTCCTAGTTCATAGGAATAAACCTTATTTTTCTCCATTTTTGGAATTAAAAGGGCAAAATGGTCTTTTCACAACTATGTGGGGCCCACAAGGTGGGCCAACAGTTTGGAAGACCACCATCATGAGTCAAACCACTACAAGCTGCTAGTGGAGAAGGAGGTGGCAGTGGGAATCTATTGACAATTTAATAATAAAAAGAAATGAAACATAATTATGACATATAATCATGAAAAATTCAAAAATCCCTATAAATAGGACATATAATTTTACAAAAAATCTTTTAATGTTCTTCATGAGGTCCCCTACAATGCCCTAAAATCTCAGATCAAAACTCCCCCTCTTTCTCCCCCAATCTCTCTCTCTTTCCCTCTTTTATTCATTTTACCTTAGGCACTTCCCCCGAAGCACCAGACGATCTAAGTCAATTGGAACCTTAGGGTACTTCCTTGGAAGCATCGTCCCCACTGGAACCTAGGTTCCACCCAGAAATCACTGATTCAATTAGCCATGAAATTCTAGCCAACAAATCAACATCTCCACTGTTGGATTGATTCAGGCGCGAAATATCTACAAAAGGCCAAAGGAATCATGATGATCTAACGGTTGGATCGTCAAAAAATGCAAAATGAAAGCCAAATGTGGTATTGACAATGTCTCTGGCAAGTCCTTCATGGAATTCCGGCCAATCTAGCCAGTATAATTCAATCTCACACCAATGAATCATTCTAGAATGTGGGGATCTATGTTTTTTCTATGGTTTTATTCCTTCTTCGGCAATAACATTGGAGGAATCTCTCTCTGTATGCAAAATCCGATGCAGCTAGGGTTTTGAAGTGGATTTCCTTTTTTTTCGCGTGATTTCTCTCATTTTCAATGAAATTACTTCATCGAACCAGACCAGGTAGGTGCACTCTCCTTCCCTTGTTATTTTTTGACACTCCCTTGAGGTTTTCTGGTCATCTCTGAGCTCCCTCGACCATTGATCCATCAGGAACAATGGATCCGGCAACAGGGGTTGAGATCTCATCCATGGATGGATCAGATGCAACTTTTGACCCATTGGATGAATTTTTGGGGCCCAAAAACCCCAGGGTAAGAAATCTTGACCCTTTGATGTTTTAGAATTGGGAGATCTAGAGAAGGGTCGATTCGACGGTCCAGATAGGACCGTCTCAACCAATCTCCCAGATCAAGCATTGATTTGAGCTTGACCCCTCTCAGATTGTTTAGCCACATTTTTTGGGATTGTCTATTTACATTTCAGATCATCTTGCCACATTCCAAATCGTCCAAAACACATTCTAATGGCCAGAGCAAATCTGGGCTATTGATTTTTTTAACTGAAATCTTGTTTCTTCAATTGAGAGCTCATTTTAGCTTTGAATTTAGATTGGAAAGTTGATATAAATTTCTAATATTGTGTAGAATCTAATGGAGATATTATATTTATGTTTTTAATTGTATTTACTTATGATAATCACTAAAATCCATTCCAACAATAATGGATTATGATCAAGATGACCTTAAAATGGAAATATGAACTAATGGATGGATTTAGGAGGTCCCAAAACCTTAAGGACCATTATCAAAGTAAAAATTATGGATCCCTAGATTGGTTAATAGAACAAAAATAGTAAAGATCAATATTAGCCATTAAAATTGGCTAAAATCTTAAAATCCAAATTCTATCTCAATTTAACTCCAAATTGAGATTGGAAAGTTGGGGTGGATTCCTCTTGATGAGGAGAACCCACTAAACCAATAAAATCATAAATTCAATTTATGAAATTTCTGTTTTTAAAGAGATAATGGTACTAAAATCCTTGATCAGTGAAATTTGGAATGATCATACTTTATAATTCTGATCCACTAATGATCTTGTGAATTTAGAACATGGAACCAATGTTTAAAAGTGACTGATCTATGTTTAATTAAGAAACCTAGCCTTAAAAGAGAAAAATCATAAAAATGAGCATGGATCTTCATGATTTGATTAATCAAGCATGATCAGACCTTTCAAAATAGTTTATATGATGATCTAAATGTATAATTACAATAATTAAATGGTTGGATGTAATTTATTTTCCAGATCTTAGGATCTTGACAATCAAAAGTAGTAAAATCAATAAAAATCCATGAAATGATCTTGATCAGATTGATCAAGGATGATTAGAGACTATGAATAAGTGAGGATGATAATCTAATGATAAGATCATAAGAAATGAATGGCTTGATGTTAATAATTTGGGATAGATTGGGATGATAATCTTCTTGGTTTGTTAGGTCAGGAAGGATCAGATCATGCTATAACATGATATCAATGATTTAGTGATGAGATTACATTGAGAAAATGAGTAGATCTGATAAAAATAAAAGATCAATATCTAAATCCCAAATAGGATGAAAGATGATTAGAAATGACACATGACCACTGGATCATGGTGATATGTTAAATGTGTTTATTTAAATTATTAATGTTATTGCAAATGTCTTTTATTGTTTAGTAGATTTAATTGTTAGATTTACTTATTTATTTCTTTATTTATGCTTTAATGTTTATATTATGTAAATTACATGGAAAATGTAATTAATGAAATATAGATATTAATGGACATTTATAATAAACAAAGGACATGGACTTAAAGCATAGTTAAGGGCTATAGTTAGTAGGACAATATAAGAATTATCAAATCCTTGGCCCAAATTAGGAGAATAATAAGCCCTATGAATGACATTTTAAATGTTCATGCATTTAATTAAAATCAATTAGAAAGAGTACTTAGGGTTAAAATGCTCATAGGAACCTTGTTAACGGTTGAGCTAGTGCCACCCCAGTGGACTCTGAACATTGTGGTTATAGGGGGTATACAAGAGCCAAGTGCTTTACTCTCGCCTCCCATCGACGTAAGTTGAGGTCTAAATGACTCCTTACATGAGGGTTGTATTAACCACTCATTGAGTAGACTTTAACTGGTAAGCATTGGTTAATTTTGACATAAAGAGGAGTAGTATAGACTTAGGATGAAATAAGCAATCTTCAACTAGTAAAACATTAACTGGTTGAATAATAATAATAAGATCATAAAAGGTTAGTAAAATATCTAATATTAATAAAAATGGTAAGTAAGCTAATCAAGATCAAACAAGATCCATAAGGAGATCTTGAATGATCAAGAACCATAAGGATCATAACAATGTATTGTACTTAGTATGCATGTTTATTAGTATGTATGTTGTAGATCAAATCTAGATCATTAGATTAGATAATCCAAACCCTTGATCAAATATGATTCAAGGAAGAGAACTAGGATCCTCCTCCTTAGGGATGATCAAATAACTAAACTTAGATCAAAGAAGAACTAGATGATAGAAGATCTAGGCTCTTGATCTTTATCAACATGTATAAATTGTTGATCAAAGTATCTATTAAAGATCAAGATCAAAGAGATGGACACATAAAGACTTAGAGATAGAAAATACTTAAATATGAAAGATTAGAAGATCATTCTGACAGTCAGATCTATTGATCAATAGGCTAAAATACTATCTGAGGAAGATAGATTGTATGGATGATAGGAACACAAGACAGATCTAGATCCTTTATATCAAAGGACAAGATTAGATAAGGAATATAAATATGAGATTATCTAAGTTGTTTTGATAATGACAGTATGTATGTACTTACAAATTACATACGTCAATCATGGAAGATCTGAAGGGATCAATCACTACATGGAGGTAGGTGGAACTTTAAGAATATAAGACCTATGGTCTGTGGAATTGTTGTTATACATAGACATTATAATGCTTAAGGATGATAATATGCTTAATTACATTTGAATCACAATTCATGTATATAAGATAGAAATAACTATTGAAATTAGATGGAATACATAACAAATACCCGAGTATCATTTATGATTACCCCTAAACTTAGATAAGAACATAATAATATGAACATGGGTATCATTCATTGTAAATGAGGATCCCTAAATCTAGAAATGAGATTATATCCTTAGTATGAGGATATTGAATACGAGGATGATAATATGAACAAACAGATCATCTGAGATGTGCAAGAAGTATTTTAGATACAAGCATCGAGGCTTGTGGTTTTGTTTTAAATAGGCATAAGCCTGGGGATGCTATGCTAGGGAAGTTATGAGGGTTTGGCCACCCGCTTCCCAAAATTTGATGATATTATGATACCTTGCCCAAAGAGAGGCTAAAAGTTGGGTGGGGTAATTATGGAAAGGCCCCACTATGAAAGTCCTGTCTCCCCATACGGGTAGTGACACAATATTTTCCACCGTGGTATCACTGGTGAATAGGATAGTTATTCAAGCACTCTAGTATAGATCAAAGTGCAGCATGGTAGTCCTTGACTATTTTGCATTATGATGCATGGCATAGTGAGATGCCAATACCATTGTAATGGTGAGGTATTTTCCCAGCAAAAGTCTGGATGATTTATCAACTCAGTATATCTAAGTATGATTATTAATGTTTGAGATATTAAATATTTTTCATGCTTTTTGACCATATATATATATACATACGATATAGTGGTGAGTGGTTTAGAATTATCATAGAAGATGTTACATGATAAATTATATGATAGAATGATCATATATGGTATGGTTCATGAAAATTGAATTGTGTAATTCATATGGAATATGATGATTATGAATACTGTAGTTTTGAATTATACAATTCCATATGTTCTTGATTCCCCTACCAAGCATAGCTTGCTAAGATATTATAAATATTTGAATGTTTACAATATCTCACATATAAAAAGAAAAGAATGGAGGGATGCGAGATGGGAAGATGAAGACCATACTATTGTGGAAAGGATTGGATTGTATTTTGATTTATGTATTTTGGACATAAGATGTAATAAAGGGACTGTGTATGTGAACCACTAGATTGATCCTAGAATTTTAATAAAATGAGTTTCTTTGGAAACATATATTGTATACAAAATTATGTATGTATATGTGAGTGAAATGTGCCATTTGGGTTTTCTAAAAAGAATTTCAAAGAAAATATTTCTGCTGCTTAAGTTTTCAAAATTTTTGCAAAATTGGTCAACCACCATTTGAAAATAAATAACAAAAATTTATTTCAAAAACCCGGTTGCCACATTATTACCCTAGGTAGCCACTATTTTACTAAGATTTTGAGACCAAAATAGAGACTAAGTTTGGGCACAAACCACTACTGTGAACTCCTCTATTTTTGCATTGTTTTTAAAACAAAATGGATGCCCAAAAATGATTGCAAACTCTACATGTAAACTCTTCCATTTGCTAGAGTTTTGGGGAGCAAAATAAAGGTTGAGATAGAGCCATTATCTATTAATGGTTTCACCTCTGTTTGCTATAGTTTTGGGGTGCACAATAGACGCTAAGAGGATTCTTATGTGCTACCTTGTTAGCTCCTTATTCCTACTAATATTTATGACTAAAAAAGATGATCATATCTGATAGCTACTTTACTATTACCACATATAATTTTATTCCTATTTTGAAGGGAGTTATAGGCTTGCTAATGATAGTTTTTCACACCTATTATATGTTTGACTTAGCCATGGTCTTTGACCAAAATCAAGTGCTTGCTAGTCTATTGTTTTGCTATTGCTTAGGAAGAAACATATGCTTAAACATTAATAGCATCTAAGCCTTTAATCACTATTATTTAGTCAAAGTTTTGGTAGGAAATTGGAAGACTATAGGATTGGTTTCTTACCTTTATTGCCACATTGATTTTGGCTACTATTTTGAGTTAAATCGGAGGTCTACTACCTCTAGTTTTCAACATCAGTAAGTCCCATTAATTTGCTCTCATTTTGTATGGTGTTTTGAGCATTTCAATGATTAGTTTCTCTATTTATATGCACCTCAGTTTTGACATGAAATAGGGGACTGCTATGATTGAAAGCTCATACCTGTCAGCACCCTTGTAAGTTACTATTTTAGCTTATAAATTCAATCCTATTATTACTAACCTTCCTATCTAATATGCATCCCAAAACGTGGCCAACCATGATTGATTTCACACAATTGTTATCACCTTTGTTTTGAGTATGAACTAACTATCATGGTTGAATTGCTACACCTGTAAGCACTATAGTTTACCATAGATTTTGATTGAAGTTTGAGGCATATTATATCACCTTTGATTCATTATAGTTCTAGCTGAGAAAAGTGATTTATGTTATGATCATTGATCATCTATGTTCACTACTCTAACTATCATGGTTTTAACATGCATTTAGAAATTTGCTACTATTGATTTCCAAGCCTGTTATAGCCTATGATTGGTCATGATAAGATTTTGAGCATATGATTAGGACAAGTAAGCTATCTACTATTTCTAGCCAATACATTTGTTATGAAATGATTGTAGTCATTGATCTTCAAAAATGTGCTATTAGTAATCTCAATCTATTACCTTTGTTTTTCTATTGTTTTAAAGACTTGAAAAACTAGATATGCTATTATTTTCAATGAGATTTTAATGGTAAAAAGAGTGTCTTTGGACGTAAGTGAATCAAATTATCATTGTTTTGAAATGAGCTTCAAAATGGGTTTTGTTATTGATTTTAGCTCTAGAGTGAGTTGGAATGTGTTTTCATATTGTTGGCTTGAAAAAGAGCCAATGGGCACTATACTAAGATGTTGTATGAGTTGGCCTCTCGGCCTTTAACTACTATGAGTGGATGGTATCCAATGCTAAGAGTGGCATCTTCTTGTTTAGGATTCATGGCCCATTTCAAGATGTGTTGTGGCCTCCATGAAGCTACAAATAGAGTCCATCCATGAGATACTAGGGGGCACTTGTGATAGCACAACTAGAATGAGCGTAGGTGTTTCATGTTTTCATATTCCTTCAGAGTTGTACTATAAATCGATAGATGATATCAAGGAGTTCCATAAGTACTTGAGTTTATTGATAGACAAGACAACAGGAGTTTGGTAAAGCTCCATGGGCACTGGAGTGTACCTTGTTGTTTATTTTATATCAATATTTTGATATATGTTTTTTCATCATGTTATACTTAAATTGTTCAAATGATATATGCTCTATAGGTAGAATTGATTATTGTGTGTTGATGCATGTGGGTGTCAGTGCGTTGCATGATATTACTAGGCAGCTAATCATTTGATTTACCTGCATTTATGAAAAATGCTTTTGGAACACTTGAGCTTACATGTTGTATGCCATAGTTTTGAATTTGTGGTTTGGTTTTTCCTATTAAGTATATCTCCATATAATCAACCTACCAAAACATTGCAGATATATGAGTAATAGTTAAGGCAGAGAGTTAGGCGTGAACTAAGTCTAGAGCCATTTGGCCTAGTTCAAAGTAAGAACCAGTTGTAGTGAGAAGTCATGTTCTTTTGATTTATTTTCTCCATTGATGTAAAAACACTTAGATAATAACATATTTGAGTAACTCTATTATGATTATTTATTTGTAGTTAATCGGTATGTAAATGGTTGAGCTGACAATGTTTTTAAAATTGATGTATGGTTTGATTACATCATGAGTTGATTTTTATGAATGAATTTGGCTCTCAGGTGTCTTAGAAACATATTTTGGGAAGAAAACAATTTTTGGACAAGAAATTTTTAAACAAGGAATTCCAAACTTTGGGAAAAATATTTATTCTTTCAAAATATTGTTCTATAAAACCTAGGGCATCATATACATCTAATTTTATTCTTTCCTTTAATTCTTTATCTCTAAGGTGCCAGACTTAAAATTTGAATTCCAATACTCAAATTTCAAATCATCTCTCCAATCCTACTCCAAATTCATCTTGTACAAAGTCCATCTTAATTTGCACTAGTTAGGCAACATTCTCCTTCTAATCCACAATTACCTTGTTTTGATACCTTAATTTCCTCTTAATCTAATTTAAATTCATCTTCAAATTTTTAAAATTTGAACTCAAACATCAAATTTTCAAATTCGTGTCCAAACATTATTTTGAAAATTTCAGCAATACCAAATTTATCTAATCCTATTCGAAGTCAAGGTCAAAAGATTTTATATTCATACTTATCATTATCACCATCACCCCTAGCTTCAATCTCTCTCTAATTTCAACCAACCCACCAAATCCACACCATGATCTCATGGTTACTAATCAAATAATTCTAACCTCTAGCCCAAATGGCTTAGATTTATTTGTAGACCTATAAAACTCCATTTTAGATGGCCAACCTCCAACTCCTAAATAATGCACTTATCAAATGATTTTGCACCATATGATAAGATTTGTGGTCCTTATCCAAAATTTTCTATCAAGTAGCCCTTATGATGTGCATTTCCTAGCATGCACTCCAATCTAAATAAGCCAACTTGCTGAAGCTAGCAAATACTTTGAGTAGTGTGATGCAATGGTGGCTGAAATCAATTGCTTATTTAGAGTGAATCATGGACTTTAGTTCCCCATACGAAATATATGAATCTTGTAGATAGTAACTAAATTTTTGTCTCAAATTGAATGTAGATGGCACTACCAACAAATACAAAGCTCAATTTGTAGCCAAGGGCTACAATTAATTAATAGCATGGAGTAGATTATACTAACACAATTAGCCAAGACTATCTTGTTGTCAAGGGCATGGACATATGAATTGTTCTTGGTAAGTGTTTAATTTTGGCTAGAAGACCCATACTTTAGCATTCAATTAGATCATCTAACCATTCAAAAGTGCAAAATTTAGCTCAAATTGACCATCCAAACTTTAATTTTTCAAAATTAATGGTTAGATAATCATTAGAGCTTATTAAATGATTAATGTGAGGTTTAGATGATTCTAATTTAGTCTTTTATTTTGCAAATTAACTAAAAGAGGGTTGGATTGATCAGATCTAATTTCAACGGTGCAGATCAAGTGGAGATCAATAAGGCAGGAGTCCTAATTGGAAGAGGAGTTGTAAAGGGAAGGGGTGTTTCCTAATAGGATTCTACCTCTTCAATGAAGGAGGTGGAGAAAATTAAGGAAGTACAAGGATTATAAAGAGGGAGAACATATGGAGTTGGAGGAGTTTTGTTTTTTAGTTGTTTTGCTTTCCCTAATTGCATTCCTTTCTCATTTGTGCAACTTCCTCTACCCAGTTTCTTTTAGAGTTTTCCTGGTTTACTATCACTCTTTCACGTTACAAACTTTTCCCTCTTAACACATCAATTCCAGCCTACCCTTTTCTTCTTTTGTTGTTGTTCAATGCACCACCCAGTCCAGCTTTTCTCCACCGTCTTCACCCTTGTGTCCATTCATCATCACTACCCAAAGTTTTTACTTTCTCATCTCAACTTGATGTCTAGAAGCCTGGATGTCGTCTTTCTTAGACATCCAGAAGCAGACGACATCTAGAAGTCAGGAGTCCTTTTCAGCACGTTCTTCTCCTCTACCTCCCATCGTCTTCCACTCTTCCCCGACTTCACCACTACCCTGCATCCATCGCAAACCCATATCTTTTTCTCTTCACTTCATCCTTTGTTTCTCATCATTTCTCCAGCCATCTCTTTTTCACTATCTCTCCCGTACCCTTTCTTATTTGCCTCCTCTGTTTCAACCGAACAAGATGACACCCTTTTCTAGGCGTCGTTGTTTCTCTTCTCTCTCATCTGATGAGCACAACAATGGTAAAGATTTCTCTCTTCACAGCCACACCTCTCCACCAGAACTGGGGTCCCTTGGTTGGCACGACAGGACAGACCAGATCTCCACTAGCTTCCTCATCACCTCAGCCAAGGCGACGTCTATAATCGCACCTAGGCAACTCCCCACGCCGTCCATCTTCATCGGTTAGGATGAAGCCCCAGTCTAGATCAAGTTCAGCTCTACTCTAGACAAGCCATACATCTTCTCCCGCTGGCAACCCATCTTCTCTGGCCAAAGTCATCTTCTTTGACGCTCTCCTCTAGTTTTACAGGAGTTTTAAGAGAGTTTTGGGCAAAATTTCAAAATTGCCCTGCAAGATTAATTCAAATTCCATTTCACGTCCTGATACTACGCTTATTCGCGTTTATGTTATTCCATTCTGAGTTATTCGTGTTTTGTGCTTACTGTTTAACAATTAACGGTACTTGTGTAACCATGGATAATCTTTAAATTCTTGTTTATTTTAATTTTGAATTTTAATAAAAAAAATTTGGCTTATTTTTAGGATCATTTCTAGTGTAATTACTGTCCTTGATCTTCATTTTGGATTCTAAAAATAGATATAAGCCGTTAAATCTTAATTTCTTTAATTAGATTAGATCTCTATCAATTTGAAGAATTTGACAAATTCCTTCATTAGATAACTAATCCAAGACATGTTGAATATAGTGATAGAGGTTGATCAAAGTTTTGGATACCCAAAGTGAAGAAATTGGATAGTACTTAAGCTAGGGAATTAGATTTTCTTAATTTTTCTAGTTTTAGTTTTAATTAGGGTGTTTTTGTTTTTGTTTTTTTCTGTTCTTCCTAGAGTTAGACTTTTGAAAATTCACTGTCAAACAAAATATGAAGTCTAAAATTTTTTGTTAAATTTTGTCCATTAAATTTGAATTTTAAATAATTAAATTTTATTAGAAACTCCAAATTTCTAAAGCACGTCCCTGTGGTATCGACCCATATTTGCATAGTTATACTGCAATAGCTTGTGCACTTGTAGAAAACATCAACAGTTCTCTTAATTGCTACTACCAATAACTAGCCATTTTGACAATTAGAAGTGAGGAATGCCTTTCTACTTGGTGATCAAGTAGAAGAGGTTTACATGACTCAACCACCAAGCTTCATCGATGAAGCACATCCAAACTATGGCTGCAAATTACACAAACTATGTATGCCCACAAGGAAGCTCCTTGGGCTTGGTTTTCAAAACAAAGTTCTCAATTTCTTCTTCTTGGATTCATGGGCTCACGAACAAATGATTTGTTACTTATATATAAAAACCATGGCCATGTACTCTATCTTTTGCTTTATGTCAATGACATGATCCTTATAGGTAGTAATTCTCATGCTATTCAATATCTCATCAAGGCCCTTCAACACTATTTTGGACTCAAATATCTTGATGTGAATTGCATTATTTTCATGGAATGAAAGTTCATAAGCAATCCAATGCCATTCTATTATTATAGAGCAAATATATTGAGGATGTTTTAGCTCGAGCCAATATCAGTATACTCAAGCCTCTCTCCCCGCAATGTCTAGAACTATAAAACTTGCTAAACACTTGCAAAAGTGAATAAGAATGATGGAGTAGGATCATGTCATCAACATCTCCAGCCATGCCTCCCACTTTAGAGCCCTCTAACATAGGCTTACCACCTCCAAAACATATGCATATTTGAAGAGTTCCTCTAAGATACCTCATGATCCACTTTACTATTGTATATTGTTCTTTGCCACCATTTGTAAGATACCTATTAACAATGATAATCACATGTGTGAAATTGGCTTTGTACACACCATGGCATGCATCAAACACCCTACAACTAAATCCTAGGGAATTTGCTTCATGTCTTCATTTTCTTCAGCATCTAAAGGACAATTCCCTAGCTAGTGGAGTACTGTGATGATTCAAGCTTTTCTTCTATATAAATATATTTTTGTACATCTTATCATAAAAAGGCAAGTTGCTTGAGTGGTCTTAAAGGCAACATATTATGTTTGAGGCTAAGAGTTCAAGTCTTCATTTGCATCGTAAGTAGTTATTTTGTTTTGAATCTTTCTAGCAACCATTCACCTTAAACTTGGATGTCCTCGATTGAATGACAACTCAAGGGACATCTATAAGGTGGAAAAAAAGGTGTTTTCCACAAGGTGAAAACCAAAGAGGTGCAATGTTAAGGAGGCCATGTGGGAAGCATGTGTACCAATTACTCTTGAAGCCATTTATAAGGCATTGCAGGGGACGGAGATTGAAAGATCATTTTTCTCTCCCATATGAGAAAAGAAAGCAAAAGAGAAGATAGAAAGGAATGAGAGAAGAAGGAAGAAAAGGGTAGAGAAATTATGCAAATGTACGATTCCTTTTCAAATATATTACAAGCAAAAGAGAATTACTAAGGTGGAAACTCATTTTGATGTGGAGACTGCAAAACTAGTTCATGGTTTTCCTTTTTGAAAACAAAAACTCCAAATGTTTAATATATGGATTTTGGAATGATTGATATCTATGAATCAATTGATTGTTATTGGTTGTACTTTAGATTCTATGTTTGAAAAAGAAGTATATGCCCATTCTCTAGATTATATGAGCAAATTTTGATAAGTGTTTAATTTTGCAAAAAAAAAAGAAAAAAAAGAACACCCAATTAGTACCCATGCATTACAACTTATAGCGATAAATTAGAGTTTTTAGACCAAAATTCATAACACATGGATTTTGATCTAATAACCCAAAACTTTGTTATTTCATAAGTCCAAAAGCTAGTCCAAGGTAAGTGTGTGATTAATCATATTTTTCTAGCATTTCATTAGAAATTTCCACTTTTTGTAAGAAGTAAGATGGTGATCCAATGACCTAGATTGATCGAGATGGAATTGAAGATCAAGATCAAAAGATCAAGTCAAAGCCTCAAAATCATCACTTCAACATAAAACAAAGGTCACGATCATATTGTGGACTAGTAATGGATGTGATTAAAGGAGCTAAAGATGGCCAAAGTGGGACTATGAATTAAGCCTTGCATTCTCACCACCTTTGCATGTAAGCCACTTAAGCCATATAAGTCATGAAAGGAGGCGACAAGCTAAGGAATTCAAGCCAATCTAGCCAAGGGTTGAATCCAAGAAAACAAGGCAAGGAAACCTCTTAAGCAAGCCATGAGCTTAGCCAATGGAACCTTCAAAGTGAGCCATCTAAGCTATCAAGCTAAGCTCAATAGAAGGCTAGGATTGGAGGAGATTCAATATAGTTATCCATGAGTTATTTTGAAGATAATTAAGGGAAAATCTATTAGAATATGATGGCATGTGGACCAATGGGATAAGACCAACTAATTTTTAGAGTTTTCTCACTTTTCCCCACTTTTTCCTTAATTTCCACCTCACTCTTAAAATGCACTACGAATTTCCAAAACTCTCACTCATTCCACCTCTTAAAAAACTGCCAAACCAACCAAATTTATCTACCTAACACATCCCACCTCTTCCCTAACCTATCCCCACCAACTTTCCTAAAAATCCACACTTTTAATGATTTTGGAAGGGGGGAGATGCCCCTTCCTAAAATAATGGCATCTCCCACGTACCTCCCTTCTTAAGACAGCCAACTACTTCCCCACTTTCCTATTTTGTGTTCATCATTTCCCCCTATCCTAGGCCTTCGATTTAACCCTATTTAATCCCCACCACACCTTAGTACTAGGTTTCCCTAGGAAAGATAGGAAAAATCTTATTAGACCAGCCCAAAATCCAAGCAAAGACCACTCTTTCACCATAGGAAAAGGATGCCTCCACCATAGGAAGGAGATGCACACTTCCTTCCAGCTCATTTGTTTCCTTTTGCTTGTTGTTTTGTGAAGTCTTTGGATGCTGGCACTTCCTTCCAAGGTTTATGCTTCTTTCTCAAGTGTTCAACCTAAGATTTGTGGGGTTTTGATTCATCTTTGAAGGTTGGTTAGCCTTTGCTGGAATTTCTTTCTTTTCATGTTAGTTTGCCTTTCTTTCTTTCTTTTGTCTTTCCTTTCTTTTGAACAATATTCAAGGCTGGTTTCCCTTGGAGTGACACCCAAAGGAAGTCATCTTGAATCAAGTTTTGTTCTTTATATTTTATTTCATTTAAAATTTCTTTTAACCCTCTTGATTTTCCAGCTTTGGTTGTTTATGTTCCATTGAATTGTTGTCTTAGTTTTCCATAGGATTCTCCCTTGATTTCAAGCATACTTGTTCATGAGTTAACCCCTTGATTTTCCAGCTTTGGTTGTTTACGTTCCATTGAATTGTTGCCTTAGTTTTCCATAGGATTCTCCCTTGATTTCAAGCATACTTGTTGATGAGTTAATGATGAAATAATTAAAGAAGAATTTGTCTTGTAATTAAGGATTGATTGGGATTAAGTGAACATCATTATAATAGCATTTAAGTTTTAGACTTGGACTATATGTATGGAGTGTTATGTTGACGACTTTTTGGATGTGATTTAGTGAAGTTAGTTGGAAATTTCAATCCATGTTTATGTCCAGTACTAAATTAACTTTGTTCTTGAATTTTTAAATGCATGAGAAGTGATTAATTTCATGTTTTACATGTTATAGTCATTGAATGTTTCAATTACCTTACGACTAGAATTTCTTTGCACGAATGGTGTATGTTAATTTTCAGCATAATATAATCATGTTCAATTGATGTTTCAAGGTCCCTATTAGATTTTTAGATAGCTTAGTTAATGTTAGGAATAGGTGCCATACTTAGGTTTCTAAAGTAGTTGATTAAATCCACTCCTATCCAATAAATCATGCACACCATTCCATGGTTACATGTATGTTAATTGGGTAGTTCTCCTTTCATTGTTGTTAGTGATTGCTTTCATTTATTTTTCTAGTTTGGTTGTAGTTCAATTCCATTTTTTTGTATCTTAGAGAGATGGAAAGTAATCAAATTTGTCATACTTGTTAAAATTGTTGATTTGGTAGCTTACTTTTCTTACTTTTGCATGATTAGGAAAGTAATTTGTTGAAGTATGTTTCCATTATATTAGTTGTTAATTTTATGTTGATGAAAGTTGCTAAATTGCATTTTAAGAAAGTTGTTAATTAGGAAAATTATAAAATTAGAAGTTCTTAATTTAGGAAAGTTTCAATTTTAGAAAGTGCATGTTTTAGGAAAGTTTCCCATTTAGCATGTTTCTTGTTTTTTCTTAGTTTCCACTTTCATATGTTAATTTCCATTCTTAATTTGGGAAAAAAATCACTTGAATTTTCACTAGGTGGATAGTTTAAATTAGGGACCACTAGCATCACAATAGTTCATTTCTCATGGGATCAACCTCACTAGCGTACTTTATTGCAAATGATTCATATGCTTGCGAGTTTATTTGAAACAATAACTAGCTTTTGGTTCTATTGCCGAGGAGTTGCAACAATTTGTGTAGTGTTCCATACTTTAGGTTATTTTCCTCTAGTCTAGGTTTATGGTGCATTAGATTAGGGTTTTTGCATAATTTTTGCATTTGTTACTATTTTCCACATATTAACTATATTTCTCTAATTTTTGTGCAAGGGAAATTTGCAAAGGAGTGGTGGTGATCCTATGGGCCATGACTTTTTCAAGTGTTTATGCATTAATGGAGAAGCAAAGTGGGAAAGGCTTCAAGGTATTAGCCAGAAGGAAACCCTCCCCTATAGGGGAGATAGACAGATTTGGTGTTCTCCAAAAAAAGCTTAAGTCAATCGTCAAATTAGGTTTTATTTCTTTCATAGATTAGGACTGGGTGAAACTTATAGTGAGGCCCATTGTAAATTTCAATTTTTTATTATTTAATTTTAAATAGTTGTAATAATATAGGACAAGTGTGGGGTATGGTGGCCCACACTTGATCATCATCGGACCCCTCACTATGAGTATCTCTCACTCAATTTTTAGGATAATTTGCATTTAGTACAATTTACATTTGGATGTTAGTATAATTCACATAGATTAGGATCATTCATTGATAATTGTTGCTTTTTTACTTAGGATTGTTGCAATAAAGCACTTATCTAACCTTGGTTGTATAACATATAGGTTGCATTAGTTTGCTTTTGTATTGCATCGCATATTTATAGCTTTATGGTGGAATGGAATTTATGATAGTGAGGGCCCCATGTGACAACTTGGGTTTTTGTAACATATTTTGTAATATAATTTTCAAAGGTAGGGCCCTTAATGGTAAATTTTTTTTGCAAACAATACAGCAAAAATTCTTTTCTTTTAAATTCATTTGTAACAAAACCCAAGTCTCACCCCAAGGTACATAATACACATAGACATTTTGTATAAAATAAATTTTATTGAATACCAGGAATCATCTAGTAGTTCTCTCTTACACAGCCCCTGTATTATAATTACAAACCAATGTCCAAATTACACAATCCAAATTTCAAACCTCACCTTACATTAAAAACTCTCAATACAATACAATGCTCTCAAATAAAAATACATGTCTTCATGGGACATACCCTGATTGATTATTCTCTTCAAGTCTTCTACTGTCTTAAGCTCCTAATTCTCCTTTTCTATTTTTGAAATATTGTAAACATTCAAACATTTATAATATCTTAGCAAGCTATGCTTGGTAGGGGATACAAAAATATACTACTTCACTAATATAAGAATACATACCTCAGTCATTATTCTGTCATGGGTATCTACTCATGAGTTATCTCAACATAGAGTATATACATTATTTACGTAGTACAGGATATATTCTTTAAAATAGTGAAAATTTCTCAAAACTTGTTCCTTCCCCTGGCTACACTTCCACTTAGGGGATCAATATTCAGCCAATTCTCATACAAGGATTTTCTTTCCAAGAACTCATGTAGTGGCATTTCATCATGCCATGGCATTACACTATGCCTATCATATGTGCATCATAATGCAAAATACTCAAGGATTACTATGCTACAGTCTAAATCTGCATAGCATGCCCAGATAACTGCATAATAATCCACTGATACCAACTGTGAAAATAATAAAATCCATGTCCGCATGGGGAGGACCATGGCTATCACAGTTGCGGCCTTCCCATGATTGCCCCACCCAACATTTAGCCTCTCTTTGGGCATGGTATCTATCATATAAGTTTCAAGAAGCGGGTGGCCAAACCCACATAACTTTGCTAGCATACATCTCCAGTCTTAGGGCTGTGTAAAATAAAATCACAAGCCACCATGCTTATATGTAAAATACATTGTGCATATTAGATGATGTGTATGTTTAACTAAGGCTAGAATATTTTCTATGCCCTATTCTTAGGGTTTCCTTAGCCTACACATCTCATTACTTTCACCTCATTTGATTAGATCATTAGATTGGATCAGTTGAATTGGATCATGTGGTTGGTTCACTGAGTTGAATCATGTGATTGGATCATTATTATGCTAAGGTACCAAGTATACTTATATCATGAAGGTTTATAATTCCAGATAGAAGATCATGTCTGTATACACATGAATCCTTAATACATTCTTATACATCCACCTACCTCAAAGTGGTATCATGGTCTTGATTCATACATCTTAAGTCATATTCACTCCATATTCCATCATGGTCTTGATTTATACATCTATCAAACCATACGTATAAAGTTATTCCTTTATACAAGTATTCTTTCTACATGTATTTGGGTTATCCTATGAGGGATGCCCTAACTTTTCTTGAATGATAAATGATCAAGCTTTCAAACCTTCTAAGTTCACAATCTACACTACAAGTAAAATCATAGAACAATACTACAATCTACATTATATTTCTTTTCTTTTTGTTTGTGATCCTTCAAGATCTCTCTTGAATTTTGTTTGATCTTCCTTATCTTATTTATAATTTTTATTAAGATTATATAATTTACTAACCTTTTATACTCTTATTATTATTACTCAACCAGTTAATATTTTATTGGTTAAGGATAGCTTATTCCATCCTAAGTCTAGACAGTTCCTTTCATGTCAAATTGGCTAAGGCTTACTAGCTGAATGGTTGGACACAAAGTAGTTATTTCAATCCTCATGTAAGGAGGCATATAGACCTCACAAACATTAACGAAAGGTAGGGGAAGAGCAAGGCTCTATTAGAGAAGCCCCTTAACCACCATGTTCATCATTCATTAGTGGGACCTTAGCTCAACCTTTCATAAGGTAGCTATGAGCATTTCAACCCTAAGTACTCTTTCTAATTGATTTTAATTAAATCCATGAACATTAAGATGTCATTCATGGAGTTTCATTATTCTTCTAATTTGGGCCAAGGAAATGATATTCCTTATATTATCCTACTAACTATAGCTCTTACTATCATTAAGTCCATGTCATTCATTCCATGTAAATGTTCTTCAACTCTAATTTTCATTTAATTACATTTTCAATATAATTTTTATAACATAAACATTAAAGCATAAATAAATAAATCTATAATTAAATCTACTAAGCAATAAATGACAATTATAATAACATTTAATAATTCAAATGAAAATCTAACATGCCGTAACTATTCATCATGATCCAACGGTCATAGTTGATTTCTATCCCTTTTAGGATTTAGGATTTAGATCTTGATCTTTTCATTTTCCTTTAGATCTAATATATCTTCTTAATGTGATTTCATTATTAGATCATTGATGCATCTCATCAAATGATCTGATCCTTCTTGATCCAACCGATCAAGAAGATCTTAAGCCCTTTTATCCAATTTAAGGGCATAGATCTTAATCTATCCCAAATCATCATCATCAAGTCTACCAATCTATATCTTCAACTAAATACGTCCATACTGTCCAATCATCCTTGATCAAAGAGATTACCATTCATTTTTATGGATCTTACAATTTTTAAGGTAGATCTCTTAATTAAGCATAGATCAATCACTTATAACAATTGATTCCATGTTTTAAAATTACAAGATCATCAGTGGATTAGAATTATAGAGATTGATCATTCCAAATTTCACTAATCATAAGAGTTAGTAATACTTTTCTTTATTAACAGAATTTTACATGTATCAAAACATAAATTTTCTAAGTTCAGTAGGTTCTACTCATCAAGAGGAATCCAACCCAACTTTTCGATCTCAATTTGGAGCTAAATTGAGATCAGAATTGGGATTTTAAGATTTTAGCCCTTTTAAGGGCTGAAATTTGTTCTTACTTTTTTGTTTATTTACTTGATCTAGAAACCCATAAATTTTACTGTGATCATGGTCCCTAAGATTTTGGGACCTCCTGAACCCATCCATTAGTTTTGATCTCTATTTTAAGATCATCTAGATCACGATCCAATACTATTGGAATGAATTTTAGTAATTTTTACAATTAACTTCAATTAAAAGAAAAAATATTATGAGTTCAATAACTTATACAAGTGACATGGAATCTATTGAAACTTTTTGATCTAAAATTAGAGCTAAATTGAGCTCTTAATTGAAAAAATAAGGTTTCAGTTCAAAATTGGACGGCTCAGAATCTAGGCTTACAGGAGCGTAAATGACCAGCAACCCACACCCTTTACCACCTATTATAGGTGGTCAGATGGAGGTGATTGGCTATAGGCAAGATGGTCCAAATCTAGATTGTCGGATCACCCACTGCCAGATCTCCTCCATCCTTAACATCCAATTGCTCAGATTTCATCTCTTGGGGTGTTTGGGCCCTAGGAATCCATCCAATGACTCAGAAGTTTCATCTGAGTTGTCCAAGAAGGTGAATCAGGGCTGATCATCGGTACTGGTTCACTGGTGAAGATCACTAGAGAAACAATTTTGATGAGCCGAAAACTCAAAACCAACTTAGGAAAAATGAAGAGGGGATGAGATCCACCTACTTGGTGTGTCCAAAGTCCAAAAACATGGCTAGAAAATAAGAAAATCCACACCTGACATATAGGTCACTGGAGCTACTATTTTCCAGTGATTTGGCCGATGAATTCTCCAATGATCGATGTAAAATGATAGGGCTTTTATGTATTTTGATGTGCTCAACCTTTCTAACGAAGTCGATTAAGGATTCAATGGTTCATAAGGAACAACTAATTGAAAAACCGTAGCAGGATGAAAACCTTATTCGTCGGGGATGATGCTTCTATGGACGCCCGGATGGTTCAGGGGGAATATTCGCCTGGGTGTGTCTGTGGACGCACTAACAAAAGGAAATAAATAGGGAGAAGGAAGGAACAAAAGAGAGAGAAGGGAGAGGAGTTTTTAGTTGAAATTTTGGTGGAAGCTAGGGAATTTTGTGATGAATTTTATGAACATTTTTGGGGATTTTTTTTGGAGGTATTTATAGGCATTTGTGGAATTTTTCATGATTATATGTAATTATCATGTTTCATTTCTTTTTATTATTAAATGGTCATTGGATTCCCTCTACCACCTCCTTCTCCACTAGTAGGTGGAAGTGGTTTGACTCATGATTTTATATTTTTTGGTCATTGGATTCCTTTGTGGTCCCCTTGTGGGCCCCACAGAGGTGTGAAAGGACCATTTTGTCCCTTTTAATTCCAAAATTGGAGAAAAATAGGGTTTCTTGCCATGAACTTAGAATTGAGCGTACTTAGTGGCGTTGGAACCGTATTTCTGAGTACATTCTAAATTTTATTTTCTTAGGTCTTGGTTATGAATAAAATTACTATTTTACGCTTTTATTCATAAAAATGTAGAGAAATAAGGATTATTCATTCAAACTCAGAATTTGTCTTACTTACAGTCATTTTGAATGGTTCGTCGAGTATATTTTCAATTATACATCTCTTATATCTTGATTCTAATTCTATGAGAAGTTCATTTTTAATAACCCTAATATTTCAGCCTAATCTTTCTTAAAATTTTCAATTTCATTATTTATTCAATCTCTTTACAAAAGTTAGGGGTGTTACACCCCACAAGAACCCTTATAAGATAAGGACTGGATTTCATCACCAGCTTCTTAGCCCACTTGGGAATCAATCAACATCCTTGTATACCGTAATCCTAACCCTTGAATTTAAATTTAATATCAAGTAGAAAGAGACTTAAGGTATCGAGCTTATAAGACCCTTTTAGAAGGACGCAATCTATTGTTACTCCAATAGCTTCTAAGCACAATGGTTATAGTAGGTGTCTTAAGATTCAAGTGATTTTTTCATGCCTTCTATTGACGTTAGTTGAGGTCTAAATGCCTCCCAACATGAGGATTATATGAACCACTTTTAAGTAGAACCTAACTAGTAAGTAGTAGTAAAATCTGGAGAAAAAGGAGTTGTTTAGATCTAAGTTTAAAAAGCTACCACTGATATACTAAGCAAAGATATCAAAACACTGCTCGATTAGTAATTATTAGGATTTGATCGAGCATCACGTAGAGTTAGAGTCAGCATTTAGATTAGGGCATTTAGTATAGGATAGTTTATGCAAGGGCATTGATCTCAGAACCCAGAGCTAACTCCTTTCAACCCAGATATTCAACGCAACCTAAGACAAGTGGAAAGAAACCAAGTTCCTATCCCCATGGCTAAACCATTAGCAAAGTCGAGCGTAAGGCCAAGATTTCTATGCACCACTACAACTCAACACCCCATCCACCATATCTTTACCTCCTACAAATGTAGACAACTAAGACCCCTACCTATATATTAAGGAGTTCCTTGATATTTGCACCACATTTAGGTTCCAAAAATTTTCAAACGATTCTATTAGGCTTAGGCTATTCCTGTTCTCTCTTAAGGACAAAGCTCTATCATGGCTTAATTCCTTGGAGGTAGGTTCCATAAATGCATGAGACCAATTATCTACAAAGTTTTTGAACAAGTTCTTCCTTGTTCACAAAAAAAATGTCCTATGTTGTGAAATTATTAATTTCTAGCAAAGGGATGATGAACGATACTACAAATTTTGGGAAAGGTGGAATGAACTGCTACAGAAATGCCGACATCATGGATTTGAAAAATGGCAGCAAGTTCAATACTTCTATGAGGCATTGATGCCTCAAAATAGAAAAATGATAGATGCAAGGAGTGGAGGGAACCTCATGCTAAAAGATGAGAGTGAGGCTTGGGAGTTCTTTTAGACTGTAGCAGATAATTCCCAACAATGGAATTATTCAAATAGAAGAGAGAGAAACAACTAGCCCGCCAAGAGAGGAGGTCTCTATGAGATAGGTGTGCATATTGATCTATCGCATAAACTCAATTCTGTAATAGCATGATTGGACAATCCAATAGTAGAGAAGATAAACTTGAAACTATGTTTCAATTCTTTTTGGCTACCTCATCCCTTAACCTCCATAGGAGGCTTATGCTATATGTTCTAGCTCATCCCATATAACCATGCGTTGTCCATCAAATAGAGTGCTGAACAACTATCTTGTTGACCAAGGGAATGCATTAAATGCATATTGCCAACCTAGCAACAACCTATAGTCTAAGACCTACAACCTTGGATTGGCTAGGCATCCCAACTTTTCATATTTGAAGAATAACTACCAAGGGGGACCATCTATGAACCCCCTTACCCAAAACTTTCTTCATAAAACTATAGTTCCCTAGTAGCCACTTGGCTTTCAACAACCTCATTAGCAGAAGAAACCATCTTTAGAGTAAAGCGCCCACATCATGCTTGAAACACTTTTAAAAGATAATGATGACACTAAAAAGGCCTTACACCAGCTGCAAAATGATAGTAGACATTCAACCAATTTCAACTCTCAATCCATAACCAAGTTGGATATGCAGGTAAGGCAATTGTTAACTGAACTACATAATAGAGGAAAGGGTCAGTTTCCTAGTCAACCCATTCCTAATCCGAAGGGCCAAATTGAGATAGGGTCAAGTTCTCAGAACCTTAACCCTCATGAGCTTGCCAAGTCTATAACCACCCTTAGGAGCGGTTGTCAGATTCATAACAAAGTAGGGCAAGCTAAGGAAACTACAAAGGAGAAAGAGGAAACCAAGACACAAAAGAAAGAGAAAAGACAAAAGAACCCTATAGTCCAGGCACCCTATGTGCCTAAAGCCCCTTTTCCTCAGTTACTTAATTGGGCTACAAAGGGAACAAACTTCAATGAATTAATGGAGATATTTAAACATGTCCAAATCAATATTTCATTGCTCAATGCAATTAAAGATATCCCTGCCTATGCCAAGTTCTTAAAAGAGCTCTGCACAAGAAAAAGAAGGATAAATATAAAAGAAAGCTTTCAACATTGACCAAGTAAGCTCTTTGATTCAACATATGACCTCATCGAAGTTTAGAGACCTAGGTGTCCTACTATTTCATGTGTTACTGAAGATCATATCATAGATAGGGCATTACTTCACCTAGGGGCGAGTGTTAACTTGTTTCCATACTTTGTCTATGAGTAACTAAGACTTGATGAGTTAAAACCAACCACTATCATGCTACAATTAGCTAATAGATCTATTAAGATACCCCGTGGTTTGGTTGAGGATGTCTTGATACATGTGGACCAATTCTATTACCCAGTTGACTTCATTTGACTAGACGCCCAACCTATATCTGATCTCGATAGTCAGATTCTAGTCATCCTTGGATGTCCATTCTTAGTAACATCCAATGCCATTATTAACTATAGAGATGGTGTAATGAAATTGTCATTTGGAAACATGAAAGTTAAGCTAAATGTCTTTAATATTGATCACCAACATTTAGACCTTGATGATTCTTGCAATGTCAATTTGATCGAGAGTCTAATTAATGACATTCATCCACCATTGTCCATCTTTGATCCACTAGACACTTGTCTCATGCACTTTAATGAGAATTTGATATAAACAAGTCTATTGAGGAGATAAACAACCTTTTAGAGGCTACTCAGATCGTGGATACCTTCAAGTGGGGTCCTCATGTGTAACCACTCCCACCTTCTAAATTTGTCCCCATACCCTTAATAGAGCAACTGCTATCTCTGAACCTAAAACCCTTGCTTGACAACTTGAAATATTCATACTTAGGCGCATATGAAACCTTACCTATGATAATAGCATCAGATTTAGATAATGAATAGGAGGGTAAGCTTTTAGATGTCCTTAAGGAACATAAAACTACTCTAGGGTGGACTATAGTAGACATAAAAGGGATTAGTCCAACTATCTGAATGCATAGGATACACCTAAAAGAAAAGGCAAAACCCTATAAAGAAACTCAAAGACAACTTAATCCCCACATGAAGGATGTATTAGAGATGAAGTCCTAAAGCTTCTAAATGTTGGCGTAATATTACCTATCTCTAACAACTTGGCTCAGCCCCGTTCAAGTTGTACTTAAGAAATCCAGGATCACGATGGTCAAAATGGAGGATAATGAGTTAGTACCTACCAACATGATCACTGGTTGAAGAGTTTGCATTGACTATCAAAAGTTGAGCACAATCATGAGGAAAGATCACTTTCCTCTACCCTTCATTGACCAAATGCCAGAGAGGTTAGCTAGACAAAGTTATTACTCTTTTCTAGATGGATATTCTAGTTGTAACCAGATTCCTATTGCATTAGAGGATTTGAAAAGACCACCTTCACCTACCCCTTTGGAACCTTTGCTTATCGACATATGCCTTTTGGGCTTTGTAATGCTCCAACTACATTTCAAAGGTGCATGTTGAGCATTTTCTCTCATATGTTAGAAAGGTTTCTTAAGGTGTTTTGGATGATTTCTTAGTATTTGGGTCATCATTTGATGAGCGCATGGACCACTTAAAGTTAGTTCTAGCAAGGTGTCAGGAGAAAAATCTTATTTTAAACTGGGAAAAGTGCAATTTTATCGTACAAAGTGGGATAGTTTTAGGCCACATAATATCACCCATTGGGATAGAAGTCGATAAGGAAAAAGTGGATTTAATAGCTAACCTTTCTCCACCAAGGATGGTGTAAGAAATTCGCTCCTTTTTAGGACATGCTAGCTTTTACAGATGCTTCATCAAGGATTTGAGAAAAATTGCCAAGGCCCTCGGTAATTTACTTACAAAGGAGGCCATTTATGACTTTGATGAGGACTGTAAGAAAGCATTTAAGAGACTCAAGGTCTAGTTGACTTCTGCATCCATTATCTGACCACTAGATTCGATTGCACCATTTGTGATTATGTGTGATGCGTCAGATTATGCCATTGGAGCTATTTTGGGGTAGCACATCAATAAACTTTCCCATGTAATATATTACATTAGTAAAACACTAAATGACACGCAACTCAATTATTCAACCATAGAGAAAGAGTTGTTAGTTGTAGTGTTTGCTTTGGATAAGTTTAGACCTTACTTGTTGAGGTTTAAAGTTATAGTATACTGGCATCATGTGGCTTTAAAGTACCTCCTTTCTAAAAAGAATGGCGAACCTAGGTTGATCCATTGAATACTATTGCTACACAAGTTTGACTTAGAAATTTGAGACAAGAAAGGTATTAAAAATGTTGTAGTAGATCACTTATCCAAACTACTAGTGGAGCATGCTATTGTTGTTTTAAATAAGCTCACAAGAACACAAGTCATTTGCAATATAGTACGTTAGTGAGATCGATCTCACAAAGAGTGACCTATTGTGATGCTAGTGGTCCCTACTTTAAACTATCCAGCCTAGCCATAATTCATGTGATTTTTTTTTAAAATTAATAATGTAAATTAAAATAAGAACTTGGAAACTAAGCAAAAGCAAGAAATGAAACTCAGCAAAAATAAGAAACATGCTAAATGGAAAACTTTCCTAAAGCATGTAATTTATAAAATTGAAACTTTCCTAAATTAAAAACTTCTACCTTTATGACTTTCCTAACTAACAACTTTCCTAAAATACAATTTAAAAATGTTTCTAAACTAACTTTCTTAAACATGAAATTAACAACTAATCTAATGGAAGCATACTTTAACAACTACTTTCCTAATCATGTAAAACTTAGAAAAGTAAGCAACTAAATAAACTATTTTAATAAGTATGAAAATTTTGATTACTCTTTGACTAATTAAGATGCAAAATAATGGAATCTAACTACAACCAAACTAGAAAAATAAATGAAAGCAATTACTAACAATAATGAAGGAACACTACCAAATTAACTTCCAAGTAACCATGGAATGGTATGCATGATTCATTGGATAGGAGTGGATTTAATCAACTAATTTGAAAACCTAAGCATGGCATCTATTCCTAACATTAACTAAGCAATCTAACAACTTAATTGGGATTTTGAAAAATCTAGTAAAAATATTGCATAGTTCTGAAAATTAACATACACCATTCATGCAAAGAAATTCCAACAGTAAGGTAATTGAAATATTCAATGAGTAGACCATGTAGAACATGAAATTAATTACTTCCAATGCATTCAAACATTCAAGAACATATTTAATTTACTGGTGGACATAAACATGATTTGAAAATTCTAACTAATCTCATTTGATGACATCCAAAAGTCATCAACATAACATTCCACACATGTAATACAAATCTGAAAATTAAAAGCTATTACAATGATGTTCACTTAATCTTAATCACTCCTCAATTACAAGCCAAATTAATCTTCAAAATTTGTAGCATTCACTCATGAACAAGTATGTTTGAAATCAAGTGAAAATCCTATGCAAAACTAATGCAAAAAACCATGGAATGTGAGCAACCAAAGCTGGAACATTTGAAGCTGACTTACCTTGGCTGTCACTCCAAGGGAAAACCAAACTTGAATCTTAGTTTAAAATCAAGGAAATCTAAAGGAGAATATGGCAAACTAACATGAAAAGAAGGAAATTCCAGCAAAGACTAACTAATCTTCAAAGATGAATTGAAACTCCAAAAATCCTAGGTTGAACACTTGAAGAAGAAGCATGAACCATGGAAGTTTGTGGAAGCACTAAAAGACATCATGAAACAACATGGAAAAGGAAGGAAGTGGGCATCTCTTTCCTATGAAGGAGATGTCCTTTTATTATATTGAAAGAGTGGTTAGTTTTTATTGGGTTTGGGGCTGGTTCTATAAGATTTTTTCTATCTTTCCTTGGGTAACCTAGTACTAAGGTGTGGTGGAGATTAAAGAGGTCCAAATTGAAGGGATAGGATGGGGTAAAAGGTTGGCAATCAAATAGGAAAGTGGGTGGAGCAAGTGAGCTATCTCAAGGTCGGAGGTAGGTGGGAAATGCCCCCTTTTTAGGAAGGGCATCTGGCCCCATAAAAAAAAACCTTGAAAGCCTATTTTTTAAGAAAGTGGGTGGGGATAGGTTAGGAAAGATATGGGATGTGTTAGGTGGAGAAATTTGGCTGGTTAGGAAGTTTCCTAAGAGGTGAAGTAAGAGTTTTGAAATTTGTAGTGCATCTTAAGGGTGAGGTGGAAATTCATGAAAAAGGGTGAAAAAGTGAGAAAAAATAAAAATTGGTTGCTAACTCTCTTGAATCTCCTCCAATTTAGCAACTTAACTTGATGGCTAACTTTGAAAGCTTTGTTGGCTAAGATTTATGGCTGGCTTAGGAAGCTTCCTTGGCTTGTTTTCTTAGCATCAACCCTTAGCTTGAGTGGCTTGTATGGTTTGGTTTGAATTCCTCAACTTGCCACCTTCTTTCATGGCTTATATGGTTAAGGTGGCATAAGTGGCTTCCATGCAAAGGTGGTGGAAATGCATGGCTGACTTCATGGGCCCACTTTGGAAATCTTAAGCTCCTTTATTTACATCTATTACTGGTCCACAAGATGATCTTGGCCTTTGGATTATGTTGAAGTGATGATTTTGAGGCTTTGACTCCATCTTTTAATCTTGATCTTCAATTTCATCTCGATTGATCTTGGCTATTTGATCACCTTCTTGCTTCCTACAAAAAGTAAAAAATAAATCCTAATTAAATCCTAGAAAAACATGATTAATCACATAATTACCTTGGACTAGTTTTTGGTCCTACAAAATAATAAACTTTTGGGCTATTAGGTCAAAAAATGCATGTGTTGCAAATTTTGTTTTAAAAACTCTAATTTACCCCTATAAGTTGTAAGACATGGGTACTAATTGGGTGGTTTTAAACAAAATTAAATACTTATCACATAGTAGTGATTAGGCTTGGGAATTTAGGTTGGCGGGTGTGTTCGTGTAGTGTTGAGACTAACCCATTATAGTATATGGGTCAACACGAACACAACCTACTTAATAATCATGTTAAGAACCCGTGACTTGAACATGACACGATTATTAAACGAGTCGACACGACACGACTCATGTAACATGATTAAATGAATTCAAAATTACTAATATGGGATGGTTTTTGAAGAACCATCCTATATTACTAAAGTAATGTAGGACAATTATTGAAGAAACGTCCTATATTACTATAGTAATATAGGATGGTTTTTGAAGAACCATCCTATATTACTATAGTATTATAGGACTATTTTTGATGAACTATCTTATATTACTAAAGTAATATATGACTGTTTTTGATGAACCATCCTATATTTTCAACCCGATTGGTTAACAACATGTGGGTTAGATGGGTCAACACAACGAATTAATAGATCGCGTGTCAAACAGTTCAACACGACGGGTCAACATTGATTGATCGAATACGACACGATTTTTGGCATGTCATTTTCGGGTTGACTCAAAAATGACATGAACACGATAAGACTCAACCCTAACCTACTAAATCCATGTTGGGTTCGAGTCATGTTATCGTGTCAGGTCATATTTTGCCACCCCTACGAGTGATCATATGCCTATAACTGAATCCTTTTTGAATGAATAGTTATTGCATATTTCTCATTTCCCTTGGTATGATCATAGTTTTAATTATCTTGTCATAGGACAAATGCCTAATCATTGGACCAAACTAGATAAAAGGAGATTTTAGAATAAGGTTAGATATTTGACTTAGAACGACCAATACTTATTCAAGTACTGTCCCAATCATAGGAGATGCTTACTAGATAGTGAACATAATCAAATCATCTCCTTTTGTGATGAACACGCATGTGGGGGCCATTTTAACTCGAGAAAGATAGCTACAAAAATTTTACATCATGGCTTTTATTGGACTACCATGTTTAAGGATGCACATGTTTACTGCACATCATGTGTAAGGTGTCAAAGATTAGGTAGTCTAGGAAGGAGACATATGATTCTCTTAAACTCAATACTTATTATAGAGCCATTCAATGTTTGGGGCATAGATTTTATGAGACCCTTTCCTAATTCATTTGAAAATCTTTACATCTTAGTGGGAGTGAACTATGTGTCCAAGTGGGTGGAGGCTATACCTTGTAAAACCAATGACCACAAAGTCATGGTAAAATTCTTAAAATGAAATATCTTTGCAAGGTTTGGTACTCCAAGAGCCATAATAAGTAATGTGGGAAAACACTTTTGTATTAAAGTGTTTGAGAATTTAATGAAAAGGTATGGTATCAACCATAGAATAGCTACCCCATACCCCAGACTAGTGGTCAAGTAGAGGTATCCAATAGGGAGATAAAGCAAATTTTAGAGAAGACAGTCAATCCAAGTAGGAAAGACTAGTCTATGAGACTCAATGATGCTTTGTGGGCTTATCGTATAGCATATAAAACTCTTGTAGGAATGTCACCTTACAACCTGTTCTATAGAAAGGTCTACCGGCTATGAGTAGAGTTATAGTACAAAGCAATTGGGCAATCAAAAAGCTCAATTTTGACTTAGATTTTGCTGAGACCCATCGAAAACTCCAACTCAATGAGTTGGAAGAATTGAGGAATGATGCATATGACTCTTCATGATTATATAAAGACTGGATGAAGGTTGCACATGATCGCCAAATCTTAAGAAAATCCTTCACACCTGGACAAAAGGTCTTATTGTATAACTCTAGATAGCACCTCTTCTAGGAAAACTCAGATATGGATAGATTAGACCTTATATCATACGCACAATATATCCTCATGGGCCATCAAAATTGAGAAGGATGGAGAAATCCAAAAAGTCAATGATCAAAGGTTAAAACCTTTCCTAGAGATGCCTAATCTTGAGATTGATGCTTAATCATGATCCACCTTAGATTATCACTCCAGAAACCTTGGTAGCATACCCTCATTTCACTCATCAATATGTTTGGCTAAAGATGTAAAACATAGAGCTCCCAAGGAGGCATCCCAGATGTTTTTAAAATCTCCATCTTCTACATATTTCCATTATCATATAGGATCCTATCTTTTCAAACATTGGGGACAATGTTTCATTTAGGTTGGAGGGTATAGATTCATATCAAAATTTTGAGTTTTCTAGATCTTTAAAGAAAAAAAAAAAGAATTTTTTTTGGAAGATTTCCCTTACTGTGATTTTAGGCCATCCTTGTTCAACCCAGAGACATAAAGCCTACCTAATATATCTACTATAAGCTAGCCCTTTGAGCGTACTATTAAGTCTTTCTTTCTTAACCCTAATCACTTTAACCCAAAATAAACAAGTAAAATAACATCTATTACCCATTTCCAAAATGAGTAGAGTTAGTAGAAAAGTTCAAAAGAGGACAAAAAGTCAAGGAAGTGAGAAAATTAGTAGCCTTTCTTCTAAAGAAGCCAAAAGAAAAAGAAAAGGTGAAAAGAAAGAAAAATAAAAAAAAATAAGAGAAAAAGTGAAAGACAATAATACAAAGGAAATTCACTTCAACAAAATGAAAAAGTGACCTAACAAATATTCATTTAAGGCCTCTACTCCATTTTGAATCTTTGAAATCCTCATACCCTTCTTTTCAAAATCCTCAACCAAGCCTACATTTTGTCCTAGTCAAAGACCTGTGGATCTGAGATGGAATATAGCCTTAAAGAGGATATCAAAAGAAGGAATTAAGGTAAACTACCCCTACTATTCTTTGTAATGACATCCACTCTTAAGCATCACCATTTTTTTTCTCTTTAACACTTTAAAAATTTATGTGAGGCATTACCTTTGTTGAATTTGGTCCCATAATAAGAAAAATATCTTTAAACCCTTATATGAGAGCTTCATTTCTAAGAGTATACGTGTAAGGATTTGACGAGAAGATTAATTTTTAATGTAATTTAAGCATATCTAGTTAGAAGTCAAGATTTATGAAGTTGTACACATACATGCACTTTGAGAAATGACTAGAATGAAATGTCTTTAGTATGTGTATGATTTGTAAAATGGTCAATCTTCTCCATTATGTTGTGAAAAATTGGTAGATGCTAATGAGTGAGGATTCTCTAAGATAAAATAGGGGACTCAACCTTTGTGAATTTTGTCGGTATATTAATTGCAAACCCTCACAAGGCCTAACTTGTCCACTAGGGGTAACTTAGGGGTTTAAGGGCTTGTTGCATGTGCTAAATACAATCATGAGTACCTACGAAAGTGGCACCTTGTATTTGTTTTTGTAATATGATTTTTTTGCATGTTCTGCTCAGGACTGGCAAAATACTAGTTTGGGGGTGTGATAAGTGTTTAATTTTTCATATAAACAACCCAATTAGTGCCCATGTGTTATAATGTTTGGGGGTAAATTAGAGTTTTTGGATCAAAATTCATAACACATGCATTTTTTACCTAATAATCCAAAATTTTATTATTTTCTAGGTCCATAAGCTAGTCCAAGATATGTATGTGATTAATCATGTTTTTCTAGGATTTAATTAGGATTTTTCATTTTTTGTAGGAAGTAAGATGGTGATCGAATGGTTGAGATTGATTGGGATGGAATTGAAGAGCAAGATTAAAAGATGTAGTCAAAGACTCAAAATTGTCACTTCAACATAAACCAAAGACCAAGATCATCTTGTGGACCAATAATGGATTGATTAAAGGAGCTAAATATGGCCAAAGTGGACCATTAAGTAAGCCATGCATTCCCATCACCTTTGCATGGAAGCCACTTAAGCCATATGAGTCATGAGAGAAGGTGGCAAGCTAAGTAATTCAAGCTAAACCATACGAGCCACTCATGACAAGGGTTGAATCCAAGAAACTAAGCCAAGAAGACTCCTAAGCCCGCCATGACCTTAGCCAACTGAGCCTTCAAAGTGAACCATCTAAGCTATCAAGCTAAGCTAAATGTGTAATAACCCCAATTTTTGTAATTGATTGAGAAAATCAATAAAGTTTGAGTTTCAAATATTTTGGGCTGAAATATTAGAGTTATTTGGAATATACTTTTTATAAAAGTATAATTAAATCATAATACATGTAAAATTGAAATTAAACTTAGCAAACCCTTCAAAATGGCTATAAGCACGACAAATTCTGAATTCGGATAAGAAATCGTTAAGTTTCTTTATTTCTTGAACAAAAGGGGTAAAATAGTAATTTTACCCAAAAAACAAAATCTCCCGAAAATCAAAATATGAGACATCAAAATTTAGAATGTACTGAGAAACACGAATCCAACGCCACTAAGTACACTCAAATCCGAGATCATGGGAATAAAACCCAAAATTTTATACATAAATGGCAAAACGGTCTTTTTACACCATGTGGGGCCCACAAGGGACCCAAAAACCAATCTTATCAGCAGCCCACGTGAATTCATGGGTCAACAAACATCAGCTGGTCTTGGGAAAGAAAAATGGGGCATGGAAATGAAAAAATGGAGCATGGGAGACTTTCATGCCATTTAATAATAAAAAATAAAACATTATAATCATGAAAAAAGACCCAAAATGCCTATAAATACAACCCCAAAAATCCTCCAAAAATTCTCATAAAATCCCCACAAATTTTTCTTCACTCTCCTTGAAAAATTAGACCTAGGTCCCTCCCCCAAAACCCAAAATTTCCAAGAGATATCTCTCTTTTCAATTTGTTTTTCTTTTTAGATTGGAACAAGAGACCTAAAATCAATTAGGCACTCTATTCCAAATCTTATTTCATCAATTCCACCATCCAAAACTTCCCAACATATCTATTCTACAAAACCCCCAAAGAAATTTTAAGATGCAATGGTTCAAACAACGAAAATTTGCAAGAAAGGTGGATCTTAGGCCATATCTTCATCGACAAGGTATTCTTTTTAAATTGGGCATATAACCGAGGTTTTTTCTCTAATCAAGTAGGTGGAAATACTTTCTATAGATGCTTAGTACTCTTTTATGTAATTTTTAGTTTACTGTAATTTATTTTGGTAATAAAAAGGTAAAAATAAAGTAAACACCAGAACCCTTAATTCTGGATGATAGAGTGCTTAGATGAAAATTTTGACTGCACCAATTGATCCAGAAGGGTCCAAACCCCTAGGGTAGAATTTTCACAAAGATCAGAGACGTTTTGGGCCCTCAATTGAGAGAGGATTGATTGGACGGTCTAGAATGGACTGTCCGATCTCCAGATCTAGCGGCGCCCAAGACATACACGTGATGCACCGTCAGAAACGGCGGGTGCGCTGTGTGTGGGGCGTCATCCCAAGCGAGACGACGGCGCGTCCATCAAATCCATGAGCGGACGCTCCTAGTGACAGCCCCGTTTACGGGTGCGCGGACGACGAACGTTCCGCTCATCCTGTCCGCGTTTGTGGACGTACCTCTAGGACGCTTCTGCCCGAAAGATCTGGGCCATCCGTTCCTTAGGCCCAGATCAAATCCAGGCCCTAAGAAGGACTGTGAAATTCCAGATCCAATTCCGGAGTCATCTGAACTTCAAATTGAGATAGGAAAGAAGCTATGGAAAGCTTGAAACCTCTATTTTCTTATGAAATGATAAAATGGACATACTATTCAGTAAAAACTTTCTATATTAAATAAATAATTTTCCAATTATCTAGATCATCAAGATCTGAGATGATCAGATCTTAAAAATATGTTTTAATAATGATATAATATTGAAATAAAGTGAGATCTATGGTTTAATTGGATATATATGAGATATATTAATGGATCTACCCATTATGGTAGAAAAACCCTAAAAATACAAAGGGACCCACTTGATCAATGAGATCAAGTGTGATCAGATCCTCGGGATGGAAAGAATAAATGTTGATATGATGAAATCAAAGGAAATCATGGATGGATTATGACAAAAATAGATCAATATGATCTTTTGACCTTAATAAAGAAAATTCCCTAAATATAACTAAAATCCTTAATCAAAGGGAAAGATCTAAGATCAAATGGTTAGATCATAAGCAAAGGTTTCCCAAAATGTTAATGTAATTAGTTTCATTTTATATAATAGCATTTTAAATATGATTATGTTATAAAGCATGCTAGTATAACATTTAGACTTTAGCATGATATGTGATTTCATTGTTATCATAAGGTGCTAGATTTAATTATTTTAAGTACCTTGCCTCATTATCATTAAATGTAAAATTATGTAGTTTTATGCTTTGAATTTATAATTCATTTATGGTTAAACGTTATTAGTAGATTTACTTGTTATGAGATAAAGAGCATAAAACATCAAAAATGTATTCTAATGAGAAAGTAGAGTTTCATTACACAAATAAGAATGGATTACTTTGGACTTTATTAGTAAGGGCTATAGTTAGTAGGACAATATAAGGATTATCAAGTCCTTGGCTCAAATTAGGAAAAGAATAATAAACCCCATGAATGACATTATAAATATTCATGGACTTAATTAAAATCCATTAGAAAGAGTACGTAGGGTAAACATGCTTATAGGAACCTTATGAAAGGTTGAGCTATGGTCATTCTAGTGAATGATGAACATAGTGGTTAAGGGGATTATCTAATAGAGCCTCGCTCTTCCCTTACCTTCCGTTGACATTTGTGAGGTCTAAACGCCTCCTTACATGAGGATTGAAGTAACCACTTTGTGTTCACCCATTCAGCTAGTAAGCTTTAGCCAATTGGAAATAAGAGGACCAGTTTAGATTTAGGCTTGAATAAGCTACCTTCAACCAGCACATTAACTGGTTGAATAATAATAATAAGAGCATAAAGGGTTAGTAAATTACCTAATCCTAATAAAAACAGTAAGTAAGATAAGGATGATCAAACAAGATGCATTAGATCTTGGATGATCAAGAACAATAAGAATAAGAACACTATATTGTACTTAGTATGCATGTTTATTAGTATACTTGTTATACTTCATTAGATTAGATAATCCAAACCCTTGATCAAAGATGATTCAAGGAAGAAAACCAAGATCATCCTCCATAGGGATGATCCAATAACTGAACTTAGATCAAAGAAGAACTAGATGATAGAAGATCTAGGACCTTGATCTTTATCAACATGTGTAGATTGTCAATCAATGGATCTATGAAAGATCAAGATCAAGGAGATGGACATACAAAGACTTAGAGATAGAAAAAAAATACTTAGATATGAATGATCTAAAGATCATTCTAATCATCAGATCTAGTGATCAATAGGATTGTTCATAATTTATATATTGACAATATGTATGGATGTACAGATTACATACATCAGTCAGGATCATGGAAGATTTTGGAAAAGAGATCAATCCTTAAAGGTAGGAGGATTTGATGAATGCATACATGATTGTACTCATGATCTTATGTTGAGAAGAGTAATGATAATACTTGTATTAAATCTCTTGAAAACCTTATGATCTAACCAAACACATATAAGATGGTTAAGGACTAAACTATAAGTGAATAGGGAACTAGGACATATTTCAGCCCTAAGTAAACAGACATATGGTCTAATATATATGAAATCTATTTTTACATACAAGCTTGGAGGCTTGTGAGTTTGTTTTAATAGGCATAAGCCTAGGGGAATGCTATTGTTAGAGGAGTCATGAGGGTTTGGCCACCTGCTCCTTGAAATTTGATGATGTGATGATACCTTGCCCTAAGAGAGGCTAAAAGTCGGGTGGTGGCAATTATGGGAAGGCCACCACCGTGAAAGTCTTGCCCCCTCATACAGGCAGTGACATAATATTTTCCACCGTGGTATCAGTGGTGAACAGGGCAGTTATCTGAGCGCCCTAGTACAGATCGAGGCTAAGATAGCAACCTTTCTGATTATTTTGCACTATGATGCATATGAGAATAGGCATAGTGAAATGCCTTATGTTGTAGCATAATGAAATGCTAGGTAATTGTATATTACCAATATTTTCCAAGAAGGGAAATTCCCAGTATAAGATTAGCTGTGATACTCAATTCTCAAAATGAAGAGAATTGATCAGCTTAGTTGGGAATGATATTTGACTACTTTCACAAATTTAACTGGTTTACCCATGAAGGGTATGTACGTATATAGATATACATAACTTACAAAGTAAAGAGTATGTTTAAGGATAATGAGATTATGAAGTATTGGAATTACATTGTCAATGTTATGTTTCTTGAATCCCGTATTGCTTGCTGAGATATTGTACTTGTTGCAATATCTCAGATGCAGGGAAGGAGAGTTAGGAGCTGAAGACGATACAAGACTTGAAGAGAATAATCTTCAAGGTATACCATTGAAGACATGTATTTTTCTTTGTTGAGAGTTTTATTGTATGGTGAGCTTGAGTGTTGGATTATGTAATTTGGACAAGTATTGTACTAGATTTGGCTGTATTGTGAACCACTGGATGGATCCTGGAATTTAATAAAAGTATATTCCTTCAATGGAATTTTATTTTGTACACAAATTGTACTTATGTTATGTATGAAGTGGTGACTTGGATTTTCAAAACAAGTTCTAAAGAAAAGAATTTCCACTGCTTTGTTTTGCGAAAAAAATTTACGCTCTTAAGGGCCCTGCCTTTCAAAATACTTTACAAATCATGTTTCAAAAATCCGGGTCGTCACAAAATGGAAGACTAGGATTGGAGGAGATTCAAGTGAGTTATTCATGTGTTATTTTGAAGATAATTAAGGGAAAATCTATTAGAATAAGATGGCATGTGGACTAATGGGATAAGAGTAACCAATTTTTAGATTTTTTCTCACTTTTTTCCACTTCTTCCTTAATTTGCACCTCACCTTTAAGATGCATAGCGAATTTCCAAAACTCTCACTCCTTCCACCTCTTAGGAAACTGCCTAATGAAACAAATTTCTCCACCTAACACATCCCACATCTTTTCTAACCTATCCTCATCCACTTTCCTAAAAATCAAGGATTTTAATGGTCTTGGAAGGGGGGAAACTCCCTTCCTATAAAGATGGTGTCTCTCACCTACCTACCTTCTTAAGACAACCAACTACTTACCCCACTTTTCTATTTGGTGTACATCCTTTTCCCCTATCCTAGCCCTTCAATTTAACCCTCTTTAATCTCCACCACACCTTAGTACTAGGTTACCTAGGAAAGATAGGAAAAATCTTATAAAACCAGGCCAAAATCCAAGCAAAAAACCACTCTTCCACTATAGGAAAAGGATGACTCCTCCATAAGGAGATGTCCACTTCCTTACAGTCCAATTGTTTCCTTTTGTTTGTTGTTTTGTGAAGATATAGGTTCTGGTAGTTCCTTCCAAGGTTTATGCTTCAGCAAGTGTTCAACCTAGGATTTGTGGGATTTTTATTCATATTTGAATGTTAGTTAGCCTTTCCTAGAATTTTTTCCTTTCATGTTAGTTTGCAGTGTTTTCTTTTGTCTTTCCTTGCTTTTAAACTAAGATTCAATGCTGGTTTTCCCTTGGAGTGACAACCTAGGGAACTCATCTTGAATCTAGTTTTGTTCTTTATCTTTCATTTCATTTTTATTCTCTTTTAACCCTCTTGATTTTCCAGCTTTGGTTGTTTAAGTTCCATTGGATTGTTGCATTAGTTTTGCATATGATTCTCCCTTGATTTCAAGAATACTTGTTCATGAGTGAATGTTGAATCAATTGAAGAAGAATTTGGCTTATAATTAAGGATTGGTTGAGATTAATTGAACACCATTGTAATAGCATTTAAGTTTCAGATTTGGACTACATGTATGGAGAGTTATATTGATTAATTTTTGGATTTCATTCAGTGAAGTTAGTTGGAAATTTCAATTCACGTTTATGTCCAGTAGTAAATTAACTTTTTTCTTGAATGTTTGAATGCATTAGAAGTGATTAATTTCATGTTTTACATGTTATAGACATTGAATGTTCCAATTAACTTACTGTAGGAATTTGTTTGCATGAATGGTGTATGTTAATTTTTAACACAATATAATCATGTTCACTTGATGTTTCAAGAGCCCACTTAGATTTTTAGATAGCTTAGTTAATGTTAGGAATAGATGCCATGCTTAAGTTTCCAAAGGAGTTGATTAAATCCACTCCTATCCAATGAATAACGCATACCAAATCATGGTTACATGTATGTTAATTGTGTAGTTTTCCTTTCTTTGTTGTTAGTGATTTCTTTCATTTATTTTTCAAGTTTGGTTGTAGTTAAATTCCATTATTTTGCATCTTAGTTACTAATAAAGTATGTTTCCATTAGATTAGTTACTAATTTCATGTTTAGTAAAGTTAGTTTAGGAAAGTTGCTAAATTGCATTTTAGGAAAGTTGTTAGTTAGGAAAGTCATGAAATTAGAATTTTTTAATTTAGTAATGTTTGAATTGTAGAAAGTGCATGTTTTAAGAAAGTTTCCCATTTAGCTTGTTTCTTGTTTTTGCTTAGTTTCCACTTTCATATGTTAAATTCCGTTCTTAATTTAGGACAAAAATCACTTGAATTATGACTAGTTAGATATTTTAAAGTAGGGCACACTAGCGTCACAATAGTTCACTCCTCATGGAATCGACCTCACTAGCACACTATATTGCAAACAATTTGTATGCTTGTGAGTTTTTTTAAAACAACAATAAATTTTATGGATTGCTATTTGGTATAAGAGATTATGAAAACATGATTTCTTCTTGCTTAAATCTTGGTCATGTGATCTTTTAATCCATGCACCTTGTTTAGAGAAATATGAAACAATTCCAAGTTGAAAATTTTGCTTATATGACTCTCTAATCTATGTCTTATACTTGTGGATGTATGTTATAGATTTGATTTGAAATTTCTTTTAACTAGTTCTAAAATCTAATTTTTTTACATATGTAATCCTTTGCTAGAAGTTTTGTACATACTAAGTAAGGATTTTTACTGTCATAGAACATGGATCTTAGTATCGCTAGAATTTTGACTAATAGTCCAAAAAAACAGAAAAATCCATACATTTTGTATACAGTGCACAAACATATTATTGCTGGAATTTTTTACATGCAATGCCAAATTCCATATGTTTTGTATATGATAGCAAAATGAATAATTTCTGGAAATTTGGTCATTCACCCTTCTGATCTATATCTCTTCTATGAGTGTGAAAACATGTTACAACCATTTCTATATTTTTAGTCAACTAGGTATTGTAATTCAATTGATTGACATTGGACACATAATCAAATGCTGAAAATTTTAAGTAGTCCTATGTTCTTGTCTCTTGCTTGTAAATGCATGACTAATTTTGTTAAATTTCTTTTTATATCTATGCAGCCTAGTTAGTATATTGAGTTATGGTTCACTCCTTGGAGGAGATTTGATTACTTAGTCCTTTCTTTTGTATGATTGGAATCATAGCCCTATTTCTGGAAATTTTGTAAGAAAGTCTATACTCCATATGTATTAAGAATAGAAACTTCATTGAATCTATTCTAACACTCTCTTGTAAATATACAAGACATTCTTATTATATTAATAACTTATAAGTATGATAGGACATGTATATAAAATAAAAAGATTGATAATTCCTAGAATTAGAAAAGGTATGTTCATGTTGGAAAATTTCTGATTACTATAGAAAATTTTATCCCACTTATATATATAGACACACACACACACACACACACACACACACACACACACACACACACACACACATTTATAAAGAAGTCCTTAACTAAAATTCTTCCAATTCATTCTTGAATTAATTAGATTAGCACTCATTAGAGTGACATCATAAAAATTTGTAAAATTTGGAAGCAAGTAGGTATATTGCTATTTAAGTTATAATAAACTAATTGATAGTTGAAATAGATTCTTGACAAAATAAGGTTGGATGCTATACATTACTTGGGGATATAGCTAATAACTTGCAAAGTTATTAACTCTATGATTCTAATTTCAAAAGTTATGATTTCTGAAAATTAAAGTAGCATAAAATAGAAAGGCATGGTTAATGTAATAAGAAATTTGACTCATTCCACACATGCTATTCCCGAGATGTATAATGGCTCATGCAAAAAATTGTAAAATTCTGTTTTGAAGTTCTTAAAATTTCAATAATTAGAAATTGAATAAAGGACTTGATATGATAAAATATAATAAAAGGATGGTTAGCAAAATTAAAATAAATTGCAGTAGAAGGAGGGTTATGTAATTACATACACTTTCCCACTAGATATTTGCTATGAAATCCTTATGGCATGCAACTCATTTGACAAACTTTTATATAAGTTGTTGCTAAGGTTATGATAGTATGGGTAGAAAATAGTCTTAAAAACTATACACTCTTTCTTATTTCCTATACTTGATTCTATGAATAGTTTGAAAAGAATAGAGTAAAGCAACTAATATATGCTACGATAAATGAGCAGCCACACTATACCAAGTGGAACAAGCAGCCACATTATTTATGTATTGTTGGATTAATATGAAGGAATGGCGTGTACAAGCATAAGACAATTAACTCTGAATTACCATACACTAGCTAGGTGTATGACAATTAAAAATATAATTGGAATTAAGTACACTTAGTATCCAACTTTGTCTATGTACATAAGAATATAGATGTTCTTCTAGGAGCATATTATTCTAGATATGATATGGCTTTGGATATAAAAAACAAGTAATATTGCTAAGTGTATATATGAAATCTTAGCAACATGTTATTAAACTCCAACATATATACTTGACACTACACTACAATTAATGAAGTAAAAGTGTAAACTATGTATAGCTGGTCATCAAAGGAAACATAACATATGTGTATGTACGTATAAAAATATGGTTATGACCTATAGAAAAAGAAATCAAAGATAGAGATGATACATTTGTGTACCTTTAACAAAGAAATTCTTGACCACTTCATGGGACGGTTCAACTAAGTAATTGGTTAATTTATGTGTTTACATCAAATGAAACCTCGAGCCTATGAATGGTTTGTTTTCTATGTACACTTATGTATCATATGAATTTTAAATTACTATATAATGAGCACGTCTCTTTTATAGTATTGCTATGGCAACTACCCTGTGTACTTTACTCATGTTATGATACTATATGGTTTATACCCTAAAAGTGGGATGGATATGTGATATAGTGAATTGTTATCTTATGCAAAGTTCTAGAAATTGTTACTTGATGAGTGTGGATGCTTACTTGTTTGAGAAATGCACTCTTGGTTATTATATATATACAAGTGACTACTAATAGTCAAGGAATGAAATATATGCTTATGCATTGAGTCTATGGTAGACACATTTGACGAGGCCTGTCACATGGGAGAATTACACTTGAATAGGATTGATCTACCTATACCATGTAGATGGTGTAGTCGGTGTGGTGCCCACTGACAAGCATAGTTAGGAACTTGGAGTTTCACTATGGATAACTGACCTTCTGTTCAATTTGATATGGGCTAGCATGTTAGTTGTTCGTGAGAATATTGACCTATGCCTTGTGATGGGATATTAAATGTCACTCAGCATTTGACCATCTGAATCTGATAATGATGATTGATTGATGAGTTAATTAATATATTGATTTGATATGGATTCTTTATAAATGATTGATTTGACATAGACAATTGAATCAATATGAATAATTGGTTTATTTGAATTATTTCAAAGTTAGACAGATAATTGACATGTGTATATGATAGAATTGTTTATGCACTATTGATCATTGATAGATATGTTTGAATGGATATATGAATGTGATTGATATTCCTCTATTTGATTGTAGCAAATTTGATAACTACCAAGCATACGAAGTCTTCAAAATGCACTATATAGATTTTGCTATTTTGGCTACTTCTGTATTTCCTGCAGAGTAATTCAAATTACTCACTCAACCATCATACAGGTGAGTGCATGAAGAGTAGCTTTGGACTTGGAGTGCTACAAATCTAGAAGATCTGAATTATCTGAGTATGAATACTTAGGATTAATTTATTTTAATTAAGTTATAGCATTGAAGGAACTATAGCTAATTTGGCATTATGAGACTTTGGATTTGTAATAGAACTTAGTATGTTTAGGATGTAAACAGTTAATCCTATTGCTTCTATGACTTAATTCTTATTTTAATATTGGTGGAATTTCATTTTATGAATCTAGGCTTGAAGAAGTAGTTTTGAATCTATTTAGTATAAATTAGTATTTTCTAACTGTTAATTTTTTTTTTTTAATGAATGATCTTGACCTATTCCCACAGGATTTGATGAAAATCTATTACAAAAACCTGGGTCATCACAAGAACTAAGAGGATTTGCTTTGTCCATGTTGAACCTTTCAAGTACTTTTTCTTATGGTATCCATAACTTCTCAACCATGTAATCATAAGACATTCTTATGCTAACATTTGTTGTACTTGTCCTAGTCCCTCATTGCAAAGAACTTGAGTAGCTTTTTTATAATATATGAAGTTTTGCAATATCATGAACAATATTCCTCAGCATAAAGTAAGAGAATAATATAATCATCATCAAACAATTTATTTATGAACACACAATGATATAAAGTCATTTTTATATAACTATGATCCACCATAAAGGAATCGATACTTCTTGTACCATTACCTTGGGGATTATCCCACAGGATTTGATGAAAATCTATTACAAAAACCTGGGTCATCACAAGAACTAAGAGGATTTGCTTTGTTCATGTTGAACCTTTCAAGTACCTTTTCAAAGTACTTTTTCTTATGGTATCCATAACTTCTCAACCATGTAATCACAAGACATTCGTATGCTAACATTTGTTGTACTTGTCCTAGTCCCTCATTGCAAAGAACTTGAGTAGCTTTTTTATAATATATCAAGTTTTGCAATATCATGGACCAATATTCCTCAGCATAAAGTAAGAGAATAATATAATCATCATCAAACAATTGATTTATGAACACACAATGATATAAAGTCATTTTTATATAACTATGATCCACCATAAAGGAATCGATACTTCTTGTACCATTACCTTGGGGATTATTTCAAGCTATATATACTCTTCCTTAGCTTATAAATCATGTCTTGCTTACCTTTGACAATAAAATCTTTTGGTTGTTCCATATAGATATCCTCCTCTAAATCACCTAGAGAAGATTAATCTTTACATTTAGTTGTTCAATCTCTATGTTCATCCATGCAGTCAATTCAACATCACCTTGATAGATGATATCTTCACAATTGGAGAGAAACTCTTGTCAAAGTTAGTGCCTTTCTTTGCCCCAAATCCTTCACAAACAACCTTGCCTTGGACCCTAACCATAAGCTCTTATCTTCCATTTGCAACCCGATTATCCACTTACTATTTAGTATTTCTCTCCTTTTGGTCACTTCACCAAGTCAAAAACATGGTTTTTACCCAAGGACCCATGTTCCTCTTGGAAAGCTTTGCCACTTCTCCTCTAATGAATACTTGTTAAAAGCTTTCCACTCTCTATTTGACCTTCTTAAGTCATTTCTAGATGTGGTTCTTGTTGGGGCTACTTTCCTTCTTCACCATACTGAACATCATCTATAGTCTTTCTAGGAACATCATCATAATGATCTTTGTGATCATCCCTCCCATTATCATTGTATGAATCTTCTTGCACACCCTCCCATCATCAATATACACCACGGTTAGAGGAATTAGGTCAATGTCAATAGGCCATGTGGCTACTCAACATCTTTATCAAATTCTTCAACTATCTGGTCTTCAAGAAATACAACATTCCATCTTCTAATCATCCTTTTAGCTATTGGATTCTAAAACTTACGATCAAACTCATTATCTGCATAAACCATGAAAATACACTTCTTGGCTTTATCATTGAACTTTGACTTCTCATATTTGGTTTCATGAACAAATTCCCTACAATAAAACACCCTTATTTGTGCACAAGAAATATCCTTACCTTACCACACCCTTTCTAGTTGTAACATTCGAGGATTTTTTTCAAACTTTTATTCATTTTGATTTGGAAAGTAGTGGAAAATTTCCTTTTTCTGAAAAAAAGGATTAGTGTGATAATGTATAGGTATATTTGAAATTCATCAACTTTATCTTGGGTGTTACTAAGAAACCTTCATATACAAGTAAAATAATAGAGTCATAGTCCATTTAATTATCTAAAGACAATCATAATACCGTTATCCAAAGTGTCAACAAAAGTCTTAACTTATGTACAACACTCAAAATGAAACCCTATACATGGATTTCTATCAAAATTAACTACATCAAAAGGCATGTTCTTCTCATGTCTAAACTAATGTTGGCACCTTTACCTTTCTTGTATCCTTCGCTTTTGAACTACCTAGAGTGTCACTTGAAATGTGGGTCATAGGGGGTGAGAAAAACAACATTAGATAGTAGGGTGAAAAACTAATGCAAGCTAGAACGCCTAAAATAGAACAAGCAATAGCATAGTATAGCCTTATGAAAAGAATATATGATTTTCTGAAATGAGTGGTTGATACGTGTACGGTAAGATCATCTACTAAAATCGAAGTCGACCTCAAGCTTAGAAGTCATTGTCATCATCATCATCATCAAGACCTTATTCAAATTAGAGGTAGGCCACATGAATCTTGTTCCTCCATTCCCCTCTATTAAGTATCATGGCCTCATTTAGTTCCAAAGTTTTTAAATATTTTCTCACTACTTCTATCCAAGTTCTTTTGGGCCTTTCCCTTGCTCTTATAGAAACTTCTACTTGCATTACCTCACTCTTTCTAACCGGTGTCATTTAAGGTCTCCTTTGGACATGTCCAAACCATCTAAGTCTAATCTCCCTCATCTTGTTACCTATTTGTGCTACCCCTAAGTTGCCTCTAATATTTTCATCCCCAATTCTATCCTTTGTCGTATTGCCACTCATCCATCTCAAAATCCTCATTTCTACGGTGCTTATCTTATGAACATGACATTCCTTAACTGCTCAACACTCTGATCCATAGAGCATGGCCAGTCTTATGGCCATCTTATAGAATTTTCCTTTTAATTTGAATGGCACCCATCGGTCACACAAAACTCTAGATGCACATCTCCATTTGTTCCAACCCGCTTGGATTTTCTAGGTAACCTCCCTCTCAATCTCTCCACTCTTATGAATCATTCATCATAAGTTTCAAAAGTGGTCTTTTATGGGGACTTCTTGGTTATCAATCTTAACTAGTGTTCCACTCCTACTCCACTCCTTTTTAAATTTGCATTCCATATCTTTTGTCTTAGTTCAGCTGATTTTAAATCCTTTAAATTCTAATACTTCTCTCCATAACTCTAGCTTTGTGTTTATGCCCTCCCTTATCTTAGTAATTAAGATATATCTTCTGCAAATAGCATCACCATGGAATCGCCTTGTGCAGATGTTTTGTTAACTAATCCATAACCAATGTGAAAAAGCATGGGCTCAATGTCGATCCTTGGTGCAATCCTATAGTGACAAGATAATCACCGATCTTACCATTAGTGGTCTCAACATTTGTTACTGAGTCTCATACATATCTTTAATTATGTCTATATACCCCCATGAAACTCCTTTCTTGCCCAACATCCTCCATAATAACTCTCTAGGGACTCTATCATAAGGTTTCTATAAGTCAATAAAGACCATGTGGAGGTCTTTCTTTCTCCCCCTATATTTCTCTATCAATTATCTTAGCAAGAAAATAGCTTCCATGGTAGACCTCCTAGGCATGAAACCAAACTAGTTCTTCGATACACTTGTCTAATGCCATAGTCTCTTCTCAATCTCTTTTCACAAAAAGCTTCATAATGTGGCTCATAAGTTTGATCCCCCAATAATTAGTGTGGCACTATATGTCTCCTTTATTCTTATAAATTGGTATAATAGAGATTTTCCTCCATTCATCTAGTATTTTCTCTGATTTTATAATCTTGTTAAACAACTTGGTGAACCAAACTACTCTGGTATCTCCCATATGCTTCCAAACCTCTATTGGTATACCATCGGGCCCCATGGCCTTTCCTGATTTTATCTCTTTAAAGGCCTCTTTCACTTCAGGTATTCTAATCGTACATTCATATCTATAATGTCCAATGCTATTTAGGTTTATAGTGTTTTCAATCTTTATATTCTCAGAACCATCATCATTTAACAAATTTTGAAAGTAAGAGTCCTACTTTTATTTGATTTCATCATCTTTGACTAGTACCATTTGATCATCACTTCTAATGCACCTAACATGGTCTAAGTCTTTGCCCTTTTATTCTCTTATTTTTGCTAGTTTAAACACATCTTTCTCACCTTCTCTTGTTCATACTATACTATAAAGGCCATCATATGCCTTAAGTTTATCCTGACTTACTATTCTCTTAGTAACCTTTTTAGCATTCTTATAATGTTCATAGTTTTCATTATTTTTAGTCTTCTGCCATGCTTTAAAATACACCTATTTTTCTTTAATAACTTTTTGCACTGTTTCACTCCACCACCATGTTTCTTTTACTAATTTTCTTTTACATTTAGATACTCTTAAGACATCTTTTGGACTTTCTTAATGGACTCAGCCATATTAGACTACGATGTGTTTACTTTTGTTTCATAGTTCTAGTTTTCTTCTGCTACCAACCTATTTGTGAATGAGGTTATTTTCCCTCCTTTTAAGTTCCACCTCTTATGTTTTGGCTACCTATTTAGTTGATTTCCATTCTTCTATGTTTTAATATTGATATCCATAACCCTTAACCTATGTTGTGAGGTTAAACTCTCACAGGGTATCGCCTTACAATCCTTACACATTAATCTTTTGGTATTCCTAAGTAGAAAAAAAGTCTATTTGGATTTTATGGAGTACACTTTTAAAGGTTTCTAAGTGTTCATACCTCTTCTTAAAGAATGTATTTACAATGGCCAGGTTATATGCCAAAGCAAAATTGAGGTTAGTTTCTCCCATCTTATTTCGTTCTCCTATACCATACCCTCCATGTATCCTATTATATCCTTCCTTTTCTTTTTGTAAATGGCCATTCAAGTCTAGTCCTATAACTATTCCCTCAGTGTTGGAAATTTCTTACATGAATCCCTCCATATCTACCCAAAACTGCTCTTGATTATATCCTCTAACCCTACTTGTGGTGCGTATGCACTTATAACATTTATGATCTGCTCTGCTAGTACAAGTTTTATTATTATAATTCTATCACCGATTCTTTTAATGTCCACAACTTTATCCTTTAATTCTTTATCCATGATTATTCCTATGCCATTTTTGTTATTATCCTTTCCTAAGTACTAGAGTTTATACCCATCAATTTCTCTAGTTTTAGCCCCTTTTCACTTGGTTTCTTGGATACAAGTGATGTTGATTTCTCTAGTTCTAGCTCCTTTTCACTACACCTAGGTTCTGATGTAATACATCACTTTCGAGAGCATGCTCTAATGGTTCTTGACCATTTCCCATTACACTCAGGATTCGATGTAGCACGCTGCTTCTGAGGGAATGCCCTAGCAACCCTTGCCCATTTTTTAGTGCACCTGGGATTCAATGCAATGTGTCGCTTATAGAGGATTTCTTAGCTTGAGGGAATGTCATTTTTTTATTCATGTCATGTTAGGGTTGCCATACCTTAAGAAGTTGGAGATGATTTTCATTATCTTCTCTCTTACCTACAAACTAATATACAAATGCATATTCATTTGCATGTAGGAAAAAAATAAAAAATCAAAATCATCTTCAATTTCTTCCTTGCCGGCTGCCACTTGACACAAGACCTTGCTCCTCAAGTTCAAAAGTAAATTTACAAATCTGTTAAAATTAGTGTGTGTCAACTAATGATGCTAGAACAAGGAATAAAGCCTTTGATCCTCATGATGCACAAATCTATGTCTACATTGCCATGAAAAGCTGATTGCTCCCAATCATGGTGTCATATAGTCCTAGCACCTTGGACAAAGTCTAAACTCTTGAGAAATGACCTACATAGCATCAACACAAAGACACCTCCGCTCATATGGCCCTACTGTCACCCACTGGCAACTACTATGGCATCTACTTCTGCATATGGATACTAACATGAACTATAACTCATAGTATCTCATGGGGGCTACTTGGCTACCTCTCAGAGAACTTTCCCATGAGAAGATACTCCTACTACCCAGTGCCTCCATCACAGGGCTGGTATCAATATCAATCTTAGAGGTTAGCGGCTAACTACTGCTCCTAGCATAAGGTCTCCTACACTTACAGTACATTGAATCAGTTCACCTGCTAAGTGATCTAGGTCTTAAGATACTCCTAGAGTGCCTGCCCAAAACATCGATGAAATCTATATCCGCAAGGAGTTATGACTGCTTGTAGAGTGCCTACCTAATCATCAATAAAACTACATCCATTAAGACTTACGACCACTCATAGAGTGCTTACCAAACCATCAATGAAATCCATAATCATCAGGACTTATAGCAACTATACAGAACTTGCCTAAGCATAGGCAAAAAACTAAACTAGTGATTTGTAAAACAAATCCAAGGTATAAGAGACTTCACAAAACATGATTGTGATGTTGTGTTGCATACTTCTAGTATTTGTATAGGGGTGTGAGATCTTTTATTAAATTATTTCTATCCTAGTGCGATACTTTAATGATCTTGTCTTACTTTATAATGTTAAGGGCTACATAATATTCTTAACACATGCATGTCTTCATTTTTCTTCTAATATTTTTGTATTTCTATTTTTGGTCTTGCTGTTGTAATTAAACTAACATAGGTTGGCTAGAATAGAAGTAAATTGATTATGTTGTTGAATCTTAATCTAAAGAGGGATATCCTACTACTAAGGTGTAGCAAATCTTCTATGACAAAGCCAAGTGGTAAGGCATTATGTCATTAGTAGCTAAGTTCTAAGATTCCTCAAATCCTAATTAAAACAAACCAAGGAATGAGGTATGGTCCAAGGTTTATGAGGCTTTGTCATAGTCCAAGACCTAGGTGGTTAAGCCTAAATGAAACACTACAAGAGGTTTCACTCTTAGGTTTTTTAGTTTTTCCAATTATTCAAGTTTTAACCTAAGGACAATTTGATAATTGCTCATACATTAGCCTAAATTACCTTTTTACCCTTTCTTTTTTATCCAATTTGTAATTTCCATTGTATTAATCAACCTTTTAGTCAGAAAAGGCTAGTGATGTTTTATCAAGGGATTCAACTTAATCTTATAATTATTTAGAATTTTAACTTAACTATAGTTTCGTAATTTCCTTCTCTTGGGTGAATTACCTTTATACATTTTATTATATTAAATTTTGGATGGGTTGCATTAATCTTAATACCAATGAAACATACTTAAGGTTGAGATGCATTTCTAACTCAACAAATATAGATTTTTCTTTATGTCAGAATTCCAAAAGTACTGGAAATTCTGGGTTAGTAAAGCTTTTACACAGTTAATTTCTAGGATTGGAATTCTCAAAAGTGTCAAAGAATTCTAGTTGTCTTCCTCCTCTCACCCATGATAATGCCTACAGGCAAGTGAATTTTTGTGCCATTTCAAGGATTTCTTCCTAAATTTTCAATCTTTACCACCGAATTCTTCACTCAATTCAAATTCCTTTTTCAAAATTTTAAACAAATAGGACCAACTAAGATTAGGAACTTGTGCATTTCCTGTATGCATACGAGCAAGGAATAGTACCATTCCTTGGTCTGTTGGCATAAGCTTTTCAATCACATTATAGATATCTTCCAGCATAATTTTGTGATGATCCGAGTTTTTGTAACAAGTTTTGTAATGTATTTTGAAAGGTAGGGCCCTTAATAGTGAATATTTTTTTTCGCAAAACAAAGCAGCGAAAATTCTTTTCTTTAGAACTTGTTTTGTAAAACCCAAGTCATCACTTCATACATAACATAAGTAGAAATTTTGTACAAGATAAAATTCCATTGAAGGAATATACTTTTATTAAATTCCAGAATCCATCCAGTGGTTCACAGTATAGCCAAAGCTATTACAATACTTGTCCAAATTACATAATCCAAAACTCAAGCTCACCATACAATAAAACTCTCAACAAAGAAAAATACATGCCTTTAAGGGTATACCTTGAAGATTATTCTCTTCAAGTCTTCTATCACCTTGAGCTCCTAACTCTCCTTCCCTGTATTTGAGATATTGCAACATTTACAATATCTCAGCAACCAATGCTTGGTAGGGGATTCAAGAAGCATAATAATTGACAATGTAATTCCAATACTTCATAATCCCATTATCCCTAAGCATATTCATGTCTCTACTCTTTACTTTGTACTTTATTTACATCCATATACATACATACTATACCTAGGTAAATCAGTTAAATTTGTGAAACTAGTCAAATATCATTCCCAACTAATCTGATCAATTCTCTCCATCATAAGAATTTAGTATTTCAACTAATCTTACACTGGGAATTTCCCTTCTTGGAAAATATTGGTAATATACAATTACCTAGCATTTCATTATGCTAAAACATAAGGCATTTCACTATGCCCATTCTCATCTGCATCATAGTGCAGAATAATCAAAAGGGCTACCATGCTGCAGTCTGATCCGTACTAATGCGCTCGGATAACTGCCCTGTTCTCCACTGATACCACGATGGAAAATATTATGTCACTATCCATATGGGGGGGAGACAAGACTTTCACAGTGGTGGCCTTCCCATAATTGCCCCACCCGACTTTTAGCCTCTCATAGGGGAGGTATCATCAAATCATCAAATTTCAAGGAGCGGGTAGCCAAACCTTTATAACTCCTCTAGCATAGCATCCCCCTAGGCTTATGCCTATTAAAACAAACTCACAAGCCTCCAAGCTTGTATGTAAAATAGATTTCATACATATCATACCATTTGTCTGTGTTACTTAGGGCTGAAATATCTTCTAGTTCGCCATTCACTTATAGTCTAGTCCTCAACCATCTTATATGTGTTTGGTTGGATCATAAAGTTTTCAAGGGATTTAATACAAGTATTAACATTGCTCTTGTCAACATAAGGTCATGAGTTCAATCATGTATATCCCATGTAAATGCATCCATCAAATCCTTCTACCTTTAAGGAGTGATCTCTTTTCCCAAATCTACTATGATCCTGACTGATGTATGTAATCTATACATCCATACATATTGTCAATATATAAATTTTGAACAATCCTATTGATCACTAGATCTAATGTTGAGAATGATCTTTAGATCATTCATATCTAAGTATTTTTCTATCTCCAAGTCTTTTTGTGTCCTTTCCTTGATCTTGATCTTTCATAGATCCATTCATACACTTGTTGATAAAGATCAAGGTCCTAGATCTTTTATCATTTAGTTTTTCTTTGATCTAAGTTCAGTTATTGGATCATCCCTAAAGAGGATGATCTTAGTTTTCTTCCTTGAATCATCTTTGATCAAGGGTTTGGATTATCTAATCTAATGAACTATAACATGCATACTAAGTACAATATAATATTCTTATTCTTATTGTTCATGATCATCCAAGATCTAATGGATCTTGTTTGATCATTCTTATCTTACTTACAGTTTTTTATTAGGGTTAGGTAATTTACTAACCTTTTATGCTCTTATTATTATTATTCAACCAGTTAATGTTTTGCTGGTTGAAGGTAACTTATTTAAGCCTAAGTCTGGACTACTCCTATTATTTCCAATTGGCTAAGGCTTACTAACTGAATGGGTGACCATAAAGTGGTTACTTCAATCCTCATGTAGGGAGGCATTTAGACCTCACAAACGTCAACGGAAGGTAGGGGAAGAGCGAGGCTCTATTAGATAACCCCCTTAACCACTATGTTCAACATTCACTAGAATGACCATAGCTTAACCTTTCATAAAGTTCCTATAAGCATGTTGACCCTAAGTACTCTTTCTAATAGATTTTAATTAAGTCCATGAATATTTACATTGTCATTCATAGGGTTTATTATTCTCCTAGTTTGGGCCAAGGATTTGATAATCCTTATATTGTCCTACTAACTATAGCCCTTAATAATTTGATGTTCTTTTCCTCAACTATTATAGATATTTTCTCATTCAATCTAATGTAAGATTGAAAATCTTCAAACTATCTTAAAATTTCTAACCACTTATTTCTCCAACAATTTGGATTCATAACTCATTCACAATCATCTTTAAACTTAACTTTAACAATCAATATTTGTTTTCATTTCTCATGTTTTATTTCACCTTTCCTAAAAAATATATTTCCCCTTACTATATTTCTTAAATCTTTCAATATCACCAATTCCATCATGTAAGTGGGATTAATATCTCTATTCATATTTAGCTCTTCATTTGCCTTGATCAATAAGATGTACTCCTCTTCATGATAATCAATGACCATATTTTCCTAATCAATATTTGTACTTCTCTTTACGATAGTCCCAAAATTATTTTCAATAGCACCAAAGTTATCATATCAATAATTCTTTAATCCTTGAAAATCCTCTAGTGCTAATTTCCACAATGATTTGTCATACCTTTGTAATTTCTAACTTGGTGATTTCATAATTGTTGTACCATATATAGGGCTATAATTTCTTTGTTAACCATATATCCTCATGGTTTAATTGTCTTTCTTAATAAGTTTGGGATCATATTTTTTTGTCCCTTTAACATATCTAACTCTCTTTTTCCTTTTCCTTTTATTCTAATTTCAAAGTTCATCTCTTCATGTTCTAAAATTTTATCATTTCTTTATTAAACCCTTTGCCTTTACTAATTTTGGAGAGAAAATACTTACTTATCTACTTATTCATGTCTATTTAAAACTATCCTTATTTACAAATTTTTGAAATATCTCACTTATCTCCTCAATTTCCTTTCAAGTAATATCATCTCTACTTTGATGATTAATTTCATTTAACTAATTTCCATAATACTATATATGTAGCAATTATAACTCTTATGTTTATATTTCTTCATATATTTGTTATACATTTTGAAATTTATTATAATTCTAAGGTTGCGTATTTAGCACCTATTTCTTATAAATTTTTATTTCATTTTTTCCTATAAGGTTGGAGTTTTTTTTTCCCATCATATTTTCCAATTTATCACTTCTTTCTCTTTATCTCCATTCCTTCACTTAGTAATAGTTATCTGCATACTTCACTTAATAATGGTTACATACATATTAGTATTGGTATACACTGTTTATACATATGTACGTTTACTCAGGACTTTAGGTTAGACCTGAACATTATACCTTACATCTATTATAATGTTTTCCTTATTGATTTCTATATCTTACTATTCCCTCTATTGGAGTTCTTACTAATTAACTAGTATTCTAGTCCTTTCACTAAGTAATATCTACTTACACTATACTATTCCTTCATTACACTAACTCTTTCTATACTCATTCTTAACTAATGAGTTTAACTCTTTCTATACTCATTCTTCACTAATGAGTCAACTCCTTTTATACTTTTCTTAACTAATGAGTTGATTCTATAACTCATTCTCATCAAATAATTTCCTATTTCTTATCCACTCACTATTTCCCATCCTCAATTGGATTGTCATCCTCATATTGGACATAAGGGTACTGTATTGTGACTGGATGAATGGCTCTGATACCCACTGTGACGACCCGGGCTTTTGTAACATGTTTTGTAATGTATTTTGAAAGGCAGGGCCCTTAATAATGATTTTTTTTTTTTCAAAACAAAGCAGCGGAAATTCCTTTCTTTAGAACTTGTTTTGTAAAACCCAAGTCATCACTTCATACATAACATAAGTAGAAATTTTGTACAAGATAAAATTCCATTGAAGGAATATACTTTTATTAAATTCCAGAATCCATCCAGCGGTTCACAATACAGCCAAAGCTATTGCAATACTTGTCCAAATTACATTATCCAAAACTCAAGCTCACCATACAATAAAACCCTCAACAAAGAAAAATACATGTATTCAAGGGTATACCTTGAAGATTATTCTCTTCAAGTCTTCTATCGTCTTGAGCTCCTAACTCTCCTTCCCTATATTTGAGATATTGCAACATTTACAATATATCAGCAAGCAATGCTTGGTAGGGGATTCAAGAAGCATAATAATTGACAATGTAATTCCAATACTTCATAATCCCATTATCCCTAAACATATTCATGTCTCTACTCTTTACTTTGTACTTTATGTACATCCATATACATACATACTATACCTGGGTAAATTAGTTAAATTTGTGAAAGTAGTCAAATATCATTCCCAACTAAGCTGATCAATTCTCTCCATTATGAGAATTTAGTATTTAAACTAATCTTACACTGGAAATTTTCCTTCTTGGGAAATATTGGTAATATACAATTACCTAGCATTTCATTATGCTAAAACATAAGGCATTTCACTATGCCTATTCTCATATGCATCATAGTGCAAAATAATCAAAAGGGCTACCATGCTGCAGTCTGATCTGTACTAATGTGCTCGGATAACTGCCCTGTTCACCACTGATACCATGGTGGAAAATATTATGTCACTGTCCACATGGGGGGGACAAGACTTTCACAGTGGTGGCCTTCCCATAATTGCCCCACCCGACTTTTAGCCTCTCATAGGGCAAGGTATCATCAAATCATCAAATTTCAAGGAGCGAGTGGCCAAACCCTTATAACTCCTCTAGCATAGCATCCCCCTAGGCTTATGCCTATTAAAACAAACTCACAAGCCTCCAAGCTTGTATGTAAAATAGATTTCATACATATCAGACCATTTGTCTATTTACTTAGGGCTGAAATATCTTCTAATTCCTTATTCACTTATAGTGTACTCCTTAACCATCTTATATGTGTTTGGTTGGATCATAAAGTTTTCAAGGGATTTAATACAAGTATTAACATTGCTCTTGTCAACATAAAGTCATGAGTTCAATCATGTATATCCCATGTAAATGCATTCATCAAATCCTTCTACCTTCAAGGAGTGATCTCTTTTCCCAAATCTTCCATGATCTTGACTAATGTATGTAATCTGTACATCCATACATATTGTCAATATATAAAGTTTGATCAATCCTATTGATCACTAGATCTAATGTTGAGAATGATCTTTAGATCATTCATATCTAAGCATTTTTCTATCTCCAAGTCTTTGTGTGTCCTTTCCTTGATCTTGATTTTTTGTAGATCCATTGATACACTTGTTGATAAAGATCAAGGTCCTAGATCTTTTATCATCTAGTTCTTCTTTGATCTAAGTTCAGTTATTGGATCATCCATAAGGAGGATGATCTTGGTTTTCTTCCTTGAATCATCTTTGATTAAGGGTTTGGATTATCTAATCTAATGAACTATAACATGCATACTAAGTACAATATAATATTCTTATTTTTATTGTTCTTGATCATCCAAGATCTAATGGATCTTGTTTGATCATTCTTATCTTACTTACATTTTTTTTATTAGGGTTAGGTAATTTGCTAACCTTTTATGCTCTTATTATTATTATTCAACCAGTTAATGTTTTGCTGGTTAGATAACTTCATTTCTATATTATATCATTATTAAAACATATCTTCAAGATCTGATCATCTCAGATCTAGAAGACCTTGGCAATTGAAAACTTGATTCCTAAATATTTAAATTTTTATTATATATTTTCTACATTTTATCATTTCATAAGAAAATATAGGTTTTAAGCTTTCCATAGCTTCTTTCTAATCTCAATTTGGAGCTCATATGACTCCATAATTAGATCTGGAAGTTCATAGTCATTCCTAGGGCCTAGATTTGATCTGGGCCCAACAAAATGGATGGCCCAGATTTTACAGGGTGACGGGACGAGCGGACGGATTGCTTGGTTCGTCGTGCATCCGTTGCAGAGGCACTACGGACGCTCTCGCCTGGGAAGTCCAAGAGCGCACGCGGGATGAGCGGAATGCTCGTCGTCGCGTGCCCATAATCAGGATGCGAGGCAGGCGTGTCCGCTTAGGATATTTTTGGACACGCAGTCATTCCACGTGCAATGTTTTCGTGCTGCGTCGGGGATGGCGTCTTGGGCCCCGTTCGATTAGGAGATTGGACAGTCCATTTTGGACCGTCCAATCAATCCGCTATCAATTGAGGGCCCAAACCTTATCAGATCTTTGTGAAATTTCTAAAATAGGCGTTTTGGATGGTGGGATTTGTGATATTGGATCTGGAATAGATTTTCCTAATTGAATTTAGGTCTCTTGTTCCAATCTAGAGAGAGAAAAAGGAAATGAAAATAGGGAGATTTCTTGAGAGTTTTGGATTTTTGGGGATGGATCTAGGTCTAAATTTGTAGGTAAAGTGAAGACAATTTCGTGTGAATTTTATGAAAATTTTTGGAGGATTTTTGGGGTTGTATTTATAGGTATTTTGGGTCTTCTTTCATGATGATGTGTAAAGATGATGGTTAATTTATTATTATTATTTTAGCATTGGATTCTCCCATTCTCCACTTTCTCGTCCAAGACCAGCTGGTATGGTTTGACCCATGATTTCACGTGGGCTAGCCATAGGATTCGTTTTTGGGTCCTTGTGGGCCCCACATGGTGTAAAAAGACCATTTTACCCTTTATGTATATAAATTAGGGTTTATTCCCATGATCTCGAAATTGAGCGTACTTAGTTGCGTTGGATTCATATTTCTCAGAACATTCTAAATTTTGATGTCTCAGATTTCGATTTTTGGATAAAATTACTATTTTACCCTTTTGTCCAAAAAAATGAAGAAAATTAAGGATTTTTTATCTGAATTCAGAATTTGTCGTGCTTATAGTCATTCTGAAGGGTTTGCTAAGTTTAATTTCTGCTGTACATGTCTTATTCCTTGATTATACTTTTATAAGAAGTATATTCTAAATAATCCTAAAATTTCAGCCTAAAATTTCTAAAACTCAAACTTTATTGATTTTCTCAATTAATTACAAAAATTGGGCTTATTACAATCTTCCCCCCTTACAATAATTTTGTCCTCGAAATTTGTAATACAACTCACTTAGGAGTTTTCACAATTCTTTCATAGCCTTACACATGTGGCCTTGCCACTTATGGAAATCCTATTTCCTTTCGTTGCTTTCCTATACTACCTTCTTCTCAAAGTTTAAAATGCTCATCCATGATTAACCTTAGTAATGCACTATATACTAAAGCTGGTTCTTGCTAGAATTTCCCAAAAAAGGTTAATAACTCTTATTGAGTTATCTCTTTTGTTTTAAAACCTTCCATTTCACTTGACTGGTAATTTTCACCAATCTTTCCATACTTCACAATTTTCCATTATACCTTCTATTGCTCATCCTCATTCTTTTTCAACATATAAAGTTTTGACATAGCTTTCCCACTATGTATAGTCCTTAGACTACCTACAATAACATATTGATTAGATTCTATAATTTCAACTATTGTTCTTTGTAACAACCTTCCAATCTTTGGAAGTAATTTTCTCTTTCCTTGTTCTTCCACTATTTGGAAGTGAATACTTTATTTCTTCTCTACAGTTCATACTTCCTTACTATTTCCTTTTATTGACAACTTCTTTTCAAATCTTGTCACTGAATAATAGTTTCTTGTAATGACTCTTTCCTCATTCCTATCCATTGTTTTTGTAACACTCTTTGAGTGCCATTTTATTCATAATACTTGACTTTCTACATTTTTCCTTCCAAGATAGTGTCATTTAAATCTGCATATACATTTCTGATCTTCTTTTGTTATCTCTTTCTCATATTCAGAACAATATTCAAAACATTCTTACAATCTATGATAATATTTATCTCTTTTCCTTTCATATATATATTTATATGTCATAGGCTTCAAAATTTCTAGATTTTGCATTTCCTCATGCTTCTTTCAAGCATACCTCATAGCCTCTATCATATCATACTAACCCTTTATTTGCAATATTCTTGATAATTCCAATTAAAAGATTCCATATTGACTTTGTAATCATCCCTTCTCAAGTCTTTACAAACACCATAATTTATCATCTATTCTTCAATTCTCAACAATCTATTATCAACTCATTTAGGATTTATGTAACCAATGGCAAAATTTCACTAAAAGAACGTCCTTATGTTATAAAATTAGTAAGAGATATTTTTCTCTAGTTGTCATTGTCATTTCATATTTTGATCTCATATTCCACCTTTGTTGGGGTGAAATTCCATGCTATCCTTAAAATTTATACAACCTAAACTTTGCTTTCTTCAATCACATGTACACTTACAAGACAAGTTTTGTAAGTGTCTAACATATATCCCATGAATGCTCTTGATTTCTTGAAATCTATTTCCATATATCATTACCACTTCATCCAATATATTTCATTCTCCCATTTCGTGTGAATTTTATGAAAAATTTTGGGAGATTTTTGGGGTTGTATTTATAGGTATTTGGGGTCTTCTTTCATGATGTTGTGTAATGATGATGGTTAATTTATTATTATTATTTTAGCATTGGATTCTCCCATTCTCCACTTTCTTCCCCAAGACCAGCTGGTATGGTTTGACCCATGATTTCACGTGGGCTGGGCATAGGATTCGTTTTTGAGTCCCTTGTGGGCCCCACATGGTGTAAAAAGACCATTTTACCCTTTATGTATATAAATTAGGGTTTATTCCCATGATCTCAGAATTGAACATACTTAGTGGTGTTGGATTTGTATTTCTCAGAACATTCTAAATTTTGATGTCTCAGATTTTGATTTTTGGGTAAAATTACTATATTTACGCTTTTGTCCAAAAAAATGAAGAAAATTAAGGATTTTTCATCCGAATTCAGTATTTGTCGTGCTTACAGTCATTCTGCAGGGTTTGCTAAGTTTAATTTCAATTGTACATCTTATTCCTTGATATTACTTTTATAATAAGTATATTCTAAATAACCCTAATATTTCAGCCCAAAATTTCTGAAACTCAAACTTTATTGATTTTCTCAATCAATTACAAAAATTGGGGTTATTACAAATTTCCCTTGGAGCGTATGGATTGCAATGTCATCTTCAAAATCTAGGTTTTTCTCTCCTTTATTTCTCATTGGTTTATGAGATTTTTCAGTGGGTACTAGCTTTCAGGACTGCCAGTGAGCTCTAAGCACGTCCAAGACTCTACTTCTATTTTTTCAAACAATTTGTACCTCCCCTATTTCAAATCTAGTTGGTTTAAATGCTAGATTTCAAATTCAAACTACAAAAAATATGAACCAGATGTTAGATTTCGAATTCAACTACTTACAAGCAAGAATTTCAATTAGTTTTCAATCCCTATTTAGACTAACATGTGAGAAATGAAACATAACAAGAACTTCAAAACAAAATTGCATGATGTAAACATGAAATTCAATGAATCCATGATACAATACATAATCTAAGAATCATGCAAAACTTTGTTCAACATAAAATCATGATTAAACAGAGATTTAACTATAGAAAAATACAAATTTCACATGAATACACTGTACTGGTTCAGTTTCCAGAAATTCAAAAGTTTACTAACAATTGTAGCATTTTATGCATGATTTTGCTTAGCTAATCCAAGCATGTATTAACAATTCACCCCCCTACAATAGAAACCCCTACCTATTTTTGAGGTTTGATTGGTTGGATCTCTAGCTAACCTCCTCTGAGTTGCAAGCTTCTGCTCTTTTGGATGAAGCTTCAACTCCAATGATTCTTCAGCAATGGCAACCCTTTAAAGCTTCTTTTCTACCTTTGTGTTGAACTCCTCACCTCTATTTGCTTTTATCCTTTCTTCCCAAATAGCTTTCTCCTCACTTATCTTCTCCTTTTCCACTATCTAGTTTGTTCTTCCCTACATGGAGCTCAGCCCAGAGGAACTCCTCTCCCAACTGAGCTCTTCTTCTTCTTTAATGCCTAGGTAGAGCATGACCAGGGCTAGCTTCTTTGAAGTTTTTCATTTTTTTCTCTCTTAGTCTCTTGTTCTTCCTCTTCCACTGTATTTCCCTCAAGTTTTTTCATAATATGTTAATGGCTAAAAACATTTCAGCCTAATGTTTTATTTACATTTTATACTTAGGTCCTATAAGAGAATTGTAGAACATGTGGGGAGCTAGTTCCCCTAGGTTGTAGCTCCCACACGAATGATCTACATCAATTGATCCAAATCTGGGTCCATTGAAATAGCTTTTTATTAAAACACCTAAATTTAACTTCCTCTTTTATAATTATATCTTATTAGGGTATATTTCTCAATTACACCATGAACAACAATTCATCCATTTTTGAAATTTCAAGCTAATTAGTTAGAATTTTACTCTATGATCTTAATGGTGTTTAGGTTACTGTCTTTCCTTATCAGTGGTCTAACTAATTCCTTAAATTAACATTAATATATATTTTCTTTTATTAAATTGCTTATGGTTAACTTAAAGTAATCATCAAATTTTCACTTTGCTTCTTGGAATGTTTGTTTGTAATACCCATATTAACTTAACAATCAATCCTAACATTTAAATCTATACAAACTCCTTAACGCTCTTGATCTATCTTTTATTTTTACTTTTAGAATATACCCTAAATCAATGAAATAAAATAAAAATTTCCCATTTCTTTGGTAAGAGTAGGAATTTACTTATCATATTGGTGTAATTACATGTATTACACTCTTCCCCCTTATAAAAATTTGGTCCACAAAATTGTGTGCTTAAATGTGAAAGTCAAAACAACTTTGGAAAACACCGCCTCATATCCTCCTCATAAGAATGATGGTGCTACAAAACCTTGATGAGACGGATTACCTTGGTTCATAATACCTTCTCCCTCCAATCAACAATTTATATCGATTGTGTGACGACCCGGGTTTTTAGTAAAACATTCTATAAATATTTTGCAAGTACAGGGCCATTAGTGGTAAAAAAAATTCACAAACAATGCAATGGAAATTCTTTTATTTTAAATTCGTTTGCAACAAAACCCATGTCTCACCTCAATGAATATAATACACATAGACATTTTGTATCAACGAAATTTTTATTGAATACCAGGAATCATCCAATAGTTCACTTTTACATAGCCCCTGCATTACAATTACAATCCATTGTCCAAATGCAATCCAAATTATAAAGTACATAGCTTGATTACACAATCTTTAAGGGAAATACTCTGATTAGTCTTGCAGCATCTGATTTTTCAAGCTTTACCTCCTCAAGTCTCCTTCCTTGTATCTGAGATATTGTAAACATTCAAACATTTACAATATCTTAGCAAGCTATGCTTGGTAGGGGATACATACCTTAGTGATCATTCTATCATGTTATCATTCTATCATGTTTATCATTCTATCATGAATACATACCTTAGTTATCATTCTATCATGTTTATCCACTCATGGGTCATATCATCATAGAGTATATACATCATTTATATAGTATAGGGTAGACCCGTTAAAATAGTGCAAATAGCGAAAACTTGTTCCTTCTCTAGGCTATACTCCCTCTTAAGAGATCAATAATCAACCAAATATTGTATGGGAAAATTCTTTTAAGGAACTCAAGTATTTCATCATACTTGGCATCTCATCATGTTATGGCATCTCACTATGCCTATTATATGTGCATCATAATGCAAAATACTCAAGGACTACTATGCCGCAATCTAAATCCGTACACGATGCCCGGATAACTACAAAATAATCCACTGATACCAATTGTGAAAATAATGAAATCCATGTCCGCATGGGCGAGGACCATGGCTATCATAGTGGTGGCCATCCCATGATTGCCCCACCCAACCTTTAGCCTCTCTTTGGGCATGGTGTCCATCATATCATACATTTCAGGAAGCAAGTGACCAAACCCTTATTACTTCCTTAGCATAGCATCCCCAGGCCTATGCATGTATAAAACAAAATCACAAGCCACCAAGCTTGTATGTAAAATACATTGTACATATCAGATGATGTGTCTATTTAACTAAGGGTGGAATATTTTCTATGCCCTATTCTTAGGGTTTCCTTAGTCCACACATCTCACTAATATCTCATTGCTTGATTGGATCATTAGATTGGATCAATTGGATGGATCATGGGGTTGGATCATTTGATTGGATCATTATTGTTTTAAGGTACTAGGTATACCTAGATCATGAAGGTCTATAATTCTAGATAGAAGATCATGTATATATATACACATGAATCTTTAATACATTCTTGTACATCCACCTACCTCAAAGTGGTATTCACTTGATATTGTCCGTCATGGTCTTGATTCATACATCTCAAAGTGATATTCACTCCATATTGTCCATCATGGTATTTATTCATACATCTGGCAAACCATACGTATAAAGTTATTCCCTTATACAAGTATTCTTTCTACATGTATTTGGGTTATCCTCTGAAGGATGCCGTAATTTTTCTTGAATCATATATGATCAAGGTTTCAAACCTTTTGAGTTCACAATCTACACTATAAGTAAAATCATAGAACAATACCATACTCTACATTATATTTCTTTTCTTTTTTCTTATGATCATTCAAGATCTCTCTTAGATCTTGTTTTATCTTTCTTATCTTATTTACAATTTTTATTATTATTAGGGTTAGATATTTTGGTAACCTTACATGCTCTAATTATTATTTCTCAACTAGACAGCTCCTCTTATTTCCAATTGGCCAAGGTTTACCAAATACATACCATTCCCAATGTGTTTAATTCAATCCTCATGTAAGGAGGCATTTAGACCTTAAAATATGTCAACAGAAGGTGAAGGAATAGCAAGGCTCATTACAAACCCCCTTAACCACGATGAATAACATGAAATGGGATAGCCTTAGCTCATCCTTCAATAAGGTCCTATGTGCTCATAACCCTAAGTTTATTTCTACTTGATTTTAATTAATTCCATGAACATTACTATGCCATTCATGGAGGTTTATTATGCCCCTAAGTTGGGCCAAGGAAATGAAAAATTTACCCCTTATATTGTCCTACTAACTATAGCCCTTACTATGATTATACTTCATGATGTATATGTATTTAGTAAAGTCCATCTATATGTCATCAATTACCTCTTTTAAGGTATTTTCTATTATTCTACGATTAAAAGAAATTTCACCAATAATTCTAAGGAATTTAAAGACAATCATGCTAAAATTGAAAGCATTGACATGAATTTAAATTTGCTATTTAAAAGAAATTAACTAATAATATTACAACATCTTATTCTAAGAAATTAAAGATAATTACACTAAAATTCAAACCATAGATAATTAATTAAGCATGTGATCAAGCTGTCCTTATGATCCAATCATCCAATTTGTCCAACTTTTAGATCTAGGGTTGATATTCCATTAAGAATCCAACCTTTATCCTTTATGTCTCTGTCTGATCCAACATCATAATAACATGATCCTAAGCTTAGATCATTCAATTTATAGGTCCAATTGGCCTGATCATTCTTGATCCATCCGCTTAAGGAGATCCATTAGGATTTTTCGTGATCATTTTCTCATTTAAGGGCCTCCACCTTGATTTTTTTCACATCAATCCAATCCAACCATCCCCATGCTATTTTATCATCATTAGATCCTTAGTGGATCTAGATTTTCAATTCTCATCACCCTAGATCTACTTGATCAAGGGTGTAAGTAAGAGCATTTTTAATTAATATAAAGTTTTGATGCTTAAAATATTACTTTTATAGGTGCAGTATGTTCCCCTCATCAAGATCTATTCATAGCATCTTATAGATTGAAAATCAAATTTAAATTGAGTGAGTAATTGCATTTTTAAATTTTTAGCAGTTTTTAATGGCTAATTTTAGTATGTACTACTTTTTATCAAATAAACCTATATAGAGGATTAGAAATCCTACTATGATCATCAATCTTAGGGTTTTGACAGCTTCTGGATCCATCCATCAGATTAGGTTTACATTTTAAGATCATCGTAGACATGATTTAAGATTGTTATAATGGATTTTAGCAATTATTTCTCATAAATACAATTAGAAACATAGATCTCATGGTTCTAATATATTTGACATAACATAAGGAATGCATTAGTGTTTTCATATCTAAAATCAGAGCTAAAATGGGCTCTCAATTGAAGAAACAAGATTTTAGTTCAATAGATGGACAGTTGAGATCATTCCAACAGAAAACGACAAAACGGAGAGCATCCCACACCTGTTACCATTGTTTATAGGTGATCTAAGAGGGGTGATTGGCTATGGACAAGACAATCAAGATCTAGACTGTTGGATCACCCATCCTTGGATCTCTTCGATGGATCAATGGGCAAGGAGATCCCAGGAACGCAGAAAACTTCAAAGGAATGCTAGAATTGTAAAAGGGGAAGAAGGGTGCACCTACCTGTGCTGGTCTAGTGAGGAGAAGTTTACCGGAGAGAGATATATAACCCTGTAAAATCAAGAAAATTGAAAAATAACCCTAGACGTTGAAAAATACATATAGTTGGTGATTTCTCCGGTGCTGTTGCCAGAGAAGATCTGAGACCATGGGGCTTTTGTAGATCACCATGCATTGAAGAGATCCAATGGTTCTATATCAACTTTTAACAGCAAGATTGGTCAGAATAACTAGTATTTATCACCAAAGAGGGTTCCCAGTATTGTGTTTAACTTCGTTTTGAGTTTTTTGGCTATCCAGGAGGTGGATCATCATGGAAACTTAGGGCTTTTGTAGATCAGTCTTGTCCGACCAGATCTAACAGTGGAGAATGAAAAGTACCAGCCACAATTGGATGGCTAATTCATTGAAGGTTTCCAGGAAGAACCCTAGGTGCAACGAGGACAACACGTCCCTGGATGCTCCCAATGCAGACACGGGATCGTTTGCCTAGGTGCGTTTGGGGACATGCCCACAGAGAAAGAGAGAGAAAGAGGGAGAAATTGGGAGAGATTGAGGGGGAGTTTTGAGCTACAATTCTAGGGGAGTCGAGGGCACCTCGTGGGGGTCATTGGATTCCCACTACTACCTCCTTCTCCACTAGCAGGTGATAGTGGTTTGACTCATGATGGTGGTCTTCTAGACCGTTGGCCCACCTTGTGGGCCCCACATATTTGTGAAAAGACCATTTTGCCGTTTTAATTCCAAAAATGGAGAAAAATAGGGTTTATTCCTATGAACTCGGAATTGAGCATGCTTAGTGTCATTTCGATTGGTTTTTCAAGTATATTTCAAATTTTTATGTCTTAGGTCTTGGTTATGAGTAAAATTATCATTTTATCCTTTTATTCATAAAAATGGAAAAAAATAAGGAATTTTCATTTGGACTCAGAATTTGACGTACTTACAGTCATTTTGATTAATTTTTTGAGTACATTACAAATATCCAAGTTTTAAGTCTTGATTTTATTTTTATAAAAATAAATTGTCCTAGAACTCAAAGTTCCAGTTCCACTTTTAGAATTTCAACTTTTAATTTTTTAATAATTCAATTATATTGAAAAAAATTGGGGTTATTACATGTTGCTCCTAAAATGTCAAATCTGGTTACAGATTGGGTGGTAACTGATCCAAGATATGAGTGGGATCTGCAACATATTTCCTTAGCATAAAAACATTAAATACATTGTGCACATCAGTAAGAGTAGGAGGAAGTACCAATCTATATGGAAATTGGTGGATCCTCTCTAGAATCTCTAAGGGTCCTACAAAGTTGGTGCTCAACTTGCCTTTTATCTCTCATCTCATCACCCCTTTGGTTGGAGAAATTCTCAGAAAGACATGGTCTCCAACTTGAAAGTCCAAATCTTTCGTCCTTGTATTGGCATAGCTCTTTTGCCTACTATGGTCAACCATCAAACATCACCTAACCAATCTCACTTTATCTGCTCATCACCCCCTTGGTTGGAGAAACTCTCAAAAAGACATGGTCGGAAACTCCAAATCTCTCATCCTCGCATTGGCATAGCTCCTTTGCCTACTATGGACAACCATCAAACATCTCCTAATCAATCTCACTTTATCTACACACTACTCCACCAACTTAAATCTAATGAAATATCTCTCTTTAACATTGCTCCAATAGGTAGGTGTGCTACAAAGTCAACCATACAATGCCTCATATGGAGCCATCTCAATCCTTGAGTGTTACCAATTGTTGTAGGTCAACTCCATTAGGTGTAGATGTTTGTCCTAAGAACCTTTCAAATCCAGTTTGTGCGCTCTCAACATGTCCTCTACCGTAAAATGTTGTGCTAAAATGTGTAGAGGTACCCAGACAAGTACACTCTGCCAAAATTCAGATGTGAACCATCTATCTTTGTTGTAAATAATGATTATAGGGACTCCATGCAAGCTAACTATCTCCTTAATGCAAAGCTTAGCGAAGCTCTCTAAGGTCTGTCCCTGTCTAGTGAGGAGGAAATGTGCCAACTTAGTATGTTGGTTTACTATGACCCAAATCATGTCACGCCCACTGCGATTCTTGGGTAGTCCAACCACAAAACCCATTGTGATGTCGTCCTATTTCCACACTGGAAGCTCGATACTTTGTAACAACCTTGTAGGTCTATGATGTTCAACCTTGACCCGTTAACAAGTAATATATCTAGCTACACACTCTTATATCTCTCTTAATGGCCTGCCACAAAAATAGTCTTCTCAGGTCATGATACATCTTTGTGGCCTTGGATGCATAGCCCACCTAGAGTAATGAGCTGCCCTCAATAGCTCCTATCTCAAATCTGCGACTCCAGACACAACCAATCTACTCTAATATATGATCCCACCATCTGCTCCTCTCTCAAAACCATCTCAGTCACATAGTGCCTAAGTCCCACTAAATGATGATTGTGCCTATAAAATCTAATCCACAAATGTTGATTGTATGGTGAGATTGGAAGTCATGCAACCTAACTTTCTGCTAAGTGCATCAGCCCCTACATTAGCCTTACTTGGATGGTATTGGATTGTGAAGTCTAAATCCTTCAAGTATTGTAGCCAACATCTCTATCTCATATTGAGGTCTCTCTATGCAAACAAGTACTTAAGGCTCTTGTGATCGATAAAAACATCAAACATCTCCCCATAAAGATAATGTCGCCATATCCTAAGGTCAAATACAAGTGCCGCTAATTCCAAGTCATGCATGGGGTAATTTTGCTTGTGCTTCTTCAACTGCCTTGAAGCATACGTGATGAATCTACCATGTTGCATATGAACACACCCATTCCCTACTACGAGGCATCACTATATACTACAAATCCACCATTGCTTTGAGGAAGTGATAACACAAACACTGAGGTAAGTCTCTTCTTCAACTCCAAGAAACTCCATTCATAGCTGTCAGACCAATAAAAATTGTGGCCTTTCTTAGTAAGGGCTTTCAAAGTTTGAGCAATCTAACAAAATCCCTCTATGAAATGCCAATAGTAGCCTGCTAAATCTTGAAAACTACACACCTGTGTCATAGTCATAGGCTGCTCCCAATCGATTACAATCTCCACCTTTTGTGGCTCCACTACCATGCCATCCTTGAATATAACATGCCCAAGGAAATGTACCTGATCCAACCAAACCATTTCACTTAGAGAACTTTCCATATAGTTGATGCACTTGAAGAGTGCCCAAGATAGTCCTCAAGTGCTCTCTATGTTCCTCTACACTGCTAAAGTATATTAAAATATTATCAATGAACACAATCATGAACTTGTTTAGAAAATCTTTGAACATTTTATTCATCAAGTCCATGAAAGCTGGTAGTGCATTCATCAACACAAATGACATCACCAAGAACTCATAGTGGCCATATTGAGTGCTAAACACAGTCTTAGAGATGTCCTCATCCCATATCCTCAACTGATAATAACCTGTCCTTAGATCCACCTTGTTAAAAACCTTAGCTAGATCATCATCATCAAGACCTTATCCCAATTAGGGGTCGGCCACATGAATCTTATTCCTCCATTCCATTTTATTAAATACCATGGCTTCATTTAATCCCAACATTTTTAAATCTTTCCTCACCACTTCTATCCATGTTCTTTTGGCCCTTCCCCTTGCCCTTTTAGAATCTTCTACTTGTATTGCCTCACTTCTTCTAATCGATGCCGTTGTTGGTCTCCTTTGAACATGTCCAAACCATCTAAGTCTAGTCTACATCATCTTATTACCTATTAGTGCTATCCCTAAATTTCCTAGAATATTTTCATTTCTTGTCTTACCACTCATCCATCTCAACATCCTCATTTCTATGACACTCATCCCATGAGTATGATGTTCCTTAACTGCCCAACACTTTGATCCATAGAGCATGGCCGGCCTTATTTCCATCTTATAGAATTTTCCTTTTAATTTGAGTGGCACCCGTCAATCACACAAAACTCCTGATGCACATCTCCATTTGTTCCAACCCGCTTGGATTCTCTGGGTAACCTCCGTCTCAATCTCTCCACTCTCATGAATCATTGATCCTTAAGTACCGAAAATGGTCTTTAATGGGGACTTCTTGGTTATCAATCTTGACTGGTGTTCTACTCCTACTCTCCTTGCTAAAATTACATTCCACATATTCTGTCTTAGTTCAGCTAATTTTAAATCCTTCAGATTCTAATGCTTCTCTTCATAACTCTAGCTTTATGTTTACACCCTCCCTTGTCTCATCAAGTAAGACTATATCATATGCAAATACCATGCACCAGGGAATCTGCTCATGCAGATGTTTTGTTAACTCATCTATAACCAATGTGAAAAGGTATGGACTAAATGCCGATCCTTGGTGCAATTCTATAGTGATAGAAAAATCACCAGTCACGCCACTAGTGGTCTTAGCATTTGTTACCGCTCCCTCATACATATCTTTAATTATGTCTATATATCCATGAGAAACCCCTTTACCACTCAACACCCTCCATTTTAACTCTCTAGGGACTCTATCATAAGCTTTCTCTAAGTCGCTAAAGACCATGTGGAGGTATTTCCTCCTCTCCCTATATTTTTCTACTAATTGTCTTAGTAGGAAAATAGCTTCCATGGTAGACCTCCCAGGCATGACACCAAACTGGTTCTTCGATACACTTGTTTCATGTCGTAGATCTTTAATTATGTCTATATATCCATGAGAAACCCCTTTACCACTCAACACCCTCCATATTAACTCTCTAGGGACTCTATCATAAGCTTTCTCTAAGTCGCTAAAGACCATGTGGAGGTATTTCCTCCTCTCCCTATATTTTTCTACTAATTGTCTTAGTAGGAAAATAGCTTCCATGGTAGACCTCCCAGGCATGACACCAAACTGGTTCTTCGATACACTTGTTTCATGTCGTAGACTCTTCTCAATCACTCTTTCAAAAAGTTTCATAGTGTAGCTTATAAGTTTGATCCCTCGATAATTAGTGTAGCTTTGTATGTCTCCTTTATTCTTATAAATTGGTACAATAGAGCTTTTATTCCACTCATCCAACATTTTGTTTGATTTTATAATCGTGTTAAGCAACCTAGTCAACCAAACTACTCCAATATCTCCCATATGCTTCCAAACCTCTATTGGTATATCATCAGGCCCCATGGCCTTTCCTGATTTCATCTTTTTCAAGGCCTCTTTTACTTCAAGTATTCTAATCCTACGTTCATATCTATAATAGCAATTGTTATTTAGATTTATAGTATTTTCAATCCCTATATTCTCAAAGCCATTGTCATTTAACAATTTTTAAAGTATGTATCCCACCTTTGTTTGATCTCATCATCTTTGACTAATACTCTTTCATCATCGCTTCTAAAACACCTAACATGATCTAAATCTTTACCCTTCTGTTCTCTTACTTTTGCAAGTTTAAACACATCTTTCTCACCTTCTCTTGTTCCTAGTCTATTGTAGAGCTCATCATATGCTTTAAGTTTAGCCTCACTTACTATTCTCTTAGCAACCTTTTTAGCATTCTTATATTGTTCATAGTTTTCATTATTTCTAATCTTCTGCCATGCTTTAAAGCACATCCATTTTTCTTTAATAACTTTTTGCACTATTTCACTCCACCACCATGTTTCCTTTGCTAATAGCCTTTTACATTTAGATACTCCTAAGACATCTTTTGCCACTTTCTTAATGGATTCAGCCATATTAGTCCACATGGTATTTGCTTCCATTTCATAGTTCCAATTTCCTTCTACCATCAACTTATTTTTTAGTGAGGTTATTTTCTCTCTTTTTAAGTTACACCACTTAGTTTTTGGATGTGTATTAAGTTCAGTTCTTTTTCTCCATCTTTTGATATGGATATCCATAATCATTAACCTATGTTGTGAGGTTAAACTCTCACCATGTATCACCTTACAATCCTTACATATAGATGGTTCATTATTCTTAAGTAGAAAAAAGTCCATTTGGCTTTTATGAAGTCCACTTTTAAAGGTTATTAAGTGTTCATCCCTCTTCTTAAAGAGTGTATTTGCAATGGACAGGTTATATGACAAAGCAAAATCAAGGATATTCTCTCGCATCTCATTTCCTTCACCTATACCATACCCTCAGTGTATTCTATCATATCCTTCCTTATCTTTCCCTATATGGCCATTTAAGTCTACTCCTATAAATATCCCCTTAGTGTTCGGAATTTCTTGCATGACTCCTTCCATATCTTCCCAAAATTGTCACTTGATTATATCTTGTAACCCTACTTGTGGTGCGTATGCACTTATAACATTAATAATCTGCTCTCCTTGAACAAGTTTTATTATTATAATTCTATCACTAATTCTTTTAACGTCCACAACTTTATCCTTTAATTCCTTATCCACTATTATTCCTATGCCATTTCTATTATTTTCCTTTCCTACGTACCATAATTTATACCCATCTATTTCTCTAGCTTTAGCCCCTTTCCACTTGGTTTCTTGGATACAATCGATGTTGACTCTCATACATTTCAATGCGTCTACTAACTCCAAACTCTTACCTGTTAGTGTCCCTATATTCCATTTGGCGATACGAATCTTATGTTTTGGAGATACCCCATTTACTATCGCCTTTCTTGACCTCCATGGTATGAACCCATGTCCACTTTTCACTGCACCTAGGTTCTAATGTAGCACATCGCTTATGGGGAATGCCCTAGCTTGAGGGAATGTCTGTATTAGATTCATGTCATAGTTTGGGTTGCCGTAGTTTTAAAACGCTAAAGATGATCTTCGTTTCTTCCTTACAAACTAATATACAAATGCATATTCATTTGCAAGCAAAAGAAATAACAAAACCATCTTCAACTTCCCCTTGCCAGCTGGCTACCTGACGCAAGGGTTTAAAAGCCTTGGCTAGATATAACTAATCAAATAGATTGTCAATTCAAGGAAGGGGGAATTTTTTCTTCATTGTTACCCCATTGAGTACCCTGTAATCTGCACACAGTCTCATAGAGTCATCCTTTTTCTTAACAAACGAGACTGGTGCTTCCCAATGCAAAACACTAAGGTGTAGGAAACCCTAATCTAGCAACTCCTATGATTGAACCTTTAGTCTCCTCAACTCAACTAGTACCATATGATAAGGAGCCTTGGAGATAGGAGTCGCTCTATGTAGCAACTCGATCATGAACTCCATCTCTCTCTTAGGCTATAACCCTAGCAACTCATCAACACATCTCTAAAGTTACGTACCACATTAGCCTCCTCAATATCAGGAGTCCATTCCTCTTGCTCGTCTATATAGGCAAAATAGGCTTTGTAGCCATTGGATATAAGATGTGCTACTTTGATCGATGAGATGTCACTTAGGTTGGAGGTATCCAGTCTCACTTGAAAATACAACAACTCACCATCAGGGGTACATAGGGTGACCCGCTTCTTCCTGCAATTGACTAGAGCACCATGCTTAGCCAACCAATCCATGCCTAATATCACATAAAAATCAGCCATGTCTAGGATAATGAGATCTATACTCAACATCTTGTCTAAGATAACCATAGACATACCCAGGACATACTCCTATACCATCACTGATTGACCCACCTGTGTACTAACCTTCAACAGAAATCCAAGTCTACTCAATGGAACATCTGTACATGCAGCAAAACTATATGAATTGAATGAATGGGTGGATCCAGGATCAACAGGGACACGTGCATATCTATCAACAATAAGGAGAGTACCTTCCATGATGACACTCGATGTGTGTGCCTGGTAATAGTGAATACTTGTCCTTGACTCCAGGGTACCTGACCTAGCCATGGTGTTTGATCTTAGCCCTAATCCCATCATGGTTGTCCCACTCTACTAGCTCTAGGACAATCCCATGCTATATGGCCAAGTTGGCCACAAGTGTAGCATTGACTTGGTCCAAAAGATAGCAAGCCTAGATGCTAACATTGACACCTCTAACATACCTGCTGGTCACTACCTCCACCTCTAGTTTGCCTCGGTGCTGGTCGGGCCTATTGTGCAATTGTCTTCCTGGTGGCAAACTTCTTCTTTTTCACCCCTCCAAACATGGGCCTAGGACCACTGAATCTGCTTTTGTCTCTGCTGGTGTCTCTCAGCTCATGCTCTAGGATGAAGGCAAGGTCCATGGCCTATACTGTAGTGGGCTGAGAAGTCATCATCTAATGTGTCAAATAAAAATTTAGTTTTTGACAAAATTACAGAGTCCCCCTCAACTCTATAGAGCACACATCTAGTGCAAACTGGTGCAGTCGAGAGAACTCCACTTCATACTATGCTACTATTCTCATGCCCTGCATGAGCATCATCAAGTCTTGTTCCATCTTCTAGTGAAGATGTGGAGGAAGAAACCTATCCACAAAGATGGCCTTGAAGTCCTCCCAAGAAATAATGTCACCACCTTGGAACAAATTCTTCCTATTCGTCGACCACCACTATGCTGCATTACTTATGAGGACAAAAGTGACCATTCGTACACTTCCATTGTTTAGCACCATCATGGATTCAATGATACTCTCCATATCAAATAGCCACGAGATAGCCACTTCTGGACCATCTCTCCCTAAAAACTTAGGAGCTATTCTACTAAATCTCTCGAGGAAGCTGTCCGCTGAAGGATGCTCCCCTTCCTCAGGATCTATTGCCCCTCCTACATGTAATATACCAGCTAAAGCTCATAGGATTTGTACCATCCTTTGCAGCAAGTATTAATGACCTCATTTGGTGGGTTACCCCAAGCTCCATTCGCTGCCACTTGCACATCGGCTAGTGGTGGTAAGCTAGCACTACATCTTGAAAAGGCATCTGTGACAACAAGGGAGATTTTTAAATAGATTTTATTTATAATTATCATGACAAAGTTTCCTACATGTACCTAAACTCAATTCTTCCGAAGTGTTGACACTTTGTCCTTTAATGACTTTAATGTGGCATGTGCTCTAATACAAAAATCTGTAACATCTTAAGTTCTTTTTCAAACTTTTATTCATTTTAATTTGGAAAGTAGTATAAAATTTCCTTATTTTTGAAAAGTAGGATTAGAATGATAATATATAGGTAGATTTGAAATTCATCAACTTTATCCCTGGTGCTCCTAAGAAACCTTCATGTACAAGTAAAATAATAGTCATCTAACCTAAGAATGGTTAAAGACACATGCTACATGATTTACCAAATAGCCACAATTAAAGTCACAGTCCATTTAATTAACTAAAGACAATCATACTATAATTGTCCAAAGTTTCAACAAAAGTCTTAAGTTATATACAACACTTAAAATGAAACTCTATAAATGGATTTCTATCAAAAGTAACTACATCCAAAGGCATGTTGTTCTCATGTCTAAACTGATCTTAGCACCTTCAGCTTTCCTATATCCTTCAGTCCTAAACTACTTGAATTGTCACGTAAAATGTTGGTTGTAGGGGGTAAGCAAAACAACATCTCACAGTAGGGTGAAAAACTAATACAAGCTTGAAAGCATAAAATAGAACAAGCAGTGGCATAATATAACCTTTTGAAAAGAGTATATGATTTTCTGAAATGAGTGGTTAATAGGTGTGTGGTAAGATCCTCTAAAGATTACTGAAATCAAAGTCAACCTCAAGGACAGAAGTAAACTTACACAATTGTTAAAATCAGTGTGTATCAACCAATGATGCTGGACCAAGGTGTAAAGCCTTTGATCCGCAAATGCACAATTCTATGTCCTCATTATCGTGGAAAACATATTGCTCCCAATCATGGTGGAATACAGTCCTATCACCCTTAACGAGGTCTAAACTCTTGAGAAATGACCCACATAACATCAACACACAGACACCTATGCTTGTAGGGCCCTATCGTCACATGCTAGTGATTATCATGGCCTCTACGTTTGCTCGTAGATACCTGCATGAACCATGACTCACTAGACCTCATGGGGGCTACCCGGCTACCTTTAAAGTACTTCCCCATAAAAAGATACTCCTACTTCCCTCCATCTCCATGGTAGGGTTGGTATCAATATCAATCTCATAGGTTAGTGGCGAAGTGCACCTCCTAGCACCTTTGCATTAATAAAAAAATTATAAACAAAATTTTGACTTGAAACTACTAAATTTATAAAGTACACATTGATAGGATTCCAACAATATAAGGAACACCAAAAATAGAGTTCGGATGAGGGAGATATGGACATTTTAAGTTATGAGGGCATTTTGGTAATCAGGCAAGTGACCCAAATTAGAGGGGGTCATTTTGATAACGATACCCCCTTTCCATTCTAATCCCATCACCAATGGAGGAAGGCGATGATCCTCTTTCCCTGTGAGGAAATCAGGCCTCCAACTACAAAGGTGCATTTTCCCCCTTTTTCTAATGCAAAACAGCCTAAGAACCCTTCCTTCTTCACCTCGTTCTCCAATGAATGCATCCGACGTATGCACCCATTGGAGGAATCCAATCTCCCCTCTCTAGCTCAAATCAGGTAGGCCACACCCTCTATCTTGCTCTATTTCTTATTTTCTAACTTTTACCTCACATATTTGGCCTGGAGCTGGTCTCAACTGCCGTTAGAAGGCTTGTGAAATCAGAATAGTGGATCGTGGTTAGACCCACATTAAGGACAGCTCAGATGAGATATGAGCTATCCAATGAAATCTTTGGATCCAAAAACCATAGGAACGATGAAAATAGATAAAAAATCAGAGCATCTAGTGCTCCGATTGAGTTAAAAGAAAATGAATGATTTGAGTTCATTGTCCCCGATGGACGATGTACCCAGGATGCACACACTGCATTCCATGGCACATTCTAGAGTTGGTGTATCTCAGGGATGCCAGTTTACGCAAGTATAAATCAGTGTAAGCCATCCTGCCGGTGAAATGGATGTTTTAAGATTCTAAAGGCTTCAAAAGCTCGATCTTCAATATGAAAGGTCCGTTGGAATCATCTTGATGATGCAGACATGAATTTAACCTCTAAACCTTGATCTGAGCATAATTAGTTGATCAAACCTAAGAAAATGTACTCAATTACTTAGATCCGGTTGATTAGAGGATGATCAGGCCTTAGAACTTGAACAATTGGATGAATTAAAGGATAAATTGATGAATCTAATGAATGGATTAAGTGTATTCATCTTAGAATTGATCTGGACCATTGCTCTAACCTAAATCTTAGAATTGTTAATTTAAAAGTGATCTAACCATCAGATCAAGGTGTAAAATTTAGATACACACTAAAATGAGTAGATGAACATGAAATGACACTAATTGATGATGATTATGGTTAGAATTAATGATTTAATCATAATCAGAGGCCTTAAAGAATGATCCTATAGTTGGATCACCATAGATTCCATTGAGATGAAATAAATAATACGAAATAGTACTGTGATACTGACAGGTGGATCAAGTGCGTGGTTTGAGAGTAGTACGCACCTGATCTGATTTGGTTGTACTTTCATTGAGGTAGGTGACAACATTTAACGTGGTATTTTAATTTTCTAAAATCTTGCATCATCATAGCATCATGATTGATTATCATATGTTTATTCATTTCAAATATTTATAAATTTCAAAGTTTTATGCCATGATTGATATGAGATTTCAATAGTACATTGAATGGGCTTTCATGATCAATCGTTTTATGGTATTGATACTGCGTATTTTATGTATGATTAGTAAATATCTTTATTTATTTATTGCATCACTGAGATTGGTGGTTTTTCATAAAATTGGTAGTGGAGGCTTAGTGGCTAGTCCTTGAGAGGCTAATCCTAGGATAAGGGGTACGCCTTGTGGATTGTGATCCACAAGTGCTCCTAGTTTTAGGAGATACATGATTTTCATGTTTTGTGATTTATGATGGGTTCTCTCACCCTGTGGTTGTCATGCTAAGAGGGAGTAGGGCTAACCACCCACCCTCTGAATTTATGATGTGATAGACACCCACCCACAGATGACTTTTGATAGGGGTTTGGTAATATGGGTAGTCTACACTACTGGTCCGGGCCTTCCCCATGGGGACAGACGTTAAGTCTCCTATTATAGTGTCGACGGGGAGTGACGGTGGTTGAGACGTTGGAGTGGTTGCCACTGTAGCATGACAATCCATATTCTTGTTCTTTATGCTTGCATGATGAGCTTGGAGATGTTATTGTATGCCTGGGTGTGACGACACTCACAGGATTGATATGAGTACTCATGATCTATTATATGAGTGTATGGGACACTTGTGGGACCCATGTACTTTAGGGTGCCCTACTGGTTATTGTATGTTCATTAAGTTTGGATCACATCATGTTTTACATCCATAAGAGTGTCATATTTTACACTCATGAGATTCATGTTTTTATCGCACATGCTGTTTTGCTTATGATACTTATACTCCACAGATCTTATGCCTTACACTTCTATTAGCATTGCTATTTGACTTGCTTCTTATGTTTCAATTGTTATTACATTAAGTGTTTATGTACCTACTAAGCAATAGCTTGCTAAGGCATTGCATGCTTTGTTTTGCAATGCCTCAGATATTGAGCATGACAGCAGGAAAGGCAAGGCCATGGTGGCACCGTGATAGTAGTGGGGATCATCTTTACCTTGCTGATAGATAGCTTGATGTGAGTGATGACATGGACTACATTTCATATTTATATTATGGATTGTATACATTTATACTTGAGTTGATTATGACATTTATGCACTATGGACATGTTATTAAGTATGGTGGAATGTTATGATGGATAGACCCTTGGCCACATTATTATGTTTTGGATATTTATGATTTAAAATAAAGGCGCCATTGGTTTTGACATTAGATTTTATATTATTATTGTTTTAAATTTATTGTTGCATACTTATATTTATCTCATAATCGTGGTTGTGATATTTTGAAAAAATGAAATAACACTGGGGGGTTTTTAAGTGACCATTTTATATAATATAGCAAATAAAACCTTTTGACTCTGGGATCCTGACAATATTTATTATTATTATTATTTATATTATTTATATTAAAAAATGGTATAAAAACCTGAGGTGTTTCACAAAGGGTCTCTTAGACTTATAGTACATTGACTCAGTGCACCTACCAAGTGATCCAAATCTTAGGACACTCCCAAAGTTCCAACCTAAAACATCATTGATATCTGTATCCACAAGGACTTATAGCTGCTCATAGAGCACCTGCATAAGCATCAATAAAACTACATCCATCAGGACTCATGACCACTCATAGGCTGCTTGCCAAACCATCAATGAAATCCAAAATCATCAAGACATATAGTAGCTCGTAGACCGTTTGCCTAAGCATTGACAGAAAACCAAACTAGTGATTTGTAAAACAAATCCATGGTGTTGGAGACTCCACAAAACATGAATGTGATGTTGTGTTGCATACTTCTAGTATTTGTATAGTTGTGTGAGATATTTTATTAAATTATTTCTATCCTTTGCAACACTTTAATGATCTTAGCTTAATTTATAAAGTTAAGGACTACATAATTTTCTTAACAAACTCATGTCTTCATTCTTATTTCAATATTTTAGTACTTATATTTTTTGTCTTGATGTTGTAATCAAACTAACAAAGGTTGGCTAGACTAGAAGTAAAGTGATTATATCAATGAATCTCAATCTAAGGAGGGATGTCCAACTATTAAGGCATAGAAAATCTTCAATAACAAAGCTAAGTGGTAAAGCCTTATGTCATTAGTAGCTAAGTTTTGGGATTCCTCAAGTCCTAATTAAAACAACCCAAGGAATCAGGCATGGTCCAAGGTTTCTGAGGTCTTATCATTGTCCAAGACCTAAGTGGTTAAGGTTAAACGAAACATTACAAGATGTTTCACTTTGGTTTTACTTAGTTTTCTAGATTATTCAAGTTTTAACATAAGGGCAATTTGATAATTTCTCATACTTTAGCCTAAATGACCTTTTTACCCTTTTTTGTCAAGTTCACAATCTCTTGCATTAATCAACCTTATATTCAAATGATTAGTGATGTTTTATCAAGGGATTCAACTTAGTCCTATAATTACTTAGAATTTTAACTTAAGGGTAGTTTTGTAATTTCTTTCTCTTAGGAGAATTACCTTTATATCCCTTATTATTTTAATTTTTTTAAGGATGGGTTGCATTAATCTTATTACATGTGAAATATACTTAATGTTTTGTCATATTTCTAGCTCAACAAATATAGATTTTTGTAAATTTTCTCTATACTAGAATTCCAAAATTGCTAGAAATTCTGGGTAAGTTAAGTTTTTACACTGTTAATTTCTTGGACTAGAATTCTCAAATGACTTAGAGAATTCTAGTCATCTTCCTCCCCTCACTCTTGATTATCCAAAGATGATAGTGCATACAGGCAAGTGAATTCTTATGACATTTCAAGGCTTTCTTTTCTAAATTTTCACTCTTTACCATCTAATTCTTCACCCAATTCAAATTCCTTTTCAAAATTTCAAGCAAATAAGACCAACTAAGATTAGGAACTGGTAAGTTTTCTATATGCATACGAGCAAGGAATCATACCATTCCCTGGTTGGCACAAGCTTTTCAATCACGTTACATGTACCTTCTGGCATTATTTCCCTTGAAACCTATAGAGTGCAATGCCTCTTTAAAACCTAGGTTTTGCTTTCCTTTATTTCATTGGTTTATGAGATTTTCAAGTGGGAAGCTGGGCATCTAAGACTGCCAATGAAAAAAATTTGGGCATGCCCAGCCCCCTGCTTCTCTTTTATCAAACAATTTGTCCTTCCCCTATTTCAAATTTGATCAATTTACATGCTAGATTTAAAATTCAAACTACAAAGAATAAGTCCCAGATGTTAGATTTCCAATTCAACTACTTATAGCAAGAATTTCAATCAGTTTTCAATCCCTATTTAAACTAACATGTGAGAAATGAAACGTAGCAAGAACTTCAAAATAGAAATGCACGATCTAAACATGAAATCGGATGAATCCATGATACAATACATAATCTAAGAATAATGGAAAACTTTCTTCAACATAAAATTAGGATTCAACAGAGATTTCACTATAGAAAAATACAAAATTTGCATGAATGCATGGTACTGGTTCAGTTTCTAGAAAATCAAAAGTTTACTACCAATTGTAGCATTTTATGCATTATTTTGCTGGGCTAATGCAAGAATGTGTTAACAACTTACCCCAAGATAGAAATCCTTAACTATTTTTAAGGTTTGATAGATTGGATCTCTAGTTGACCACCTCTAGTCAACTCCAATTCTTTAGCAAAGACAGCCCTTTCAAGCTTTTTTTGTACCTTTGCATTGAACTCCTCACCTATGTCTGCGTTTCTCCTTTCTTCCCAGAGTTTTCTCCTCACTTCCCTTCTCCTTCTTTTTCCCTCTCTAGTTTGTTCTTCCTTGCATGGAGCTCAACCCAGAGGAGCTCCTTCTATCCCAGGTGAGCTATTCTTCTTTTTGCAATGCCCAGGGAAAGCATGACCAAGGTTAGCTTCTCAAAAGCATTTCTTTCTTTTGTTCTCTCTCAATATCTCCTCGTAGATCGTTCCCCATAAGCAACATGCTACATCGGATCATTGGTGTAGTGAAAAATGGGTAAGTGCTATTAGAGCGTCCCCTCGAAAGTGATGCGCTGCATCAAAACCCAAGTGTACTTAAAAGTGGACATGGGTTCATGCCATGGAGATTGAATAGGGCGCTAGTAAATAGGATATCTCTAGAGCATAAGATTCGTATCACCACATGGAATATAGGGACATTGATAGGTAAGAGTTTGGAGTTAGTAGACATGATGAAACGTAGGAGAGTCAACATTGCTTGTATCCAAGAAACCAAGTGGAAGCAGGTTAAAGCTAGAGAAATCGATGGGTATAAATTATGGTATGTAGGACAGGATAATAAAAGAAATGGCATAGGAATAATAGTGGATAAAGAATTAAAGGATAAAGTTGTGGACATTAAAAGAATTAGTGATAGAATTATAACAATAAAACTTGTTCTAGGAGAGCAGATCATAAATGTTATAAGTGCATATGCACCACAAGCAGGGTTAGAAGATATAATTAAGAGATAGTTTTGGGAAGATATGGAGAGAGTCATGCAAGAAACTCCCAACACTAAGGGAATATTTATAGGAGTCGACTTAAATGGCTATGTAGGAAAAGAAAAGGAAGGATATGATAGAATACACGGAGGGTACGGCATAGGTGAACAAAATGAGATGGGGGAAACTATCCTCAATTTTACTTTGTCATATAACCTGGCCATTACAAATATACTCTTTAAGAAGAGGGATGAACACTTAATAACTATAAAAGTGAACAACATAAAATCCAAATAGACTTTTTTCTACTTAAGAATACTGAATGATCAATCGGTAAGGATTGTAAGGTGATACTCAATGAGAGTCTAACCTCACAACATAGGTTAATGGTTATGGATATCCATATAAAAAGATGGAAGAAAAGAAATAAACTTAATAGGTATCCAAAAACTAAGTGGTGGAACTTAAAAGGAGTGAAAATAACCTCATTAAAAAATAAGTTGATGGTAGAAGGAAACTAGAACTATGATACAAAAGTCAACACCATGTGGATTAATATTGCTAAGTCCATGAAGAAGTGGAAAAAGATGTCTTAGGAGTATCTAAAGGTAAAAGGCAATTAGTAAAGGAAACATGGTGGTGGAGTGAAACAGTGCAAAAAGTTATGAAAGAAAAATGGATGTGTTTTAACGCTTAGTAGAAGACTAGAAATAATGAAAGCTATGAACCATATAAGAATGCTAAAAAGATTGCTAAGAGAATAGTAATTGAGGCTAAACTTAAGGAATATGATGACCTCCATAATAGGCTAGGAATAAGAGAAGGTGAGAAAGATGTGTTTAAACTTGCAAAAATAAGACAACAGAAGGGTAAGGACTTAGATCAAGTTAGGTGCATTAGAAGTGATAATCAAAGAGTACTAGTCAACGATGACGAGATCAAACAAAGGTGGGAAACTTACTTTCAAAAATTGTCAAATGACAATGGCTCTAAGAATACAGGGATTGAAAATACTATAAATCTAAATAACATTGGATATTATAGATATGAACATAGGATTAGAATGCCTGAAGTGAAAGAGGTCTTGAGAAAGACGAAATCAGAAAAGGCCATGGGGCCCAATGGTATACCAATAGACGTTTGGAAACATATGGGAGATATTAGGGTAGTTTGTATGACCAAGTTGTTTAACAAGATTATAAAATCAAAGAAAATGCCTAATGAGTGGAGGAAAAGCTCTATTGTACCAATTTATAAGAATAAAGGAGACATATAGAGCTGCACTAATTATTGAGGGATCAAACTTATGAGCCACACTATAAAACATTTTGAAAGAGTGATTGCGAAGAGGTTATGGTATGAGACAAGTGTATGGGAGAAGTACTTTGGTTTCATGCCTAGGAGGTCTACCATGGAAGCTATTTTCTTACTAAGACAATTGGTAGAGAAATATAGGGAGAGGAGGAAAGACCTCCATATGGTTTTTATTGACTTAGAGAAAGCTTACGATAGAGTCCCTAGAGAGTTAATATGGAGGGTGTTGGGCGAGAAAGGGGTTTCATGGGAGTATATAGACATAATTAAAGATATGCATGATGGAGCGGTAACAAATGTTAAGATTGCTAGCGGCAAGACCAATGATTTTCCTATCACTGTAGGATTACAGCACGGATTGGCATTAAGCCCATACCTTTTCATGTTGGTTATGGATGAGTTAACAAAACATCTGCATGAGGAAATTCCCTGGTGCATGCTATTTGTAGATGATATAGTCTTGATGAGACAAGGGAGGGTGTAAACACAAAGCTAGGGTTATGGAGAGAAGCATTAGAATATAAAGGATTTAAAATTAGTGGAACTAAGACAGAATATATGGAACACAATTTTAGTAAGGAGAGGAGCAAGAGTGGAACACCAGTCAAGATTCATATCCAAGAAGTCCCCATAAAAGACCACTTTCGGTATATAGGATCAATGAGTCCTAAGAGTGGAGAGATTAAGAGGTAGGTTACCTAGAGAATCCAAGTAGGTTGGAACAAATGGAGATGTGCATCTGGAGTTTTGTGTGATTGACAAGTGCCTCTCAAAGTAAAAGGAAAATTCTATAAGATGGCCATGCTCTATGGATCAGAGTGTTGGGCAGTTAAGGAACATCATGCTCATAAGATGAGAATTTTAGAAATGAGGATGTAGAGATGGATGAGTGGTAAGACAAGAAAGGATAGAATTAAGAATGAAATATTAGAGGAAATTTAGGGATAGCACCAATAGGTAACAAGATGAGGGAGATTAGACTTAAACGGTTTGGACATGTCCAAAGGAGAGCGAAAAAAATACCTATAAGGAGTGAGGCAATGCAAGTATAAGGTTATAAAAGGGCAAGGAGAAGGCCCAAAAGAATGTGGATAGAAGTGGTGAGGAAAGATTTAAAAACTTTGGGACTAAATGAGGCCATGGTACTTAATAGAGAGGAATGGAGGAATAAGATTCATGTGGCCAACCCCCAATTGGGATAAGGTCTTGATGATGATGATGATGATGAGTCTCTCCTTCTTCTTCTTCAACTAGTTTTCCCTCAAGGTTTTTCTTGGTTCGTTAATGGTTAAAAACATTTGAGCCTAATGGTTTATTTACATTTTATTTTTAGGTCCTATAACAGAATTGTACAACATGTGGGGAGCTAGCCGCCCTGTGCTGGAGCTCCCACGTGAACGATCCAGATCTTGGTCCACTAAAATAGCTATTTATTAAAACCTTTGAATTTAATTTCCTCTTTTACAAGTATATCCTGTTGGGGTGTTTTTCTCAATTTTACACTAATCAACAATTCATCCATTTTTCAAATTCCACGTTAATTAGTTGGAATTTCATTCTATGATTTTGATGGAGTGTAGGATAGTGTCTTTCCTTATCAGTGATTTAACTAATTCCTTAAATTAACATCAATTTATATTTATATTTATATTTCCTTTTATTAAATCACTTAAGGATAATTTAAATTAATCATCAAATTTTTGTTTCTAAGTATATGTATATAATGGTGTACCTTTTATTCTCGGTAGGGGCAACTTCTTCACATGGATTTCAAGACCCTTTTCTCTCATATGGTCAAGCTGTGTATGCCACAAATTAATAAAAATATCATTCTCCATAGTATTCACCTCGCCTATGCATTAATGTGCTTGTTTCTTTTACAAAGTGCAACACCTAATACCTCTTTCCATTACAATAGGCTGTTTGATAAGTTTCCAATGCCAATTACCAAAATGAATATTGAATCCCTCTTCATCCAATTTTCTTGTAGAGATCAAATTCATAGGAAGATCTAATACATCTCTATTGAACCTTGAGAACCAACATTGGTCTAGATACACACATCACCCATTCCCAAAAATTTTGTAGTGCCACAATTTCCCATACCCCCAATATCAAAATCAGCCATTATTTTTTAATATGCACATCCATTCATCTCCATATAAAGTATATGTAATGATCTTATTTAGACCTTTTAAATTATTTATTGGAAAATAAGAGGCCATGATTCTTTCTCATTGGAGCATTGTCTTTTGGATAAAATTTGAAATACTCTTACATCAAGACAACACTTGCAACACACAACCTATTGTTACTATAGAAACCCCTTATATTACTAGCCCTTACAACAAATTCATGCTGATAGCTTATCCTATATAGCAAATGATGTACTAGTGGAATCTTAGTTGTTCCACCCCCATATGAACTTACCAAATTTCCATTGTATATTTGATGGTGGTGTGGCTATCCATTTTTTATTTTCTCTACTGGTAATTGCTAGATTTGGTAGTGCTTCTATTACTTTATTAACTTTGTAGTAGATGTGTGTAACTTCTGCTCTAGGGATTATTTGGATTGACTGCTTGCATTTCCTCCAATAATTTGTTGAGATCTAGGCCAATGAATGTTCTTTCTTGTCTTGCACTACTACTACTACTACTACTACTACTACTACTACTACTACTACTACTACTACTACTACTACTACTATGCCTAAATCTCCATCTACCTGCAAAATAAGATACTTAACTTTTTTGCTAATACTAAGCCATATAAAAGTGTTGTCCATTATGCAATGTTAATTATTTCTTCCTCAACAAAGATGGTGTAAGTTGCTATAAATCTTCCATTTGAATCTTTCACAATTCCTCCACCTCAAGCAAGTGTACTATTTCCTTTTGGAGTTCTATCAAAATTTTCTTTAGATGGCCCATCTGTTGGTGTTTTTCATTTAAGTCAAATTGTTGATTTTTTCAATCTCTGTATCTCTTATTATTTCAAGTGAATGATCTATTGTTAGCCTTCTTTCAAGAAGCCTGGATGAGTCTAGACTATGTCTGTTGCTTCAATGATATTTTCTTTTCACATTATCATAATTTTTATTTCATTGAATCTTTTATTTTGGTGAACTATTTCATTCCTTTCATTCCAAATGTGTCATATTAGGTAACAAGGTCCTATCTTTTATGTATAGTGGTAACTTATTTTCTTTATACTCATTTTTAACCATTTAATTAATATTTCTTTAATATGTAGCTAGGCTTCAATTTCTAAATTTAGTTCATCATAAGCTTTCTTCCACATATTCTTTAGATTTTTGCATCCTCTAAGTGTGTGGTATATAGTCTCATTTTCTTCATTACATAATGGGCATCTCTTTATTCAAATAATTTTTTTTAAATTTTGTTTGGACATCCATGTTCCAAATTCTCTTCCAAATATGTTGGTTCTAATTGTTTTCTATTATGTATTTCCATTTGTTAGAGTCGCATAGGTCAATTTGATAGAGAATTTTCCATTTTGGTTAAGCATCCAACATAATTCATCCTTCGTATTTGTGTCATAGGGAGACATGTCTTTATTTAGGTTTTCTACATTTTCCACCATTTTTTTATTTTTTCAAGTTTCTAGTTTTATCCTTATCAATGATTGAACTGACGAATGCTCAAATTTTTTCCAAATTATGCTTCTACGTTCTTAGTCTATAGGTCTATAATCACTTATCCATTTGCCTCTCCAATGTTTAACCTTACTTCCATCCCCTATAATCCATCCCATTTCATTAATAACAAGGTACCTAATCCTCAAAATTGTATTCCAATTTATACTTCCTATCTAAGTTTTTGAACTTTGAGGAAGTTATCCTTTTTATGTTCCTTTTCTTTATGAATTCTACCCACATGGATTCATTGTTAATATTCCATCCAAGTTTTCCTAAAAAATCCTTGCTCATGTTCTTGAAATATTTTATTGCAAGTCCTCCCTTTCCTTTTGGTTTGCTTATGGAATCCAAATTTATTAAGTGATATCCTTTTTTTATTCTAAAATTTTGTTAGTAGTTTTGCTACAAGTGCACAATTAATCAATTGTAGTATTATACAAGGTTGAATAAACTGGGTGATGTAGTGTAATGACCAATAAAGCACCAAATTTTATCTAAACTATTCATTCTAACTTAATGCAAAACTACACTAAATTAACAAGAGATTGATATGATTATGAAATCAATTAGGTGAAAGTAGTGTGAATTGAACTATGAATGAAAAACTAAGATTAAAGATCACCTACCTAAATTTAGATCCACACTTAGGATTTCTCTTATGATGCAAAAATTGAATCAAAACTACGATTACCTTCTCAAAAGAAAGTTTATTTGGAAACTTAATTTAGAATTAGTAAAAATTTACAAAACTAGATAGATTATCAAATTCCAAGCATTCTATGCAAAACTTAACTATAATGGATCAAGGATTCAGCTCCAAGCATCTAGTGTGAAAAGTACTGACACAAAGTCAAAGAATTATACTAAGAATGAATCTAACTATTTCAAAATGAATTCAATTTCAAAACCAAATTTCTAAGACTTTTAAAAATTAGAAATATATGAGTGGTGCTTCTAACTTAGAGGATAGGATCACTTTACACTTAAATAATAAAAATAGCTAGTCATGATTACTAATCTAAGCATGAAATTATTCAAATATACTATAATAAAACAATGTAATTTGAATGATTTAAACTACTATAAAATTAAAGAAATGAACTCCCCTAAAAACTATGCTAAAATAATAGCTAAATTTCATTTAAATTTCACTTGATTAATCATTACAATGTTTAAAAAGAAATAAATTATAATAAAAATAGCATTAAAAATTGTTCAAATTAAAGTAGCTCCCTTAGCAATCCATTGATGTGTCACATAGCCAAGAATCTCCACTCCACCTTCCATTAAATCATAGAAGAAAGTTGAAGCAACACTTGCATTAACAATAGTGAAATAGTAGTAGAAGAGTGATACTAGAATAGCTCTTCAATGGTATAAACATTAAGAAAATTTTAACCATAAAATCGTAGCTTTGCAAGTATCTTATTTGATTCCCTTAGAATACCACCAACCAAATTGCAGAATTAAGAATGAATCATAGTTGCTACAAGGAGATAACTATAATAGGTGAATGATAGTAGCAATTCAAATTTTTTTTAAAATTGTTGTTTTCATGAAGAAGACATTGATGATGTGTGGTAAACACAGTGAAAGTTTTGGTGATTTCTAATATTTCCATGGGAAATTAATAGTTACACTCATTCCCTAATGCAATTAGATGCCAAGAAATCCAAAGAAAACAACCAATTTTTAAGATTTTTAATCAAAACAATAACACAGTTCTGCATAAGAATAGTAATCCTTATTACTGTTTTCAAACTTACTATCCAAGACAGAGAACAATCCTAGGGAAGCCTTTGATTAATAAAAAATTGAACAAATAATGGAAATTAGAGATGAAAAACCAATGCAAAATATTGATGACTAGTCAAACATGAAATAGAACAATAGAGAAAAACTTGAATTAGTGATGAAATCTTTGATTAATTGGTGAATTTTCTTGATTCTTTAATATTTAAAAATAGTTAAAACCAATTAGAACTGATAAATCATAAATAAATTTACATATTCAATGCTTGTCTACAGAGATAAAAATGAATAGGGTCCTCTTCATTTTTTGTAGAAAAATAGACAGTCCTCTTTTTCCCTATTTCGTACTTCTTCTGTCCTTAGAAGCTTATAGAAACCATTGTGTTTTTTCTTTCTTTTCCTCTCTTATTCACTAATTCTTCATTCTCCTCTCCCTATTCTAGAGATAACCAAGATTCTCTTCACTAATTCTTATATAACCACATACAAGACTCACTTTTGGAAGCCAATTCATACAACTCGATCTCCTTTTAAATTAAAACACCTTGTATTTAGCAACTCCTTTGCAATGTATGCAAAGCCAAAAGAAACATGTTCATGCTCTTCTCCTCTAATAGAATTTGTCCATTCCACCCACTTATTGCTCTTCTCCTGCAAGTGCATATATATATATACATATACATGCATATGTCTCTCTCTCTCTCTCTCTCTCTCTCTCTCTCTCTCTCTCTCTCTCTCTCTCTCTCTCTCTCTCTCTCTCTCTCTCTCTCTCTCTCTCTCTTTGTGTGTGTGTTATATATATATATATATATATATATATATATAGAGAGAGAGAGAGAGAGAGAGAGAGAGAGAGATACATATGCATGTATATATATATATATATATATATATATATATATGCACTTGCCTCACTTTCCCATAATTGTGGAAGTTTCTTTGGTTCTGTTTGTGATTTTGGAAGCCATTCTAACATGTTCACATAGCTTCTTATTAGCCATCTTGCACGTGCAATTTCCATCATAATCTACAATCTCACATTTTCCATTTATAATGTACAATATCACCCTCCAATCATAGCCATCAATGCTATCTCAGACCATAAGATCACACCTTATTTCCAATTGGTTGCAAATGGTGGGCCCTTTATAAGAAACCAAGTGTAGGACCCGTGAGTATGGTCTTTTCTTGACTTCTTTGTGATATCCATCAATATGATGAAAATGATACAACCTCTATACTTGGAAAATATTGAAACTTAAGCCATTAGTTCTTGATTTGATCTCTATCATCCAAAGTCCATCCTAAATTGATTTGTGCCTTTTATTTCAATCTAGGCTTGATCCAATTTGGAATATTGATTGGTTTGATCTAACTACTTAGATCTTGATCTACCACCTACAAAACATAGAGAACATCTTAATTAGTATTATAAAACATGGTTTAATACATACTTATCTCAAATTTTCCATCTAACCCTAAAAATACACTAATTTATGGTTAGATAAGAAATAAGTGTCTTAGTGCAAATATATCGTATAAAAGTAAAAATGAGTGGTCAAATGCACTTAAAACAATAAGAAAGTTAAGCTTTAGTTATAAAAATGAACACTTAACACACCCATGCTTATCCCAAGAAAAACATGGAAAAACGTTTTCACGGAAGAGATAGAAGTTGTCATTTTTGTAGGTACTTATAATTTTATTTTGCATATACAACAAGCCATTAGACCTCTAGGTTACCCCTAGTAGACTATTTAAGCCTTGTAAGGGTTTGCAATGAATTTAAATTCAAGAAATAGGTTGTAGTTCCTAAATTTATCTTTGAGATTTTTGTTCTATCTAGTGTAGCTTTCAAATTACTCACAAGCACAAATCAATGTAGTAATTTAAGTGCAAGAGAGGTTGATCTCATGAGAAATCTCAGGAAAGTTTCAATTGATTGGATATTATTTAAGTTGCTTATCTTATTCAAAGAAAGCTTGTTTTGATTAAACTAGGAATTTAAACAACATGAAATGGGAAACATGCATAAAATTAGAAACATGAACTAAAAGAAACATTCTAAAAATAAAGATATTCAATGGAATTAGAAACTTTCTTAACTAACATGCATTCAATGAAAGAAACTATTGCAAAATTAGAGTAAAAATCTAAAAATCTTTTACTTTAGGAAACTTGTTGAAAATGAGATTTTTCTAAACTAACACTTTCCTAATACTAAAGCTTTCCAAAAATAAATAAGGAAAATTTTGAAAACTACAACTAAGATGCAAAACAAGTAACTATTGAAATCTAAACTTAAATTAAGCAAATAATCAACCTACAATTTTTACAGGAACTTCAATCAACATGCACATGACCATGAAAGTGTGCATGATTCATGGAGTGAATGATGTCCAAAAATTATTAATTAAAAGCTAACAAACATGCAAACTCATGAAATCACTTATTAAACTAACTAAAAATCTAAGTGAGTTCCTACGATTTCAAGCAAACAAAGTTTATGAATTAATAGACATTGCATACGAAACATGAGATGAAAAATTCTAGCAACATGGTGTATATTAAACTCAAATTAAGGAGGGCATGGAAAGTGTAACACCCTTAATTTTTTTATAATGAAATTAAATAAATATTGAAATTGAGAATTTCAATGAAAATCAGGCTGGAATATTAGGTTTATAAAATATGCACTTCTCATAGAAGTGGAATCATGGTATGAGAGATGTATAATTGAAAACATATGTGATGAATGCTTCAAAATGATTGTAAGCACGACAATTTCTGAATACGGATGAAAAATCTGTATTTTTCTTTATTTTAATGAATAAAAGGAAAAAATGGTAATTTCACAAATAACCAAGACCTGAGACATCCAAATCTGGAATGTACTTGAAAATACAAATCCAACGCCACTAAGTACGCTCAATTCTGAGCCCGGGAGAATAAATCTGAACCGATAGATGTGTTCAGAATATCCAAAAACCTTAAGATATATATTCAAAGTAGAATTTTTATGCCTCTATATCATTCAAAAATGATCAAAACAGTATGGTGAAATTCAGCCCTTAAAAAGGGCTGAAATCTTAAATTTTCAATTCTGATCTCAATTGAGATCCAAATTGAGATCTGAAAGTTGAGATAGATTCCTTGTGATAATCCAAATGGACTGAACTTATAAAATTTTAATTTTAATTAATTAAAATTTATGTAATTAAGTGGATAAGTAACTAACATCCTTGATGTACAAGATCTAGGATGATCAGACCACAAATAACTTATTGGATGATTATTTTATAACATAATAAATAATATCAGTAGATTAAATTATAATTATTAGGCAGATCTTAAGAGATCTAGCCTTAAGGGTTACTAAAACCCTTAAAATTGAATAGTATCTCCTAGATCAAGATGATCCAGGACGATTGGACAGCATGGATGTATTTTGATGATAATCTTGAGATAAGATCATAGGTATTAATGAAGGGATGGTGGATTTGGGCTAGATCAAGATCTATGCCCTTAAATGGTACAAAGTAACCTAAGATCTCCTTGATTGGGTAGATCAAGGAAGATCAAATCAATGGATGAGATAAATCAATGATTTAATAATTAAATTACATCAATATAATATGTTGGATCTAAAATAAAATGAAGGATCAAGATCTAAACCTTAAAAAGATGAAGGATGACTATGGATCAATTAAGACCCTTGGATCATGATAACATGTTAGATTTCTATTTCAATTATTGAATAATTGTCTTTCATTTCTTAGTTGAATTATTTATTTAATTGGTTATTTAATTGTTTATTTAAGTGTTTAGTTAATTGTTTATTCATGCTTTAAATTTATGCTTCAATGCTTAAGTAATTGTAATTTCATTGAAATGGTAATTAAATGAAATTAGAAGGAATGGACATTCACATGGAATGTATGACATGGACTTAATGATAGTAAGGACCATAATTAGTAGGATAATATAAGGAATATAAATTCCTTGGTCCAAATTAGGAGAATAATAAATCTCCATGAATGACATTTTAATTCATGGATTTAATTAAAAACAATTAGAAAGAATACTTAGGATTAAATGCTCATAGGAACCTTATGGAAGGTTGAGATAGGGTCAAGCTAGTGAATGATGGACATAGTGGTTAAGGGGGTTATCTAATAGAGCCACGCTCTCCCCCCACCTTCTGTTGACGTTTGTGAGGTTTAAACGCCTCCTTACATGAGGATTGAAGTAGCCACTTTGTGTTCAACCATTTAACTAGTAAGCCTTAGCCAATTTGACATAAGAGAAGCAATCTAGACTTAGAATGAAATAAGCTACCCTCAACCAATAAAACATTAATTGGTTGAGTAATAATAATGAGAGCATAAAATGTAGTAAATCATCTAATCTTGATAAAAATTGAAAATCAAGATAAGGATGATCAAACAAGATCCATAGGATCTTGGATAATCAAAAACAAATACTAATGTAGTATTGTATAGTATGTATGCGTATGTAGAAGAACATAGATAGAGAATCCCAAACCCTTGATCAAATTTGCTTCAAGGAAAATTAGGGTATCATCTATAGGAATACATACTTGAATAGGGAAATAACCTTGTATATATGGTATGACAGATGGATGAAATCAGACCATGATGGACATTGTGGAAGAATACACTGGAGATGTATGAATCAAGATACTACTTTGAGGTAGGTGGATATACAATGATATATTAGAGATTCATGTATAGATATACATGATTATCTGTCTAAAAATATAGACCTTCATTATATCAGTATGCTTAGTACCTTAGCATAGTCATGATCCAAACAAGTGATCCAAAACTTATGATCCAAAACAGATGATCCAACTAAGTGATCCAAAATACATGATCCAAAACAGATGATCCAACTAAGTGATCCAAAATACATGATCCAACTAAGTGATCCAAAAACACATGATCCAACTAAGTGATCCAGAAACACATGATCCAACTAAGTGATCCAAAACATATGAATCAATTAAAGGATCCAAAACATATGATAAGTTATCCAAAACTATATGATCAAATTAAGTGATCTAATCAAAGGATCAAACAAATTGATCCAACCTCATAATCTAATCCACTTGATCAAAATTATTGATCAAGTTCAATGAGGTGAAAATGATGAGATATAGAGAATAAGGAAACCCTAAGAATAGGGTATGTACAATATTCCAGCCTTAGTTAAACAGACAGATCGTCTGATATGTACAATATATTTTTCATACAAGTATGGAGACTTGTGATTTTGTTTTACACAATGATAGAGACTGGGGATGCTATGCTAGGGAAGTTATGAGGGTTTGGCCACCCGCTTCCTGAAACTTATATGATGATACCATGCCCAAAGAGAGGCTAAATGTCGGGTGGGGCAGTAATGGGAAGGCCCCACTGTGACAACCATGGTCCACCCCATGAGGACATGGATTGATTATTCCACAGTTGGTGTCAGTAGAGGATTATACAGTTATCCGAGCGCGCTGTACGGATTGAGGCTGTAAGCATAGTAGTCCTAATGTATTTTGCATTATAATGCACATATGACAGGCATAGTATGATGCCATGGCATGATGATATGCCATTACATGAGTTCCTAGAATGAAAACCCCATATGAGGATTGGCTAGGTATTACTCTCCTATGTAAGAGTATAGCTAGGGGAAGGAACAAGTGTTGAATAATCTTTGGCTAGGTATTGCTCTTCTAAGTGGGAGTATAGCCAGGGAAAGTAACAAGTTTTGAGCAATCTTCGCTATATTAACTAATTTGTCATGTACTACATAAATAATGTATATACTCAATGTGGAGAGTACTCAGGAATGAATGACTATGATGAAATAAGGATCGAGGTATATATTCTTATATTGATGAAGTAGTATGTTTTTGTATTCCCATACCAAGCATAGCTTGCTGAGGTATTGTACATGTTTCCATGTTTACAATACCTCAGATACAGAGAAGGAGGGTTAGAAGCTCAAGACTGTAGACGAATTAAGAAGATGTGGATGAATAATCAAACAAGATACCTCCTCTTGAAGACATGTATTTTATTTGAGGGAATTGTATTGTATTGAGAGTTTTTAATGTATGGTGAGGTTTGTAAATTTTGGATTATGTAATTTGGACAGGTATTGTATTGATACAGTGCTGTACTGTGAACCACTGGATGGATCCTGGAAGTTTAATAAAATCATATTCCTTCAATGGAATTTTATTTTGTACACAAATTGTACTTATGTTAAGTATGAAGTGGTGACTTGGGTTTTCAAAACAAGTAATAAAAAAAAAAAAAGAATTTTCGCTGCTTTGTTTTGTGAAAAAAAAAATTTACCGAGGGGACGCCCTTGCCTTTGAAAAATACATTATAAAATGTGTTTCAAAACCTCGGGTAGTCACATAAAGCAATGTATCAAGCTCTTTGAAGGAATATAAATTAAGAATTGAATTACTTTATTGGTTTAATAAGTTTAGTAGCAATTCTCATTAAACAAGTTTATTCGTTGACTTGAAATTACATCAGAAAGTGATGTACATGCACATAGAGAACAAGGCTAAAAATTGTGCACTTTTCTTAAGCAAGATCTCAACTTCAAATTGAAGATTAAACATAGTGAAATGGTCCCAATCTAAACTCAGATATCATGAATGTAAATTCAAGATAAAAAACCAAAGAGAAATAAGTAGGAAAGAAGCAAAGAACAAGCAAATAGACAAGGGAAAAACAAGGTGATCAAAGGAAGAAACAAGAGAACATTAAGTGGGAAACAAAAAGGGATTCAAGCTATTGTTTCTCTAACTTAGATCTTGAAGAATTAAGCAAGAGAAATAAGAAAAGTGGAAGCACAGTGAAGGGAGAACAAAGAAGAACTATGTGTTGGAAACTTAAATAACAAAGAAAGCAAGGAACTAAACCAAGGTACCAAACTAAAATTGAAGAGAAAAACCAAAGAAACAAAGCAAGGACAAGGATGTGGAAGATAAGGAAATGCAGCCAAGGTTTTGAAGTTCAAAACCCTGAGAACATCTCTAAGTTGATGTGCTTAATTTTGAGGAGTTAGAATCAACTCCCCCACTTGATTTAGGTGTGGAATTTCTTGGACATAAATAAAGTTTTGGTTTCCAATATGCTAAGATCCTATGCTAGGAAGAGAAGGAGAACTAGAACTAGGACTCAATGTAGGAAATTTAAATGGTGATTGAAGATAGAAGATTAGAAGGTTAGGTAAGTGGACTTTCTAATTATGAGTAAAGGAAAGAGGGGCATTGACTTTGATGGGATTAAGCATGGAATCCACCTGCCTAAGATATCTTCCATGTTGGGATGAAAATGTAAGAACCCCAAAATTCTACTATTGCATGATCAAGGTATGAGTTTTCTAGGAGGATAACTTTTTATGGATTGAAAATCAAGAACTAAAACATAAATAGTTAGATTCTACTTAGAAAATGGAATCTAACAACCCAAAGAATGCTAAAAGTGGAGTCCGGATGAGGAAGTTATGGGACTCCGAAGTCAGGGCTATTTTGGTAATTAAAAGTTCAAAAAAACTTATAACTTGGGAATTGAAATTATAAAATATGGATTCTACTCGTCAATATGAATCCGATGACACTAATTTTTTTGAAATTAGAGATTGGATGAATAAATGGTAATTTTCTTACAAAAGTAATTTCACTAATTGGGCCTCACTTGTAAGAGTTGGAATGTGATAGTCAATGGAGTTGAGAAACATCATTAACTGGTATCATAGTATTTAGAATAATAAAAGCATCATAATTAACAACAAACATAAATTAATTAAAAAAAAGAAGAGAAAATAAGATAACTTAGTGGAGGGGTCCGCATTTGATAATGGCACCCCTACTTGAATGAAAACAAAAACAGACATTAGTTTGTTTCCATCCAAACTTGTTAGAACCAAGGAACACAATGGGGAGGAAGAGAAAATAGGGAAGAATAAGAAGAAGAGAAAGGAGGAGAAGGGAAAGAGAGGGAGAAGGAGAAGGAGAAGATAGGGAAAAGGAGAAGGGAAAGTGACCTAAGCGTTGGAGAACTCAGATCGCGTAGGAGAAAATAGAGTTGAAGAGGGTTTGGGGTTTTCATGTCACTGGGAAAAATGGAGCTTGTGGACGAAGATCAAAGCTTAGATTCCAAATTTGAAAACCCCACCTTGCTTGCCTCAAGGTCTAGGGCAAAAGCCCTTTCATTTCATTTCGATCAGAGGCGAAAAGGGGAGGTTATAGCAGCTGACCGGAATTTTAGTCCGTCGCCAGAGATGACGGTAGCTCAGATCCTTGATAGAGTCAATCATCTTCCAAAACATGTTCTAAATAACAAAATCCCTTTGGAGATTTCATGAAAGGGGCATTTTCACAATGATTTTGTGGAGATTGTTGACGCACGACAAACAGTCAAAGACCATTGTTAAAAACGAAGATCAATCTGTTGAAGAATGAGGACTGGAAGCATGCATAGGAGGTATAATCTATACTTAAAACCTTTGTTTTTGTTTTGATCCATGTTCGGAATAGTATATGCTAGTAAATCTAGGGTTTTAATGAGGATCTGAAGCAATCCTTCAGTTGAAACCGTAGATCTATAGATAATTTATTAGTCCCACAAATATTAGGAACTTCGATGAGTTTGTTTATGTTTAGAGCATTGATTGGAGACTTGAAAGTGGTCATTTCGACCATATACATTAAATATTATCCTTGTAAATCCTAGGAGATTTGGGAGTTTTGAAAAATTGCATAATTTAGTGACTCTCACTTAAGGATATATAAAAATGTTGGGAGGAAACTTCAATTGATGTGGGATTGCTTGTTGAAGTAAAAAGACATGGGAAGTTACTACTAGAAGTGACCCCATGTTTCTCCTCTGATGAACAATTTACTTTATCTTTTCTATGTGGGTTATTAGCGATCAATGTCTAACATGAATGTGTATTTAAACTCGAAATTGAAACATTCATAATGTAAGTGAAAGTAGGTAGAGACAAGATGAAAATTTTTGCCCAATCAAGCATAAATTAGCATCTTTTCCTCCTATATTTGGCTGGCTAATCTACACCCCATTAACGGGATTATAAAGAGCAAAGTTTTAGTATGATATGTGGGATTCCATTAAGTTAATTACAGATGAAATTAGCACCAAATTTTGTTGAGGGAACTAGGCTGAAAGTAATTATATGCATGATTGGTATATTGTTGGACCAGTAGGGGTACACTTAGACACATTTGGTTTTACCTGAACTACTTGGGCAATTATCCTTGGAGTCAGACGTTAATACTATCTTTAAAATCATTAAAAGATACGTGAGGATAAAAATGAGACCAATTTTGGCTATTAGATCACACTTAAACATAAATATCTATGTATGTGTATGTATTAAGAAAAGAAATCTTATGTGTTGCATAGATTGAAGTGCATGAGGTCGATCATGAAGAAGAGGGCGATTAAAGCTAGTGAAATCTGAGGAACGTGTCACATGAGGTGGGTGGATATTTAAGAAAGCAAGACTAAATAATAAGATTCATGTTATAAACATGATCTTATTTCATATTAAGAAATTTATGCCAATGAAATAGTAAAATTGTCATTGAATGTGCTTGTATGATGAATGATGGAAATTAGTTATTTAAAATGATTCCATGCTTATAATTCATGCTCAATGTGCACCTACTATTTGACAAACATGATTAAGACTTGTACATCTTATATGATCGTGAAATTACATGATGGTATATGGGTACTATGTCAGTATGTGTGATGTATGAGTCTAGGTTTATAGGATCATCCTTAGTGGATTATCACCACATAAGTGAGAATGTTATTCTTGTTATGAAATATGTGAACTGGCAAATCACTTGCTATTATGATTATTTTACATCAGGGCATGGAGGCCTAGGAGTTTTGTTTTAGACAGGCATATGCCTGGGGATGCTATGCTAGGAGAGTTATGAGGGTTTGGCCACTCGCTCTCTGAAATTTATTATGTTATGGATACCAAGCATTATGTGTTGCTAAAAGTTGGGTGGGGAAATTATGGGAAGGATGCCACTATGATAGCCATGGTCCTCCCATACGGACATGGATATTATGATTTTCACCAAGGATGGTATAAGTGGATTATAGAGTAGTTATCCTGGCGTGCTGTACAGATTCTGACTGCATGCATAGTAGTCCTTATCTTTGATGCACTATGGTGCTTATATGATGGCATTATGAGATGTCTTATATGATATGGCACGATGATATGTCTTATATTGTTTTCCTAGCAGTGGCTGGAGGATTGTGGACCCTATATAGTGAGGGCCATGAAGATTATATTGATATACCAGCAAAGGCTAGATGATTATGAATCCCACATGATGAGGGCTATGATTCTGAAACCCAGTATAGTCTAGGATTGTAGATTAGGAGACTTATTGATTATACTCCTAATTTTGTATGTCTTTTAACAATTTTCACATATGTGTATGTATGCTATATGTATATTATTGAGGGCATAGTTTCATATAAGTTTCATATAGGTATATGAATGGGTAGAACTATTATGCAAAGTATGGTTGGAATTAGATTAGCTTATTTAGATAACAAATAATAATTGAAGATGTTTGATAAATCAATGGATTACTTATACTTATGAAACATGTAGATATTGATAATTATGAAACATGTTAATAATTGATTTATCAATAGATTGTTAATGATTATGAAACATGTAGATATTTGGTTTATAAATGGATTATTGAAATGTGAAACATACAGTAAATCCAATTCAATATAATCGCTATGAAAATGAATATTCTAATTACTATGGAATAATTAATGTATATTAAGATTCAACATGGTTCTTAAACTCCCCTACCAAGTATAGCTTGCTGTGATATTATAAATTTTTTATGTTTACAATATCTCAAATACACATAGATAGGAGAAGATGTACACAAGAAGAGGAATCCAGCAACCATACTTCTGCGCTCAGGTATACATTTTATTAAAGCTTTTGTATTGTATAGTTAGCCATTTGAATTGTGATATTGGACATTTAATATAATGTTATAGGGGCTGTACAAGTGAACCACTGCATGGGTCCTGTTTTAAGAAATGAATTTCTATCTTCTAGAAAACTATATATATATATGTGTGTGTGTGTGTGTGTGTGTATAGTGTCAGCATGAAAGTGACATTTGGATTTTTGGAAAAATGAAATTCAAAGTAAAATCTTTCGCTATTTTTGAATTTTAAAATTAGAGGCATGCCACCTTTTGAAAGTGAATGCAAAAAATTTTCATGAAAAACCAGGGTGTTATAGAAAAGAAGGTAGAAAAAGATAAGAAAGATGGAGGAAAGAGGTAGGAAGGTGACATAGTTGAAGGAGTGGAATTAGGAAGTGGAGTTATGGAGTGGTTGAAATTAGAAGTGGGTAGGTATCACCTTTCAATGAAGGTGGTGTGGAATTCCCCCATTTCTAGTTATTTAACATGGTGAGTAGGAAAGAGAGAAGAGGGAGGGGGGGTGAAGAAAAAGAAAAATAAGGAAATTAGACTTGGTTTCTCTCTTGATTGGTCCACCTATGTATATCTTACTATGTTGATTATCACCCAAATTTCTTTCTAATTATCCCTTGAAATTCATGGTTTAGCATAAGATAATTGGTTCCAAATGTTCTCCAATTGTGAGACTCCTGTGGCTTGATGGCTCACTTTGATAGCTTAATGGTTGATGGCTTGAGTGGCTAAATCCTTTAGCTTCAAGGCTTGAAAGGTTTGGCTTACTTATGTTTCCTTTTTAGATTATGAAACTTCATGCATGGCTACAATTCTCATATAAAGGTGAGGAATTGCATGGCTTTTTGCATGGACCCATTGTAGTCACCTTTGATGCTTCCAATTGCTTCCTTCGACTTCGTTTGCTTGACTTACAATGATTGTGAACCATGACTGAGTTTAGGAATGATGAAATTTAGGTCTTTAGCCCTCTCTTAACTTGATCTTCAACTCTTATTTTACTTGATATTGGCCATTAGACCATCTTATCAAGAGCTACAAAAGGATAAAAATCCTAATTAAATCCTAAAAAATTATGATTATTCACATAGTTACTTTATATTAGCTTTCAAACTTGAAAAATATAAAAAATTTGAATTATTAGGTCAGAAATGCATGTGTTATGAATTTTCAAAAACCCCTAGAATAATGCTTATAATTTACAACACATGTTCTATTAATTGGGTTCTTTTTATACAAAATTGAACACTTATCACCTCCCCCCCTCCCAACAAGCATTTTACTAGATCTTATTAAAACATGTAAGAAATAATGAAAAAAAAAAATGGTTGCAAATTTCATAGGTACTCATGATTGCATTAAACCCCTAGGTTGCCCAAAGTAGATGAGTTAAGCCTTGTGAGAGTTTATAGTGAGTATACCCACATAATTGATCAAGGTTAAGTCCTTTATTTTATCTTTGAGAATTATCATCTATTAGCACTCAACTACCTTTAACAACTTAAAAGATGAATGAAAAATTCCACAAATTACCCACATACCAAAGCTATTTTATTGTAGTTATATCTTACAATGCAATGCGTGTACTACATAAGCCAGGACTTCTAAATAAATATGCTTACACTCCAATGGAATGATGTTTTGACCTCAATTGCTCCCTGGTATACACTCAGAAATGAAGCTCTCAAAGAAAAAGGGTCAAACAAAATTCTCTCAGTATGTGATTGAATCCAACAATATTGATAGTTCACATAATTTCTTTTAAGCACAGTTAAGACAAAGGAATTATGATTCCTAAGAATGGATGCCATTACCAAGACCAATAAGGGCAGTTCACCTTAATTCCTTTCTATTTATATTCTCTTTAATGCTATTTTCCATCCCAAGATTAATAGGTCTTTAGATAGGATGAGACATAGGCTTGGGATAGGTTCTAAAAGGAAGGGTAAAAAGGATTCAAAGTTTCAAATCTAAGTAGAGGTCTTCTATTGCTATTGGACAACTTTGCTTTTTATTGCATTGAAGTGAATATCTTTTCTATTTTTCCTTTTTTGTGCTTTTCTTTTTCTAATATTTCTTTTCGACTTTATTTCTAATATTTCTTTTCGACTTTATTTTTGTATTTCTTTTCATTGAGAGAAAGGGTTTTTCTTTGTAGACATTGTGATATTTCTCACTTCTTAGAAATTTTCCCTTTTTCTACTTTTTCTTCCATCTCTACTCATTTTTGAAAGATAGGCAATGGATACTTTATATTTGGATTTATGGTTTAAGGTAAATGTAGTTTTTAAAAAGAAGAGGCTTACCATGAGGCTCAAAGGGTCTAATTAGTGGTATAATATCCTAGGTAGGCTTATATCTTTGGGCTAAAACAAGGATTGCCTACACCATTTTCTAAGTTTCTTAAAGCTTATCAGATTCAATAAATGTTTAGGAAACAAAGTTTGTTCTTCTTTTAGTTCTTTTCATTTGACCAAAACAAAGATACTGAGATCTTTCAAAGTAATGTATGCTAAAGAAACTATGGAATTACTTATAACCCTCAGAATGATGATAGTCTCTACACAGGAATATAGGTCTCCATTATTTTCCTCAAGGTCTTTCAGTTATAACTATTTATCAGTCTAAACTATGTAGTGAGTGTAAATGTGTTCTGAGTTTTAACTTTTATAAACACTTTAAGACATGAACAAGATGTAGAATTAACCATATACATTTCTATTAAGAAGTTAAAGTAGGAGAAATACTAAGCTTCAAAAAATTCAATTCTCATATAATAAAGGAATTTTGACCTTAAAACTTTTGAAAACCTAGAAATCTCATGCAAATCTAGACCCCCCAACTTGAACTAAACATTGTCCCTAATGTTTTGAAACATAGGACCTTATATGATAAATGGTAATGTAGAATAATGAGACTTTCTAAAAACCTTGGGTTAGCTTTCAATAAGCACTAAGTTTAACGTCTTCAGCTAGACATACGATACCATGATGAATGCAAATTTAAGGATGAATTCTAGTATTAGGGAACATGTTATGGTGGGTCATGGTATACAAGTTCATCTAGTAAGATTTCTTCTACTTTAGGGTTTACCAACCCTAGATAGGGTTCAACCTTTTCCATTGACTTTGGAAATCTGTCCATCCTTTTCTGTCTATGTAGCCCCATGAGGGTAAATAGTTCATACTATGTAGAGTCCAGTCCATTGAGATCAAAGGTTTTTAGGGAATAGATGCAATCCAGAATTATACAAAAAGAACTTTTGTCCTGGGTGAAGGACTTTCATAAGATGTGTCCATCATGATGCCTTTTCATGTGGTCTTTGTATATCTTGGCCAACTCATATGCATCTTTCCTATGCTCATTCAACTCATTGAGTTGGTGTATTCTATTGTACCAGTAGTATTTAGGTCAAAATTGAGATTTTTAATTGCTTAAAATGCTTTATGCTCAAGTTTTATTGAGAGGTGGCAGGCCTTTCCATCGACAAGATATTATGGTGGCATGCTTATAGGGGTTTTAAATGCAGTACGATAAGACCATAAAGCATGATTAAGTCTTAAACACCAGCCTTTCCTCTTTGGATTGACCAACTTTTCTTTGCATTATTTTTCTATTAAACACTTCTACCTATCCACTAGTCTGAGGATGATAAGGGGTAGCTATTCTATGCATAGCACCATAGTTCTTCATTAAGTTCACAAACGCTCTATTGCAAAAGCATTTACCGCTATCACTAATAATGGCTTGAAGAACTTAACCACCACTCTATGATCATTGTACCCATTTAGACATGTAGTCCACTCTAACAAGGATGTACAAATAACCAAAGGAGTTAGGAAAAGGTCCTATCAAATCAATGTCCCAAATATCAAAAGGCTCAATGATAGAAATAGGGCTTGTAAACATCATATTTCTTTTTCCAATGCTCCCTAAATATTGACATCTATACATGCTATACAGTAGACGTGTGAATCTCTGAAAATGTGGCCCAATAAAAGCCACATTGCAAAATCTTTCTAACTATCTTTCTAGAATTGAAATGGCTCCTGCATGCATGGTCATGACAAAAGAAAATGATTTTATAACATTCATTATATGGTATGCGTCTGCTAATGGCCTGATTGGGATAATACTTAAACAAGTATGGGTCATCTCATGTAAAGCATTTGACCTTCGAAATGAATCTTTTTCTGTCTTATTTAGACCAGTGATTAAGATTTTTCCCTAAGATAAGATAATTAACAATTACCAAGGCAACTGGAAAATGTGCAACAATTGTTAATCCAAAAATGTTTCTATTATGGCACATTCTCACTAATAGACTCCAAAACAAGCCCGAAGAAATGGTTTGCTACAACTTTTTCAAATCCTTTTTTAGGCACTTTGTCTCTCACTACCTCTTTCATGTTAGGGTTTAGTCTCCTCTATGTTTCCCTAAATGGTTTAACATTTTTATCTAAGTGAATTCTTTGCATACACATAGAAAGTCTAATCTCTTTGATGTCCACTATGGTTCACCCTAAAGCTATGTTGTGTTCTCTAAGAAAATCAAGAAGCTTTCCTTCCTATTCTTTATCTAGATTTGAGGCTATGCATACAGGAAAGGATTCATCTGGTCCTAAGTAAAAATATTTTAGAATTTTAGGTAAAGGCTTAAGGAACAAGGCAAGTGGTTCTTCTACTGATGGTACTAGGATAGAATTGGACGGAGGAAGTGGTTCCACTAGAGGTCCCCATTTGGAGGTCTCCATTATAGGTACAACATCCAAAAGGTTATTTACCACATTGATGGACTAGTCTATATCAAAATCATAGTCAAATTGTGGCATACAAGCCTCAAGTAGGTCTAGGATAGATAAGGGTGTATTAGAATTTTGAAGTAGACTTTCAATTATATTGACTACACAAAAATTATCTAGGTCTAGATGCTGATGATTGTCATTAAAAACTTTGATGTTAACTTTCACATTATTGAAAGATAACTTCATCACATCAAACATTTCCAAAAATGGATGTCCAAGAATTACATGGATTTGACTATTAGAGTTTGACACAGGTTGGGAATCCAAGACAATGAAATCTACAGGGAAGTAAAATAGGCCACATATATTAGAACATCCTCAACCATACCATGTGGAACCTTCATTGATCTATTTGCTAACTGCAAGGCGGTAGTGGTTGGTTTAAGGTCATCATGCCATAGTGCTCATAGACAAAGAATGACAATAGGTTTGCACTAGCCCTTAAATCAACTAATGTGCTATTAGTGACATGGTTTCCAATAACATAAGAGATAGTAGGACGACCTGGATCTCTAAACTTAGGAGGGGTCTAGTGTTGGATAAAAGTGTTCACCTACTTGGTGAGTGTGGCGACCTGGATTTTTGAAATCCATATACAATATCTATTTTAAAATGGTGGTTGACCAATTTTGTAAATGTTTTAAAAACTTAAGCAGCAAAAAAAAATATCGTTGAAATTCTTTTCAAAAAACTCGAATGCCACATTTCACTCACATATACATATGTAATTTCATGTACAACATATGTTTCCAAAGAAATTCATTTTATTAAAATTGCAGGATCGATCCAGCGGTTCACATACACAGCCCCTTTATTACATCTTATGTCTGAAATACACAAATCAAAATACAATCCAATCCTTTACAAATGTACATAGTCTTGATCAACAATATGGTTTTCGTATTCCCTTGTCGTATCCCTTCAGTCCTTCCTTTTTGTATTTAAGATATTGTAAACATTCAAACATTTACAATATCTCAGCAAGCTATGCTTGGTAGGGGATTCAAGAACAAATGGAATTGTATAATTCAAAAGTACAATATTCAAGTTCATCATATTCCATATGAGTATCATCATTCAATTTCCATGAACCATACCATATGTGACTTATGATATAATTTATCATGTATCATCACCACTCTATTGTATGTATATATATGGTCAAAACCATGAAAAATAGTCAATATCTCAAACATCAATAATCATACTCAAATATACTGAGTTGATAAATCATCTAGACTATTGCTGAAAAAATACTACCTCATTAGGGCAGTATTGGCATCTCACTATGCCATGCATCATAATGCAAAATACTCAAGGACTACCATGCTACAGTCTGATCCATACTAGCTCGTTCAGATAACTGCCCTATTCACCACTAATACCACGATGGAAAATATTGTCTCACTGCCCTTATGGGGAGATAAGACTTTCATAGTGGGGCCTTCCCATAATTGCCTCACCTGACTTTTAGCCTTTCTTTGGGCAAGGTATCATAATATCATCAAATTTTGGGAAGCAGGTGGCCAAACCCTCATAACTTCCCTAGCATATCATCCCCAGGCTTATTCCTGTTCAATATCCTCATACTAAGGATATAATTTCATTTCTAGATTTAGGGATCCTCATTTACAATGAATGATACCCATGTTCATATAAGTTTAGGGAGGAATCATTTATAGTAAACGATCCCTATTTCCTTTAATTTGATATTTATATACCAAATGTTATTAAGTGTAAGGATACTGATTTGATACAAATGATATCCATTATTATTATTATGTTCTTATCTAAGTTTAGGGATAATCATAAATGATACCCAGGTATTTATTATGTATTCCATCTAATTTCAATAGTTATCTCTATCTCATATACATGAATTATGATTCAAATGTAACTAAGCATATTATCATTCCTAAGCATTATAATGTTTATGTATAACAACAATTCCATAGACCATAGGTCTTGTATTCTTAAAGTTCCACTTACTTTCATGCAGTGATCCATTCCTTCAGATCCTCCATGATTGAAGTATGTAATCTACAAATACATACATACTATCATTATCTGTACAATTTTGGATAATCTTCTATTTATATTCCTTATCTAATCCTATCCTTTTCTATAAAGCATCTAGATCTATCTTGTGTTCCTATCATCCACAGAATCCATCTTCCTAAAATAGTATTTATCCTTTTGATCAATAGATTTGATAGTTAGAATGATCTTCTATTCTTTCAGATCTTAGTATTTTCTATCTCTAAGTCTTTGTGTATACATCTATTTGATCTTGAACTTTCATAGATCCTTTGATCAACAATCTATACTTGTTGATAAATATCAAGAGCCTAGATCTTCTATCATTAGTTCTTCTTTGATCTAAGTTTAGTTGTTTCATCATCCCTAAGGAGGATGATCTTGGTTCTCTTCCTTGAAATCATATTTGATCAAGGGTTTAGATTATCTAATCTAATGATCTAGATTTGATCTTCAACATACATACTAATAAGCATACCTACTAAATACAATACAATGTTATGATTCTTATTGTTCTTGATCATTCAAGATCTCCTTATGGATCTTGTTTGATCTTGATTATCTTACCTACCATTTTTATTAAGATTAGATATTTTACTAACCTTTTATGCTCTTATTATTATTATTCAACTAGTTAATGTTTTACTAGTTGAAGATAGCTTATTTCATCCTAAGTCTAGACTGCTCCTCCTTATGTAAAAATTGACCAATGCTTACCAGTTAAAGGCTGCTCAAAGAGTGGTTAATACAACCCTCATGTAAGGAGGCGTTTAGTTGTGAAAAGACCGATTTTCCCTTTTAATTAAAAAAATGGAGAAAAATAGGGTTTATTCTTATGAACTCGGAATTGAGCGTACTTAGTGTCGATTCGATCAATTTATCGAGTAGATTCCAAATTTTGATGTCTTAGGTCTTGGTTATGAGTAAAATTTACCATTTTACCCTTTTATTCATAAAAATGGAGAAAAATAAGAAAGTTTCATCTGGACTCAAAATTTGATGTACTTACAGTCATTTTGATCTGTTTTTTGAGTACATTACAAATATCCAACTTTTAAGTATTGATTTTATTTTTGTAAAAATAAATTTTTCTTGGAACTCAACGTTCTATTTCCACTTTTAAAATTTAAAATTTAAAATCTTAATAATTCAATTATATTCATAAAATTTGGGGTTATTACAATCTTCCCCCTTATAATAATTTCGTCTTGGAAATTCACATATTAACTCACTTTTGAGTTTTCATAGCTTTACACATGTGGCCTTGCCACTTAAGGAAATCTCTATGTCCTTACATTCATTTCTCATACTACCATCTCCTCAAAGGTATAATTCACATGGTTGGTTCATCGATTGACATATTAAAATGCTCTCACATGACTAACCTTACTAATGCATTATTCACTTATTTAGATCCTCACTAGACTTTTAAAAGGATTAATAACCCTTAACTGAGTTATCCTTCTGTTTCCAACCTTCTATTTCACTTGACTGGTATAATACTTTCACCAATCCTATCTGTAATACTTCATATTTTCTCATCCTTAAGCTATTTATCAAGATTCACATCTTGATTTGATTCTAGAAATTCACTATTATTCTTTGCAACAATCTTCCAAAATACTGGAAGTAATCATCTTTTTTCTTGTCCTTTTCATTATTTGGAAGTGATTACTTCATTTCTACCCTAAAATTTCATACTTCTTTACTATTCCCTTCTATTGACAATTTCTTTTCAAATTCTGTCATTTCAATAATAATTTCCTTGTAATGATTCTTTTCCCATTCTCATCCTATCTATTGCTTTTCTTAATCATCTCTTGGTGTACAAAATTTCCAATTTATTCATAGTACTTGATTTTCTACATTTTTCCTTCTAAGATAGTTTATGGATAGTATCATATAAATTTTCATTTATACTTCATCCTCTTTTGTTCTCTCTTTCTCATATTTAGAACAATATTCTAAAAATTCTTATAATCCATGAAGCACACTACACAACTTTCCCATATTCTTGCTAATACTCTATTCTCATAATTTCTAGAAGAAGAGTTTGTGGTCAGCCTCTTCTTAACTCTTAAACTCTTTGTAATTTACTATGTATTCATCATGGATTATGTACTCAATGGTAAGAGTATACTAAAAATTATCTCTCGATAGTATGCTATCACATTAGTAAGAGATAAATTTCTATAACTATCAAAGTCATTTCACAATTCATTTTCATCTCCAATGTTTGTTGGGTCAACTTCCACATCATCCTTAGAATTTATATGACCCTAAACCTTATTCTCTTTAGTCAATACTTACCATATAGTTGATAAGTTTTGTAAATGTTTAGCATATACTCTATAATTGCTCATCATTTTCTCATATCAATTCTATATATCATTACCAATTCATCTAATATATTTCATTCTCATCAAATATATGAACATCATTTATCCAACTCATATGACTCAAAATATTTGTTTTGATTCCATTATGTTTCATTTCATATTCCCAATTGTTGATAATAAATTTGGGAATTACTCATCCTTAAAGGTTACTTATTTTCCTCAATAATATCATTTATGTTCAATGCATTCTCAAATTGATCCTTCCTTTTTCTTTTTCCAAGGAAATTTGTTGCTTTCCTAATGTAAATTTCTATAATCACTCCTAATCCTTAAAATTTGTTCTTTCAACTCATTCAAATCAATTGATGTCACTTTTCTCAGCTACTATAGATATTTCCTCATTTAATCTTATATTATATGGAAAATCTCCAAAATATCTTAAAATTTCTAACCACTTATTTCTCCAAAATCTGGATTCATACCTCATTCATAATCATCTCATTTATCCAAGATTTACACTTCAGTTTAGTTGCCTATATTTGTTTATAGGTCTTCATTCATCATATTTTCCTCAACTACCATAGATATTTCCTCATTCAATCTTATGTTAGATTGAAAATCTCCAAAATATCTTAAAATTTCTAACCACTTATTTCTCCAAAATCTGGATTCATACCTCATTGATAATCATCTCATTTTTCCAAACTTTTAAACTTAAGTTTAGCTACTAATATTTGTTTATAGGTCTTCATTTCTCATGTTTATTTCATCATTCCTTAAAAAGATATTTCCCCTTACTATATTTCTTAGATCTTTCAATATCACCAAACCTATTATATAAGTGGAATCAATATTTTTATTTATATATAGCTCTTTATTTGCCATGATCAATAAGATGTATTCCTCTTTATGATAATCAATAACTATATTTTCCCAAATCATCATATCAATATTTCTCTTTTATTTCCCATGATCATTTCACTATCCATGCCAAATGTACTTCTCTTTACCATACTCCCTAAATTATTTTCAATATCACCAAAGTTATCATATCAATATCTCTCTAATTCTTGATAATCCTTTTATGCCAAATTTCACGATTGATTTATCATACCAATATAATTTCTAACTTAGTGATTTCATATTTGTTATACCATATATATGGACTAGAATCTTTGTTAACCATATATTTTAATTATCTTTCTTAATAAGTTTGGAATTATATATATATATATATTCAACATATATAACTCTCTTCTTCCTTATCATTTTATTCAAATTTTAAAGATCACTTCTTCATGCTCTAAATTTTTATCATCTCTTTATTAAAACCTTTTCCTTTATTAATTTTGGAGAGAAAATATTTACTTATCTCCTTATTAATTTTTATTTAAAACTATTTTCATTTACATGTTTTAAAATTTCTTACTTATCTCCTTCAATTCCTTTCAAGTAATATCATTTCTATTTTACATCCATTTAACTAATATATGTGTAGCAATTTTAACCCTTACATTTATATTTATTATTAATTTTGAATTTTGTAATAATTCTAAGGTTTCATCTTTAGTACCTATTTCTCATAAATTTCTATTTCACCTTTTCATATAAAGGTTGAAGTTTTTTTCCTTTTATACCATTTCCAATTTATCACTTCTTCTTTAATCTCCGTTATTTCACTTAATAATGGTTATATTTGTACTAATATTGGTGTACTTTATTTCTACATATATATATATATATATGTTTACTTAAGACTTTAGGTTAGACCTGAATATCATATATTACATCTTTATCTATTGTAATATTTTCCTTATTGATTTCTATAACTTACTATTCCCTCTATTGGGATTCTTACTTACTAAGTAGTATTCCTAATCCTTTCACTAAGTAATATCTACTTGTACATTACTATTCCTTCATGAGTTAATTACATTAACTCTTTCTATACTCATCCTCTAATAATGAGTCAACTCTTTCTATACTCATTCTCAACTAAGACTTTCCTATTTCTCTATTCACTCACTATTTCTCATCTTCAACTTGGGTTGTCGTAATCATATTGGACATAAGGGGCTGCAAGTGACTAGATGAACCTGCTCTGATACCAATTGTCATAACCCGGGTTTTTGAAATTCATTTACAATATCTATTTTCAAATGGTGGTCGACCAATTTTGTAAACGTGTTGAAAACTTAAGCAGTGAATTTTTTTTTCTTTGAAATTCTTTTCAGAAGACCTAAATGCTACATTTCACTCACATATAGATACATAAATTTGTGTACAACATATGTTTCCAAAGAAACTCATTTTATTAAAATTGCAGGATTGATTCAGTGGTTCACATACACAACCCCTTTATTACATCTTATGTCCAAAATACACAAATCAAAATACAATCCAATCCTTTCACAAATGTACATAGTCTTGATCAACAATATGGTCTTTATATTCCCTTATTGTATCCCTTCAGTCCTTCCTTTCTGTATTTGAGATACTATAAACATTCAAATATTTATAATATCTCAACAAGCTATGCTTGGTAGGGGATTCAAGAACATATGGAATCGTACAATTCAAAAGTACAATATTCAAGTTCATCATATTTCATATGGGTAACATCATTCAATTTCCATGAACCATACCATTTATAATCTATCATGTATTATCTACCATGATATTTCCAGCCACTCCCCACCATATTGTATGTATATATATATATATATATATACGGTCAAACATCATGAAAAATAGTCAATATCTCAAACATCAATAATCATACTTAGATATACTGAGTTGATAAAATCATCCAGACTCTTGCTAGGAAAATACTCCCTCATTAGGGTAGTATTGACATCTCACTATGGCCTGCATCATAATGCAAAATACATAAGGACTACCATGCTACAGTCAGATCCATACTAGCGCACTATGATAACTGTCCTGTTCACCACTGATACCGTGGTGGAAAATTTTGTGTCACTATTTATATGGGGAGATAGGACTTTCACAGTGGGGCCTTCCCATAATTGTCCCAGACGACTTTTAGCCTCTCTTTGGGCAAGGTATCATAATATCATCAAATTTTGGGACGCGGGTAGCCAAACCCTCATAACTTTCCTAGCATAGCATCCCTAGGCTTATGCCTGTCAAAAATAAAACCACAAGTCTCCATACTTGTATCTAAAATACTTCTTATACATCTCAAACAATCTGTCTATTTATATTATCATCCTCATATTCAATATCCTCATACTAAGGATATAATTTCATTTCGAGATTTAGGGATCCTCATTTACAATGAATAATACCCTTGTTCATATAAGTTTAGGGATTAATCGTTTATTGTAAATGATCCCTATTTCCTTTAATTTGATATTTATACACCAAATGTTATTTAGTGCAAGGATACTCATTTGATGCAAATGATATCCATTATTAATATGTTATTATCTAAGTTTAGGGGTAATCATATATGATACCCAGGTATTTATTATGTATTCCATCTAATTTCAATAGTTATCTCTATGTCATATACATGAATTAAAATTCAAATGTAACTAAGTATATTATCATTCTTAAGCATTATAGTGTCTATGTATAACAACAATTCCATAGACCATAGGTCGTGTATTCTTAAAGTTCCACTTACCTTCATGTAGTGATCCATTCCTTCAGATCCTCCATGATTGACATATGTAATCTATAAATACATACATACTGTCATTATCTATATAATTTTGGATTATCTCTTATTTATATTCCCTATCTAATCTTGTCCTTTGATATAAATGATGTAAATATGTCTTGTGTTCCTATCATCCACACAATCTATCTTCCTCAGATAGTATTTATCCTATTGATCAATAGATCTGACAGTTAGAATGATCTTCTAATCTTTCATATCTAAGTATTTTCTATCTCTAAGTCTTTGTGTATCCTTCTATTTGATCTTGATCTTTCATAGATCCTTTGATCAATAATCTATACTTGTTGATAAAGATCAAGAGCCTAGATCTTCTATCATTAGTTCTTCTTTGATCTAAGTTTAGTTGTTTCATCATCCCTAAGGAGGATGATCCTAGTTCTCTTCCTTGAATCATATTTGATCAAGGATTTGGATTATCTAATCTAATGATCTAGATTTGATCTTCAACATACATACTAATAAGCATACTTACTAAATACAATACAATGTTAAGATTCTTATTGCCCTCGATCATTCAAGATCTCCTTATGAATCTTGTTTGATCTTGATTATCTTACCTACCATTTTTATTAAGATTAGATATTTTACTAACCTTTTATGCTCTTATTATTATTATTCAACTAGTTAATGTTTTACTAGTTGAAGATAGCTGATTTCATCCTAAGTCTAGACTGCTCCTCCTTATGTAAAAATTGACCAATGCTTACCAGTCAAAGGCTACTCAAAGAGTGGTTAATACAACCCTCATGTAAGGAGGTGTTTAGACCTCAACTTACGTCGATGGGAGGCGAGGGAACAACACTTGGCTCTTGCATACCCCCTATAACCACAATGTTCAAAGTCCACTGGGATGACACTAGCTCAACCTTTAACAAGGTTCCTATGAGCATTATAACCCTAAGTACTCTTTCTAATTGATTTTAATTAAATCTATGAACATTTAAAACGTCATTCATGGAGTTTCATTATTCTCCTAATTTGGGCCAAGGAAATGATATTCGTTATATTATCCTACTAACTATAGCCCGTACTATCGTTAAGTTCATGTACTTCTTCCATTGTAAATGTCCATATCAATCTATCTTTCATTAATTACATTTTTTGGGTAATTTACATAACATGAAAGCATAAAAAATTAAATTTAACAATTAATCCACTAAGCAATAAAAGACAATTATAATAACATTCAATAATTCAAATGAAATTTAACATGCCAGAACTCTTCATTATGATGCAACAGTCATATTTGATTTCTATTCATTTTTCATCCATTTAGGATTTAGATCTTGATCCTTAATTTTCCTTTAGATCTAATATATTTTCTTAATGTGATTTTATCACTAGATCATTGATGCATCTCATCAAATGATCTGATCCTTCTTGATCCAATCGATAGATGTTAAGTCATTTTATCAAAATTAAGGCAATCTGTCCCAAATTAGCCTCATGGGTCCCATTAGTCCATATGATCTTAACTTTATATCATCGTCTTAATACATCCACACTATCCAATCATCCTTGATCAAACTGATAAAGGAGATTACCATTCACTTTTATGGATTTTACTACTTTTAAGGGTTAAGATCTTACGATCTGGAAAATAAATTGCATCCAACCATTTAATTATTGTAATTATACATTTAGATCATCATATAAACTATTTTGAAAGGTCTGATCAAGCTTGATTAATCAGATCATGAAGATCCATGCTCATTTTTTTCAATTTTCTTCTTTTAAGGATGGTTTTCTAAATTAAACATAGATCGGTCACTTCTAACCATTGATTCCATGTTCCAGAATTATAAAGGTTGATCATTCCTAATTTTACTGATCATAGGAATTAGTAATACTTTTCTTAATTAACAAAACTTTACATGCATCAAAACATAAATTTTATGAGTTCAGTACTTACACAAGTAACAAGGAATCTATAGGAACTTTCAAATCTAAAATCGGAGCTAAATTGAGCTCTTAATTGAAGAAATAAGCTCTTAGTTCAAAAACTAGATAGCTTAGATCAAATCTGGGCTTAGCGGGTGCAGGAACGACTAGTGGCCCGCGTCCGTTACTACTGTTTACCAGTGAACTAGGAGCGGTGATCAGTGATAGGAGAGATGCTCCAAATCTGGACTGTTAGATCACCCATCACCGGATCTCCTCATCAATTAAGATCAAGTCCCTAGATTTCTTCTCCTAGGGTTTTTGGACCCTAGGATTTCATCCAATGGCTCAAAATTTGCATCTAAGCCATTCATGGACGGAGATCTCAACCCTGTTGCCAGATCCATCGTCTCAGACAGATCAATGGCTGGGGAGATCACCTGGAGGCCGAAAAACAAAAAGGAATGCCGAAATGAAAGGAGAAGAGGGATTTAGGCTTACCTAAGCTAGTCTAGTGAGGAGAAGTTCACTGGAGAGGGAGAAATAAAGTAGAGCAAGAGAACAAAATTGAAAAGATACCCTAGCCTTTGGAAAGTCCAAAATCTCCGATGCCTTTGCCTGAGGAGGAGGGGAAACATGGGGGAAACATAGATCCCCCATTCCTGCTTCATTTTAATAGTGCAAGATCACTGTTTAACGGCCAAATTGGCCGGAATAACACGGAATAATTGCTAGAGATGATGATAACATTGGTGAGCTTTCTTTGTTTGAGTTTTTTCAATGATCTAGTGGTTGGATCATTATGAAACCAAAGGGCCTTTGTAGATACCCTCAATCCGAACACATTTAACGGTGGAGATTGAAATTCATCGGCTGGAATTGGATGGCTAATAGGATTTAGGGTACCTAGGCAAAACCCTAGTCTCATCAGGGACAATGCATCCCTGAATGCTCTTTATGTAGCCACGGGGTCATCTGCCCAAGTGCGTTTGGCGACATGCCCACAAAGAAAGAGGGTGAAAGAAGAGAGAAATGGGAGAGATGGGGGGTGGGGGGGAGTCTGGAGCTGAGATTTTAGGGCATTGTAGGGGACCTCGTGAAGAGAGAAATTTGATGGGCTATTTATAGGGATTTTGAATTTTTCATGATTATATGTAATTATCATGTTTCAATTCTTTTTATTATTAAATTGTCATTAGATTCCCACTTCCACCTCCGTTTCCACTAGTAGTTGGTAGTGGTTTGACTCATGATGGTGGTCTTCCAAACCGTTGGCCCACCTTGTGGGCCCCACATAGTTGTGAAAAGATCAATTTGCCCTTTTAATTCCAAGAATGGAGAAAAATAGTTGATGGCTTAGGCCTCGGTTATAAGTAAAATTATCATTTTACCCTTTTATTCATAAAAATGGAGAAACATAAGGATTTTTCATGCAGACTTAGACTTTGACGTACTTACAGTCATTCTGATCGGTTTTTCAAGTACATTACAAATATCCAAGTTTTAAGTATTGATTTTATTTTTATAGAAATGAATTTTTTCTGGAACTCAAAGTTCTAGTTTCACTTTTAAATTTTCAACTTTTAATTTTTAATAATTCAATTATATTCATAAAAATTGGAGTTATTATAGTGAGGAAGGCTTTCTTTCGCACATTAAGTTTATGCTTTTGTGTGTAGAGCTCATTTTAGAATTTTTTCATAAGAAGGAATGCGTTTGATAGCTTTGACTAATGGAATATTTATTTGAACATGCTTAAACACATCCATTATCTCATTGAAATTAGTTCTCTTCTTGGAATTATTCAACAATTGATGGGATGAAGCTTTAGGGACATAAAGAGCCTTCACTATAGGCTTAGATGGAGCAGGAGGTTTCTGTCATTTCTCTTTCTCTTGTGTTGTAGCTAGCTCATTCTCCTTCGTCTGCCTACCTTGTTATCAACTTGACGGCCACCCGTAACTTATGGACTTTGCTTGCTCATGTTGTTATTGTTTTAATTAAAACTTGCAAGCACATGAATCTTTCCAATATAGCACACAAGTGAGGTAGAACCCACAAGGAGTTGAACTAATGTGATGCTAGTGGTGCCAACTTCAAACTATCTAACTTAGCAAAAATTCAAGTGATTTTCCCCTTGAATTAATAATGGAAATTGAAACATGAAATTGGAAACAAAGAAAAAACAAGAAACATGCCAAATTAAAAACTTTCCTAAATTAAAAACTTCTAATTTTATGACTTTCCTAATTAAAAACTTTCCTATAGTGAAACTTTCCTAAAATGCAATTAATCAAATTTCCTAAACTAATTTTCTTAACATGAAATTAACAACTAATCTAAGAGAAACATGCTTTAACAAACTACTTTCCTAATTGTTCAAAACTAAGAAATGTAGGTAACAAAATAAACTATTTTAACAAGCATGACAAATTTGATTACTTTCCAACCAACTAAGATGCAAAATAATGGAATCTAACCAGAACCAAACAAGAGATATTAATGAAAGCAATTACTAATAACAAAGCAAGGAAAACTACCCAATTAACATACATTCAACAATGGAATGGTATGCATGATTCATTGGGTAGGAGTGGATTTAATCAACTACTTTGGATACCTAAGCATGCAATCTATTTATAACATTAACTAAGTTATCTAGTTGGACTCCTAAAAAGTAAAGTGAACATGATTGTATATTGCTGGAAATTAACATACACCATTCATTCAAAGAAATTCCATCAGTAAGGTAATTGAAACTTTCAATGAATAAAACATGTAAAACACAAAATTAATCACTTCTAGTGCATTCAAATATACAAGATCAAAGTTAATTAACTAATGAAAACAAACATTAATTTAAAATTTTGACTAATCTTATTGAATCAAATCAAAAGTTCATCAACATAATACCCCATAAAAGTAGTCCAAATCTAAAACTTAAATGCTATTAAAATGATGTTCACTTAATCTCAATCAATCCCTAATTACAAGCCAAATTCTTCTTCAATTGTTCCAACATTCACTCATGAAAAAGTATGATCAAAATTAGGAAAAAATCCTAAGAAAAACTAAGGCAACAACCAACGAAACTTGAGTAATCATAGGTGGAAAATCAAGAGGGATGGAAGAGAACAAAGATGTAAAGAAAGGTAAAGAGCAAAACTAGATTCAAGATGACTTCACCTGGCTATCAGTCCAAGAGAAGACCATACTTGAATCCTAATTTGAAGATGAAGGAAAACAAGGCAAATTAGGATGAAAAGAATTAGAGTAAACAAGAGAAGAAGTTGAACTAACCTTCGAAGGAAAATCACATGAACTAGGTGTGGAACACTTGAAGAATTGTGTCACACCCTAAGAAAAGAAGTGGAAGCCACCCAATTGAAGGAAATACAAACAAAAAGAGAGAGAAGGATGAGCTAGGAAGACAACGTCCTCCTCCAATTGGAGGAGGCATCTTTTTCCTAAGTGGAAAAGTGTGTGTTTTACTTAAGGTTTGGGCTGGTTTTAAAAGTCTTCTCCTATTTTTCCTGGGGTAACCCAATACTAAGTTGTGATGTGGATAAAGCATGTCAAAGAGAATGGAAAGGATGGGGAAAGGGTAGACATCAAATAGGAAAGTGAGGAAGGGGGTGGCTACCTTAAGGACTGGAGTAGGTGGGAGACACTACCTTTTTAGGAAGGGACATCTCCCCCCTTCCAAAGTCGTTGAATGCTTTAGGAAATAGGAAAGTGGGTGGGTATTTGTTGGGAAAGATGTGCAAGGTTTTAGGTGGATATATTTAGTTCGTTAGGAATGAGATAGAGTTTTGGAAATTCGTAGTTCATCTTAAGGGTGAGGTGGAAATTAAGGAAAAAGTAAGAAAAAGTGAGAAAAATAGTAAAAATTGAATGCTTTTATCCCATTGCTCCACATGCAATCTTATTCTAATAGACTCTCTCTTAATTATCTTCAAAATATATCATGGGTAACTCTTTTGAATTTCCTCCAATCCTAACCTTCCATTTAGCTTAACTTGATGGCATAGATGGCTAACTTCAAAGCCTCCATTTGCTAAGCTTCATGGCTTGCCTAGGAAGCTTCCATGGATTTAACCCTTGGCTTGAGTTTCTTATATGGCTCGACTTGAATTCCTTAGTTTGCCACCTTCTTTCATGGCTTATATGGCTAAGATTGATTAAGAGGCACGCATGCAAAGGTGGTGGGAATGCATGACTTACTTCATGGTCCCACTTTGGTAATCTTTAGCTCCTTTAATCACATCCTTTACGAGGCCACAAGATGATCTTGACTTTGGTTTATGTACAAGTGATGATTTTGATGCATTGAATAGATCTTTTGATCTTGATCTTCAATTTCATCTCGATCGATCTCAACCGTTGGATCACCATCTTACTTCTTGCATATTGTGAAAATTCCTAATTTAATCCTAGAAAAAATTGATTAATCACATGCTCACCTTAGATTAGCCTCTAAACCTATAAAATATGAAAATTTTGGATTATTAGGTCAGAAAATGCATGTATTACAAATTTTTGTCTAAAAATCGTAATTTACCCCTATAAGTTGTAACACATGTGTAACTAATTGGACAATTTTTAAGCAAAATTAAACACTCATCATAACACCTAACCAGTATTTTGCTAGTCCTGAGCAAAACATGTGAAAAACTATTTTGCAAAAACTAATATGAAGTACCACTTTTATAAGTACTCATGATTGCATTTAGCACATGCAACAAGCCGTTAAACCCTTAAGTTAGTGCTAATGGTCGAGTTAGGCCTCAAGAGGGCTTGCAGTGAATATATCCACAAAATTCTAATTTTTTATTTTTTGTTTACAACAGTCCTTTATTCATCTGAGGAAATTTTCTTTTATTCAGCTAATCCTTATTCCTAAATTTAGCTTGCTAAGGAAGATGAAAAAAATGGTTCAAAATCCTACACTTATGCTACTGATATCCCATTATTTTATTAAACCTCAAAAGATGAGTGTGTGATATAGCTGATATATAATTATAGTCTCCAAGTCCAATTTAACCTAAATAATTGTCCAAATGTGTGCTTTGATGTCAATTCTCACAGGATATACATAACACTTAGAAAGAAGTCACTTAGAAAGGTGTACATCTCTCATTAATATGAGAGTATAAAGCTATTCAATAAATCTAAAAATGTCACATATTTCATACAGGGGGACTATAACTTAGATTGATAATTGTCTCATGAAAGAATAACAACTACTAAGAATGTTACACTCTACCAAAGTCCCTATTCATTCATAACCATTTCCAAACCGTACTTCTCCTAAATCAAGTCTAGACTTCTATTACGACAAAACATAGGCTTAGGTAAGAGTTATCAAAAGAATGAATATTTGTAAAAAAAAAAAAGGTTGTTTGGAAAATATATAAAGGTCTTCTATCAATTTATTCACAACTTTTTCATTTTTCTCATAAGAGTGAACATTCTTCTTTGTCATTAGCTATTTATTTTCTTTCATACTTTTTTACTTGACTTTATATATAGCCTCTTCGAATTTTTCTTCTTTTTCACCCTTTTTGATGTTCATCTCTTGAATTGTATTGTTCATACTTTTCTCAAGATGTTCTTCAATCTTCTCTACAAATTACCACAACAAATGGGCAATGGATATATATTAGGGGTTTAATATATGTAAAGGTTGTTTGGCTAACAAAGAAAATGCTGATATTTAAAAGGCTCAATGGGCTAACTAGCAAAAAATATAATATAGGGAAGGAAGTTTAAAGGATCTTAATTTTACCAAGGATGGCCTCTATCATTTCCTAGGTTATATGACTTAAAAATTATCATAAGGTTATGAGATATATGGTATAGTTTTTTGAAATTTCTTAATAGTTAACCAAGACAAAGAATAATGATACAAACTAAGAAATAATGTCTATTGAAGAAAAAATTGAATTTATGTAAAACCCTCAAAAAAGGAAGAATGGCTCAAAAGTCACTTAGGTTATAAGTCTTCACAGATCTATAGGATCTCTAAGTTATATTTTAATCCTCAACTTAAACTACACCTAGCTATTTTGTGCAATTGATGTTTTGAGTTTAATTTTTAATGAAATACTTTAGAAAAAGAATATAATAGTGAAATAATTGTATACAACTCTATTAATAATCTAAAGTTCAAAAGAATTTAGATGAATATTCATAAAATTTAAATTCTCATCTTTATAAAAGAACTTACAAAAAAACAAAGGTTTTCCAAAAAATTTCAAAACCACAAGAAAAGTTAGAAATCTCGCAAGTATCTACACCCCCTCAACCTAATGTAAACATTGTCCTCAACGTTTTAAAATATAGGATGTTTAGATGATGAAAGGGTAATGTAGACTAATGAGACTTTCTAAAAAATCCTGGGTTAACTCTGAATAAGCTCTAAGTTGAACATCTTCAACCAAACATGGCATATAACTAATCTAACAATATAAACCTAGACCTAGCTAGTTAAACTAATTTTTTCTAATCCTAATCCTATGAATAAAATGGCAAGATTTCTCACACAATTTTAGAACCTTGCAGTAGTCTATATATTTCCACCACCATGAAATTTTACGTTGTATTAACAATATGACACAATAGACCACAATGATTTTGAATATTGTGGGACCACATCGATGATCCCCCATTTTCAATATTTCACAGTAGTCAATATAATTCCTCCACTTTATATTTTAAGGTTGTCGTAACATGATGACTTCATGTACTACCATGCATTTTGTTGGACCATATGGAGACGAATGGTTCTTATGTTGACCAAATTGAGGGATAACATTGACCATTCTATTCAATTTATGTTTTCTCTCCTTTTTCCTTACATTGTGATGAAATAGGGTAATAAGCTGACTCTGCCCTTCCTTAAAAGGTCATTCTTGTATTACTAGAGGCATGGACTGGGTTTGGCTTAAACCCTTATTCTCTTCTGATGTGTACCCTAAAGTAGGTTGATGTACATCAATTGACTCTTTTTCTTACTATTTTATGGTCACAGATAAGGTGTCAAATGGACCTACATAGCCATGTTATGTTTGTTCAAATAAGGCCTGTAAGTCCCAATTAGGTACATCTTCTACACTACAAGGTTCAATACAAATTTCAATCTCTATATGGGGATCTATTGTTGCTTGTCATCGAGAAGTGTCCATTAAAGGCACAATATCCAATAGCTCATTCACCTCCCCAATGGATGTGTCTTCATCAAAATCATAAACATAATCAGGACACAAATTTAAAGGTTTTGGGTTGGATGTTTCTATAGTTTCATTTTCTTGATCAATGGAGGTCTCTTCGTCATAATCGCAAGGAGTAGCCATGGCTCAAGTAGATATAAATTGGAGGGTTTTAAGGATGGTTGTGGGCTTTGTGGATCATAAGAGATTTCCATCCTATTATCAATAATAAATGGCTCTTCATTATCCCTAATTTATTTTATTTCGTCACTCCTTTTTATAAATTCAGCAATGTTTCTATCAGCATTATCCCATATTGATTTCATTTCCACAATCCATTCCTTCCTCTCTCATTTCATTTCCTCATTCCCTTTTTCAAAGGCAGCCATGGTTCGTTCCACTTTCTTGCAAAATTGCTATATTTTCTCTTCTAGTTTCCATTCTTCATGTTGTAGATGAAATGACTTGTAGGGTAGGTATTTTTGTGGCAATGGGGTACTAAAAAAGGGCTGAGGAGGTTGAACCCATGATGGTTGACCCTCATATTCTTGATAATCATGGAAGTGTTGATGTAACAACCCAAAATTTTATATCCTTTTATAGAAGTATAAATTGGAACTAATAAAACCATTAGATAGTGCTTGGAAAACGGAATCCAACAAGCCAAAGAACGCTCAAAACAGAGCCCGTATAAAGAAGTTATGGGCTTTTGAAATCAAGGGCAATATAGTAATTAAAAGGAGAAACAAACAAACAAACAAACAAAGAACACCATTTAACGGGAGGGGGCCAAATTGATATTGGCACCCACCCCCTCACATTGCAAACTTGACGAAAAGTCAGGTTTGCTCTCTCTCTCTCTCCATCGCAAAACTTAGGGCTTTCCCTACTCAAATTTGGCATTGGCATGGAGAGCTTCCCCTTGCTCAGATCTCCCACCGGTGAGAGAAAGAACAGACCCCACGATCTGTTCTTTCGGCCTTGAAACCCTACCATCTCTAGTCGTTTGGGTTGCCTTTCACCTGCAGCGTGTTTTTTTTCCCCAACACGGGTCACCGTCTCTCTATCCCTCACTCCTCAGGTCAGCCACCCGTGGAAACCCATTTGCCGTTCTTGGCAACCCCGATGGCAATCAATCTAGGGCCACTAACCACCTACAGCCTGAAAACCCTCTTCGTGTTCCCCACCAGGGTGCCCTGATTCTACCCATCCCACCAGCATGCACACACCCCTGCAAAACCCTTTCCCTCTGGTTCTCTCCACTGCAAGGCACAGCCATGCATGGGAAGGCTAGCATGCTTAGACCCACTAGGTTTTCTTCCTTGGTCATCTTTTCCCCTTAGATTTTCCAGTCACCAGCACAACCATTTTTAGGCATGTCGGCATTTCTAGATGCTTGTCATCATCAATCCTTCACCTCCATAGATCTAACGAGTGGGTCATCTTCCACGGAATATTCTGAAGAACAAAAGCCCTTGGAGATTTCATGATCGGGGCATTTTCACAAGGATTTTGTGGAGACTGATGACACAACAAATGGTCTGAGACCATCATTAAAAATGACGCTCAATAGGATCAATCCATTGAAGAATGAGGACAGGAAGCATGCATAGGAGTATAGATCGAAGCGCGTGGGGTTGATCGTGGGAAAGAGTACAACTAAAGCTAGTGGAATCTGGTGAATGTGTCACACGAGGTAGGTGGAAATTTAAGACAACATGTCTAACTAACAAGATGCATGTTCTAATATGATCTTATTTTGGATTATATGATTGATATTGAATATGCTTTAAATTGAAATAAGAAAATAATGTTAATTAAAAGAATTGCATGTTATAATTGATGCTTATGCCTTGTACATTATGTATGTGAATTGTGAAATGATGTTTATGGTATAAGGGTACCATGTCAATATTGATGATGTATGAGTCTAGGTTATAGGATACATCCTTGGTGGGTTGTCACCAAATAAGTGAGGATGTTATTCTTGTTATGAAATATATGAATAGGCGAATTGCCTGCTATTATGATTATTTTACATCTGGGCATGGAGGCCTGAGAGTTTTGCTTTAGACAGGCATAGGCCTGGGGATGCTATGCTAGGAGAGTTATGAGGGTTTGGCCACCCGCTCTCTGAAATTGATTATGTTATGGATACCATGCACTATGTATTGCAAAAAGTTGTGTACATGCATATATGATGGCATTATGAGATGCTCTATATGATACGACATGATGATATGCCTTGCATCATTTTCCCAACAATGGATGGAGGATTGTGGACCCCGTATGGTGAGGGGCATGAGGGTTATGTTGATATACCAGCAGAGGCTAGATAATTATGAACCCCACATGATGAGGGGTATGATTCTGAAACCCAGTATAGTCTGGGAATGCAAATTAGGTGACGTTGATTATATTCATAATTTTGTATGTCCTTTAACAATTTTCGTATATGTGTATTATTGTTATATTAATAGGATTGAGGGAGTAGTTTCATATATGTTTTCATATGGGTTAGTGAATGGGTAGAATTGTATGCAGAGTATGGTTCATGGAATTGAAGTATTGTAAATATTTGGCTTACAAATGGGTTATTGAGATATGAAACATATTGTAAATTCAATTTAACCTAATTGCTATGGAGATGAATATTTTAATTACTATTGAATGAGTAATATATCTTAAGATTTAGCATGCTTCTTAAATTCCCCTACCAAGCATAGCTTGCTGAGATATTGTAAATGGTTTATGTTTACAATATCTCAGATACAGAAAGACAGGAGAAGATGTACACAACAAAAGGAATCCAACAACCATACTTCTACGCACAGGTATACATTTTATTTAAAGCTTTTGTATTGTGTAGTTAGTCATTAGAATTGTGATATTGGACATTTAATATAATGTTATAGGGGTTATACAAGTGAACCACTGGATGGGTCCTATTTTCAGAAATAAATTTCTATCTTTTAGAAAAATATATATATGTATAGTGTGAGCATGAAGGTGACATATGGGTTTTTGGAAAAATGAATTTCAAAGAAAAACCTTCCGCTATTTTTGTATTTTAAAATTTAGAGGCGCGCCATCTTTTGAAATAACCGCGACAAAATTTTCATGAAAAACCTAGTGTGTCACAGTTGTGAAGCCTTGGCCGATGAGGGCAGGCCAAGGGGGCTGATAGGCTTCTAGGCAAGGTGAGAGATTGAGAGTTAGTCCCACATCGCTAGGGAAAAAGTTACTAGGCTGTTGATAAGAGTGCTGAGGACTTCCCTTGCAACAAGGCCTTTTCCCCCCTGAGGGGAAGAACAAAATTGTGGGTGGGCTGGGTGATATGGGCCCCAGTCTGCTGACATGGACAATATCATTGCAAGGTGTAAGCCCTCGGGCTGTTACAAGTGGTATCAGAGCCAGACCCTGACCCGGTGTGGGTGGCTAGCCGCACGCGGGCGCTCGTGTGTGGTAAGACACGCGGGGATGCGTGTCCCCAAAGGGGGAGAGGTTGTAAAGCCTTGGCCGATGAGGTCGGGCCAAGAGAGCTGGCAGGCTTCTAAGCAAGCTGAGGGACTGAGAGTTAGTCCCACATTGCTAGGGAAAAAGTTACTGGGCTACTGATAAGAGTGCTGAGGACTTCCCTTGCAACGAGGCCTTTTGCCCCCTGGGGGGAGGAAAAAAATTGTGGGTGGGCTGGGTGATATGGGCCCCAGTTTACTGAAACGGGCAATATCATTGCAAGGTGTGGGCCCTCGGGCTGTTACAGTTGATAAGGGTGGGTTAATTGTGGTTCTTCTTTATATTGGTAATAATAAGACCAAGGTTGTTCATGATGACTAGCCCAGCCAATGTAGTCTTTGTAATTTGTCTTAGGATAATAATTGCCAGGGTGTGTGAATGCATTACGTGCATCCACCGGCTCTTGATACTATTCATTATATTTGGAGCCCGATGGCCACAAAGAAGGGGGATATTTTGGGTCAGAATAGGTACATTCATTATTGTACTAAGGGTGGTGATATGACTTAATGTAGAAATCATTATATTGGGGTTTTGATATGCCTTAGTATTTTGCTTAAGGAACTTATCCATTTCCTCCATCCTAACTATTATCTTATCCCACTTACCAATTATCTTATCCAATTTATTTGACAAATTAGGAGTATATCTTGCTTCAATCTCATTTCTATCCACATGAGTAATGGCTTAGACTAAAATAGTAGCATAATGGTTTTTTATCCCCTTCTTGATAGGCTATTGCACTCAACTTTATATACAATGAAACTAATCAGTATATACAATGAATGAGTACCTTTTTTTTTTTTTTTTTTTTTTTTTTTCCTATTTTCATTTTGTTTTCAAGTATGAATTGAAAACCCTAACTATATGAAACCTAAATGCTAGTCCTATGTAAAATGACGCACAATCAAATCCTAGTATTCACTAATCGAGCAATGTCTTGATTGCCTTTAGTTAGTGTATAAGTGGTAGCATCCTAGACCTAGATCTAGACAACTCCACTTTTTATTCAGATTTATCTACTACTTAGGAGTTGGATTTTGCTCTAAACTGGTTAATACAATCCTCTATTAGTAGGCATTTAGGTCTTAACCGATGTTAACGGAAGGCTTGGGAAAATCAATTGGATTTTAAATAACCCTCTATAGCCATAGTGCTCAAAAGCCACTGGAATGACAATAAATCGCATCCTTCTAAAAGGGTCCTATGAGCTCGATACCCTAAGTCTCTTCCTACTTGATTTTAATTACGTTCAAGGGTTGGGATTGCAACATTCAAGGATGTTGATTGATTCCTACAGGGGCTAAGGGGCTGGTGATGAAATCCAATCCTTATCTTATAAGGGTTCTTGTGGGGTCCTTACTTGCATTAATTCCATTCCACCATAAAGTTGAAAAATATGCAATGCAATACAACCTATGTTAGATAGGTTCCCTAATACAATAATCCTAAGTAAAGATAGAACAATTATCAACAAAGGGTCCTAATCTATATGAATTATACTAACATTGAAGTGCAAATTATCCAAAAATTTAAAATTTGAGTGAGAGATACATTGAGGGGTCCAAAGATGATCAAGTGTGGGCCACCATACCCCACACTTGTCCTATATTATTACAACCCATTTAAAATTAAATAATAAAGATATGGTAATTTGCAATAGCCCTCAACAATAGTTTCACTTAAATCCTAATATAGGAAAGTAATAAAACCTATTCTACGATGATGAATCCATGGCCCACAAGATTGCCGCCGCTCCTTTGATAATTTTTCTCTCACAAAAATCAAAGAAATATAGTCAATATGAGGAAAATAGCAACAAATGCAAAAAGTATGCAAAAATCCTAATCTAATGCACCCTAAACCTAGAATAGAGGAAAATAACCTAAAGTATAGAACACTACACAATTTGTTGCAACTCATTGGCAACGATGACAAAAACTTGTTGTTGTTTCAATTAAAACTCCAAGCACATGAATCGTTTTCAATATAGCATGCGAGTGAGGTCAATCTGAAAAAAAATTGAACTAAAGTGATACTAGTGGTTCCTAATTCAAGCCATCTAACCTAGGCAAATCCAATTGATTTTTGTCCTGAATTAAGAGGAAAAATTGAAACTTTGGAAATTAAGAAAAAATAAGAAACATGCTAAATGGAATACTTTCCTAAAACATGCACTATCCAAAACTAAAACTTTCCTAAATTAAAAACTCTAATTTTATGAATTTTTGAATTAGACACTTTTCGAAAATGAAATTTATCAACTTTCCTAAACTAAATTTCCTAACATGAAATCAACAATTAATATAATAGAAACATGCTTTAAGAAAATACTTTCCTAATCGTGCAAAACTAAGAAAGTAAGCAACCAAATAAACTATTTTAACAAGTATGGAAAATTTGATTACTTGCCAACCAGCTAAGTTGCAAAATAATGAAATCTAACTAGAACCAAACTAGAGAAATAAATGAAACAATTACTAATAACAATGAAAGGAAAACCACCCAATTAACATACATGTAACTGGGGAATGGTATGCATGATTCATTGGATAGGAGTGGATTTAATCGACTACTTTAGATACCTAAGCATGCAATCTATTTCTAAAATTAACTAAGTTATCTAACAATCTGTTGGACTCTTGAAAAGTAAAGTTAACATGATTGTATAGTGCTGGAAATTAACATACACCATTCATGCAAAGAAATCCTAGTAGCAATGTAATTGAAACTTTCAATGAATAAAACATGAAAAACACAAAATTAATCACTTTAATGCATTCAAACATTCAAAATCAATTAACTGATGGAAACAAAATTGAATTAAAAATTGCAACTAATCTTATTGAATCAAATCAACAGTTCATCAACATAATACCCCATAAATGTATTCCAAATCTGAAATTTAAATGCTATTACAATAATGTTCTCTTAATTTCAATCAATCCCTAATTACAAGCCAAATTCTTCTTCAATTGTTCCAACATTCACTCATGAACAAGTATGATCAAAATTAGGGGAAAATCCTAAGCAAAACTAAGGCAACAACCAATGAAACTTAAGTGATTATAGCTGGAAAATCAAGAGGGATGAAAGAGAACAAAGATGTAAAGAAAGGTAAAGAGAAAAACTAGAATCAAGATGACTTCACCTAGCTATCACTCAAAGTGAAGACCATGCTTGAATTCTAGTTTGAAAAGGAATGAGAGATGAAGGAAAACAAGGCAAACTAGCATGAAAGAATTAGAGTAAACAACAGAAGAAGTTGAACTAACCTTTGAAGGAAAATCACATGAACTATGTGGGGAACACTTGAAGAATTGTCTCGCACCCTTGGAAAAGAAGTGGAAGCTACCCAAACAAAGGAAATACAAAGCAAAAAGAGAGAGAAGGATGAGCTATGAGGAGGACGTCCTCCTCCAATTGGAGGAGGCATCTTTTTCCTAAGTGGAAAAGTGTGTGTTTTGCTTAAGGTTTGAGATGGTTTTATAAGTCTTCTCCTATTCTTCCTAGGGTAACTCAATTCTAAGTTGTGATGTGGATAAAGCATGTCAAAGTGAATGGCTAGGATGGGGGAAAGGATAGACATCAAATAGGAAAGTGAGGAAGGGGGTGGCTGCCTTAAGGAGCAGAGTAGGTGAGAGACACCACCTTTTTAGGAAGGAAAATCTTCCCCCCTTCCAAAGTCGTTGAACGCTTTAGGTAATAGGAAAGTGGGTGGGGATTGGTTGGGAAAGATATGCAAGGTTTTAGGTGGATAAATTTGGTTGGTTGGGTAGTTTCTGAAGAAGTGGAATGAGTTAGAGTTTTGGAAATTCATAGTGCATCTTAAGGGTGAGGTGAAAATTAAGGAAATAGTAAGGAAAAGTGAGAAAAACACTAAAAACTGAATGCTCTTATTCCATTGCTCCACATGCAATCTTATTCTAATAGATCTTCTCTTAATTATCTTCAAAATATCTCATGGATAATTCTTTTGAATTTCATCCAATCTTAACCTTCCATTTAGCTTAGCTTGATGGTTTATCTAGCTAACTTTGAAGGCTCCATTGGCTAAGCTTCATGGCTAGCTTAGAAGCTTCTTTGGCTTCAAACCTTGTTTTGAGTTGCTCAAATGGTTCGGCTTGAATTCCCTAGTTTGCCACCTTCTTTCATGGCTTATATGGCTAAGGTGGCTTAAGTGGCTCCCATGCAAAGGTGGTAGGAATGCATACCTTACTTCATGGGCCCACTTTTGCCATCTTTTGCTCATTTAATCACATCCTTTACTATTCCACATGATGATCTTGGCCTTTTGTTTATGTTCAGGTGATGATTTTTAAGCTTTGACTCGATCTTTTAATCCTAATCTTCAAATTCATCTGATCGATTTCAATGGTTAGATCACCATCTTACTTCTTATATATTGTGAAAAATCCTAATTTAATCCTAAAAATATGATTAATCACATATTTACGCCATACTAGCCTCTAGACCTACAAAATATGAAACTTTTGGATTATTAGGTCAAAAATGCATGTATTACGAATTTTTGTCTAAAAATCATAATTTACCCATATAAGTATTAACACATGGCTAATTAATTAGGTAGTTTTTATGCAAAATTAAACACTTATCATACCCCCAACCAGCATTTTGCAAGTCTTGAGCAAAACGTGTGAAAAATTATTTTACAAAAATAAATACAAAGTGCCACTTTTGTTGGTACTCATGATTTCACTTAGCACATGTAACAAGGCGTCAAACCCCTAGGTTACCCAGTCCAATTAGGCCTCGAGAGGGTTTGTAGTGAATATATCCACTAAATTCTAAAACAAAAAATATATATCATGAAAGCCCTTTATTCATCTAAGAAAATTTTATCTTATTCAGCTGATCCAAATTCCTAAATTTAGCTTAGTAATAAAGATGAACAAAATGGTTCAAAATCCTACCCTTTTTGCTAAAGATATCCCATTATTTCATTAAACCTCAAAAGATGAGGGTGATATATGAGATGACCCGGGCTTTTGGAACACATTTTGTAATGTATTTTGAAAGGGAGGGCCCTTAATAGTGTAAATTTTTTTCGCAAAACAAAGCAGCGGAAATTCTTTTCTTTAGAACTTGTTTTGTAAAACCCAAGTCATCACTTCATACATAACATAAGTAGAATTTTGTACAAGATAAAATTCCATTGAAGAAATATACTTTCATTAAATTCTAGAATCCATCTAGTGGTTCACAGTACAACCAAATCCATTACAATACTTGTTCAAATTACATAATCCAAAGTCAAAGCTCACCATACAATGAAACTCTCATTACAATACAATACTCTCAAACAAAGTAAAATACATGTCTTCAAGGGGTATACCTTGAAGATTATTCTCTTCAAGTCTTCTATCGTCTTGAGCTCCTAACTCTCCTTCCTTGTATCTGAGATATTGCAACATTTACAATATCTCAACAAGCAATGCTTGGTAGGGGATTCAAGAAGCATAATAATTGACAATATAATTCCAATACTTCATAATCCTATTATCCCTAATCATATTCGTGTCTCTACTCTTTATTTTGTAATTTATGTACATCTATATACATGCATACTATACATGGGTAAATTAGTTAAATTTATGAAAGTACCCAAATATCATTTCCAACTAAACTGATCAATTCTCTCTATTATGAGAATTTAGTATTTCAGCTAATCCTACACTAGGAATTTTTCTTCTTGGGAAATAATGGTAATATACAATTACCTAGTATTTCATTATGCTAAAACATAAGGCATTTCACTATGCCTACTCTCATATGCATCATAGTGCAAAATAATCAAAGGGCTACCATGTTGCAGTTTGATCCGTACTAGCATGCTCAGATAACTGCCCTATTCACCACTGATACTATGGTGGAAAATATTATGTCACTGCCCGTATGGGGAGACAGGACTTTCACAATGGTGGTCTTCCCATAATTGCCCCACCCAACTTTTAGCCTCTCATAGGGCAAGGTATCATCAAATCATCAAATTTTAAGAAGTGGGTGGCCAAACCCTCATAACTCCTTTAGCATAGCATCCCCCTAGGCTTGTGCCTATTAAAACAAAATCATAAGCCTCCAAGCTAGTATGTAAAATAGATTTCATACATATAAGACAATCTCTCTGTTTACTTAGGGTTGAAATATCTTATAGTTCCCTATTCACTTATAGTCTAGTCCTCAACCATCTTATATGTGTTTGGTTGGATCATAAGGGTTTTATGGGATTTAATACAAGTATTAACATTACTCTTGTCAACATAAGGTCATAGGTTCAATCATGTATATCCCATGTAAATGCATTCATCAAATCCTCCTACCTTCAAGTGGTGATCCCTTTTTCCCAGATCTTCCATGATCCTGATTGATATATGTAATTTGTACATCCATACATATTGTCAATATATATAAATTATGCACAATCCTATTGATCACTAGATCTGATGTTTAGAATGATATTTAAATCATTCATATCTAAGTATTTTCTATCTCTAAGTCTTTGTGTGTCCATCTCCTTGATCTTTCGTAGATCCTTTGATTGATAATCTACACTTGTTGATAAAGATCAAGGTCCTAGATCTTCTATCATCTAGTTCTTCTTTGATCTAAGTTTAGTTATTGGATCATCCCTTAGGAGGATGACCTTGGTTTTCTTCCTTGAATAATCTTTGATCAAGGGTTTGGATTATCTAATCTAATGAACTAGATTTGATCTATAACATGCATACTAACAAACATGCATACAATATTCTTATTCTTATTGTTCTTGAACATTCAAGATCTAATGGATCTTGTTTGCTCATCCTTATCTTACTTACAGTTTTTATTAGGGTTAGATAATTTACTAACCCTTTATGCTCTTACCATTATTATTCAACGAGTTAATGCTTTGCTAGTTGAAGGTAACTTATTTAAGCCTAAGTCTAGACTACTCTTATTTCCCATTGGATAAGGCTTACTAGCTGAATGGGTGAACACAAAGTGGTTACTTCAATCCTCATGTAAGGAGGCATTTAGACCTCACAAATGTCAATGGAAGGTAGGGGAAGAGCGAGGCTCTATTAGACAACCCCCTTAACCACCATGTTCAACATTCACTATAGTGACCTTAGGTCAACCTTTCATAAGGTTCCTATAAGCATGTTGACCCTAAGTACTCTTTCTAATTGATTTTAATTAAGTCCATGAACATTCACAATGTCATTCATGGGGTTTATTATTCTCCTAGTTTGGGCCAAGGATTTGATAATCCTTATATTGTCCTACTAACTATAGCCCTTACTAATTAAGTCCAAAATAATCCATTCTTATTTGTGTCATGAAACTCTACTTTCTCATTAGATTCCATTTTTGGTGTTTTATGCTCTTTATCTCATAACAAGTAGATCTATTAATAAAATTTAACCATAAATGAATTATAAATTCAAAGCATAAAACTACATAATTGAACACTTAATGATAATGATGCAAGTTAATTAAAATTATACTAGCATGCTTTCTAACTAATAATACCTTAATAACTCAATTTAAACTAACATGGACCTAAGGTACAATCTCATACTATACTATAATCTTACATGAAATTCTAGCATGGTCCTAAGTTACAATGGCATGAAATCATACTAACTTGGTCCTAAGTTACACTTGCATAAGATCACACTAACATGCCCCTAAGATAATTAAATATAGCAACCTATGATAACAATCTAATCACATATCATGCTAAAGTCTAAAAGTTACACTAGCATGCTTTATAACATAAATCACATTTAAAATTCTATTATCAATTAATAGAAAATAAAACTAATTACATTAATATTTTTAGAAACCTTTACTTATGATCCAACCAATAGATCTTAGATTGTTTCCTTTTGATCAAGGGTTTTAGTTATATTTAGGGGGTTTTCTTTATTAAGCTCCAAAGATCATATTGTTTTATTTTTGTCATATTCAATAAATGATCACCTTGATTTCATCATATCAATATCCATTCCATCTATCCCAAGGATCTGGTCACACTTGATCTCATTGATCAAGTGGATCCCTTTGTAATTTTTAGGATTTTTCTACCATAATGGGTAGATCTCTTAATATATCTTAGATATGTCCAAATAAACCATATATATCACTTTATTTCAATAGTATATCATTATTAAAATAGACTTCCAAGATCTAAGCACCTCAAATCTTGAAAATCTTGGAAATTGGACACTTACTTGCTAAATACAAAAAAGTTTCATAAGGTATTTTCTCTATTTTATTATTTCATAAGAAATTAGAGGTTGTAAGCTTTCCATAGCTTCTTTCCGATCTTAATTTGGAATTCATATGACTCCTGAATTGAATCTGGAAGTTCATAGTCCATTCCTAGGGCCTAGATCTTATCTAGGCCCATCGGAATGGACAGCCTAGATTATTCGGGTAGAATGGGTTGGGCGGAATGCTCTTATCTGGGACCGCTACCTATGTGCGGTCATCCCACTTGGGACAACGTCATATGCGCAGCACGTGCGGAAACGCTTCTACATGTGGCGTTTCCGTGCGACATCTCGCGCACCGTTCTAGGGACTCTGGTCCGAGCAGGAGATCAGATAGTCTATTCTAGACCGTCCAATCAATCCCCTCTCAATTGAAGGCCCAAAACTTAATAGATTTTTGTGAAACTTTTACCCTAGGAGTTTTGGACCCTTTTGGATCAATTGGAAGGGCCAAATTTTCCATCTGAGCGCTCAATATTTATGATTTTAAGGTTTTGATCTTTACTTTCTTTTTTACAATTTTTCACCCAAATCAAATTACAGTAAAATAAAAATTTTATAAGACAATAATAAATATGTCCAAGAAGTAGTTCCACCTACCTAATTGTAGAAAAACATTGGTTATATAGTCCAATTTAAGAGAATACTAGTTTTGATGATAAGATAGCCCAATATCCACCTGTCTTGTGATTTTTATTGTTTGAACCGTTAGATCTCAAAATTTCTTTAGGTATTTTGTAGCTAAGGCATGGTAGGAAGTTTTAGATGGTGAGATCTATGATATTTGATTTGGAACAGAGTGTCTAATTGAATTTAGGTCTCTTGTTCCAATCTAGAGAGAGGAGAGAGAAAATGAAAGAGAGATATCTTTTGGGAGTTTTGGGATTTTGGGGATGGATCTAAGTCTGGTTTTGCATGGGAAATCAAGATAATTTTTTGAAAATTTTATGAACATTTTTGCAGGATTTTTGGGGGTGTATTTATAGGCATTTTGGGTCTTTTTGCATGGTTATGTGTAATGATTATGGTTTATTTTTTATTATTTACTAGCATTGGATTCGCCCATCTCCACCTTTTTCCCAAAGACCATCTGGTGGGGGTTTGACCCATGATTTCATGTGGGCTGGCCATAGAATTCCTTTTTGGGTCCCTTGTGGGCCCCACATAGTGTAAAATGATCATTTTGCCCTTTACGTATAAAAATTAGGATTTTATTCCCATGATCTCAGAATTGAGCAAATTCTAAATTTTATCCGAATTCTAGTATTTCTTAGAAAATTCTAAATTTTGATGTCTCAGATTTTGATTTTTGGGTAAAATTACTATTTTACCCTTTTGTCCATAAAATGAAGAAAATTAAGGATTTTTTATCCGAATTCAGAATTTATCATGCTTACAGTCGTTCTGAAGGGTTTACTGAGTTTAATTTCAATTATACATGTTTTATACCTTGATTATACTTTTATAAGAAGTACATTCTAAATAACCCTAATATTTTAGGCCAAAAATTTTGAAACTCAAACTTCATTGATTTTCTCAATCAATTACAAAAATTGGGGTTATTACACAAAGTGCCACTTTTGTTGGTACTCATGATTGCATTTAGCACATGACACAAGGCCTCAAACCCCTCAGCTACCCGGTCCAATTAGGCCTCGAGAGGGTTTGTAGTGAATATATCCACTAAATTCTAAAACAAAAAAAAAATATTGAGAAAGTCCTTTATTCATCTGAGAAAATTTTATCTTATTCAGCTTATCCAAATTCCTAAATTTAGCTTGGTACTAAAGATGAACAAAATGGTTCAAAATCCTACCCTTTATGCTAAAGATATCCCATTATTTCATTAAACCTCAAAAGTTGAGGGTGATATAGCTAATATATAATTATAGTCTCCAATTCAAATTGTCACACCCGAGTCCTAAAATAGGGTTAAAACAAGAATTAACTTACTAATTTTCTCAAATTCAGTGAAATAGGACAACCAAGGCAGGATTGAGTAGGTGGGTCCCGCATGAGTTCAATTAAAAATTGAAGGTCGTTTTGGGTAAATTTTAAATCCTTAGAACTTGATAAATTGTATATCTTGTAAGGGTTAGATGACTTGAAATTTCATTTGGATTCATAACAAAAAGTGAACAAACTTATTTCAAAGTGGAAATTTTATGGAAATTCAAGTAATTATAAAGTAAATTAAAAATAAAAATAAATAAAAAACATTAAAATCTGGTGATGAAAGGTTGATTATTGGATTGTGCTTTATGAGAGCTTTCCAACAACACTAAGAATTCGTAAAACGGAAACTGGGACACAAAAATTCAAATTGATATTGGCACCCCTTGCACTAACTCTTTTACACAATGTCATAGGGAAGTGAGTCAACACGTGGGAGGTAGACTAGCCATGCGGACTCGGCCCCTTCCACCCCCACACGTCTGTAACAAGAGAAATGGGAGAAAGCCATTAGTAGATGACTTTCCTCCCCCTCCCTTCGTTTCTCCTTCTCCCCTACCCACACAAATCAACTGAAGATTTCTTTACCAGTTGATTCTCTTCTCCCCATGTTCCAAAACCAGCAGCCATGAACATCACTGAAGATGCTTGCTCTTCATTCCTAAACCCTTGCTCACTCATCGAATCGGCCATCTTCACTCTATCTACCCATCTCAGCTGCACCACTCACGCCCAAATAATCAAAACCCTCCCCACCATTCCCACCTTCCTCTCCAATCACCTCACCAACTTCTACTCCAAACTCGGCCTCCTTCCTCAAGCCATAACCCTCCTCACACATTTCTCTCAAATGCAACGGCTTCAAATACAACCCATTAACTTCACTTTCCCTTGTTTTTTTAAGGCCTCTGATGCACTTCGCATACTCATGACCTGGAAACAACTCCATGCTCTTGCTGCCAAGGTGAGTCATGCTTTTGATATCTTCATAGCCTACAGCGCCTTTGATAAGTATTTTAAAACTGGCATGCTAGAAGATGCATTGAAGTTATTTGACAAAATTCCTGAATGGAATATTGCTACCTAGAATGCATTTATTACTAATGTTGTCCTAGAAGGTAAAAAGGTTGATATGGTAGCTGCCCTGTTGAAACTTCAATGAACTAGTCATGAGCCAAATTCAATTACATTCTGCGTGTTACTGAATACTTGCTTTAACTATTCTAATCTTGGTTTGGGGCCCAATTATACAGATTCATTATCTGATTGGGGATCAAAACAGATATCTCCATTGTCAATGGGCTCATTGACTTCTAAGGAAAATGTCACCAAATTTCCTATGCTTGGATGGTCTTTGATGGAATTCTCTTTTGTAACAATGTCTCTTGGTGTGCGATGATTGCAGCTTGTGTATAGAATAATGAGGAAGAGAACACACTTATGACTTTCTAGCAAGTGAGAAAGGAAGGCATTGAACTGATTGATTTCATGGTTTCTAGCATGCTTAGTGCTTGCATAGGGCTCATTGTGCTTGAACTCACAAGGTAGTTCATGTTCTCACTATTAAATCTTGTGTTAAAGACAACATCTACATGGGAAGTCCCCTTGTTTATATGCATGGAAAATGCGGAAGCATTATGTATTCTGAGCAAGATTTTAATAAAATGCTTGAGAGAAACTTGGTAACATGGAATAGTATCATAGGTGGGTATGAAAACAATGGTCATTCTAGTAAGGTTGGGAAAGTATAGGAGGGATTGAGGATTTTTGAAGAGATGAAAAGAAAGTATGGAATTGATCTAGGGTGTGAGCATTATGCATGTATTGTGGATTTGTTGGGGAATGATAGAATGGTGGAAAAGGCATATGAGTTTATCAAGGGAATGCCTATACAACTTACGGTGTCTATTTGGGGAGCACTTTTGGGGGGCATGTAGGGTACATGGGTAGCCCCAGCTTGGAAACATTGTGACTAGGAAATTATTTGAGCTTGATCTCATCGACTTTGCCAACCATGTGTTACTGTCAAACATGTTTGCTTCTTCTGGTAGGTTTTGAATGCAGTTTGAACGACATTGGTTATTGAATTCTAAATCATACTACAAACACAAGTAAGGACCCTAAACCCTTCTTTATCCTTAAATTCTTGTTAAACTATTGCATGAGATTAATACCATAAGTTCATAGAATAAATCCGATATCATATTACTTGAATGAATGATATGAATGGAAATTACTTATTTAAATCATCATATGATATTCTGATTAACTATGCTTAAATATTATGATGCAAATTGTGATAAAATGGTCAATCCGAAGATAGTAAGTTCTGAGGGCTGCCTGGTAAGCTATCATGACTCCTTCCAAGATGGTAAGCCCTAAGGGAAAGGGTCACATGGTTGCTTGTGACTATGGTGAAGCCGCCCAAGATGGTAAACCCTGAGGGAAGGGCCTATCTGGTTCTTTGGAATCACAGTGGAGCCACACAAGATGGTAAACCTTGATGGATGAGCTGCTAGGTATTGAGCCTCCCAAGACGGTAAACCCTGAGGGAAAGGGCTGCCTGGTCTTTTGGGATCACGGTGGAGCTGCCCAAGATGGTAAACCTAAGGGATGAGTTAGTAGACTTGAGTCTCCAAAGATGGTAAACCCTAAGGGAAAGGCCTGCCTAGTTGATTGCAATTATGGTAGCTCTGCCCAAGATGGTAAACCCTAAGGGTTTGGTTGCCTTCTGTATGATGCTCATAGTGGGCCGCCCAAGATGGTAAAGCTTGAGGGAGATGACTATTGGATCATGGTTATGATGTCATGTCTATTTACTACTATGGAGGAAATCATTAAATGAATGTGTGGCTTTGTTGAATATTATACTTATGGTTTTGCATATTTAAATTGGAATAAAGTTCATAACTTAGTTACTTGCCTGTTAAAATAGAAGTGAATGCCTTGTGGTTGGACATGAATGGGGAAGTGATATTGCATGGGCTTAATTGCATACTCTGAACGTCCTATAATTGGACATGATTGAGAAGTTGATATTGCATAGGTGCTTTGCATGCTATGGTTATCACTTCATAGTTTAATTTGGAATAAACAGTAATTTTGTCTGCTACCAATATGTTATGTTTGATGATGCATTCTAGCTACTTTATTGATGACTGGCTAAAATGAAAATGAATTCTCCATGGTTAGATTTGAATGTGCAGTTGAGCTAAGCTCAACGAGAATGATAGGTTATGCATGGGTTCTTTTCCCTTACTGGGCTTCGCAGCTCACCTTATTATTTTGCAGGTACTAGTCAAGCTGAGAAGAGGAAAGTTATTGAATGAAATGAAGAAAGCCTTATTGAAGATGTAAAATTTTGTAATATATATATATATATATATGTTGACACTGAGTATGAGTTATGTCTTATTATTTGACAATTAACCTTATGAATTCAATATGTTTTATGTTGATGGGGCATGTATGAGACTCACTTGAACTCCTAGTTAGCAAGAAGGTGTTAATGATGTATTATGGTAAATACTATGGAGACTAAGTCTCCTTTAAGGGCTTTATAACTATTATATTGTTTATTAGGTAAACCGCATTACATGCGTTAAATGCATTAGTCTGAAAAATAAGGGAGCCTTTGCCAAAATTTTAGTAGAACTGAGTAGTTAAAAGAGAGGAAGATTTTATTAGTTAAATGCATAAATGCATAGGACAAGAGCACCTAGCTCTCTCAAGACTTCTATTGTGATATATATTATGAAGAAAAAAGAATGAAGGCCACGTAGGCCTTGTTTGGTCTAATCACTACACTTGATTATGTTATATCGCGACCTCGGGGATTGGGGCCACGACAGAAATATAACCTAAATACTGTACAAATGTATGCTTTGACGTCAATTCTCACAAGATATACTTGACATTTAGAAAGAAGTCACTCAAAAAGGTATACACCTCTAATTAATATGAGAGTAGAAAGCTATTCAATAAATCCAAAAACTCACATATTTCATACAAAGGAACTATAACTTAGATTGATAATGGTCTCATGAAAGGATGTCAACTACTAAGAATGTTACACTCTACCAAAGTCCCTATTCATTCATAACATTTTCTAAATCATACTTCTCCTAAGATCAAGTTTGGACTTCTAATACGATGAAACGTAGGCTTAGGTAAGGGTTATCAAAAGAATGGATATTTGTAAACAAAGGTTGTTTGGAAAATATATAAAGGTCTGCTATCAATTTATTCACAACTTTACCATTTTTCCTCACAAGAGTGAACCTTTTTCTTTATCATTGGCTATTTCTTTTCTTTCTTTCTTTCTTTTTTACTTGACTTTATATATAGCCTCTTCGAATTTTTCTTTCTTTTCACCCCTTTTGGATGTTCATCTTTGCAATTGTATTGTTCATACTTTTTCTCAAGATGTTCTTCAATCTTCTCTATATATTTCCAAAGAAAATGGGTAATGGATATATTTTAGTGGTTTAATATATGTAAAGGTAGTTTGGCTAAAAAAGAAAAGGCTGATATTTAAAAGGCACAATAGGCTAATTACCAAGAAATAATATAGGGAATGTAGGTTAAAGGATCTAGATTTTAGCAAGGATAGCCTTTATCATTTCCTAGGTTTCATATGACTTAAGAATAATCATAAACATAAGGGATATATGGTATAGTTTTTTGAAATTTCTTAATAGTTGACCAAGACAAAGAATAATGAGACCAACTAAGAAATAATGTCTGCTAAAGAAAATTTTGAATTTATGTATAACCCTCAAAAAGGGAAGAGGCTCAGAACTCACTTAGGTTATAAGTCTACACAGATCTATAAGATCTCTAAGTTATATTTTTCTCCTCAACTTAAACTATATCTTGCTATTTTATGCAATTAATGTTTTGAGTTTAATTTTTAATAAAATACTTTAGAAAAAGAATATAATAGTGAACTAATTGTATACAACTCTACTACTAATCTAAATTTCAAAAGAATTTAGCTAAATATTCATAAAATTTAAATTCTTATCTTTATTAAGGAACTTATAAAAAAAAAAAGGTTTCCCAAAAATTTTCAAAAGCGTAAGAAAAGTTAGAAATGTCGTAAGTATCTACACCCCCAAACTTGAAGTAAACATTATCCTCAACATTTTGAAATATAGGATGTTTAAATGATGGAAGGGTAATGCAGACTAATGAGACTTTCTAAAGAATCATGGGTTACCTCCCAATAAGCTCTAAGTTTAATGCCTTTAACCAGACATGGCCTATAACTAATCTAACAATATAAACTGCGATGTAGCTAGTTAAGCTAATTTTTTCCGATCCTAATCCTAAGAATGAAATGGTAAGATTTCTTACGCCAATTCAGAACCTCACGGTAGTCTATACATTTCCTCCACTTTGAAATTTTACATGATGATAAAAATATGACACAATAGACCACAACGATTTTGAATATTGTGAGACAATATTGATGATCTCCCATTTTCAATATTTCACGGTAGTCAATATAATTTCTCCACTTTATATTTTGAGGTTGTGGTAATATGATGACTTGATGTATTACCATGCATTTTGTTGGACCATATGGAGAGGAATGGTCCTTGTCTTGACCAAATTGAGGGATAACATTGACCATTCTATTCAATTTATGTTTTTCCTCTTTTTTCCTTACATTGTCATGAAATAAGGTAATAAGTTGACTCTATAGTTCTCCAAAAGGTTTTTCTTGTATTACTAGAGGCATGGGCATAGTTTGGATTTGTAACAACCCCAAAATTTTGCTATTGCATGATCAAGGTATGAGTTTTCTAGGAGAATAAATTTTTAAGGAATTAGAATTAGGAACTACAGTATAAATAATTAGATTCTACTCAGAAAATGGACTCTACTGTGTGACTAGATTGGGGAGAGTTCACCTAAAATCAATGTTGATCCGGCTCATCCAAGGATGGAGGAAGCAAAAAAACATGCTTTGAAGGTAAGATCTGTGAAGTCCATATTTTGATTTGATGTAATTTGTTAAATCTGTGAGAATTCTAAGCCAGATCTAGGTTTAAGGATTATCCAGCCATCCATTTATTCTTCTAAGCTTATGGATAGGTAGATACATGGTTGAAAAACCTTAAAATCAATTCAGATTGCCGATCTAGACTATAAGACCAATCAGACGATCTCAGTCGTCCGATTGGGTACTATTCACATGGTAAAGATTTGATGTCTGATCACTGATTCGACACCATAGATGAATTAGAAAGCCTTAAAATTACTATAATATAGGAGGAATTGATGAATTTATATGTAAATTGACTGCAAGCCAATCGAACAATCTTAGCCATCCAATCCAATACTGTTCACATAGTAATTTTGTAGTGTCTGATCGATGATCAAACCCCACAGATGAATCCTATGACCTTGAATTAGCTAGGATGTGACTAGAATGGTGTAATTTGGATGAAAACCTATCAAGAATCCTCATCCATTCGATCTGTCACTATTTAAATAGTGACTTGTTGATGTTAGATCGATGTTCAGATCCATAGACGAATCCTAATCATCCATCCAAAGCTGGAAGTGGTCTATTCAACTATTGTAGACCCTTAAATTAGTTAAATTTGACTATGTAATCTGATTGTAAACACATTCTAGATGTCCACATAGATCCAATCATAGATCTCAACCTTAAACTATGGACAGACATCAATAAAAGCCCTGATCAAATCACATGAGTCTTGATCGTCCATGTAGAGATCCAATGACAATGATCTAGGCCTTGGATTGCATCAAATTCTTAAAATTATGATCATAAGTAAATCTAAATGTCTCTATGTATGTGGAAATTTAAGAAAGTATGTCTACATAATAAGATGCATGTTCTAAACATGATCTTATTTCTAATTGTGGATGTTATAAAACTAAAATGGTATGATTGATATTCGACATGCTTTAAACTAAAATGATGAAAATAATGTTAATTAAAAGAATTGCATGTCATAATTGATGCTTATGACTTGTACATCATGTATGTGAATTGTGAAATTATGTATATGGTACATGGGTACCATGTCAATATTGATGATGTATGACTCTAGGTTTATAGGATACATCCTTTGTGGATTATCACCAAATAAGCGAGGATGCTATTCTTGTTATAAAATATATGAACAGGTAAATTGCCTGCTATTATGATTATTTTACATCCAGGCATGGAGGCTTGAGAGTTTTGTTTTAGATAGGAGTAGGCCTAGGGATGCTATGATAGGATAGTTATGAGGGTTTGGCCACTCGCTCTCTGAAATTTATTATTTTATGGATACACTATATGTTGCTAAATGTCGTGCGGGGCAATTATGGGAAAGCCACCACTGTGACAGTCATGATCCACTGCTACGCACATAGATATTGTGATTTCCACCAAGGATGGTATATGTGGATTATTGAGCAGTTATACGGGCACTATACAGATTCTGACTACATGCGCAGTAGTCCTTATATTTGATGCAGTATGGTGCCTATATGATGGCATTATGAGATGCCTTGTATGATGTGGCATGATGATATGCCTTGTATTGTTTTTCCAATAATGGTTGGAGGATTGTGGACCTCGTATAGCGTGGGCCATGAGGATTATATTAATATACCAGAAAAGGCTGGATGATTATGAACCCCACACTTATCGATTGTATTCATAATTTTGTAGGTCTTTTAACAATTTTCATATATGTGTGTGTATGCTATGTATATGATTGAGGGCATAGTTTTATATAAGTTTCATATGGGTATATGAATGGGGAGAACTATTATGCAGAGTATGGTTCATGGAATTGGATTAGTTTAAACACACAGTAAATCCAATTCAATAAAATTTCTATGAAAATGAATATTCAAATGCTATGGAATAATTAATGTAGCTTAAGATTTAACATGCTTCTTAAACTCCCCTACCAAGCATAACATGCTGAGATGTTGTACATGTTTTATGTTTATAGTATCTCAAATATTGATAGATAGGAGAAGATGTACCCAAGAAGAGGAATCCAATGACCGTACTTCTATGCTCAGGTATACATTTTATTAAAGCTTTCATATTATGTAGTTAGTCATTTGAATTGTGAAATTGGACATTTAATATATGTTATAGGGGCTGTACAAGTGAACCATTGGATGGGTCCTATTTTAAGAAATGAATTTCTATCTTCTAAAAAACTATATATATATATATATATATATGTATAGTGTGAGCATAAAGGTGACATCCGGGTTTGTGGGAAAATGAATTTCAAAGAAAAATATTTTGCTATTTTTGTATTTTAAAATTTAAAGGCGCGCCACCTTTCGAAAGTTAATGTGAATCTTTTTTTTTGGGAAAAACGTAGCATGCCATAGTTGGTATTAGAGCAGTTCATCCAATCACTTGCAGCCTTTCATGATCAATAAAAAGATTACAATTCATATATAGGTTAGGATCTAGTGAGTTGATGTTGTATTATGATGGAATTAGTTAAGTATTAGAGAGAATAAGATACTATACTTAGACTACAAAGGAATAGTAAACCATGAGGAAATGTCCTTAGTGTGACAACTACTAAGATGATTTCAGACATTAGTGATTCCGCCATTGAGAATAGTGAACAAGAGAACCAAGTAGTAGGAATTGTTGACTTAGTATTATGGAACATCCTTTTTATCTATAAGGTTCCCAAATACCATAACTTATAGTAGTGCAAAATGCTGCTACCCAGGTTCAAATAGAAGTTATGCCTAGTATCAATGTTCAAGGACAGAATACCCAACATAGGTATGTATTGTTCACATATACCAAGTGTAAGCGTAGGAAGTTTGAAAAGAGGCAAAAGATGGGCTAGATAAGCATATGTAGAATGTATTGAATGTGGTCTTGGTTTGTATAGAAAAGGGTGAAATAGAGATGACTAAATAATAGTAAATTGAAGAGGATAAATAGGAACAATTTTGGAATGATAGGTTCAAGAGAAGAAAACTTAGAAGAATTGCAGGCATCCATTGAAATGCAAGCTAGAACTACCATATACTTTGAAACTAGAAATGGTATGTTAGAAATAATAAGGCAAATGAATGTGTAGAGGTAGTACTGCTTGGAAATAATATAAGAAAATAATGAGTACTTTTTTTTCTCATGTATAATTAATGAGATAAAAAGGAATTTATTTGTTTATAGCAAGAAATCTCATAAGGATAGAATATGAGAATAAGTTCATATAAACAAATAATGGATTGATGTCTGAAAGAATTATATCCTAATCTAAAAATTAAAGTTATTGACAAGAAACTTATTACAATAGTAAAGTATGAGATGACTTAAAATTTTTTTTGAGAAAAGTTCCAAGACAAAGCTAATTATGAAGCTTATAAAATATATATGTATTATCTCAAATCTTTCAAGAAACAAGTGATTCACATTAATACCGTAGTGAAATAATGAGTTGTATATTCTTTTATTATGTATAATTATGTGAAATATGTTATGGCTGACCCCTAAGTGGGATAAGGTCTTGATGATGCTTATGATGAGGTATAATTATGCTAAATATGAATGCATTGGTGAAAAGTCGAAAAAGGGAGTTGAGATGATAACTCTAGTTGATGGATAAGTCACTAGTACAAGGACTTATTCCAGGGAATATATATTAAGGCTTATTGAAAGAATGATAAGTATATCCTCATGTGATATGATAGACTTCGGTATGATACCAAGATTGAATTGAATTGCAAATTATAAGACAACGTTGATTGTCACAAAGATGAAATGATGTCGTTGTGATAAAATAATCTTCTTTTGAAGAAGACAAGATATGGTAAAATCTTACATTTTATCAGTTGTAAAGTGAATGAATGATGAATCATGACATGTATTTTTGACAATTATGATTGTTATGAATGATGAATAATGTATGAATTGAGAAGAAACATGGAGTTAAACATTAAGAAATAAAATAAACTAAAATCAATAAAATCAGTAAAAATTATTGCACAGGAGAAATCCTATGCATTTTCAAATTCTAGCTCTTGTTTCTTTCTGTTTTACACTTCTCTTCATATTTTCCATTGCATTATCCTCGCTCTTCTCAAACTTGTAGCCTTTTTCTCATTTCATCCCCTTATCTCTTTGATCATACTCTTTCTCTTTTCCCTATTTCCTTATCTTTATTTGCCTTGCCCTATTTCGTATCCACTTTTCACCTATACTTGGCATTATCATATGTGTGCTCTTTAAAATAAAAACTACTTGATCATAGGAAGCATGCATGATGAAAATTTTAAATTCTCTTATAAGAAACTACTGATTTTCCTTTCTCTCTTTTTGACTTCAGTTTCCCTTACTCTTTGCATTTTCATGTGTGTGTTCAATAAAGTAAAAACTATTTAGTTATAAGTAAGTGTGCATAATTAAGATTTACAATCCCCTACACTTGTATTCTCATATGTATGTTTCCTAAAGTGAAAACTACCTAATCACAAGTGTGCATGATAAAGGATCAAATTATACTTTGCATTCTCATGTGTGTTGCTTAAAGTAAAAACTACTTCATCACAAGTGTGCATGATAAGGAATCAAATTATACTTTGCATTCACATATGTGTGTTGCCTAAATGTAAAAACTACCTACTTACAAGTAAGTGTACATAATAAAGAAACAAATTATATTACAATACACTAATACTTGAACAAGAAAGTAATGGTTCTAATTGACATCACTAGATTGTTAACTACTGATGATTTTGGTAATAAATGCATATCCTGATACAGAAAGAATGATCTATGGGATATATAAAAGATAGCAGTCTTGATTTATGAGAAATAGATACTACCTAGGAAGGGTAATATACCTTAAGAAAACAGGTGAATTGTATTTGTACCTCATTTCGAGAAAGGTTCTTGAGCTATATATGTTGAAAGATCAGAACTGATATGTGAGTTGTGTCTGAAATTAAGACATCCCATCAATTATTTGATATGATGGACTTTCAATTATTCCACTAGCTATTGATCGACCCTATGAATTTGGACTCTTATGATGAAGAGTGTTGTATATATATCTGAGGTTAAGTGAGATAACCTTATTTGGTAAATGAAGTGAGAAAATTTGATTGAATTGTATGTTAGAAGAGAACATACTAAATAATTGTATTAGTATGTAATGATGGAAACCTTTTAGTATTAGTATTCAAAGTGAAATGATACTATATTAATATTTGTGAACACCAATGGTGTCATTTGAGATAGTAAGCGTTGGTAAAATGGTAAAAGTTCCTTGAGGTCACTTGTTTAAGGTGTGGAATCAGCCTCTTGCAAAATTCAAGGTAAGGTTGCCTACTATAGACCTTGTGGTCCGCCTTTCACTAGACGCTGCAAAGGCAGGAGCTTCATGCACTGGGGCTATCGTTAATGATGTTATTTAAGTATTTCAATGTGATTGTATAGTTAGCGCGATTTTAGTTGTTCATTTAACGTTATGAGTTTCATGTTTGCATTTGAGAAATACTAAATGTATTATTTTTGTTTTTGGAATCTGAGCACACCAAAGGGTGTAAGTTCAGTTATTATAATTTGAATCATAAGTGTTATCTCTAGTATTGATACTTGTATGCTTGTATTTATATTTAAGTTAAAGATTATTGTTTCTGATTATCTGAATGTAAGGCCATATATATGATTTCAGTGAATTGAAATATGAAAACATTAGAGATATTCTTTGATTTAAATGACTCTCTTTATTTTGGATCCATATGTGAAAGTGGATGAATGTGTGAAAAATCTATTCATTATTATGATTGAAATGTTATGATATGAATTCACATTCAATATTAACTGCTTATTTGGAGAAATGAAAGATTTATCTATTTGAACATATGTTGAGGTGATGGAAAATTATGTGAGCAAAGGTTATGATGATAGAATTAAGTAAGATTCATTGTAGTAATTGGATTTTTGATTTGTGGTTGGGAATGTGAATTTTCATATATCTAAATGAATGCAATTCAAGGAAGATTTTGACAGAATACTATAGAATGATGTGAAAGTCTTCCATTATGTTTATGATGGTGATGGTGAGGCATGTGTGATTAAATATTTATCAATTGATGAGTTTAGAATGTGTTTGCACCATGCCATTGAAGAATATGAGATTGTGATTGAAGTTGCAGAGATTGAAGAGTAAGTCTCATTCTTTTAAAGTTTGTATATTAGGATGATATGTGGGACGAATGTTTAATTTTACTATTGTGAATGATGGAATGTGGTGAGACAGAGTCTCATAAGTGTATTATTAGCCATTAAATAGTTTATCAGGTGTACCGCAATCACATGCGTTAAATGGGTAAGTCCTAAAAACAGAGGAGACTCTGCCAAAATTTCATCAGAAATATGATACTTGAAATTTAAAAGATAGGCAGTTTTACAAGATTAGAATTGGTTAAGCATATGTAGAAGGGATCATCTTTAAGTAAGAAATGGATAGTAATTATTTGAAGTTAGAATAAAGAGTAATATGGATAAGAAAATAGAAAGGTTGAGTTGGAGATAAAGATTTTGTGTTCTGAGAATCATTACAACCAAAGGATTTTGGAAGTTGAAACGAAAGAAAAACTTAGTCAGAAATTTATTGTGTTGATGGATTATCATGTAAAGGCTGAGTACCAGAGTATGCAATAAAAGAGATTCTTATTTTTTATACCAGATAGAAAAGCTTTGCTATTAAGTGACATAATATCTAGTTTAAGTTGAAAATCATTTATATTTTGAGGATTGATGTTTTATTGAAGTAATTATATGACTTTAAATTTACAATGAGAAGAGAATATTATTAGAGCTGTTGAAAAGATATCATAAAAATAATTTCAAAGACAAAATTCTCTAAGGAGGGAAGAATGTAACAACCCCAAAATTTTGCTATTGCATGATTGAGGTATGAGTTATCTAGGAGAATAACATTTTATAGAATTATAATCAGGAACTAAATTATAAATAATTATATTCTACTCATAAATGGAATCCAACGACCCAAAGAACGCTGAAAATGGAGTCCGGATGAGGAAGTTATGGGACTTCGAAGTGAGGGCTATTTTGGTAATTAAAGTTAAAAAAAACTAAGAACATGAAATTGAAATTAGTAAATCTAGATTCTACTTGACTATATGAATCCATTGACACTAATTTTGTTGAAATTGGAGATTGGACGAATAAATGGTAATTTTCTTACAAAAAGGTATTTTACTAATTTTGCTAAGTCAGCCCCACTTGCAGGAGTTGGAATGTGATAGTTAATGGAGTTGAAAAACATCATTAGTATGTCTTACCTTTTCTTTAACTAATCTCATGGTGTTCAGAATAGTAAAAACACCATCATGAAACTTTAAAATAAATAAAAGAAAACAAAATTAAAATAACAAAAAGGGTGGGGCACATTTGATAACAACACTCCCCACTTAAGTTAAACGTAGGGAACAAACTTAGGTGTGTTTCCAAAACTCGACAGAACCCAACGAAGAGGAGGAAAGAAAGAGAAGAAGAAAGAAAAGGAGACGGAAGAGGAAGGAAAGGAAGAAGAAGAGAAGGAAGAGGAAGGAGAGAGAGAGCTCGCCGGGAAAACCAGCCATGCTGGTGAGCACGAGAAAATGGATCTAGGTAGGGTTTTCATGTCGTTGGGAAAAATGGAGCTCCCTTGCGAAGATGGAAGCTCAAATCCCAAATCCAAAACACCAACATTGCTCGCCTCAAGGTCTAGGGCAAAAGCCCTTTGTTTCCATTTCGATTGGATGAAGATTTTAGGGGTTTTGAGGTTGCCTGGAGTTGGGGGCCATCGGCTGAGATGATGGTAGATAGGATCAACGATCCGAGCTGGTCATCTTCTACGACTGGCCTAGAAGAACCAAAACCCCATGGTTTTGGACAGATTTAGCATGATTTAGGCTGTCAATCCTGCTCATCCAAGGGTGGTGGAAGAATGGAAACATGCTCTGAAGGTAAGATCCGTGAACCTCATCTTTTGATTTGATGTAATTTATTAAATCCATGAGAATTTTGTGCTAGATATAGGTTTAAGAATGATCCAACCATCCATTTCTTCTTCTAACCTTATGGATAGGTAGATACATGGTTGAAAAACCTTAAAATAAACTTGGATTGCTGATCTAGATTATAAGACCGATCGAACAATCTCAGTTGTCCAATTGGGTACTGTTCATATAGTAAAAATTTTATGTCTGATCGCTGATCAAACACCATAGATGCACTAAACAGCCCTGAAATTAGTTTAATATAGGAGGAATTGATGAATTTAGATGTAAATTGACAATAAATTTATCAGACAATCTCAACAGAAGCCCTAATCAACTCACATGAGTCGTGATTGTCCATGTAAAGATCTGATGATGATGATCTAGGCCTTGGATTGCATCAGATTCTTAAAATTATGATCATAATTAAATCTAAATATCCTGTGTATGTGAATGTATTAAGAAAAGAATTTTTGTGCATCATATAGATTGAAGCACACGGGGTCGATCATTGAGAAGAGGGTGATTAAAGCTAATGGAATCCAATGAACGCATCACATGAGGTAGGTGCAAATTTAAAAATGCATGTCTAAATAATAAGATGCATGTTCTAAACATGATCTTATTTCTAATTATGGATGTTATGAAACTAAAATGGTAGGATTGATATTAGACATGCTTTAAACTGAAATAAGGAAAATAATGTTAATTAAAAGAATGCATGTTATAATTGATTCTTATGACTTGTACATCATGTATGTGAATTGTGAAATTATGTTTATGGTACATGGTTACCATGTTAGTATTGATGATGTATGAGTCTAGGTTTATAGGATACATCCTTGGTGGATTATCACCAAATAAGTGAGGATGCTATTCTTGTTATAAAATATATGAACAGGCAAATTGCCTACTATTATGATAATTTTACATCTGGGCATGGAGGCTTGAGAGTTTTGTTTCAGATAGGCGTAGGCATGGGGATACTATTATGAAACATGTAGATATTTGGTTTATAAATGGATTATTGAAATGTGAAACATATAGTAAATCCAATTCAATAAATTTGTTATGAAAATAAATATTCTAATTACTATATAATAATTAATGCATTTTAAGATTTAGCATGCTTCTTAAACTCCCTTACCAAACATGGCTTGTTGAGATATTGTAAATGTTTTATATTTACCATATCTCTGATGCAGATAGACAGGAGAAGATGTACACAAGAGGAGGAATCCAACGACCATACTTCTGTGCTCAGGTTTACATTTTATTAAAAATTTTGTATTGTGTAGTTAGTCATTTGAATTATAATATTGGACATTTAATATAATGTTATAAGGGCTGTACAAGTGAACCATTGGATGGGTCCTGTTTTAAGAAATGAATTTCTATCTTCTAGAAAACTATATATATATATATGTGTAATGTGAGCATAAAGGTGACATCTGGGTTTTTGGGAAAATGAATTTCAAAGAAAAATCTTCTGCTATTTTTTTATTTTAAAATTTAGAGGCACGCCCACCTTTCAGAAGTTAATGCAAAATTTTTTTTTGGAAAAAACCCGTTGTGCCACAGGCTTAAACCCTTATTCTCTTTTCATGTGTACACTACATTGACTCTTTTTCTTGATGTTTTATTGGCATGAGTAAGGTGTCAAATAGGCCTACATGACTATCTTATGTTTGTTCAAATAAGGTTGGTGAGTCCCAGTTAGGTACATCTTCTACATTACAAAGTTCAATATGAATTTCGAGCTCTATATGGGGATCTACTCTAACTTACCATGGAGATGTGTCCATTAAAGGAACAATATCCAATAGCCCATTCACCTTCTCAATGGATGTGTCTTCATCAAAATCATAAACATAAGCAAGGCACAAATTTAGTAGTTTTGGGTTGGATGTTTCTATAGCTTCATTTTCCTTATCAATAGAAATATTTTCATCATAATTGTAAGGAGCAGCACATGGCTCGAGTAGATATAAATTGGAGGGTATTAAGGATGGTTGTGGGCTTTGTGGCTCATAAGAGATTTCCAATAGCTCATTCACCTCCTCAATGGATGTGTCTTCACCAAAATCATAAAAATAAGTAGGACACAAATTTAGAGGTTTTAGGTTGGATGTTTCTACAGTTTCGTTTTCTTCATCAATGGAAGTCTCTTCATCATAATCAGAAGGATTAGTACATGACTCGAGTAGATATAAATTGGAGGGTTTTAAGGATGGTTGTTGGCTTTGTGGTTCATAAGAGATTTCCATCCTATTATCAATAATAAATGGCTCTTCATTATCCCTAATTTGTTTTATTTCCTCAATCCTTTTTATACGTTTAGCAACATTTCTGCTAGCATTATTCATTTCCACAATCCATTCCTCCCTCTCTCATTTCATTTCCTCATTCCCCTTTTCAAAGGCAACCATGGTTCATTTCAAATTCTTTGAAAATTGCTATATATTCTCTTCTAATAGTCATTCTTCATGCTGTAGAGGAGATGACTTGTAGGGTAGGTATTACTATGGCAATGGGATACTGAAAAAGGCCTGAGCAGGTTGACCCTGATATTCTTGATAATCATGGTAGTGTTGATCAAGGTGGGACAATTGTTGTTCTTCCTGATATTGATAATCCTAAGACCACAGTTATTGGTGATGCTTAGCCCAGCCATTGTAGTCTTGGTAATTTGTCTTAGGATAATAATTGTTGGGGTGTGTGAACACATTAAGTGCATCCATCGGCTCCTAATAGTATTCAATATAGTTGGAGTTCAATGGCCACAAAGAAGGGGAATATTTTGGGTTAGAATTGGTATAGTCATTATTGTACTGAGGGTGATGATATGACTTAATGTAGGAATTATCATACTAAGGTTGTTGATATGCCTCAATGTTTTGCTTAAGGAACCCATCCATTTGACTATCCATTTCATCCATCCTAGCTATTATCTTATCCCACTTACCAATTATCTTATCCAATTTATTAGATAGATTAGGAGTATATCATGCTTCAGTCTCATTTCTATCCTCATGTGTAATGGCTTAAGACTAAAATAGTAGCATACTGGTATTTATCCCCTTCTTGATAGGCCATTATACTCAACTTTATATGCAATGAAACTAATCAGTATATACAATGAATGAGTACCTTATTTTCTTTTTTCTTTTTTCTTTTTTTTAGGTATGAATTGATAAACACTAACTATACGAAAACTAAATGCCAGTCCTAAGCAAAGTGATGCACTATCAAATCATAGTATCCACTAATTGAGCAATGTCTTGATTATCTTTTGTTAGTGCATAAGTGGTAGCTTCCTAGACCTAGATCTAGACAACTCCTTTTATTCAGATTTAAATACTGCTTACCAGTTTGTGACGACCCGGGTTTTTCAACCCTATATATGTAAAACTTTTCGAAAGGTGGGGCCCCAATTTTAAAAAACCAAAACAGTAAAAATAATTTAAATCGAATTTCATTTTCAGAAAAATCCCAAGGTCAACCATTGACGCAAAACAAGATTTTATTTTTATTTTTATTTTTCAAGTAAACATGTTTAAAATAGATTTACTATTCCAGGATCATCCAGTCATCAGCCACATTCCCATAACAGTATAATCAAGTCCAATAACATAATATACATACACAGTCCATGTGAAATTAGAACATACCTCTAAATGAGACTTCTCGATCACTATTCTTCTAACTCCTCATGTGTCCTATCTTTCTTTAATATCTGAGGCATTGCAAAAAATGCAATGCCTCAGCAAGCAATGCTTGGTAGGTACATAGACATTTAATGTATATCAATGGAACAAAATCGAATAATTGTATTGATAAAGTGAGTAAAGTAATTTTTACAAGAATATAATTATTTTAAGCAATGCTAATAAAATCTCAAAACATCATATACGATAAAACATGTATCTCATGGATTTAAAACATGATATAATCTCATGTAAATGAGCATACAATTACAACAAGGCACCCTAAGGTATATGGGTCCCACGAGTGTCCCATACACTCGTATCACAGATCATGAGTACTCATATCAAACCTCTGAGTGTCGTCACACCCAAGCATACCATCACATCTTCATGCTCATCATGCAAGCACACTAAATAAGAGTATGGATCGTCATGTCGCAGTGGCAACCCTCCATGGGTCTCAACCACCACCGCTCCCCGTCAACACCATAATGGGAGACTTAGCGTCCGTCCCCATGGAGAGGCCCGGACCGACAGTGTGGACTATCCATGTTACCAACCCCTACCAAATGGCATCTATGGGCAGGTGTCTATCATATCAAAATCTCATCACATCACAAATCTCGGAGGGTGGGTGGCCGGCCCTCTCCCTCCTAGCATGACATCCACCGGGTGAGAGCACCCGTCATAAAACTCAAAATACGAAAATCATGTATGTCGAAACCAAGAGCACTTGTGGCTCGCAATCCCCAAGGCACGCTCCTCATCCTGGAGTTAACCTCTAAAAAGACCAGCCACCAAGCCTCTACTTTTCTTTCTCATAAAAACTCATCAATTTCAATGATGCAATAAGGAAAGATAATTTTCTAATTGTGTATAATTAGATAATCTCAATCTCATGAAACCATCAGTCATAGTCCATTCAATACATGATTGAAATCAAACAGCAATCATAGCATAAAACTCTAAATCTCACAAAATCATCGATTAATAATAAGTGCAATTTAAATCACCATCAATCATAATGCCATGATAATACAAGGTTTTAAAATCAAAACGAAACATTAAATGTCGTCACCTACCTCAATTGTCGTTACTTAGCTCATGTCCCTCCTTCAGTCGAATCCGAGAATACCTTGCTAAAGTCCTGAATGACGTTCAAACATAAGAGCTAGACGTTATTTCTAGGTTCACAAGGTAAGGTTAGATCTATATGATTTGTTGGTTTCTAGGGGTTACTCTCTGATATTTTTAGGTTGACCTATACCTAAGAATGTCTTGCATTTTATTGTATAATTGGGTCCGTGTCAAAATTACAGATGCAATGGTCCTTTTGGCTTGTTAAGCGGAGTTATATAGGCTCCGAAATTGGATTTTTCAAGGTCGCGCCTTAATGGACGACCCAATTGTAGTGCCTAAGGTCCTGCGCACCACGGTTCTAGAATGCGCGCTCTACGGTTTCTAGTATACGCGTGCACCCTGGTCGCACCGCAACCAGGTTGGGTCATGTATGCACGTCCGAATGGTGTGCCTGGGTGTGCACTCTGGACAGCATTGCGTGGACGCATCTTAGGCGTAGCTACGACTTACTTTGGCTCCTAGGACATCCCATGAGTCTTGGTCGAGCCAAGAAAACTATTCGCACGCGACGCGTGCGCAAGGACAGCCCCCAGGGGGCTTGGTACAGGTGTGTGTGTCAAGCTAGGCGCCCCTTGGACCGCACCATGCACCCAAGGACGTCCGAACCCCTGGGACGCTCGTGCGCCCCTGGGAGGCTCTCTCTCTCTCTTGAGGGGTTTTCACCCGTCTGGTTTTCCTCCCCGAGGACCGGTGATTTTTGGTCGGAAAATTCCCAGATCCGACGAGGATCTGGGCTGGGAATGAGGCGGAAAGGAGGGGACAGTCTGGGAAGCCTGGAACGACACCCTGGTAGACAAGTTTTGGAAGGGAATCCGTCTTCTCTAGGTTTCCACGGCATTTCCCCCAACCGGAAAACACCCAGATCCGGCGTGGATCTGGGCAGGGAAGAATGGCAACTAAATAGGAAGGTTTGGGGGTCTTACCTGGGAGGTTTGGAGCGATGCCCATCGCTAGTGGGTGCGCCCTTTCCTGCTCTGAAACACCATGTCTCCGGAAAACTCGAAAATGGGAGAAAACTCCGATTTCCGATGAGGCTAGAGGGAGAAGAGGGGAGGTGAAGAGATGGGAGTGGCCGGCCTGTAGGGACGAGTCGGGCCTGGCCGGAATTTGTAGGGAAAACCGAGTGACGGTTTTTCAATTTTTTTGCCGGAACCCCAGTCTCAAAACGGCCGGGAAATCGTGTTTTTGGAGAGGGGAAGATGGGGCTTTTTTATAGCTTTGCTATGGCGGTGCTTGCCAATGGCGGTGCCGCCATTGTCGGTGGTGGAAACCTTTGGAAACTGGGGGTTTCCGGAGAAATCGGGAGGAAGAAGAAGACGGGGTGCCGTTATCAAAACGGCCCCTGCGTTTTCTGTCTTTTTCATTTTTAATTTAAATTACAGAAATGCCCCTAATCTTTAAACGGCCGTAACTTCTTCATACGAACTCCGTTTTCGGTGTTCTTTGAGGCGTTGGATTGAATTTTTCGAGTAGAATCTAATGGTACCAAGTTTTCTTACAAATTACTCCATTTAATATTTTAAATAAAGGAAAACATTTAACATAGTTCATTTCCTATAGAATGTCCAATTTATTTTTGTTAAATGGATGCAAAAATAGCATAAATTGCTCGGGGTATTACACAGTTGGATTCTACTCTAAAGTTGTTAATACAATCCTTGTGTTAGGAGGCATTTACACCTCAATCGACATCAACAGAAGGCATGGAAAATCAATTGGATTTTAGGACACCCACTATAACCATAGTGCTCAAAAGCCACTAGAATGACAATAAATTACATCTTTCTAAAAGGGTCCTATGACCGCGATACCCTAAGTCTCTTCCTACTTGATTTTAACTATGTTCTAGGGTTAAGATTGTGACATGCAAGCATGTTGATTGATTCCTAGGCGGGCCAAGGAGCTGGTGATTAAATCCAGTCCTTATCTTATAAGGGTTCTTGTGGGGCCCTTATGAACATTAATTCCATCCCACCATAAAGTTGTAAATATGCAATGCAATACAAAAGCAAACTAATGCGACCTATATGCTATCCACCTAATGTTAGATAGGTTCCCTAATACAATAATCCTAAGTAAAGATACAACAATTATCAATAAATGGTCCTATTCTATATGAATTATACTAACATTGAAATGCAAATTATACTAAATGCAGATCATACTAAAATTTAAAATTTGAGTGAGAGATACAGTGAGGGGCCTGATGATGATCACATGTGGGCTACCATACCCCACAATTGCCCTATATTATTAAAACCCATTTAAAATTAAATAATAAAGAAATTGTAATTTACAATCACCCTCACTACAACTTTCACTCAATTCCTAATATAGGAAAGTACTAAAACCTATTCTACGATGATGAAGCTATGCCCCACAAGATTGCCACTGCTCCTTTGCCAATATTTCTCATACAAAAATGAAAGAAATATCATCAATATGAGAAAAATAACAACAAATGCAAAAAGCATGCAAAAATTATGTAAAAAACCTAATGCACCCTAAACCTAGACTATAAGAAAATAACCTAAAGTATGGAACACTACATAATTTGTGGCAACTCATTGGCAACGGCTCTAAAAACTTGTTGTTTTAATTAAAACTCACAAGTACATGAATCATTTGCAATATAGCATGCTAGTGAGGTCGATCCCACAAAAAGTTGAACTAATGTGATGCTAGTGGTCCCTAATTCAAAGTATCTAACCTAGCCAAATTCAAGTGATTTTTGCCCTAAATTAAGAATCAAAATTGAAACTTTGGAAACTAACAAAAAACAAGAAACATGCTAAATGGAATACTTTCTTAAAACATGCACTTTCTAAAATTAAAACTTTCCTAAATTACAAACTTCTAATTTTATGACTTTTTGAATTAAAATCAGAAATAAAATTTATCAACTTTCCTAAGCTAAATTTCTTAACATGAAATCAACAACTAATATAAGAGAAATATGCATTAACAAACTACTTTCCCAATCATGCAAAACTAAGAAAAGTAAGCAATCAAATAAACTATTGTAACAAGTATGGAAAATTTGATTACTTGCCAACCAGCTAAGATGCAAAATAATGGATGAAAGAAATAAATGAAACAATTGCTAATAACAATGAAAGGAAAACTACACAATTAACATACATATAACCATTGAATGGTATGCATGATTCATTGGATAGGAGTGGATTTAATCAAATACTTTGGACACCTAAGCATGCAATCTATTTCTAACATTAACCAAGCTATCTAACAATCTATTTCACTCTTGAAAAGTAAAGTGAGCATGATTGTATAGTGCTGGAAATTAACATACACCATTCATGTAAAGAAATTCTAGTAGTAATGTAATTGAAACTTTTAATGAATAAAATATGTAAAACACAAAGTTGATCACTTCTAATGCATTCAAACATTCAAGAAAAAATTTAATTAACTAATGGAAACAAACATCGATTGAAAACTTCAACTAATCTTATTGAATCAAATAAAAAGTTTATCAACATAATACCCCATAAGTGTGGTCCAAATCTCAAACTTAAATGCTATTACGATGATGTTCACTTAATCTTAGTCAATCCCTAATTACAAGCCAAATTCTTCTTCAATTGTTCCAACATTCACTCATGAACAAGTATGATCAAAATCAAGGAAAAATCCTAAGCAAAAACTAAGGCAACAATCAATGGAACTTAAGTAACCAAAATTGGTAAATCAAGAGGGAAGAAAGAGAACAAAGATGGAAAGAAAGGTAAAGAGAAAAACTAGATTCAAGATGACTTCCCCTAGCTATCACTCCAATAAAAAACCATACTTGAATCTTAGTTTGAAATGGAAGGAAAGATGAAGGAAACCCAGGCAAACTAGCATGAAAAGAATTAGACTAAACAAGAGAATAAGTTGAACTAACCTTTGAAGGAAAATCACATGAACTAGGTGTGGAACACTTGAAGAATTGTCTCACACCCAAGGAAAATTAGTGGAAGCCACCCAAACGAAGGAAATACAAAACAAAAAGAGAGAGAAGGATGAGCTAGGAAGAGGATGTCCTCCTCCAATTGGAGGAGGCATCCTTTTCCTAAGACTATGTTTTGCTTAAGTTTTGTACTAGTTTTATAAGTCTTCTCCTATTTTTCCTAGGGTAACCCAATACTAAGCTGTGATGGGGATAAAGCATGTCAAAGTGAATGGCCAGGAAGGGGGAAAGGGTAAACACCAAATAGGAAAGTGAGGAAGGGGGTGGCTCCCTTAAGGGGTAGAGTCGGTGGGAGACACCACCCTTTTAGGAAGGGACTTCTCCCCCCTTCCAAAGTCATTGAATGCTTTAGGAAATAGGAAAGTGGGTGGGGATTGGTTGGAAAAGAGGTGAAAGGTGTTAGGTGGAGAAATTTAGTTGGTTGAAGATTTTCCTAAGAAGTAAAATGAGATAGAGTTTTGGAAATTCGTAGTGCACATAAAGGGTGAGGTGAAAATTAAGGAAAAGGTAAGGAAAAGTGAGAAAACACTAAAAATTGAATTCTCTTATACCATTGGTCCACATGCCATCTTATTATAATAGATTTTTCCTTAATTATCCTTAAAATATCTCATGGATAACTCTCTTGTATCTCCTCCAATCTTAGCTAGATGGCTAACTTTGAGGGCTCCATTGGCTAAGCTTCCTAGCAAGCTTAGGAAGCTTCCTTGGCTTGAGTGGCTTGTATGGTTTGGTTTGATTTCCTTAGCTTGCCACCTTTTTTGTGGCTTATATGGTGGCTCCCATGCAAAAGTGGTGGGAATGCATGGCTTACTTCATGGGCCACTTTAGTCATCTTAAGCTCCTTTAATCACATCCATTAGTAGTCCACAAGATGATATTGGCCTTTGGTTTATGTTCAAGTGATGATTTTGAGGCTTTGACTTGATCTTTTGATCTTGAACATCAATTTCATCCCAATTGAGCTAAGCCATTGGATCACCATCTTACGTCCTACATAAAAAATCCTAATTAAATCATAGAAAAGCATGATTAATCACATACTTACATGAGATTAGCCTCTAGACCTACAAATATCAATTTTTTTGGTTATTAGGTAAAAAAGGCATGCATTACAAATTTTGCTCTAAAAACCCTAATTTAACCCTATAAGTTGTAACACATGGGTAACTAATTGGGTGGCTCTTATGTAAAATTAAACTCTTATCACATGTCATCTACTTGAACTTGATGCTATTTCAAACTGGCCCTTATGGTTTGGAATTGGTAGACTAGGAAACTGTACCTTTCATCTATCATTCAATGTTGCATACAATTGGCTCATTTGCATTTCTAATTTAACAATAGCTTAGAAATTTATAGTTGCATTTCCTCAATTGATGGTTTCTTTGGTTGTTGAGGAAGCTAAAAGCTAGGCACTGCAAGGGAACTAAAGATTTAGGAAAGTTTTGTGCATGGGGTTCATAGATAGACCTCCTTGGTAATTCTTATTTGACCATGATAAGTTAGGATACCTAACCTATGCTACATTATAGGTCTCATAGTATGGATTATTGCTAAGATAGCAATTTTCATTTAGAGAATTTGTTTATTCCAAAAGATGTTCAATGTACACACTTTTAGATGGACACAATGAAGTTAAGTTTGGTAGGCTAGAACAAATAGAACAAACCTCTTGTTGAGGTTTTGTGGATGCATTGGCTACTATGATAGCATTTAGTTTGGCATTCATTGTTTGGAACATATTATAAAACTTCTCCAAGCGTCCCTCCACAATGTCTATCCTAAGAGAGTTATTTGTGGTCACTCTTATTCCATACAGGCCTCCTTTCTTTTGAGGTTGGGTATTTCTATCTTTTTCACACTAGAATAATTCCACTATTGGAAATTTTCAAATAAAGTTTGGAAGAACTCCCAAGTGTTTGTTTCATTTTTCAACATGAAGACCCCTCCACTATCTGCATCTACTATCTATTTATTTTAAGGTATTAGTGCTTGGTAGAACTATTGAACTTGCTACCATTTTTCAAATCTATGATGGGGACACTTTTTTAGCAATTCATTCCACCTTTCTCAGTATTCATAATATTGTTCAACATCTCTTTTCTAGAAATTGATAATCTCCTTAGGAAGGGCATTAGTCTTATGGACGTGGAAGAATTTGTTTAGAAACATTTTAGACAGCTAGTCCCATGTAACAATGGAACTAACCTCTAAAGAATTCAGCTAAGGTTTGGCCTTATCTTTCAATGAGAAAGGGAACAACCTAAGACTAATAGAATCATTTGAAACATTTCGTTATATGAATTAGCACAAATATCAAGGAATTCCTTGATATGTAAGTATGAATCCTCTCTCTTGATCATAAAATGTTAGGAGTAACTATATGACTCTAGGTTTAAGTTCAAAGTGGCTTTCATTGGTGGGTGGTAAGGTGATGCATGATGGGGCATTCAATTAGTGTGGCACATATAAATCTCTTACGACATTGTGCTCAACTACAACTCGTGGGTCTGCCATGGGGTTAGGAATTTGATTTCTCAGCCCTTGTCTATGGGTTCATTCAATCTCAAGATCTAATGGTACTAACTCAGTGTTTTAAGATTGTAAACCTTAAATGCACTATAATGAAAAACCTATCTAAATTATGCAACCTAACTCTAATTGCAACTCCTAACTCTGAATGATGCACAATGGATCCTAGTGGTTCACTATCGAGCTATTTTGATAATTTTTGTCAATCTGTAAGGTGGTAGCTTTTGTAATAACCCCAATTTTAATGCAATTATTATTAATTAAAATTTGAAAATTTAAAAGTGGAACTGGAACTTTGATTTCCAGGAAAAATTCATTTTATAAAAATAAAATAAAGACTTAAAACTTGGATATTTGTAATGTACTTGAAAAACTGATCAAAATGACTATAAGCACATCAAATTCTGAGTCTAGATGAAAAATCCTTAATTTTCTCCATTTTTATGATTAAAAGGATAAAATGGTAATTTTACTCATAATCAAGACCTAAGACATCAAAATTTGGAATGTACTCAAAAAACTGATCAAAACGACACTAAGTTCGCTCAATTCTGAGTTTATAGGAATAAACCCTATTTTTCTCCATTTTTGGAATTAAAAGGGCAATTTGGTCTTTTCATAACTATGTGGGGCCCACAAGGTGGGCCAATGGTCTGGAAGACAACCATCATAAGTCAAACCACTACCAGTTGCTAGTGAAGAAGCAGGTGGTAGTGGGAATCCAATGATAGTTTAATAATAAAAAGAAATCAAACATAATTATTACATATAATCATGAAAAATTTAAAAAACCCCATCAATAGCCCATAAAATTCCCAAATATTTTTTCCTAATGTTCTTCATGAAGTCCCCTAGAATGCCTCAAAATCCTAGCTCAAAACTCCCCCTCCATATTCCCCAATTCCTCTTCTTTCTCCTTTTTCTCTATGGGCATGTCCCTAGATGCACCCGGTTAGACAACCCTGTGTCTACGTCAGAAGCATCCAGGGATGCATCATCCACTAGTTGGATCTTTGGAAAAATAAAAACGAAAGTCAAGCACGATACTAATTCCGTCTCCAGCAAGTTCTATGCCTTTTTCTGGCCAATTTGACTAATGAAACAAGACCTTGAACCATTTAATATCTTCAGGATGATGGGATCTTCAAAAGCCCCATTGTCTTAGACCTTCTCCATCAATGGAACCAGAGAAATCAAGGACTGAATAATTATCCGACAATTATGGTTTTCTTTCACCGATGAAATTCCTTCACCAGACTGGCATAGGTAGGCCACCCACTTCACTCCCTTTTCATTCCGGCAATTCCTTTAAGTTTTTCGGCCTCCAAAGATCTTCCCCAATAGTTGATCCATTGAAAATGATGGATCTAGCATGGAGGGTTGAGATCTCCTCATTTTCCTACTCAAATACAAATTCTGAGCCATTGGTTGAGTTCTTGAGGCCCCAAAACTTTAGGGTAAGAAATCTTATCCCTTGATGTTTTCTGATTTAGGAGATCTGAAGAAAGGTTGATTAGATGGTTCAGATTAGACCATCTCAACTGATCAGATCCTAGCATGCTAGAGTGGAACACAAGCAGGGATGCTCCCCGTGGGCGTGCCCCCATGCGTGTGTTCACTCGCGAGCTGCTAGGTGGCTTGTGAGCAATGCTACATATATGATGATCTAAATGTATAATTAGAATAATTAAATGGTTGGATGTAATTTATTTTCTAGATCATAAGATCTTGACCCTTAAAAGTAGTAAAATTCGTAAAAGTGAATGGTAATCTCCGTGATCAGTTTGATGAAGGATGATGGGATAGTGTGGATATATTTGGATGATGACATAAAGTTAATATCATATGGATTGATGGACTCGATGAGGCTAATTTGGGATAGATTGAGATCTATACCTGTGATGACCCAGGTTGTATATGATGCAAATTTGATAAAAAGGCGAGATCTCTTATTTTATAAATATGAAATACATGAAAATCCTTTTGTTTTGGAAAACAATCTTTCGTATAAAACCCCAACTGTCAAAACACATTTTCAAATTATTTAGCCATGGCATAGTTTTAAATTGACTCTATTCCCAAGAAAGTGTTAGGCACAGCCTCAGCTATAGAGAGTAACTACAATCAAGTAACATTGAAAGATAAGGTAGGGGTTTACTTACTTGTACTTAATCTGGGTGTCTTCTGTCACAGGCGTACTCTGTCCTTAAGTATTGACTTTGTGTTTGAAAAATTTTGAGGATTGGGTGAGTATATACTATACTCAGTGGGAGTCCATCACTATTAGTTTTACAATGCATGCTATGTTTAAAATCATACGCTCTTTCAAAACATGTGCATGTTTGAACACTCATGTTCAATATCGATATTAAAAACCATTGTCTAATTGGAATACTGACGACTTAAAAAATCACATAATCTAAGTCTAAAGTATCATATATATATATCATAACATAATGATATGCATAAGATGCTCAACTGGATCCAACTCATGGATATATGGTATGGTCGACCAACCTCATGTCATGCCATATGCAATGCAAGTAAATTCTCAAACCATAGGGCCCACTATGCCCATGACCTCACCACCATGTGGTCCCCGGGTACCTAAGGACATAGGGTCATAGCCTCCACGGGGCATATGACACTTCGACCCAGTGCCGTGACACTAGTGGTAGCCCCCTGTACCACATGCAGTCAAAGCAGGGACATGCCCCCTTTTGGCGTGGTACGCATTCCACCTAATAGTGGTAGAGGCTGGGAGGCTACCCCAGACCTCTCGGCATAGTGCCCACGAGCTTACTAGCCCAAATCATATACGATTAAACAAGAAAAAACCTCTTTTTCAAAACCTGTCCTCTTTGGGTCCCTCACAACTGCCTGGCCCTCGCAACTGCCTACCTAGTGTCTTTTGGGCACTCCAGTATCTTTTGGTAACCCTCAAGGACATGCAATTTTTCAAAACTCAATAACCACAAATCATGCAATTATATGAAATTGTTTACAAAACATATCTATGCATAATGTATTTGTCATGAGCATGCTGAATTCATTTATAAAATTAAATCATGCTAAACAGGTCATATAACTTATACTTAAAACATGTATTCAAAACAATCACGGGCTCTTTTTTTTAAAAGTTTAGTAGCGATAGAGCACCTACTTGGTTTGCTCACGCTAGCCTCCTTGTCCTCATACGCTCCTGCTCATAGTTTAGGGGAACAAGGTTAGTTTGTCCTATTTCTATAGGTTTTAGAGTGGTTGATCTCACTACTTAGGCATTAAGGGTTCATCCCCATGCCTATGGGTGTCCTAAGGTCCTAACTGGCCCTTAGTATCATTAGGTTTACAAAGGTTTAGTGACCCCGTACCACTATCATAGTCTAAGGGTCGTGTCTACCTTAGATTGGTCCTTGATTAGGTATTTTATAGTTTGGGTGTGTCCGCGTCGTCAACACGGACACAACGCCTTTTGCGGCGCCTCAATTAGAGCCCTAGAACTCAAGTTATAGGCTTTTTAGTACCGAGTGTACATAGAGGGTCAAACGACGTGGAAGCCCGGGACACTAATGCGTCCCGCGTTAGTGGTATACACCCCAGCGGGCACGTCTACAGACGCACTGGGCTTCTGCCTGTCGTTCTCATTTGCGGGTGCGTCCATGGACGCGCCCGTTGGGTTTTCTCAATGCACAAGGCGCGTTTCGGTTTGACGGGGACCTGGACGTCCTAGGGATGCCCTGGTTCAACCCTGTTGAACCAGTGTGCCCCAGGGACCATCCCTGGATCCTTTGTGGCTCTCTAGAGCCCCGTTTTGCATGATTTTTCATGCAAAAACTTGGGGAAACTTAGCCTAGGACTAAGGAGGAGACGGGTTTGGAGGGGTTTTGGGCATACCTGGTTCGTGGCCGGGTTTTTTCCACGTTTTCTCCTCTTGTTTGCTTCTCCACAATGGGTTTTTCCCAAGCTTTTGGGCTGCCATTAGAGGCACCCAAGAGCTCTATTTATGGAGCTAAAAGAGGGTTCTGGAGGGGGTTCTTACCGCCATTGAATGGCAGTGGTTTCTCCCCTAAACACCGCTGCTCTAGAACCCTCCAGGGGGCTGAAGAAGAGGGGTGCCCGTATCAAAATGGGCCCTGTGTTTCTCAGGCTAAATCCCTTTTTTAATGGAAATTATATTTTTGCCCCTGAACTTCAAAGGGCTATAACTTGCTCATTTTAACTCCGTTTTGGGTGATTTTGGGCTTGTTGGTTTCCTTTTTCAGAGGCGCACCTAATAGTACCATTCTCAGGACCAAATTTCTGGGTCTAGTCAGGGTGAATAATAAAATGACCAAAATACCCTTATCTCCAAAAAGTAAACTTTTGAGTACTAACTTGGGATTTCAATGGTACAAAAATGGAGTCATTACAATGCCCTTAATGTTGGAAAAATGACTTAAGATCTTGTTGATCGGTTGGATCAAGAAGGATCAGATCATTTGATGAGATGCATCAATGATCTAGTGATAAGATCACATTAAGAAGATGTATTAGATCTAAAGGAAAATAAAAGATCAAGATCTAAATCCTAAATGGATGAAAAATGAATAAAAATCAACTATGACCGTTGGATCATGATGAACTGTTATGGTATGTTAAAATTTCAATTGAATTATTAAATTGTCTTTTATTGCTTAGTATATTTAATTACTAGATTTACTTATTTATTTATTTATGCTTTGATGCTTATGTTATGTAAATTACATTGAAAATATAATTAAATAAAAAATAGAGTTGAAGGACATTTACATGGAATGAATGGCATGAACTTAATGATAGTAAGGACTATATTTAATAGGACAATATAAGGAATATCATTTTCTTGGCCCAAATTAGGAGAATAATAAAACTCCATGAATGACATTTTAAATGTTCATGAATTTAATTATAATCAATTAGAAAGAGTACTTAGGGTTAAAATGCTCATAGAAACCTTATGGAAGGTTGAGCGAAGGTCACTTTAGTGAATGTTGAACATGGTGGTTAAGGGGGTTTTCTAATAGAGCCTTGCTCTTCCCCTACTTTTCGTTGATGTTTGTAAGGTTTAAATGCCTCCTTACATGAGGATTGAAGTAACCACTTTGTGTTCAACCATTGAACTAATAAGTCTTAGTCAATTGGAAATAAGAGTAGTCTAGACTTAGGATAAAATAAGCTATCTTCAACCAGTAAAATATTAACTGGTTCAATAATAATAATAAGATTATAAAAAGTTAGTAAAATATCTAATCTTAATAAAAATGGTAAGTAAGATAATCAAGATCAAACAAGATTAATAAGGAGATCTTGAATGATCAAGAATAATAAGAATCATAGCATTGTATTGTATTTAGTATGTATGCTTATTAGTATGCATGTTGTAGATCAAATCTAGATCATTAGATTAGATAATCCAAACACTTAATCAAATATGATTCAAGGAAGAAAACCAAGATCATCCTCCTTAGGGATGATCAAATAACTAAACTTAGATCAAAGAAGAACTAGATGATAGAAGATCTAGGCCCTTGATCTTTATTAACAAGTATATATTGTTGATCAAAGGATCTATGAAAGATCAAGATCACTGAGATGGATACACAAAGTCTTAGAGATAGAAAATACTTAGATCTGAAAGATTAGAAAATCATTCTAACCATCAGATCTATTGATTAATAAGATAAACACTATCTAAGGAAGATAGATTGTATGGATGATAGGAACACAAGATAGATCTAGATCCTTTATATCAAAGGATAAGATTAGATAAGGAATATAAATAAGAGATTATCCAAAATTGTATAGATAATGACAGTACATATGTATTTACAAATTACATACATCAATCATGGAGGATCTAAAGGAATGGATCACTACATGAAGGTAGGTGGAACTTCAAGAATACAAAACCTATAGCCTGTGGAATTGTTGTTATACATAGACATTATAATGCTTAAATATGATAATATTCTTAGTTACATTTGAATCATAATTCATGTATATGAGATATAAATAACCATTGAAAATAGATGTAATGCATAATACATACGTGGGTATCATTTATGATTAACCCTAAACTCAGATAAGAACATAATAATAATGGATATCATTTATATCAAATGAGTATCCTTACACTTAATAACATTTGGTATATGAATACCAAATTAAAGGAAATGGGGATCATTTACAATAAATGATTAATCCCTAAACTTATATGAACATGGGTATCATTCATTGTGAATGAGGATCCCTAAATCTAGAAATGAAATTATGTCCTTAATATGAGGATATTGAATACAATATAAACAAACAGATCATCTAAGATGTACAAGAAGTATTTTAGATACAAGCATGGAGGCTTGTGGTTTTGTTTTAAATAGGCATAAGCCTAGGGATGCTATGCTAGGGAAGTTATGAGGGTTTGGCCACTCGCTTCCCGTAATTTGATGATATTATGATACCCTGTCGAAAGAGAGGCCAAAAGTTACGTTGGGCAATTATGGGAAGGCCCCACTATGAAAGTCCTATCTCCCCATACAGGCAATGACACAATATTTTCCACTATGGTATCAGTGGTGAATAGGGTAGTTATCAAGCGCACTAGTACAGATCAAACTGCAGCATGATAGTTCTTGAGTATTTTGCATTATGATGCATGGCATAGTGAGATGCAAATACTGCCCTAACGTGAATACTGTACTTTTGAATTATACGATTCCATATGTTCTTAAATCCCCTACCAAGCATAGCTTGCTGAGATATTGTAAATGTTTGAATGTTTACAATATCTCAGATACAGAAAGGAAGGACTGAAGGGATACTACAAGGGAATACGAAGACCGTACTATTATTGATCAAGACTATGTACATTTGTGAAAGGATTGGATCGTATTTTGATTTGCATATTTTGGACATAGGAAGTGATAAAGGGGTTGTATATGTGAAACACTAGATTGATCCTGTAATTTTAATAAAATGAGTTTCTTTAAAAATATATGTTGTACACAAAATTATATATGTATATGTGAGTGAAATGTGGCAATCAGGTTTTCTAAAAGGAATTTCAAAGAATTTTTTTTTTGCTACTTAAGTTTTCAAAACATTTGTAAAATTGGTTGACCACCATTTGAAAATAGATATTGTAAATGTACTTAAGTTTTCAAAACATTTGCAAAATTGGTCAACCACCAGTTAGGTCCTGTCCAAGGTGGTTAATATAATTCTCATGGAAGGAGGCATTTAGACCTCAGTAATCATTAATGTAAGGCATGGAAAATCACTTGGAATTTTTATACCAACTATAGCCATGATGTTCAAGAGAAACAAGAGTGACAATAGATCTCCACTTTCAAAAAGGTTCCCATAAGCTCAAAATCCTAAGTCTCTTTCTAATTGATTTTAAATTAAGCTTTAAGAGGGGTTGGGATCATAAACATACAAGGAATTGATTTGATTACCAAGGTGGGCCAAGGATTTGGTGATGAAATCCTATCCTTATCTTACGAAGGCTCTTGTAGACCTCTTACTATCAATGTGTTCCATCCACCATAATGTAGTAAATGCACAATGCAATTATAATGAAAGAAAACTAATGCATAGCTATATGCTATCTAACAAAGTAAACTTTGTTAAATAGGTGCAATCAAATGCAACAACACTAAATAAGATGCGACAAGTATAATGAATGACCTTGAGCTATATGAATTACACTACCAACCAATATGCATACTACACTAAAAGCAACCACACTAAGAAAATAAAAGAGAGTGAGAGATGCTTAAAGTAGAGTTTCTGATGAAGACCAAGCATGGGTCATCATATCCCACACTTGCCCTATATTATTACAACCCATTTAAAATTAAATAAATAATTATAAATTACAATGGGCCTTGCTACAAATTCTCTCAAAAAAATAGAAAATCCTAATACATGAAAGCAAGGAAATTCTAATTAAGTTGATGATGCTTTGGCCCACAAGATTGGTGTTGCTCCTTTTGTCAAATTCCCCTTAGACAAAAATAAAGAAAGAAGGGTCAATTTGTGAGGAAAAACAAAAATATGAAGAAATGATGAAAAAACCCTAATATAATGCAACCTAAAACTAAGACTAGAGATAAACAAACTAACAATGATCCAACCTCAAATCCATTGTGATTCCCCAGCAATGACACCAAAAACATGGTGTAGCTTTAAAATTACTTGTAAGCACATGAATCATTATAGTAATTTGCCTGCATAACATGTTGATCCCAGGAGGAATCTTATAAAGTTTCCAATTGATTGTATCTTATTTAAGTTGCTTATGGGGTTCACCGAAGAAAGATTGTTTCGATTAAACTAGGAATTCAAACAATATTGAATGGGAAACATGCATAATATTAGAAACATGAACTAAAGGAAATTTTATAAAATTAAGATATTCGATATCATTAGAAAATTTCCTAACTAACATGCATTCAATAAAATAAACTAACGCAAAACTAGAATGAATAAATCTAGAAAACATTTACTTAAGTAAACTTGTTGAAAATGAAACTTTCCTAAACTAACACTTTCCTAATCCTTAAGCTTTCTAAACATAAAAATTTCTAAAACTAAATAAGGAAACTTTCTAAAACTAATTAAGATACAAAAAAAGTAACAATTGAAATCTAAACATAACTTAAGCAAAGAATCAACCAATAATCTAAACATGAACTTCAATCACTAGGCACATGACCATGAAAGTGTGCCATGATTCATGGAGTGAGAGATGGCCTAAAATTATGAATTAAAAGCTAACTAGTACTCATAATAATTAAAGAAATTATTAAACTAACTAAAATTTTAAATGGGTTCCTTAGTGTTCAAGCAAATAAATTATATGGACTGCTGGACATTATATACGAAACATGAGATAAATAATTCTAGTAACATAGTGTATATGAAACTCAAATCAAGTAAGGCATGGAAAGAAAATTAGCAAGCACTTTTCATGGAATATAATACTCAAGAATTTAAATACTTTACTGCTGAAATTAGTCAATAAAAATTCTCATCAAACAAGTTTATTCATTGACTTTAAATTACATCCAACAATGATGCATATACATAAAATGAGAAACTAAAAATTGTGCACTATTCTAATGCATAGAGCATGATCTAAAGAAAAGACTAATAATCCAAAAATCTGATATTTTGCAGGTGTAGAAGCTAATCTAGAGTAACTATATGATCTATCATAATTTTCTAGCTACAAAATAGTGTTTTTAATCTTTTGTAGGTGTTAGAAGAATGATCCAACTGTCCAGATCGCTTTAGATGATAATTGATGATCATGATCAACCGAGAGAGACCGAGACCCATTTTCCATCATTTCAAAGTTCATGTAAGGATATGGATCATTCCAAAGCATATGGATTTCAAAAATAGTTGGTAGAATTCAAGATGACTAAAAGTAGGTCCATGCGAAATCCATGCATAAGGTAGTGTAAGTCCACCACCTTTACATGAGATTTCAAGCCATACAAGCCACATGAAAGCCACTTGAACCACATGAGCCATGAACTAATGGCTAGAAGAAGTCAAGCCATGTAAGCCATGAAGCCAAGAAGCAAGCCACTGAAGCCACCAAGTCAGTAGCCATGAAAGGAAGCAATGCAAGCCATCTAAGCCATGTCCACTTAGGTCCCCATGTTTTGAGAAACAAAACAAAATTTATGCAAATCACAAAATCAATTTTCTAAAGAGATAAGTATCAAGAGAAATGGGATGATTATCAACAAGTAGATAAGCAAGTTATGTGGACAAATCAAGATAGAGAATCTCTATCTCCAACTTTCCCTCTTTCCCTCTATATCACCTTCCATCATGGAATACTTAGAAGAATATCCCCTTCTAATCTCCACTTTCATAGTTTCCCACTTTTCCCTTTTCAAGTTTTCACTTCCTAATCTCCTAGCTCTATCCTTATCTTATCTCCATCATTGCTAATCTTTATCCTCTATTTTCTCTCTTCCTTAGGCTAGAAATTAGCTTGAGGTTACCTCTATATATATGTTTAAATCAGAGAGGAGAAGAGGAAGCATTTTTTTGTACACAATTTTCTTTGAGGAAGTTTCTCTTCTAGGTACTTAACTTTGGATGAGGAATTCCAAGCATTTTTGCTTTGTGCAAAGCCCTTCTTCCCTTTGGTCCATATGCACTCATTTGGGACTTCTTACAAGGTGTTTTTCTTCTCTTTGGTGCTCTAGTTCTCCTTTATCCAAAAGCCATCAATCTCTTGTAGTGACTACCAAGAGAATGTAGCCTTTGGATCATCTTTCTAAGTATTCAAATCAAAGTTAGTGTTCCTTATTTTTCCTTAGTTATTAGCCTTAGATTTCTCCTTGGTCTTTTGTAGTTATCATCCATTGTGTGCATCCTTTTAACCCTTTAGTATTCATTCCCATCTTTCCTTTATTATGCCTTGGTTTTCTCTTTTGGTTCACATGGATGCCATTTATTGGTCGTTGGATAGCATTAAATTGAAGTCAAGATTATTACTTTCATGCTATTGCATGTTGCACACCATTCTTGTAAATTTTTATATGCAATAAAGCAAGTTTATGTTTCATGTGTACTCTTCTTGTTCATGCATCACTATCTTGCATGCTTTGATTCATTAATGACATTATTTGAATGTTTAGATTAGATTTTTTTTTCATTGATCATGTTAGTTGAATGTTCAAATGTCATTAATATTCATTGCTTAATTTTAGTTGAATGTTTATATTAGTTTTTATTAATTGATTATGTGTAGTACATGTTTAGATTAGATCTTAGTTTTTAGAAAGTTTCTAATGTTAATTTTTGAAGTTTTACTTTTTGAGAAAAATTTTAAGTTCTAATATTAGAAAGTTCATTCATATTTAGAAAGTAATCATCTTTAGCAAGTTTCTTTTAGATTAGTTGGATGTTAGAAGTTTATTTTTATGAAGTTTCTATTTATAGAAAGTTTCTAACTTCTCATTTTAGAAATTTCATTCATCATTAGGTTTTTAAGTTATTCATGTTTCTTGTTTTGAATTAGTTTCCTTCTTGAATGCATGTTAGTTTCTAATTACATTCTTAGAAGTTTCTAATCATATTTTTAAGAGGGATTTACTTTTAGAAAGTTTCCTTAATATAAGTTTATAATTCCATGTTCTTTTAATTCCTAGAATAAATTAAAATGCAATATTCCTAGGGTAATTGATCTAAATAGATTCCAATTGATTATAGTTTTGTAAGATTCCTCATGAGATCAACCTCACTTGTGTGAAATCATACCATTTTGATCTGTGCCCTTGTGAGAACACATCAAGTTTTTAGCACTATTGTCGAGGAATCACAACTAACTTCTAATTGGATTCTAGTTTAGAATAATTCATCTCTAGTCATAGTTTTGGGTTTTTGCATCAATTTTTGCATACTTTGCTAATTCCTCAATATTGACACATCTTCTCTGTTTTGTGCATGGGGAATTTGGCAAAAGGAGTAGCAGTGATCCTATGGGCCAAAACTTCATTGGAGTCATTATGATTTCTATTTTTCTAGATTAGTTTTTAAATTTTTAAGTGGACTTGTAGTGAGGTTAAGTGCAATTTTTATTTTATAAATGGGTTGTAATAATATAGGTCAAGCGTGGGCCACTTCCATTCCAAGATTGGATGGACCAATACTTGTATGAGCCAAATCACATCTAGAACCCCACTGTAAGTAGCTCTCTTTATTTTTCTAATGTAATTCATTTAGTAAAAATGAATTTCTAACTGGTAGTGTAATTCAAATAGTGTAACTCATTTATATTAAATTAATGCATAATTTTTAAGATTGTTGCATTAGAATTGTACCTATCTAACAAGGATTAGCCTGAGCTAGGTTATAACCAAGGTGTAGGCTATTTGGTTATAGTGCCCCATTTGTTAACATATGGACCCTTTATTAGATAGCATAAGGTAGGCATTAGTTTATTCTTCTTACATTATATTGCATGTTTACTACTTTATGGTAGGGGATCAAATTGATAATAAGGGTCTCATAGGAATCCTTTTAAGGACTGGATTCACCAGATTATTAGCCCATCTAGGTAATCAAATCAATCCTTGTATGCTCACGATCCCAACCATTAAATTTTAATTTAAAATCAAATAGGAAGAAACTTAGGGTTTTTGAGCCTGTAAGACCCTTTTAAAGAAGTAGATCTTCTATCACTCCTATGGTTTTTGAGAATTGTGGTTTTAGTGGGTATGCAAAATCTAAGTGATTTTTCCATACCTTTTGTTAACGTTTATTGAGGTCTAAGCACCTCCTTACATGAGAATTGTATTAACCACTCTAAGCAGGACCTAACTGGTAAGTAGTAGTTAAGCTTGGATAGAAGGAGGAGTTGTCTAGACTTGGTCTAAAAGTCACACAAATTAACAAAGAATAACAAAACAGCTCACTAACTGACCATTAGGATTGATTGTGCATCATTTATTGTTAGGAGTCGCATTTAGTTAGGATTGCATCATAGTGCATGCATGGTCTTTGATCTCAGAACACAAAATTAACACCATTTGATTCTGAGATTGAATGTGCTCTTAGACAAGGGGTAAGAGAACAAATACAGAACCACTGGCAAACCTAGCTATAATTGAAGCCAAAGCCATTAAAAGACTTTTATGTGCTATTATAATTAAACACTCCCTTGTGCATTGCATTACCACCTACCAATGCAAATCATTTTAATCTACAACTTAGAGTCATTCAGTTGCTACCATCTTAATAGGTCTAGAGAGAGAGAGAGAGGATTCATATTGATACATCATGGAATTCCTTGATATATGTACCACGTTCAAGTTTTGAAACAATTTAGACAATTCCATTAGACTTAGGTTGTTTCCATTCTCCTTTGAAAGACATGGGCAAATCTTGGTTGAATTCATTAGAGGTTAGTTCCATTACCACATGGGACCAATTATTCAAAAAGTTTCTAAATAAGTTCTTCCTTGTACACAAAACCAATGCCTTCTATAGGGAAATCATAAATTTCTAGCAATGAGTACATGAACAATATTATGAGTGCTAGGAACAGTGGAATGAATTGCTACAAAAGTCCCCACCATGGCCTTGAGAAGTGACAACAAGTTCAATACTTTTATAAAGCACTTACACCTCAAAATAGAAGAATGGTAGATGTTACTAGTGGAGGGGCCCTCATGACTAAAATTGAGATAGAGGCCTCAAAATGCTTTAAAACCTTAGCTGAAAAATTCTAGCAAAGAGATTATTGAAATCGACAAGATTGAATTTTCTAGCCTCAAAGGAAAGGAGGCCTGTACAAAATAGTAGTAACCCCAAATGTGTCCCATAAACTAGACTCCTTAGCTCAATGAATGGATAAGTTCAATACTATGTTCAAGAGAGTAGATGCCTTAATGGTTAGATGTTCATCAATGAAACCTCCACAGGAAGTTTACTCTACTTGTTCCAACCTAGTACACTTATCATCAGCTTGTCCATTGAGTCATTATTACAATGAATATCATTTCAAGTAAGCAAATTCTATGAATGTATATTACAATTCTAACAACAACCTTTACTCTGAGACCTATAATCTAGGGTGGCCTAGGCACCCTAATTTCTCATGGTTGAAGAACACTCATTAGGGAGATCCATATATGAACCCCATGCTCAAAATTTCCTTAGAGGGTCAGTTCTCAAGCAGTCTCCTGGTTTTTAGCAGTTCCCTTAACAATTGAAGAAACCAACATTTGAGGAAATCATGTAGTTGTTTATAGAGAAAACTTTCAAACACCAGGATGAGACTAGATAGGCCTTAACCCATCTCTAAAATGAGAGTCAATAGAATTCTGACATTAACTCCCAAGCTATTGATAAACTAGAGTTGCAAATGAGTTTGTTTGCTACCTATAATGATACAGATAAGGGACCATTCCTCCATCATCCATTCCCAAGCCCTACGGTATAGTTCAAAAAAGGCATCATCTCAAATTCACAAAGACAGCCTGAGTAAGCCCAATCCATAACTAACCCTTAGGAGTGAATGTTAGATAGACAATAATGTAGTATAGACTAAAAATAAATTGGAGGTGAATGACTAAGCTACAACTAAGGAGAAGGGATAGAAATCTTAAAATCCCTTTGAACCTATAGTGTAGGCACCTTATGTGCTTAAGGCACCATTCCCTTAGCTTATGAACAAGGTGAAGAAAGGGACCAACTTTCATGAGATAATGGACATATTCAAACATGTCTAGATCAATCTTCCATTTCTCAAAGCAATCAAGGTTATCCCTGCTTATTTCAAGTTCTTCAAAGAGATTTGCGCACAAAAGTGTAAGGTAAAGGCACAAAAGAATGCCTTTCTCAACAAGTAGGTGAGCGCTTTTCTTCAACATAATACCCATCTAAAGTTTAGAGATCCAAGTTGTCCAACTATCTCATTTGTTATTGGAGACCATGTCATTGATAAGGTAGAGGCACAAAAGAATGCCTTTCTCAACAAGTAGGTGAGCGCTTTTCTTCAACACAATACCCATCTAAAGTTTAGAGATCCAAGTTGTCCAACTATCTCATTTGCTATTGGAGACCATCTCATTGATAAGGAACTATTAGATTTAGGGGCAGTGTGAACCTATTACCATACTCGTCTATGTGTAACTAGGGCCTGGTGAATTAAAGCCAACCAACATCACATCACACCTTGTAGACAAATTAGTTAAAATTCCACGTAGTATAGTTGAAGATGTCCTAATACAAGTGGACCAATTTTATTTCCCTGTTTATTTCATTGTCCTAGATACCCAACCTGTTTTAGACCCTAGTAATCAGATCTAAGTTATTATTGGACATCCTTTCTTGGCAACATCCAACGCCATAAACAACTATCGCAATGGTGTGACGAAACTTTCATTCAATGACATGAAAGTGAAATGTAATGTGTTTAATGCCAATCACCAGCATCTAGACCTTGATGACTCCTTTGTAGTTAACATGACTGAAGGTTTAATTACAGAAGTTCTTTTACCATCCTCCTAGATTCTACACCAACCATGGATATCTCTCAATGGGGACCTCTAGTTGAACCTCTTCCCCAATCCAAATTTGTTCCTGTACCTTCAGTTGATAAATCACCCACTATGGTTCTAAAATCATTGCTCGATAAGTTGAAATATTCTTACTTAGACTTGATGAATCCTTGCCTGTGATTATTGCCTTAGATCTTAATCAAGAATAGGAAGGAAAACTAAATGTTCTACATGAACATAAGATAGTTTTAGGGTGGACTATAGTGCACACAAAAGCCATTAGCCCTGTTGTGTGTATGCATGAATTTAACAGGCCTATTGTGTGTATGCATCAAATTCATCTTGAAGAGAATGCTAAACCATCTGGGGAAACACATAGAAGTCTTAAGCCCAACATGAAAGAGGTTGTTAGAGATGAAGTGCTTAATTTGCTAGATGTTGGCATAATATACTCCATTTCTAATAGCAATTGGGTAAGCCCAGTTCAGGTTGTATTTAATAAATCTAGAGTCGCGGTAGTTCACAATGAGGATAATGAATCAATTTCAACTAGCATGACCACCTGGTGGAGAGGCTATATTCATTACCGTAAACTAAACTCGATTATGAGGAAAGATCACTTTCCTCTTCTACTCATTGATCAGATGCTAAAAAGGTTAGTCGATCTTAAATATTATGCTTTCTTGATGGTTATTCCGGTCATAACTAAATTCCCCATAGCACCTAAGAACTAGGTGAACACTACTTTAACATGCCCTTTTGGGACCATCACCTATTCATATGCTCTTTGGATTGTGTAATGCTCTAGATACTTTCCAAAGATGTATGCTAAGTATTTTTTGTTTATGTTATGGAGAGGTTCTTAGAAGTGTTCATAAATAATTTTTTAGTATTTGGATTACCTTTCAAGGAATGCCTACACCATCTGAAGCTAGTTCTTGCCAGGTGTTAGGAGAAAATTTTAGTGCTTAATTGGGAGAAATGCCACTTTTATGGTGACAAGTGGTATTTTTTAGTGCATGTGATCTCACATAAGGGGATAGAGGTAAACAAAGCCAAGGTAGATCTAATTGTTAACCTTCCTCCTCCTAGGACGATAAAGGAAATTCACTCATTCCTTAGCCATGATGAGTTTTACTAGTGCTTCATTAAAGATTTTAGCAAAATCTACAGGCCCTTATGCAACCTACTTGTTAAAGAGGCTATATTTAAGTTTAATGACAACTATATACAAGATTTTGAGTGGCTTAAAGTATAATTAACCTCTACTTCCATTATTCGACTCCCTGATTGGAGTGTACCATTTGACATTATGTGTAATGCCTCTGATTATGCAATAGGTGCTATCTTGGGGAAGCATATAGAGAGACTTCCCCATGCGATCTACTATGCTAGTAGACCATTGAACAACTCAATTATTCCACTACAGAGAAAGAGTTGTTAGTAGTTGTGTTCAACTTAGACATATTTAAATCCTACCTCTTAAGGTCTAATGTTATCATCTATTCTAACCATGCTACACTAAAGTACCTTCTTTCCAAGAAGGATGCTAAATCTAGGCTAATTAGATGGATTCTATTGCCACAAGAGTTTGACATTGAGATTTAAGGTAAGAAAGCCTCAAGAAATTTCTAGCAGATAATTTATCTTGGCTAGTCATTCAATCTACTAAGAGTCTAGCCCTATCACTGTCATTTTTGGATGAATAGTTGATGACTATCTCCTAGTTATCTTTTGTATGCTGATGGTGTGAGGTATCTTGTCACCTATCAAATGTTAGATCATTGGTCGAAACAAGATATGCAAAGATTTCTTGTCAGGTAATTAAGAGATGCATACCAAATAGTGTGTATAAGTAAATCATTTCCTTTCGCCACGACCATGCATGTGGGGTCCACTTTAGTGCAAAGAAGATAACAACAAAAATTTTGCATTGCAGTTTCTACTGCCCTACCATATTTAGGGATTCATGCTTACTACATAGCATGTGCCAGAGGTCAGCAATTAGGGAGTCTTGGTAAAAGAGATATGATGCCCCTCTACATAGCATGTGCAAGACGTCAGCAATTAGGGAGTCTTGGTAAAAAAGATATGATGCCCCTCAATATTATTTTGATCATTAAGCTTTTAAATGTTTGGGGCATCAAATTTATGTGACTTTTTCCCAATTCCTTTGGTCACTTTTACATCATTGTGGGAGTTAATTATGTGTCCAAATGGGTGGAAGTCATAGTATGTAAGACCAATGACCACAAAGTGGGGGTCTAGTTTTTGATGGAAAATATTTTTGCACACTTTGGTACCAACAGGCAATTATTAATGATGAGGGAAATCACTTTTATAATAGAGTGTTTGAAAATTTAATGAAGAAACATGGTCGAAACTATAAAATTGCTACCCTATCATCCCTGTACTAGTGGACAAATAGAAGTAACCAATAGGGAAATTAAGCAGATCTTAGAAAAGGCAGTTAATCCTAGTAAAAAAGACTATTCACTAAGGCTTATTGATGCATTATGGGCTTACCGTACAACATTCAAAACCCCTATAGGTATGTTACCTTACCATCTTGTCTATGGAGAGATCTAAAATCTCCTAGTTGAACTTGAGCAAAAGCATATTGGGCCATTAAAAAAATCAATTTTAACTTAGATAGTGTTGACACCCACAGAAAGCTCTAACTCAATAAGTTGGATGAACTTAAGAAAGATTCATATGAGACTGTTAGGATATACCAAGATGGAACAAAAGTTCATCAAGATACGAACGTTTGATGTACGTCCTTCACACCAGGACAAAAGCTCCCCTTCTATAACTCTAGGATGCATCTCTTTCCTAAAGGCTTTGTTCTTGAGGGACTAGGCCTTATATTGTCTACACTAGTTATCCTCATGGAGTAGTTAAGATAGAAAAGGATGGGGATATTTTCAAAATGAAACCTTTGAATCCTTTTAGCCTTTCTTTTAGAACCAGTCCTAAACCTAAGTTTTGTCCCATCTAAAGTCTTGTTAATCTTAGGGTGGATTATAGTCTTACTGAGGAAATAAATAATGATGAATTAAGGTGAACCATTCCATCTGGTCTAGGTAATGCCATCCATTCTTAGAGATCATAGTTCTTTGTATCATCTGTGCATATAAGCTTATGCAAACCATTAGTATTATTGGATCTAGTCACATAATGAGAGGATTTTGTCTAATCCTTCTCTGAGAGCTTTATTTTTGTGTGCATACCAGTGAGAAATTAATGTCAAGACATTTTTTCAACAAAGTATAATCATTTCTATTTAGAAGTCTATAATTGTAATAAAATGGCTTTGTCATGTCGGTAACGTGTAGAATTTTTCATCCATCTTTATTAAGTTGTTAAAGCTAGTAGAATACTAATGGAAGAGAATTCTCTGAAAGAATCTAAGTAATATAGGCTTATCAAATTTAATGGATATATTCTCTACAAACCCTCATGAGGCCTAACTCATCCACTAAGGTTAACTTAAGGGTTTAAGGGCTTTGTTGCATATGTTAGATGTAGTTGCAAATACCTATGAAAATTGCAATTATTTATGCTTTCATGACTTTTTGCACATTTTTCTTGGGGCTCCCAAAATGTTGTAGTCAATTTTTCATAAAAAGTACTGAATTAGTAGTAGAATGTTTCATATACTATAAGGCATTATTCCAGGTTTTTTCCAAAATTCAAGACATGTGGATTTTTGAACTAAATCCAAAGATATGATATTTTACAGGTGCAAAAGCTAATCCGGGGTATGCATGTGATCTATCATAATTTTCTAGATAATAAATAGTATTTTTAATCTTTTGTAGGTGTTAATAGAATGATCCAATGGTCCAAATCGCTTTAGATGATAACTGATGATTGACATCAACCTATAGATACCGAGACCCATTTTCCATCATTTCAAAGTTCATATAAGGGTTAGGATCATTCCAGAGCAATCATATAGATTCTAGAAACAATTGGTAGAATTCAAGGTGACTAAAGGTGACCATGCAAAATCCCTGCAAAAGGTAGTCAAAGTCCACCACATTTGCATGAGATTTCAAGACATGCAAGCCATTGGAAAGCCACCTAAGCCATGTGAACCATGAACTAATGGCTAGGAGAAGTCAAGCTACACAAGCCATGAAGCTAAGATGGAAGCCATTGAAGCCACCAAGTCAGAAGCCATAATAGGAAGCCATGCAAGCCATGTCCACTTTGGTCCACACGTTTTGAGAAGCAAAACATGATTTTTACAAATTATAAAAGATACTTTTTAAAGAGATAAATAGCAAGAGAAATGGGATGATTATCAACATGGAGATAGGCATGCTATGTGGACCAATCAAGAGAGAGAATATCTATCTCTAGCTTTCCCTTTTTTTGTCATCCTCTTTCCCTTTCTCTATCACCTTCCATCATGAAATAATTAGAAGAAGATCATGTGTAAATTTTTTTAATGATATCCCCTTCTAATCCCCACCTTCCTAGTTTTCCACTTTCCCCTATTCTAGTTTTCACTTCCTAATCCCCACATTCTAATCTTCCATCCCTATCCTTATCTTATCTCCATCTTTCCTAATCCTTATCCCCTCTTTTCTCTCCTCATTGGGCTAGAAATTAGCAAGAGATTCTCTCTCTATATATTTTAAAATCATAGAGGATAAGAGGAAGTCTTTTTTTTTTTTGTATGCATTTTTCTTTGAGAGGATTTCTCTTCTATGCACATTACTTTGGAGGGAGGAGTTCCATGCATCTTTGCTTTGTGCAAAGCCCTTCTTCCCTTTTGTTCACATGCACTCTTTTGGAACACTCTTTCATGGTGTTTTGCTTCTTCTTTATGCCTTAGTTCTCCTTCATCCAAAAGGCCATTAGTCTACGTGACGACCTGGGTTTTTCAATGCCATTTTTAGTAAAAACACAGCAAGATCGATCTCTAGTATTAAAACAATTTATGTAGAAGAATGCAGGAAAATTTTCTTCTTTTTCAAAAACATTGTATAAAGAGCCCGAGTGTCAAAATGAATGCTCAATGAATAGTGCCATGGCAATTTATAAACCAAATCAAAACAAGTAATTACTCCCAGGATTGTTAGTCACAGCCACAGCCACAACCACAACAAATACTTACAATCAAGATTATAGTAGTTTCTCAAGGAAATCACTAATTAAATCGTACCTTTGTGTACTTGACTTTGGTTCTAACGCCTCCTGCTATTTCTTCTATTTGTCTTTTGTTTGATATGAAAAGTAATGGATTGGGTTGAGTATTTATCATACTCAGTAGGTAACGTAATACTACGCTTTTTTAAAACATAGCAATGCATCATACAGAGTTCAAAGTGGTTGCATGAAAGGCATGCTAAATTTGTAATAGGTGCGCAAATGTATGCATAAAGTGTAAGTAATGCCATCTATTGAAATTCTTTATCAATCACGCGTTAGTATGCAATACCAACAGTATGTCTGAGTTTAGAAAGTCAAAATCAATAGATTCACTATATCCCAGTTATGAGATCTACATCATATGTCAAAACCATGCGTAGTACATAATGATCATAAAATACTTAAAGTAGTCTTCATATGAGGTAAATGATAGCATCACGAAGTAACATGCACTGGTATCAAGTCATCTAGTCACAAGTACTCGTTTATGACCATTTTAAATGCTATATGCATATCCATACTACTAAAATCATAGGGTCACCATGCTTGTGACCAAAACCACTCTGGATCCCATGTCTCCAGTCTCTAGAGACTAGTCCACCATAGCCTCCACGGCGACTATGGATTAGTCCTCAAAAGGGTGCCGTGAACACCTCCAGTGGTCGTCCCTATTGACCACAGCAGTCAGGGAAGGGACAATGTTGTTTTTGGCAGCGATACCATCCACCTTTTTGGTGGTAGAGGCCGGGAGGCCAAACTCGTACCACTCAGCATAGTGCCCACTGGGCTTAATAGCCCAAAACCATACATAGTCCAAACCTCAAATCAACATAAACCATGCAATTTATGACTTTGTTTTCAAAGTATGCAAGCATTGCATAAAATGCCATGAATCCGTAACATGTATAAAAACAGTATTTGTCAACAGCATTCTTCATTTAATGCAAGATTTTTCAAATACATAAATCATGAAAGCAGGTCCCGCATACTTGTATAAGAACAGCATAATTTAAAACACATGCTCAATATAGTATTAAAAACAAGTAACTTAAAGAAAGTTTGGTATGTATTTTGAAAACAGAGTAGGATCAGACTACCTACCTCGTGCGTTGTTACGTCGCTTGTGCCTGTCTTCACATCTAGTCCGAGAATATCTTGGTAAGGTCTTGAGTGATGTTCAAATATAAGATCTAGGCGTTTTTCTATGCTATTTTATTGTATAGGCTCCAAATTTGGATTTTAAAAGGTCGAGCCTTAACGAAGGACCCAAATGTAGCGCCTAGGGTCTTGTACGCCATAGTTATAGAATGTTCACTCTACAGTTTCTAGTATACGCGTGAGCCCTGGTCGCACCGCAACCAGGTTGGTTCATGTGCGCAAATCTAAATGGTGTGCCAGGGTGTGCACTTAGGACAGCATTGCGCTAATGCATCTTAGGCATAGCTATGGCGTGCTTTGGCTCCTAGGACATCCCATGAGTCCTAGTCGAGCCAAGAAAATTGTTCGCACGTAACACGTGCGCGAGCATAGCCCCCAGGGAGCTTGGCACAGGTGTGCGTCAAGCCAGGTGCCCTGGACTGCGCCATGTAGCCTGGGATGTTCGTGCACCCCTGGGAGGCACTCTCTCTCTCTCTTGACGGGTTTTCACCCATTTGGTTTTCCTCCCCGAGGACCGGTGATTTTCGGTCGAAAAATTCCCAGATCCGACGAGGATCTAGGCTGGTAATGAGGCGGAAAGGAGGGTCAGTTGGGGCAGCTTAGAATGGCACCTTGGTCATCTAAACCCTAGGGTTTTGTAAGGAACCCATCTTCCCTAATGGGTTCTCTGGTCGGGAGATGCCAGATTCGGCAGGATTGTGAGGGACAATGGAGGGGAAAGAGAGGAGGAATAGGGTGGGGACGAGGAGGTACCTGGACATCCACCATGAAGCCGTCGTAAACCTGGAATCATTTTCTCCAAACTCTCTTTGCCGAAGATTTGAACTTGGAAATACCTGGAGGAGAAGGGGGCTTGGGGGGTATTTATAGGAGAAGGAAGGCGGTGCCGCCCTTTCCCCTGGCACTGCCTTGCAAAGGTGGTGCTGGTGTTTCCAGAAAGTTCAGGAGAGGGGGTTTATGGAGAAATCGGGAGGAGGAAGAAGATGGGGTGCCGTTATCAAAACAGCCCCCTGCGGTTGTGGCTTTTTCGTTTTTTGGTGCATTTTACCAAAATGCCCTCAATCTTCTAACGCCTATAACTTCTTCATACGAGCTCCGTTTTCGGCATTCTTTGAGGCGTTGGATTCCATTTGGAGAGTAGAATCTAGTGGCACTGAGTTTCATCACAAAGTCCTCAGATTCCTATGTGAATTAGGAGCAAACATCCCACCACCTAATAAGACCATTAAACATGTAAGAAACATATATTCATTCCAAAGTAAACCAAGTTACAATATCGTTGGCAATGAGCCAATATCATGGTTGGTTTTTATGCAAAATTTCTCCAAAATGTTGGGTCATTACAGTCTCTTAGTGACAGCAAGAGAAAGTAGCCTTTGAATCATCTTTCTTAGTATCCAATCAAGGTTAGTATTCCTTGTTTTTCCTTAGTTATTATACTTAAATTTCTCCTTGTTCTTTTCTAATTATCATTCATCATGTTGCATCTTTTTCACCCTTTAGAATTCATTCCCATCTTCCCTTTATTCTTCCTTGGTTTCTCTTTTGGTTCACAAGCATGCTTATCCCTTAGTTCACATGCATGCCATCTATTGGTCATTGGATAGCATTAAATTAAGTCAAGATCTATTACTTTCATGCTATTGTATGTTTTGCACCATTCTTGTAAAGTTTTACATGCAATAAAACAAGTTTATGTTTCAGGCACGTTAATCTTGCATCCTTCAATTCATTGATGATGTTATTTGAATCTTTAATTAAATTTTCTTCATCGATCATGTTAGTTGAATGTTCAAATTTCATTAATATTAATTTCTTAAGTTTAGTTGAATGTTTATATTAGTTTTTATTTATTGATTATGTTTAGTACACATTTAGAGTAAATCTTAGTTTTTAGAAAGTTCCTAATGTTAATTTTAGAAGTTTTATCTTTTTGTAATTTTTAAGTACTAATTTTAGAAAGTTCATTCATCTTTAGGAAGTTTCTTTAAGATTAGTTGCATGTTAGAAATTTATTTTTAGGAAGTTTCTATTTAGAGAAAGTTTGTAATTTCTAGTTTTAGAAAGTTCATTCATCATTAGGTTTCTAAGTTATTCATGTTTCTAGTTTTGCATTAGTTTTCTTTCTTGAAGGCATGTTTGTTTCTAATCTTATTTTTAGAAAGTCTTTACTTTTAGAAAGTTTCCTTAGTTTAAGTTTCTAATTCTATGCATGTTTCTCATTCCATGTTCTTTTAATTCTTAAAATAAATTAAAATACAACCTTCCTTTTACTAGGATATTGATATATAAAGATTCCAATTGAATACAAATTTGTGAGATTCCTCATGGGATCAACCTCACTTGCATGAATTCATACTACTTTGATTCGTGTGCTTGCGAGTACTTGTTAGAATACATCTTTGTCCCTTTAGAAAGGATGCCATTACTATGAAAGTAAAAATAATACTCACTCATTTCTATCCATTCATATCTTTGTCATGATTATATACCTCCTAGAATTAATAGGTCTTATACTAGGACAAAACATAGGATTAGGATAGGGTTTAAAAAGTAAGATATATATAAGCCTTCAAAAATAACCAAAAGTCTTCTACTAAGAGATTGAAAATTCTTCTTTATTTAACTTAAGTGAACATTCTTTCTCTATTTTTTTTCTCTTGTTTTTTCTTCTATTTTCCTTTTTAGAACTTTTGAATCTCCTTAGGAACTTTTTATTTTCTTAATATTCACTTTGTTTAGTTGTATTGTAATTTACAGGTATTTCTTCAATCATTTATACTCATTTTTGAAGAAAATAGGAAATGACTACTTTATATTTGGTTAATACAGGTAATGGTAACTAGCTTCATAGAAGACATTACTTTAATAAAAGGCTCAAAATAGCTAACTAGTGATAAAAATTTCATTGCAAAGCTTTATGTCTATAAGTTAATAACAAACATAGCCTAAATCATTTCATAGGTTTCATATAACCTATCAGATTCAAACAAACCTCTAGAAAATTAAGGGTAATATGCAAATATATGAATCTAGGTAATTGACCAAATCAAAGAATATAAGGGTTCAACTATGAATTATGCACACTGAAGAAAATTTAGATATAAGAATAGATGACTCTAAGACTCACATTGGTTATCAATCTCTATTTATTTTCTTCAAGATCTCTAAAGTCACAACTAAATATCAATCTAGACTACATACATGCAGCTGTGCAAAAAAGTGATATGAGATTGGCTTCCATGAAATAATTTAGAAATAGAGTAAAATAATAAGCTAATAATGTACAATTCTATTAATGATTCAAATATGGAAAGAAGGATTAGACTATAGAAAATCCAATTCTCATCGTTATGTAAGAACTAACTTAAAATCTCAAAAAGATATTATGAATATCCAAAAAAAAATGAAAAGAGTTTTCAATTTCTTATCAAAGAAAATAAAGGAAAAAAACTATAAAAAGAAATACTAAAATTTGGTTTCTATACCCCAAACACAAACCAAACATTGTCCTTAATGTTTAAAAAAAATATAGGGTAATGATGCATTGGTGAAATATGTAAATGGGTGATATAGAAAAAGCAAATTCATAAAAAATGATGTTACAAAAGTATTACAAAAGGGACAAAGTCCACTAAATCCTAGTAAACATAATTCATCTCGAGGTCCTATACAAAATTAGCCAAACTGGCCTTTAAAAAGGAAGGGTGAGTATATTTATCTTACACTTTTGAAATTTTCATTTTAACACAGTGCAAGCTATCAAACATATCTCCAAGATGCTTCTCATAAGTATAGATAATCTTGGGGCTTGACATGGACTTTGTGGAAATAGAGTAAGGATGTGATGCGACTTATAGTGTGGGAGGTTTTCCTCATCAACAAATTTATCTTGTTTCTTAAGAGGTTTTACTACTATTTTAGCCTTTTTAGGATCATTTTTCTCAATTATTTTACCACTTTGAAGAATGTTAACTACCTTTGTTTGTTCCATGTTTGTAGTTGAAGAACTAATTGCACCTATCACATGTACACCATTAGGGTTTGTATGTGGTTGGGCAGTAAATTACCCTTTTTCAAGGATCTATACCACTCAAAGACATCATGTCCTTTAATTCATTCATGGAATTTGTGTTCTTTTTTAATCATTTAATTTGGCTTCCAATTGTACATTTTTCATCTCCTAGTCCCACATGTATTGATGAATGTGATCCTCCACTTGCCTCTTAGGTTTGGACATATAGGATCCAAAAGCAGGTGGTCCTTATGGTAGTTGGTATTGAACATGATGTGGGACCACTACTAAACCTGAGGCTTTTAATGACAAAAAAAGAAGATGCACTTTAGTCAATTGTCTTAGGAAAAATAATCTAAGATGCTTTGCAAAAGACATCTTTAAACATAATACTTAAGAAGTTGATTATTCTCAAACTATCTTCTTAAGTTTAGTAGTAAGTAGTTCTTTTTCTTTTTTCTTTTATGGGAAGAGGTTAAGAAGTTAGTTAGAAAAACTGATTTTAAAACTTTTACTCTTAAAGTCAATTTTTTCTAATTGACTTCATAAGTAAAAGTTTTAAAGTCAAATTTTGCTAACTAACTTTAATATTTGGACTTTTATTATAGGTTTTCCCTAACTGCCTTTAAATGCTCTCCTACATGCACAACCTGGAGCTCATTTAGGTACATTTTCACTTTGGCTAGCTTCAACTAAATTCACCACTGTCGAATTGAAATTACATATATATATATATATATATATTCTTTCATATATCGATTTAAGTGCTAGTAAGTAGCTTTTTTGTTGTCTCATGCATGTTTTTATATATTTTGCATGATTATGGTTAGAAAATTTATTCTTTAAAAGTTAATATTCCTTATCAATGGTTCTTTCATGTTTTGCATTGATCTTTATTATTAATTGGAAAATTTCAACATGTTCATGCATGCAATTTAATTTTTTTCAAATATTTTATAATTCATGTATACTAATTTTTTGGTAAAATGCCTAATCATGTTTATTAATCTTTTCATGTTTGCGAAGTCTTCACACACATCTAAGATTTAATTTATTGAAAAATAGACAAATATGCTTGGATGACCATGACAAGAACATCAAAAGAATATGAATGGGAACAAAAAAGTTCATTGAGTTCAAACTTAGGGTAGGGGTGATCATAATCATATGCTTTGTCCATGCTTGAAATGTGAAAACATGAAAAAGGGAATCACAAGGGATTTGAGAGAATATTTGTTCTTCAATGGAGTATATGAAAGCCATATTTCATATATTTGGCATGGAGAAGATCTTCCACATGGGGTGGGAAGATGTGAAAACACTATAGGAAGTATTGTAGATACTATAGATGCACTAATGTTACGAGATGCATACAATGACTTCCATAATGACCTTGAACTATTCCATATTAGAATGGAGGAAGCTAATGAGCTATTATACCATGGGTGCAAAGGTTATACCAAGTTGCTTGTAGTGGTAGAAATTTATAGTGTGAAATTAAGAATTGGTTTTTCAAATCAAGGTTCTACAGAAGTCCTAAAAGTGATGGGTAAAATGCTACTAAAAGGGAACCCTAGTTGCAGTATAGTTGAAGTATGAGAAGACACATGCAAGTCCGAATAATTGCATCTTGTATAGGAAGGAGCACAAGTATATAACTTGATGCTTAACTTGTGGATAGTCAAGATGGAAGTTAAAGAAGAATTTAACTAAGTAGGTGGAGAACATTCTTGGAAAGGTCCTATGGTATTCTCCCCCTATTCCAAAGTTTAAAAGAATATGTCGCATTACAAAATATAGTGAACAAACTGGTATGGCATGACAAGGAGAGAGTAGTTGATAGCTATTCATGCCATCCAGGAAATAGCCTATCATGAAAGCTTGTAGACATCTTGTGGCCTAATTTTGGTCAAGAACCTAGAAACTAACTACATATAATATCTGCAAATTGTATTAATCCTCATAGTTCTATAAGGAGTAAGTATAGTTATTGGCTTGTTATAATAGTTTGTTATAGCCTCTCAACATTTTTAGATATCAAGACAATGTCCATGATGTTAACTATGTTCACTACAAAAATTGGTGCTTCTAAAACCGGCATAAAGAAGTTGATTTATTGACAATTAACTTTGTAAATAATTTGAAGTCGTTTATAAATATTCAACTTTAAAAACCACAATTAAGAAGTTGACTAGTAGCATGATGACTTCTTTAATCAAGTGCGAAGAAAATTTTTCATAGTAAAGCATTTTTAAAGCCCTTTTCTAAAAAATGACTTCAAAAGTCCATACTTTTGAAGTTGTCTTAAGAAAACAACTTTAAAACCATGGACTTTTGATGTCATTTTTCAAAAAATGATTTTAAAAGTATGGACTTTTAAAGTCGTTTTATAGAAACAACTTCTAAAGTCACCAGTTTTAAAGTTGTTTACTAAAAATGACTTCAAAATCCACTAATTTACCTTAATGGATTCACCTTGTTTTTACAGGAAAATATTTTATAAGTCATTTCCAAAAAATTTGACTTCAAAAACCCTCTTTGTAAATTCATTTTTCTTGGATGACTTTAAAAGTGTGCACTATTAAAATCCTTTTTGAAAATTGACTTTAAAAGCAGTACTCTTTTATAAGATTTTTGACATTGTCTTTCAATTTTCTAGTTCCAATGTCTTATGGCTATCTTCAATGAAATCAACTGTGAATTGTAATTGCATGTAGATATATTCCCAGTGGATATCAATTTGAGTGTTGGTTAGTATGTCCTTGTTTGTCTCATATATATGCATGTTTGATATATTTTGCATGCATGGTTATGGTTAGAAACTTCCCTTTTTAAAGTTAAATTTCATTTTGAATGTATTTGTCATGTTTTGCATCTTTCTTCATTATTAATTGAAAATTTTCACATGTGTGCATGCATGTAATTTAGTTTTTTCTAACACATAATTCTTGAATACCTATTGTTTGGTAAAATGCCTAACCAAGCTTTGCATGTGTAAGAGGTCTTGACACACAGACTAGCTTCAATTGATTCAAAAAATGGACAAATGTGCTTGGATGACTATGAAAAGAAAATCAAATGAATATGAGGAGAGAACATAAAAGTTTATAGACTTTGCACTTAGGGTTGGCAGTGATCGTAATCACATGCATTATACATGTTCAAAATGTGAAAACATGAAAAAGTAATTGTAGGACTGTTGAGAGAACACTTGTACTTCAATGGAATCGATAAAAGCTATCACCCATGGATTTGGCATGGAGAAGAACTACTGCATGGGTGGCCCTCAACAATGGAGGAAAGATTTGAAGAAATTGTAGGATGTGTTATAGATAATACAACTGCATCAATGTTTTGAGATACATACGATGACTTCTAGGATGATCCTGAACTATTTCAGATTGCATTAGAGGAAGTCAATGAGCTGTTGTATTTTGAGTGTAAAGATTACACCAAGTTTTCTACATTAGAAGAACTTTACAATGGGAAATTGAGATTTGATTTTTCAAATAAAGGTGTTGTAGAAGTCTTGAAAGTAGTGGGTAAAATGCTACTGAAGGATAGTAAATTGGTGAAGTCCACATGGGAGACCAGAAAACCTAGTTGCACTAAGGTTGAAGTCTGAGAAGATACATGCATGCCCCAGCGATTACATCGTGTATAGGAAGGAATAAAAGGAATAAAAGGATAAAACTACATTCCCAACTTGTGGGGAGTCAAGATGGATGCTAAAGAAGAATTCAACTAAGATAGTGATAGACATTTTTACAAAAGTCCTATGGTATTGTCCCCTATTCCAAGGTTCAAAAGAATGTTTTCTATTGCATAAACAACAAAGCATTTAGTATGGCATTCCATGGAGAGAGTAGATGATAATGTTTCACACCATCCAATTGATAGCTCGTCATAAAAGCTCGTACACTTCATGTGGCCTAACTTTGGACAAGAACCTAGAAACCTATGACTTGTATAATCTGCAAATGGGATTAATCCTTATAGTTCTATGAGTAGGAGGCATAGTTGTTGGCCTATTATATTGGTTTCTTACAACCTCCCACCATTTCTATGCATGAAGGGGAAGTTCATGATGTGAATTATGTTGCTATCTGGTCCAAAACAGTGAGGAAATGACTCTAGCATGTATTTGGCTCCCTTGATTGATGATCTTGAGACATTATTGGGTGTATGTATTGAAGCTTATGACACATTCAAGAGAGAGTCATTCACCCTAGAGGCTATAGTATTATGGATAATAAGCTACTTCCTTGCGTACAATAATTTGTCTAGATACACTATGAAGGGATACAATGCTTGTCTTCTCTGTAGTGACTAAACACATGCCGAACGACTTAAACATGGTAGTAACATAGAATTCCTTGGCCATAGAAGATGGTTGTTGAAGACCATCCATATCATTTTAAGAAAGGAGAAATTAACAATAGTGTAGAGACAAGCACACCTAAAAGATGTTGACAGGATGATAAGTAACTGAATAGTTTGAAAACCTTAAGGTCATGTGGGGAAGGAAGATCAAATCAAGTAAATGTGACTCTAGAAGTTGTTAGAAGAAGAAGTCAGTATTCTTTCATCTTGTGTACTAGAAATCATTGCATTTGTACCATGTGCTTGATGTCATGCAAATTTAGAAGAATGTGTGCAAAAGCTTGACCGGTTCCTTGCTTAACATTACAAGAAAAATAAAGGATAGAATTGCAGCTCAAATGGATCTTATGAAGATGTGTTTAAAGAGAAGGATCCATCCATAGAATAGGGACAGTCGAGGAATAGACCTGCTTAAAGAAAATTATATGCTTGATAGATAGGATGAAAGAATAGCATGTAAAACCATGTCAGAGCTCAAACACCTAGGTAGGTACTCTTCAAACTTTATAAATAGTGCCTCCATGGAAGAGCTGAAAGTGTTAGGGATGAAGTCCCATGGTTGCTGTGCATTGATGTAACAACTCTTGCCTGTAGCAATATGTTTGGTGTTGTTAGATAAAGTTAGAGCATCTATTACAAAATTTTGCTACTTTAATTCTTTATGTATGAAGGTGATGCATATTTCAAAATTACAAGGAATTCAAGAACATCTAGTGATAACATTGTGTGAGTTTGAGACAATCTTTTCGCCATCCTTCTTCGATATCATGATACAGTTAATAGTGCACCTCATTGATGAGGCCGTACTCTATTGGTTGGTTTACTTGTGATGGATGTAGCTGTTTGAGAGGTACATGAAAATTTTAGAAGGGTATATATGAAACCACAACCAGTCAGAGGGGTGTATAACTAAATGTTATATTATAGAGGAAGTAGTAGAGTTTTGGACAAAGTACTTAGCATGAGTGGGTGCAGTTGGAATCCCAAGAAAGAAACAATTAGTTGGATTTCATATTTCCAAGGTTGGTAAACCTCTATCGAATAGTCGTGTATCAGCCATAGACTATAAAGAACGGGACTATCGCACTTTTGATACTTGGCTCCATCAAAGGGTAAAATAAATGAATTCACACTTCTACTTGCAACAACCATATCCTAACATAGAATTCCTTGGGCATAGAAGATGGTTGTGCAATCCCATCTATATCATTTTAGGAAAGGAGAAATTAACAATAGTGTAGAGACAAGCACACCCCAAAGATGTTAACAAGATGACAAGTATTTGAATAGTTTGAAAACCTTAATGTCATGTGGGGAAAGAAGATCAAATCAAGTAAATGTGACTCTAGAAGTTGTTAGAAGAAGAAGTTAATATTCTTTCATCTTGCGGACTAGAAATCACTGCATTTGTACAATGTGCTTGATGTCATGCAAATTTAGAAGAATGTACGCAAAAGCTTGACCGGTTCCTTGCTTGACATAGCAAGAAATCAAAGGACGGACTTGCAGCTCAAATGGATCTAGTGAAGATGTGTTTAAAGAGAAGGTTGCGTCCATAGAATGGGGGCAGTCGAGGAATATACCTGCTTAAAAAAAATGATATGCTTGACAGATAGGATAGAAGAATAGCATGTAAAATCATGTTTGAGCTCAAACACCTAGGCAGCTACTCTTGAAACTTTATAAATAGTGTCTCCACAGAAGAGCTAAAAGTGTTAGGGATGAAGTCCCATGGTTGCTATGCATTGATGCAACAACTCTTGCCTGTAGCAATATGTTTGGTGTTGTTAGATAAAGTTAGACAATCTATTACAAATTTTTACTGCTTCAATTCTTTATGTATGAAGGTGATGGATATTTCAAAATTACAAGGAATTCAAGAACATTTAGCGACAGCTTTGTCTGAGTTTGAGACAATCTTTTTTCCATCCTTCTTTGATATCATGGTACAATTAATAGTGCACCTCGTTGATGAGGTCATACTCTATGGATTGGTTTACTTGCGATGGATGTAGCTGTTTCAGAGGTAGGTGAAAATTTTAGAAGGGTATATATGAAACCACAACCAATCAGAGGGGTGTATAAATAAATGTTATATTACAGAGGAAGCAATAGAGTTTTGTACAAAGTACTTAGCATGAGTGGGTGCAGTTGGAATCCCAAGAAAGAAACAATTAGTTGGATTTCATATTTCCAAGGTTGGTAAACCTCTATCGAGTAGTCGTGTATCAGCCATAGACTATAAAGAACGGGACTAGGCACACCTTTATGTATTGTGAAATGTTGATGAAGTCTAGCCATACATTGAGTAAGTTGATCATGCACTTTGTAGAAATTAATTACTAATTATTATATTTTCTTTAATCTCTCAATTAATTTGGGGTGTGTGTAGTGAGCACATGAACGTCCTTAAAGAAAAGAATTCAAGTTAACGTAAAGAAACAGAAGTGTTTACAATTTGAGCACTATCGCACTTTTGATAATTGGCTCCATCAAGAGGTAAAATAAATGAATTCACACTTCTACTTGCAACAAACATATCCTAATTAATATGGACAAGTTCAAGATCAACAAGAAGTTTCATGCAATAGTATATCGAGAACCTTTGGCTGGATGGCGATGGGACCACTCCTAGTAGTAAAAATATGCGGGATATACCATCACTAGTTATCGCTTTTACATGTAAGACCATGGTAACTCAAGAGACAATAGAATAGCAGGTCCAACTTTGTTGTCAATGCTATATTCTTTTCCAATTCAAAGGATAATAGACCAATAGTGGCGAATGACACTTATTATAGTGTTATAAGAGAGATATGAGTCTTCGATTATACATGTAGAAATGTAGTTGTTTTTAAGTGAGATTGGGTGGAACACAACAAAGATAGCATCAAAATTGATGCCGTTGGATTGACATTGGCTAACTTTAAAAAGATAGGCTACAAAAATGATGAGTTTATTTTGGCATCTCAAGAAAAACAAGTATTTTACGTGCAATACGAATGTGATAAGAGATGGTCAACTATCATATCATAGTTTTTGGGGGATTTTTATGACTAAGATGGCCTAGGAAATATTGCAATAGATTACCCTTGTATTACCAAAACGATTTCATCATTTGAAGTACTTGGTGAGAATGGGGATTTTGAGTATGATAAAGGTTAAGGAGGGTGATTGGGTTGAAAATAATATATGAGGGGGCTATATAGATTGTATTAGTGAGATAAAATAATTTTAAATTAGCACTTTTAACATGTTTCTATTGGTGATTGACGAGTTATTTGAAGAATAACTTCTTTTGTATATGCTTCTATATTTTTTATGTACAGGATGTGGCGACCCGGGCTTTTGTAATGCATCTTGTAATACCATTTTCAAAGCCAGGGCACCCTTAGTAGTAATTTTTTTTTCACAAAACAAAGAAGCAGAAATTCTTTCCTTTAGAACTTGTTTTGTAAAACCCAAGTCATCACTTCATACATAACATAAGTAGATTTTTGGACAAGAAAAAATTCTATTAAAGGAATATACTTTTATTAAATTCCAGAATCCATCCAGTGGTTCACAGTACAGGCCGGATATCAATACAATACTTGTCCAAATTACATAATTCAAATTTCAAAGCTCACAATACAATAAAAACTCTCAATACAATACAATACAATGCTCTCAAATAAAAATACATGTCTTCAAGGGATATACCCTAATTGATTATTCTTCCAAGTCTTCTTAAGTCTTGACCTCCTAATTCTCCTTCTTTGTATCTAAGATATTGTAAACATTCAAACATTTACAATATCTTAGCAAGCTATGCTTGTTAGGGGATTCAAGAAGCATACTAATTTGACAGTATAATCCCAACACTTCTTAATCCCATTATTCATAATCATGGATCAATCTCCTTACTTTGTCATATACGTACATCCTTACACATACATGTTGTATATGTCGTATAGATATATATATATATATATATATGAGGTCAAAATTGTGAAAAATAGTTAATATCTCAAACATCAATAGTCACACTCAAACAGACTGAGTTGATCAATCATCTAGACTCTATTAGAAATACTCCCTCATTTGGGCAGTATCGGCATCTCATTTTGCCATGCATCATAATGCAAAATAATCAAAGGACTACTATGCTATAGTCTAATCCATACTAGGGCCCTCGGATAACTGCTTCCATACTCCACGGATACCAAATGTGGAAAATCATCTATCATGTCTATATGGGGAGACAAACCGTCACAATGGTGGCCTTCTCATAATTGCCCCACTTGACCTTTTGCCTCTCTTTGGGCACGGTATCATCATATATATTATATTTCAGAGAGCGGGTGCCCAAACCTTCGTAACCCTCCTAGCATAGCATTCCCAGGCATACGCCTGTTTAAAACAAAAACCACGAGCCTCCATGCTTGTCTTTAAAGTATTCTTTTACTTATCAGATGTCTTGTTTGTTTATATCATTATCCTCATATTTTGGTATTCTTATACAGAGGATAGCATTTCACTTCAAACTTAGGGATCATCATTTACAATGAATGATACCCATGTTCATATAAGTTTAGGGATCACCATTCTATATGAATGATTCCCATGTATTGATTTTTATACCTATCAGACAATTTGTCTATTTATCTAGGGCTGGAATACCTTCTAGTTCCCTATTCACTTAGGGTTTTCCTCAATTCTAACTTAACCATTTCATATGTGTTTTGGTTTAATCATAAGGGTTTTCAATGGGTTTAATACAAGTATTTACATTATACTTGTCAACATTTCCAGATAGAAGATCATGTATACAACATGTATTTCTCATGTAAATGCATTCATAAAATCCTCCTACCTTCAAGTAGTGATCCATCTCTTCAGATCTTCCATGATCCTTACTGATGTATGTAATCTATAAATCCATACATACTACCAATATATATATATATATATAATTTGAATAATCCTATATTTTTTATCCTATTTATATTCTTTATCTAATCTTATCCTTTGATGTAAAGGATCTAGAAATTATGTCCTATCATGATCTATCTAATGGTTAGAATGATCTTCTAATCTTTCAGACCTAAGTATTTTTCATTCAGAGTCTGTGTATTCCTTTCTTTGATCTTGACCTTTCATAGATCCTTTAATCAACAATTTATACTTGTTGATAAAGATCAAGGGCTTAGATCTTCTATCATCCAGTTCTTCTTTGATCTAAGTTCAGTTGTTTGATCATCCTTAAGGCGGATGATCTTGGTTCTCTTCCTTGAATCATATTTGATCAAGGGTTCAGATCTTCTATTTGATCTAAGATCTTCTATTATATTTGATCTAAATTGTAAGCAATATATATATATATCATCATCATCAAGAAGTATTTATTTCTTTTTATTGCTTTTGATCATTCAAGATCCCATGGATCTTGTTTGATCATCCTTATCTTACTTACAATTTTTATTAGGGTTAGATAATTTACTAATCTTTTATGCTCTTATTATTATTATTCAACTAGTTAATGTTTTACTTGTTGAAGATAACTTATTTCATCCTAAGTCTAGACTCATCTTTTGCTTTTTTATTACTAACTCTCCAATCGGTTTTCATTCTGTAGATGAAATGGGTTTTGTCACTATAGATGATGGGGTTAAGAAGTCACATAGATTGTCATGATTCTAAAAAATAATTGTACAGACAACTACTTATCTCTCTACCCACACTATTGGAGAAAAGAGGAAACTTATGCTCTATGGCGCTCATCCAAAATTAAGGTTTCATGGAGAGAAATGGTTCCATCAAGTTGGCTGAGAAAGTTACATCTTGAAGCTTTACCATCTCTCTCCCCATTATAGAGTGGTGTGAGTTGAATTCTAAGAGGTTAGATCTTGATGAAATAGTTCTATCTTAGCTCTTTGATCATGATCTTGTGTTAATAAGATCTAATCATATGTAAATAAAAGGATGATAAATGAAGAAATATTAAAAAAACACTTAGATTTCTGTGTTCATATGTTTCTTTATATATACATTAGAATACATTAATCAATGATAAAGGTTATGAAAAAATGGCTGATGTCATTGTAATTAAGAAATTTTAAATTAAAATGTAGAACAATTAGTATACTACTTAATTTGAATGAAATCCAATTAGTCCATCTTCTGTGTTTTCATATTGAGAATTCCTTTTAGATGAAGAGATGTCAAAGGGGCTTATTACTTCATAAACAAATCATCCTGACAAGTATTCAATTTTTTACAAAAAATACCCAATTAGTATTATATGTGTTATAAACTATAGAGTTATTTTTAGGGTTGTTTTTGGAATTTCATAACACATGCATTTCTACCCTAATAATTCAAAATTGTCATATTTTGCAAGTTCAGAAGCTAATCCAAAGTATGTGAATAATCATAGGATTTTTTTCTTTTGTAGGTACCAAAATAAAAATCCAACAGCCGAGATTGATCGAGACAAGAATTGAAGATTAAGATCAAAATATTAAGTCAAGGCTTAAATTTCAACATTTTAAAGTAGATCAAGGTCAAAGATTACATCAAGGCAAGATGATGAATTAATGGAAGCAATTGGAAGATATAAAGGTGACGAAAATGGGTCCGTGAAGCAAGTCATGCATTTCCACCACCTTTGCATGGGAGCCATTCAAGCCACCTTAGCCATATAAACCATGAGAGAAGGTGACAAGCTAAGGAATTCAAGGGATTAAAGCCAAAGTAGTGAGCCATGAGGCCAAGACAAATGAGCCCTCGAAGTAATTCTTTGTAGGGACATTACTTTTCATCATTTTTAGGGCTCCAAAATCATGCACACAATCCAAAAACCACGCACATGGTTCCAAAACCCATTCCTTTTTTATTCTTGGTTAATTTACTTGTTTGGCCTTATTTTATAAGTTTTTAATTTGTTTTTTACATTTTTTTAGGTTTGTAAAGTTTTATGGTTGCATTTTAGAAAGTTTCTTTTTTAGTAAGTTTAAGGTTAGGTAAGTTTCTAATTTAGTAGTTTTATTAAGTTTCATTGCTTAATTGAATCTTTCTAAATTGATATAGTTTCCTTAAGTTAACAACATGTTAGTTAGGTAAGTTTCCATTCTAGTTGTATAGTTTTAATTTAGGCAAGTTTCTTTTACTTTTAGCTTCTAATTTTGTGCATGCTTCTAATTCAATGTTACTTTAGATTCCTAGCTTAATCACAGCTCTCCTTCTTTGGGTGAAGTTAGTCAATTTGAATAAAATCCAATCCATTACAAATATGTGAGATTCCTTTCGAGATTAGCCTTGCTTGTGTGAATTTACTACATTAATTTGTGTGCTTGTGAGTTATTTAAAACAACCCATCTAGTTTTTTATAGCGTTATAGGGGAATTACAATGGATTTATGGTTGGATTTTTATTTGGATTGTTTATCTTTCATCATAGTTTTAGGTTTCATTACATTACATTTTTTGCATTGCATTTGCATATTTTGCTAATTCCTCATAAAGTGATCCATCTTACTTGTTTTATGTGAGGGAAACATGGCAAAAGGAGTGGTGACAATCCTGTGGGACAAAGCTTCATAAAATTTGATTGCTTTCTTAGATTAGGTTTTTCTTTTTTAGTGTACTTTTAGTGAGGCCCATTATAACATACAATTTCAATTTCAATTTTAAATGGGTTTTATTAAAACAAGGCATGTGTGTGGTATAGAGGCTCACACTTGATCTTCATATAAAACCCCATTGTGAGTATCCCTCGCTTTCTTTTTATTTTTCTAGTTTAGGTTTCATTTAGTTCAATTTGCATTCAGTGGGTGGAATAATTCATATAGCTTATGATCATTCAACTTATTTGTTGCATCTTTAATTAGAGTTGTTACATTAGAGAGCACCTATCTAACCTCTAGTTAGATAGCATATAGGTTGCATTTTTTTTTTTCTTGTATTGGATTACATGTTTATTAATTTATGGTGGATAGAATTTAATATTAGTAAGGACCACACAAGAACCCTCATAAGGTAAGGTTTGGATTTTATCACCACATCCTTGGCCTACCTAGGAAATCAATCCATTCTTAGTATGCTTGTAAGAGACTTAGAGTTTTGAGCTCATAGGAACATTTTTGAAAGAGGAGATCTATTGTTACTCTAGTGGCTCTTGAACTTTGTGGTTATAGTGGGTATGCAAAATCCAAATGGTTTCCCCATGCTTTATGTTGATGGATGTTGAAGTCTAAGTGCCTCCTTTCATGAAAACTATATTAACCACATTGGGCAAGATCGAACTGGTATGCAATAGTCAAATCTAAATCTAAGGAGGAGCTATCTAGCTTTGGGTTAAAAGCTACAACCTCACAAATTAATAAAGATCTTCAAGACAAGCTCACCAACATTAGGAATTATTTGATTGCATATCACATAGAATTAGTTAGGTTTCATTGTAGTGTATGTGAGGATGTCAATTTTCAACACATTGAATTAGTACCATTAGATCCTGTGAATGTTCACATAGACAAGGGGTAAGAAATCAAGTTCCTAACTGGGTGGCTAAACCTGTGATGACCCGGGTTTCTAAAAACATGATTTGTAAAGTATTTTGAAAGGCAGGGCCCTTAAGAGTGTAAATTTTTTTTCGCAAAACAAAGCAGCGGAAATTCTTTTCTTTAGAACTTGTTTTGAAAACCCAAGTCACCACTTCATACATAACATAAGTACAATTTGTGTACAAAATAAAATTCCATTGAAGGAATATACTTTTATTAAACTCCAGGATCCATCCAGTGGTTCACAGTACAGCCAAATCTAGTACAATACTTGTCCAAATTACATAATCCAAAACTCAAGCTCACCATACAATAAAACTCTCAACAAAGAAAAATACATGTCTTCAAGGGTATACCTTGAAGATTATTCTCTTCAAGTCTTCTATAGTCTTCAGCTCCTAACTCTCCTTCCCTGTATCTGAGATATTGCAACAAGTACAATATCTCAGCAAGCAATGCTTGGTAGGGAATTCAAGAAACATAACATTGACAATGTAATTCCAATACTTCATAATCTCATTATCTTTAAACATACTCTTTACTTTGTAAGTTATGTATATCTATATACATACAAACCCATTCTTGGGTAAACTAGTTAAATTCGTGAAAATAGTCAAATATCATTCCCAACTAAGCTGATCAATTCTCTTCATTTTGAGAATTTAGTATTACAGCTAATCTTATACTGGGAATTTCCCTTCTTAGGAAATATTGGTAATATACAATTACCTAGCATTTCATTATGCTATAACATAAGGCATTTCACTATGCCTATTCTCATATGCATCATAGTGCAAAATAATTAGAAAGGTTGCTATGCTGCAGTCTGATCCGTACTAGCGCACTTGGATAACTGCCCTATTCACCACTGATACCACAGTGGAAAATATTATGTCACTGCCCGTATGGGGGGGGCAAGACTTTCACAGTGGTGGCCTTCCCATAATTGCCACCACCCGACTTTTAGCCTCTCATTGGGCAAGGTATCATCATATCATCAAATTTCAAGGAGCGGGTGGCCAAACCCTCATAACTCCTCTAGCAATAACATCTCCTAGGCTCATGCCTATTAAAACAAACTCACAAGCCTCCAAGCTTGTATGTAAAATAGATTTCATATATATCATACCATATGTCTGTTTACTTAGGGCTGAAATATTTTCTAGTTCCCTATTCACTTATAGTTTAGTCCTTAACCATCTTATATGTGTTTGGTTGGATCATAAGGTTTTCAAGAGATTTAGTACAAGTATTATCATTACTCTTGTCAACATAAGATCATGAGTACAATCATGTATATCTCATGTAAATGCATTCATCAAATCCTCCTACCTTTAAGGATTGATCTCTTTTCCCCAATCTTCCATGATCCTGATTGATGTATGTAATCTGTACATCCATACATATTGTCAATATATAAATTATGAACAATCCTATTGATCACTAGATCTGATGTTTAGAATGATCTTTAGATTATTCATATCTAAGTATTTTTCTATCTCTAAGTCTTTGTATGTTCATCTCCTTGATTTTGATCTTTCATAGATCCTTTGATTGACAATCTACACACGTTGATAAAGATCAAGGTCCTAGATCTTCTATCATCTAGTTCTTCTTTGAACTAAGTTCAGTTCTTGGATCATCCCTATGGAGGATGATCTTGGTTCTCTTCCTTGAATCATCTTTGATCAAGGGTTTGGGTTATCTAATCAAATGAACTATAACAAGCATACTAATAAACATGCATACTAAGTATAATATAGTGTTCTTATTCTTATTGTTCTTGATCATCCAAGATCTAATGGATCTTGTTTGATCATCCTTATCTTACTTACTGTTTTTATTAGGGTTAGGTAATTTACTAACCTTTTATGCTCTTATTATTATTATTCAACCAGTTAATGTGCTTGTTGAAGGTAGCTTATTCAAGCCTAAATCTAGACTGCTCCTCTTATTTCCAATTGGCTAAGGCTTACAAGTTGAATGGGTGAACACAAAGTGGTTACTTCAATCCTCATGTAAGGAGGCGTTTAGACCTCAGAAACGTCAACAGAAGGTAGGGGAAGAGCGAGGCTCTATTAGATAACCCCCTTAACCACTATGTTCATCATTCACTAGAATGACCATAGCTCAACCTTTCATAAGGTTCCTATAAGCATGTTTACCCTAAGTATTGTTTCTAATGGATTTTAATTAAGTCCATGAATATTTATAATGTCATTCATGGGGTTTATTATTCTTTTCCTAATTTGGGCCAAGGATTTGATAATCCTTATATTGTCCTACTAACTATAGCCCTTACTAATTAAGTCCAAAGTACTCCATTCTTATTTGTGTCATGAAACTCTACTTTCTCATTAGAATACATTTTTGAAGTTTTATGCTCTTTATCTCATAACAAGTAAATCTACTAATAACATTCAACCATAAATGAATTATAAATTCAAAGCATAAAACTACATAATCTAACATTTAATGAAAATGAGGCAAGGTACTTAAATTAAATCTAGCACCTTATGATAACAATGAAACACATATCATGCTAAACTCTAAATGCTATACTAGCATGCTTTATAACATAATAATATAAAATGAAACTAATTACATTTACATTTTTAGAAACCTTTACTTATGATCCAACCATTTGATCTTAGATCTTTTCCTTTGATTAAGGATTTTAGTTGTATTTAGAGAATTTTCTCTATTAAGGTCAAAAGATCATATTGATCTATTTTTGTCATAATTCATTCATGATTTCCTTGGATTTCATCATATAAACATTTATTCTTTCCATCCCAAGGGTCTAATCGCACTTGATCTCATTGATCAAGTGGGTCCCTTTGTATTTTTAGGGTTTTTCTACCATAAAGGGTAGATCCCATAATATATCTCATATCTATCCAATTTAAACATATATCTCACTTTATTTTAGTATATCATTATTAAAACATGTTTCTAAGATCTGATCATCTCAAATCTTGAAAATCTATGTAATTGGAATCTTATTTCTTTAATACAGAAAGTTTTTACTAAATAACATATCTATTTTATCATTCCATAAGAAAATAGAGGTTTTAAGGTTTCCATAGGTTCTTTCTGATCTCAATTTGGAGTTCAGATGACTCCGAAATTGAATCTAGAAGTTTACAATCTTCCTAGGGCCTGTATTTGATCTGGGCCCAGGAACGGACGGCCCAGATCATTTGGGCGAAAAACCAAGCCGGGCAAACCAAGTCAGGCGTGTCCGCTGTGCTGAAGTGTCGAAGCGCCCACATGGGGCATCCATGGAAGCGCGCGAGACGTCGTCCGTCCGATCTGGAGATTGGACAGTCCGTTTGGACCGTCCAATCAATCCCTTCTCAACTGAGGGACCAAAACTTCTCAGATCTTTCTAAAAATTATACCCTAGGGGTTTTGGACCCTTCTGGATTGATTGGTGGAGTCATATTTTTCATCTAAGCACTCCATCATCATGAATTAAGGGTTCTATTGTTTACTTTATTTTTACCTTTTTATTATCAAAATAAATTACAGAAAAATAAAAATTACATAAAACAGTACTAAACATCTATGAAAAGGATTTCCACCTACCTAATTGGAGAGAAAACCTTAGTTATATGCCCAATTTAAAAAAATACCTTGTTAATGAAGATATGGCCTAAAATCCACCTTTCTTATAAATATCCGTTGTTTGAACCGTTGGATCTTGAAATTTCTTTAGGGGTTTTGTAGAATAGATATGTTGGGAAGTTTTGGACGGTGAAATTGATCAAATTAGATCTGGAACAGAGTGCCTAATTGATTTTAGGTCTCTTGTTCCAATCTAAAAAGAAAAACAAGTTGAAAAGAGATCTATCTCTTGGAATTTTTGGGTTTTTGGGGAGGGATCTATATCTAATTTTTCAAGGAGAGTGAAGATAATTTCATGGGAATTTTATGAGGATTTTTGGGGTTGTATTTATAGGCATTTTTTGGTCTTTTTCCATGATTATAATATTTTATTTTTTTATTATTAAATGGCATGAAAGTCTTCAATGCTCCCATGCCTAATTTTTCTTCCCCAAGACCAGCTGATATTTGTTCACCCATGTTTCACATGGGATGCTGATAAAATTGGTTGTTGGGTATGTGGTGGGTCCCATGTGGGCCCCACATGGTGTAAAAAGACCGTTTTGCCCTTTATGCATAAAATTTTGGGTTTTATTCCTATGATCTCGGATTTGAGTGTACTTAGTGGCATTGGATTCATATTTCTCAATAAATTCTAAATTTTGATGTTTCATATTTTGATTTTTGGGAGATTTTGCTTTTTGGGTAAAATTACTATTTTACCCCTTTTGTCCAAGAAATGAAGAAACTTAAGGATTTCTCATCCGAATTCGAAATTTGTCATGCTTACAGTCATTTTGAAGGGTTTTCTAAGTTCAATTGCAATTTTACATGTCTTATGATTTGATTATACTTTTATAATAAGTATATTTTAAATAACTCTAATATTTCAGCCCGAAATATCTGAAACTCAAACTTTATTGATTTTTCTCAATCAATTACAAAAATTGGGGTTATTACAAAACCAACAATAGTAGTTGAGCATAAGGGTATGTGTGACTTTTATGCACCATCCAATTAAGTACTCCATCATGCATCACATTGCCACCTACGAATGCAGATCACTTTAAACTTAAACCTAGAGTAATACAATTACTCTCATGTTTATATGGCCATGAAAGAGAGGACTCATACCTACATATCAAGCAATTCCTTGATATATGTGCTACATTCGAGTACAAAAATGCCACAAGGGACTAGTTCTTTGTAAAATTCTTGCACAAATTCTTTCCTATCCATAAGACTAATGCCCTTTGTAGGGAAATCATTACTTTCCAACAAAGAGATGATGAACAATATTATGAATGGTGGGAGAAATGGAATGAATTATTGCAAAGGTGCCCCCATCATGAATTTGAAAGATAGCAATAAGTTTAGTATTTCTATGAGTCATTGACACCTTAAAATAAACAAATGGTAGATGTAGCAAGTGGAGGGCCCTTATGATGAAAAGTCAAATAGAGGCATGGGAATCTTTCAAACTCTAGCTAATAATTCAAAACAATGGGATTATTATCATAGGAGAGAAAGAACTATCCTACAACAAAAGAAAGTAGGCATGCGTCAAGTTGGAGTACCATCAAACATGTATTATAAGTTTGACTTTATTGGAAACACAATTCAGACTTTAGGTGGGAGAATGGGCAAGCTTGAAACTTTGTTCGAAACATTTATGGCTAGCTAATTCAAAACCTCCACACAAGGTTTGTGTCATTTGTTCAAGCCCAACCCATATAACTACAACTGGTCGATCCAATAGAGTGCTTAATGAATACCTTTCAAAACAAGCGAATACTCTTAGTACATATCGTAACCCTACTAACAACAACCCATATTCTGAGACCTATAATTTAGGATGGCCTAAACATCCCAAATTTTTATGATCTAAGAATAATTACCTAGGTGGTATATTTGTGACCCCCTTGTTCAAAACTTTCCTAGGATTTCCACTTTACAGTAACCACTAGGTTTCTAGCTGGCCCAACAAACATAGAAAGCATCAATGGAGAATAATGTACAATATATCATGAAGAAACTTGATGAAAATAATATAGCCTTGCATTAAACCCAGAATCAGAGTTGATGAAATATCCCCAGGTTAAAGAGGCAAATGGGTTAGTTATCTGCATCTTTAAGTGAAAGGGAAAAAGAAAAGTTTCCTAGTTAGCCTATCCCAAACCCTAAGAGACAATTAGAATTAGAGTCTAGTTCACAAGGACCCCATGAGCAAGCCAAGTCTATCGCAACCCTTAGGAGTGGTTGTTAGATTGAAAACAAAGCGGGGTTGATTGAGCAAAAGGCAGAGGAGATTGAAAAGCTAAAACATAGGATAACAGACTAAACAAAAATCTCCTACTCCATCTCAGTGCATGGTGCCTAAAGCCTCATTCCCTCAATTACTCAACAAGGCTAAGAAAGGAATACATTTCAATGAGATAGTAGAAGTGTTTAAACATGTGCAAATAAATATTCCATTACTCAATGCTATAAAGGATATTCTTACATATGCTAAGTTTCTTAAAGAGCTCTACACAACAAAGAGAAAACTCAATGTACAAAAGAAAGTCTTTAACACAGAGTAGGTTAGCTCTTTAATACAACACCAGACCACACCTGAGTTTAGAGACCTAGGGTGTCCTACCATTTCTTGTGTGATTGAAAATATATCATAGTAGGGCATTACTTCACCTAAGGGCTAGTGTTAATTTGTTATCATACTTCATTTATGATCAACTAGGGCTTGGTCATCTTAAACCAAGCAACATTGCTTTGCAAATTAGTAGATAGATCAATTATGATTCACCATTTAGATCTAGATGATGATTCTTGCATAGTCAATCTAACTGACAAGCTGATGCAAGATATTAATCCACCGTCATCCATCTTAGATCCACTTAAATCATGTTTAGCACATTTCAACTGTGAATTTGATCTAGACATGTCCATGAATGAGGTTAATAAGATTTTAGATGTCACACCTATTATGGTTGCCTTTAAATGGGGCCCTCATGTGGAACCACTCCCTCCATCAGAATCTATCCTAATGCTATCAATAGAAAAACCACCTACATTGGTCCTTATGCCACTACCTAATAATTTGAAATAATCTTACTTAGGACTAGATGCAACCTTGCCTGTAGTCATAGCCTCAAACCTAGATCAAGAATAGGAGAGTAAGATTCTTGATGTTCTCAAAGAACATAAGATTGCTCTAGGATAGTTCATAGTAGCCATAAAGGGAATTAGTCTAGTTGTGTGTATGCAAAGGATAAACTTAGAAGAAAATACTAAATCATCTAGGGAGACATAGAGGATACTTAATCTTAACATGAATGAGGTAGTGAGAAATGAAGTCAGGAGTCATAGCAGTTAAGAATGAGGATAATAAGTTAATTCCCACTCTAATGACCACCAGGTGGAGAGTATATGTTGATTCCTAAAAATTGAACATGGGCATGAGGAAAGACCATTTTCCTCTACCCTTTATAGACCAAATGCTAGAGACACTAGCAGGACGTAGATTTTATTATTTCTTGATGGTTATTTTTGCTATAACCAAATTCCTATAGCGTCTGAGCTTTTCCTATCATTATATGCCTTTTGGACTTTGCAATGCTCCAACTACTTTTGAAATGTTTATGTTGAGCATATTCACTTATATGGTAGGGAGATTCCTAGAGGTGTTTATGGATGATTTCTATGTATTTTGGTCTACTTTTGATGTATGCCTACACCATTTAAAACTTTTTGATACTAGGTGTCAGGAAAAGAACTTAGTGTTAAAGTGGGAAAAATGCCATTTTATGGCTCAAAATGGCATTGTTTTAGGCCACATCATAGCACACACTAGTATAGAAGTAGATAAAGAGAAAAAGGATTTAATCTCTAACATTTTTCCTCTAAGGACAATGAAGGAAATTCTCTCATTTTTACACCATGTTGGTTTTTATAGAAGATTCATCAAATACTTTAGTAAAATTGGTAAGCCTTTATGTAATTTACTTATGAAGGAGGCAACTTTTGGCTTTGATCAAAATTGTATAAGAACATTTGAGTACCTAAAGTCTAAATTGACTTCTACTCCTATTTTTTGACTACTTGACTAGAGTGCACCATTCAAAATAATGTATGACACTTCAAACTATGGGATTCAAGCTATTTTAGGGCAGCACATGGATAAACTTCTCCATGTGATATATTATGCTAGTAAGACACTTAATGATGCCCAACTCAACTATTCAACAAGAGAAAAAGAGTTCTTGGAAGTAGTTTTTGCAATGGATAAATTAAAATCTTACTTGCTAGGATCTAGAGTCATAGTATACTCTTAACCTAAATGTCTTCTTTTAAAGAAAGATGCCAAACCTAGGTTAATTGGATGGATACTATTTCTATAAAAATTTGATCTTGAACTTTGTGATAAGAAAAGTTCTAAAAATGTTGTAGCTGACAACTTATCCAGGATAGTTATGGAGTCCATTAATGAGAATGTGCCTATTACATAGATATTTCCAGATGAACAATTGCTGCACATTTCCCAATTGCCTTAATATGCAAATATAGTCAACTATCTTGTTACTGATCAAATGCCCAATCATTGGTCCAAGCAAGATAAGAAAAAATTTATTACTGAGGTTAAAGGGATGACCCATATGTGTTTAAGTATTGTCATGATCAAGAGATTAGGAGATGTATACCTAACCATGAACAAAATAAGATCATCTCCTTTTGTCACGACCAAGCTTGTTGGCCCAACATTTTTTGGGACTCACATACTTATTTCTTACCATGTGCAAGGTGTTAGTAAGTAGAAATCAAAGGAAAAAGGAATATGATGCCCTTGAACCCATTTTAATAGTCAAACCATTTGATGTTTGGGGCATAATTTTATGGGACCTTTTATTAAATCTTTAGGGTATCTTTACATTCTAGTGGGGTTGAGAGAGTCAATCCAAATAGGAAAGACTAGTGGTGGTCAAGTTCTTAAAAGAAAACATATTTGCAAGGTTTGGTACACCTAGGGCCATCATTGGCGATGGGGCCAAAATTTTTTGTAATAGGGCATTTAAGAGTTTAATGAAGTAATATGGAGGTACCCATGGAATTGCTACCACTTATCATCCTTAGACTAGTGGATAGGTAGAGGTGTCTAATAGGGAGATAAAGTAGATTTTAGAAAAGACAATCAATCTAAATAGGAAAGACTGGTTGTTGAGACTTAGTGATGCTTTATGAGCCTATCATACTGCATTTAAGACACCTATAGATATGTCACCCTACCAACTAGTTTATGGAAAAGCTTACGACCTCTTAGTAGAACTTGTGCATGGAGTCTATTGGGCAATTAAAAAGAATTTTTTTGACTTAGACTCTATTGGAAGCCATAAGAAGCACAACTCAATGAGTTGGAAGAGAATAGGAAAGATGCATATGTGACAGCAAAGAGATACAAAGACCAAATGAAAGTACACATGATAGACACATCTTAAGGAAGTACTTTATACCTGGACACAAGTTTCTATTATATAATTCTAGATTGCATCTCTTTCCAAGAAAAATTAAATCTTGATGGACTAGACCATACATAGTAAGGTCTATATATCCTCATTGTCCCATCAAGATAGAGAAGGATGGAGTGATTTCTAAAGTTAATAGACAAATATTGAAACCATTCATAGAATTGATAAACCCTATGGTGGAAGAAACATTAATTGAGGAATCAGTTTATGAGGACCCACCTTAGCGTGTTCCACAATAGTTGCATCCATCATATATGCTGCATTCATCATATCATCATGATATAGTTCATCTAGATGAAGACATTAAACTTAGCGCTCACTAGGATTCAACCCAAGGTTTTAGAGTGTCATTGTTCTACATCACTCATTTATCATATAGATGTCCTACATTCCAGAACATTGGGGACAATGTTTAGTTTAGGTTGGGGGTTGTAAACATGCATGAGATGTCCAGTTTTCTTCATATTTTTGTTAAAGATAAAATGAGAGAAATTTTTTTAAGGTCAAAGTTCCTTTACTGTGATGAGAATTGATTGTCTAAAAATTAGTATTTTTGCTACTTTAGCTTCCTAACAGTGCATATGGTTAATTCTGCATTTTATTCATTTCTTAAAGTGCTTTATGAAATTTAAATATCGAAATATACTTATACACAGTAGATAAGTCTAGATTAATAGATGGTTATGACTTAGTGACCCTGAGGAAATCAATGGAGACCTATACACCCTGTGATTATTAAAGTATCATTCTTTTAAGGGTTATACATAATTCCTTATTTTATTCATCTTATATTACTTTGAGAGATTTCAATATTCCTTGTTTAGTTCAGATATCCAAGAACCAGATGGGAGTATTAACTTCCTTTCCTAAACATTTATTGACTTAGGTAGGTTTTAAAGAAGCCTAGGGTATGATATAGGCCATCCTTGTTTAATCTAGAGACATAATGCCTACCTAGTATATTATACCACTAGTTAGACCTTTGAGCCTTATGAAAAGCATTATCTTTCTTACACCCAATTTACCTTAACCCATAAACCTAGTAAAAAAAATATCATCCATTATCTACCTTCCAAACATGAGTAGGGATGATAGGAAAAGTTTAGGAGAAGGAAAATAGTTAAAGAAGTGAGAAATATTGAAAGTACGAAGAAAAGTATTCCTTATCAGAAATACAAGAAAAAGTGAAAAAAAAAGAAAAAAAAGAAAGAAAAAGTTGAAAGGAAAATAAAGAAATATTCACTTATAGTACAACCAAAGAAACGTTATCGTACACATAGTTGAAGTCCTTTACTCAGATTTGAACCTTTGAATCCTTATACCTCATTTTAAGAAGCTCATCCTAAGCCTATGTTTTGTCCTATCCAAAGACCTATTGATCTTAGGTGGAACATAGCCTTATTGAGGAGATAAATAGGAAGGGATCAAGGTGAACTACCCTACTAGTCTTGGCAATGGCATCCATTCTAACGGATCATATTCTTTGTCTCACCAATTTTTACAATAGTATGTTAACCACTAGTCTTGTTAGAACTGGTCCCATAAAGGTAGAAATTTGTTTGACTCCTTTTCTAAGAGCTTTATTTATGAGTGTATACTAGTGAAGAGTATTAATTGACATGAACTCCAAGAAGAAACTTGAAGAAAATGGCTTTGGTATGAGGATAAATTGTAGAATTTTGTGGGATAAAATTTAGAATTTAACATTACGAATTTTGTGGGTATATTCACTCCAAATCCTAACGAGGATTAACTTATCTACTATGGGTAACCTGGGGGTTTTAGGGCTTGTTGCACATGCTAAATGCAATCATGAGTACCTATGAAAATGGAAACCATTTTTTTTTCATGATTTTTCACACATTTTGCTTGTGACTAGCAAAATACTGGTTGGGGGTGTGATAAGGGTTCAATTATGTATGAAAAGTACCCAATTGGTATTCCATATGTTATAAAATATAGAAAAAATTCATAGCACATGCATTTCTAACCTAATAATTAAAAAATATGATATTTTGTAGGCTCAAATGCTAATACAGAGTAAGTATGTGAATTATCATAGGATTTATTTAGGATTTTGTTTCTTCTATAGGTGTTGAAATGAAAATCCAATAGCCAAGGTTGATCAAGATGAGAATAGAAGATTAAGTCAAGGCCTAAATTTCAGCATTTCAAAGTAGATCAAGGCCCAATATCATATCATGGTAAGATGATGGATCAATGGAAACAATTGGAAGAGCTAAAGGTGACTAAAATGGGCCCATGAAGCAAGCCATGCATTTCCACCACCTTTGCATAGGAGCAATTCAAGACACCTTAGCTATGTAAGCCATTAGAGAAGGTGACAAGCTAAAGAATTCAAGCAAAGTAATTCATGCCATTAAAGGCAAGGGTGTGAGCCATGAAGCCAAGCTAAATGAGCCACACAAGCCAATTAAGCAACATGCCACTTGGAGTCATACAATTGGAGGAGAATTTAAGCAATGATCACTTTCTAAATATGGATTTTTAAGGTTCATTTTGAAGATTTGATAGAATTATGTAAAAGGTAAGATGCTTATGCATTGATGGACCCATCAAATGAGAAACCCTACTTTCCAATTCGCTCTCCCACTCTTTTACCATTCAAATTGACCTAGGGTTCCAATTTAAAGGAGGGAGGCACTTCCATGGAAAAATGTGACGACCTGGGTTTCATATGATGCAAATTTCATAAAAAGGTGAGATCTCTTGCTTTAGAAATATGAAATGCATGAAAATCTTTTGTTTTGGAAAGCAATCTTCCGTATAAAACCCCGAGTGTCAAAACACATTTTCAAATCATATAGGCATGGCATAGTTTTAAATCAACTCTATTCCCAAGAAGTGTTAGTCACAGCCCCAGCTACAGAGAGTAACTACAATCAAGTAACATTCACTAAAAGATAAGGTAGGGGTTTACTTACTTGTACTTAATTTGGATGTTCTCTGTCACGGGTGTATCCTGTCCTTAAATGTTTACTTATATCTGAAAAATATTAAGGATTGGGTGAGTATACACTATACTCAGTAGGAGTCTATCACTATTAGTTTTACAATGCATGATATGTTTTAAACCATATGTCCTTTAAACTATGTGCATGTTTGGACACTCATGTTCAATATCGATATTAAAAGCTATTGTCAAAATAGAATACTGACGACTTAAAGAATCGCATAATCCAAGTCAAAAGTAACATAGATATCATAAACATATACTATGATATGCATAAGATGCTCAACTGAATCCAAATCATGGATCTATGGTCGACCATAATCATGTCATACCATATGCATGCAAGTAAATCCTCAAAAACATAGGGCACACTATGCCCACAACATCAGCGCCGTGTGGTCCCCGGGTACCTAGGGACTCTTGATCATAGCCTCCACCGGGCATATGACACTTCGACGGGTGCCGTGACACCTCCAGTGGTAGTCCTCGTTTACCACAGCAATTGAAGTGAGGATAAGCCTTTTTGGTGTGGTACCCTTTCCACCTATAGTGGTAGAGGCTAGGAGGCTACCCCGAACGTCTCGGCATAGCGCCCACGAGCTTACTAGCCCAAATCATATACTATCAAGCAAGCAAGAACCTTTTTTTTTCAAAACATGTCTATGCATGTATCATGCAGACAAGAATACTTTTTCAAAACATGTCTATGCATGTAACACATTTTTTGGCAATATATGCACAATGTATTTTTCATATGCATGCTAAGTTCATTTATGAAATCAATTCATGCTAAACAAGTCATGTGCATAAGGATATAACATAAGTTTATATGATATACGCATAAAGACAGGACATGTAACTTAAAAACTTAAAACATGCATTAGAAAAGAAACCATGATTCAAAACATGTATTAGAAAAGCAACCATGGTTCAAAACATTCATTCTCAAAGCATCATGGGTTCTTTTTAAAAGCCTAGTAGCAATAGGACACCTACCTGGTTTGATTGCGCTAGTCCCCTTGTCCTCGTACGTTCCTGGACATGGTTTAGGGGAAAAAGGTTAGCTTGGCCTATGTTTATAGGTTCTAGAATAGTTTACCTCACTACTTAGGAATTAAGGGTTCATTCCCATGCCTAAGGGCCTCATAAGGTCCCTAACTTGGCCTTGGTATAGTCAAGTTTGCAAAGGCTTAGCAGCCTGCGTCACCGCTCCTGGGACGCACCTGCGTCCTGATTGAGCGGCGACCATCCCGCACGTGCGGTTGCATGCTCTCAGGTGTCATCAGGCGACACATGCCACTTTCGCAAAACACACAGTGTCACCGTCGCAAACCTGCATGAGGCGGGCGGGCGCCCAGGACGCTAACGCCTCCCATGCCCAGGACGCTAACGCCCTTTTGCAGGCGGGTCCATGAGATTTTCTTTAACGCACTAGGTGCGTTTTGGTTCTGTGGTGACCTGCGCATCCTCGGGACACCCTGGTTCAACCATGTTGAACCAGAACGGTCCAGGCACCTGCCTTGGGTCTGTTGTAGCTCCCTAAAGCCCCGTTTTGCATGGTTTCTTATGCAAAAACTTAGGGACATTCAATCTAAGACTGAGGGGGAGATGGGTTTGGAGTTGTTTAAGGCATACCTGGTTCATGGATGGGTATTTTTCATGGTTTCTGCTCTTGCCTGAACTCCAAGACTGGTTTTTCCCAGGGTTTTGGGCTACCATTGGAGGTGCCCAAGAGCTCTATTTATAGAGCTTAAGGAGGCTTCTGGAGGGGGGGTTTCCACCGCCATGGAATGGCAGTGGAGAAACCTCCAGAATGGCGGTAGTTTCCCCCATGCACACCGACATTCTAGAATGTCGGTGATGCAGTATGTTTGGGAAGACGGGGGTATCCGTATCAAAATGGGTCCCTGTTTTCTCAGGCCAATTTGGTTTAAATTTAATTATAATTTTGCCCTTGAAGTTCAAAGGGTCATAACTTGCTCATTGTAACTCCGTTTTGGGTGATTCTGGTCTTGTTGGATTCCTTTTTCTGATACGCACCTAAGGGTACCATTCTAAGGACCAAATATTTAGGTCTAGCTAGGGTGAACAGTGAAATGACTAAAATACCCTTATCTCAAAAAGTGAACTTTTTCATTACCAACATGGGATTTCAAGGTTAGAAAAATGGATTCATTACATTCTTACCCCCTTAGGGGAATTCTGCCCATGAAATTCTAGAATATATACAGTCAAAATCTGGATCGTGCACTCTGACTGTCCATCGGTCTGTGGATGGAAGGCTGTGCTAAATTTCAAGGAAGATCCTAAGGATTTTTGGACGGACTTCCAGAGTTGTGAAGTGAAGCAGCTATCCCTATCTAAAGTGATACTAAGGGGTATACCATGTAAACTCACTATCTCTTTGATGTATAGCTGAGATAGGCTGTCAGTGGATTAGGTATGGCATATAGGAAGGAAATGGGCTGTCTTAGTTAATCTATCAACAATTACCTAGATCATGTCATGACCCTTAGAGGTCCTGGGTAACCCTACGATGAAGTCCACGGTAATATGATCCCATTTCCATTCGGGTAACTCAAGGGGTTGTAACAATCCCGCAAGTCTTTGATGTTCGGCCTTTACTTATTGACATGTTAGACACTTTGCCACAAATTCCCCTATGTCTCTTTTCATACCATCCCACCAATATTGTCTCTTTAAGTCTTAATACATCTTAGTTCCTCCCGGGTGTAAAGTATACTTAGACCGATGAGCCTCTTTTAAGATTTCTTGTCTTAATTCTTCATTAGTCTGTACCACTAAGCTTCCTTGCATGTAAACGCTACCATCTTCCCCTTTAGTAAACCCTGGTTTTCCTATTAAAGCTTGTATGTCTGGATCCCCTTGCTGTGCTTGCTTAACCTTTTCATTAATAGCCGACTTTATCGTTAGACCTGCCATAATGATCTTGCGCTTACTTATGTCTAGTTTCCACGTTATTACTTCTTGTAATAGCTTCCATCTCTTAGTAAATAAACTTGCACACATCCCTTGGGTTTTTCTACTTAATGCATCAGCTACCACATTAGCTTTTCTAGGGTAATAATGAATGGAGAAGTCATAGTATTTTAAGTATTCCATCCATCTTCTTTGTCGCATGTTTAAGTCTTGTTGGGAAAAGATATATTTAAGACTCTTATGATCTGTGAAAACTTCAAACTTTTTCCCATATAGATAATGTCTCCAGATTCGCAAGGCAAAGACTATGGCTGCTAATTCCAAGTCATGGGTCTCGTAATTGACTTCATGCTTCTTAAGTTGCCGAGAATCATAAGCAATTACCTTCCCATGTTGCATAAGTACGCAGCCTAGTCCTTGTTGTGAGGCATCGTTGTATATCTCAAATTCGCCACTTCCTAAAGGTAAGGTAAGGAAAGGTGCTATAGTTAACCTTCTCTTTAGCTCCTGAAGCTTTCCTCACATTTATCAGTCCATTCAAATCTTGTGTCTTTCCTGGTCAGCTTAGTTAGAGGTAAAGCAATTTGTGAAAAACCCTCGATGAATCTCTTGTAATATCTGGCAAGTCCTAAGAAGCTTCTTATTTCTGTGACTGTCTTAGGTCTTTCCCATTTCTGTACTGATTCAACCTTAGCGGGGTCGACTACTATGCCATCTTGAGAAATAATGTGCCCTAAGAAATTAACCTTTTCCAGCCAAAACTCACACTTACTGAATTTTGCATATAACATGTGTTCTCGTCTTATGGTCTTCAGGAGTTTATGAATATATCAAGATATCATCCACAAACACTATGATGAATTTGTCTAAGTACTCCTTGAACACCCTATTCATGAGGTCCATAAACGCGGTTGGAGCATTAGTTAAACCAAAGGACATCACCCTGAATTCATAATGGTCGTATCGAGTCCTGAAGACTGTCTTGGGGATATCTTCTTCTCTAACTTGAACTTGATGGTAGCAGAATCGTAGATCAATCTTAGAGAAGACTCTGGATGACTGATGTTGATCGAAAAGATCATCAATTCAGGGAATGGGGTACTTATTCTTAGTGGTGACCCTATTTAGCATCTGATATCTACGCACAATCTCATGAAGCCATCCTTTTTCTTAACAAAAAGGACTGGAGCACCCCACGGAGAAACGCTAGGCCGTATGAACCCTTTGTCAAGTAGTTCCTATAACTGGGTCTTCAATTCTTTTAGTTCTATAGGAGCCATTTGGTAAGGAGCTTTGGAAATAGGGGAAGTACTGGGTATAAGGCCAATGGTAAACTCAATTTCTGTTGGTGGGGGTAGACCTGGTAAGTCCTCAAGGAATACGTCAGGAAATTCTTGGACTACCTCAACATCCTCTAGCTTTGGTTGGGGACTCTCGATAGATTCAATCTTGGCCAAGAGGAAGCGACATCCTTGAGCAATGTGCTTAACTACTTTCATGGCAAAAATAACACATGCTCTAGAATAATCCTTTCTTCCTTGGAGGGTGAAAGTGTCTCCATTAGGTAGGGTAAAAGTGACACGTTTCTGGCGGCAATCAAGAAAGGCTTAATGAAGGACTAGCCAGTTCATACCTAGGATGGCGTCAAAGTCATTCATATCTAAGTGAATAAGATTGGCATGTAGCAAATGATCTTTGACCAAAATGGGGACATCCTAGAGATAAGAATAGGTGGGAAGTGCCTGGTCTAGAGGAGTCATGACTTCTAGAGTAAAGTCTAGGTCCTGTGGTATAATGTCCAAGGTTGATGCAAACTCCCGGGATATGAAGGAATGAGTGGAGCCTGTATCGAATAGAACTTTAGCAGGTGTATCATAGATAGAAAGAATACCTTCAACTACTGCATTTGAAGCCTAAGCTTGACTGGAAGTGAGGGCAAAGACACGTCCTTCGCTCTTTGGAACCTGATCTTCTTTACGCTCTTCAACTTTCCTTTTAGGACAATTCCTAGCAAGATGTCCTAATTCTCCACAAGTATAGCAAGTGATGTTGAAAGTGGGACATGGTTTGCCTGAATGATTCCTGTTACACCTAGGGCATGTCTTCCAGTCTGGTCTTCTTCCTTTGTTTTCAAATGGCTTCTTGAAAGGTGGCCTAGGTCCAGATGACTGAAATGGTCTCTTTCCTTTATTTCTCATTGTGTTGGTGTTCTTAGTTTCCTTTATCGCCTTATTCCTTTGATAATCTTTTTCGTATAGGGAGGCCATCTCTACGGCTTTCGGTGGAAGGTTGGAAACCTAGAACTCTGTTCCTGAGTCCTGGGTTGAGCCCATCTACAAATCTTTCCGCCGCGTCTTCCTCATCAGCACAAGCATGTGGTGCAAATCTTTGGAGGCTGATGAATTTATTTTCATACTGTTGGACAGTCATGTTTCCTTGTTCTAAGTCCACAAATTCTTTTCCTTCTGTTTTCTTACGTGTCTAGGATAATATTTGTCAATAAAGACCTTTTTAAATTCTTCCCATCCTATTATTTCTTGGTGGTCAAAATAAGTCCTTTCCATTGTTTCCTACCAAAAGGTAGTCTCTCCCCTAAACACAAACGTGGCCATGGGTACCTTTCTTTCTTCAACTATGTTCATGGCTTTAAATATCTTTTCAATATCAATTAACCATTTTTCAGTTGTAGATGCTTCATCTTCTCCTATGAATGAGGGAGCTAATTTCTGAAACCTTTCTAACTGAGCTTCAGTCCTATCTATTGCTTTATCAGGGGAAGGATCTCGTGCGGTAGGGGTTTGGGTTTGTTGATTACTAATGTATTGTTCCATATGCTGTAGGAATTGCTGGAATAATTCAGCCATCCCATTGCCCAACCCAGTGGAGTCCACTAGTGGGGCTTCAGGCATTGGAGCATCGCTTACTTTCTTTCTAGGCATTTGTAAATCACAAGGTAATTCACAAGACCTTAGTATGTGTTATCCTATTTTCCCTTAATCTTTCATGGATGAAACTTGATTATAAGTTATTCTCGTCATAACTGGGCTATGAGTAACGCCAAACTAGGCTCTGATACCAACTGTGATGACCCGGGTTTAATATGATGCAAATTTCATAAAAAGGCAAGATCTCTTGCTTTAGAAATATGAAATGCATGAAAATATTTTGTTTTGGAAAGCAATCGTTCATATAACACCCCGAGTATCAAAACACATTTTCAAATCATATAGCCATGGCATAGTTTTAAATCAACTCTATTCCCAAGAAAGTATTAGTCACAACCCTAGCTACAAAGAGTAACTACAATCAAGTAACATTCCCTAAAAGATAAGATAGGGGTTTACTTACTTGTACTTAATTTGGATGTTCTCTATCACGAGTGTATCTTGCCCTTAAGTGTTTACTTATATCTGAAAAATATTAAGGATTGGGTGAGTATACACTATACTCAGTATGAGTTTATCACTTCTAGTTTTACAATGCATGCTATGTTTTAAACCATATGTTCTTTCAACTATGTGCATGTTCAATATCGACATTAAAAGCCATTGTCAAAATAGAATACTGACGACTTAAAGAATCGCATAATCCAAGTCAAAAGTAACATAGATATCATAAACATATACTATGATATGCATAAGATGCTCAACTAAATCCAAATCATGGATCTATGGTCGACCATACTCATGTCATGCCATATGCATGCAAGTAAATTCTCAAAAACATAGGGCACACTATGCCCACGACATCAGTGCCGTGTGGTCCCCGGGTACCTAGGGACTCTCGGTCATAGCCTCCACAGGGCATATGACACTTCGACGGGTGTCGTGACACCTCCAGTCGTAGTCCTCGTTTACCATAGCAATTGAAGTGAGGACAAGCCTTTTTGGCGTGGTACCCTTTCCACCTATAGTGGTAGAGGCTAGGAGGCCACCCCGAACCTCTCGGCATAGCGCCCACGAGCTTACTAGCCCAAATCATATACTATCAAGCAGGCAAGAACCTTTTTTTTTTCAAAACATGTCTATACATGTATCATGCAGACAAGAATCCTTTTTCAAAACATGTCTATGGATGTAACACACGTCTTGGCAATATATGCGCAATGTATTTTTCATATGCACACTAAGTTCATTTATGAAATCAATTCATGTTAAACAGGTCATATGCATAAGGATGTAACATAAGTTTATATGATATACACATAAAGGCAGGACATGTAACTTAAAAACTAAAAACATGCATTAGAAAAGCAACCATGATTCAAAAATGCATTTTCAAAGCATCATGGGTTCTTTTTAAAAGTCTAGTAGCGATAGGACACCTACCTAGTTTGATCGCGCTAGTCCCCTTGTCCTCGTACGTTCCTGGACATAGTTTAGGGGAAAAAGGTTAGCTTAGCCTATGTCTATAGGTTCTAGAATAGTTTATCTCACTACTTAGGCATTAAGGGTTCATTCCCATGCCTAAGGGCCTCCGAAGGTCCCTAACTGGGCCTTGGTATAGTCAGGTTTGCAAAGGTTTAGTAGCCCCACGCCGCTATCAGGGTTTAAGGGTCATACCAGCCTTAGATAGGGACTTGATTAGGTATTTTATGGTTTGGTGTGTCCGTGCGATCGATACGGACACAACGCCTCTCGCGGCGCCTCAATCGGAGTCCTAGAACTCAAGGTATGGGTATTTTAGTGTTAAGAATACGTAGAAGGCCCAAATTTGCCCTGCATCACCGCTCCCGGGACGTAGGTCCCGCACGTGCGGTCGTACGCTCTCGAGCGTCATCAGGCGACGCGTTTCATCACAGGCCCACATGAGGCAGGCGCCCAGGATGCTAACGCCTCCTGCTTCGGCGGCGCACGCCCCACAAGGCATGTCCGCCAACGCATCGGGCCTCCACCCCTTTTCTCGTTTGCGGGCACGTCCACAGACGCGCCCATCGGTTTCCCTTTAATGCACTGGGTGCATTTTGCTTCTATGGTGACCTGGGCATCCTCAGGATGCCCTGGTTCAACCCTGTCGAACCAGAATGCCCCAGGCACCTGCCCTGGGTCTGTTGTGACTCCCTAGAGCCTCATTTTGCATGGTTTCTCATGCAAAAACTTAGGGACATTCAACCTAAGACTGAGGGGGAGATGGGTTTGGAGTTGTTTAAGGCATACCTGGTTCGTGGCTGGGTATTTTTCACGGTTTCTCCTCTTGCTTGCAATTCCAAGACTAGTTTTTCCCAGGGTTTTGGGCTCTCATTGGAGGCGCCCAAGAGTTCTATTTATAGAGCTTAAGGAGGGTTCTAGAGGGGGGGTTTCCACCGCCATGGCATGGCAGTGGAGAAACCTCCAGAATGGCGGTGGTTTTCCCCCTACACACTGACATTCTAGAATGTTAATGATGCAGTATATTTGGGAAGAAGGGGGTGTTCGTATCAAAACAGGTCCCTGTTTTCTCAGGCCAATTCGTTTTAAATTTAATTACAATTTTGCCCTTGAACTTTAAAGGGCCATAACTTGCTCATTTTAACTCCGTTTTGGGTGATTCTGGTCTTATTGGATTCCATTTTCTGAGATACACCTAAGGGTACCATTTTAAGGACCAAATTTCTAAGTCTAGTCAGGGTAAACAGTAAAATGACCAAAATACCCTTATCTCAAAAAGTGAACTTTCTCATTACCAATAGGGGATTTCAAGGTTACAAAAATGGAGTCATTAGAAAAAAAGACACCCTCCTTTCCTAATTGGTGATTGAATGGGAAAATTTAGATCTACTTCAATTCAATAACTTCAAAACCCTAGATCTTTCTACATCTTTTCTAAACCTTATTCCTTACTGATTCCCTAACTTTCCATCAACTAAAAAATACAAAATAGGAGGAATGAAAAAAAATTCATTTTCCATCCAAGGAAAAAGATGCTTACCCGCTTGTTCCAAATGAGAAACTAGCCCTCTCTACTCTCTTAGGTCATCTTCCCACCTCTCTTTCTTATATCGTCTACTTACGTCATCTCCACCTAACCTTCCTTATTCAATACCCTAACCCTAGCTCCACTGTCCTTGTGTTTTCATCTCTTCCTAAGTTAGGAAATCTATCATCTATATAGTCCCATGTTCTATACAAATCCTCCAAGTAGAGGTTGAATGACATAACCTTGAATTCTAGCTTTCTTTTGGTGCTTAAGTTGTTTCTAGATTTTGGAACTTTGTTTGTGCTTTTCTTCTCTTGGTTTTCTAGTTATTCTCCTGTTTTGTTGCTCTCTAATTCAGAAGTTGTTTGATTTTCTTTAGTTTCCATGCTTTAGATTAGTTCTTGTTTTGGCTCTCCTTTTTACCCATTTTTTTCATCTTTCTTGCTTTCTCTTCTTTACTCCATTCCATAAATTTTCTTTGTTATTCAATCAAGATTAAAGTTAATTATTCTCTAGTAGTGACAACTAAGAGAAAAGCTACCTCAAATTCTTGATTTCTAATCTTGAAATTTGTCTCTCTTTTCTATGATTTCCCCCCTTAGTTTTAGGCTATTTTCCCTTAGCTAGTTCACCGAAGTAGCCTTTGTTTCTCTCAAATTCCTTCATTTCATTATACTTTAGGGTGTGAAAATTAGATTGGAATTTTCTTATTGTCTACATAGGATTTCAGGCTCTAGAAAAGTGCACAAATTCCAAAAAATTTACATAGTTTTATGCACATAAATTTGATGTAAAATGGATAGGATATAATCAAGTTCCTTGGTAATTTTTCTTATGATCTGTTTTTTTCATTGAAGTACTTAAGATTTGGGTTGTTTCCTTACATAAAATTTATGGTTTTAATAGCTTTCTAATGCAAGATTTATTTACTATTCTTAAGTACTGAAACCTAGAATTTGCTTTTTCCTTAACTTTTTGCTTTAATTCTAGCCATCAGAACATCTTATTTTCCTAAATCCTTATGTACCCATTTATATTTTCATGTTGTTTATTAGATTACATAGTTAGTTTGCATAATAACACATTGTAGATGCATTAATTTTCATCATCTTTAGGCTTCAAAATCATGCGCACAATTCAAAAACCATGTGCACAGTTCTATATCCCATTCCTATTAAATTCTTTGTTAATTTAGTTGTTTGACTTGTTTTGGAAGTTGTTAATTAGTTTTTGGCATATTGTTTTAGTTTTAGAAAGTTTTCTTGTTGCATTTTAGAAAATTCATTTTTAACAAGATTAAGGTTAGGTAAGTTTTAATTTAGGAAAGTTTCTAATTTAGTGGTGTCCTTAAGTTTCAATGCTTAGTTTGAATATTTCTAAATTGTTGTAGTTTTCTTTAGTTAAGTGCATGTTAGTTAGGTAAGTTTCCTTTCTAATTGTTTAGTTTATTTAGTCAAGTTTCTTTTACTTTTAGTTTCTAATTTTGTGCATGTTTCTAATTCCATGTTACTTTAGATTCCTAGTTCAATCACAATTCTTCTTTTTGGCTGAAGTTAGTCAATCTAAATGAAATCCAATCCATTACAATTCTATGAGGTTCATTGTGAGATTGATCTTGCTTAAGTGAAATTACTACATTGATTCGTGCACTTGCGAGTTAATTAAAACAGCATATCACCTTCTACATCTACATGTTAATGTTGGTTCATCATGAGAAAAAATATATATATATATATATTATACGTTTTTAAAGTAGTTCTAAAAGAAAAACTTTAAAAAAAAAAAGTTTTTAAAGTCATTCTGAAAAATCCAAATTCAAAAAGTAGGTTTTTGAAGTCGATAGAAAAAATGACTTCAAAAAGGCATGTTTTTGAAGTCGTTATAAAAAGATGACTTCAAAAATAAGTTTTTAAAGTTATTTTTTAAAAACTTGATTTTGAAATCGTTATAGGAAAACAGCGTCAAATATCTTGTTTTAAAAGTTGTTTAAAAAATAACTACTTTAGAAACATGTTTTTAAACTCATTTTTTTAACAGCTTTAAGAGTCGCCTAGGTTTTTAAAGTCTTCCAAAAAATGAGTCCAAAGACAAGTTTTCTAAAGTCATTTTTTAAAAGACAACTTCAAAACACAAGTCTTTAAAGTTGTTCTATAAACGACTTCAAATATCTTAGTTTTAAAGTCATTCTAAAAAAAGCAACTTCAAAATTACATTTTCTAAAATTGTTTAAAAAAAAAAAACTTTAAAAACATGTTATTAAAGTTGTATTTTTTTTTTTCACAACTTTAAAAGTCCCTTGTATATAACATTAAAACTTGTATTCATCCTCACTATTTCCTTTTCCATTGCTATCTCTAAAGTTTCCCCATAATGTCTCTCTATAAATCAATGCCTCACTCTCTTGGAAAGTTTGCAATCTTCACCTACATGCATAATGTACTTCCTCATTCCTTCTCTCTCTCTCTCTCTCTCTCTCTCTCTCTCTCTCTCTCTCTCTCTCTCTCTCTCTCTCTCTCTCTCTCTCTCTCTCTCTCTCTCTCTCTCTCTCTCTCTCTCTCTCTCTCTCCTTATGCGAGTGTTGGCTGGCTCTGCCTAACCATGTATGAATTTCCTCTCACCATCCCTCTATTTCTCCCTTTGCCCTACATAATCGCTAGCCAGCCTTGGCTGATTGTATGCACATCCCCTTCCTCCCTTCCATATTCCTTGTGCAGTTCCTACCTGCCCCAACTGATTGCACATGCATCCCCTCCCTATGTACCAACTATGCATCCCAACCCTCCCTCTGCCCTACATGGTTGTCGGCCATCCCCAACCAACTACACATCCTCTCTCTCTCTCTCTACAGCACGTGGTCATTAGTCTATCCCAAGTGACTATTTCCCGTCACCCTCTCTCCATCTCTCTTTGTACACTGCACAATCACCGCCCACCCATTATCGACTATGCATCCTTTCTCTCTCTCTTTCTTGCTCTCTCTCTCTTTGCCTTGTGAGACTACCTGCCAACACTGAGTGGCCATTTCTATTCTAACTACTAAGAAACCATAAAATGTAAATACTAGAAGTGCTATATAATAACATCTAGAAAATGTTTTTGTTTTAGGCATATCTATTCAATGATTAGTGGGAGGACACGAGAACAATTAAATCATTATCTTTTATATTAATCTAGCCCTCACTGCATATGTAAGTACCCAAAGTATTTTATATTAATTTGCTTTCATTACCTTTGATAGGTTTTAGTGAAAAATATTTTCCTTGCGATTTAGGATAAGGTTAAGAACATGCAATCATTTTCATTGCAATGTGTCTCTATTGTAACCTAATTTTGTTTGGATGTTTTCCTCATTGAGCTTTGTGTTTCCTTCAAATTCTTTATCTTTTAGCTAGGATTATTTTCATTTAGCTAGAAATTGACACTTTTCTCTATTGTAACCTAATTTTGTCATTCTTCCTCATGATCTCCTATGATCTCATGACAGATAATGTATCATGAAGTAATTAGGCTGGAAACTTCCTATTGTTTCCTTTAATGCACTTAAAATGAAAATAGTACATGCTTTTTGAACCATTGTTTATCATTTGATGACTTTTGCATAGCTTATGTCTAATCTCACTTTGTTGTGTCAAAGGGGATTCAAATATGCCCTTTAACTGGTTCCCTTAACCATAAGACTTTTGCCTTTTGCTTATTTATTATTATATAAGACTTGTTGTTTGTCTAGGTTTAAGCTATACCTATTTTTTTTCTTTTGAGTTCACTATACATATCTACCTTTAGGTAGGACTTCATGATGACACTTATTTCCTAACACTATCGCTCAAGTTGGAGTGCACAAATCAAACACACATGGCTTGTAAGGAAACAACCTAACCTCTTTATTACCCAAACTTTATTAACAAGTTGAAATTTTAGAATTATTAGGAGCACAATTGTCCAACCAACCATGCTAAGGTGTACAAACCTCTTAACTAACAAACCAAGACCAAAGCTACCCCTCATAGTTACTTCGCTATTATGAGAGTAGATTCTCAAATGAGAAAATTCAGACTTTTGTAGAAACTGAGTCCTCGCGTATATAACAGAAGCTATATTAGGTCTAGTTATTGTCACTTAATGCTTATGATATAGTAGATCACCATGTTGGTTGTAATAAGTGACTGCATTAAACCCTGGAATCAGAATAGGTGTTTTAGAAACTGAATATTACATGGGATTCTTAAATAGTTGAAAGGCATAATTGAAGGCCTTACAAGGTACACACGTTTTTTTCTTCTTTATTACCTTTTCTTCATTAAAATCTAGATTTATCTTGTAGTATTTATATAAAGTAAATGCTACCATTTGTTATGTTGTTTTTAGCTTAAAGTTTATTTGTATGATTCTTGTAATGAAATTTACATGGGATTTAACATACATATTCATATCCTTTTTTGAATTAGAAAGTTGCCTAAATATCTAATTGTTGGTGAGTTTTGCATACATGGTCTCTTGTATTATTTATTTTGTTCTAAAAAAAGCAAGTTTCTTATGCTTTGTTCGACTTTTGTTCTCTTTAAATGTATTATATGGACTTTCATTGTTCTGATGTCATTATGCTCTTGTTTATAGTAAAGATGGAATATGAGCAACATCAAAATGAAGAATATGAAAAAGATCAAGAACAATAAGAGGTCAACTTGAGCAGCACTTGAAAGATAAAGGACTGTGGGCAAACAATGATGGAAAAAGTTATCAAGAGAAAGTCACAGAGAATTAAAGTAGTACAATATAATAGTAAAGGCTAGGAGGTAGTGAGAGTGCAGCATCTTATGGCAGTTTTCTCTACTCCATGGTAGGAAGAATTACGCCTATCACATTTGATGATTGGAGACATGGGCCACAATCAGTAAAAGATTCAATATGGGAGATGGTGAAGGTATGTAAAAATATAATGTATTATATAATTTACAATATACTTTATCTTCTTAATTTTGAAGATAGTAACATGCTTTGTACTTTGTAGACTACCTTTAAGGTACCTAAGCATATGAAGACGCGTGCTTTGCAAGGAGCTAGTGAACAATGGACAAAATAAAAGAAGTACCTTGTTCACAATTACATACCTCCATATGTCAATGATCCATGGAGGTTATATATAATGCCTTCCATTTATTCTGATGTTATTGACCAGGGTGTGTGGAATGCATTTGTAAAGGACCGTACATCCTATAAATTTGAGGTATGTGCTAAAACAACATTTCATTTAACTAATTATATGTAACATCCAATTATTGCACTTGATTATGTATTTATAAATGTGCAGGTAAAGAGCAAAAGTAGATGACAGGTGCATAAAACTAATATTCTTCATTTAAGTAATTATATGTAACATCTAATTATTGCACTTGATTATGTATTTACAAATGTGTAGGTAAAGAGCAAAAGAGGATGAAAGGTGCATAAAACTAATATGTTTCATTAAACTAATTATATGTAATGTCCAATTATTGTACTTGATTATGTATTTACAAATGTGAAGGTAAAGAGCAAAAGAGAATGAAAGGTCATTAAAACTAATATGTTTCATTTAACTAATTATATGTAACATCCAATTATTGTACTTGATTATGCATTTACAAATGTGCAGGTAAAGTAAGCATTTGTGACAGTTTACATCCCTTTAAATGATATTGTTTCATTACTAAGCTATAATGTCTTGCTTGATAACAAACAAAAGCTAGGACTACAAATCCCATTGACCACACCATCCTTTAGACGATAGCGTATTTGGTGTGCCGTAATGTCTAAACATTCATAACCGAAGCTACTGTAGAGGTTGCTTCTCCCATCATAAGTGGTTCCCCCTGCTAAACTTGACTACCTTCAATTTTACATAATTAAATAAATGAACTAATCAAGTCCTTCTAATTACATTTTTTAGGACATTCTTATCCAAGAAGAAGTGAGTACAAGACCTCTAAGCAGCACCGTTGCAAACAATGATATTCTATATAAGGCTATGGTTAAGAACGACCACCATAGTCAAGTTAGAATCATAGGGAGTGGTATTGTTCCTTCTAGATTCTTTCATGAGAGAATACCTATAGAAGAAGATCCATAGGCCTATAATGACTTGTGTGAGAGGATAAAAATGAATATACTTAACAGCTACATGACAAGGGTTTGGTGATAGTTTTTCCAGCCCTTTTACTACATCTTTGTATCACCCCTGCACCTCCATCAAAAGGTAGCCATACTTCTCCTACAAAGAAGATTAAGAAGGACAACTTGTGCCATTCAAGATAGAAAATCCAGCCAAGGACGTATTTGCTACACTAGAACCTTTTTATCGTCCTTCTATAATTCTCCTATCTCAACCTTTTCAGTGTATGATGTATTTATGATTTGTAAGTGAGTCAATGTCTATTGGCCTTGGATACCCATCAAAACATTATTGCAATTGAATCATGCTTTGAGCATGAATCAAACTTTTTGCATGGGATTAGTATGCCTCAACATATTAATAAAGTTATCCATTAACATGGTTTCAAATTCAACTGCCTACCTTCCATTTCCTTTAAAAATGGAAAATACTATAACTAATAGGAAGGAAGGTGCATATCACATCACTTGGCTGGTAGAATTAGTTGTTCCCATAGAATCCATGGTATATATCCTTTCACACTACTTTCCTCAAATTTTTAGCTAGAGACCTCAGTTTAAACATTTATTAACTATATCTGAGGTTAATCAGCAACAAAAAGTGCCATTGAGGCAGCCCACCGTTGCACCCTTAGCTCCTATTCAAACCAATTAACTATTACCAATATTTATGTTTATTTTTCATCATAAATTTGATTGTCTTCATTGATCAGTATTAATTGACTTTGCAACTTTTACAACAACCATCTAAGGATCATGTTTATTTTTTCATCATAAAGTCCCATTTAACATGCCTCGATCACTAGGGTTACTCTTTGGACTCATCAACGAAGATAAGGCAATCAACCCTATGCAAATTAAGGAGTGAGTGCTTGCAAATATCATTATTGAGGTGCCATTTCTGATGGATGACTTATTATGAGTTTGCCAATGAGATCAACTTGAGCAGCCTCATGTTGTCTCTTACGTGGTGTATATACGAATATATACTTCTATAGTATTTGAAATTACATATTATTTTTTCATAATAGGTACTAATTATTTCTTTTATGTAGCTTCCTAAATGATGCAATGAGTCTTTTTGAGGTCAAGGATGTGCTGTACCAATTACTTGATTCCAGCATCATGTGTGGAGCAGGGGAGCAATGGGCAATGAAGAGGCGTGCAGATGACATATTACAAGGGTTCTTCTGGTGCTCAAAGGGGCAAGGCTTAATGATTCCCTAATATAACAAGTATGTTTTCTTTTCTTTGTTTACTTGAAAACTTGTTCTATACATAAGGATTGTATGCTTCAATTACAATTCATATGATTGTATATATAGGTCTCATTGGATGTTGTTGGGGCAAGCATTCTCTTTTTATTCTTATGGATCACACACCCGTCTAACCCTCATAGAAATAATAAATAAGCAAGATTTTATTCTCTCCATATATTACGTATAGATAAGTAATTTTTATTCATTTCTATTTCATTTGAAATTTTAATTTGTAGCGCATGGTTAATATGAGCTAATCTGAATGAGACTGTGCAACAACTGAAACTCACTTGGAAGAATGTGAAGGTATGGAAAATAGTTAATTAATCCATTTTATAAACTAAACATATGATATTGCCCATGGTATTTATTGATCCTTTTTGTTTTCTTTATTGCATAGTGCCACAGCCAGTAGTTTGATTGGGAGTGCTAGTACTATGTTTCGAGATACATGATGACCTAATACTTGATGGTGTTAATGTCTCCCAATTAAGAAAGGTAAGAAACATTTAACTATTCACAATCTTATATTTTTTCACAATTGTTGATGGATCCCAGCTTAGAAGAATGTGATAATTGAATTAAAAGTATTGTATTATAGGCTGCTATGTTTTCTGAATGGGAAAACAAGAAGAGTTACTCCAAAGAAAACCTCATCAAAATACGAAGTGAATGGACTAAGTATGTAATGACTTTCAGTTAGAACAATTGGAGTAACTACATGAATGTAAATTACCTTATCTAATAAAGTATTCTTTTTATTGATATGCTTATTTTCTTCTACTTTTCATTATTTTCATTGAAGCATATATATTTTATTAGATGATGAATGAGGGTAACTTGGCCTATGGAAGTAAATGAAGTGGATGTGGAGATTGCAATGAATGTTGTATGGTTTCTTTAATTATCAAGTCATTTCAAGATGTGAATGTGGTGTGGAATGGATGGATGAAGAATTTGGATGGTTTATTCCCAGTGTGAAAGTGAATGTATGTTTATTTTTCTTGTGTTTAAAGTTTGCAAGAACAATGTAGTAGGTGTCACATTGAATGTATGCCAAAATGTAGGTAGATTGCAATGTAAGCAAAAGAAATAAGAAAAAAAAAAAAAAAAATTCAAAAGTTGATTTTTTTAATGTCATTTTTTTCAAAGCGACTTTAAATATGGACTCTTTTTGTAATGCATGTAATTTCATAATTTTGATAAATAAATCTATTTTTTTAACCAAATTTCTTTGTTTTAGAAGACATATATCAGAGTGATAATATATAATTTTGAGAAATTCATCAACTTCTTTCTAGGGTTATGGTAAAACCTCTACCTATGTAAAAAAAATCTTCTAACCTATGAATGATTATAGATACATGTCATAGGATCACCCACATTGTCATGAGTAAAGTCACTCAGTCCATTTGAATAATTAGAATAGTCCATATTACAATTATCCAATGTGTAAACAAAATTTTAAGATATATACATTACCAAAATGAAATCCTATACATGAATTCTATCAAAAGAACTATGATAAGGACATTATCTCTTCACATCTACATAGATCCAAGCACTTTCGCCTTCCTGGTTGTTTGTGCTCGAGCTACTTGGTGCATCACCTGAAATGTTGGTTTTAAGGGGTGAGCAAAAAGAATAGCTCACAATAGGGTGAAAAACTAATACAAGTCAGGATGCCTAAAAGAGAGCATGCAATAGCATAAATGTATGTCTATCCTTATATATATATATATATATATATAGTTTTTAAAAAGTGTGATCAACACCTGTGCAATAAAGCTTGACAAAGAATAAAGATTTCAAATCATCCATAATGTTCTAAAGTAACTGACAAATCTATCAAACCAGTGTGCCCAAAATAAATGAAACCAAACTGAGGTGCAGAGCCCTCAATCTACAATGTACAAATCCATGCCCACATCGTCATGGAAAACTGATAGCTTTATATCACAGTGGCATATAGTCCTACCCCTAGGGAGCATCAGTGGCATGTAGTCCAACCATCAAGGACCATTAGTGGTATATATTCCTACCAACAGGGACCAATGGTTTCAACTCTCAAGAAACACCATGCTAACAAACACAAAAACACCTTTGCTTGTAGGGCCCTTCCATCATCCACTCGCAACTACCATGGCCTCTATATCTGCTAGCAGATACCTGCACAAACTATGACTCATCGGACCTCATAGGGGCTACCCAGCTACCACTCAGAGCACTTCCCCATGAGAAGGTACTCCTAGTGCTTGCTATCTCTATTGCAGGTATAGTATCAATCTCATCTCAAATGTTAGTGGCCAATTGCACCTCCTAGTAGAGGGTCTCCAAGACTTACAATGCCATATATCATACTGCTTGCAGGTCTTATTGCAGCTCCACACATGCAAGCCTCTATCTCTTATGGTACTCATAGATCACTTGTAAAGCAATCCGAGACATAAGACATACTAAGAGTGATTGTCCAAAACATCGATGAAATTCATATCCACAAGGACTTACAATTGCTCATAGAGCACATGACAAAATCTGCATCCATCAAGATTTACATCCGCTCATAGAGTACCTACCTAAATCATCTACGAAATCCACAATCATTAGGGTTATAGAGAGGAGAGAAGAATAGTGTATAAAACACTATCAGAGCCTCAAGTGCCAGATGGCTACTCTTCAAACTTTAGAAACAATGTCTCAATGGAAGAGATGAAATTGTTATGAATGAAGTTGCATGATTGCCATGCATTGACACAATAACTCTTACCTTTAGTAATGCACTCGCTATTGCCAAACAAAGTTACAAGATCTATTACAAAATTCTACTATTTTTTCAATGCTTTGTGCAAGAAGGTGGTGAATGTTTCAAAATTACAAGAAATCCAAGAACATCTAATGATAACTTTATGTAAGCTTGAGATAATCTTCCCACTATCTTTCTTTAACATCATGGTACATGTAACAATGTACTTCATTGATGAGGTCAGACTTTATGGGCTAGTTTATTTTATGATAGATGTATCCATTTGAGAGCTATATGAAAATTTTCAAATGGTATGTACAAAATCATAATCACCCATAAGGGTGTATAGCAGAACATTACATTGCAGAGGAAGCAGTGGAGTTTCACACAGAGTACTTATCGAGAATGGATGCTATTGGAATTCTTAGAAAGAAATGATTAGTTGGATTTTATGTTCCCAAATTTGGTAAAGCCCTTTTGATTATTCCTATATCTACCATTGACCATAAAGAATAGGACTAACCACACCTTTATGCCTTGCAAAACAACGTTGATGAAGTCTAGCCATACATTAAGTTGATCATGTTAGGCTCTCTCTCTCTCTCTCTCTCTCACATTGCTTCACTTAATATCTATACATAGGTTTAAGACCATTTAGAAATTCTAGGCATTGGTATATCTGAATCCTTGTGTTGGATGATGATGGGACCATGACTAGAAGTAAGAAAGTAAGCAAAATATGCCATCAATGATTATCACTTTTACACAAAAGACCATGATTGTAACAACCCCAAAATTCTACTATTACGTGATCGAGGTAAGAGTCTTCTAGGAGCATACCTTTTTATGGAATTAGAATTAGGAACTAGAACATAAATGGTTAGATTCTATTAGAAAATGGAATTCAACGACCTAAAGAATGCTAAAAACAGAGTCCGGATCATAAAGTTATGGAACTTCAAAGTTAGGGGTATTTTGGTAATTAAAAGTATAAAATAAATTAAAAAACTTTTAACATAGATTTGAAATTAGCAAGTCTAGATTCTACTCGTCAATACAATTTCAATGACATTGAGTTTGCTAAAATCAGAGATTAGATGAATAAATGGTAATTTCTTATAAAAGGGTATTTTAGTAAGTTCACTAGTGTGCGCCACTTGTAGAAATATGGGTCTGATTGTAATGAGGTGTTGAGCGTGCAGCAATCATACACATTGACTAAGCTATGCTTAGTGAAATCATCAAGAAAGAACATAATGATGGGATGTTTAACATATAAAAAGAAAAGGGAGAAAATAAATGAGTTAAATAACTTAGTGGAGGACCACATTTGATAATGGTACCCCTACTTGAACGAAAATGAAAACAGTCATTAGTCTATTTCCACCCAAACCCGACCAAGAATAGAAACCCCACAAAAAATGATGGGAAGGGAATGGAAGAGGAAAGAAGAGGGGGAAGAAGAAGAAGAGAAAGAGAAGGAGAAGCAGAGAAAGAGAAGGAGAAGCAGAGGAGAAATGGGAAAGAAACTTGCACGTTGGAAACAATGTAGCCACACCGGAAGAGGGCATGTTTAATGGTTTTGGTCACTGGAGAAAAAGAACTAGCCGATGATAATGGCGGCTTTAATCCCGAATCCGACCATCCATTCTATTCTTTGGCAATGATTGGGACAGTACGCATGCAAAAGGTCATTGGAAAGTTTTAGGGAGATGTGTCTTCTCTAGCAATGATCGGGAGTGTTAATCAAGACGCAAATAGGTTTTCTACAAACCCATTTTCATTTTGACATTGATTTGTCTTGATTGTTTACTATTTTTAGGATTATTGTGTAGATCTAGGGTTTTGGAGAGAAAACATAGATTTCATGTTGATCTCAAGGGTTATGAAGATCTATCAGAACTATGGGAATCCTTACTCAAGTTCTAATCATCAAATTCAATGCAATATACACAATCCGACCAACCCTAGCTATCGGATCAACTATAGAATAAAGATATGACATTTTGAATGGGTTGTAACAGCCGAATCATCTTGATTCGTGTTGAAACATCAAACCTATACTAATTGTAATGCCCGAGCAATTTACACAATTTTTAACGAAAATTGAACATTCTATAGGAAATAAACTAAGTTAAATGTTTCACTTTATTTAAAATTGTAAATGAAGGACTTTGTGAGGGAACTTAGTACCATTAGATTCTACTCGAAAAATGGAATCCAACGCCTCAAAAATCACCCAAAAGGGAGTTCGTATGAAGAAGTTACAGCCATTTAAAGATAGGGTATTTTTGAAAATTAAACAAAAAAACAAAAAAAACAAAAAAGGACGAAAAACGCAGGAGACCGTTTTGATAATGGCACCCCCTGTCGTCTTCAACCTCTAGACCCCTCTAGAAACCCGTTTTTCCTTATTTCTCTAGAATACACCAGGGGAAATGATGGCACCGCCATTGAGGGGTACCGCCTTCTCCCCTCTATAAAAACCCCATCTCCCCCCTCTTCAAAATCGCGTTTTTTCTAGCCTTTTGAGACTGGGGTTTCTGGAAAAATCGGAAGCCCATCTCAACCCATCTCCCTGCATTTTTTCTGCAACGGCCAGGCCCTAGTTAGGCCGGCCATTCCGTTCTCGTCTCCCCATTTCCCCTCTCTTCTCTGTGCCGATCTGGGCATTGGGGTTTTTACCCTTCTTCACAGTTTCCAGCGAGCAGGAGCTTCAGGGTGAAGAATAGGTGCACCCATCAGTGATGGGTACTCTCCCAGACCACCCAAGTAAGCCCCCCACCGCTTCCTATTTGGTTTTGCTTCTTCCCTGCCTAGATCCATGCCGGATCTGGGTGTTTTCTGGCTAGGAAGACGCTGTGGAAACCAGAGAAGACTGGTTTCCTCTGAAACCCGTCCAAAACCAGTTGCCATGGGAAGCACCCCGTGACGCACACGAGTGACGCGTCCCCTGGGGGCCAACATCGCATAGGCTTTTCACTCGTCCAAGATGTGCGAGGCATCTTAGGCACCAGGACACAGCCTGCCTGCGTCCAAGACGCATTTGTAGGACGTTGACTGGGATGCGTGCTGAAGCGCGCTACTTAGGCATGCATGTGTGTGTGCATACACTATCCCAGGTGCGGCCTTCAAGTGCGTGCGCGACATGGGGCACAGGTCCTGGCACGACCAAGGTGCACGGGGTACCCTGGGAGCTGAGGTGCGCCATGCTACAAGGTGCGTCCGTGCGATGATGCGTGTCATAGCGCGTCACTTGAGCATGCATGTGGGCGTACGAAACGCGGTCTTTGGCACGGCCTTTGGGCGCGCATGCACGTAAGGCGGTCGCGGTTCAACCAGGATACACGGGTGTTCTGGGAACTGGGGCACGCGGGCCTAATGAGACTTTAAAGTTAGGATTAGAGGATAAATTACAGAGTTTAACTATGGGAAAGTAGATCCACACCATAGGATCTAGCCTGACGAATGAATTAGGCAAGGACCATGGACCCAATAGGCAGATATAGCGATCGAATGTCTAAATAGAATGAAATTAATAAGGACTCCTTGTATCCATTCATACCCAGGAGTTTATAAATGAAACCCAAGGACGGGTTAAAGTGATAAAGGACGCGACTCCAAGAGACTTTGAGGTAGGTGGCCTATCACTACTAGACTTTTTAAAAGAGTCATGATTGTTTTATGCATATTTTAAGTATAAGTTATATAACTTGTTTAGCATAACTTAATTCAGCATACATATGATAAATGCTTTATGCATAGATATGTTTTGGCATAGATTTGTTTTGCAAATAATTGCATATACATTATGCATAGATATGTTTTACAAACAAATGCATATATTGCATGATTTGTGAGCATTGAGTTTTTGAAAGATTGCATGTCCTTGAGGGTTACCAAAAGATGCTGGAGTGCCCAAAAGACACTAGGTAGGCAGTTGTGAGGGCCAGGCAGTTGTGAGGGACCCAAAGAGGACAGGTTTTGAAAAAGAGGTTTTTGCTTGTTTGATCTGATATAATTTGGGCTGGTAAGCTCGTGGGCGCTATGCCGAGAGGTTTGGGTTGGCCTCCAGCCTCTACCACTATTAGGTGGATGGGTACCACGCCCAAAAAGGGCAATGTCCCTGCTTCGACTGCATGTGGTACAGGGGGCTACCACTGGTGTCACGGCACTGGGTCGAAGTGTCATATGTCCCATGGAGGCATATGACCTTGTGTCCTCAAGTACCCAGGGACCACATGGCGGCAAGGTCGTAGGCATAGTTGGACCCTATGGTTTGAGGATTTATTTGCATTCCATATGACATGACATGACATGAGGTTGGTTGACCATACAAGATATCCATGAGTTGGATTCAGTGGAGCATCTTATGCATATCATTATGTTTATGATATATGATACTTTCAACTTGGATTATGCTATTCTTGAAGTCATCAGTATTCCGATTTGATAGTGGTTTTTAGTATCGACATTGACCATGATTGTTCGAACATGCACATGTTTTAAAGAGCATATGATTTTAAACATAGCATGCATTGCAAGACTAGTAGTGATAGACTCCTACTGAATATAGTATATACTCACCCTATCCTTAACTTTTTTTAGGATAGTTCCACTAACAAATAGAAGATGCCTCAGGAGATATTAGTGTTACGAGCAAGTGAATTAAAAAGGAGACAATTATACATGTAAGTAAACTTTAACCCTTTGGACATGTATTTATTTACAGTTGGGCTATGTGTTGTGACTGGATAGACCTGGGGAAAAATTTATGATTTTTGAAGTTTTTCAAAAACTACTTTGAGTATTGTGAAAGCAAATGACACTCGGGGTTTTCAAAATGAGATTAAAACAAAAGATTTTTCCGCTGCATTGCATTGTTTTTTCAAAATAGGGATCCCGCCTTAGGAATTTTGATTTTTCATTTAAAAATGCATGAGAAAACCCGGGTCATCACAATTGGTATCAGAGCCCAGGTTTTATCCTTTCACAGCCAGTCCAGCATGTCCAAGGGTCATGGACAATTAAAGAAAATCAAGAAGAAGTAGTATAAAAAGGAGTAGTAGAGATGACTACTTCTATTTGAGGATTACAATATTAATGCCCAAGGCAGTTCACCATAAATAAATAGGTGAAACACAACTTGGTTTAACAAATAATTAGGCAGAGAATAGTGCAACCCTTATCGAAAATCTAGTCTAAGACGACTTAAGGATTAAGGATTGTTGTATGGTGCAAATATGAAAACTCATATATGGATCAGATTATGATGAGAATGATGAATGAAGATGTTGGTGGACTTGTGAGTAGATAGTTCTGACTTGCAATAAAGTAATCTCATCAAAGGTGAGAAAATTAAAGATCCTATATGGCTATCTTACCATCACAAAGAATATCAGAATATTAGTACACTATCACAAGGAATATGATATGAGTATAATAGGGGATGTAAAAGACAGACTTTGAGAATATTTTGATGATAATCTAAGCGGGATGAGAATGCAAGATAATATTGGGAAATAACTGTGACTCATGCTAGATCACAAAGGTATGAATACCTTCATTGGAGTCTCATGAAGAGTGAAGTGATATCGAATAATAACTACCTAAGTATTATGAAGCAAATCAGAAGATGTATACCAATGACATATTATGTGATTAAGAGAAACATAACACGAATATGATAAGGAAATGAATTCGACCAAGTTATCAAAAGATTTTGATGATAACACTAGGGATGATAATAGATTGATCCTAACATGAACTTGTAAGTAAAGTATAGCATGACCAAAACGTCAACGCCATTATTAAGACATTGTATGAATTTTATTGAGGCTATTGACAATTGATGTAATGACCCCAATTTTTGTAATATTAAAATCCCATGAAAAGTTCAGTTTTGAAGATAAGGGCATTTTGGTCATTTCACTAGTTGCCTTGACTGAACCCAAAAACTTGGTCCTAAAAATGGTACCATTAGATGAGTCTCAGAAAAAGGAATCCAACAAGACCAAAATCACCCAAAACGGAGTTAAAATGAGCAAGTTATGGCCCTTTGAAGATCAGGGGCAAAACTATAATTTTCACAAAAAAAGGTTTAGCTGCAAAACACAAGGCCTGTTTTGATATGGGCACCCTTCATCTTCCACCTCCTAAAGAGTTCTAGAACGGCGGTGATTGGAGGGGAAATCACTGCCATTCTGGAGGTTTCTCCACAGCCATTCAAAGGCGGTGAGAGCCCCCTCTAGAACCCTCTCTTAACTCTATAAATAGAGCTCTTGGGCGCCTCTAATGGCAGCCCAAAACATGGAAGAAAACCCGTTGAGGAGTAGTGACCTAGAGGGGAAAACAAGGAGAAAAACCTAGCAACAAGCCAGGTATGCCCAAAATCCCTCAAAACCCATCTCCACCATAGTTCCAAGATTAATTTCCCTAGGTTTTTGCATGAAAAACCATGCAAAACGGAGCCCGGGAGAGCCACAAAGGACCCAGGGACGTTCCCTAAGCCGCACTAGTTCGACAGGGGTCGAACCAGGGTGTCCTGAGGACGCCCCGGTCCCCCAGACAAGGGAACGTTCTAGTTGGAACATCCCACCTCATCTCCATTTGAAAAACCAAACGGGCGCGTCCAGGGACACGCCCACAAAAGAGAGAGACGGGCGGGAAGTTCTGCCGTTTGCAGACGCGCCCGCTGAGGCGAACGTCACAGGCACGCAGCGTGCTAGCGACGCGGATTTGTTTCGTCCCTTAAGGAAGTCGGGGCACACATCACAGACGCGCAGCGCCCTGGCATTCCGTCTTTTTATTTTTAAGACTCCTATGTACGTACGACACTAAAATGCTTATAACTTGAGATCTAGAGCTCCGATTGAGGTGCTGCAAAAGGAGTTGTGTCAGTGTCGACGACGCGGACATATCCAAACTATAAAATCCCTAGTCAAGGCACAATCAAATGTGGGCATGACCCTTAGAATAGGATGGTGGCGCGTGGCCACTAGAACGTTGGAAAACTGAGGATACTAAGGCTTAATTAGGACCTTAGGACACCCATAGGCATAGGGATGGACCTCTAATGCCTAAGTAAAAAGACCAATTACTTTAAAACCCATAAAATATAGGCCAAACTAACCTTGATTCCCCAAACCATGATCAGGAGCGTCCGAGGACAAAAGGGTTAGCGCGACCTAGCCAGGTAGGTGCTCTATCACTATCAGATTCTTTTAATTGAACTATTATTGTTTTGAGAACATATTTTTTAAGAATATGACTTGTTTAGCATGACTTAATTCAGCATGCATGTGATAAATGCTTTGTACATAGACATGTTTTGTAAATGATTGCATATACATTATGCACATATATGTTTTGCAAACAAGTACATACATTGCATGAATTAAGTACTTGGAAAGATTGCATGTCTTTGAGGGTTGCCAAAAGATGCTGGAGTGCCGTGGGCCAGGCAGTTGTGAGGGACCCAAAGAGGACAGGTTTTGAAAAGAGGTTTTAGCTTATTTGATCTTATGTGATTTTGGCTAGAAAGCCCGTGGGTGCTATGCCGAGGGGTCTGGGTTGGCCACCCGGCCTCTACCACTATTAGGTGGATGGGTACCACGCCCAAAAAGAGGCAAGTCCCTACGTCGACTGCATGTGGTACAGGGGGCTACCACTGGTGTCACGGCACTGGTCGACGTGTCATAGGCCCCGTGGAGGCTATGACCGAGTGTCCTCAGGTACCCGGGGACCACATGACGAGGAGGTCGTGGGTATAATGGACCCTATGGTTTGATGATTTATGTGCATTGCATATGGCATGATATGAGGTTGGTCGACCATACCATACTAGAGATCCATGAGTTGGATTCCATGAAGCATTTTATGCATATCATGATGTTATGATATATATGTATATGATACTTTCGATTTTGGATTGTATGATCCTTTAAGTTGTTAGTATTTCAGTTTGACAATGGATTTTGATGTCGATATTAAACTTGAGTATTCAGACATGCACGTGTTTTGGAAAGAGCATATGATTTCAAAACATCGCATGCATTATAAAACTAGTAGTGATAGACTCCTACTGAGTATAGTGTATACTCACCCTATCCTTAACATTTTTCAGGATAGTTCCACTCATAAATAGAAGACGTCTCAGGAGATATTAGTGCTACGAGCAAGTGAATCAAAAAGAAGAAAGTTATAAATGTAAGTAAACTCTCAACCCTTTGGACATGAAGTTGTATTTAATTATAGTTGGGCTGTGTGCTGTGACTGGAAAGACCTGGGGAAAAATATTTATGATTTCTGAAGTTTTTCAAAAACTACTTCGGTTGTTGTGAAGGCAAATGACACTCAGGGTTTTCAAAAAATGAGTTTAAAACTAAAGGTTTTCCGCTGCATTGCATGGTTTTTATAGAATGGTTTTCAAATAGGGATGCATCCCACCTTGGGAAATTAGGTATTGCATTTAAAAATGTATGAGAGAACCCGGGTCGTCACAGTTGGTATCAGAGCCCAGCTTTTATCCTTTCACAACCAGTCCAGCATGTCCAAGGGTCATAAACAATCAAGAAAATCAAGAAGAAATAGTATAAATTGAAGAAGTAGAGATGACTACTTCTATTTGAGGATTACAATATTAATGTTCAAGGCATTTCACCATATACACATAGGTGAAAAAGGAGATAGTCCTAGCAAATACTTAGATATTGGATTGCTTGAATCCTATCAAAATCATAGGAAATAAGATTTGTTGTGTAGTGGTGCAAAGATGAAATCTCATATAAGGATCATATTGTGATGAGAATGAATGAATGAAGATGATTAATGGACTTGTTAATAGATAGTGTTGACCTGCAATAAAGTAATCTTATCAAAGGTGAGAAAAATCAAAAGACCTAGATGGCTATCTTACCATCATAAAGAATATCAGAATATAAGTACACTATCACAAGGATGTGATATGTGAGATGTAAAAGACAAACTTTGAGAAAATTTTGATGATAATAGGGATAAGCATACAAGATGATACTAAGGGATAACTGTGACTTGTACTAGATCACAAAGGTATGAATCTTGAAAGACTTAGCTCAATTTTGGATACCTTAATTGAAGTCTTATAAAGAGTGAAGTGCTATCGAATAATAACTACTTGAGTATTATGGAACAAATCTGGAGATGCATACAAGTGACATATTATGTGATAGGGAAATGAATTCAACCGAGTGATCAAAATATTATGATGATAATACTAAGGATGATAATAGATTGATCCTAACATGAACTTGTAAGAGAAGCATGGCATGACCAAAACATCAATACCATTATTAAGACATTGTATGAATTTTATTGAGGCTATAAGCAATTGAGGACGTCAATGATCTTAAGACAGTTTAGAATTTCTTAAGACAAGCATTCAGTTTATCATATCTGTTAAGTAAAGGAATAGATGAAGTATCAATTATATGCAACAAAGCATAAAGAGACATTGAGCTAGGAAGACAAAAGTAAGGATTTTGAAGAAAAGAGAGAAAGAGATAGAGTTGTAACTACCAGTATTCAATGAATATTGAATATTCAAAAGAAGAAGATCATGACTCTATGAAGATACATACAATTCTAACATCTTGAATCCTATAGGAGGGAAGATCAAACAAATGCAAAGGGATAATACTAGGTGAGTTGATGATCTTATTGTAAAAGAGTATCAAAGAGAGGAAGCATATGGGGTTTAAGACTTTGAGTAGAGTATCGAATTTCAGGAGAATATGTGACAAGAAATTTTCAAAAAAGAATGGTGACCAACTAGAAGTTAAACTTCTACAAAAGGGTTTGATATCAATTAGATTCTTATCAGATCCATTAGCTTATGAGGAACACCAATGGATATAGTCCATAAAAAGAAAATTTTGGTAATATCCTACCTTACCACTACTTGAGTAAATAAAGGAATTAAGCCAGGACAAGAACTTGTCCATTTAGCAATAGGGTACCATCAAGAATCAAATTGAGGTCTTACTACTATAGATTGGAAGACCAAAAATCTTAAGACCATTATTTAGTCATTACCTTTAGAGTACTATTGACTAAATAAAGGTATCCCACCCTAATTAATCAAGTATGCTAGTATCTATGAGTTAGTAGTTGAAGTTATATACTTAGAAGGATGTTATAAGTCTTTAGACTTGAGTACTTGTTAGGCTAAGTCATTTGAGGGTATAAGGCTAGTTGATTAGGCCACATCATGAAGAGCTACAAAAAAAAAATAGTAACAACTGAGATAGGAGCAAAAATAAGAAGTGATCTAAACCAATGTGAAAGCTTTTTTCAAACCTTAGTGGCTACCATGACAAGGTGAAGAAATTACTTTGGGTCTGAAAAATACTATAGACTTGGATTGAAAGAAAGGTAGATAAGTACCGATCACTCTAGAGGCCCTTGAGCTTATAACGTATCTGGGAAGAGATCAATAGGTAATCAAATAAAGTCTTTCTATGTCTAAGAAAATGTTTTTGCTTATCTGAATATTGTAAAACTTGTTGAGTAAACAACTTCAGTACAATTTGATATAATTGCTATTGAAGGAGAATTATTGCTATTATAAACTAAGTATAAGAAGGCACTTGAAAGATAAAATAAGGAGGCACTAGAAGAATAAAATTTGAGGAATTGAGAAAATCACTACTTATGAGGATACCTCCTGACAATACAGACTACATAGTTGACGATAAAGCCTTGGTAAAAGATTGAACAATATATTGACATAGGGGATAAGGTGAGATGGCTAGCACACTATAAGGTGAGATTGGATGTTACATTGCCTTTTTGACAAATAGTTAGTTGTTATGAGCATATACCAAGTACGAAAAATCAACTAAAGGAATTTTCTAAGGACTAACCCTACCGGATTGAGTATAGAACTTTTGGACTGAAAGGTTACGAAGAAAACCATCAAGCAAAGAAAGGGCAAAGAGGATGAAGACAAAGGAGTCAACCATGACCTAGTAAGGGTACTCGGTTATAAGAAACTTTTTGCCTTGCATGAATGAGAACATTATTGAAAATCCTAAATGACAAATGGATGAGAAATAGTGAGATAGGCTTCTAGACGAGAACATACGACTCATGATGATGAATCAACCATTAACATTTGACATAAGTTTGGATAAGATCCTAACAGAGGAAATCATTTAATGAATTCAATAATTATGAAACTAGATATGAAGTTAGGACATTTTACTTTCGGTATATGATAAGGTCCTCGATGGAAGATGCTACTAATTGGCTTTCATTTTCGAATGTAACCTTGGTCAAGGAAATCAAGTCACATATGGAAAACGATAAGATAGTTGAAAACCAAAGTTAAGTAGGAGTTTGGCTATAGAGCAAATGATACCATATCAGTTATTGAAGTGTCTTGGAGACAAATATGAGAAGCAAAGTTAGGCACAATAGAAAGAAGGTAATTTTTTTGGGCTTGTGGATGATGAAGGAGATCACTAGATAAAAGGGATTATCCTATGATATTTGAAATGAAATAGGAGAAATAAGATAATATGATCTTGAAAGAAATATATATATGAACAAAGAAGCATGATCTTACAAGGAGATTATCTTATACATGATGAGATAAGTATAGGAATATAAGGAATTCGAGATAGATGAAGTACCGTTAGAAAACGGTATTGTTAAATTGGCACGTATGAGAGTATGGCGCTGCATCAGAGTACGTAGCGAAAACGGCCCTTATAGGTGAGGCCTTATAGGAGGAACAATAGAAATAATAAATTGAGGATAAACTTAGATTTGATTCCTAAGGGGGAATGCATTCCCCAAGAAATCATCTAAGAGACAAATACCTGGAAGATGATAATTTATGGAATTTCGAGGACGAAATTCTTTTAAGGGGGTAATAATGTAATGACCCCAATTTTTGTAATATTAAAATCCCATGAAAAGTTCAGTTTTGAAGATAAGGGCATTTTGGTCATTTCACTAGTCGCCTTAACTGAACCTAGAAACTTAGTCCCGAAAATGGTACCATTAGATGCGTCTTAGAAAAAAGAATCCAACAAGACCAAAATCACCCAAAACGGAGTTAAAATGAGCAAGTTATGGCCCTTTGAAGATCAAGGGCAAAACTGTAATTTTCACAAAAACGGGTTTAGCTGCAAAACACAGGGGCCCGTTTTGATACGGGCACCCTTCATCTTCCACCCCCTAGAGAGTTCTAGAACGGCGGTGATTGGAGGGGAAATCACCGCCATTCTGGAGGTTTCTCCATCGCCATTCAAAGGCGATGAGAGCCCCCTCCAGAACCCTCTCTTAGCTCTATAAATAGAGCTCTTGGGTGCCTCTAATGGCAGCCCAAAACATGGAAGAAAACCTGTTGAGGAGCAGTGACCTAGAGGGGAAAAAAAGGAGAAAAACCTGGCAACGAGCCAGGTACGCCCAAAAGCCCTCAAAACCCATCTCGACCATAGTTCCAAGATTAATTTCCCTAGATTTTCGCATGAAAAACCATGCAAAACAGAGCTCGGGAGAGCCACCAAGGACCCAAGGATGTTCCCTGGGCCGCACTGGCTCGACAGGGGTCGAACCAGGGTGTCCTGAGGATGCCCCGGTCCCCCAGACGACGGAACGTTCCAGTCGAAACGTCCCATGTCGTCTCCGTTTGAAAAACCAAACGGGCGCGTCCAAGGACGCACCCACTGAGGTGAATGTCATAGGCGCGCTAGCGACGCGGTTTTTTTTTCATCCCTTAAGGAAGTCGGGGCGCATGTCGTAGACGCGCAGCGCCCTTTCATTCTGTCTTTTTGTTTTTAAGACTCCTATGTACGTACGACACTAAAACACTTATAACTTGAGATCTAGAGCTCCGATTGAGGCGCCACAAAAGGCATTGTGTCCATGTCGACGATACGGACACATCTAAATATAAAATCCCTGATCAAGGCCCAATCAAAGGTGGGCATGACCCTTAGAATAGGATGGTGGCGTATGGCCACTAGAATGTTGGAAAACTGAGGATACCGAGGCCCAATTAGGACCTTAGGACACCCATAGGCATAGGGATGGACCCCTAATGCCTAAGTAAAAAGACCAATTACTCTAAAACCCATAAAAGATAGGCCAAACTAACCTTGATTCCCCAAACCATGATGAGGAGTGTCCGAGGACAAAAGGGTTAGCGCGACCTAGCCAGGTAGGTGCTCTATCACTATTAGATTCTTTTAAAAGAACTATTATTGTTTTGAGAACATATGTTTTAATAATATGACTTGTTTAGCATGACTTAATTCAGCATGCATGTGATAAATGCTTTGTACATAGACATGTTTTGTAAATGATTGCATATACATTATGTACATATATGTTTTGCAAACAAGTACATACATTGCATGATTTAAGTACTTGAAAAGATTGCATGTCCTTGAGGGTTGCCAAAAGAGACTGGAGTGCCGAGGGCCAGGCAGTTGTGAGGGACCCAAAGAGGACAGGTTTTGAAAAGGGGTTTTGGCTTATTTGATCTTATGTGATTTGGGCTAGAAAGCCCATGGGTGCTATGCCGAGGGGTCTAGGTTGGCCACCCCGCCTCTACCACTATTAGGTGGATGGGTACCACGCCCAAAAAGAGGCAAGTCCCTACGTCGACTGCATGTGGTACAGGGGGCTACCACTGGTGTCACGGCACTGGGTTGACATGTCATAGGCCCCGTGGAGGCTATGACCGAGTGTCCTCAGGTAACCGGGGACCACACGACGAGGAGGTCGTGGGCATAATGGACCCTATGGTTTGATGATTTATGTGCATTGCATATGGCATGATATGAGGTTGGTCGACCATACCATACTAGAGATCCATTTATGCATATCATGATGTTATGATATATATGTATATGATACTTTCGATTTTGGATTATATGATCCTTTAAGTCGTTAGTATTTCAGTTTGACAATGGATTTTGATGTCGATATTAAACTTGAGTATTCAGACATGCACGTGTTTTGGAAAGAGCATATGATTTTAAAACATCGCATGCATTATAAAACTAATAGTGATAGACTCCTACTGAGTATAGTATATACTCACCCTATCCTTCACATTTTTCAGGATAGTTCCACTCGTAAATAGAAGACGTCTCAGGAGATATTAGTGCTACGAGCAAGTGAATCAAAAAGAAGAAAGTTATACATGTAAGTAAACTCTCAACCCTTTGGACATGAAGTTGTATTTAATTACATTTGGGCTGTGTGCTGTGACTGGAAAGACTTGGGGAAAAATATTTATGATTTCTGAAGTTTTTCAAAAACTACTTCGGTTGTTGTGTAGGCAAATGACACTCGGGGTTTTCAAAAAATGAGTTTAAAACTAAAGGTTTTTCGCTGCATTGCATGGTTTTTATAGAATGGTTTTCAAATAGGGATGCATCCCGCCTTAGGAAATTAGGTATTGCATTTAAAAATGCATGAGAAAACCCGGGTCGTCACAGTTGAGGATTTTAATGATCTTAAGATAGTTTAGAATTTCTGGGAAGCTTTCAGTTTATCGTATATGTTATGTAAAGGAACAGATGGGGATGATAGATCTGTGATAATAGATTGATCCTAATATGAACTTGTAAGAAAAGTATAGCATGATCAAAACGTCAATGTCATTATTAAGACATTGTATGAATTTTATTGAGGCTACAAGCAACTGAGGATTTCAATGATCTTAAGGCAGTTTAGAATTTCTGAAAGCATTCAGTTTAATCATATCTGTTAAGTAAAGGAGTAGATGCAGTATCAATTATATGCAACAAAACATATAGAGACATTGATCCAGGTAGACCAAATGAGGATTTTGAAGAAAAGAAAGAGATAGAGATGTAACTACCGATATTCAATGAATATCAGATATTCAAAAGAAAAAGACCATGACTTTATAGAGATACATAGAATTCTATCATCTTGAATTCCATAGGAAGGTAGATCAAACAAATGCAAAGGAATAATACTAGATGAGTTGGTGATCTTATTGTAAAAGAGTATAAAAGAGAGAAAGCATATGGGGTTTAAGACTTTCAGTAGAGTATCGAATTTCAGGAGATTATGCGACAAGAAATTTTCGAAGAGGAATGGTGACCAACTAGAAATTAAAATTCTACAAATGGTTTGATATCAATTAGATTCTTATCAGATCCATTAGCTTATGAGGAACACCAATGGATATGGTCCATAAAAAGAAAAATTTGGTGATATCATGCCTTGCCACTACATGAGTAAATAAAGGAATTAAGCCGGGACAGTAACTTGTCCATTTAGCAGTAGGGTACCATCAAGGATCAAATTGAGGTCTTACTATCATAGATTGGGAGACCAAAAATCTTAAGACCATTATTTAGTCATTACCTTTAGAGTACTGTTGACTAAATAAAGGTATCCCATACTGTTGACTAAATAAAGGTATCCCACCCTAATTAATCAAGTATGTTAGTATTTATGAGTTAGTAGTCAAAGTTATATACTCAGAGGGATATTATAAGTATTTAGACTTGAGTTTTCCTTGAAAGAAGTACTTGTTAAACTAAGTCATTTGAGGGTATGAGGTCAGTTGATGAGGACAATTGCAACTGAGATAGGAGCAAAAATAAGAAGTGATCTAAACTAATATGAAAGATTTTCCAAACCTTAATGGCTACCATGATAAGGTGAAGAAATTACTACTGACTTGGATTGAAAAGAAAGGTAGATAAGTACTGATCAATTCGGAGACCCTTGAGCTTATGACAAAGAGATATCTGGAAAGAGATCAACAGGTAATCGAATAAAGTCTTTCTATATGTCTACAAAAATGTTCCATGCTTACCTGAGTGTTTTTCAAAATTTGATGATTTAACAGCTTCAGCATAACTTGATGTAGTAGTTATGGAACGAGAACTACTATTATAAGCTAAGTATGAGGAGGCACTTAAAGGATAAAATTTGAGGAATTGAGTAAATCACTACTTATGAGGATACCTCTTGATAATACAAACTGCATGGTTGACGATAAAGCCTTAATAAAAGATTGAACAATATATTGATATAGGGAATGGTAGGAGAAAAGTTGAGGTGGCTAGCACACTATAAGGTGAAGATGTGATGTTACGTGCCTTTAGACAAAAAGTTAGTTGTTATGAGCATATACAAAGTATAAAAAATCAATTGAAGGAATTTCTTAAGGACTAACCCTATTAGATTAAGTATAGAACTTTTGGACTGAAAGGATACAAAGAAAACCATCAAGAAAAGAAAGGACAAAGAGGATGATGACCAAGGAATTCAACCATGACCTAGTAAGGATAATCGGTTATAAATAAGAGACTTTTTGCTTTACTTAAAGGGGAACATTATTGAAAATCCTAATGACAAATTCATGTGAATAGTGAGATAAGCGTCTGGACGAGAACATTTGACCCATGATGATGAATCGACCATTAACATTTGACATGAGTCTGGATAAAATCTTCACGAAGAAAAGTGTTTAATGAATTCAATAGTTATGAAACTAGATATGGTGTTAGGACATTTTACTTTCAGTATATGATAAGGTCTTCGATGGGAGATGCTACTAATTGGCTTTCATGATTTTATGTAACTTTGGTCGGGGAATAAAGTCACATATGGAAAATGACAGACAGTTGAAATTCGAAGTTAATCAAGGGTTTGGCTGTAGAGCACATGATACCATGTCAGTTATTAAAGTATCTTAGGGACAAATATGAAAGATAAGAAGCAAAGTTAGACACAATGGAAAGAAGGTAAATTTTTGGACTCTTACTAATGACATATAACCAACCATTAGAAGGAGATATGGATGATGAAGAGATCATTAGATGAAAGATAAAAAGAAAAAGGGATTATCCTATGATATTCAAAATAGGAGAAATAAGATCATATGATCTCAAAGAAGTATGGAGTAATTTATACACGAATATAGAAGCATGATCCTACGAGGAGACTATCCTATACACGATGAGAAAAGTATGGGCATCTGAGGATTTCGAGATAGATGAATTACAGCTAGAAACCGCTATGGTTAAACTGGCACATATAAGAGTGTGCATCAGAGTATGCAGCAAAAGCGGCCCTTATAGGTAAGGCCTTATAGAAGGAACAATAAAAATGATATATTAAGGTTGAGCCTAGGTTTGATTCCTAAGAGGGAAATGCATTCGCAAGAAGTTATCTAAGAGACAAAATACCTTGAAAATGATAATTTATGGAATTTCGAGGACGAAATTCTTTTAAGGGGGTAATAATGTAATGCCCGAGCAATTTACACTATTTTTAACGAAAATTGAACATTCTATAGGAAATAAACTGAGTTAACTGTTTCACTTTATTTAAAATAGTAAATGAAGGAATTTGTGAGGGAACTTAGTACCATTAGATTCTACTCGAAAAATGGAATCCAACTCCTCAAAAATCACCCAAAACGTAGTTCGTATGAAGAAGTTAAAGCCATTTAAAGATAGGGGTATTTCTGAAAATTAAACAGAAAAATGAAAAAGGACGAAAAATGCCGGGAGCCATTTTGATAACAGCACCCCCTATCATCTTCAACCTCTAGACCCCTCCAGAAACCCGTTTTTCCCAATTTCTCTAGAATACACTAGGGGAAATGGCAACACTGCCATTGAGGGGCACTGCCTTCTCCCCTCTATAAAAACCCCATCTCCCCCCTCTTCAAAATTGTGTTTTTTCCAGCCGTTTGAGACTGGGGTTCCTGGAAAAATCGGAAACCCGTCTCAACCCATCTCCCCGCATTTTTCCGGCAATGGCCAGGCCCTAGTCAGGCCAGCCATTCCGTTCCCGTCTCCCCATTTCCCCTCACTTCTCTATGCCGATCTGGGCATTGGGGTTTTTCCCCTTCTTCATGGTTTCCGGCGAGCAGGAGCTTCAGGGTGAAGAATAGGCGCACCCATCGGCGATGGGTACTCTCCCAGACCACCCAGGTAAGTCCCCCACCCATTCCTATTTGGTTTTGCTTCTTCTCTGCCCAGATCCACGCCGGATCTGGGTGTTTTCTAGCTAGGGAGACGCTGTGGAAACCAGAGAAGACGGGTTTCCTTTGAAACCCGTCCAAAACCAGTTGTCATGGGAAGCACCCCGTGACGCACACGAGTGACATGTCCCCTGGGGGCCAGCATCGCGCACACGCAAGCATGCGACAGGCTTTTGACTCGTCCAAGATGCGCCGGGCATCCTAGGCACCAAGACGCGGCCCGCCTGCGTCAAAGACGCATTTGTAGGACGTTGACTGGGACGCGTGCTGAAGCGCGCTACTTGGGCATGCATGTGCGCGTGGGTACACTGTCCCAGGTGTGGCCTTCAGGTGCGTGCGCGACATGGGGCACGGGTCCTGGCTCAACTAGGGTGCACGGGGTGCCCTGGGAGCTGAGACGCACCATGCTACAAGGTGTGTCTGTGCGATGATGCGTGTCATAGCGTGCCACTTAAGCATGCATGTGCATGTGCGAAATGCGGTCCCTGGCACGCCCTTTGGGCGTGCACGCACGTAAGGCGGTTGCGGTTCAACCAAGATACACAGGTGTCCTAGGAACTAGGGTACGCAGGCCTAATGAGACTTTAAAGTTAGGATTAGAGGATAAATTACAGAGTTTAACTATGAGAAAGTAGATCCACACCATAGGATCTAGGCTGACGAATGAATTAGGCAAGGACCATGGACCCAATAGGTAGATCTAGCGATCTAACGTCTAAATAGAATGAAATTAATAAGGACTCCTTGTATCCATTCATACCCAGGAGTTTATAAATGAAACCCAAGGACGGGTTAAAGTGATATAGGACGCGACTCCAGGAGACTTTGAGGTAGGTGGTCTATCACTACTAGACCTTTTAAAAGAGTCATAATTGTTTTATGCATGTTTTAAGTATAAGTTATATAACTTGTTTAGCATGACTTAATTCAGCATACATATGATAAATGCTTTATGCATATATATGTTTTGGCATAGATTTGTTTTGCAAATAATTGCATATACATTATGCATAGATATGTTTTACAAACAAATGCATATATTGCATGATTTGTGAAAGATTGCATGTCCTTGAGGGTTACGAAGAGATGCTGGAGTGCCCAAAAGACACTTGGTAGGCAATTGTGAGGGATCCGAAGAGGACAGGTTTTGAAAAAGAGGTTTTCGCTTGTTTGATCTGATATGATTTGGGCTGATAAGCTCGTGGGCGCTATGCCAAGAGGTTTGGGTTGACCTCCAGCCTCTACCACTATTAGGTGGATGGGTACCATGCCCAAAAAGGGCAACGTCCTGCTTCGAATGCATGTGGTACAGGGGGCTACCATTGGTGGCACGGCACTGGGTCGAAGTGTCATATGTCCCGTGGAGGCATATGACCCTGTGTCCTTAGGTAGCCGGGGACCACATGGCGGCAAGGTCGTGGGCATAGTTGGACCCTATGGTTTGAGGATTTATTTGCATTGCATATGGCATGACATGAGGTTGGTCGACCATACCAGATATCCATGAGTTGGATTCAGTGGAGCATCTTATGCATATCATTATGTTTATGATATATGATACTTTCGACTTGGATTATGCTATTCTTGAAGTCGTCAGTATTCCGATTTGACAGTGGTTTTTAGTATCGACATTGACCATGATTGTTCGAACATGCACATGTTTTAAAGAGCATATGATTTTAAACATAGCATGCATTGCAAAACTAGTAGTGATAGACTCCTACTGAGTATAGTATATACTCAACCTATCCTTAATATTTTTCAGGATAGTTCCACTCAAAAATAGAAGACGCCTCAGGAGATATTAGTGCTACGAGCAAGTGAATTAAAAAGGAGACAATTATACATGTAAGTAAACTCTCAACCCTTTAGACATGTATTTATTTACAGTTGGGCTGTGTGTTGTGACTGGATAGACCTGGGGAAAAATTTATGATTTCTGAAGTTTTTCAAAAACTACTTTGAGTATTGTGAAAGCAAATGAACTCGGGGTTTTCAAAATGAGATTAAAACAAAAGATTTTTTCGCTGCATTGCATTGTTTTTTCAAAATAGGGATCCCGCCTTAGGAATTTAGATTTTTCATTTAAAAATGCAGGAGAAAACCCGGGTCGTCACAGTAATTTCCCCACCTATTATATGAATCAGTAATAGATCAGAGCACTAACCACTCCGTTAATTCTCTGATTATCAATCCGAGGTGGTGAGTGGTCCATTCGACCACTATGCACACTTAAAGTTGTGACAACCCATATTTTTGTAACACGTTTTGTAATGTATTTTGAAAGGCAAAGTCCTCAATAGTGTAAAAAAAATTCGCAAAACAAAGCAGTGGAAATTCTTTTCTTTTGAACTTGTTTTTGTAAAACCCAAGTCATCACTTCATTCATAACATAAGTAGAACTTTGTACAAGATAAAATTCAATTGAAGGAATATATTTTCATTAAATTCCAGAATCCATCCAGTGGTTCACAGTACAGCTAAATCCATTATAATACTTGTCCAAATTACATAATCCAAACTCATAGCTCACCATACAATGAAACTCTCATTACAATACAACACTCTTAAACAAAGCAAAATACATGTCCTCAAGGGTATACCTGGAAGATTATTCTCTTCAAGTCTTCTATCATCTTAAGCTCCTAACTCTCCTTCCCTGTATCTGAGATATTGCAACATTTACAATATCTCAACAAGCAATGCTTGGTAAGGGATTCAAGAAGCATAATAATTGACAAGGTAATTCCTATACTTCATAATCCCATTATCACTAAACAAATTCATGTCTCTACTCTTTACTTTGTAAGTTATGTATATCTATATACATACATACTCTACATGGGCAAACCAGTTAAATTTATGAAAGTAGTTAAATATCATTCCCAACTAAGCTGATCAATTCTCTCCATTATGAGAATTTAGTATTTCAGCTAATCTTACACTAGGAATTTTCCTTCTTGGGAAATATTGGTAATATACAATTACCTAGCATTTCATTATGCTAAAACATAAGGCATTTCACTATGCCTATTCTCATATACATCATAATGCAAAATAATCAAAAGGGCTACCATGTTGCAGTCTGATCCGTACTAGCGCGCTCGGATAACTGCCCTGTTCACCACTGATACCACAGTGGAAAATATTATGTCACTGTCCATGTGGAAGGACAAGACTTTCACAGTGGTGGCCTTCCCATAATTGCCCCACCCGACTTTTTGCCTCTCATGGGGTAAGATATCATCAAATCATCAAATTTCAAGGAGTGGGTGGCCAAACCCTTATAACTCCTCTAGCATAGCATCTCCCTAGGCTTATGCCTATCAAAACAAACTCACAAGCCTCCAAGCTTGTATTTAAAATAGATTTCATACATATCAGACCATCTGTCTGTTTACTTAGGGCTGAAATATCTTCTAGTTCCCTATTCACTTATAGTCTAGTCCTTAACCAACTTATATGTGTTTGGTTGGATCATAAGGTTTTTAGGGGATTTAATACAAGCATTAACAATTACTCTTGTCAACATAAGGTCATGGGTTCAATCATGTTCATTCCATGTAAATGCATTCATCAAATCCTCCTACCTTCAAGTGGTGATCCCTTTTCCCAGATCTTCTATGATCCTGACTAATGTATGTAATCTGTACATCCATACATATTGTCAATATATATAACTTATGAAAAAATCCTATTGATCACTAGATCTAATGTTTATAATGATCTTTAGATCATTCATATCTAAGTACTTTTCCATCTCTAAGTCTTTGTGTGTCCATCTCCTTGATCTTGATCTTTCATAGATCCATTGATTGACAATCTACACATGTTGATAAAGATCAAGGTCCTAGATCATTTATCATCTAGTTCTACTTTGATCTAAGTTCAGTTATTGGATCATCCATAAGGAGGATGATCTTGGTTTTCTTCCTTGAGTCATCTTTGATCAAGGGTTTGGATTATCTAATCTAATGAACTAGATTTGATCTATAACATGCATACTAATAAACATGTATACTAGCTATAATACAATATTCTTATTCTTATTATTCTTGATCATCCAAGGTCTAATGGATCTTGTTTGATCATCCTTATCTTACTTACAATTTTTATTAGGGTTAGGTAATTTACTAACCTTTTATGCTATTACTATTATTATTCAACCAGTTAATGTTTTGCTGGTTGAAGGCCAACTTATTTACGCCTAAGTCTAGACTGCTCCTCTTATTTCCAATTGTCTAAGACTTACTAGCTGAATGGGTGAACACAAAGTGATTACTTCAATCCTCATGCAAGGAGGCGTTTAGACCTCACAAACGTCAACGGAAGGTAGGGGAAGAGTGAGGCTCTATTAGATAACCCCCTTAACCACTATGTTCAACATTCACTAGAGTGACCATAGCTCAACCTTTCATAAGGTTCCTATAAGCATGTTGACCCTGAGTACTCTTTCTAATAGATTTTAATTAAGCCCATGACCATTTACAATGTCATTCATGGGGTTTATGATTCTCCTAGTTTGGGCTAAGGATTTGATAATCCCTATATTGTCCTACTAACTATAGTCCTTACTAATATTAAGTCAAAGTCATTCCTTCCTCTTATGTTTTCATGAAACTCTAATTTCCAATTAGATTACATTTTGGTGACATATGCTTATTATATCTCAACAACTACTTAACATTTGAATTTACTAATAAAATTTGACATCAATTAAATCATAAACTTTAAAGCATGACTACAATTAAATTCCACAAACATTTATACTAACATGATCCCTATGAATGTAACTTAACCTAATGGAACAAAACTATAATTAAACTAGCATGATCCTAAGCTATGAAATATATGATATTTTACTAGTAATCTCATTGTATCATGCTAAAATCTCAAATTTAACCTAACTTGGCCCTAAGATAATTAAATTCTAGCCTCTTATAACAATCTAATAACATTTAGAGCATATCATGTAAAATTTAAGAATTACACTATCATGCTTCCTAATTTATAACATAAATCACATTTACAATTCTTTTATCAAATAAAAGACATGTAAATTAATTTGATTAAGATTATTAGAAACTTCACTTATGATCCAACCATTACATCTTAGATATTTTCCTTTTTATTAAGGGTTTTAGCTATATTTGGCGGGTTTTCTTTATTAGGGTCCAAATATCATATTGATTTGTTTTTATCATAATTCATCCATGATCTCCTTGGATTTCATCATATCAACATCCATTCCATCCATCCCAAGGATCTGATGACACTTGATCTTATTGATCAAGTGGGTCCCTTTGAAATTTTTTGGGTTTTTCCACCATAGTGGGTAAATCCCTTAATATCTCTCAGATATGTCGAAATAAACCATTTAGATAACTTAATTTCAATATTATATCATTATGAAAACATATTTACAAGATCTAATCATCTCAAATCTTGAAGATCTTGACAATTGGAAACTTGTTTCCTAAATACAAAAAATTTTATTACATATTTTCTCTATTTTATCATTTTATAAGAAAATATAGGTTGTAAACTTTCCATAGCCTCTTTTTTATCTCAATTTGGAGTTCATATGACTCCGGAATTAGATATGGAAGTTCACAATCCATTCCTAGGGCCTAGATTTGATCTGGGCCCTTTGGAATGGACGGCCCAGATTTTTTGGGCAATCAGGACGGGCAGAATGCTCGGTTCGTCGCACGTTCGTTGCGAATTTGTAACGGACGCTCCCGCCCGGGACGTCCACTGACGCGGGCGAGATGACTCTGCATGCGCTGCGAGCACACAGGTAGCATCTCGCACGGCGTCCATGGAACTTTGGTCTGATTGGGAGATCGAATAGTCTGTTTGGACCGTCCAATAAATCCCTTCACATTTCAGGGCCCAAAACTCTATGAAATTTAGTGAGAATTTTACCCTAGGGGTTTTGGACCCTTCTGGATTGATTAGAATGGTCAGATTTTCCATATGAGACCTAAATCTTCTTGATTTGAAGGTACTGACATTACTTTATTTTTATAATTTTTTTTACCAAAATAAAATTACAGTAAAATAAAAATTTCAGAAAACACTAATAAAAATGTCCAGGAAGTAGTTTCACCTACCTAATTGGAGAAAAATGTAGGTTATATGGTCCAATTTAAAAGAATACCCGTTTTGATGATAATATACCCAAAGATCCACCTTTCTTGCGATTTTCGTTGTTGGAACTATTGGATCTCAAAATTTCTTTGGGGTTATGTATCTAAGGTATAGTGGGATGTTTTTGAAGGTGAGATTTGTGATGTTAGATCTGGAACAGAGTGCCTAATTGAATTTAGGCCTCTTATTCCAATCTAGAGAGAGAGAGAAAATGAAAAGAGGGAGATCTCTTGAAAGTTTTGAGTTTTGGGGAATGGATCTAGGTCTAAATTTGCAGGGAAAGTGAAGACAATTTCGTGAGAATTTTATGAACATTTTTGGAGAATTTTTGGGGTTGTATTTATAGGCATTTTGGGTCTTCTTTCATGATCATGTATAATGACTATGGTTAATTTTTTTATTATTAATTTAGCATTGGATTCTCCCATTCTCCACTTTCTTCCCCAAGACTATCTGGTATGGTTTGACCCATAGTTTCACGTGGGCTGGCCATAGAATTCGTTTTTGGGTCCCTTGTGGGCCCCACATGGTGTAAAAAGACCATTTGCCCTTTATGTATAAAAATTAGGGTTTATTCCCATGATCTCAAAATTGAGTGTAATTAGTGGCATTGGATTCATATTTCTCAGCACATTTTAAATTTTGATATCTTAGATTTTGATTTTTGGGTAAAATTACTATTTTACCCTTTTGTCCAAAAAAATAAAGAAAATTAATGATTTTTCATCCGAATTCAAAATTTGTCGTTCTTACAGTCATTCTGAAGGGTTTGCTAAGTTTAATTTCAATTATACATGTCTTATCCCTTGATTATACTTTTATAAGAAGTACATTTTAAATAACCCTAATATTTCAACTCGAAATTTCTAAAACTCAAACTTTATTGATTTTCTCAATCAATTTAAAAAATTACGGTTATTACAATCTTCCCCCTTTACAATAATTTCGTCCTCAAAATTTGTAATACAACTCACTTAGGAGTTTTCACTATTCTTTCATAGCCTTATACATGTGGCCTTGCCACTTATGGAAATCTTATTTCCTTTCATTCTTTTCGCATACTACCTTCTTATCAAAGGTTAAGATGCTCATCCATGACTAACCTTACTAATGCACTATAGACTAAAGCTGGTGCTTGCTAGAATTTCCCAAAAAGGGGTTAATAACTCTTATTGAGTTATCCCTTTTGTTTCAAAACCTTCCATTTCAATTGATTGGTAATTTTCACCAACCTTTCCATACTTCACAATTGTCCATTATACCTTCTATTGCTCATCCTCATTCTTTTCCAACATATAAAGTTTTGACATAGCTTTCCTACTATGTATAGTCCTTAGACTACCTATAATAACATATTGATTAGATTCTATAACTTCAACTATTGTTTTTTGTAACAACCTTCCAATCTTTGGAAGTAATTTTCTCCTTCCTTATTCTTCCATTATTTGGAAGTGAATACTTTATTTCTTCTCTACAGTTCATACTTCTTTACTATTTCCTTCTATTGACAACCTCTTTTCAAATCCTATCATTGAATAATAGTTTCCTTGTAATGACCCTCTCCTCATTCCCATCCATTGTTTTTGTAACACTCTTTGAGTGCCATTTTATTCATAATACTTGACTTTCTACATTTTTCCTTCCAAGATAATGTCATTTAAATCTGCATATATATTCCTGATCCTCTTTTGTTATCTCTTTCTCATATTCAGAATAATATTCTGAACATTCTCACAATCTATAATAATATTCATCTCTTTTCCTCTCATATATATTTATATGTCATAGGCTTCAAAATTTCTAGATTTTGCATTTCCTCATGCTTCTTTCAAGCATACCTCATAGCCTTTATCATATCATACTAACACTATATTTGCAATATTCTTGATAATTCCAATTAAAAGAGTCCATTTGACTTTGTAATCATCCCTTCTCAAGTCTTTACAAACTCCACAATTTATCATCTGTTCTTCAATTCTCAACACTCTATTATCAACTCATTTAGGATTTATGTAACCAATGGCAAGATTTCACTAAAAGAACGTCCTTATGTTATAAAATTAGTAAGAGATATATTTCTCTAATTGTCATTGTCATTTCATATTTTGATCTCATATTCCACCTTTGTTGGGGTCAAATTCCATGCTATCCTTAAAATTTATACAACCTAAACTTTGCTTTCTTCAATCACATGTATACTTACAAGACAAGTTTTGTATGTGTCTAACATATATCCCATGAATGCTCTTGATTTCTTGAAATCTATTTCCATATATCATTACCACTTCATTCAATATATTTTATTCTCCTCAACTTCATGAACATCTGTTATCTAACTCATAGAACTTTAAAATTTGTTTTGATTTTATACTTTGATGTTGCATTTCCAATTCCCAATTAATAATAAATTTGAAAATGCCCATCTTATAGAGAAAAAGGATACTTAATTTCCTCTTCCTAAAGGAAATTTGTTACTTTCATAATGTAAATTGCTATAATCACTTCATATCCATAAAATTTGTTCTTTCAACTCATTCAAATCATTTGATGTTCTTTTCCTCAACTATTATAGATATTTTTTCATTCAATCTCATGTAAGACTGAAAATTTTCAAACTATCTTAAAATTTCTAACCACTTATTTCTTCAACAATTTGGATTCATAACTCATTCACAATCATCTTTAAACTTAAATTTAACAACCAATATTTGTTTTCATTTCTCATGTTTTATTTCACCTTTCCTCAAAAATATATTTCCCCTTACTATATTTCTTAAATCTTTCAATATCACCAACTCCATCATGTAAGTGGAATTAATATCTCTAATCATATTTAGCCCTTCATTTGCCTTGATCAATAAGATATACTCCTCTTCATGATAATCAATGACTATATTTTCCTAATCAATATTTCTCTTTGTTTTCATGTTCCATGACCATTTCACCATCTAATACCAAATGTACATCTCTTTACGATAGTCCCAAAATTATTTTCTATAGCACCAAAGTTATCATATCAATAATTCTCTAATCCTTGAAAATCCTCTAGTGCTAATTTCCACAATGATTTGTCATACCTTTATAATTTCTAACTTGGTGATTTCATAATTGTTGTACCATATATAGGGCTATAATTTCTTTGTTAACCATATATCCTTATGGTTTAATTGTCTTTCTTAATAAGTTTGGGATCATATTTTTATCCCTTTAACATATCTAACTCTCTTTTTCCTTCTAATTTCAAAGATCATCTCTTCATGTTCTAAAATTTTATCATTTCTCCACTAAATCCTTTGCCTCGCTAATTTTGGAGAAAAATACTTGCTTAACTCCTTACTCATATTTATTTCAAACTATTCTCATTTACAAATTTTGAAATTTCTCACCTATCTCCTTAAATTTCTTTCAAGCCATATCCTCACTATTTTGATGATTACTTCCTTTTGACTAATTTTCATAATACTATATATGTAGCGATTATAACTCTTACACTTGTATTTATTTATATATTTATTATAAATTTTGATTTTGATTTTTTATAATTCTAAAGTTTCATCTTTAGCACCTATTTGTCATAAATCTCTATTTCACCTTTCTTATAAGGCTGGATTTATTTTTTTTCCTCAAATTTTCCAATTTATCACTTCTTTCTCTTTCTCTCCATTCCTTCACTTAGTAATGGTTATATACATACTTCACTTAATAATAGTTATATATATACTAGTATTAGTGTACTTTGTTTATACATATGTATGTTTACTCAGGACTTTAGGTTAGACCTGAACATCATACCTTACATCTATTGTAATTTTTCCTTATTGATTTCTATATCTTACTATTCCCACTATTAGAATTCTTACTTAGTAAGTAGTATTTCTAGTCCTTTCACTAAGTAATACCTTCAATCATCGCATTGGATGGTCCAGCTTGGCCGTCAGTGATGGCAAAGACCCTTCCTTGGTGTCGAGGGGCAATTTCTAGTTTTGCCTCCTTGACCACCAATGGTTTGGTACAGTAGGTGGCGATATGTCCATACTCCCCACAATTATGGCACTTGATTGAAATTTGTTGTGGTAAAAGAGAAGATTGCCCTTGTACTAGTGTGGGAGTAGTTGGTGTTGGTGTTGTATGTCTCACTTCAGGCTGAGCCTGAGCCTGTGTACTTTGTATTTCTACAGGAGGTGATGAACCTTGGGTTTGTTGTAGGTGAGGAAGGTGGTTCCTCAACACCCTTGTCATAATTTCTTCCACATTACTCATGGTTACTCTCTCCATATTGTCCTCTGGAGTATTTTGAGTTGCTTGCCTTATGACTCTCTTTGGTGGCATCTACTCATAAACCAAAATTTCTATCAATCCTCTACACAACTACTTCTATCTTAATCAAGACTTAGATTATAATCTCTCTTTTGGACATATTTGTACTATACTATGACTGGATGAGTGGCTATGATACCAACTGTGACGACCTGGGTTTTTGTAACACATTTTGTAATGTATTTTGAAAGGCAGGGTCCTTAATAGTGTAAAAAAATTTCACAAAACAAAGCAGTAGAAATTCTTTTCTTTTGAACTTGTTTTGTAAAACCCAAGTTATCACTTCATACATAACATAAGTAGAACTTTATACAAGATAAAATTCCATTGAAGGAATATATTTTCATTAAATTCCAGAATCCATCTAGTGGTTCACAGTACAGCCAAATCCATTGCAATACTTGTCCAAATTACATAATCCAAACTCATAGCTCACCATACAATGAAACTCTCATTACAATACAACACTCATAAACAAAGCAAAATACATGTCTTCAAGGGTTTACCTTGAAGATTATTCTCTTCAAGTCTTCTATCGTCTTGAGCTCCTAACTCTCCTTCCCTATATCTAAGATATTGCAACATTTACAATATCTCATCAAGCAATGCTTGGTAAGGGATTCAAGAAGCATAATAATTGACAAGGTAATTCCAATACTTCATAATCCCATTATCCCTAAATATATTCATGTCTCTACTCTTTACTTTGTAAGTTATGTATATCTATATACATACATACTCTACATGGGTAAACTAGTTAAATTTATGAAAGTAGTCAAATATCATTCCCAACTAAGCTGATCAAATCTCTCCATTATGAGAATTTAGTATTTTAGCTAATCTTACACTATGAATTTTCCTTCTTGGAAAATATTAGCAATATACAATTACCTAGTATTTCATTATGCTAAAACATAAGGCATTTCACTATGCCTATTCTCATATGCATCATAGTGCAAAATAATCAAAAGGGCTACCATGCTGCAATCTAATCCGTACTAGCACGCTCGAATAACTACCCTGTTAACCACTAATACCATGGTGGAAAATATTATGTCACTGCCCATATGGGAGGACAGGACTTTCATAGTAGTGGCCTTCCCATAATTGCCCCACCCGACTTTTAGCCTCTCATAGGGCAAGGTATCATCAAATCATCAAATTTCAAGGAGCGGGTGGCCAAACCCTTATAACTCCTCTAGCGTAGCATCCCCCTAAGCCTATGCCTATTAAAACAAACTCACAAGCCTCCAAGCTTGTATGTAAAATAGATTTCATACATATCAGACCATTTGTTTGTTTACTTAGGGCTGAAATATCTTCTAGTTCCCTATTCACTTATTTCCAATTGTCTAAGGCTTACTAGCCGAATGGGTGAACACAAAGTGGTTACTTCAATCCTCATGTAAGGAGGCGTTTAGACCTCAAAAACCTCAATGGAAGGTAGGGGAAGAGTGAGGCTCTATTAGATAACCCCCTTAACCACTATGTTCAACATTCACTAGAGTGACTATAGCTCAACCTTTCATAAGGTTCCTATAAGCATGTTGACCCTAAGTACTCTTTCTAATAGATTTTAATTAAGCCCATGAAGATTTTACAATGTCATTCATGGGGTTTATTATTCTCCTAGTTTGGGCTAAGGATTTGATAATCCTTATATTGTCCTACTAACTATAGTCCTTAATAATATTAAGTCAAAGTCATTCCTTCCTCTTATGTTTTCATGAAACTCTAATTTCCTATTAGATTACATTTGGGTGACTTATGCTCATTATATCTCAACAACTACTTAACATTTGAATCTACTAATAAAATTTGACAACAATTAAATCATAAACTTTAAAGCATGACTACAATATAAATTCCACAAACATTTATACTAGAATGCTCCCTATGAATGTAACTTAACCTAATGGAACAAAACTATAATTAAACTAGCATGATCCTAAGTTATGAATTATATGAAATTTTACTAGTAATCTCATGGAATCATGCTAAAATCTCAAATTGAACCTAACTTGGCCCTAAGATAATTAAATTTCTAGCTTATTATAACAATCTAATAACATTTAGAGCATATCATGTAAAATTTAAGAATTACACTATCATGCTTCCTAATTTATAACATAAATCACATTTACAATTCTTTTATCAAATAAAAGACATGTAAATTAATTTGATTAAGATTATTAGAAACTTCACTTATGATCCAACCATTAGATCTTAGATATTTTTCTTTTTATTAAGGGTTTTAGCTATATTTAAGGGGTTTTCTTTATTAAGGTCTAAAGAGCATATTGATTTGTTTTTATCATAATTCATCCATGATCTCCTTGGATTTCATCATATCAACATCCATTCCATCCTTCCCAAGGATCTGATGACACTTGATCTTATTGATCAAGTGGGTCCCTTTGAAATTTTTAGGGTTTTTCCACCATAGTAGGTAAATCCCTTCATATCTCTTAGATATGTCCAAATAAACCATTTAGATGACTTAATTTCAATATTATATCATTATGAAAACATATTTACAAGATCTGATCATCTCAAATCTTGAAGATCTTGACAATTGGAAACTTCTTTCATAAATATAGAAATTTTTATTACATATTTTCTCTATTTTATCATTTGATCAAAAAATATAGGTTGTAAGCTTTCCGTAGCCTCTTTCCGATCTCAATTTGGAGTTCAAATGACTCCGGAATTAGATCTGGAAGTTCACAGTCCATTCCTAGGGCCTAGATCTGATCTGGGCACATTGGAATGGACGGCCTAGATTTTTCGAGCAAACTGGACTGCCAAAAGGCTTGGTTTGTTGCGCGCCCATCTCGATTGCGTAATGGATGCTCCTACCTGGGACATCCACCGATGCGCGCGGGACGACTACACACATGCTACGCGCGTGCGAGACAACATCGTACGAGCTGCGCGAGTGGCGTATCACACGCCGTCCATGGAACTTTGGTCTGATTGGGAGATCGAACAGTCCATTTGGACCTTCCAATCAATCCCTTCTCAATTGAGGGCCCAAAACTCCATGAAATTTAGTGAAAATTTACCCTAGGGATTTTGGACCCTTTTGGATTGATTGGAATGGTTAGATTTTCCATCTGATCCCTCAATCTTCCTGATTTGAAGGTTTTAACATTACTTTATGTTTACAATTTCTTTTACCAAAATAAAAATACTATAAAATAAAATTTTCAGAAAACACTAATAAAAATGTCCAGGAAGTAGTTCCACATACCTGATTGGAGAAAAATGTAGGTTATATGGTCCAATTTAAAAGAATACCCGTTTTCATGATAATATAGCCAAAGATCCACCTTTCTTATGATTTTCGTTGTTTGACCTGTTGGATCTCAAAATTTCTTTGGGGGTTTTGTATCTAAGGTATAGTGAGAAGTTTTTGAAGGTGGGATTTGTGATGTTAGATCTAGAACAGAGTGCCTAATTGAATTTTGGTATCTTGTTCGAATCTAGAGAGAGAAAGAAAAAATGAAAAGAGGGAGATCTCTTAAGAGTTTTGAGTTTTTGGGGATGGATCTAGGTCAAAATTTATAGGGAAATTGAATACAATTTTGTGAGAATTTTATGAACACTTTTGAAGAATTTTTGGGGTTGTGTTTATAGGCATTTTGGGTCTTCTTTCATGATGATGTGTAATGATGACGGTTAATTTTTTTATTATTAATTTAGCATTGGATTCTCCCATTCTCCACTTTCTTCCCCAAGACCAGCTGGTATTGTTTGACCCATGATTTCACGTGGGTTGACCATAGAATTCGTTTTTGGTTCCCTTGTGGGCCCCACATGGTGTAAAAAGACTATTTTACCCTTTAGGTATAAAAATTAGGGTTTATTCCCATGATCTCAGAATTGAGTGTACTTAGTGGCATTGGATTAATATTTATTAGTAAATTTTAAATTTTGATGTCTCAGATTTTGATTTTTGGGCAAAATTACTATTTTGCCCTTTTGTCCAAAAAATAAAGAAAATTAAGGATTTTTCATCCGAATTCAAAATTTGTTGTGCTTATAGTCATTCTGAAGGGTTTGCTAAGTTTAATTTCAATTATACATGTCTTACCTCTCGATTATACTTGTATAAGAAGTACATTTTAAATAACTTTAATATTTTAGCCCAAAATTTCTTAAAGTCAAACTTTATTGATTTTCTCAATCAATTACAAAAATTGTAGTTATTATAAAAGTAGCTAGATCCGACCAATTACAATAGATCTTAGCCATCGGATCATCTATGGAAGTTAGATTCAACCACTCTTAGTAAATATGAATCATCAGATTGCCTGCAAAAGGTGCATCTGACCATCTTCAGCCAATCTTAATAGGTGGATCATTAATAAAGTGTTGATCCACTACTATAATATGATGGAAAGCACTAAACTTTGATGTTCACATAAATCCAACCATCGATGTCAACCCTATTCTAAGGATTGGGATCAACAAAAGCCTTGATCAACTCATATGAGTTTTAATCTTATGTAAAGATCCAATATCTATGATCAAAGCTTTAGATTGCATCGAATTCTTAAAATTATGATCAAAAGGCTTATAATTTCTAAAAAATTATGACTGCCCAAGAGCAATTGTTGGATCTTCGATTAGAGTTGATAGTCTTAATAAGGGAAAAATTATAGGAATGTCTTGATCCAGGGTTGAGAATTGATTAATTTGACTTGAAATGAACTGAATAGAATGAGAAACAAGGAGCTCGACTATATGATCACTACCCTAAGTTTATAATCAAATACTAAGGATGTAGAATCAGATTGTTAGATCATAATTAAATCTAAATATCTATATGTATGTCAATGTATTAAGAATTTTTTCTTTTATGCCTTGTACAGATTGAAGCGCACGAGTTTGATCATGCAGAAGAGGGCGATTAATGGTAGCAGAATCTGATGAATACGTCACACGAGGTAGGTGGAAATTTAAGACAACATGTTTAAACAGTAAGATGCATGTTCTAAACATGATCTTATTTCTGATTGTGGATGTTATGAAACTAAAATGGGATGATTGATATTCGACATGCTTTAAATTAAAATGATGAAAATAATGTTAATTAAAAGAATTGCATGTTATAATTGATGCTTATGACTTGTACATCATGTATGTGAATTGTGAAATTATGTTTATGGTACATGGGTGCCATGTCAGTATTGGTGATGTACGAGTCTAGGTTTATAGGATACATCCTTGGTAGAAGTTTTAAGAAATTTTATCAAGTTTTGTGCCCTTAATTGAAGACGAATTGATTGGATAGTCCAAAACAGACTGTCTGATCTTCCTAAAAAGATCGGGCTCTCGAGACGCTTTGCCGAACATTGCACGAAAATGTGCCATGAGGGAGCATGCTCCGTGAGCTACGCTGTCCCGACGGAACGACTGCAAGATTGCGTCGGTCCTGGGAAGAGTGTTTCCACATGCGTCCCGGTGACGGGAGCACGACTATCATTCTGCCTGACTAGACTAGCTTTGCTCGACTTGATTTGAACCATTCGTTCCGCTCGGCCCAAATCAAATCTAGACCCTATGAATGACTGTGAACTCCAACCATCAATTGTGGAGTCATCTAAACTCCAAATTGAGATCGGAAAGAAGCTGTGGAAAGCTTATAACGTATATTTTCTTTTGAAATCATAACATTTAGAAAATTCTTCATGAAACTTTCTATATTTAGGAAATAAGCTTCCAATTTCCCATATCTGAGCAGATCTTGGCGATCTATTTTAATGATGGTATAATGTTGAAATCAAGTAATATCTGTGATTTATTTTGATAGATTTAACATAAATTGAGGAATCTACCATTTATGGTAGACAAACCCTACAAGTACAAAGGGACCCACTTGATCAATAAGATTAACTATGATCAGATCATTGGGATAGATTGAATGAATGATATTATGATGGAATCCAGTTAGATCATGAATTAAATATAACAAAAACAAGTGAATATGATCTTTGGATCTTAATAAAGTAAAAACCCTATATGTAATTAAAACCCTTGATCTAAAGGAAAAGATCTAAGATCTAATGGTTGGATCATACGTAAAAGTTCTTAATCTAATTAGTTTCATTGTCTTTTATTTGATAATATTATTGTAAATGTGATTTATGTTATAAATTAGAAAGCATGATAGTGTAATTCTTAAATTTTAGCATGCTATATTCTATATGTTATTAGATTATTATAATAGGTTGGCAATTTAATTATCTTAGGGTCATGATAGTTTGAAATGAAGATTTTAGCATAATTCCATTGGATTAGAATAAAAATTTCATGTATTTCATAACACAGGATCATGCTAGTTTAAGTATAGTTTATTTCATTAGGTTAAGTTACATTCATAGGAATCATGTTAGTATAAATAGTTGTTAAATTTATATTGGATTTATGCTTTAAAGTTTGTGATTTATTTATTGTTAAAGTTTATTAGTAGATTCAAATTTTAAATAGTCATTGAGATATAATGAGCATAAATCACCAAAAATGTAAACTAATGGAATATAGAGATTCATGAACAATTAAGATGAGTGAATGACATTGACTTAATATTAGTAAGGGCTATAGTTAGTAGGGTAATATAAGGATTATCAAATCCTTGGCCCAAACTAAGAGAATAATAAACCCCATGAATGACATTTTAAATGTTCATGGACTTAATTAAAATCAATTAGAAAGAGTACTTAGGGTGAACATGCTCATAGGAACCTTATGAAAGGTTGATTTAAGGTCACTCTAATGAATATTGAACATGGTGGTTAAGGGGGTTTTCTAATAGTGCCTCGCTCTTCCCCTACCTTCTGTTGACATTTGTAAGGTCTAAATGCCTCCTTACATGAGGGTTGAAGTAAACACTTTGTGTTCAACCATTCAGCTAGTAAGCCTTAGCCAATTGGAAATAAGAGCAGTCTAGACTTAGGATGAAATAAGTTATCTTCAACTAGTAAAATATTAACTAGTTGAATAATAATAATAATAATAGCATAAAAGGTTAGTAAACTATATATGTAATGACCCCAATTTTTGTAATATTAAAATCCCATGAAAAGTTCAGTTTTGAAGATAAGGGCATTTTGGTCATTTCACTAGTTGCCTTAACTGAACCTAGAAACTTGGTCCTAAAAATGGTACCATTAGATGAATCTCAAAAAAAGGAATCCAACAAGACCAAAATCACCCAAAACGGAGTTAAAATGAGCAAGTTATGGCCCTTTGAAGTTCAGGGGCAAAACTATAATTTTAACAAAAACGGATTTAGCTACAAAACATAGGGGCCCGTTTTGATACGGGTACCCTTCATCTTCCACCTCCTAGAGAGTTTTAGAACGGCGGTGATTGGAGGAGAAATCACTGCCATTCTGGAGGTTTCTCCACCGCCATTCAAAGGCAGTGAGAGCCCCCTCCAAAACCCTCTCTTAGCTCTATAAATAGAGCTCTTGGGCGCCTCTAATGGCAGCCCAAAATGTTGAAGAAAACCCATCGTGGAGCAGTGACCTAGAGGGGAAAACAAGGAGAAAAACCCAGCAACGAGCCAGGTACGCCCAAGATCCCTCAAAACCCATCTCCACCATAGTTCCAAGATTAATTCCCTTAGGTTTTTGCATGAAAAACCATGCAAAACGGAGCCCAGGAGAGCCACCGAGGACCCAAGGACGTTCCCTGGGCCTCACTGGTTCGACAAGGTCGAACCAAGGTGTCCTGAGGATGCCCCGGTCCCCCAGTCGACAAAAACGTTCCAGTCGGAACGTGACGTGTCGAACGCGTTTGAAGAAAACCAACGGGCGCGTCCGGGGACATGCCTGCAAAAGAGAGAAATAGCGGAAAAACTCGACGCGTCTGCAAACGCGCCCGCTGCGGCGCACGCTGTAGATGTGCAGCACGCTAGCAGTGCGTCATTTTTTCGTTCCTTAAGGAAGCCGGGGTGCACGATGCAGACGTGCAGCGCCCTAGCATTCCGTCTTTTTATTTTTAAGGCTCCTATGTACATGCGACACTAAAACGCTTATAACTTGAGATCTAGAGCTCCGATTGAGACACCGCAAAAGGCGTTGTGTCCATGTCGATGACGTGGACACATCTAAACTATAAAATCCCTTATCAAGGCCCAATCAAAGGTGAGCATGACCCTTAGAATAGGATGGTTGCGTGGCCACTAGAACTTTGGAAAACTGAGGATACCAAGGCCCAATTAGGACCGTAGGACACCCATAGGCATAGGGATGGACCCCTAATGCCTAAGTAATAAGACCAATTACTCTAAAACCCATAAAAGATAGGCCAAACTAACCTTGATTCCCCAAACCATGATTAGGAGCGTCCGAGGACAAAAGGGTTAGCGCGACCTAGCTAGGTAGGTGCTCTATCACTATTAGATTCTTTTAAAAGAACTATGATTGTTTTGCAAATACATGATTTAAGTATATGACTTTTTTGGCATGCATGTGACAAATGCTTTATGCATAGACATGTTTTGTATATACATTATGCATAGATATGTTTTGCAAACTATTGCATACATTGCATGATCTATGAGCATTAAGTTCAACAATGATTGCATGTCCTTGAGGGTTGCCTAAAGATGCTGGAGTGCTGAGGGCCAGGCAGTTGAGGGGGACCCAAAGAGGACAGGTTTTGAAAAATACATCTCACATATATTGCCAAGACATGTGCTACATGCATAGATTGCATGATAAGTGTAGCCTTGACCGATGAGGGCGGGCTGATGAGGGCAGGACAACGAGGGCGGGCCAGAGAGAGCTGACAAGGCTTCTAGGCTGGCAGGCTTCTAGGCATGGTTATGACTTTGAATGCAATACTAGTATGAGCAGATTTTATGCATTGCATGCATGTTTTGTAATTGATTGCATAAATTGCATGATTTACGGCAAAGAAGTGTCATATGCCCTGTGGAGGTATATGATCTTGTGTCCCTAGGTACCCGAGGACCACACGGCGGTGAGGTCGTGGGCATAGTGGGATCCTATGGTTTTGTGGATTTATGTGCATTACATATGACATGATATAAGGTTGGTCGACCATACCATGGTAGATATCCATGAGTTGGATTCAGTTGAGCATCTGATGCATATTTTTATGATTATGATATATGTTACTTTCGACTTGGATTATGATATTTTTTTAAGTCGTCAGTATTCCGGTTTGACAGTGGCTTTTAATATCGATATTGAACGTGATTATTCGAACAACATGCATATGTTTTTATGAGCACATGATTTTAAAACATCGCATGCATTACAAAACTAGTAGTGATAGACTCCTACTGAGTATAGTATATACTCACCCTATCCTTAACATTTTTCAGGATGATTCCATCCACAAGTAGAGGACATCTATGTTAGTGCTAGAGCACATAAATGAAAAAGGAAACACTTATATATGTAAGTAAATTCTCAACCCTTTGGACATGTAAATGTATTTATTTACAGTTGGGCTGTGTGCTGTGACTGGATAGATCTAGGGAAAAACACTTATGATTTCTAAAGCTTTTCAAAAACTACTTTGGTTGTTGTGAAAGCAAATGACACTCTGGGTTTTCAAATTGAATTTCAAATAAAAGATTTCTTAGCTACATTGCACTGTTTTTCAAATCGGGATCCCACCTTAGGAATTTAGATTTTTCATTTAAAAATGCATGGGAAAACCCGCGTCGTCACAATCTAACTCTAGTAGAAATTGTAAGCAAGATAAGGATGATCAAACAAGATCCATGGGATCTTGAATGCTCAAGAACAATAAAAATAAATAAATATTTCTTGACGATGATGATATATGTTGCTTGCAATTTAGATCAAATAGAATAGAAGATCTGAACCCTTGATCAATTATGGCTCGAGAATGAGAACCAAGATCATCCTCATTAGGAATGATCAAACAACTAAACTTAGATCAAAGAATAACTAAATGATAGAAGATCTAAGACTTTGATCTTTATCAACAAGTATAAATTATTGATCAAAGGATCTATGAAAGATAAAGATCAAAGAAAGGAATACGCAAAGACTTAGAATAGAAAATACTTCTGAAAGATTAGAAGATCATTCTAACCATTAGATTTATTGATCAATAGGATAAACACTATATGAGGAAGATAGATCATGATAGGACACAAGATCTAGATCCTTTATATCAAAGAACAAGATTAAACAAAGAATATAGATAGGATCCAAAATATAGGATTATTCAAATTGTATATTGTTAACAGTATGTATGGATTTACAGATTACATACATCAGTTAGGATCATGGAAGATCTTAAGAGATGGATCACTACTTGAAGGTAAGAGGATTTTATGAATGCATCTACATGAGAAATAGATGTTGTATGCATGATCTTATGTGTAGAAATGTTGACAAGTATAATGTAAATACTTGTATTAAACCCATTGAAAACCCTTATGATCCAACCAAAACACATATGAAATGGTTAAGTTAGAATTGGGGAAAACCCTAAGTTAATAGGGGACTGGGAGTATTCCAACCCTAGATAAACAGACAAATTGTCTGATAAGTATAAAAATCAATACATGGGAATCATTCATATAGAATGGTAATTCCTAAACATATATGAACATGGGTATCATTCATTGTAAATGATGATCCCTAAGTTTGAAGTGAAATCCTATCCTCGGTATAAGAACACCTAAATAGGAGGAGGATGATATAAATAGAAAAGAAATCTGATAAGTAAAAGATTACTTTATACAAGCATGGAGGCTTGTGGTTTTTGTTTTAATATGCTTATTCCTGGGGATGCTATGCTAAGAGGGTTACGAGGGTTTGGCCACCCGCTCTCCGAAATTTGATATATATGATGATACCGTGCCCAAAGAGAGGCAAAACGTCGAGTGGGGCAATTATGGGAAGGCCACCACTGTGACGATCTGTCTCCCCATATAGACAAGACATAGATGATTTTCCATATTAATATTAGTGGAGTATGAAAGCAGTTATTTGAGCACCTTGGTACGGATCAGACTGTAGCATAGTAGTCCTTTGAGTATTTTGCATCATCATGCATGGCATAATGAGATGCTGATACTGCCCAAATAAGGGAGTATTTTTCCAGGAGAGTCTAGATGTTTCATCAACTCAGTATGGCTGAGTGTGATGATACTGCCCAAATGAGGGAGTATTTTCCAGTAGAGTCTGGACGATTGATCAACTCAGTGTGTCTGAGTGTGACTATTGATGTTTAAGATATTAACTATTTTTCACTATTTTGACTATATATATCTATATGACATATACAGTATGTATGTGTAAGGATGCACATATATGACAAAGTAAAGAGATTGACCCATGAGTATGAATAATGGGATTATGAAGTATTAGGATTATATTGTCAACTTATTATGCTTCTTGAAATCCCCTACCAAGCATAGCTTGATGAGATATTGTAAATGTTTGAATATTTGCAATATCTTAGATACAGAGAAGGAGAATTAGGAGCTCAAAACTTAAGAAGACTTGGAAGAATAATCAATTAGGGTATATCCCTTGAAGACATGTATTTTTATTTGAGAGCATTGTATTGTATTGAGAGTTTTTAATTTATGGTGAGCTTTGAAATTTGGATTATGTAATTTAGACAAGTATTGTACTAATACCCAAGATGTACTGTGAACCACTAAAAAGATTTTGGAATTTAATAAAAGTATATTCCTTCAATGGAATTTTTTCTTGTACAAAAATCTACTTCTATTATGTATGAAGTGATGACTTGGGTTTTACAAAACAAGTTTTAAAGAAAAGAAGTTTCGCCGCTCTGTTTTGCAAAAAAAAATTACTACTAAGGGCACCCTACCATTGAAAAATGTACAAATTGCATTACAAAAACTTGGGCCGCCATAGTAGTTTCATATAAGTTTTCATAAGGGTATATGCATGGGTAGAACTGTTATGTAGAGTATGGTTCATGGAATTGGATTATCTTAATTAAATGATAAATGATAATTGTAAATATTGATTTATCAATGGATTATTGATATTTATGAAATATGCTAATATTTGATTATCAAATTATAAAACATGTTGATACTTGCTTTAACAATGGATTAATGAATTATGAAACATATTGTAAATTCAAGTCAATATAATTGTTATGAAATTGAATATTTTGATTAATGAAAATTAATTAATTCATATTTAAATGTAACATACTTCTTAAACTCCCCCACCAAGCATAGCTTGATGAGATATTGTAAATATTTTATGTTTGTAATATCTCAGATACAGATAGTCAGGAGAAGATGTACACAAGAAGAGGAATCTAGCAACCATACTTGTGCACTCAGGTATACATTTTATTAAAGCTTTTGTATTGTGTAGTTAATCATTAGAATTGTGATATTGAACATTTAATATAATGTTATAAGGGCAGTACAAGTGAACCATTGGATGGGTCTTGTTATAAGAAATGAATTTCTATCTTCTAGAAAAATATATATATGTATAGTGTCAGCATGAAAGTGACATCTGAGTTTTTGGAAAAATGAATTTCAAAGTAAAATCTTCCGCTGTTTTTGAATTTTAAAATTAGAGGCATGCCACCTTTTGAAAAATAAATTCAAAAAATTTTCATGAAAAACCCAAGGTGTCACAGTTGGTATTAGAGCAATTTATCCAATCACTTGTAGCCCTTTATGTCCAATAAAAAGATTACAATTCAAATATAGGTTAGGATCTTGTGAGTTGATGTTGTATTATCATAGAATTAGTTTAAGTATTAGAGAAAATAAGTTAGTATACTTAGATTACAAAGGAATAGTAAAGCATGAGAAGTTGTCCTTAGTATGACAACCAGGATAATGATTTGGGAAATTAGTGATTCCACTATTGAGAATAGTGAACAAGAGAATAAAGTAGTAGAGATAGTTAAGTGAGTGTGATAGAATATCCTTCTTATCTATAAGGTACCCAAATACCATAACTTATAGCAGTGCAAAATGCTCCTACACAAGTTTAAATAGAAATTATGCCTAGTATCAATGTTCAAGGATAGAATACCCAACATAGGTATATACTTATTGTTCACGTATACCAAGTGTAAGAGACAAGAGGCAAAACATAGGGTAGAAAAGCTTATATAGAATGTATTGAATGTGGTCTTGGTTTGTATAGAAAAGTGTGAAATAGAGGTGATTAAAGAATAGTAAATTAAAGAGGAGAAATAGGAACAATTGAGGAATTATAAGTTCAAGAGGAGAAAACTTAGAAGAACTACAAACTTCCATTGAAATGGAAGCTGGAACTTCCATATACATTGAAACTAGAAATGGTATGTTAGAAATCACAAGGCAAATGAATGTGCAAAGACAGTAGTGCTTGGAAATAATACAAGGAAATAATGAGTACTTTCTTTCTCATGTATAATTAATGAGATAAAAAGGAATTTATTTGTTTACAACAAGAAATCTCATCATGATAGAATACAAGAATAAGTTTCATATAAATAGATAAAGGATTGATGTTTGAAAGAAATATATCCTAATATGAAAATGTAAGTTAGTGGTAAGAAACTTATTACAATAGTAGAGTATGAGATGACTTCTAAAATTGAGAAAAATTTCAAGACAAAGCTAATCATGAAGCATTATCAAATACATATATATATTTATAATCCATATCTTTTCAAAAAACAAGTGATTCACATTAATACCACAGTGAAATAATGAACTGTATATTCTTTTGTTGTGTATAATTATGTGGAATATGTTATGGCCGACCCCTAGGTGCGATAAGGTCTTGATGATGCTTATGATGAGGTATAATTATGCTAAATATGAATGCATTGGTGAAAAGTTGAAAAAGGGAGTGGACATGATAACTCCAGTTGATGGATAAGTCGCTAGCACAAGGAGTTATTCAAAGAAATGTTTATTAAGTCTTATCAAAAGAATGATAAGTATATCCTCATATGATATGATAGACTTGGGTATGATACCAAGGTTGAATTGAATTGCAAATTATGAGACAATGTGAGTTGTTACAAAAATGAAATGATGTTGTTGTGATAAAATAGCCTTCTTATGTGGAAGACAAGAAATGGTAAAATTTTATATTGTATTAGCTATAAAGTGAATGAATACATCTCTAGAGGATGACATGTATGTTTGACAATTATTATTATTGTGAATGATGAATGATGTATGATTGAGAAGAAAAATGAAGTTAAAGGTTAATAAATAAAATAAACTAAAATCTATAAAAGTCATTGCACAAGAGAAATCCTCTGCATTCTCAAATTCTAGCTCTTTCTTATTTTTATCCATTTTACACTTCTCTTCATAATACCCATTGCATTATACTCGATTTCCTCATACTTGTAGCCTTCTCCTACTTCATCTCCTTATCTCTTTGACTATACTCTTTCCCTGTTCCCTATTTCCTTATCATTATTTGCCTTGCCCTATTTCCTATCCACTTTTCCCCTATTTCCTATCCACTTTTCCCCTATACTTGGCATTATCATATGTGTGCTCTTTTAAAGTAAAAAATACTTATTCACAGGAAGTGTGCACAATGAAAATTTTAAATTCTCTTATAAGAAACTACATATTTTCCTTTCTCTCTTTTCACTTTAGTTTCCCTGACTCTTTGCATTTTCACGTGTGTGCTCTATAAAGTAAAAGCTATTTAGTTATAAGCATGCATGAGGAAGATTTAAAATCCCCTACATGTTGCATTCTCATATGTATGCTCCCTAAAGTAAAAGCTACCCAGTTACAAGTGGGCATAATGAAGATTTAAGATTTCCCTATACTTTGCATTCTCATGTGTGTGATTTCTGAAGTAAAAACTGCCTAATCACAAGTTTGTATGATAAAGAATCAAATTATACCTTGCATTCTCATGTGTGTGCTGCCTAAATGTAAAAACTATCTAATCACAAGTAAGCGTGCTTGATAAACAATTAAATTACATTACAATAAACTAATATCTAAACAAGAAATTAATGGTTCAAATTGACATCACTAGAATGTTGACTAGTGATCATTTTGGTAATAAATGCATATCCCAATATGGAAAGAATGATTTGTGGGATATATAAAAGATATCAGTCTTGATTTATGAGAAACGGATACTACCTATGAAGGGTAGTATACTTTAAGAAAACAAGTGAATTATATTTGTACCTTATTTTGAGAAAGATTCTCGAACTACCTATGTTGAAAGATTAGAATTGATATTTGAGTTGTCTAAAATTGAGACATTTCATCGATTATTTGATATGATGGACTTTTAGTTTATTCCACTAGCTATTGATCGAACCTACGAATTTAGACTCTTCTGATGAAGAGTAATTGGTTATATATCTGAGGCTAAGTTAGATAACCTTATTTGATAAATGAAGTGAGGAAATCCGATTGAATCGTATGTCAGAGGAGAACATACTAAACAATTGTATTAGTATGTAATGATGGAAACCTTTTAGTATCATTATGTAAAGTTAGATGATACTATATTGATATTTGTGAACACCAATGTTGTTATTTGAGATAGGAAGACTTAGAGTAATGGTAAAAGTTGTTGTGTGACCTTGAAGTCATGGGTTCAAGGTGTGGAATCAGGATCTTTTGCAAAATGCAGTGTAAGGCTGCCTACTATAGACCCTTGTGGTCCACCATTCCCTAGACCCCGCAAGGACAGGAGCTTCATGCACTGGGGTTGTCCTTAATGGTGTTATTTAAGTATTTGAATGTGATTGCATAGTTAGTGTAATTTTAGTTGATATAAGTTTCATATTTGCATTTGAGAAACACTGGATGTGTTATTTCTATTCTTGAACCTGAATACACCAAAGGGGGTAAGTTCAGTTATTATAATTTGAATCATATGTGTTATCTCCAATATTGATACACGTATGTTTTTATCTATATTTAAGTTAAAGATGATTGTTTATGATTATCTAAATGTAATGCCGTATATATGATTTTAGTGAATTGGAATATGAATACGTCAGAGATGTTCCTTGATTAAAATGATCATCTCTATATTTTGGATTCATATGTGGAAATGGATGAATGATTATGAAAAATCTATTCATTATTATGATATGAATTCACATTCTATATTAAATGATTGTTTGGAGAAATGAAAGAGTTATATGTCTGGACATATGTGGAAATGATGGAAAGTTATTTGAGCAAAGGCTATGACGATAGAGTTAAAGTACGATTCATTATAGTAATTGGATTTTTGATTTCTAGTTGGGATTGTAAATTTTCATATTTCTATTACAATGCAATTCATGATGGATTTTGATAGAAGATTGTGGATAATATGAAAATCTTCCATTATATATGGTTGTGATGATGATGATTGTGATTAAACATTTATCAATTGATGATTTTATAATGTGTTGGTACTATACTATTGAAGAATTTGGATATTATTCTTGAAGTTGTCGAAATGGGTAAGTAATTCTCACAGCATTAGGATTTGTTATATTATGGAAATGTGGAGAATGTAATGAGACCGAGTCTTTGAGATGTATATTATTTGTGGATGAATCGTTAATTTTGTTATAGCGAATGTTTGAATGTGATGAGACAGAGTCTCTAAAATGTATTTTCTATTGATAAATGGTTTATCAAATGTACTGCAATCCCATGCGTAAAATGCATAAGTCTGAAAAATAGAGTAGACTTTGCTGAAATTTCGTTAGAAATGTTATCTTGAATTTTAGAAGATAGGCAGTTTCATAATGTCAGGATGGGTTAAACATATGCAGAAAGGATCATATTTGAGTGAGAAGTGTATATTAACTATTCAAAGTTAGTATAAAGAGTATATGGATAAGAAAATTGAAAAGTTGAGTTGGAGATAAATATTTTGTGTTCTAAGAATCATTACAACCAAAGGATTTTGGAAGTTGAAATGAAAGAAAAACATAGTAAAAAATTTATTGTTTTGATCGATTATCAAGTAAAGGCTGAGTATCAGAGTATGCAGCAAAAGTGATTCTTATTGTTTATAGCAGATAGAAAAGCCATGCTATTAAGTGATATTATATCTAGGTTAAGTTGAAAATCATTTATATTTTGAAGATTGATATTTTATTGAAGTAATTATATGACTTTAAGTTTACAATGAGATGAGAATATTATTAGAGTTATTTGAAGGATATCATAAAAAGAATTTTGAGGACAAAATTTCTCTAAGGGAAGAATGTAATGAACCTAAAAATTTTGAGGATGAAATTTCTCTGAGGGAAGATTGCAACAACACCAAAATTCTACTATTGCATGATCAAGGTATGAGTTTTCTAGGAGTATAAGTTTTTATGGAATTAAAATCAGGAACTAAAACATAAATAGTTAGATTCTACTCAGAAAATAGAATTCAACGACCCAAAGAACTTTAAAAACAGAGTCCGGATGAGAAAGTTATGGGACTCCAAAGTTAGGGGTATTTTGCCAATTAAAAGTAAAACAAGAAAAAAAAAAACTTATAACTTAGATTTGAAATTAGCAAGTCTGGATTCTACTCGTCAATACAATTTCAATGACATTAAGTTTGTTGAAATCGGAGATCAGACAAATAAATGGTAATTTTCTTACAAAAGGTTATTTTAGTAAGTTCACTAAAGGGCCTTATGTGTAGAAATATGGGTCTGATTGTAATGAGGTGTTGCGCGTGTAGCAATCTTACACGTTGATGAAATTATGCTTAGTGAAATCATTAGGAAAGAACATAATGATGGGATGTTTAACATATAAAAAGAAAGGGAGAAAAGAAATGAGTTAAATAACTTAGTGGAGGGGGCCACATTTGATAATGGCACCCCAACTTGAATGAAAATGAAAACAAACATTAGTCTGTTTCCACCCAAACCCGACCAATGATGGGGAGAGAAAGGAAGAGGAAAGAAGAGAGGAGGAAGAAGAACAAGAGAAGGAGAAGGAGAAGAGAGAGGAGAGATGGGAAAGAAACTTGCACGTCAGAAACAATGTAGCTACACTGGAAGAGGGCATGTTTAATGATTTTAGGTCATTAGAGAAACAAATCTCACTAGTGACAATAGTGGCTCTGATCTCAAATCCGACCATCCATTCCTATTCTACTCAAAGGCATGATCAAAAGCCCTTTGGTTTCATCGTGATTAACAAGAAATGATGCCAGATTTTGAGCAGAACAGTACGCGTGCGAAAGGTCACCAGAAAGTTTTAGGGAGATGCATCTTCTCCGATAGTGATTGGGAGTGTTACTCATGACGCACGTACATTTTTTGCAAACCCATTTTCATTTTGACCTTGATTTGTCTTGATTGTTTACTGTTTTTAGCATTGTCATGTAGATCTAAGGTTTTGGAGAGAAAACACAGATTTCATGTTGATCTCAAGGGTTATGGAGATCGATCAGAACTCTAGGAATCCTTACCTAAGTTCTGATCATCAAATCCAACACAATATACAACAATTCAACCAACCCTAGTCGTTAGATCATCTGTAGAAGATAGATCCAACATTTTGAAAGGGTTGTGATAGTAAGATCATCTGTAATAGGTAGATCCAAGCCCTGATTCGTATTGAAACATCAAACCTATACTAGCTTCCCAACTTATTGTAAGGATTAGTAACAGATCAGAGCTCTAACCACTCCGTTAAGCTCTGATCATCAATCTGAGGTGGTGAGTGGTCCATTTGATCACTATGCACAATTAAAGCAGCTAGATCCAACCAATTACAATAGATCTTAGCCATCAAATCATCTACAGAAGGTAGATCTGACCACTCCTAGTAAATATGAATCGTCGGATCGCCTAAAAAAGGTAGATTCGACCATCTTCAGCCAATCTTAATAGGTGGAGCATTTATAAAGAGTTGATCTGATACTATTATATGATGGAAAGCACTAAACTTTGAGGTTCACATAAATACAAGCATCGATCTCAACCCTAATCTAAGGATAGAGATCGACAGAAGCCTTGATCAACTCACATGAGTTTTGATCTTATGTAAAGATCCAATATCTATTATCCAAGCTTTAGATTGCATCAGATTCTTAAGACTATGATCAAAAGGCTTATAATTTCAAAAAAAATATGACTACCCAAGATTGATTACAACCCCGAGCAAATGTTGGATCTTTGATTAGAGTTGATAGTCCTAATCAGGGAAAAATTATAAGAAATTCTTGATCTACGGTTGAGAATTGATTAATTAGACTTGAAATGAATTAAATAGAATGAGAAACAAGAACCTCTACTATATGATCACGACCCTAATTTTATAAGCAAATATCAAGGACGTAGGATCAAATCGTTAGATCATAATTAAATCTAAATGTCTATATGTATGTGAATGTATTAAGAAAATAATTTTTATGCATTGTATAGATTGAAGCACACAGGGTTGATCGTGAAGAAGAGGGTGATTAAAGGTAGTGGAATCTGATGAACACATCAGACAAGGTAGGTGGAAATTTAAGATAGCATGTTTAAATAATAAGATGCATGTTCTAAACATGATCTCATTTCTGATTATGGATGTTATGAAACTAAAATGAGATGATTGATATTCGACATGCTTTAAATTGAAATGATGAAAATAATGTTAATTAAAAGAATTGCATGTTATAATTGATGCTTATGACTTGTACATTTTGTATGTGAATTATGAAATTATGTTTATGGTACATGGGTGCCATGTCAGTATTGGTGATGTGCGAGTCTAGGTTTATAGGATACATCCTTGGTGGATTATCACCAAATAATTGAGGATGTTATTCTTGCTATGAAATATATGAGTAGGCAAATTGCATGCTATTATGATTATTTTACATCCAGGCATGGTGGTGTGAGAGTTTTGTTTTAGACAAGCGTAAGCCTAGGGATGCTATGCTAAGAGAGTTATGAGGGTTTGGCCTCCCGCTCTCTGAAATTTATTATGTTATGGATACCAAGCACTATGTGTTGCTGAAAGTCAGGTGGGGCTATTATGGGAAGGCTACCACTGTGATAGCCATGGTCCTCCCATACGAACATGGATATTGCAATTTCCACCGAGGATGGTATAGGCAGATTATTGATGTGACAAACTGAGTTTTTGTAACACATTTTGTAATACGTTTTTCAAAGGTAGGGCACCCTTAGTAGTAAAAAAATTTAACAAAACAAAGCAGCAAAAATTCTTTTCTTTAAAACTTGTCCTGTAAAACTCAAGCCATCACTTCATAGATAACATAAGTAAAATTTTGTACAAGATAAAATTCCATTGAAGGAATATACTTTTAGTAAATTTTAGAATCCATCTAGTGGTTCAGATTATAGTCCTGGTATCAGTACAATACTTGTCCAAATTAGATAATCCAAATTTCAAAGCTCACCATACATTAAAATCTCTCAATACAATATAATGCTCTTAAATAAAAATACATGTCTTCAAGGAATATACTTTGATTGATTATTTTTCCAAGTCTTGTTAAGTCTTGAGCTCCTAATTCTCCTTCTTTGTATCTGAGATATTGTAAACATTTAAACATTTACAATATCTTAGCAAGTTATGCTTGGAAGGGGATTTCAAGAAGAATAATAATTTGATAGTGTAATCCTAATACTTCATAATCTCATTATTCATACTCATGGATCAATCTCTTTACACATACATACTATATATGTCGTATATATATATATATACAATCAAAACCGTGAAAAATAGTTAATATCTTGAACATCAATAGTCACACTTAGACACACTGAGTTGATCAATCATTTAGACTCTACTAGAAAATACTCCCTCATTTGGGCAATATCATCACACTCAGCCATACTGAGTTGATAAAACATCTAGACTTTGCTGGAAAAATACTCCCTTATTTGGGCAGTATTAACATCTCATTATACCTTATATCATAATGTAAAATACTCATCATATATATCACATTTCAGAGAGCTGTTGGCCAAACCCTCATAACCCTCCTAGCATAGCATTCCCAAGCATATGCCTATTTAAAACAAAAACCACAAGCCTCCATGCTTGTATACAAAGTATTCTTTTACTTGTCATTTGTCTTGTCTGTTTATATCATTATCCTCGTATATTGGTATTCTTATACGGAGGATAGGATTTCACTTCAAACTTAGTGATCATCATTTACAATGAATGATACCCATGTTCGTATAAGTTTTGGGATCACCATTCTATATGAATGATTCCCATGTATTGATTTTTATACCTATCAGACAATTTGTCAGTTTATCTAGGGATGGAATACTCCTAGTTCCCTATTCACTTAGGGTTTTCCCCAATTCTAACTTAACCATTTCATATGTGTTTTGGTTGGATCATAAGGGTTTTCATTGGATTTAATACAAGTATTTACATTATACTTGTCAACATTTCCAAACATAAGATCATGTATACAACATGTATTTCTCATGTAGATGCATTCATAAAATCCTCCTACCTTCAAGTAGTGATCCATCTCTTCAAATCCTCCATGATCCTAACTGATGCATAAAATTTGTAAATCCATACATATTGTCAATATATATACCATCTGAATAATCCTATATTTTTTATCTTATCTATATTCTTTGTCTAATCTTGTCCTTTGATGTAAAAGATCTAAATCTTGTGTCCTATCATGATCTATCTCCCTTAGATAGTGTTTATCCTATTAATCAATACATCTGATGGTTAGAATGATCTTCTAATCTTTTAGATATAAGTATTTTCTATTCTAAGTCTTTGTGTATGCCTTTCTTTGATCTTGATCTTTAATAGACCCATTGATCAATAATTTATACTTATTAATAAAGATCAAGGGCATAGATCTTCTATCATATAGTTCTTCTTTGATCTAAGTTTAGTTGTTTGATCATCCCTAAAGAGGATGATTGTAGTTATCTTCCTTGAATCATAATTGATCAAAGGTTCAGATCTTCTATTCTATTTGATCTAAATTGCAAGCAATGAATATATATATATTATCATCATCAAGAAGTATTTATTTATTTTTATTGTTCTTGATCATTAAAGATCCTATGGATCTTGTTTGGCCACCCTTATCTTACTTACAATTTTTATTAGGGTTAGATAATTTACTAACGTATTATACTGTTATTATTATTATTCAACCAGCTAATGTTTTACTGGTTGAAGATAACTTATTTCATCCCAAGTCTAGACTGCTCCTCTTATTTCCAATAGGTTAAGGCTTACTAGCTGAATGGTTGAACACAAAGTGGTTACTTCACTCATCATGTAAGAAGGCATTTAGACCTCACAAATGTTAATAGAAGGTAGGGGAAGAGCGAGGCTTTATTAGGAAACCCCCTTAACCACCATGTTTATCATTCACTAGAGTAACCTTAGCTCAACCTTTCATAACGTTCTTATAAGCATTTTAACCTTAACTGCTCTTTCTAATTGATTTTAATTAAGTCCATGAACATTTAAAATGTCATTCATAGGGTTTATTATTCTCCTAGTTTAGGCCAAGGATTTGATAATCGTTATGTTGTCCTACTAACTATAGCCCTTACTAATATTAAGTCAAAGTCATTCACTCATCTTAATTGTCCATGAATCTCTATATTCTACTAGTTTACATTTTAGGTGATTTATGCTCATTATATCTTAACAGGTAAGAGTTTGGAGTTAGTAGACACAATGAAACGTAGGAGAGTCAACATCTCTTGTATCCAGGAAACCAAGTGGAAAGGGGCTAAAGCTAGAGAAATAGATGGGTATATATTATGGTACGTAGGAAAGGAAAATAACAAAAGTGGCATAGGAATAATAGTGGATAAGGAATTAAAGGACAAAGTTGTGGACGTTAAAAGAATCAGTGATCGAATTATAATAATAAAAATTATTCTAGGGGAGCAGATTATAAATGTTATAAGTGTGTAAGCACCACAAGTAGGGTTACAAGATATAATTAAGAGACAGTTTTGGGAAGATACGGAGGGAATCATACAAGAAATTCCCAACACAGAGGGGATATTTATAGGAGCAAACTTAAATGGCCATACAGGAAAAGATAAGGAAGGATATGATAGAATACAAGGAGGGTATGGTATAGGTGAACGAAATGAGATGGGGAGAATATCCTCCATTTTGTTTTGTCATATAACCTATCCATTGCAAATACACTCTTTGAGAAGAGGGATGAACACTTAATAACCTTTAAAAGTGGACTTCATAAAAGCCAAATAGACTTTTTTCTACTTAGGAATAATGAACGATCTATATGCAAGGATTGTAAGGTGATACCTGGTGAGAGTTTAACCTCACAATATAGGTTAATGGTTATGGATATCCATATTAAAAGATGGAATAAAAGAACTGAACTTAATACACATCCAAAAACTAAATGGTGGAACTTAAAAGAAGAGAAAATAACCTCATTCAAAAATAAGTTGATTGTAGAAGGAAATTGGAACTATGAAACAGAAGTAAACACCATGTGGACTAATATGGCTGAATCCATTAAGAAAGTGGCAAAAGGTGTCTTAAGAGTATCTAAAGGTAAAAGGCTATTAGCAAAGGAAACATGGTGGTGGAGTGAAATAGTGCAAAAAGTCATTAAAGAAAAACGGATGCGTTTTAAAGCTTGGCAAAAGATTAGAAATAATGAAAACTATGAACAATATAAGAATGCTAAAAACGGTGCTAAGAGAATAGTAAGTGAGGCTAAACTTAAAGCATATGATGAGCTCTATAATAAATTGGGAAAGATGTGTTTAAACTTGCAAAAGTAAGAGAACAGAAGGGTAAGGACTTAAATTATGTTAGGTGTATTAGAAGCGATGATCAAAGGGTATTAGTCAAAGAAGATGAGATCAAACAAAGGTGGGAAACATACTTTCAAAAATTATTAAATGGCAATGGCTCTAAGAATATGGGGATTGAAAATAATATAAATCTAAATAACATTGGATATTATAGATATGAACGTAGGATTAGAATACCTGAAGTAAAAGAGGCCTTGAAAAAGTAGAAATCAAGAAAGGCCATGGGGCCTGATGGTGTACCAATAGAGGTTTGGAAGCATATGGGAGATATTGGGGTAATTTTGTTAACCAAGTTGTTTAACAAGATTATAAAATCAAAGAAAATGCCTGATGAGTGGAGGAAAGCTCTATTGTACCAATCTATAAGAATAAAGGTGACATTCAGAGCTGCATTAATTATCAAGGGATCAAACTTATGAGCCACACCATGAAACTTTTTGAAAGAGTGATTGAGAAGAGGCTACAACATGAAACAAGTGTATCGGAGAATCAGTTTGGTTTCATGCCTAGGAGGTCTACCATGGAAGCTATTTTCTTGCTAAGACAATTAATAGAGAAATATAGGGAGAGGAGGAAAGACCAACATATGGTCTTTATCGATTTAGAGAAAGCTTATGATAGAGTCCCTAGAGAGTTAATATGGAGGGTGTTGGGTGGTAAGGGGGTTTCTCAGGGGTATATAGACATAATTAAAGATATGTATGAGGGAGCAATAACAAATGTTAAAACCACTAGTGGCGTGACTGGTGATTTTTCTGTCACTGTAGGATTGCACCAAGGATCGGCATTGAGTCCATACCTCTTCACATTAGTTAGGATGAGTTAACAAAACATTTGCATGAGGAGATCCCCCGGTGCATGCTATTTGCAGATGATATAGTCTTACTTGATGAGATAAGGGAGGGTGTAAACATAAAGGTATAGTTATGGAGAGGAGCATTACAATCTAAAGGAATTAAAATTAGTCGAACTAAGACAGAATATATGGAATGTAATTTTAGCAAGGAGAGTAGGAGTGGAACACCAGTCAAGATTGATAACCAAGAAGTCTCTGTGAAAGACCTCTTTTGGTACTTAGGATCATTGATCCATGAGAGTGGAGAGATTGAGAGGGAGGTTACCCAGAGAATTTAATTGCGTTGGAACAAATGAAGATGTGCATCTGGATTTTTTCGTGATCGGCGAGTGCCACTCAAACTAAAAGGAAAATTCTATAGGATGGCTATAAGACCGGCCATGCTCTATGGATCAGAGTGTTGGCCAATTAAGGAACATAATACTCATAGGATGAGCGTATCAGAAATGAGGATGTTGAGATGGATGAGTGGTAAGATAAGAAAGGATAGAATTAGAAATGAAAATATTACAGGAAATTTAGGGGTAGCACCAATAGGTAATAAGATGAGGGAGATTAGACTTAGATGGTCTGGACATGTCCAAAGGAGAACAACAATGGCACCAATTCGAAGGAGTGAGGCAATACAAGTAGAAGGCTGTAAAAGGGTAAGGGGAAGGCCCAAAAGAACGTCGATAGAAGTAGTGAGGAAAGATTTAAACACTTTGGGACTAAATAAAACCATGGTATTTTATAGAGTGGAATGGAGGAATAAGATTCATGTGGCCAACCCCTAATTGGGGTAAGGTCTTGATGATGATATATTAACATCTACTTAACATTTTAATCTACTAATAAAATTTGACAATAAATAAATCATAAACTTTAAAGCATAAATCTAATATAAATTTAACAACTATTTATACTAACATGATTCCTATGAATGTAACTTAACCTAATGAAATGAAACTATACTTAAACTAGCATGATCCTATGTTATGAAATACATGAAATTTTACTTCTAATCCAATGGAATCACGCTAAAATCTTCATTTCAAACTATCATGACCCTAAGAAAATTCAATTACCAACCTATTATAATAATCTAATAACATATAGAACATAGCATGCTAAAATTTAAGAATTACACTTTATGCTTCCTAATTTATAACATAAAACACATTTACAATACTATTATGAAATAAAAGACAATGAAACTAATTAGATTGAGATTATTAGAAAGTTTTAATTATGATCCAACTATTAGATCTTAGATCTTTTCCTTTAGATCAAGGGTTTTAATTGCATTTAGGGTTTTTACTCCATTAAGATCCAAAGATCATATCCACTTATTTTTTGTTATATTTAATCCATGACCTAACTGAATTCCATTATAATATCATTCATTCAATCCATCCTAAGGATCTGATCATAGTTGATCTCATTGATCAAGTGGGTCCCTTTGTATTTTTAGGGGGGGGACCATAAAGAGTAGATTCCTCATTTTATGTTAAATTTGTCAAAATAAATCATGGATATTACTTGACTTCAACATTTTATCATCATTAAAATAGATCCCCATGATTTGATCATCTCAGATAATGAAGATCTTGAAAATTGGAATTTTTTTTCCTAAATATAGAAAGTTTCATGAAGAATTTTCTAAATGTTATGATTTCAGAGGAAAATAGACGTTACAAGCTTTCCAAAGCTTCTTTCTTATCTTAATTTGGAGTTCAAATGACTCCACAATTGATAACTAAAGTTCACAATCGTTCTAGGGTCCAAATTTGATCTTAGCCCACCAGAACGGGCAATTCAGATCAAGTCGGGTGGAGTGGGTCCGGTCAGGCAGAATGATAGCTGCACTCCCGTCACCAGGACGCATGCAAAAATGTACTCCCCAAGACCGGTGCTGTCGCGTGGTCCTTCCATGGAGACGGTGTTGCACATGGAGATGCTCTTGCAGGGCACGTTTTTGTGCGACATCCGGCAGCGGAGTCCTGAGAACCTGGTCTTTTTAGGAAGATAGGACGGTCCATTTTGGACTGTCCAATCAATTCCTCTTAAATTAAGGGCTCAAAACTTGATATAACTTCTTGAAACTTCTATCCTACAGGTTTAGGATCCTTCTAGATTGATTGGATGGCTCAAATACTCCATCTAAGCCCTCCATCTCGAAATGAGGGGTTCTGACCCTTACTTGATTTTTATAATTTTCAAAGTAAAACTAATTTTAGAAAAATAAAAATAAAATAAACTAAAATGAAATAAGTGTGAGAATAGTTTCCACCTACCTAATTGGAGAAAAACGTAGTTTTTATAGCCCAATTTGAAATAAATATCCCTTTGATGATAAGATAGCCCCATTGCCGCTCATTTTTGGGATTTCCTGTTGATTGTACCGTTGGATCATGAAATTGATTTAGGGGTTTTGTAGATAAGGTAGTCTAGGATTGTTTGGATGGTGGGATTTGTGAGATTTGATTTGGAATAGAGTGCCTAATTGAATTTAGGTCTCTTGTTCCAATCTAAAGGGAGGAGAAAGTATAAGAAGAGAGATTTTTGAGAGTTTTGAAAATTTGGGAAGGAATCTAGGTTTGGTTTTTTAATGTAAGCAAGATGATTTCATGAGAATTTTAATGATCATTTTTGGAGGTGTATTTATAGATGTTTTTGCATTTTTCATAATTACTTTTAATAATTATGTTTTAATTTCTTTGAATATTAAATTAACATTGGATCCTCCACTACCACCTCCTTCTCCACTATCAGTTGGTAGTGGTTTGACCACTCATTACATGTTTTCTGGTCGTTGGATTCACTTGTGGGCCCCACAGAGGTGTGAAGGAACCATTTTGCCCTTTATATGAAGAAAAATCTATTTTATTCTCCCGAACTCAAAATTGAGTGTACTTGGTGGAGTTGGAATCGTATCTCTGAGTACATTCTAAATATTGATATCTCACATCTCAATTATGGTTAAAATTACTAATTTACCCTTTTATTCATAAAAATGGAGAAAATTAGGTATTTTTCATTTTAACTCGCAATTGAATGTACCTAGTGTCATTTCAATTGATTTTTTTAGTACATTAAAAATTTCTAAGTTTTGAATCATGTTATAATCTCTATAAAAGGAGAATTTCTAATAACCTAATATTCCAGCCCAAAATTTCTAAAAATTCAAACTAAATTGATTTTCTCAATCAATTTACAAAAATTGAGGTTATTACAATTGAGCAGTTACCTAGATGTGTTGTACAAATTCTGACTGCATGCATAATAGTTCTTATGTTTGATGCACTATGGTGCTTATATGGTGGCATTATGAGATGCCTTATATGATATGGCATGATGATATGACTTATATTATTTTCCCAGTAGTGGCTAGAGGATTGTGGACCTTGTATAGTGAGGAGCATGAGGATTATATTGATATACCAATAGAGGCTAGATGATTACGAACCCCACATTATGAGGGGTATGATTCCAAAACCCAGTATAGTCTAGGAATGTTAATTATCATACTTATTGATTATTCATAATTTTGTATGTCTTCTAACTATTTCCATATATGTGGATTAATGCTATATGTATATGATTGAGCGTGTAGTTTCATATAAGTTTTCATAAGGGTATATGCATGGGTAGAACTATTATGCAGAGTATAGTTCATGAAATTGGATTATCTTAATTAAATGATAAATGATAATTGTAAATATTGATTTATCAATGGATTACTGATATTTATGAATATTTGATCATCAATTGATTATTAAATTATAAAACATGTTGATACTTGCTTTAACAATGGATTAATGAATTACGAAACATATTGTAAATTTAAGTCAATATAATTGTTATGAAATTGAATATTTTGATTAATGCAAATTAATTAATTCATATTTAAATTTAACATGCTTCTTAAACACCCCTACCAAGCATAGCTTGTTGAGATATTGTAAATGTTTTATGTTTATAATATCTCAGATACAGCTAGACAGGAGAAGATGTACACAAGAAGAGGAATCCAGCAACCATACTTATGCACTCAGGTATACATTTTATTAAAGCTTTTGCATTGTGTAGTTAGTCATTTGAATTTTGATATTGGACATTTAATATAATGTTATAGGGGCTGTACAAGTGAACCACTAGATGGGTCCCATTTTAAGAAATGAATTTCTATCTTGTAGAAAACTATATATATGTATATGTATAATGTGAGCATGAAAGTGACATCTGAGTTTTTGGAAAAATGAATTTCACAGTAAAAAATTCCACTATTTTTTAATTTTAAAATTAGAGCCATCCCACCATTTGAAAAATAAATGTGAAAAACTTTCATGAAAAACCCGAGGTGTCACAATGATAACTCAAGAGCATAATAGACTAGTGGGGTCAGCTTAGTTGCAAATGCAACATTCTTTTCCCATTTAAAGGATAATAGGCTAATAGTGGCAAATGATACTTATTTTAGGGTTATAAGAGAGATATGGGTCATGGATTATACATGCAGAACAATAGCTACATTTAAGTGCAACTGGGTAGAACACAACAAAGACAACATAAAAACTGATGCCCTTGGATTACGATTAGTTGACCTCTACAAGATCAGTCATAAAAATGATAACTTTATTTTGGCATCTCAGGTGAAACATGTATTTTGTGTGCAAGATGGGCATGTGTAATGCCCAAGCAATTTACGCTATTTTTAACAAAAATTGGACATTCTATGGGAAATAAATTGTGTTAAATGTTTTACTTTATTTAAAATAGTAAATGAAGGAATTTGTAAGAAACCATTAGATTCTACTCGAAAAATGGAATCCAACGCCTCAAAGAATGCCGAAAATGAAGTTCATATGAAGAAGTTACGGCCGTTCAAAGATTAGGGGCATTTCTGTAATTTAAACTAAAAACGAAAAAGACAGAAAACGCAGGGTGCCGTATTGATAATGGCACCCCGTCTTCTTCTTCCTCTAGACTTCTCCAGTAACCCTAGTTTCCAGAGGTTTCTGCCACTACCATTGGCAGCACCGCCATAGCAAGGCTATAAAAAGCCCTATTCCCCTCTCTTCAAAACACGATTTTTTTGGTCATTTGGGGCTGGGGTTTCCAGCAAAAATTGAAAACCCAGTTTCCCTGCGATTTTTGGCAATGGCCAAGACCATCAAGCCGGCCATTCCCCTTCTTTCTCTTCCCCATTTCTTCCCTGGCATCACCCAAAAACTGGGTTTTTCCCTTCGTCGAGGTTTCTGGTGGCATGAAGTTTCAGAACCAGAACTGGGCTCTACCACCGGCAATAGGCGCTCCCTAGGCTGCCCAGGTAAGGCTGTCTTTCCCTCTCTCCTTGGTTCTTCCTCCTTTCAGGCTAGATCCGTGCCAGATCTAGGGTTTCCTAGCCGGAAAACATCCCAAGCCGGTTCCAGCCGGCTCTATGCAAACAAGGCATGCCAGGGACGCCATGCTTCACGTGCGCCTGGGACAAGGTCCCTGAGATGGGTTCCAAGAGTACGACAGTGCGTACACTATCCCTAGTGCGGCCTTTGGGTGCGTGCCCAACGTGGGGCATGGGTCTTGGCTCGACTAGGATGCACGACGTGCCCTGGGAGCTGAGACGCGCCTTGCTACACCAAAGGTACGTCCGTACGATGCCATCCAAGATGTGCATCATAGCACGTCGCTTGAGCATGCGGCCTTTGGGCGCACATGCATGTGAGGCGGTCGCAATCCAACCAGGATGCACGGGTGTCCTGGGAACTGGGACAAGCTGACCTAATGAGACTATAAAGTTAGGATCAGAGGACAATTTATAGAGTTAACCATCGAATAGTAGATCCATATTATAGGATCTAGCCTGACAATGAATTAGGCAAAGACCCATTGATCCTAAAAGGCAGATTTAGCGATCTAATTTCTAAATAGATAAAAATTGATAAGGACTCCTTGTTATCCATTCATATCCAAGAGTTTATAAATGAGACCCAGGGTCGGGCTGAGTGATGAAGGAAGCGACTCCAGGAGACTTCGAGGTAGGTGCTCTATCGCTACTAGACTTTTTAAAAGAACCCATGATTGTTTTGAGAATGTATGTTTTAAGTTTAAGTTATATGACTCGTTTAGCATGACTTAATCTTATAAATGAATTCAGCATTCATATGACAAATACATTATGCATAGACATGTTTTGCAAACAATTGCATATATTACATGATTTGTGAGCATTGAGTTCTTAAAAAATTGCATGTCCTTGAGGGTTACCAAAAGACGCTGGGTAGGCAGTTGTGAGGGCCAGGCAGTTGTGAGGGACCCAAAGAGGACAGGTTTTGAAAAAGAGGTTTTTGCTTGTTTGATCGTATATGATTTGGGCTAGTAAGCTCATGGGTGCTATGCCGAGAGGTCTGGGGTGGCCTCCCAGCCTCTACCACTATTAGGTGGAATGGGTACCACTCCCAAAAAGGGCATGTCCCTACGTCGACTGCATGTGGTATAGGGGGCTACCACTGGTATCATGGCACTGGGTCGATGTGTCATATGCCCCGTGGAGGCTATGACCGAGTGTCCACAAGTACCCGGGGATCACACGGCGGCGAGGTCGTGAGCATAGTTGGCCCTATGTTTTCGTGGACTTACTTGCATTGCATATGGCATGACATGAGGTTGGTCAACCATACCATACCATATATCCATGAGTTGGATTCTGTTGAGCATCTTATGCTTATCATTATGCTTATGATATATATATGATACTTTCGACTTAGATTATGCGATTCTTTAGTTTGTCAGTATTCTAATTTGAAAATGGCTTTTATTATCGATATTGAATATGATTGTTCAAACATGCACATGTTTTAAAGAGCATACGATTTTAAACGTAGCATGCATTGTAAAACTAGTAGTGATAGATTCCTACTGAGTATAGTATATACTCACCCAATCCTTAACATTTTTCAGGATAGCTCCATTCATGAGTAGAAGCCTCAGGAAATGTTAGTACTACGAGGAAGAAAAATCAAAAGGAGACAATTATACATGTAAGTAAACACTCTACCCTTTGGACATGTATTTGTATTTATTTATAGTTAGGCTGTGAGTTGTGACTGGATAGACCTGAGGAAAACATTTATGATTTCTAAAGTTTTTTCAAAAACTACTTTGGTTGTTATGAAAGCAAATGACACTCGGGGTTTTCAAAATGAGTTTAAAACAAAAGATTTTCCACTGCATTGCATCGTTTTCATAAATTGGTTTTCAAATAGGCATGCATCCCGCCTTACGAATTAGATCTTGCATTTAAAATCGATGGGAAAACCCGGGTCGTCACAGTTGGTATCAGAGCCCAGTTTTATCCTTTCATAGCCAGTCCAGCATGTCCAAGTGTCATAGACAATCGAGAAAATTAAGAAGTAGTAGAAATAGAAATAGCATAAATGACTAGCATATTAATGCTCAAGGCATATTCACCATAAACAAATAGGTGAAAAAGGAGATGGGCCTAGCAAATAGTTAGATATTGGATGGCTTAAATCTTATCAATAAGGATTGTTGTGCAGTGGTACAAACAGGGAAACTCATATATAAATTTGATTATGATGAGAATGATGAATGAAGATGTTAGTAGACTTGTTAGTAGATAGTTCTGACCTTTAATAGATCAATCTCACCAAAGATGAGAACATCGAAGAACCTAGATAGCTACCTTACCATCATAAAGAATATCAGAATATGAATATGATAAGGGATGTAAAAGACAGACTTTGAGAAGATTTTGATGATAATCTAATAAGGATGAGCATACAAGATGATACTAGGAGATAATTGTGACTCGTACTAGGTCACAAAGGTATGGATCCTGAAGGACTTAGCTCAATTTTGGATACCTTAATTGGAGTCTTATGAAGAGTGAAGTGCTATCTAATAATGACAACCTGAGTATAATGGAGGAGATCAGAAGATGTACAATTGACATATTATGTGGTTAAGAGGAACATAACACAAATATGATAGGAAAATGAATTCGATTAAGTTATCAAAAGATTTTGACGATAATATTAGGAATGATAGATCTGTGATAAGAGACTGATCTTAACATGAAGTTATAAGAGAAGTATAGCATGACCAAAAGGTCAATGCCATTATTAAGACATTGTATGAATTTTATTGAGGCTATAGGCAATTGAGGATTTCAATGTTCTTAAGACAGTTTAGAATTTCTTAGAAGCATTCAGTGTATCATATCTGTTAAGTAAAGGAGTAGATGTAGTATCGATTATATGCAACAAAGCACATGAAGACATTGATCTAGGTAGACAAAAATGAGGATTTTGAAGAAAAGAAAGAAAGAGATAGAGATGTAACTACCAGTATTCAATGAATATTGAATATTCAAAAGAAGAAGATCATGACTTTATAAAGATACATACAAATCTTTCATCTTGAATCGAGTGGGAAGATAAACCAATCAACTTCGAAGGAATGATGATAGATGGGTTGGTGCTCTTATTGTAAAAGAGTATAAAAGAGAGAAAGCATATAGGGTTTAAGATTTTGAGTAAAGTATCGAATTTCAGGAGATTATGCAACAAGAAATTTCGAAGAGGAATGGTGACTAACTAGAAATTAAATTCTACAAATAGTTTGATGTCTATATTAATTATTGTAATTAGATTCTTATCGGATCTAGTAGCTTATGAGGAACACCAATGGATATAGTCCATAAAAAGGAAAATTTGGTGATATCCCACCTTGCCACTAAAGTATATTGAAAAAGGAATTAAGCTGGGACAGTGACTTGTCCATTTAGCAAGTAGGGTACCATCAAGGATCAAATTGAAGTCTTACTATCATAGATTGGAAGACCATAAATCTTAAGACCATTATTTAGTCATTACCTTTAGAGTATTGTTGACTAAATAAAGGTATCCCACCCTAATTAATCAAGTATGTTAGTATCTATGAGTCGGTAGTCGAAGTTATATACTTAGAGGGATATTATAAGTATTTGGACATGAGTTTTACCTAAAAGAAGTTACTTGTTGGACTAAGTCATTTGAGGGTATGAGGTCAGTTGATTAGGCCACATCATGAAGGAGCTACGAGTACGATGAGGACAGTAGCAACTAAGATAAGAGCAAACATAAGGAATGATCTCCACCAGTGAGACAGATTTTTCCAAACCTAAATAGATACCATGACAAACGATAGAAATCACTGTGGGTTTGAAAGATGCTGTTGACTTGGATTGGAAAGAAAGGTAGATAAGTACCGATCACTTTAGAGACCCTTGAGCTTATGACAAAGATATATCTAGAAAAGAGATCAATAAGTAATCAAATAAAGTCTTTCTATATGTCTACAAAAATGTTCCATGCTTACCTGAGTGTTTTTCAAACTTGATGATTTAACAGCTTTAGCATAAATTGATGTCGTAGCTATTGAAAGAGAACTGCTATTATAAGCTAAGTATGAGGAGGCACTTGAAGGATAAAATTTGAGGAATTGAGAAAATCACTACTTATGAGGATACCTCCTAATAATGCAGACTGCATGATTGACGATAAAGCCTTGATAAAATATTGAACAATATATTGACATAGGGAATGGAAGGAGAAAAGGTGAGATGGCTAGCACACTATAAGGTGAAGATTTAATGTTACGTTGCCTTTAGACAAATAGTTAGTTGTTATGGGCATATACTAAGTACGAAAAATCAATTGAAGGAATTTCCTAAGGACTAACCCTACCAGATTGAGTATAGAACTTTTGGACTGAAAGGTTATGAAGAAAACCACTAAGCAAAGAAAGGACAAAGAGGATGATGACAAAGGATTCAACCATGACCTAGTAAGGGTACTTGGTTATGAATAAGAGACTTTTTGCTTTGCATAAATGGGAACATTGTCGAAAATCCTAATGACAAATTGATGTGAATAGTGAGATAGGCCTCTGGACGAGGACATTGACCCATGATGATGAATCAGCCATTAACATTTGACATGAGTTTGGATAAAATCTTCACGGAGAAAAGCATTTAATAAATTCAATAATTATGAAACTGGATATAGAGTTAGGACATTTTACTTTCAGTATATGATAAGGTCCTTCATGGAAGATGCTACTAATTGGCTTTCATGATTTTATTTTGAATGTAACTTTGGTCGAGGAATCAAGTCACATATGGAAAATGACAAACAGTTGAAATTCGAAGTTAATCAAGGGTTTGGCTGTAGAGCACATGATACCATGTCAGTTATTGAAGTATCTTGGGGACAAATATAAAAGATAAGAAGCAAAGTTAGACACAATAGAAAGAAGGTAACTATTTTTGGACTCTTACTAATGACATATAACCAACCATTAGAAGGATATGTGGATGATGAAGAGATCACTAGATGGAAGACAAGAAGAAAAAGGGATTATCCTATAATATTCAAAATGAAATAGGAGAAATAAGATCATATGATCTCAAAGAAGTATGGAGTAATTTACACATGAATAAAGAAGCATGATCCTACGAGGAGACTATCCTATACATGATGAGAAAAGTATAGACATCTAAGGATGTCAAGATAAATGAATTACAACTAGAAACTGGTATTGTTAAACTGGCACGTATGGGAGTATGCATCAGAGTACGCAGCGAAAGCGGCCCTTATAGGTAAGGCCTTGTAGAAGGAACAATAAAAATGATAAATTGAGGTTGAGCCTAGATTTGATTCCTAAGGGGAGAATGCATTCACCAAAAAGTTATCTAAGAGACAAAATACCTTGAAGATGATAATTTATGGAATTTCGACGACAAAATTCTTTTAAGGGGGTAATAATGTAATGCCCGAGCAATTTACACTATTTTTAACAAAAATTGGACATTCTATGGGAAATAAACTCTGTTAAATGTTTTACTTTATTTAAAATAGTAAACAAAGGAATTTGTAAGAAAACTTGGTACCATTAGATTCTACTCAAAAAATGGAATCCAACACCTCAAAAAACACCGAAAACAGAGTTCGTATGAAGAAGTTACGACCATTCAAAGATTAGGGGAATTTCTGTAATTTAAACTAAAAACGAAAAAGACAGAAAACGCAGGGGGCCGTTTTGATAACGGCACCCCCGTCTTCTTTCTTCTTCCTCTAGACTTCTCTAGAAACCCTAGTTTCTAGAGGTTTCTGCCACCGCCAATGGCGGCACCGCCATTGGCAACACCACCATAGCAAGGGGGCTGGGGCAGCACCGCCATAGCACCCCTCTCTTCAAAATACGATTTTTCCGATCATTTGGGGCTGGGGTTTCTGGCAAAAATTGGAAACCCAGTTTCCCTGCGATTTTCGGCAATGGCCAGGACCATCAGGCGAGCCATTCCCCTTCTTTCTCTTCCCCATTTCTTCCCTGGCATCACCCAAAAACTGGGTTTTTTCCTTCGTCGAGTTTTCCACTGGCATGAAGTTTCAGAACCAGAACGGGGCTCTACCACCGGTGATAGGTGCTCCCCAGGATACCCAAGTAAGGCCGTCTTTCCCTTTCTTTTTGGTTCTTCCTCCTTTCAGGCTAGATCTGTGCTAGATCTAGCATTTCCAGCCAGTTTTTCCAGCCGGTTTTCCTAGCCGAAAAACGTCCCAAGCCGGTTCCAGCTGGCTCTATGCGAACAAGGCATCCCAGGGATTCCATGCTTCACGTGCGCTTGGGACAGGGTCCCTGGGATGGGTTTCAGGCATACGACAGTGCGTACACTGTCCCTGGTGAGGCCTTTGGGTGCGCACGCGACGTGGGGCACGGGTCCTAGCTCGCCCAGGATGCACGGGGTGCCCTGAGAGCTGAGACGCGCCATGCTACACCAAAGGTGCGTCCGTACGATGCCATCCAGGATGCACATCATAGTGTCACTTGAGCATGCATGTGCACATGCAAAATGCAGTCCCTAGCACGGCCTTTGGGCATGCACGCACGTGAGGTGGTCGCGGTCCAACCAGGATGCATGGGTCTCTTGGGAACTGGGACACGCAGACCTAATGAGACTATAAAGTTAGGATTAGAGGACAATTTAAAGAGTTAACCATTGAATAGTAGATCCATATTATGGGATCTAGCCTGACAATGAATTAGGCAAGGACCCATAGACCCTAAAAGGCAGATCTAGCGATCTAATTTCTAAATAGATCAAAATTGATAAGGACTCCTTGTTATCCATTCATATCCAGGAGTTTATAAATGAGACCCAAGGTCGGGTTGAGTGATGACGGACGCGACTCCAGGAGACTTCGAGGTAGGTGTTGTATCGCTACTAGACTTTTTAAAAGAACCCATGATTGTTTTGAGAATGCATGTTTTAAGTTTAAGTTATATGACTTGTTTAGCATGACTTATTCTTAAAAAACGAATTCAGCATGACTTAATCTTATAAATGAATTCAGCATACATATGACAAATACTTTATGCATAGACATGTTTTGCAAACAATTGCATATATTGCATGATTTGTGAGCATTGAGTTCTTGAAAAATTTCATGTCCTTGAGGGTTACCAAAAGACGCTGGAGTGCCCAAAAGACGCTAAGTAGGCAGTTGTGAGGGACCCAAAGAGGACAAGTTTTGAGAAAGAGGTTTTTGCTTGTTTGATCGTATATGATTTGGGCTAGTAAGCTCGTGGGCGCTATGCCGAGAGGTCTGGGGTGGCCTCCCAGCCTCTACCACTATTAGGTGGAATGGGTACCACGCCCAAGAAGGGCATGTCCCTACATTGACTGCATGTGGTGCAGGGGGCTACCACTGGTATCACGAAACTGGGTAGATGTGTCATATGCCTCGTGGAGGCTATGACCGAGTGTCCTCAGGTACCCAGGGACCACATGGCGGCGAGGTTGTGGGCATAGTGGGCCCTATGTTTTCGTGGACTTACTTGCATTGCATATGGCATGACATGAGGTTGGTCGACCATACCATAGCATATATCCATGAGTTGGATTCAATTGAGCATCTTATGCATATCATTATGCTTATGATATATATATGATACTTTCGACTTGGATTATGCGATTCTTTAAGTCGTCAGTATTCCAATTCGACAATGGTTTTTAATATCGATATTGAACATGATTGTTCAAACATGCACATGTTTTAAAGAGCATACGATTTTAAACGTAGCATGCATTGTAAAACTAGTAGTGATAGACTCCTACTGAGTATAGTATATACTCACCCAATCCTTAACATTTTTCAGGATAACTCCGTTCACGAGTAGAAGACGCCTCAGGAAATGTTAGTACTACGAGGAAGAAAAATCGAAAGGAGACAATTATACATGTAAGTAAACACTCTACCCTTTGGACATGTATTTGTATTTATTTATAGTTGGCCTGTTAGCTGTGACTGGATAGACCTAGGTAAAACATTTATGATTTCTAAATTTTTTTCAAAAACTACTTTGGTTGTTGTGAAAGCAAATGACACTTGGGGTTTTCAAAATGAGTTTAAAACAAAAGATTTTCCACTGCATTGCATTGTTTTCATAAAATGATTTTCGAATAGGGATGCATCCTGCCTTAGGAATTAGATCTTGCATTTAAAAATGCATGGGAAAACTTGGGTCGTCACAGCATGATAAGAGATGGTCAACTATTTTATTAGACTTCTTGAGTTGATGTTTATGATGAAGATAACCTAGGAAATACTATAATAAATTACTCATGTATTACCAAAACAATTCCATCATTTGATGTACTTGGTGAGAATGAAGATTATGTATTTGATAATGATGAGAAGGGTGCTTGGGTTGAAAAAAAAAATGAGGGGGGAAATTAAGATGTAAATAATTTGAATTATAATTGATGGATTTATCCCAAATTTTGCATGTGCATATATCTCTAGTTATATATGATCCAGGTACATTAGGACCAAGCTAGCTTGAGAGTATTATTCATGTTGCATGGAGGAGGGAGTTAAGAGATTGTAATTTATTTGGTACAAAAGCTTGAATGATAATGTTTTTAAAGTTGGTTTTAAAATGTCAACTTTAAAAAAAAAAATTGAGTCGGTTTGCTCATAACTGAATTTAAAAATACTTTGTGTCAACTATTTGAAATTGACTTTAAAAATGTCTTTTTTAAGTAGGTTTGCTAGAAACCAACTTTGAAATATGTTTTCCAAGTTGGTTTCTCTCTTCATCTAGTGAGAGAATGACAACACTCCTCTAGTTCTTCCCTCTCTCTATAATTCTTTGCCATTTGTTTATGAGATTTTGAATGCTTCTAGCATGAAAAAAGTAGTAAGAATAATAAGCTTCTTCTTGTCATCCATTTTTCTTATTATTAATTATGTATAGAATATTATAGATGAAGTGGGTTTTGTCACTATAGATGTTGGGAGTAAGATCTTGGTTACGTTGTTGTGATTCAAACAAAAATCTTTCTATTTTAGTGAAAAGAACAACTACTTCTAGACCTAACCCTCATAAGAGAAAGGGAGCGCCTCATGGTTTGCAATTTCCATCCAAATTTAGGATTGGATGTTGATAAATATGCATCTTCTGATGAAAGATTTGATCAGTTGGACACATAAAGCTATTCAAACTCCAAATCATGAGGCACTACCATCAAAGGAACAGTGAAAGTGTGGTGTAATGAAATGGAATACTAATAAAAGGATCGTAAATGAAGAGATACACAAAAATTACTTGGTTTTCTTATGATTTTATTTTTATTTGTCTATTAGTCTAATTTTATCGTAATTGTGAACCACCTGAACCAATGGAAGAGTGTAAGAGAACTAGTATGAAGTTTTCTCACAAACTTGCTTAAGAACTTTTAATTCTATAATAAGTTTAACTAAGATAAACTTCATTTTACAAATGTTAATAAATGTACAACTAACAATCTTACCAATCTTGAAGCTAACTTTGATCTTTGAAATCATATAATCCATAAATTTTTAGGAAACTTAGATCCACAAAGAGAAAGATAGCATATGATGGTGTCTCAAGTTCATGGCCATGGCCTTAGCTCTAAACATAAGATATTAAAATATGGTATTCTTTTGTAGTCCATGGCCTCATTTTCAATCTCATCTCCTCATAGCAAGGAGTTCTCACCATCACTATAGAATAATGTGTGGTTAAACACTAAATTATTTTAAAAATTGATGTCAGCCTTATTAGATGTTTTAAAAGTTGGTTACAAAAACTGACTTGAAAAACAAATTTTAAAGTTGGCTATGGAAACTAACTTGATAAACATTTTGTAGAGTCAGTTACATAAACCAACTTGCTCTAAAGTTGGTTATCTATAATGACTTTAAAAATCCCACTTATTTTAAATAAAAAATGAAATTTCATTTACTAGTTATTTCTCCTTCCTGTCCAAAGGAGATCTCTTTGTGAATTGCTGCCATTCCCCCACAAAATATCTCCTACATTTATGCCAGTGATGAGATAAGTCTCCTATCATCTCAAAATATCTCCTAAATTTGAAAGGGTTGTGATAGTAAGATCATCTATAATAGGCAGATCCAAGCCCTGATTAGTAACAGATCAGAGCTCTAACCACTCCGTTAATGCTCTGATCATCAATTAGAGGTTGTAAGTCGTCCATCTGATCACTGTGCACAATTAAAGCAACTAGATCCAACAAATTACAATAGATATTAGCCATCAAATCATCTATAGAAGGAAGATCCAACCACTCCTAGTAAATACGAATCATCGGATCGCCTAAAAACGGTAGATTCGACCATCTTCAGCCAATCTTAATAGGTGGATCATTTATAAAGAGTTGACCTAATACTGTTATATGATGGAAAGCACTAAACTTTGAGGTTCACATAAATCCAAGCGTCGATCTCAACCCTAATCTAAGGATAGAGATTGACAAAAGCCTTGATCAACTCACATGAGTTTTGATCTTATGTAAAGATCCAATATCTATTATCCAAGCTGTAGATTACATCAGATTCTTAAGACTATGATCAAAAGGCTTATAATTTCAAAAAAATTATGACTACCCAGGATTGATTACAACCCCGAGCAAATGTTGGATCTTTGATTAGAGTTGATAGTCCTAATCAAGGAAAAATTATAATAAATTCTTGATCTAGGGTTGAGAATCGATTAATTAGACTTGAAATGAACTAAATAGAATGAGAAACAAGAACCTCGACTCTATGATCACGGCCCTAAGTTTATAGTCAAATATCAAGGACGTAGGATCAGATTGTTAGATCATAATTAAATCTAAATATCTATATGTATGTGAATGTATTAAGAAAATAATTTTTATGCATTGTATAGATTGAAGCGCACAGGGTTGATCGTGGAGAAGAAGGCGATTAAAGGTAGTGGAATCTAATGAACACATCAGACAAGGTAGGTGGAAATTTAAGATAACATGTTTAAATAATAAGATGCATTCTAAACATGATCTCATTTCTGATTATGGATGTTATGAAACTAAATTGAGATGATTGATATTCGACATGCTTTAAATTGAAATGATGAAAATAATGTCAATTAAAAGAATTGCATGTTATAATTGATGCTTATGACTTGTACATTATGTATGTGAATTATGAAATTATGTTTATGGTACATGGGTGCCATGTCAGTATTGGTGATGTGCGAGTTTAGGTTTATAGGATACATCCTTGGTGGATTATCACCAAATAATTGAGGATGTTATTCCTGCTATGAAATATATGAGCAGGCATATTGCATGCTATTATGATTATTTTACATCCAGGCATGGATGTGTGAGAGTTTTGGTTTAGACAGGCGTAGGCCTAGGGATGTGTGACGACCTGGGTTTTTCCATGCATTTTTAAATGCAATATCTAATTCCTAAGGCGAGATGCATCCCTATTTTGAAAACCATTTTATAAAAACCACACAATACAGCGGAAAATCTTTTGTTTTAAACTATTTTGAAAACCCCTAGTGTCATTTGCTTTCACAACAATTAAAGTAGTTTTCGAAAAACTTCAGAAATTATAAAAGTTTTTCCCCAAGTCTATCCAGTCACAGCACACAGCCCAACTATAAATAAATACAATTACATGTCCAAAGGGTAGAGAGTTTACTTACATGTATAATTATCTCCTGTTTGATTCACTTGCTCATAGTACTAATATCTCCTGAGGCGTCTTCTATTTGTGAGTGGAACTATCCTGAAAAATGTTAAGGATAGGGTGAGTATACACTATACTCAGTAGGAGTCTATCACTACTAGTTTTGCAATGTCACGACCCACATTTTTATATGATGCAATTTTGATAAAAAAGCGAGATCTCTTGTTTTATAAATATGAGATGCATGAAAATCTTTCTCATTTGGAAAACAACCTTTCATAAAAACTCCGAGTGTTCAAACACATTCTCAATTTATTTAGCCATGGCAAAGTTTAAATCAATATTATTCCCAAGAAAGTGTTAGTCACAGCCCCAGCTATTAGAGAGTAATTACAATCAAGTAACATTGAAAGATAAGATAGGGGTTTACTTACGTGCACTTAGCCTGTGTCTCCTAGTACAAACGTCCCTTGCCCTTAAGTATTTACTTTGTATCTGAAAAATGTTGAGGATTGGGTGAGTATATAATATACTCAGTAGGAGCCTATCACTACTAGTTTCATAAATGCTTGAGATGTTTTAAAATCATATGCTCATTCAAAATATGCGTATGTTTGAATACTCGAGTTCAATATCAATATAAGAATCCATAATCAACTGAAATACTCATGACTTAAAAGATCACATAATCCAAAATTGAAAGTATCATATATATATATATGATGACATCATGATATGCAATAGATGCTTCATGGAGTCCAACTCATGGATCTCTAGTATGGTATGGTCGACCAACCTCATACCATGCTATATGAAATGCACATAACTCACCAAACCATAGGGTCCACTATGCCCACAACCTCCTCGCCGTGTGGTCCCCGAGTACCTGAGGACACTCGGTCATAGCCTCCACGGGGCCTATGACACGTCGACCTACTGCCGTGACACCAGTGGTAGCCCCCTGTACCACATGCAGTCGACGTAGGGACTTGCCTCTTTTTGGGCGTGGTACCCATCCACCTATTAGTGGTAGAGGCCGGGTGGCCAACCCAGACCCCTCGGCATAGCACCCACAGGCTTACTTGCCCAAATCACATTAAATAAGCCAAAACCTCTTCTTAAAACTTGTCCTCTTTGGGTCCCTCACAACTGCCTGGCCCTCGGCACTCCAGCGTCTTTTGGCAACCTTCAAGGACATGCAATCTTTGCATGTACTTAAATCATGCAATGTATGCACTTGTTTGCAACACATATATGTGCATAATGTATATGCAATCATTTCAAAACATAGCTATGTACAAAGAATTTATCACATGCATGCTAAACAAGTCATATACTTAAATCATGTATTTGTAAAACAATCATAGTTCTTTTAAAAGAATCTAGTAGCGATAGAGCACCTACCTAGTTAGGTCGCGTTAACCCTTTTGTCCTCGTACGCTCCTGAACATGGTTTGGGGACTCAAGGTTAGTTTAGCCTATCTTTTATGGTTTTAGACTAGTTGGGTCTTATTACTTAGGCATTAGGGGTCCATCCCTATGCCTATGGGTGTCCTACGGTCCTAATTGGGCCTTGGTATCCTTAGTTTTCCAAAGTTCTAGTGGCCATGCGTCACCATCCTATTCTAAGGATCATTCCCTCCTTTGATTGGGCCTTGATCATGGATTTTATCATTTGGATGTGTCTGTGTCATCAACACGGACACAACGCCTTTTGCGGCACCTCAATCGGAGCTCTAGATCTCAAGTTATAAGCGTTTTAGTGTTGTATGTACAGAGTCTTAAAGACAAAAAAAGACGGAATGCTAGGGCGCTGCGCGTCTGCGACGTGCGCCCAGCTTCCTTAAGTAACCAAAAATCAACGTACGCTAGCGCTGCACGTCTGCGGCGTGCTCCTCAGCGGGTGCGTATGCAGACACGTGGTACACTCCGCCCGTCTTTCTCTTTAGCGGGCGCATCCCTGGACGTGCCCGTTTGGTTTTTCAAACAGAGGTCGACGTGGGACGTTCCTATTGGATCGTCCCGCTCGTTAGAGACCTGGGTCGTCCTCAGGTCACCCTGGTTTGACCCTGTCAAACTAGTGTGGCCCTGGGGACGTCCCAGGGTCCTTGGTGGCTCTCCTGGGCTCCGTTTTGCATGGTTTATCATGCAAAAACTTAGGGAAATTGACCTTGGAACTATGGGGGAGATGGGTTTTGAGTGATCTCGAACGTACCTGGCTCGTTGCTGGGTTTTTCTCCTCGTTTTTCCCTCTAGGTCACTACTTCATGACTGGTTTTCTCCAAGGTTCTGGGCTTCCATTAGAGGCACCCAAGAGCTCTATTTATAGAGCTAAGAGAGGGTTCTGGAGGGGGCTCTCACCGCCTTTGAATGGCAGTGGAGAAACCTCCAAAATGGTGGTGATTTCTCCCCAAATCACTGCCGTTCTATAACCCTTTAGAGGTTGAAGATGATGGGGTGCCCGTATCAAAACGGGCACCTGTGTTTTTCAGGTTAAGTCGTTTTTGTGAAATTTATAGTTTTGCCCCTGAACTTCAAAGGGCCATATCTTGCTCATTTTAACTCCGTTTTGGGTGATTTTGATCTCGTTGGATTCCTTTTTCTGAGACGCATCTAATGGAACCATTTTTAGGACCAAATTCCTAGGTTTAGTTAAGAAAACTAGTGAAATGACCAAAATGCCCTTATCTTTAAAACTGAACTTTTCATTGCTAAACTTGGAATTTCAATATTACAAAATTGGAGTCATTACAATCCAGTCACAGCACATAGCCCAACTATAAATAAATACAATTACATGTCCAAAGGGTAGAGAGTTTACTTACATGTATAATTGTCTCCTGTTTGATTCACTTGCTCATAGTACTAATATCTCCTGAGGCGTCTTCTATTTGTGAGTGGAACTATCCTGAAAAATGTTAAGGATAGGGTGAGTATACACTATACTCAGTAGGAGTCTATCAGTACTAGTTTTGCAATGCATGCTATGTTTAAAATCATGTGCTCTTAAAAGCATGTGCATGTTCGAACAATCATATTCAATATCGATATTAAAAACCACTGTCAAACAGGGATACTGACAACTTAAAGAATAGCATAATCCAAGTCGAAAGTATCATATATCATAAACATAATGATATCCATAAGATGCTCCACTGAATCCAACTCATGGATATTTGGTATGGTCGACCAACCTCATGTCATGCCACATGCAATGCAAATAAATCCTCAAATCATAGGGTCCAACTATGTAATGACTCCAACTTTGTAATCCCAAGTTAGCAATGAAAAGTTTAGTTTTTGAAGATATGGGCATTTTGGTCATTTCACTATTCACCTTGACTGAACCCAGAAATTTGGTCCTGAAAATGGTACCATTAGGTGCGTCTCGGAAAAAGGAATCCAACAAGACCAAAATACCCAAAACGGAGTTAAAATGAGCAAGTTATGGCCCTTTGAAGTTCAAGGGCAAAAATATAATTTTTACAAAAAATGGATTTAGCCTGCAAAACCTAGGGGCCCGTTTTGATACGGGCACCCTTCATCTTCAACCCCCTAGAGGGTTCTAGAATGGCGGTGATTGGAGGAGAAATCACCCCATTCTGGAGGTTTCTCCACCGCCATTCAAGGGCGGTGAGAGCCCCCTCCAAAACCCTCTTATAGCTCTATAAATAGAGCTCTTGGGTGCCTCTAATGGCAGCCCAAAAGCTTGAAGAAAACCCGTTTTGGAGAAGCAACCAAGAGCAAAAACGAGGAGAAAAACCTAGCAACGAGCCAGGTATGCCCAAGATCCCTCAAAACCCATCTTCACAGTAGTCCTAGGATCATTTTCCCTAAGTTTTTGCATGAAAAATCATGCAAAATAGAGCCCTGGAGAGTCACCAAGGACCAAGGGACGTTCCCTAGGCTGCACTGGTTCGATAGGGTCGAACCAGGGTGTCCTGAGGATGCCCCGGTCCCCCTAACGACCATAACGTCCCACCAGGACGAGACGTGTCGACCGCGTCTGAGAGAACCAAACGGGCGTGTCCGGGGTACGCACCCGCAAAAGGGAAAAATGGGCGGGAAACTTGATGCATCTGCAGACGCGCCCGCTGAGGTGCATGCCGCAGACGCGCAGCGCGCTAGCGAACCAGGATTTTTCTGCTCCTTAAGAAAAGGTGGGCGCATGCCACTGACGCGGGGCGCGCTAGCATTTTGCCTTTTCACTCTTATGGCCCTTATGTATGTGTAACATTAAAAAGCTTATAACTTGAGAGCTAGAGCTCCGATTGAGGCACCGCAAAAGGTGTTGTGTTTGTGTCGACGACGTGGACACACCCAAACTATAAAATCCCAAATCAAAGCCCAATCAAAGGTGGGCATGACCCTTAGAATAGGATGGTGGCGCGTGGCCACTAGACCTTTAGAATACTAATGATACCAAGGCCCAATTAGGACCTTAGGACACCCATAGGCATAGGGATGGACCCTTAATGCCTAAGTAATAAGACCAACTACTCCAAAACCCATAAAAGATAGGCCAAACTAACCTTGATTCCCCAAACCATGTTCAGGAGTGTATGTGGAAAAAGGCGTTAGCGCGACCTAGCCAGGTAGGTGCTCTATCGCTACTAGACTTTTAAAAAAAAGAGCCATGACTATTTTGAATGCATATAAATTATATGACTTATTTAGCATAACTTATTTGATGACTTGTTTAACATTTAAATGAATTCAGCTTGCATAGGATAAACACATTATGCATAGACATGCTTTATAAATAATTGCACATATTGCATGATTTGTGAGCATTAAGTTCTTGCAAAAATTGCATGTCCTTGAGGGTTACCAAAAGACACTAGTGTGCCGAGGGCCAGGCAGTTGTGAGGGACCCAAAGAGGACAGGTTTTGAAAAGAGGTTTTTGGCTTGTTTGACCATACATGATTTGGGCTAATAAGCTCGTGGGCACTATGCCGAGAGGTCTGGGGTGGCCACCCAGCCTCTACCATTATTAGGTGGATGGGTACCACGCCCGAAAAAGGGCATGTCCCTGCTTCGACTACATGTGGTACAGGGGGCTACCACTAGTGTCACGGCACTAGGTTGAAGTGTCATATGCCCCGTGGAGGTATATGATCGTGTGTCCATAGGTACCCGGGGACCACACGGCGGTGAGGTCGTGGGCATAGTTGGACCCTATGGTTTCGTGGACTTATTTGCATTGCATATGGCATGATATGAGGTTGGTTGACCATACCATACTAGATATCCATTAGTTGGATTCAGTTGAGCATCTTATGCATATCATAATGTTATGATATATATGTGTATCATACATTCGATTTTGGATTATGTGATCCTTTAAGTCGTTAGTATTTCAGTTTGATAATGGATTTTAATATCGATATTGAACTTGAGTATTCAGACATGCACATGTTTTGAAAGAGCATATGATTTTAAAACATCTCATGCATTATAAAACTAGTAGTGATAGGCTCCTACTGAGTATAGTATATACTCACCCTATCCTTAACATTTTTCAAGATAGTTCCACTCACAAATAGACGACGCCTCAGGAGATATTAGTGGTACGAGCAAGTGAATCAAACAGGAGACAATTATACATGTAAGTAAACTCTCTACCCTTTGGAAATGTAATTGTATTTATTTACAGTTGGGCTATGTGCTATGATTGGATAGACTTGGGGAAAAACTTTTATGATTTCTGAAGTTTTTCATAAACTACTTTGATTGTTGTGAAAGCAAATGACACTCGAGGTTTTCAAAATGAGTTTAAAACAAAAGATTTTCTGCTGCATTATGTGGTTTTTATAAAATGGTTTTCAAAATAGGGATGCATCCCGCCTTAGTAATTAGATATTGCATTTAAAAATGCATGGGAAAACCCGGGTCGTCACACATCGCTAGGCCTACGCCTATCTAAACCAAAACTCTCACACATCCATGCCTGGATGTAAAATAATCATAATAGCATGCAATTTGCCTGCTCATATATTTCATAGCAAGAATAACATCCTCAATTATTTGGTGATAATCCAGCAAGGATGTATCCTATAAACCTAGACTCGCACATCACCAATACTGACATGGCACCCATGTACCATAAACATAATTTCATAAGTCACATACATAATGTACAAGTCATAAGCATCAATTATAACATGCAATTCTTTTAATTGACATTATTTTCATCACTTCAATTTAAAGCATGTCAAATATCAATAATCTCAATTTAGTTTCATAACATCCATAATCAGAAATGAGATCATGTTTAGAACATGCGCCTTATTATTTAAACATGCTATCTTAAATTTCCACCTACCTTGTCTGGTGCGTTCACAAATAGACGACACCTCAAAGTCCCCTAGAGTCGTGTCCTTTATCACTTCAACCCGTCTCTGGGTCTCATTTATAGACTCCTGGGTATGAATGGATACAAGGAGTTCTTATTAATTTCAATCTATTTAGACTTTAGATTGCTAGATCTACCTATTGGGTTCAAGGTCCTTGCCTAATTCATTCATCAAGCTAGATCCTATGGTGTGGATCGACTTTCCAATAGTTAGACTCTGTAATTTATCCTCTAATCCTAACTTTAAAGTCTCATTAGGTCCGTGTGCCCCAGTTCCCCGGATACCCGTGTATCTTGGTTGAACCGTGACCGCCTTACGTGCATACGCGCCCAAAGGCCGTGCCAGGGACCGCATTTTGCACGCTCACATGCATGTTTAAGTGGCGCTATTACATGCCTCATCGCACGAACGCACCTTGTAGCATGGCACATCTCAGCTCCCAGGGCACCCCGTGCACCCTGGTCGAGCCAGGACCCGTGCCCCATGTTGTGCACGCACCTGAAGGCCACACCTGGGACAGTGTACACACTGTCGTACACGCATGCGCAAGCGATGCGCTATGACGCATGTCCTAGATGACATGGCGCGAACATACCTTGGCATAGGCGAAATGTGCCTTGGCTCCCGGTCCGTCCATGCGTCCCGGTCGAACCAAGGCTGTGCCAGGGATGCACTGAGGCCACGCCCATACATAGTGGCATGCCCCCGTGCACAGTGGCGTGCCTGGGGTCCGTCCACGGGCTCAGTCGGGTGTGCATCACGCACCACGCCCAGGATCGTCTCCTTTGTTGGTTCGGTCCTAAGTTCTGCAATTTCTGGCTGGAAAACACTAGGTTTGGCCTGGTTTTGACCAGGGGAAGTGGAACGGAGAGAGGGGAAGGAAAAATGGCTGACCTGGGTTGCCAGAGATCGTGCTCCTCTTGCCTGCCTGAACCCTTAAGTTGCCGGAATTCATGAAGATGGGGAAAACCCCATCGTCGAGCAAGATCGTAGAAGGGAAGAGAGGGGAAATGGGGAGAATGGTCGGAGTCGGGCTTGGCCATTGCCGGAATACGCAGGGAACTGGGTTTCTGATTCTAGTCGTAAACCCCACCCCCAAATGACTGGAAAACCACGTTTTTGGAGAGGGGGAGATGGGGTTTTTATAGCCCTGCTTATGGCAGTGCTGCCAATGGCGATGCCGACCTTGGCGGTGGTAGAATCCTCTAGAAAAATCAGGATCAAGGGTTTCTAGAGGGGTCAGAGGTTGAAGACGACAGGGGGTGCCATTATCAAAACAGCCCCCTGCGTTTTTCTGTTTAAATTCCAAAATACCCCTATCTTTAAACGGCTGTAACTTCTTCATACGAACTCCGTTTTGGTTGATTTTTGTGGCTTTGGATTCCATTTTTTGAGTAGAATCTAATGGTACTAAGTTTCCTCACAAATTCCTTTGTTTACTATTTTAAATAAAATCAAACAATCAACACAGTCCATTTCCCATGGAATGTCCAATTTTTGTTAAAAATAGCGTAAATTGCTCAGGCATTACAGGATGCTATGCTAAGAGAGTTATGAGGGTTTGGCCACCTGCGCTTTGAAATTTATTATGTTACGGATACTAAGCACTATGTGTTGCTGAAAGTCGGGTGGGGCCATTATGGAAAGGCTGCCACTGTGTGTCCATCTCCTTGATCTTGATCTTTCATAGATCCTTTGATTGACAATCTATACTTGTTGATACATATCAAGGTCCTAGATCTTTTATCATCTAGTTCTTTTTTATTTAAGTTCAGTTATTGGATCATCTCTAAGGAGGATGATCTTGGTTTTCTTCCTTGAATCATCTTTGATCAAGGGTTTGGATTATCTAATCTAATGAACTAGATTTGATCTATAACATGCATACTAATAAACATATATACTAGCTAAAATATAATATTCTTATTTTATTGATCTCGATCATTCAAGATCTAATGGATCTAATTTGATCATCCTTATCTTACTTACAGTTTTTATTGGGGTTAAATAATTTACTAACCTTTTATGCTCTTACTATTATCATTCAACCAATTAATGTTTTGCTGGTTGAAGGTAACTTATTTCAGCCTAAGTCTAGACTGCTCCTCTTATTTCCAATTGGCTAAGGCTTACTAGCTGAATGGGTGAAAATAAAGTGGTTACTTCAATCCTCATGTAAGGAGGCATTTAGACCTCACACACGTCAACAGAAGGTAGGGGAAGAGTGAGGCTCTATTAGATAGCCCCCTTAACCACTCTGTTCAACATTCACTAGAGCGACCTTAGCTCAACCTTTCATAAGGTTACTATAAGCATATTGACCCTAAGTACTCTTTCTAATTGATTTTAATTAAGTCCATGAATATTTACAATGTCATTCATGGGGTTTATTATTCTCCTAGTTTGGTCCAAGGATTTGATAATTCTTTTATTGTCCTACTAACTATAGCCCTTACTAATTAAGTCCAAAATAATCCATTCTTATTTTTGTCATGAAACTCTACTTTCTCATTAGATTCCATTTTTGGTGTTTTATGTTCTTTATCTCATAACAAGTAGATTTACTAATAAAATTTAACCATAAATGAATTATAAATTCAAGGCATAAAGCTACATAATTGAACACTTCATTATAATGAGGCAAGGTACTTAAAATTACACTAGCATGATTTCCAACTAATATACCTTAATAACTCAATTCAAACTAACATGGACCTAAGGTATAATCTCATACTATAGTATGATCTTACATGAAATTCTAGCATGGTCCTAAGTTACAATGGCTTGAAATCGTACTAACTTGGTCCTAAGTTACACTTGCAAAAAATACACTAACATGCCCCTAAGATAATTAAATTTAGCAACCTGTGATAACAATCTAACCACATATCATGCTAAAGTCTAAAAGTTACACTAGCATGCTTTATAACATAAATCATATTTCAAATGCTATTATTAATTAATCGAAAATGAAACTAATTACATTAATATTTTCAGAAACCTTCGCTTATGATCCAACCATGAGATCTTAGATCTTTTCCTTTTGGTCAAGGGTTTTAGTTATATTTAAGGGTTTTTCTTTATTAAGGTCCAAAGATCATATTGGTTTGTTTTTGTCATAATCAATCCATGATCTTGCTAGATTTTATCATATTAATATCCATTCCATCCATCTCAAGGATCTAATCACACTTGATCTCATTGATCATATGGGTCCCTTTGTAATTTTTAGGGTTTTTCTACTATAATGGGTAGATCCCTTAATGTATCTTAGATATGTCCAAATAAACCATATATATTACTTTATTTCAATAGTATATCATTATTAAAATAGATTACCAAGATCTGATCATCTTAGATCTTGAAGATGGGAATTGGAAACTTATTTCCTAAATATAGAAATTTTTATAAGCTATTTTCTCCATTTTATCATTTCATAAGAAACTGGAGGTTATAAGCTTTCCATAGCTTCTTTTGAATCTCAATTTGGAGTTCATATGACTCTCGAATTGAATATGGAAGTTCACAGTCCATTCCTAGGGCCTAGATCTGATTTGGGACCATCAGAATGGACCGCCCTGATCATTTGGACGGAAACGGACTGGACGAAACGTCAGCATCGCGCGCTCGTCACTGGGATGCACCGTGACGCCCCCGCCCAGGACTATAGTCTTCATGCAGTCGTCCCAGTGGGACGATGTCGTGCATGCAGCACGCGGTCAAAAAACCTTGCTGCATGCGGCGTTTCCCTACAGTGTTTTGCACGCCATCCTGGGGACCCGTAATCCTATCGAGAGATCGGACAATTCGTTCTGGACCATCCAATCAATCCCTTCCAATTGAGGGTCCAAAACTCAATAGAATTTTGTGAAAATTTTACCCTAGGGGTTTTGGACCCTTCTTGATCGATTCGTAGGGTCAAATTTTCCATTTGAGCCTTAAATCATCATTGATTGAAGGTTTTGGTATTTACTTTATTTTTATCATTTTTCACCCAAATAAAATTACAGAAAAATAGAAATTTCATAAAACAATAATAATTATGTCTAGGAAGTAGTTTCACCTACCTGATTTGAGAAAAAGTTGGTTATATGGTCTAATTTAAGAGAATGCTTGTTTTCATGATAATATAGCCCAAGATCCACTTGTCTTGTGATTTTCGTTGTTTAAACCATTGGATCTCGAAATTTCTTTGGGTGTTTTGTAGCTAAGGTATGGTAGGAAGTTTTGAGCTATGAGATCTGTGATATTTGATCTAGAACAGAGTGCCTAATTGAATTTAGGTCTCCTATTCCAATCTAGAGAGAGGAGAGAGAAAATGAAAGAGAGAGATCTTTTGGGAGTTTTTAGATTTTGGGGATGGATCTAGGTTTGGTTTTGTAGGAAAAATCAAGATAATTTCATGAAAATTTCATGAACATAGGATTCGTTTTTGGGTCCCTTGTTGGCCCCATGTTGGCCCCACATGGTGTAAAAAGACCATTTTGCCCTTTATGTATAAAAATTAGGGTTTTATTCCCATGATCTAGGAATTGAGCGTACTTAGTGGCGTTGGATTCATATTTCTCAGTACATTCTAAATTTTGATCTCTCAGATTTTGATTTTTGGATAAAATTACTATTTTACCCTTTTGTCCATTAAATGAAGAAAATTAAGGATTTTTCATCCAAATTCAAAATTTATCGTACTTACAGTCATTCTGAAGGGTTTGATGAGTTTAATCCAATTATACATGTCTCATCCCTTGATTATACTTTTATAAGAAGTACCTTCTAAATAACTCTAATATTTCAACCCAAAATTTTTGAAGCTCAAACTTTATTGATTTTCTCAATCAATTACAAAAATTGGGGTTATTACAATCTTCCCCCCTTACAATAATTTTGTCCTCGAAATTTGTAATACAATACTTAATCAAACGGACTATGATGTGTCTTCCTCATTTCTATTTCAGTTTCCCACGTGGCTTCCTCAACAGAGTGATGTTGCCACAAGACTTTGACTAACGGAATGCTTTTGGTCCTTAACTTCTGTTCCTTGCGATCCAAAATTCGTATTGCCTTCTCTTCGAAGGTTAGGTCTGGCTTTAGCTCTTCTGGTACCCTTTGGAGTACATGTGTGTCATCTTGGAGGTATTTCCTTAGCATAGACACATGAAAGATACTATGTATTTTTGAGAGTTGAGGTGGTAAGGCCAATTTGTAGGCCACTGAACCAACTCTTTCTAGGATTTCAAATGGATTGATGAATCTAGGACTAAGTTTTCCTTTGCTTCGAAACCTCATTACTCCTTTGATAGGTGATACCTTTAGAAATACGTGCTCCCCCACATCAAATTTCAGGTTTTTACGTCTTTTATCTGCGTAACTCTTCTGTCAACTGTGTGTTGTTAACAACCTCTTCTATATCAATCTGACCTTGTCTATACACTGTTCCACTAGTTCTAACTTTATTAGCTTTCTTTCTCCAACTTCACTCCAATAGGTTGGTGATCGACATGGCTGTCCATGCATTGTTTCATATGGTGCCATACCAATACTTGCTTGAAAACTGTTATTATATGCAAATTATACTAAAGGAAGATGTTCATCCCAACTCCCTCTCCAATCTAATGCACATGCTCTCAAAATATCTTCTAAGGTTTGAATAGTCCTTTTTGATTGACCATCTATTTGGGGGTGAAATGTTGTACTGAATTTAAGTGAGGTTCCCAAGGCTTGTTGTACACTCTTCCAACATCTTGAAGTAAATCTTCCATCCCTATTAGAGATGATGGATAGTGGAATCCCATGAAGACATACTATTTCTTTGATGTATAACTTAACTAGACTATCAACTGATTGGTTCTGTCTAATTGGAAGGAAATGTGCTGACTTTGTTAGCTTATCCACAACCACCCAAATCATGTCATGGCCTGCTCGGGTCCTTGGCAATCCTGCTGTAAAATCTACAGTGATATTGTCCCATTTTCATTTTGAAAGTTCCAATGTTTGTAACATTCCAGCTAGTCTTTGGTGTTTAGCTTTTACTTGTTAACAATTTAGACATTTAGCCACAAATTCTCCTATTTCTCTTTTCATGCCTTCCCACCAAAAGTTTCTTTTTAAATCCTGATACATCTTTGTACCCCCAAGGTGTATAGAAAATTTTAACTGATGGGCTTCTTGTATTAGTTCCTTTCTCAAGCATATATTTAAAGGAACTACCAATCTCTCTTGAAAACGTATACCCCCATCTGTACCCTTAATAAATCTCTTCTTTTTACATAACTCCTGAGTTGTTGTATCTTCTTCTTAGGCTTTAAGGACTCTTTCTACAAAAGCTGATTTAATTGTGATGTTTGTGAGTAGAGCTCTTGGTTGTCTACTTAATGCATCAGCTACTACATTTGGTTTTCCAGGATGGTATTGGATGGAAAAATTGTAGTCTTTGATATACTCTATCCATCTTCTTCGTCTCATGTTCAAATAAGCCTGAGTGAAGATGTATTTAAGACTTTTATGATCTATGAATACATTGAATTTTTACCCATACAAATAATGTCTCCAAATTTTCAATGCAAAAACTACAGCTGTCAATTCTAGGTCATGTACTGGGTAATTTATTTCATGTTTCTTCAATTGTCTAGATGCATAAGCAATGACCTTCCCATTTTGCATTAACACACCCCCTAACCCTTTGCCTGAAGCATCACAGTATATTTCATATCCTCCACTCCCAGCTGGCAAAGTCAATACTACTGCTGTAGTTAACTTCTTCTTTAGCTCTTGAAAACTATTTTCACATTCTTCTGTCCAAGTGAATTGTACCCCCTTTCTTATTAAGGAAGTCAAAGGAAGATCTATACAAGAGAACCTTTGAATGAATCTACGATAGTATGCTACTAGTCCATGAAAACTACATATTTCTGTTACTATTTTAGGTTTCTCCCAATTCATTACTGCTTCAATCTTGGTGGGGTCCACTTCTACTCCATTCTTGGAAATTACATGACCCAAGAAATTGACCTTCTCTAACCAGAATTCACACTTACTAAATTTACCAAATAGTTTATGTGTTCTGAGGGTATTTAGTACAATTCATAAGTGTTCTTAATGTTCTTTGATACTGGTAGAGTAAATCAGTATATTGTCAATAAATACAATCACAAATTTATCCAAAAATTCCTTGAAGATTCTATTCATCAAATCCATAAACACTGCTGGTACATTGGTCAGCTCGAAAGACATGAGTAGAAACTCATAATACCCATATTGAGTTCTAAATGCTGACTTGGGAATGTCTTCATCCTTAATACGCAATTGATGATATCCTGATCTAAGGTCAATTTTGAAAAAGACCTTAGCAAATTGGAGTTGATCAAGGAGATCATCAATGCGAGGTAAGGGATACCTATTTTTCACTGTGACACTGTTCAACATTCTATAATCAATGCATAATCTCATAGACCCATCCTTCTTCTTCACAAATATTATTGGTGCTCCCCATGGTGAACTAACAAACCCTTTGGTCTAATAATTCTTGCAATTGACCTTTCAACTCTTTCAACTCTGCTAGGGTACTAGGAATTACTTCAATGGTAAACTCAATTTCTCTTTGTGGGGGTAAACCTAATAGCTCTTTAGGAAAAACATCTTGGAATTCCTTGACTACTTCAATTTCAGTTATCCTGGGTTGGTCAACATCTAAGGAAATCACTGTTGCTACAAATGCCTGACACCCCTTAGACATATGTTTGACTGCCTTCATGGTTGAGATAATGGATTTGTCTAAGTTATTGTGTTTCCCATACAGTACTAATACTTCCTCACCTGGTATACTAAATGTGATTTTCTTCTTGTGATAGTCCTTAACTACCCAGTATTTTGCTAACCAGTCCATACCCAATATGATGTCAAAATCCACCATGTTCAATAAAATGAGGTCTGTGTCCATTCTTTTTACCAATACTTCCATAGGTACATTATGTAAGTATTCTTACAATTTAACAGTTTTTTGCATTGGAGTTGTTACATCTAGATCAAATTCCAAGTCGAGGGGCAATTTGTAGTTTTGCCTCCTTGACTGCCAATGGTTTGGTACAGTAGGTGGCGATATGTCCATACTCCCCACAATTATGGCACTTGATTGGAAACCGTTGTGGTTGTTGTTGCATAGGTCTAGGGTAGATATTGCCTTAGTAAAATTTTCTGTGTCTTGGACTTGGTTGTCTATTTTGCCTTGGTGCATTATTCTTCTGATATCTTTGGGGCTTAAAATTGTTCCAAGGCCTTTTATTCTTCTAGAAGGGCTTTGGGTTATTGTTTCCTCCTCCACTGAACTTAGTAGTTTGACTTTTTTTGTATTCTTCTTCAAACATGGAAGCCATTTCACACATTCTACCAAGGTAGTGGGTTTAGTTCCCAGCACCTTTATTTTCAGCCCTGGGTGCAGCCCTTTAATGAATCGATTCACGGTGTGTGTTTTAATGTTACACACATGAGTCGTAAATCTCCTTAATTGTGTGAACTTGTTATCATAGTCCACCACTGACATATTCCCTTGTCTTAGGTTCAAAAACTCTATCAACTTTCTTTCTTGTACATGAGAAGGGAAATATTTGTGGTTAAATACTTCCTTAAATTCCTCCCATGTAGTATCTTCAGAATTTGAGAAGAAGGTGTTGTTAGCTGATCTCTACCAAAATGCAACTGCTTGTTTGAATAAGTAGGTGTTAAATTTCGCCTTCAACTCTAGAGGAGTACGTAGTGCATTGAAAGTCCTTTCAACTTAATATATCCATTCCTCAGCCTTCTCAGCTTCACCCTTGCTATTATACATTGTAGTCATGTTTTGAAATCTCTCCATCATTTTGTCAACTTTTTATGGTGCTAGTGGAGATTTTCTAACTTCTTCACTTGGTACAAGGGAAGATTGCCCTTGTACAGGTGTGGGAGTAGCTGGTATTGGTGTTGGTGTATCATGTTTCACTTCAGGCGGAGCCTGAGCCTGCGTACTTGGTATTTCTATGGGAGGCGAAGAACCTTGGGTTTGTTGTAGGTGAGGAAGGAGGTTCCTCAACACCCTTGTCACCATCTCTTCCACATTGTTCATGGTTACTCTCTCCATATTGTCTTCTAGAGTATTTTGAGCTGCCTGCCTTGTGACTCTCTTTGGTGGCATCTACTCATAAACCAAAATTTCTATCAATCATCTATACAACTACTTCTATCTTAATCTAGACATGGATTATAATCTCTCTTTTTTATATATTTGTACTATATTGTGACTGGATGAAATGCTTTGATACCAACTGTGACGACCCAGATTTTTGTAACATGTTTTGTAATATATTTTGAAAGGCAGGGCCCTTAATAGTAAAAAAATTTTGCAAAGCAAAGCAGCAGAAATTCTTTTCTTTAGAACTTGTTTTATAAAACCCAAGTCATCACTTCATACATAACATAAGTAGAACTTTGTACAAGATAAAATTCCATTGAAGGAATATATTTTCATTAAATTTCAGAATCCATCTAGTGGTTCACAGTATAGCCAAATCCATTACAATACTTGTCCAAATTACATAATCCAAACTCAAAACTCACCATACAATGAAACTCTCATTACAATACAACACTCTCAAACAAAGCAAAATGCATGTCTTTAAGGGTATACCTTGAAGATTATTCTCTTCAAGTCTTCTATAGTCTTGAGCTCCTAATTCTCCTTCCCTGTATCTGAGATATTGCAACATTTACAATATCTCAGCAAGCAATGCTTGGAAGGGGATTTAAGAAGCATAATAATTGACAATGTAATTCCAATACTTCATAAACCCATTATCCCTAAACATATTCATGTCCCTACTCTTTACTTTGTAATTTATGTACATCCATATGCATACATGCTATACATGGGTAAATCAGTTAAATTTATGAAAGTAGTCAAATATCATTCCCAACTAAGTTGATCAATTCTCTTCAATATGAGAATTCAGTATTTCAGCGAATCTTACACTGGGAATTTCCCTTCTTGGGAAATATTGGTAATATACAATTACCTAGCATTTCATTATGCTCAAACATAAGGCATTTCACTATGCCTACTCTCATATGCATCATAGTGCAAAATAATCAAAGGGGGTACTATGCTGCAGTCTGATCCGTACTAGCGCGGTCAGATAACTGCCCTGTTCACCACTGATACCACGGTTGAAAATATTATGTTACTGCCCATATGGGGAGACAGAACTTTCACAGTGGTGGCCTTCCCATAATTGCCCCACCCAACTTTTAGCCTCTCATAGAACAAGGTATCATCAAATCATCAAATTTCAAGAAGCCGGTGGCCAAACCCTTATAACTCCTCTAGCATAGCATCCTCCTAGCCATATGCCTATTAAAACAAAATCACAAGCCTCCAAACTTGTATGTAAAATAGATTTCATACATATCAGACCATCTGTCTGTTTACTTAGGGGTGAAATATCTTCTAGTTCCCTATTTACTTATAGTCTAGTCCTTAACCATCTTATATGTGTTTGGTTGGATCATAAGGGTTTCAGGGGATTTAATATAAGTATTATCATTACTCTTGTCAACATAAGGTCATGGGTTCAATCATGTTCATTCCATGTAAATGCATTCATCAAATCCTCCTACCTTCAAGTGGTGATCCTTTTTCCCAGATCTTCCATGATCCTGACTGATGTATGTAATCTGTACATCCATACATATTGTCAATATATATAACTTATGAACAATCCTATTGATCACTAGATCTGATGTTTAGAATGATCTTTAAATCATTCTTATCTAAGTATTTTCTATCTCTAAGTCTTTGTGTGTCCATCTCTTTGATCTTGATCTTTCATAGATCCTTTGATTGACAATCTATACTTGTTGATACAGATCAAGGTCCTAGATCTTTTATCATCTAGTTCTTCTTTGATCTAAGTTCAATTATTGGATCATCGCTAAGGAGGATGATCTTGGTTTTCTTCCTTGAATCATCTTTGATCAAGGGTTTGGATTATCTAATCTAATGAACTAGATTTGATCTATATCATGCATACTAATAAACATGTATACTAGCTAAAATACAATATTCTTATTTTATTGTTCTTGATCATTCAAGATCTAATGGATCTTGTTTGATCATCCTTATCTTACTTACAGTTTTTATTAGGGTTAGATAATTTACTAACCTTTTATGCTCTTACTATTATCATTAAACCAGTTAATGTTTTGCTGGTTGAAGGTAACTTATTTCAGCCTAAGTCTAGACTGCTCATCTTATTTCCAATTGGCTAAGGCTTGCTAACTGAATGGGTGAATACAAAGTGGTTACTTCAATCCTCATGTAAGAAGGCATTTAGACCTCACAAACATCAACGGAAGGTAGGGGAAGAGCGAGGCTCTATTAGATAACCGCCTTAACCACTGTGTTCAACATTCACTAGAGCGACCTTAGCTCAACCTTTCATAAGGTTCCTATAAGCATTTTGACCCTAAGTATTGTTTTTAATTGATTTTAATTAAGTCCATGAATATTTACAATGTCATTCATGGGGTTTATTATTCTCCTAGTTTGGGCCAAGGATTTGATAATCCTTATATTGTCCTACTAACTATAGCCCTTATTAATTAAGTCCAAAATAATCCATTCTTATTTGTGTCATGAAACTCTACTTTCTCATTAGATTCCATTTTTGGTGTTTTATGCTCTTTATCTCATAACAAGTAGATCTACTAATAAAATTTAACCATAAATGAATTATAAATTCAAACCATAAAACTACATCATTGAACACTATTAAGTGTTCAATTTTGGTCAAAATACCCCCAATTTAGCGTTCAATTAGATCATCTAACCTTTCATATTTGTAAAATTGAGCTTGATTTTGAATTTAACCTCAATTGACCGCCCAAACCTTAATTTGTCAAAATCAATGGTCAAATGATCATTAGAGCTCATTAAATAACTAATGTATGGTTCAAATGATTCTAATTTAGTCTTTTCTTTTGCAGATCAACCAAAGGATGCACGCATGACTAAGATAAAAAGTTAACGGTGCAGATCATCTTAAAGCGGATTGGATGGACCAGATCACCCATGAAGATGGATGGAATAGTTTCCTAAACAATAATGGAGTTTAATTGGGAATCATGAACAGAAGGGAAATAACAAGGAGAAGGCAATTTACAATTTAGGAGGAGTTTCCAAAGTGAAAGGAGGGGACCCACATTAGCATTGTCTTTCTTTTCTATTACTCCTTTTCCTTCTTTTCTCTTTCCCTCTTTCTTATTACTGTTTTTCTCCCTTTCCTTTCCCATCCCCTTACCTTTCTCTCTTAACCACCCATCAAGCAAAACTGTTCCTCCCACTTCTCTTTCCTCTTTCCTTTTTTCTCCTCTTTCCCTTCCTCTTCTCTTTCGCTCCTTATTCTTCTCTTTTTCCTTCCTTATTCATTCTTTCCTTTCCCACTCCCTCACATCCTACTAGTTAATCTCTTTCCCACCTTCCTTCTTCCACAACACTTTTTTTTTCCCACCTTCCTCTTCTCCACACTCTCTCTCTCACGTCTTTCTCCCCCTCCATTCTCTCCTCTTCTTCTCTTCTCTCCATCCTCTCCTCTATTCTTTCTTCCCTTCTTCTCTTCTCTTCCCATCTCTCTCCTTCTCCTTCTCCTTCTCCTCTTGTTCTCTATTTCTCCCTCCTTCTACCTCTGCCTCTGCTTCTCGCCCATTCTCCCTCTCTATCTCCCCATCTCAACCGCACTCTCATCTCTCTCTCTCTCTCATCTCATCCGAGTTCACCGGTCTACACCGCCCTCTAATTGCTCCTCTGATCATCACCGTCCAACTCTTCACTAGAGTCGTCGGATCACCCAAATTTTCCCTCGCAACGGCCCGACATCACTCCCCGGGCCACTCGCCCATTCCCTTGCTTGTATCCTCCTAATCCCACTCTTTTCTCCTCTTCCTTCTTCCCCATCTCCTCCAGTCAAGCATCATCGGCATTCTTCATCTACGCCTCTAGCCGGTCTAGGAACGAAAACCCAAGTCGGGTTTCCACTACTTTTCCTTTCCCCTCTCCTCCTTCCTCCTCTCTTCTTCCCTTTCTTCCTTCTCTTCTCCCTCCTCTAGCTCTCTTCTTCGTCTTGTTTTTTCTTAAAAACCAGAATTCTTGTTTAATTCTAATTTTGCCCTCTTGTCTTAAAAATTAATTCCATTTGTCTTTTTTTAGAAATTTCACCTGTGTCCTACTTTATTCTGGTTCTGTTTTACCCGTGGTTACTTATCCAGGAACAGATCAATCTAAATCAAATCATTTAAGGCTTAACCCAATCAACACGTTAGCCTTAATCAACCAAGATTCAGAAATTTCTCCTTCATTTCTTAGCGGATTTCAAAATAATTTTACATAGCCATTTTTAGGTCATCCCTACACATAATCAATGCCTCTGATCTTCTATCTGAAATCTAGAATTCAATCTGAATGGTCCAAATCTTGGAAAGACAAATTAGACCAGATCTCTTTGCTTTTAAAGAATCTGTCAAATCTGACTGGTGGATCTCTAATCAAGGACGTGGTGAAGACATATATGAAGGCCGATCATCTATCAGATTTGAAGATTTAAAGATTTTGATAGTGATTAATCTAGGAAGTAGTTTTTTCTTGTTATTTGATTTTGTTTATTTTATTTCGGAACTAGAAATTCTGTATTTTTGAGAAGTTGATTATATCTGAACTTTGATTATCATTTCAATAATTCCATTAATTTTGAGTGATTTTTTTTAAATTTTAGATAATTAAATTTTATTGAAATTCCTACTTTTTAAATCAAGTCCTCGTGGGATCGAACCATACTTGCATAAGCTACACTACAATAGCCCGTGCATTTGAGGTTAAACATCAACAAATACTTCATGATAATGAGGCAAGGTACTTAAAATTACACTAGCATGATTTCCAACTAATATACCTTAATAACTCAATTTAAACTAACATGGACCTAAGGTATAATCTCATACTATAGTATAATCTTACATGAAATTCTAGCATGGTCCTAAGTTACAATGGCATGAAATAATACTAACTTGGTCCTAAGTTACACTTGCATAAAATCACACTAACATGCCCCTAAGATAATTAAATCTAGTAACCTATGATAACAATCTAATCACATATCATGCTAAAGTCTAAAAGTTACACTAGCATGCTTTATAACATAAATCATATTTCAAATGCTATTCTCAATTAATAGAAAATGAAACTAATTACATTAATATTTTTAGAAACCTTCACTTATGATCCAACCATTAGATCTTAGATCTTTTCCTTTTGATCAAGATTTTTAGTTATATTTAGGGGGTTTTCTTTATTAAGGTCCAAAGATCAAATTGCTTTGTTTTTGTCATAATCAATCAATGATCTTGCTTGATTTCATCATATTAACATCCATTCCATCCATCCCAAGGATCTGATCACACTTGATCTCATTGAACATATGGGTGCCTTTGTAATTTTTAGGGTTTTTCTACCATAATGGGTAGATCCCTTAATATATCTTAGATATGTCTAAATAAACCATATATATTACTTTATTTCAATAGTATATCATTATTAAAATAGATTACCAAGATCTGCTCAGATCTTGAAGATGTAAATTGCAAACTTATTTCCTAAATATAGAAATTTTCAGAAGGCATTTTCTCTATTTTATCATTTCATAAGAAACTGGAGGTTATAAGCTTTCCATAGCTTCTTTTGGATCTCAATTAAGAGTTTATATGACTCCCGAATTGAATCTGGAAGTTCACAGTCCATTCCTAGGGCCTAGATCTAATCTAGGTCCATTGGAATGGACAACCCAGATCATTCGGGCGGAAAGAGGCATGACGAAAAGTCGGCATCGCCCTCGTCACCGGGACGCACACGTGACGCGCCTACCGGGGCACGTAGTCTTCGTGCGGTCATCTTGCTGGGACGACGTCACCCCTGCAATGCGCATGAAAATGCTGCTGCATGCAAACTTTCCTTGTGGCATTCTACATGCTGTCCTGAGGACCCGCAATCCAATCGGGAGATTGGACAATCCATTCTGGACTGTCCAATCAATCCCTTCTAATTGAGGGTCCAAAACTCAATAGAATTTTGTGAAAATTTTACCCTAGGGGTTTTGGACCCTTCTAGATCGATTGGTATGGTCAAATTTTCCATCTGACCCTTAAATCATCATTAATTGAAGGTTCTGGTATTTACTTTATTTTACATTTTTCACCCAAATAAAATTACAAAAATATAGAAATTTCATAAAACAATAGTAATTATGTCCAGGAAGTAGTTCCACCTACCTGATTGGAGAAAAAGTTGGTTATATGGTTCAATTTAAGAGAATGCATGTTTTGATGGTAATATTGCCGAAGATCCACTTGTCTTATGATTTTTGTTGTTTGAACTGTTGGATCTAGAAATATCTTTGGGTGTTTTGGAGCTAAGGTATGGTAGGAAGTTTTGGACAGTGAGATATATGATATTTGATCTGGAACAGGGTGCCTGATTGAATTTAGGTCTCTTGTTCCAATCTAGAGAGAGGAGAGAGTAAATGAAAGAGAGAGATCTTTTGGGATTTTGGGGATGGATCTAGGTCTTGCTTTATAGAGGAAATCAAGATAATTTTGTGAAAATTTTATGAATATTTTTGGAGGATTTTTGGGGTTGTATTTATAGGAATTTTGGGTCTTTTTTCATGATTATGTATAATGATGATGGTTAATTTTTTATTATTTATTAGCATTGGATTCTCCCATCTCCACCCTTTTTTCAAGATCAGCTGGTATGGGTTTAACCCATGATTTCACGTGGGCTGGCTATAGGATTCATTTTTGGGTCCCTTATGGGCCCCACATGGTGTAAAAACACCATTTTACCCTTTATGTATAAAAATTAGGGTTTTATTCCCGTGATCTCGGAATTGAGCGTACTTAGTGGCGTTGGATTCGTATTTCTCAGCACATTCTAAATTTTGATGTCTCAGATTTTGATTTTTGGGTAAAATTATTATTTTACCCTTTTGTCCATAAAATGAAGATAATTAAGGATTTTTCATCCAAATTCAGAATTTGTCATACTTATAGTTATTCTGAAGGGTTTGCTGAGTTTAATTTTAATTATACATATCTCATACCTTGATTATACTTTTATAAGAAGTACATTCTAAATAACCCTAATATTTCAACCCAAAATTTTTGAAACTCATACTTTATTGATTTTCTCAATAAATTACAAAAATTGGGGTTATTACATGAATGATGGGAACTAGACAAGGATGAAGATTCCTAAAACCAGCTTCAACAATCAAGTGAAAAATGCTGAAATCAAGGAAAGGAAGCAACAAATTCAAGCTACCTTTTTTTTTTTTTTATTGTCACTACTAGAGAAGAAGTAACTTAGATCTTCAAAGAATGATCAAGAAAATCTATAAATATTGAAGCAAAAATCAATATAAAAACAAGCTAGTTCTATGTGTATTGAATTAAAGAAACACATCAAGAACAACCTAACAATGAAAGCAAGGAATGACAACAAGTTACTAAACTAGAATTGAAGTGTAAAAGCAAGAGGAAAAGGCTTGAAGAATCCAAGAAAAAGTAGCCCTAAAGAAAACCAAAGTCCAAAGCTCCAAGGATCACTAAGATAGATTGCTTCCTTCAAGGATTTAGAGCAAATCCCCTACTTAAAAATTGTGTTGAATTCATGGGGTATATATAGAGAATTTGGCTTCCAATTTGATGAGATCCCATTCTAGGAAGGAAAGAGATATTTATAGTTAGCACTTAGGTAGGAAACTTAGGTGGAAGTCTAGGGAAACCATGTGAGGTAAGGTCGCATGGTGTAATTAGAAGGGGAGTGGGGGGAGGATGCCACTTTTTTAGGAGGTGGCATAGATACCCTCTCTTACTAATTGTGTGATGTTTGGTGGTTAGGAAAGAGAGAGAAATGGGAAAAGAAAAATAGTAGGAAAGATAGAAAAGTAGCTAGTATTTTGAGTGTGAAATAGAATTAGGAGTTTCCCACTTACAAAACCACCTAAGGTAACAACCAAGCAAGGGTGAGGTACCACTTTTTTAGGAGGTGCCTCCTTCCTTAAGAAAAAATCATGGAACCCTATTGCAGTGTGGAAATAGAAATGGAAAGCATAGTTTTCTCTCTTTATTGGTCCTCTTATGAATGATCATCTTACCAATTACAAATTTCCCTCAAATCCTTCCAATTATCCTTTGAAAATCATGTTTTTAACTTAGGATAATTACTTGAATTCATCCTCCAATCATGTAACTCCAAGTGGCATGGCTCTATGTGGCTTGATGGTTCATTCCTTGGTGGCATGAGTGGCTAACTCTCTTAGCTTCAAAGCTTGAATGGTTTGGCTTCTTTAGGTTTCCTTGTTAGATGAGGAAACCTCATGCATGGCTCCATTTCTCATGCAAAAGTGATGGAATTGCATGGCTGTTTGTATGAGCCCATTTTAGTGTCCTTTGATACTTCCAATTGCTTCCTTGACTACCATAGGCTAAATTTTTGGATTGCTGCAAGACAATGGGACATGAATTCTTGTGGACCTTTTGGGGGTTTTGTCCCCTCAATAGGGATGCACCACCCCCTGCACTCTCAGCAAGCTAATCATGTACCTCGACCGACTAAAAACTTTGCAAAATGCAATATAAGCTATTGGATTATCTTCTCACTACCTACAAAAGAATATAAACCCTAATTAAATTCTAAAAAAATATGATAAGTCACACACTTAATCTTAATTAGCCTCTAAACCTACAAAATATCAAGCTTCATAATTATTAGGTCAGAAATCCATATGTTGTGAATTTTGAAAAAAACCTAAAATAACACTATATTTTATAGCACATGGTCTACTAATTGGGTACTTTTTACACAAAATTGAATACTTATCACTTAGCATATGTTGAGAAGGTTTGGCCTTAATAATAACAAATCAATCCTCTATTGCTTCCTAAACTTAAAGGATATCTATGAAAATTACATTTGAGGGTTCATCGAAATGACTTATCCATTCTTAGAAGTAATCTTAAATTCATCTTTCCAAATACTAATCTAAGATTCCATTTGACCATGGGCTACTCTAGGAAGGTACATTGGGGTAAAAATAATGAAAGCATCCCATTGAAACTAGCTACCCTCAAACAAGTACTTCTCTTTTGGTGGGAGGATTACCATTATCAAATCATCACTTGCTAATATGATAATTTAATTTTTGTTCTTGCTTAAGTGTCCACCATAGGGTGGAGATTGAAAGAATTCAAAGAAACTATCTTAGGAAAATGCACCTTCTCAACTGGCATGTTTTTTGCTCACATAAGAAATTTGGAGGACTAGGGATCAAGAAAATTGATGATATCAACAAAGACTTGTTAGATAAATGGTCTTTGAAAAGTGATAAAAAAAAAAAAAAACATAACTAATGGAGAAATGTTTTGGAAAGTAAATATGGCTATAGTGGTGATGAATGGTTCCCCATTAACCATAAATTCAAGTCCATCTAAGAGACTTGAAATTTTTCGCTGTATATGAAGGCACCTTTGAATGACTACATTAAAATAATCTGATGATATGGACATGTAATTTGAGCAAGAATCCCATAACTAGATGAAGCATATTGTTGAGAATTATCACTTTTGCTAGAGAAAATAATGTTTCAAGTCAAAATTGCATGTTGGCACAATAGAAATAGAAGGTGCATAGTATCACCAATTTTGGAAACTTACAAGTTCTTGTAAAAAGCCAAGGCATCAAACATAAGACACAAACAAAATGATATTATTTATAATAGGTGATACTTTAAACCTTCCAAAACTGCTTAAGATGAGTTTACACTCAGCTTATTACCAATGCGAGCAAGATCTCTAACCTCTTGGAGTCATAGACACATTAATGTGATATCAATGCATTGCTCAAATCCCAAATTTAAAAGATGTGCCCAAAGTCTGACCTATAACCTATAATCCTAGCATTTATTTTTATCTGATACTATGTTTTCAATGTATTAGTGTTTTGAATTTCAAATGAAAATGCATCTTGTTTAATGCATGCTTATGACATGCACCATCTTTAGCATCATTGAGGATCTATGTGTTTTTTATTCTTCTATCATGTTTTGGCATTTTAAAGTCTTCAATTATGACATGTTGTTTTATTAGACTTATGGACTCTTTTATAATTTATATAATCCCTGTCCATTTTAAAGGGCTTTTTGCACATAAACAAGTTTCTCTGCTCTAACAATCTTTGAAAGACTCTTGTTTCCTATATTCCTTTTTCATAATAACTTTTTTATTGTCTTGACTATAAGAATATTGTTATCTTATCTTAACTTTAAGAATGTTTCCTATATTCCTACATTTTTGGTCTTGCCTTGCTCCCTCTTAGGTATTAGCTTGCAGTTAATTAGTGTCTCACAACAAAATTCTCACATTTGACAACCTTCAAAAGAGAGGCTGATCTATTTTTTATAGGTATTTTTTGTGTAAGCAAGTCTATAAATAGTTAATTATGTTTTCATCCACTGCAGGTTTTCTTTAAAAGTATGGTAGAGAGTTCTTAATCCTTTTAGGTCTTCTATGTATGGCCAACCACTATTTAGGACCTAACCAAAATTCATAGACATTGAAACCAGATGCTATAAACTAAAAAATACCTGAAATCCAAGATAGTGAAGATCTATTAAAAGGCATTACAAGAAATTTATTCTACTTTATTTTCTTTAAATGCATTGGATGGACTATTTGATTTCAATGTGTTGTTGTTTGAAGCAAAGATGGAACATAAAGAACATGAAGAACATCAACAAGTGGCCAACCTGAGTAGCATCAAAAAGAGAAAGGATAGAGGGTGGACAATGATGGAATGGGTTATTAAGCAAAAGTTAATGGGAATAAAAGAAACTATCCACTACAAAAATAAGGGGCAAGAGAAAGGTTATAGGGCAACATCTTATAGTAGTTTCCTTCACTCCATAGTATGAAGCAGGGCGATTATCATGATTGATGATTGGTGGTGTATCTATAAAGTTACTTGCAAGCGCACAAATCAATTGTACCAGATGTACACGATCGAGATTGATTCCACAAGGAATCTCATAAATTGTATGTTGCTAAATCTTATTTAAATTGCTAATTTAGGCAAAGAGAGATTGAATTTGATCTAAACTAGGAATAAAAATATCCTGGAAATAGAAACATGCATGGAATTAGAAACTACAACTAAGGAAACTTTCTAATACTAAAATTAGAAACTACTTAATGGTAATCTAAAGATCCAATAACCTTAAACAACAATAAGAGAAACTCTAGACATGAAATCTAAAATATGGAAAACTAAATGACTAACATCAAGACTGTCATGCATCTATGTCAAGGAAAGACAATTTCGTGCACATGAAACCTAGGATGATGCATATAACAATTAAAGGAAAACATGCACAAAAATATAAGTGAATGGTGAGCATGATTAATAAGTGCAAAGTTCATGGAAACTAAGAAAGAAACATGGGATTCAATGGACTACTTTGCATGGGAATTAAACATGAAAATTGTGCATTAACCAACTAACTTAATTGAATTGAATTCTTCACAACAAAGTTGTGCATGAAATAGGAATCATAACAAGCATGCATTATTCATGGAAAAAATTACATGGTATAGACTTCAAAAGAGATGTAGTCCAATGTCCAAAGATGTATGCATGTGAACCCAAAAGTGAACCAAAAGAAGAGAGAGAGAGAAAATGAGAAGGAAAGCAATGAAAAGGCAAGGAAGTTAAGAGATTCAAGGAACAATTAACTTGATCCATGGACTACTATCTCTTTGCTATCACTACAAGAGATTAGTGGACGATGGATGCAAGGATCTAAAGCATAGAATTAGAGCAAATAAGCAAGTAAACAAGCACTAAACAAGGAATTCAAGTAAGCAACATGTAATGAAAAGAAACATGAAAACCAACTTGATCTTAGATGGAGAGAAACATGGAATGGCTAGAAATGAATGAGGATGGAGGCTTAACCAAATATGGGTGTCACAACCCTAAGGAGCTTAGCCAAGGATGGAGTTATAGAGAAGAATGGAAGGGAGATGGGGTTTGACATGGAAGACCAGCCCAAGAGTGGGGCATGGAATTCCTTATGAAATACATGTGGAGGACCTCGTCTTCTTATATGATGTCCTATTTTTTTTTAAAAAGATAAGATTTTGTAGAATTCTATCCACATGAAAATAGGAAAGAGAGATAAGATAGGATAGGTAACTTAAGAAGGGAACTAGATATAGGACTCTAGGAAGGTGCTAGGAAAGTGGGAACCTAGAAGGTGAGTGGAAAGTGGAAACGAGATGAAGTGGCAAGATAGAATGCAATGGAATTAGAAGGTGTAACATCTAGAAGGGAGGTGCCACATTTCAAGGAGAATTGCTTGGAACTCCCCTCATTTAGAGATATATCACATAGAAGGCTAGAAAGAGAGAGAAAAGAGGGAGGAAAGAGAGGGCAAGATGGATAGATAGAGAGAGAAAAAGGAAGTTTAAAATATTAAGTACTTTCCTTCTCATTGGTCTACGTTGCATGCATATATTCCTATTTGTGATATTCATCCAACTTCCTTCTAGCTATCTTGTTGAAAATTCACAATTTTTGCATAGGATAGTTACTTGTAATCTCCTCCAACTGTGTTGCTCAATGTGGCTTAGTTGGCTTTCACACATGGCTTTATTCTCATGCAAAGGTGGTAAAATAGCATGGTTTGTGCGTGAGCCCCTTCTAAGCACCTTTGATTCTTTCCATTGCTTCCTTGAACTAAATTGCTTGACCTTAGATGATCTTGAACCTTCCTTGACCTTTATAATGATGAAACTTAGGTCTTGGCTCTTTGATTTGATCTTAATCATCCATTCATATCTTGATTGATCTCTACCATTGGATCATCTTTTCAATACCAACAAAAGATTAAAAACCCTAATTAAATAGTAGAAAAATAAACTTTTGAATTAGCTCTAAAACTACAAAATATCTAACTTTTGAATCATTAAATCAAAACATGCATGTGTTATGAATTTCCAAAAAAACCTAGAATAGTGCCTATGATTTATAACACATGGACAACTAATTGATTACATTTTATAGAAAATTCAATACCTATAATCAGAGACATATGTTACCAACTATCAAATATTCAATATGAGAGATGATGAAAGTATGTAAATATTATGTATAATATAATATAGTACGTACCTTATCTTCTTCTTTTCAAATATAGTAACATGCTTATTTGCACTTTATAAGCCACATTTGAGGTGCCTGAGGAGAAGAAGACATGCACTTTGTAAGGAGCTAGTAATCAATGGAGAAAATGGAAGAACTACCTTCTTCATAATCACATACTTCTAAATGTAGATGATCCATCAAGGTAGTAAATAGTGCTTGCCATTTATTCAAATGTCATTGACCAAGATGTGTGGAATGAATTTGTAAAGCTCCACGCATTTATTGAAATTAAGATATGTGTTAAAATAATGTTTCCCTAAATTAATTATATATAACATCTAATTACAATTAATTATGTACATACAAATAATAGTGTAGGCAAAGAGTGTGAAAGGCAGAAAGGAGCGCGATCCCAATCATATGTAGCATGACCACTCCAAGTTGGGCCATGCTCATTTAGAAGAACATAGTGTAAGTATCTATGATAGTTTATTCCTTTCAAATTATATAACAATTATATAAGTTTCATTACCTAACTATAGTGCCCCTACTTGAAATCAAAAGAAAATTGGACAAATTACTGAATCTTAAGTATTCAATGTAAAACCTAAATATAGTGAACCAAGTATTAATTTTAAGTATTTATTATGAAAGATAATATCATTGAATGATGGAATTGTACTAAGGCTAAATTCTATCTTCTTTAAATTGAGATAAATTTAAGTTAAATTTTTAAATATATTTAAGACATTAGGAATTAATGAGCTATTTTCCCTAATATTATTCTAAGATCACTCTAATCCTAAGAAAAGAATAAACTAACCTAACTTAATTTTTAAATTAACTTAAATTAATTAGATCTAAATAAAGTAATGAAAATATAAATAAATTAAATTAAGCTACAATTAAAGAAAAGAAGCATCCTAAAACTATGTTAAAATATCTACTTGTCATAATTTTTTTCCCTTGCTTTTTATAATGATTAAGAAAGAGAAAAATTACAAGCAAAGATTAATCAAGATAAAAGAAACTATTAACACTAAATATCTCTAATTTCTAAGAAGAAACTTAAACGTATCTTTGGATCATCATATTTCAAATGTATCTAGTAAACTTCCATATCAAATTTCACTCACATCCAATAAGAATTCAAAGAGAAAGCTATGCCGACAGTGTGCAATTGTAACTTTAGATAGTGGCACTAGCATTTTAATTAGAAAACAAACTTTTAGTACCAGTAATTATTGGTGATATTGTCACATGCCAAAATATTCCTTAATTTACTTCAAAATAATCTATTCCAAACTAAAATCAACTAAGAATTTAATAAGATATAAAAGTACCAAATCATAAGAGAGTGTCACTTGCAATCAAGAGTTGTAGGTTTTTCCTAAATGCACCCCACGAGCATGATCAACAAGGGTACTTTCTCTCAAAAATTTCACCACCTTAGAGATTGAATTCTTCTCCAAAGTTTGGTACCTTAAATAATTGATTGTCAAAGAATCCAATGGGATGGTTAGATATTTAATAAGACTTATAAATCTGAATATATTTGATCGTAATGTGGAAAATTCATCACACATAGAAGAATCCCTATTACTGCCTCTGTAAACTAGTGAGCACGTGATGAAGTTGGTCACTTCAGCCATTATTTCTCCAACTTCCATATAGTTAGATTTTCTCTAAAGATAACCAAATGGAATATATTTGATATTGAATATGGTAGGTTCATCATAGATTGTAACAGTATAGAAATTGTACCTATTAATGTTGTCCTCCAGAAGTCTCACCCAAAACTCAATGAAATTGTTAAAAATCAATGATAACTTCTTCCTAATTCTTAGTAGAACATATCTAATATATTATATCATTAAAATATAAACAAAAATATGATTGAAATAAGAAAATTTTAAGTCTCACTTCTCTCCTTTAGTAACGGTAAAAGAAAAAGGACAAGAATGAAGATATATTGCTCTACTTTGTGCCTTCTTAGAGAAAATTCATTTCACTTCTGCCTAATTGAGATGAGAGCATTATCAATACTTTAGATTGTTGATCAACACCAAAATAAATTCAGGCATATAGAAATAGAGTTAGAAAAACCTCAATTTCTCCTTGCTTTCTTGCCCTCTCTCAATGGGAATCTTTGGAAGGAATGCTAGAGAACTTAGTTGTAGCTTCTCATTTATTAGATTTAACCTATAACTCACTACCATTCATAGTATTTGGAAGCTAGAATGTTAGTTCCAATAGGTAGAATGAAGCAATAACACTTCCATGCTATGATATGGTTGAAACATCAAAACAAATGAAAGAGAGAGATAGGGAGAGACTTTTAGTGAAAACTTTCTTTCTTTACTTCAATCCCTTATAAAGAGAAATTACATAAAAATACAAGAAAAATAGTGAAGTAAAATACTTATTACACTAGTGGATTAAGAAGAGAATGGAGCCCCTACCTCTTTGAGGCCCTCATTCACCTACCATTGACTCTCTTCTCTAATTACCATCTTTTGATGAAAGTGGAATGGGTCTAGGTTCTTTATCTTCATAGCAATAGTAGCTCCTGCTTGTTTGTAAAATGTCATGCTAGTAGATTGCTTCTAACTAGAAACTCTCCTTGTGATACATAATAACAACATACAACTTTCATCCTTAAGATCTCCACCGTTCATCCATCCATCTAATTCCAATTACCTGATTTGACTTAATCTTTCCTTTAGGAGACCATCAATTGTAATCTCTCATCACCACATGATATCCCGTGCACTCTCTTATCATCCATACGCTATGCATATGATGTGTGTGAGAATGAAGGATTGAGTGGGACCCATGTATGATCTTACACCATATTGTGAGTGGTCTAGGCTTGTATGAGCTTGGTGATAGAATAAATGAATAGATCTAAAAAGGCTTGGGCTTTTGCTTTTTCAATTGATCTGGTTTATTAAAATTAGATTGATCTGATTTGTCCATTTATATTTAAGATTGATCGGCAAGATAAAATGTTGTCTGGCTATATCTCACCACTTGGATCTTAATATATAACCCTTAAAATATATAAAAATCCTAATTAGTATTATTTTACCAATGTTTTTAAACGTAATTGCCTTTCAAATGATGATTTAACCTTAAAATGCACTAGATTATGGTTATATGGAGATTAATTAGTTTAGTGCAAATCCATCACATGAGTGAAAACATGATCAATCTCATGCGTTAAAGCAATAAAATGTTTAGAGTTTGTGAAAGCAAAATTCTCGCCAACCAACATTTTACTAGTCTCGAGCAAAGAATGCAAAAAAAAAATTTATTGAAAATTTGTCATTTTTCTTGGTACTGATGGTTGCATTTAGCATATGCAACAAGCCCTTAAACCCCTAGGTTAACCTTAGTGGACAAGTTAGGCCTCGTAAGAGTCTACAATGAATTTACACACAAAATTCAAAAAGTGATCAATTCCTAAGTTTATCTTGGAGAATTCTCACCTATTAGGCTTCAATGACTATACCATGATAATAAGAGTAGATCAATGCTCACAACCCTACTTGTATGCTAAACATATTAAGATATTCATTTAAACTTGTATCTCAATGTGTAGTGTGCGTCTAGTCAAGCATATAAATATGTATTTACTTATAAGTAGATTATGACTCATAATTCCATTAGAAATACGTTTTGACCTCAAATCTAATAGTTTAAATGTAAACTTAGGAATAAAATGCTCAAAATAGGGTAAAAAATGTCACTCAATTATATGAGAAGAGTTTGGGAATCATCATAGCTCAAACAATGTCATTATCAAGAGAAACTCAATGAATATCGCATGCTAATTTCTATCTATTTCTTCCCCATCAGGATTATATACAACCAAAGATCAATAGGTCTTTATTTGGGATGAAACATAAGCTTAGGATAGGGAGATGAAAGAGCAGATAGGGTATTCAAGGTCTCCAAAAACAAGTAGAGGTCTTTTGCTAAAGATTGAGAATTCTTCTTGATTGTATTGAAGTGAACTTTCTTTTGTACTGTACTATTTTTCTTCTTTCTTTTGCATCTTTTCAAATTATTTGGATCTCTCTAAATAACTTTCTTTTCTTGATATTCACTTTCTTTATTGAATTGCAATTTAAAGTTATTTCTTCAACCATCTCTAACTTATTTCTGGATAAAATAGATACTGGATATTTAATAATGGACTAAAATGAGTCTAGGTATTGGGTTCACAAGAAAGAAGGCTTATATAGAAAGCTCAAAAATGCTAACTAGTAGTAAAAATATCATTAGGTAGGTTTTTTGGCTCTAAGTTCCAACAACAATGGCCTAAATCGTTTTGTAGATTTACTATTTTCTATGAGTTTCAACAAACTTTTAGAAGATTAAGGATAATACTCAGTAATTACTCTTAGTAATTAACCAAATCAAAGAATACTAGGATAAAATAGAATTTGGTCTAGCTTTAAATATTACTCATAAGCACACGAATCAAAATAGTATGATGTACATGAGTGAGGTCAATCCCACGAGGAATCTCATGGATTTGAATAAGATTGAAACTCTTTTTAGATGAACTATTGTAGCCAAAATTGACATTGAATTAATCTATGAAATTAAAACAACTTGGTAATTAAAACATGCCTAAACTTAAACTACAGGAAACTAACATGCATTTAAGAATGACTTAATGCAAAATTTGAAATGGTCTTAACCCTTGCTTAATTGTTAGAATGATTGGAAAATGTGTCCCAACTTTTTTAGTTAATCTCGATCATTGATTCTCATCTAAAGTGATCTCAACAATTGGATTATTCTCCCAATACCTATAAAAGATTAAAAATGCTAATTAATTACCTTGAAAATTATGAAAAATCACATACTTACTATAAATTAGCTTTTGAACCTACAAAATATCAAACTTTTTGATCATTAGTTTAGAAATGCATGTGTCATGAATTTTGAGAATTTCTATAATAATGCACTATAATTTATATCACATGGACTGCTAATTGGATACTTCTTACACAAAATTGGATACTTATGAGAATTTACACATGCTAAAGAAAATCTATTGAATTTATGTATAACCCTCAGAAAAAATGAATGGCTCAACTAATCATATGGTTTATAGGTCTCCACTCTTTTCTTTAGGGTTTCAAAGTCATAACTACTTATTAGTCTAAGCTAAGTACATGCGATTGTCTGCATAAATTGTTTGAGATTAATTGTCATGAAACACTTTAGAAAATCCAATTTTCATCACATATAGGAATAACATAGAAATTTTAAAAAATTGTCATTTTTTTAAAGAAATATAATTATAAAACGACTAGAATTTGCTAGAATTCTACACCATCCAACCCATGGGAAACAATCTCCTTAGTGCTTGAAAAGTAGGATATTAGAACAACACCAAGAATTTATATAAGGATGGGGACCCCTCAATTCCTGGGTCCCAAATGAAAATGTAGTGGCACCTCGCCTAGTTTAGCACTAATTTCCTCCTTACAATGGTTAAAGACTTTTCTTAAATTTACAAAGCATGCATTAAAAAAATCCTCAAAAGTAGCAAGGTTATCCATACAGACCTTTAGAAAGTGCTCTATCATAACATTGGTGAGACTCAACATACATTGTTGAAAGATAATAGGAGAGTAGCCTCCCAAATATGCATACTTAGGATCAGATGGTAGTGGTGACAACTCAATTTTAAGAGGTTCAACTAAGGATGGAATGGGATTGGACTCCCTTTGGTGAAATTCTTCAGAATGAGGTTTCCAATTGTCTGTGCCCATGATGGGCACAGAATGAAGGAGGGCATTAACTTCATCTGTTAATGCATCATCATTAAATTCATTAAAATGGGCCAAATAGGCCTTAAGTGGGCCTAAAAATGAGGATTGATTAAATTGATCTTATGCTACTAAATTTATCATGTTAACATTTTGCAAGTCACCAGAGGATTTGTAAGGTATATTGGATTACTTTGACAAACTTTTTGGTTTTGTTGCATATCCAAATATGCATACAATGCAATTATTTTTTAACTTTGTATACAATGGAAGAGTGTTTTTTTTTCCAACTCGTATATAATGATTTTTTTATTCTCTTTCCTTTTCTTTGAAAAGTTAAACCAAGTGAAGCAACTTAAGATGATGCAATGATGCACAAACAAAAGACACAATTAACAAACCCATTGCTAATACGCTAAAAGATGTTTTGACTATCTTGATTTTCTACAAGGGGAGTATTTTTAGAGTAGCCTAATCTAGGAAGCTCCTCCTCTCTTTCAAATTAGTCCTACTACTTACCAATTAGACCCTTGCTAAATTAATTGCTTCACACCCTCCTCAGTTAAGCCATAGGTAATCTAAGTCATAGGATGTGTTCATCGAGCTAGTCCTTTAAATACGAATACGATAAGTTAGCTCGGGGCCATTAGAGTGACAGTATATCACCTTGTTCCAAGAGGGTCCTAAGAGCCAAAAACCTCTATAGATCTCATCTAATTGATTTTAATTAAAACTTAATGGTTATGCTACACAATAGGTGATGATTAGCCTAGGTGGGCCAAGAGGTGGTGATGAAACCCACCCTTGATCTTGTAGGTTACGATGCCCGTACTAATCAACTTTCATTCATCATGGAACATTAAATCACCTTAAAGCATATAAACATTTCCTAAAAATGTATGAAAAATAATAAAATATAAAGTAACAAACTAGAATGTATGCAACAGATAAAAGATGAATGATGTCTATATGATATTATACAACCAAAAAAATATGCAAATCTACTTTAATAATGCAAATCCTAAATCTAGGAAAAATAAAATATTGAGTTGATCTTATAGTGGGGTCTTGGAATTAAGTCTTCTAGTACAAGGGTGAACCATTTACAAACCAGCTTCACTTCCAAGCAATGATGGTTTACCCTTGACCTATGTTATTACAACCTTTAAATTAAATTTACAATTTGAAATAAAATACAAGTCAACCTCACTGCAATTCAACTCAAAAGAAAAATAACTAATTTAATTATTCTAAACCTAATCTTATGGTGATTTCGCCACACGATCACCTCCCCAACAATGGGACCAAAACTTGTTAAGAGTTTTTTTGCAAGTACACAGTTAGTCAATTGTACTATTGCAGAGTCAAATCCACAAGGAGAGTATAGTATGAGTTTAAAGCACTAAATTATTCTACTATGATGATCCTAAAAGATTTAGACTAGAAAGATTGGATGATGAGGTGATGAATGATCAAATGGAATAGATTTATTTATATCAGAAAAATAAACTATGATTGAAGCTTAGGATTAGAGATCACTTAGATTGGTATTAGGGTTGACCACTAGTTATTCTTCATTATAACTTAATAAGTAGATCGAAACTACGATCATTTTCTCAGAATGTGATTCCTATGAAGATTTAACTTAAAAATCATTGATCGTTGGAAACTAGATAGATTACTGAATCCTAAGTATGCCATGTAAAGCCTAATTATATTGAATTAAGGATTAATTCCAAGTATTCATTATGGAAAGGTAAGGACATTGAATCAAAGAATTATACTAAGGGCAATTTTGCCTTCTCAAAATTGAGAAAAATTTTAAATTAAATTTTCTGAGACATTAGAAATTAGAAAGTGGTATTTCCTAACATTATTCTAGGATCACTCTAATCATAAGAAAAAAAAAACTAGCCTAACATAATTTCTAATTTAAGATAAATTAATTATATCTAAATTAAAGTAATGAAAATATAAATTAATTAAATTAAGTTACAACTAAAGAAAATAAGTATCCTAAAAATGTGTTAAACATCTAATTTTCACTTGCTTGTTACAATGATTAAGAAAGAAAAAATATGTGGAAAGAATGATAAATATAAAAGAAACAAATAACACTAAATATTTCTAACTTCTAGGAAGATTCTTCAGCATATCATTGTCTCATCATATTTCAAATGTATCCAATAATCTCTATCTCAAATTTCACTCATATACAATAAGAATTTAAAGAGCAAACCTGCGCTTGTAGTGTGCAATTTTAACTTTAGAGATTGTCATTAGCATTTCAATTAAAAAAAATAAACTCTTAACACTAATGATTATCAGGGATATTGTCACTTCCTGAATTATTTCATACTTAATTACCTTCAGAACAAGATATTACAACCTAAAATTAGCTAAGAATTTAATGAGACATAAAAGTACAAAATCATAGGAGAGTTATTTTTTTCCTACCTAATGAGCATGATGAACAAGGGTACTTCAGCCAAATCTTTCACCACCTTTGAAATTGATTTCTTCTATGATATTTGGTACCTTGAGTAATTGAATTTCAAAGAATCTAATGGTAATGGATGGAATTTTAATAAGACATTTAGATCTGAATATATTTGATCATAAATGTGGCCAATTCATCATGCACAGGGGTAGTGCTTGCTACTATTTGTGTAAACTAGTGAGTATGTGATGAGGTTGGTCACTGTAGCCATTATCTCCCCAACATTTAGACTGAATTTTTTAGTGAAATTTCTTAGAGTACCTAATTGGATATCAAGAAACCCATCTGCATGGTTAGATTTTCTCTAAAGCTAACACAATGGAATATGTTTGATATTAAATATGGTAGGTTGATCACAGATAGTAACAATAAAAAAATAGTACCTATTACTATTGTGTTTAAGAAATCTCACCCAAAATTCAATGAAATTGTTAGAAACTAATGAGAAATTATTCCTAAGTCTTGGGAGAATATTTTTAGTGGATTAGATCTTTAAATTATAAACAAAAATATGACTAAAATAAATAAAAAAAATCCAACGCTCTATTTTCTTCTGCAGTAATAATGAAGAAAAAAAGATAGGGATGAAGATATCTTGCTCTACTCTGATCCTCCTAAGGAAAAATTTATTTTACTTCTTCCTGGGTGATGTGAGAGCACTATCAATGGTTTATATCATTGATCAACACCAAAATAAATACAAGCAAGTGAGAAATGTAAAGCTCTGTTACTACATGCCTATAGGGTAGTAGTAGTGAAACAGAATTGGAAAAACCTTGATTTCTCCATGTTTTCTTACTCTCTCCCAATGGGAATCTTCCAAGTGAATGCTAGAGAACATAGTTCTAGATTCTCCTTTGTTACGTTTAACTTATAACTCACTACCATTCATAACATTTGGTAGCTAGAATGTCGGTAGCAGTAGGTGGAACAAGGGAATAACACTTCCATGCTATACTATTGTTGAAACATCAGAACAAATGAAAGACAGAGAGAGATTTTCAATGAAAACTTCTTTCGTCACTTCAAGCTCTTACAAAGGATAAATAGATGAAAATACAAGAGATGTGAAGTAAAATTCTTACTACACCTCTTCAACTCCACCTTGAGAAAGAAGTTTTTCTCTTCCCTTCAACTCCACCTCTTCTTCTTCTTCCTCCTCCTCTCCTGCTCCCCTATATTTCCTTCTCTCTACTTCCCTTTTTCTTCCTTACTCCTACTTATATAGAGTGAGAATTAGCTAATGTTAGTAGCTACTTGATATCTCCTTGAGCCCCTTACTCACCTACCATTGACTCCCTTTTCCAATCACCATCTTTTGATGAAAGTAAAAGGGTTCTAGTTTCTTTCTCTTCATAGCATTAATAGCTCCCTTTTGTTTGTAAAAGTTCATGCCATTAGTTTTCTTCTAACTCAAAACTCTCTTTACGACATATGATAACAACATAGAGATTTCATCCTTAAGATCTCCACCCTTCATCCATCCATCTAACTCCAATTACTTGTTTTGACTTGCTCTTCACTTTAGGAGACCATCAAGTGTAATTCCTCATCACCAAATGATATCCCATACATTCTCTTATCATCCATATGTTGTTCATATGCATTCCCAACCTTAATGAGCCCTCAATGTGTGGAAGAATGAAGGATTGAGTGGGCCCCATGTATGATCCCTCACTTTCACACCAGATTGTGAGTGATCTAGGCTTGTATGGGCTTAGTGGTAGAATAGATGGATTGTTATTCAAAGATTTGGGATTCCACTTATTCCATTGATCTGGTTTATCAAAATTAGAATGATCTGAGCTATTCGTTTATATTTAAGCTTGATCGAGAGATAACGTGTTCATCAATGTGATCTCTTTACTTGGTTCTTAACATATAGCCTATAAAACATAGAAAAATCCTAATTAGCATTATTTTACCAATGGTTCTAAACATAATTTCCATCGAATGACAATCCAACCCTAAAAATACACTAGATTATGGTTAGACAGAGATTAATTAATTTAGCGCAAATCGATTGTATGAGTGTAAAAAATATCATTCTCATGCACTAAAGCAATACAAAATTTAGGGTTCTAGAACACAAAATTAACCACTGAACAATTACTCTATGGACTCATCAAGGAAGATAGGGCTATCAAAGACATACAAATAAAAGCCAAAGTACTAGCCAATGACATTGTTAAAGTACCACTTATGGGAGAGGACTTATTAGGAGTTTGCTGTTGGGATCAACTCTAACATCCTGACATAATGTCCTACATGGGTTATATGTGAATATCTACTTCTATTATTGGAAATTGTTTACAAGGAAATTAAATAAATAAAGAAACAAAGCAAATAAAGTGAAACTTTATATTCTTGGCTTGAACTTCCATTATAGGGCACCTTTGCTATGTTACTGAACAAGGGCTTATACACATCAATCCTACCCAAAATAAACTAACTTACTAGCAAACAAACAGCATCAATGTGACTTCTTTTACTAGTTGAGGCACATGACTCGTAACCAATAAACAAATAGGAAATCTCGCAACATGCCACAAACACAAAAGACCATCAAACCATAACCCAAGCCACTTTTAAAAAGGAGGCTCCCTAGCTTCTAATGAAAGAGGCACAAAGTTTACCTTCCTTTCTTTATCAAGTGTTTCCAAGTCCAAAGAAAAGGAAACAATGGATAAAAAAGAGTGTTGTAGTTTCTTCTCCATACTAAAACTTTAGGAAGAGAGTTAGTATATGAGTGTGCACAAGATAAAAGAGAAAGAGTAGAGTGGTGCATGTAAACAAGGTGGGATGCCTAGAATTGAAAGTAGGAAGATATGCATGGAAATTTAAGGTAGTAGTGGGCATAGTAAATAAGGGAAGTAAGAGTATGTAGGTGAAAAGATAAGAAGAGAGGGAGGTGTGTAGAAGAAAAAATGAAAGATTGTGTAAGGAAGAATGGAAAGGGGATAGAAGAAGAAGAGGGAAATTTTGTTTAAGAAAAAAGGATTGGGGTGGGGCATTGATGCAAGATGAAGAAAGAAAGGATAAATTGCATGGAAGCAAGGAAGGCAAAGTCCAATTAGTGAAAGGATAAATTGCATGGAAGCAAGGAAGGCAAAGTCCAATTAGTGAAAAGAGGATGAATGGGAAAAAGTAAAATAGGGTATGTTCCACCTTGGATAGGAGAAAGACTACTAGAGAGAGGTGCTTCCTAGAATGAATGCAAAGTGGTTGCCACAATGAAGGGGAGTGCACCACAATCCCTATCCCTAGCCTCATGCTCTTCTCTTCAATTAAGAATGAGAATGATGGTTTAGGCTCTTATCATAGCTCCAAGGGGTGTCGATGTGCAACTTCAATGGGAGGAAGGTCGGAGTGATCTCTCTCCCTCTGTTTTTCCAACGTTACGCTTTCATATTCTAGGTAAAATGAGAGCTCCTTCTTTACTTCTCCTTACCTCAATTTATATATTTTTGGAGTGGAAGCCCTAAGGAATTGATGGATAAGATCATGAGAAAAGAGGAGTAAAGAATGGTTCAGATAAACGGGAGAATGGATGGAATGAAGGAGGTGCAGAATGCATGGTCAGAAGGGACGTAAATTGCATTGGAAATAAAGGGGGAATGGAAGGAGACTTGGACATGGGATCTTGATTTGGATGGGAAGGAAAGATAGCAGATAAGTGTTCAATTTTGTATAAAATTTACCCAATTAGTAGTCCATGTGTTATAAACTATAGGCATTATTTTAAGTTTTTGTTTATAGAATTTTATAACACATGGATTTCTACCCTAGTAATTCAAATGTTTGATACTTGATAGGTTCAGGAGTTAATCAAGAGTAAATATGTGAATTTTTATAATTTTCTAGAATTTAATTAGGGTTTTTCATTTTTTATAGGTGTTGAGAAGATGATCCAACAACTGAGATCAAGTAAGATAATATTTGAAGACCAAGATCAAAAGTGGGCCAAGGACCTATCATTTCAACATTCCAAAGCTAAATCAATGGTTAAGATCATCTTAAGACAAACAAATAAAGTTCAAGAAAGAACATGGGCCTATTAAAAGAAGTCTTGCAATTCTACCACCTTTGCATGAGAATTGAAGCCATGCATTCAAGTTTCTTAAGCTAACAAGGAAAGCTAAAGAAGCCAAGGTATTCAAGCCTTGAAACTAAAGGACTTAGTCTATCAAGCCATTAAACATTGAGCCATCAAAGTGAGCCACCAAACCACATGAGATCCATGCCACATAGTGTTACACGATTGGAGGACTCTTTGAAACAATTAGCCTATGCTAAAAATGTAAATTTCAAGTTATAATTAGGAGTTCCACCACCTTCCTTGAAAAGTGGTGCCTTCCCCCTTTCTGATTCCATCTTTAGAGTTCGACTTCATCCTACTTTCTAATTTCATTCCCCACTCAACTACCTCACCTTCCTATCTCTTTATCCATCTTTCTTATCTCTTTCCACCTTCATTCCATCCAATCATGTGAGACTTTAATAGAAGGTATTCCATGGCTAATCCAAGGTTGGAATTCCATGCCTCCCCCTTCCTTTTCTCATATTTAGAAAATCCATCTCACCTCACTTTCTAATCTTCTATCTTCAATGAACCACCTAACTTTCGTACCTATACTCCTACTTTTAATTCTCTTATTTCATCCTAGGATATGATCATATCAAATTGGAAAGAAAAAACTCTATATGAGCCCATGGAATTCAACCGCCCAATTCAAGTAGAGGGGTTGCTTCTAACTCCTTGAAATCAAGCATAACAACTTGGAGATAATCTTAGAGCTTTGGACTAAACATCTTGGATGCATTTCCTTATCTTCCACACTTTTTTCTTGTGTTGTTTCTTTGGATTTTGCACTTCAATTCTAGGTTGGTACCTTGCCTTCATTATTTTTTTGTTACTTTTCTTATTGCTTTCTTCCATATGCATAGTTCTTCCTTAATTTCTCTTGAGTTTTGCATCCACTTCTCTAAAGTCTCTTACTTAGTTCCTCTAGATCCATGGCATCTTCTCTCTTATAGTGATGGTCCAGAGAAAAGTAGCCTTGATACATCTTGTTTCTCTTCAGCTTTTCCTTGTTTGTCACTCAGATTAGTGATAGTTCTTGTTGCTTTCTTTTCCATATTCATACTCTTACTCTCTTAACTTCTCTTTTGGTTTTCACATGCATGTTATCTGCGATAAGTTTGAGATTGTTGGAGTGTTTAAGCTTTGATTCGAATCAAGTTCTAGGCATTAGAATAGTGCACAATTTTCAGCTTTGTTCTTCATGTATATACACACCATCTTTGATGTAACTTACAAGTCAATGAATAAACTGATTTCATGAGCATTGTTACTAATTAATTCCAGTCGTAAAGTATTTCCAATCTTGAGTGTTATGCTTCATGAATCACATGATCCATGTCTTAGGCCATGCCTTGGTTGATTTAAGTTCCATGAGCACCATATTTATGGAATGTTACCTTTCATGATTCATGCATAATTTTCAGCAGTTCATACACTTTAATTGCTTGATTCCTTAGGAACCCATTTAGCTTTTCAGATTGTATAATTACTATTTTGGTTAGATACCATGCTAGCAAGCTTTTAGTTCATGTATTCCAGCCATTTTCTCATTGATGAATCATGTGCACAACTCCATGGGTCATGCTCATGGTGATTGGTTGATTTGCCTTTAAGTGGTTTATTGTTCCCTTGTTTCATGATAGTTTAAAATTACTTGTTTAGTTATTTGCATCTTAGTTTTGTTTAAAATTTTCTTAATTTAGTTTTAGGAAGTTTTAGGATTAGGAAAGTGCTAGTTTAAGAAAGTTTCATTTTTAGCAAGTTTCCTTAAGTAAAGTTTCCTAGATTCATTCATTCTAGTTTTGCATTAGTTTCTTTTGTTTAATGTATGTTAGTTATGAAAGTTTCTAATTCCATTGAAAATCTTTATTTTTAGAAAATTTGCTTTAGTTCATGTTTCTAATTTTATGCATGCTTCCCATTCCATGTTGTTTAAATTTCTAGTTTAATAGACATGCCCTTTCTCTGGCCAAGATAATAAACTTAATTAAGATCAAATCAATTAAAAATTTTGTGAGATTCAAGATGGTATTGGCCTCTCTCATGTGTAAATTACTAAATTGATTGGTGTGGTTGTGATTAATTTTAAAGCTACACCAATAGGATAGGGAGAAAGGAAAGAGATGAGGAGGGATATGAAGGAGATAAAGGAGAATGGAAAGGGATAAGATAGGATCTCATGGAGCTAGGAAAGATAAGCTTGACTATGTGAAAAGGGTGGTTAGATGATTGTCCTTCTTCTTTGAATGGTGGAGATGGGAGGATGAAGTTCATGACATTCCTTAAGAAGTTTCCTCCAAGTTTTATCCAAAAAATCACTTGGAATGCATTATTGAAAATAACGCATTCTACTTTCCTCATGGTAACAATTTGAATTCCTTTTTATGGAAGTGTATGATGGTAGCTAAGGTTGAGCTTTGAATCCCCCGCATTTGTTCAACATTGGATCATGCTTCACCTTAAATTGATTGGGTGTGATTGCTTAGGAGTTTCCTTGTCCAAAAGCACATTGGATCTTGCTTCACCTTAAATTAATTGGGTGTGATTGCTTAGGAGTTTCCTTGTCCATAAGCACATTGGATCATGCTTCACCTTAAATTGAGTGTGTGTGATTGCTTAGGAGCTCCTTTAATCTCACTTGTTGAATCAAGTACACTATAGAGTAATGGCTTAGATTCCATTGAGATTTCCTTATTCAAATCTCACCTGTTGAATCAAGTCCACAATTTTGGTCTCTAGCCCATATGATTTAAAGAGTGGAAGATATCTCCTTTCTTAGAGGAACATATCTCTTTGAAAATTAAGGTGGGTAGCACCGAAAATATCTCCACCAACAGAGTTTACTTCTTTTTTTTTTTGCACTTTCATTTCTCATTGGTCCAAGTTTGTTTAAGTGATTTTTCATTGGGTGTTTTAGAATATCCATATGGAAGGATAGATTTAGGCCATTGAATGCTTTAAAATGAGGATGAATGTTGATCGTAGATTTTCTATAAATTGTCTCTCTTGTCTCCACTTATTCTCCCCCTTTATTTTCTCGTCTTAAAACATATTTCTATATGTTTCACACATCCTCTTTCATGGAAAAATTGTGGAGCTACTTTCGTGGTCCTCTCTTGTGGTTAAGTAAGAGAGAGGGAGAGAGAGAGAGAGAGAGAGAGAGAGAGTGGAATGAGTCTTCATGTAGGCCTTACTCTGAGACTTGTTTTGTTTCGAAAAAAGATCTTATATGTGTATCCATTGTATGTAATTAAGATCTCCTAAAAAGCTTCCTAAGGTAGTGGAATGTTTGCATGCATGTATGGGAAGTCTATCATATTCACTTTTGATATGAACACACTCTTTTAAAGTTGATCTTCTGCTTAGGGTTTTTCACTACTCTGACTTTGCCAAAGACACCCTTACAACACTATGAACTTTAAACTTCATGGTTTATAACATGTGTGCCCATGATACTACTTGGATGGTGGAATTTCTCTCTTTTAAGGTTTTGAGTTCTAAAAGTAGAATTTTTCATTTTTAATATAATCCTATAAAATGTGAAATAAATTATAATTAATAAATTTTAAATTAATTCTAGGGTTAGAAATGGCTAAATATAAGGATATTATATGTCATATTTCTAAGTATATTAAATACCCTAGACTCACATTGTGCTAGTCCTTGAGCAAAACTACAAATGCAAAAATAAAAAATCTAAAAAGAAATCCTAACAACTTTTGCTGGTGCTGTTGTCTACATTTAACATGTGCAGAAATCTTTTAAACCCTAGGTTACCTCTAATGGATGAGTTGTAGGCTTGTAAGGGTTTCCAAAAATGACACTTGTTAATATTTCAAAACATTCATGAAAATTCTTTTCTATCTAAGAGATTTTTCTTCTATTCATCTTTCATTGAACTTCTAACTTTAACATGCTAATAAAAATAAACAAAAGCTCAAAAGTCTACCAACATGTTAAAGGTATTCCATTATGTCATCAAACTTTAGAGTGTAAGTGTGTGAATATAGCGGATACGTTCACAATTATTGATCTCCAAGTAAATTATAGCCTAAATTACCATCCAAAAGTATGCTTGGACTTCAAATCTCACAAGATATTCTTTACCACTCAGAAAGAAGCCACTAAGATTTGGATAAATCTCTCTTCAATATGTGAGTAAGATAATGTTCATCAAAGCAAAATTCTCCCTTATTTAAAAAAAAATGATAACTGGGAAAAAAAAATCTGACAATGGCCTCATGGAAAGGATATCAACTATTAAAGAATGTTACACTCTAGCAAATCCATATTTATTCATAACAACAACTTAGCCATGATATCTTAAGATCAACGAGGTCTTTTAATAGGACAAAACAAAGTCTCAGGATGGGCTTATCAAAGAAAGTGATATAAGGGTAATCCAAAATGTTTTGAAGAATATGTAAAGTTCTTCTACTAGTGTATTCATAATAGTCTTTTCACATGATAGTTAATATTCTTCTTCTCATTGTTTATTTTTCATCATTGCTTCAATTTCTAGTTGGCTTTGTTTATAACCTTTTTGAACAATTGTTTTTTTTCCAATATTTTGATGTTCATCTTTTGAATTGTATTATTCAAACTTTTTCTCAAGATAATCCATCAAATATCTCTATAAATTTCCAAAACACCTTGGTAATTGATATAATATAGGTTAAATATGGGTAATAGTGATTGTATAACAAGAAACGACTATAATATAAAGGCTCAAAAGGGCTAACTAGTGAAAAATAATCTAGGCTAGGCTATAGGCTCTATATTTTAACAGAAGGATGGCCTCTATCATTTTTGGTGTAGCTTTAAACTTACTCCCAAGCTCATGAATCAAAGTAGTATTAAATGGAAGAGAGGTTGATTCCATGAGGAATCTCACAAATTTGTATGTTGGATAGATCTTATTTAAAGTGATTAACTTCCAAATATAGAGATTGAATTGGATTTAAATTTAAATTAGAAAAGTAAATGACAAAAGAAAGGAAATATACATGAAATTAGAAATTACAACTAAAAGAAATTTTCTAAAATTAAGGCTATGCAATGGAATTAGAAACTAACATTCATTCAATGAAAGGAAACTAATTCAAAACTAGAATGAATTTAACTAAGTATCATAAATTAAGGAAACTTACTAAAAATGAGACTTTCCTAAATTAACACTTTCCTAAACTAGAATTAGAAACTTTCTAAAACCAATTTAGAAAAATTTCTAAAACTAAAATAACATGAAAAAAACATGTAACCAATGAAATCTAACTAGATTTAACAAGAATTTGGAAACATGCATGTAAATGGAAACTACCATTAAGGAAACTTTCTAAATTTAACACTTCCGAATCTTAAAACTTTATAAAGATGGAACTTTCCAAAAATCAATTTGGAGACTTCCTAAAACTAAATTAAAATATAAAAAATGAATTAAATATGACTAAACTAAGATTAAACAACTAAACAAAGCAATAATTTAAAGAAGATTCACCCAAGTTCCATGCGCATGATCCATGGGATGGTGTGCATGGTTCATGGGTTACAAGATGGCTAAAACTACTGAATGAGAGACTAACTAACATGCAATCTATTCAAAGAACTTAATAAGAAACCTAAAAATCTGAATGTGTTCCTAAGGAATCAAGCAAATAAGATGCATTGACTACTAGAAATTGACTGTGAAGATTGAATGGAAAAACTCAAGATTTTCAGCACTTAAGAACTTTAGATCAAACCAAGCATGGAAAGAAATAGAACTAACATGTTTTATGTAAGATAACACTTAATGTCCAAAGTACTTCAATATAGAAATGAGCATAAAAAATAATCCTCAACAAAATTTATTGATCAAGCAACAAATTACATAAAACATAGTACCCATATTGCATAATTAGAACATGAAAAGTATGCACTCTTCCCACACTTGAAACTTGATTCAAATCAAACATACAACACACTCTAATGCTCTCAAGATAAACTAAGATGACATAAAACTGAAATCCAAGAGAGAATTTAGGAGAAAGACTGCTAGAATGATGGAACTAATTAAGGCAAAAATGCATAGAACTAGTTCCAAATTCAAGCAAGAAAACCTAAAATTCAAGGATTCAAGCTACTTCCTCTCTTGGCTAACACTACCAGAGAAGAATTAAATTGGATCTTTGATTAATAAGTAATATAAACAAAGAATGTGAAAGCAATGATTCAAGGGATTGAAAGAAAAGTACTAACCTAGAATTGAAGTACAAAAACAAAGGAAAATACTTAATAATCCAAAGGAACAATCACCCAAAATAATTTCAAAGTCCAATGCTCCAAAAGATCCCAAGTAAGAGTGCTAGTTTCAAGGTTTTCTCACCAAACCTCTACTTGGTTAAAAAGTGAAATTCACAGGAATTTATAGAGTTTTGTATTTCCACTTTGATGATGGATTAATTAAGAAGGGAAAATGAATATGGATCTAGATTTTTAATGAGGGAAAGTTAAGTAGAGAGTTAAGTAAGCAAGTGAGTTCAATAGATGACATCATGGCTGGCTGCCATGTATTTAGAAAGGCGGGAGGCATCCTCTTCTTAGGGAGTTGGCATGCAGCTCCTTCCCTTCTACATATATAGTATTTTGGTTGATGGAAAGAGATAAAAAATAGAAAGGAAAATGGTAGGAAAGATCTAGGTTTTTTTATTTAATTTGACTTGAAGTAGATTTAGGAGTTTCCTAATTAGAAAACCACTTAAATTGCCAGCCAAGTATGAGGAGGTGTTAATTTTTTAGGACGGTGCCCCCCTCCTCAAGCCAAAAATGTGAAAAACCTAACTAGGCGGAGGAGAAGATGGAAATTTGAAAGCGGAAACTTGGAATTCTTGATTGATTGATCTACATATGCATGGTCAACTAACCTTTTACAAATATCACTCAAAACTTTCTAATTATCCCTTGAAAATCACACTTTTGGCATGTGATAATTGCTTTAATTAGTCTTCCAATAATATCATTGCTCATTCCTTCATGGCTTCAATGGCTAACTCCCTTGGCTTGAAAACTTGGATGGCTTGGCTTATTAAGGTTTCCTATTTAGAAAGGAAATCTTATGAATGGCTCCAATCTAATGTGAAGGTGATGGAAATGTATGTTTTTTTGCATGGACCATTTTAATCACCTTTGATGCTTCCAAATACCTTCTTGCTTGCTATTAAGATGGTCTTTGAACCTTGATCTAGCTCTGAAATGATGCCATTTAGGCTTTGGTTTGATCTTCAATTATCATTTCGATCAATCTCAACCTTTAGATCACCTTCTCAACACCTACAAAAGATGATAAATCCTAATTAAATCCAAAAAAAATTATAATTAACATACTTAATCTAGATCAGCTCCTAAACATATAAAACATCAAGCTTTTGAATTATTAGGTCAAAGATTCATGTGTCATGAATTTTCAGAAAAAACCTAGAAATAAAACTTTTATAACATATGGACTACTAATTTGGTACTTTTTATATATAATTCAAATCTTATTAATTTCCTAGGTTTTGTGTGACTTAAAAATAATGATAAATACAGAATATATATAGTATAGTATTTTTTTATAATTTCTCAATCATGGACAAAAATAAAAATAATGAGACCAACTAAGAAATTATGCAAGTTGAAGAAAATTTGGAATTTATGTTCGACGCTTTTAAAGAAAGAATGGCTCTAATCTCACATGGGTTATGTCTCTACTAATATTCTTCATGTCCTCTAAGTTATACTTACTCTTCAACTTAAATTATATATATATATATATATATATGACTATTTGTGTAATAATTATTTTAAGTTCAATTTTCATGGAAAACTTTAGAAAAAGGATAAAATAATGAACAATTATATATAAATCTATTAAGAAGTTAAAGTTCAAAGATATGCTAAATATTCAACAAAATTTGAATTCTCATTCTTGTAAAGGAATTTTCATAAATTGTTTCAAAAATCTCTTCTTCTTCTTCTTCTTCTTTTAAGAAATGACTTAGAAAATGAGTAAAAATACTCTAGAGACATCAAATTTGAACCCCATACTTAAATTAAACATTTTTCTAATGTTTTAAAATAAAAGTATTTAAAAATGAAATAAATGTGTGGAGAGAACGATTAGAAAGATAGCACCTACACGCTAGAGATGGTATGTGAATCTATTGATGGGGCCACTAATGCAGCATATATAATGCAAATGCAAAATGGAAACTATATAATTGCTACTAACCCTACAAATATAATCAACCTACATTTGATTTAGCCTTGATAAATAGGCTCCTCTAGTGGGTGTTCTTACTCCTCATTAGTGTCTCATAACTTTACAAATAGGTCCAATTGTTAACCATTAACTTTTGAAATTACTCCATCTTGCTCTATCTCGATAGCCCCATGAGGATAAATAGTCAATACAGTAAATGGGCCAGCCAATCAAGATTGTAACTTGCCTAGACAGAGATGCAAATAGGAGTTATGTAAAAGGATTTTTGATCTAGTTCAAACATTTTACATAAAATATTTCTATCATGAACCATTTTCATAGGATCCTTGTACTGTGTGCAAGTATCATATGCTAATCACTTGACTTCCTCAAACTCTAGAAGTTAGAGCTTCCTGTGGGTACTAGATTTATCATAGTCAAAATTGAGCTATTTGATTGCCTAATATGCTCTATATTCAAACTCAATAGGAAAATGACAAGCTTTTCCAAAAAATAAGTGGTATGGTGACATTTGAATCTTAAAAGCAGTTCGATAAGCTCATAGCTCATCATTAAGTCATAAAGACCAATCTTTTTTACTTGGGTTCACTATTTTCTCCAAAAATTTCCTTATTGGACACCTCTACTTCCTCGAAAGTTTAGGGATCGTAATGCATTGCAACTCTATGGGTTATAACATATTTCTTCATTAGGGCTTCCAAAACTCTATTGCAACAATGTTTTTCACCCTCACTAACAATAGCGGGTGGAGTACCAAAGCATGAAAAAATGTTTTTTTTTTTAAGAACTCGACCACTACCTTTTGATCATTGGTTTTACATGTTGTTGCCTCTACCCACTTAGACATATAGTCTACTCCCACAAAAATGTATAAATATCCTACATAATTAGGAAATAGACAATAGGGTTTAATCACATCATATTTCTATATCCTATGCTCCCTAACTTCTAACAGTGGTCTCATGTGTTATAGTAATCAGGACAATGTTTAAAAATCACAGGCCAATAAAATCAACATTTTAAGATTTTTGCAATAGTCTCTTTAGCACTATAATTGGACCCTACAAGCATGGTCATTATCTGGCACACACCTCCTAATGATTTGATCAAAATAGTTCATATCATCTTAGAAAAAGTAATTGACCTCAGATAGAAACTTAGATGCATCTTGTGTTTGACTAGTGTGATGGAATTTGACTTGGTACATGATAATTAAAAATATTTGTGGTGACCCGGGTTTTTGAAATACATTTACAATATCTATTTTGAAATGATGGTCGACCAATTTTGCAAACATTTTGAAAACTTAAGCAACGAAAAAAAAAATTCTTTGAAATTCTTTTAGAAAACCCGAATGGCACATTTCACTCACATATGCATACATAAATTTGTGTACAACATATGTTTCCAAAGAAACTCATTTTATTAAAATTGCAGGATTGATTTAGTGGTTCACATACATAGCCCCTTTATTACATCTTATGTCCAAAATACACAAAACAAAATACAATCCAATCCTTTCACAAATGCACATAGTCTTGATCAACAGTATGGTCTTCATATTCTCTTGTCGTATCCCTTTAGTCCTTATTTTTGGTATCTAAGATATTGTAAACATTTAAGCATTTACAATATCTCAGCAAGCTATGCTTAGTAGGGGATTCAAGAACATATGGAATTGTATAATTCAAAAGTATAGTATTCAAGTTCATCATATTCTATATGAGTAACATCATTCAATTTCCATGAACCATACCATATATGATCAATCATATAATTTATTATGTATCATCTACTCTGATAATTTCGAACCACTCACCACTATATTGTATGTATATATATTGGGTCAAAAATCGTAAAAAATAGTCAATATTTCAAACATCAATACTCATACTTAGATATAATGAGTTGATAAATCATCTAGACTTTTGCTCAAAAAATACTCCCTCATTAGGGTAGTACTAGCATCTCACTATGCCATGCATCATAATGCAAAATACTTAAATACTACCACGCTACAATCTAATCCATACTAGCATGCTCGGATAACTACCCTGTTCACCACTAATACCACGGTGAAAAATATTGTGTCACTGCTCGTATGGGGAGACAGGACCTTCATAGTGGGGCCTTCCTATAATTGCCCCACCCGACTTTTAGCCTCTCTTTGGGCAAGGTATCATAATATCATCAAATTTTAGGAAGCGGGTGGCCAAACCCTCATAACTTCCCTAGCATAGCATCCTCAGGCATATGCCTGTTTAAAAAAAAAAAACCACAAGACCCCATGCTTGTATCTAAAATACTTCTTGTACATTTCAGACAATCTATCTATTTATTTTATCATCTTCATATTCGATATTCTCATACTAAGGACATAATTTTATTTCTAGATTTAGGGATCCTCATTTACAATGAATGATACCCCTATTCTTATAAGTTTAGGGATTAATCATTTATTATAAATGATCCCCATTTCCTTTAATTTGGTATTCATATACCAAATGTTATTAAGTGTAAGGATGCCCATTTAATACAAATGATATCCATTATTATTGTGTTCTTATCTAAGTTTAGGGGTAATCATAAATGATACCCAGGTATTTATTATGTATTCACTCTATTTTCAACAATTATTTCTATCTCATATACATGAATTATGATTCAAATGTAACTAAGCATATTATCATCCTTGAGCATTATAATGTCTACGTATAACAACAATTCCATAGACCATAGGTCTTGTATTCATAAAGTTCCACCTACCTTCATGTAGTGATCCATTCCTTCAGATCCTCCATGATTGACATATGTAATCTGTAAATACATACATACATACTGTCATTATTTGTACAATTTTGGATAATCTCCAATTTATATTCCTTATCAAATCTTGTCCTTTAATATAAAGGATTTAGATCTGTCTTGTGTTCATATCAGCCACACAATCTATCTTCCTCAGATAGTATTTATCTTATTGATCAATAGATCTAATGGTTAGAATGATCTTTTAAATCTTTTAGATCTACGTATTTTCTATCTCTAAGTCTCTACGTATTAATCTATTTGATCTTGATCTTTCATAGATCCTTTGATCAATAATCTATACTTGTTAATAAAGATCAAGGGCCTAGATCTTCTATCATCTAGTTCTTCATTGATCTAAGTTCAGTTGTTTGATCCTCCCTAAGGAGGAGGATCCTAGTTCTCTTCCTTGAATCATATTTGATCAAGGGTTTGGATCATCTAATCTAATGATCTAGATTTGATCCACAACATACATACTAATAAACATACATACTAAATTCTTATTGTTCATGATCATTCAAGATCTCCTTATGGATTTGATCTTGATTATCTTACTTACCATTTTTATTAAGATTAGATATTTTACTAACCTTTTATGATCATATTATTATTATTATTATTGAACCAGTTAATGTTTTACTAGTTGAAGATATCTTATTTCATCCTAAGTCTAGACTACTCCTACTTATATCAAAATTGACCAATGCTTACCAGTTAAAGTCTACTCAAAGAGTGGTTAATACAACCCTCATGTAAGGAGGCGTTTAGACTTCAACTTATGTCGATGGGAAGTGAGGGACCCCTATAACCACAATGTTTAGAGTCCACTAGGGTGGTACTAGCTTAACATTTAATAAGGTTCCTATGAGCCTTGTAACCCTAAGTACTCTTTCTAATTGATTTTAATTAAATCCATGAACATTTAAAATGTCATTCATGGAGTTTCATTATTCTCCTAATTTGGGCCAAGGAAATGATATTCCTTATATTATCCTACTAACTATAACCCTTACTATCATTAAGTCTATTTCATTCATTCCATGTAAGTGTCCTTCAACTCTAATTTTCATTTAATTACATTTTCAATGTAATTTTCATAACATAAGCATTAATGCATAAATAAATAAATCTACTTAACAATAAAGAAAATTTATAATAACATTTAATAATTCAAATGAAAATTTAACATGCCATAACTGTTCATCATAATCCAACGGTCATAGTTAATTTCTATTCATTTTTCATCCCATTTAGGATATAGATCTTGATCTTTCATTTTCCTTTAGATATAATACATTTTCTTAATGTGATTTTATCACCAGATAATTGATGCATCTCATCAAATGATCTGATCCTTCTTGATCCAACCCATCAAGAAGATCTTAAGTAATTTTATCAAAATTAAGGCATAGATCTCAATCTATCCCAAATTAGACTCATCCGACCCATCAATCCATATGATTTGAACTTTATAACATCATCCAAATACATACACACTATCCAATCATCCTTGATCAAGCTAATCAAGGAGATTACCATTCACTTTTATGGATTTTACTACTTTTAAGGGTCAAGATATTAAGATCTGGAAAATAAATTACATCCAACCATTTAATTATTATAATTATACATTTAGATCATCATATAAACTATTTTGAAAGGTTTGATCGTGCATGATTAATCAGATCATGAAGATCCATGATGATTTTTCTTCTTTTAAATCTAGTTTTCTAAATTAAACCTAGATCAATCAATTTTAACCATTGATTCCATGTTCTAGAATCATAAGATCATTAGTGGATCAGAATTATAATGTTTGATCATTCCAAATTTTCTAGATCATGGATGTTAGTACCATTATCTCTTAAAAACAGGAATTTTCATGAATTGAATTTATGATTTTATTGGTTTAGTGGGTTCTCCTCATCAAGAGAAATCCAATCTAACTTTTCAATCTCAATTTGGAGTTAAATTGAGATCAAATTTGGATTTTAAGATTTTGACCAGTTTTAACGGTTGATATTGATCTTTACTATTTTTATTCAATTACGTGACCTAGAGATCTAGAAATTTTACTATGATCATGGTCTTAAAGGTTTTGGGACCTCCTAAACCCGTCCATCGGTTCAGATCTCTATTTTGAGATCATCTTGATCATGATCCAAGGTTGTATCTATAAATTTTATCAAATAATTTACATAAATACAATTAAAAACATAATTATCATGCTTTCATAAGATTCTACATAACATAAGGAATGCATCAATGTTTTCAGATCTAAAATTAGAGCTAAAATGAGCTCTCAATTGAAGAAACAAGATTTCAGTTCAACAAATGGATGACTGAGATGACTCCAATAGAAAACGACAAAACGAAGAGTGGCCTGTGCCTGTTATAGCCTTTTATAAGTGGTCTGAGAGAGGTGACCAGCTATGGGCGAGACAGTCCAATATGGACCGTCAGATCACCCTGCCATGGATCACCATCCGTCTCTCAACATCGAGGGTTGAGATCTCATCTCTTGGGGTTTCTGGGCCCCAAGAAATCATCGAAAGGCTCAAATGTTTCATTTGATGGGGATCTCAACCCTGTTGCTAGATCCGTCATTCCCGATAGGTGACCGACTAGGGAGATCACTTAGAGGCGAGAAAACCTAAGGGAGGTGCCAGAATTAAAGGGAAATGAAGTGAGTGGCCTACCTGTGCTAGTCTGATGAAGGAATTTCACTGGAGAAGCTGTGTGCCAGAGAAATAAAACCCTAGATGTCAAAAATACATACAAAAAAGAAATTCTCCATCGTCATTGCCGTGGAAGATTGGAAAATATGGGGTAAACAAATATCCCCATGTGCTTAACATATTCAATGGTCCAAGGTTTGAGTTTAACGGTGGGATATGCTAGACGGTGACCTTGCCAGAGGTTGTTCTTCATTTTGATTTTTTCAACAATCCCAGAGGTGGATCATCATAGGACTAAAGGCTTTTGTAGATCTCCTTAGCCCGAACAGATCCAATGGTGGAGATCTGGATCTATGGGCTAGAATTTCATGGCTAATTGAATTAGGGTTTTTTGGGCAAAAACCTTAGTTCATTGGGGACAACGCGTCCCTGGACGCTCTTGATGTAGACACGAGGTTGTTTGCCCAGGTGCGTCTGGGGACACGCCCACAAAGAAAGAGGAGAAAGAGAGAAAGAAGAGAGAAATGGAGAAGATTGGGGAGGATTTTGGAGGTGGGATTTTAGGGTTTTGTAGGGGACCTTGTAAAGAACATTAGAAAAAATTTTGGGAATTTTATGAGCTATTTATAGGTGTTTTTGAATTTTTTATGATTACATGTAATTATCATGTTTCAATTCTTTTTATTAGTAAATTGGCATTGGATTCCCACTATCACCTCCTTCTCCACTAGTAGTTGATAGTGATTTGACTCATGATGGTGGTCTTCTAGACTATTGGTGCACCTTGTGGGCCCCACATAGTTGTGAGAAGACCGATTTGCCCTTTTAATTCCAAAAATGGAGAAATATGGGGTTTATTCCGATGAACTTGGAATTGAGAGTGCCTAGTGTTGTATCAATTAATTTTTTGAGTACATTCCAAATTTTGATGTCTTAGGTCTTGGTTATAAGTAAAATTACCATTTTACCCTTTTATTCATAAAAATGGAGAAAAATAAGGAATTTTCATCTAGACTCAGAATTTGACATACTTATAGTCATTCTAATAGTTTTTTTAGGTACATTACAAATAACCAAGTTTTAGGTCTTGATTTTATTTTTATAAAAATGATTTTTTCTTGGAACTCAAAGTTCTAGTTCCACTTTTAAAATTTAAAATTTTTATTTTTAATAATTCAATTATTTGGGGTTATTACAATATCAATAAACCAAGGAAACTTAAAAACCTATAGCAGTTTTTCATGCAAAAGTTCACTAGCAGACTTGACAATTAACTTGGATAGATGATCCGTTACTACATTTTCAAAACCTTTCTTATACTAAATTTTGATATCAAATTCTTGAAGCAAATCCATCAGATAAGTCTCGGTTTAGCATCCTTCTAAAAAAGATGACCGAAATGTCAAAAGTCATCCATGAACACTTCCAGGAACTATTCCACCACATTTGAGAAAATACTCATCATACACCATAGAAAAGTTGCTAGTGCATTCATAGCCCTAAGTGTATGCATCTATAGGCAAAGGTTCCAAAGGACAAGTGAAGGTACTCTTCTCTTGATTCTCCAGTGCTATATGAATTTGGTTATATCTAGAATACCCATCGAGAAAGTAGTAATACTCATGTCCGGCTAACCTTTCCAGCATTTGGTAAATTAAAGGAAGAGGAAAGTGGATTTTCCCTATGAGTGAGTTTAGTTTATGGTAGTCTATACACACTCTCCACTTGGTGGTCAGGTAAGTGGGCATTAACTCATTATCTTCATTCTTTACTATCATTTCTCCAAGTTTCTTTGGAACAACCTGGATCAACAAACCCAAAAACTTTGGAAATGGGATAAATTATTCCACCATCTAACAACTTATGAACATCTCCATGTTCAACTTCCTTCATGTGAGGGTTTAGTTACCATTACATCTCTTGAGATAGTTTTTCTTTTTCTTTCAAGTGAATATGGTGCATGCAAAAACTTGGACAAAGACCTTGATGTTTGCTATGGACCACCCTATGAATGTTTTATGCTTCTTGAGAACATTAAGCAGCTTGCCCTCCTATTTCTTGATCAAGATCAAAGGTGATGATAATAGGCAAGGATTTCGATGGACCTAAAAATGCATACTTCAAACTTTTTGCCAACATTTTTAAGTTGAGTGTGGGTGTTTTCACATCAAAGGCCTAAGTAGTTGAAGGTGGTGTAAGGCGCTCTACTTTATTAGTCCATTTAGAAGTGTCCATTACCGCTGCACCTTTAAGTAATGAATAGACTACCATACTGGAACTTTCTAGATCAATGCCTATTCTATCAGGGGATAGAAATCCCATAAGTGGATTAGAAATGGAGGATGTGAAGAAAGTATCATAAACTAGACTTTTAATGACATTTACAACATATGAATATGCATGGTCCATTTTGTGCAACACTGAAGATATTGAACTTTCATTTTGCCAAAAGATAATTTCATTACACCATTCTAGTAGTTGACAATGGCATTAGTGGTGACAAGAAATGATAGTCCCAAAATGATAGAGATTTCATTGTCTAAATTTAGTACAAGTTGTGTATGTAAGATGGTAAAGTCTACAGGAAACAAGAACTTACCAACCTATATTAAGACATTTTCAACCACTCCTCAAGGAATCTTTACAAATCACTCTACCAATTTGATGCTGGTAGAGGAAGCTTTCAACTTGCCTAACCCTATTTGCTCACATACCAAATATGGAAATACATTAACAATTAGTACTTACAAGCTTATAAATCAAAGTGGCATGATTTCATGCATGTGAGTTTGATACCAGAAGGAAACTCACAAATTAGTATTCAATTGGATTACATGTCCTAGCCAAAAGAAAGATTGTATTTTGATTATTTCTAGAAATTAAAAGAACATGGATTTTGGAACATCATAAAATTAAAACTTAAAGAAAAAGGAAACTTTCTAAAAGAGAGACCTTCTAACACTAATATTGATTCAAGAAAGGAAACTAATGCAAACTAGAAACATGAATCACTTAGAAATCGAAAGATGAAAGAACTTTCTAAAACTAGAATTTACAAACTTTCCAATAGAAACTTCCTAAATACTAACTTTCTAGCTTGCAACTAATCTTAAATAAACTTCATAAAGATGATTGCTTTTTAAATATGAAGGCTCTCTAATGCTAAAACTTAGAACTTCTTAAAAATAACACTTTCTAAAACTAACACTAAAAACTTCTTAAAAGTAAGATCTAATCTAAACATGTAATAAGCATAATCAATTACTAGAAACAAATCTAAGTGTTCAACTAAACAAGGGCAATGAGTATTAACAATATCTAAACAAGGCATGCACACATGAAGAGTGTGCATGAATCAAAGGAGAATGCACATGGAATATAAACTTTGTTTAGTGAATGTAAAATCTTACAAGAATTTCCTGTATAACACAATAGAGATTAAAACATAGAAACAAGCAAAAGAAGAGTGCACACTATTCAAGTGCATGAAAATAAACTATATTGACTTCCATCTTCAACCTCTAGTGCAATCCAACAATCGTAGATGGCATGCATGTGTGTGAACCAAAGAGAGAGAATGAAAGCAATATGCGAAGCAATCCTTAAAAAAATCAAAGAAGATGAAGCACATTAATAACTAGAAAATAATAAGGAGAAATCTAAGGCTAATAACTACGGAAAAGCAAGGAACAATAACCCTAATTTGAATGCTTAGAAAGATGATCCAAAGGCTACTTTCTTTTAGCTGTCATTACAAGAAATGGATGGTCTTTGTATGAAGGAGAAATAAAGCATAAATGGAATCAAAACACTCTAGTAGAACACCATGGAAGAGTGCATATGGATTAAAGAACAAAAGATTCAACAAGGAAAGAAAAATTGCATGGAAACCTAAGTAAGATGCATGCAAAAACTTCTCTTCTCCTCTCGACAATTTTCACTTAATTTTGGAGACAAAATCTCTTCTTAATTTCTATCCTAAGTAAGATAAGAAAGAAGGGATAAGAATGGGGAAGAATGAGATAGGATAAGGAAAGAGATGCTAAGATAAGATAAAATAAGGATGGAGATTAGGAAAGTGGGGATCATAAGTAGGGCACTAAGAAGGTAGAAATGAGAAGTGAAAAACTAAGAAGAGAGAAGAGGAAGGGAAAGATCATGGAGTAATGGATGGGAGATCATACAAAATTTTGTGCATGATCTCTCTCTATTTGTTCCACAATGGAGAGAGGGAGAGAAGATAAGGGAAGGAGGGAAAGAGAAAAGGAGAAGTAAAGGGGGGAGGGGGTTGTCAACTCTTCTATGATTGGTACACCTATTCATACGTATCCTCCTTATTGACGGAGTCCTTATTTCTTCCTATTTTTTCTCTTTAAAACACATTTTCTTTCAAGTGGGAAATTGCATGTAACTTCAAAATGTGTGGACCCATGTAACTTGGATGGCTTAAATGGCTTGTATGGGTCCTCTCATATGGCTTTGACTTGATGGCTTAAGAGACTTACATGGCTTGACTTCTCCTAGCCATTATTTCATGGCTCATGTGGCTTAGGTGGCTTACATGACTTGAAATCTCACACAAAGTTGGTGGAATGCTACTACCTTTTGCATGGATTTTGCATAGGCCCATTTCTAGCCACCTTGAATTCTACCAATTGTTTATGGAATCCATCTACTTTCTATGGAATGATCTTGATCCTTACTTGAAATTTGAAATGATAGAAAATGGGTCCCTGCTCTTGGGTTACAACTATATCATCAGTTACCATCTAAGGTGATCTAGATCACTGGATCATTCCTTTAACACCTACAAAAGATTAAAGTTACTATTTAGTATCTAGAAAATTATGATAGATAATACACTTACTATGGATTAGCTTCTATACCTACAAAATATGAGATTTTTTTTGTTTTCAGTTTAGAAATGCATGTCTCGTGAATTTTGGAAAATACCTAGAATAATGACAACGTATGATCTAGGACACATGTAATGCTAATTGGATTCTTATACAAAATTGACTACTTATCACACCCACAACCATATTTTTCCTAGTCTCAAGCAAAACATGTGAAAAAACATGAAAACACAAATGACTTCTGCTTTTATAGGTACTCATGATTGTATTTAGCATATGCAACAAAACCTCAAACCTCTAGTTTATTGTTAGTGGATGAGTAGGTCTCGTGAGGGTTTCCTTAGTTTCTCTTAGAGAATTCTCATCCACTAGTACTTTGTTGTCTTTAACGCCTTAATAAAGATGAATGAAATTTTTTGCAAGTTACTCAAATTCCAAGCCATTTTATTATAGTTACATCTCAAAGTGCAATGTGTGTACAAGCTACATAAGTATGGAAATACTTATACTCTTTTGAAAAATGTCTTCAGACAAAATTCACATTAGTATACACTCATAAATGAAGCTCCCAATAAAGGATAAAAAAAATTATTTCCCATGTGATCAGATCCAGTGATACTGATGGTTTACATAAGCTACTACGCACAGATGATACAAAGAGCTGTGATCCCTAAGAATGGATGCCATTACCAAGACTAGAAGGAATAGTTCACCTTAATTCTTTAATATTTATTTCATTATTAAGACTATATTCCACCTTAAGATCAACATGACTTTAGATTGGAAGAAACATAAGCTTAGGACCGGTTGTGAAAGAAAGGGTAAAAGAATTCAAAGGTTTCAAATCTGAGGGGAGGTCTTAAATGAATGTTGGACAACATCTCTTTCAAGTGAATTTCTTTCTTTCTTTCCTTTCTCCCATTGTTTCTAATTTTTCTTTTCTTTTCCGAAAATTCAGTTAGAATTTCTTTTTATTTCTTTGAAAGAAGACTTTTTCTATGTAAATACTTCGATTTTTTTTACTTCTTAGACTTGTGTCATTCATGAACTTTTTCCACCATCTCCACTCATTTTTTAAAGTGGGTAGTAAATATTTTTTTGGATTTCTAGGTTAAGGTAGATGGGTTTGTAAAGAAAATGCTTAGAAGATGTTCAAAGGTCTAACTACTAGTATAATATACTGTGTAGGCTTATGTCTTTAGCCTAAAACAAGGATGGCCTATATCATTTCCTAGGTTTTATAAAGCTTATCAAATTCAATAAATATTTTCTTGGAAATTGACCAAAACAAAAATACTTAGATGTTTCAAAGTTGATGCTTGTTGAAGAAAATATGAAATTATATATAACTGTCAGAAAGATTATAGTTTGTAATGCTCACTGGGTATAGTTCTCCATTGATTTTTCTCAGGGTCTAAGGCATAATCATCTATCTGCCTAAACTATGCACTATGTGTCGACATGCTTGAAGTTTTAACTTTAAAAACACTTTAGAACATGAATAAAATATAGAATTACCCATACATATGTCTATTAAAAAGTTACAGTAGGAGAAATACTACGATTCAAAAAATATGATTCTCATTGTTGTAAAGGAACATGACCTTAAAAAATTTTAAAAACTCAAAATTCCCATGTATATCTACACCCCTAACCTAACCTAAACATTGTCCCCAGTGTTTTGAATCACAAGAATCGTATATTGAGACTAGCTAATGTAGAAAAATGAGATACGGAAAATGCTCGGTTGCAACCCAATGAGCACTAATTTTAATGTCTTCAGCTAGACATATAGTGTTAGTACAATAATATATGCATAGCAGAATCATGATGAATGTAGATGTCATAGATCATGCAGTGGTGGGTCCTGGTAAACATGATCCCCTAGTGGAATTTTGTCCACTTAAGGGTTGACCAATTCTAGAAAGGGTTTTAACCTTTGACCATTCACTTTGAAAATTTCCCCAACATTTTCTACCTTGACTGTGCCATGAGGATAAACACTGTGGGCGATGTAGGGTCCAGTCCATCTAGAAAGAAGCTTGCCAAGAAAGGGATGTAACCTAGAGTTATACAAGAGGACCATTGGTCCTAGTGTGAAGGATTTTCAGAAGATGTACTTATCATGATGAACTTTCATTTGGTTCTTGTATATCCTAGGAGTATCATATGCATCTTTCTTAAGTTCGTCCAACTCATTGAGTTGGAGTTGTTTGTGGGTCGTTGCACTATCTGGGTCAAAGTTGAGTTTTTTTAATGGCCTAATATGCTTTAGTTCAAGTTCAACTAAAGATGACTAGCCTTTCCATATACAAAATGAAAAAGTGACATGCCTATAGAGGTTCTGAATGGAGTACGATAAGCCCATAATGCATCACTAAGCTTCAATGACCAATATTTTTAATTAGTATTGGACACTACTACTTGTTCAGAAGTCTGAGGATGGTATGGGGTAGCAATTTTTATGGTTGACCCTATATTTCTTCATTATATTTTTTAACACTCTATTACAGAAGTGTTTTTTCCCATCACTAATAATGGCCCATGTAGTACCAAAATGTGCAAAAATATTTTCCTTCAAAAGATGGACCACCACTTTGTGGTCATTGGTCTTACTTGTTATGGACTCCACCCATTTGGACACACATTCCACTCCCACAAGGATCAAAAGGTGACCAAAAGAATTAGGAAAAGGTTCTATAAAGTCAACACCCCAAACATCTAAAGGCTCAATAATTATAATGGGGTGTAAGGGTATCATATCTCTTTTACCAAGACTCCTTAACTACTAATATCTTGTACATGCTACATAGTAAGAAAGTGAATCCCTAAAGATGGTGGCCTAATAGAAACTACACTACAAAATTTTTACAGCCTTTTTTTTTTTTTGGCACTAAAGTGGTCCCTACATGTGTGGTCATGGCAAAAAGTGATGATCTACTGATGCTCACTATCTGGTATACATCTCCTAATTACCTAATCAAGATAGTACATGAATACATACAAATCATCCCATAAAATGTGTTTATCATTGGTAGAAATCTGTCTATTTTGTTTCAACCAATGATGTTGCATTTGATGAGTGACAAGATAGTTTACAATATCTACATATCAAGGTAACTGGGAGATAGCCTTCAACTGTTCATCCCAAAATGACTCAATGATAGGGCTGGACTCATTATTAGACTAAATGACTAACTTAGACAAATGATCTACTACTACATTGTTGGAGCCTTTCTTATCTCATATCTCAATGTTGAACTCCTATAGCATCGTTCTAGGGAAAAAGGTACTTCAAGGTGGCATGGTCAGATTAGATGATAAATTCGGAACCTAAAAGGTAGAATCTAAATTTGTTTAAGGAAAACACAACTACTATCAACTCTTTCTCTATAGTTGAATAACTGAATTGTGTGTCATTCAATGTGCTACTAGCATTGTAGATCACATGGTGAAGTTTATCTATACATTGCCCCAAGATAGTACTGATAACATAATCGAAGGCATCAGACATAATTTTGAATGGAGCACTCTAATTAGGTGGTCGAATAATGGGACTAGAGGTTAATTCTACCTTAAGTAGCTCAAAAGCACATTAGAAATCTTCACTAAAGTCAAATCTAGCCTCTTTAGCACCAATAAAACCTTGCATGGTCAAGAAACAAACAAATTTCTTTATCGTCTTAGGAGGAAGGTTAGCAATTAAATCCACCTTGGAGTTATTGAACTCTATCCCATTAGCTGAGATCACATTCCCTAAAACAATACCACTTATCACCATAAACTGGCATTTGTACCAATTAAGCATTAAAAATTTTTCCTCACACCTAACATGAACTAACTTCAGATGGTGTAGGCATTCATCAAATTATGATCCAAATACTAAAAAATCATCCATGAATAGTTCTAAGAACCTCTCCGCCATATATATCAAAAAAATAAAAACATAAAACTTAGCATACACATTTGGAAAGCAGTTGGAGCATTATGTAATCCAAAGGGAATACAATGGTAGGCGAAGCTCCCAAAAGGAAAGGTGAAGGTAGTCTTCTTCTGGTCCTAAGGTACTATGGGAATTTAGTTATAAGTGGTATAATCATCAACAAAGCAATAATATTTATTGCCAACTAACCTTTCCAACATCTGATCAATGAAAGAAAGAGGAAAGTGATCTTTCCTGATGATTAAGTTTAGTTTACTGTAAATAACACAAACTCTCCACCTGGTGGTCACACAAAGTGGAATTAGTTCATTATCCTCATTGTGGACTATCATCATCATCATCATCATCATCATCATCATCATCATCATCATCAAGACCTTATCCCAATTAGGGGTTAGCCACATGAATCCTATTCCTCCATTTCACTCTATTAAATAGCATGGCTTCATTTAGTCCGACTATTTTTAAATCTTTCCTCACCACTTCTATCCACATTCTTTTGGGCCTTCCCCTTGCCCTTTTAGAACCTTATACTTGTATTGCCTCACTCCTAACCAGTGTCATTGTTGGTCTCCTTTGAACATGTCTAAACCATCTAAGTTTGATCTCCCTCATCTTGTTACCTATTGGTGCTACCCCTAAATTTCCTCTAATATTTTCATTTGTAATTGTATCCTTTCTTGTCTTACCACTCATCTATCTCAACATCCTCATTTCTACGACACTCATCCTATGAGTATGATGTTCCTTAACTGCCTAGCACTTTGATCCATAGAGCATGGCCGGCCTTATAGCCATCCTCATCGTGGGCTATCGTGACTCCAAATTTCTTGGGTACAACCTGAACAGGGCTAACCCAAGTGCTATTAGAAAAGGGGTCTATTATGCCAACACTTAGCAGTTTAAGCACTTTATCTCTAACAACCTCTTCCATGTTGGGGTCAAGCCTTCTCTGTGCTTCTCTAGATGATTTAGCTTTCTCTTCAACATGAATTCAATGCACACACATAGCAAGGAAATTCTATTTTATGTCCACTATAGTCCACCCTAAAGCTATCTTATGTTCACATAGAACATTAAGTGGCTTTCCTTCCTATTGTTGATTGAGATACAAGGCAAAGACCATAGGTGAGGATTCATTGGGTCCTAATTAAGAATATTTCAAAGTATCATGCAATGATTTTAGAACCAGACTGGGTGATTTGTCAATTGATGTTATAGGAAGTGATTTGGATGAGGGAAGAGGTTCTACTTGAGGTCCCCAATTAAAGATATCCATGATTGGTGCAGCTTCTAGGAGAGCATTCACTTCATCTATGAATTTGTCTATATCAAAATCAAGAATAAAATGTGAAAGACAAGCCTCAAGTGCATCTAAGTTAAAGGATAGTGGAAAAGCAATTAGAATTAGACCTTCTATCATGTTGACTATGAAGAAGTCATTAAGGTCTACATGCTGGTGATCAGCATTTAACACATTCAGTTTCACTTTCATGTTGTTGAAGGAAAGTATCATCACCCTATTATGAAAGTTGATGATGGCATTAGATGTTTCCAGGAAAGGATGTCCAAGAGTAACTAGGATCTGACTACCGGGTTTGATCCAGATTGGGTGTCCAGGACAATGAAATCAATAGGGAAATAAAATTGGTCGACCTGTATTAGGACATCTTCAACCATACCAAGTGGAATTTTCACTAATCTATCTACAAGCTATAATGTAGTAGTTGGTTTTAGTTCATCGAACCCCAACTATACTTGGACAGAATATGGAAACTATTTTGCACTAGCCCCTAAATCTATCATGCCCTATCAATGATGTTGTCTTTAATAACACATGATATAGTAGGACAACTTAGATGTTAACACTTTAGAGGGGTATTATGCTAAAGCAAAGAGCAAACTTGCTCGGTAAGGAAGGCTTTCTTTTGCACATTTATCTTGCACTTTTGTGTGCAAAGCACTTTAAGGGACTTGGCATAAGTAGGGATATCCTTAATTGTGTTGAACAACGGAATAGTGATCTGGAATACATCCATTATCTCAAGAAAGTTAGTTCCTTTCTTTGACTTGTTTAAAAGCTAAGGCAATAGGGCCTTACGCACATCAAGTGCCTCCACTATGTGTTCAAAGGGAGTTAGAGATTTCTTTCCTTTCTCCTTCTCCTTAGCTGCAACTTGGTCATTCTCCTCTAATATATTCCATGTAAGCCCTACTTTATTATCTATCTAATGTCCACTCCTTAGGGCAGTTATGGATTTGGCCTACTTAGGTGTTCTCTGTGAATTTAAGCTAATGTCCATTTCAAATTGTCATTTAGGGTTTGGCATTAGCTAACTAGGGAATTTTCCCTTATCTCTATCATTAAGAGCAGCATACAACTAACTCATTTGCATCTCAAATTTAGCAATAGCTTAGAAATTGACATTAGAATTACGTTGACTCCCATTTTGGAGATGTGTTATGGGTTATCTACTTTTATCCTAGTGTTTAAATGTGTTTTCAATTAACAACTACATGGTTTCCTCAAATGTTGGTTTCTTTGGTAGCTAATGAAACTTCAGAAAACTAGGAGGTAGTTGGCAAACTGAAGCTCTAGGGAAATTTGAAGTAGAGGATTCATAGATGGACCACCTTGATGAGTGGTCCTCAACCATGAGATCCTAGCCCATCTTAGATTATAGGTATTAGAGTAGGGGTTGTTGCTAGGTCTGCAATATGCATTCAAAACATTTGCTTATTAGAAATGGTATTCACAGTGCACATGATTTGATCGACCAGCTGATGACAAGTGTGTTGCACTGGAGCAAATAGAGCAAACCTCCTATGGAGACTTCATGGATGAACTTTCAACATGAATCCATCTATTCTGTAGAACATGGTATCAAACTTATCCATTCATTGAGCCAAAAAGTCTAATTTACATGATACATCTAGGGTTGCTCCTATTTCATAGAGGTCTCCTTTCTTTAGATGATGTGAATTTTGATCTCACCTATTTGAATAATCCCATTGTTGGGAAATTTAAGCTATGGGACTCTATCTCATTTTTACTCACGAGGGTCCCTCCAATTGCAGCATCTACCATTCTTCTATTTTGAAGTGTAAGCGCTTCATAAAAGTACTAAACTTGCTGCCACTTCTCAAATTCATGGGGGTACATTTTTGCAACAATTGATTCCACATTCCCAGCAATCATAGTATTGTTCATCTTCTTATTGTTGGAAATGTATGATTTCCCTATGGAGGGCATTGGTTATGTGTACATGGAAGAATGGAAACAACCTAAGTCTAATGGAATTGTCTAAAATGTTTGAAACTTCAATGTAGCACATATATTAAGGAATTCTTTGATGTATAGGTATGGATCCTCCCTCTCTAGACCATAATAAGATGGAAGCAACTGAATTACTCCTAGTTTTAGCTCAAAATGGTCTGCATTAGTAGGTGGTAATGCCACACTTGAGAGCATATTTAATTATAGTCTTTTATGGCCATGGCTTCAACTGCTGCTGGGTCTTCCATGGGGTTATGTATTTTTTCTCTTATCTCTTCTCTAAGATTACATTCAATTTTAGAATTAAACAGTGTTATGTTTATGTTTTGAGATCGGCAATTGTGCGTACACTATGACGCCATCCTAAACATGACTCTTTACTCTAAATGATGTTCAATTAACCCCTATTGGGTGGCTAGTGAGCTATTTCATTTTACTTATTAATGTGTAGGGAGTAGCTTTTAGACCTAAATCTAGACATCTCCTCCATTTGTCTAGGTTTGACTATTGCTTATCAATTAGGTCCTGCTCATTGTCATTAATATAATTCTCGTGTAAAGAGCCATATAGACCTCACAAACATCAACAAAAGGTGTGGAAAAATTGCTTGGATTTTTCATACCAACTATAATCGCAATGCTCAAAAGCCACTAGAGTGACATTAGGTCTACTCCTTCAAAAAGGGTCCTACAATCTCAAAAGCCCTAAGTCTCTTCCTACTTGAATTTAAATTAGAATTTTAAGGGTTGGGATAGGAAGCATATAATGGTTGATTTGATTACCTAGGTGGGCCAAGGATCTAGTGATGAAATCTAATCCATATCTTATGAGGGTTCCTGTGGGACCCTTACTAAGAATTTGGTCATCCACCATAAATTAGTAAATATTGAGTGCACTGCAAGAAAATAAACTAATGCCACCTATTTGCTACCTAACAAAGGGTCCACACCTCAACGCACTGGACACTATAAGTAGATAGGCTATGCCTTGGTTATAGTTGAGCTTAGGCTAATCCATGTTAGATAGGTGCAATTCTAATGCAATAGTCCTAAAAATTATGTAACAACATAATATGAATTATACTATATGAATTACACTGCCCAACACAATGCAATACACTAGAAAAATAAAGAGAGAGTTAGCTACTTACAAAGGGGTCTTGAATGTGAATTAGCTCATAAAAGTGTGGGTCCATCCTAACATGAAGGTGGAGGTGGCCCACAGTTGACCTATATTATGACAACCCATTTTTAAATGAAAATTATTCTTGGCCTCACTACAAGTCCTCTCAAAAATAAGAAAACCTAATGTAAAAAATAGGAAATCATAATAACTCTGATGAAGCTTTAGCCTACAAGATTGTCACCACTCCTTTAGCAAAATTCACTTCATACAAAATAAAGAAGAAGTGTGAATTCTAAAGATTTAGCAAAATATGGAAAAATTGAAGCAAAATCCTAAACTAATGCAACCTACGCTATGACTAGACATGAATCATTCTAAAGTAGAATCCAATTACAAAACTGTTGCAAGTCCCTAGCAACAACACCAAAAGCTTGATATTTTCTAATTAGTACTTGCAATAGCACAGATGAAAGTTGTATGATTTCACACAAGTGAGGTCAATCCCATGAGGAATCTCACAATTTTGTATTGAATTGGAATATATTTACATTACTTATCCTATCCAAAAGAATGATTATATTTTGATTATTTTTGGAAATTAAAGAACATGGAATTTGAAAATTGAATAAAATTAGATAATTAAATAAAAAATAAATTTTCTAAAACTAATATGGATTCAAGAAAGGAAACTAATACAAACATGAAACATAAATCACATAGAAACTTAAAGATGAATGAACTTTCTGAAATTAGAATTTTGAAACTTTTCTAAATATAAATTTCATAAATACCAACTTTCTAACATGAAACTAATCTTAAATAAACTTCCTAAAGATGATTACTTTTTTAAATGTGAATGTTTTCTAATACTAAAACTTAGAACTTCCTAAAAATAGCACTTTCTAAATCTAACATTAAAAACTTCCTAAAAACTAAGATCTAATCTAAGCATTAATCAATGAATAAAAACTAATCTAAAATATGCAACTAAACACGGTCAATAAGTATTCACAAAATCTAAACCAAGCATGCTTGAATTGTGCACATGAATCAGAGCATAATGCATATGGAATAAAAATGTTATTCATTAAATGTAAAATATTACAAGAATTATGCGCATGATACAATAGAGATTCAAACTTACAAAATTACAAAAGAAGAGTGCGCTATTCAAGAGCATGAAATTAATTGTCTTGACTTTAATCTTCAACCTCCAATGTAATCCAACAATCATAGATGACACACATGTGTGCAAACCAAAAGAGAACTAAAGGAATAGAGCGAAAGCATTATGGGAAACAATCCATAATAAAAGAAAAGAGGATGAAGCACATGTAACGAGCCAGGTTTTTGAAACACATTTTATAATATATTTTTCAAAGGCAAGGGTATCCCCTTAGTAAAAAAAATTTCGTAAAACAAAGCAGCGGAAATTCTTTTCTTATTAAACTTGTTTTGAAAACCCAAGTCACCACTTCATACATAACATAAGTACAATTTGTATACAAAATAAAATTCCATTGAAGGAATATAATTTTATTAAACTTCCAAGATCCATTCAGTGGTTCACAGTACAACACGGTATTAATACAATACCTATCCAAATTACATAATCCAAAATATACAAACCTCACCATAGATTAAAACTCTCAATATAATACAATTCCCTCAAATAAAATACACGTCTTCAAGAGGATGTATCTTGATTGATTATTCATCCACATCTTCTTAAGTCTTCTACAGTCTTGAGCTTCTAACCCTCCTCTGTATTTGAGGTATTGTAAACATGGAAACATGTACAAATACCTCAGCAAGCTATGCTTGGTAGGGGAATACAAAAACATACTACTTCATCAATATAAGAATACATACCTCAATCCTTATTTCATCATAGTCATCCATTCTTGAGTAATCTCTACATAGAGTATATACATTATTTATGTAGTACATGACAAATTAGTTAATATAGTGAAGATTGCTCAAAGCTTGTTACTTCCCCTAGCTATACTCCCACTTAGGAGAGCAATACCTAGCCAATCCTCATACGAGGTTTTCATTCTAGGAACTCATATAATAGCATATCATCATGCCATACTTGTTCCTTCCCCTGGCTATACTCCCACTTAGGAGAGCAATACCTAGCCAATTATCATATGGGGTGTTCATTCTAGGAACTCATGTAATGGCATATCATCATGCCATACTTGTTCCTTCCCCTGGCTATACTCCAACTTAGGAGAGCAATACCTAGCCAATTATCATATGGGGTGTTCATTCTAGGAACTCATGTAATGGCATATCATCATGCCATGGCATCATACTATGCCTATCATATGTGCATCATAATGCAAAATACATTAGGACTACTATACTCACAGTCTCAATCCGTACAGCGCTCCTGGATAACTGTATAATCCTCCACTGACACCAACTGTGGAATAATCAATCCATGTCCTCATGGGGTAGACCATGGCTGTCATAGTGGGGCTTTCCCATTATTGCCCCACCTGACATTTAGCCTCTCTTTGGGCATGGTATCATCATATAAGTTTCAGGAAGCAGGTGGTCAAACCTTCATAGCTTCCCTAGCATAGCATTCCCAGTCTCTATCTCTGTGTAAAAAAAAACCACAAGTCTCCATACTTGTATGGAAAATATATTGTACATATCAGACGATCTGTCTGTTTAACTAAGGCTGGAATATTATACATACCCTATGCTTAGAGTTTCCTTAGTCTTCATATCTCAGTACTTTCACCTCATTATACTTGCTCATTAAATTAGATCAAGTGGATTAGATTATGAGGTTAGATCTCTTTGTTTGATCATTTAGTTAGATCCCATGTTTTGGATCACTTTGTTTGATCATTTGGTTAGATCCCATATTTTGGATCACTTTGTTTGATCAATGTGTATTGGATCACTTAATTGGATCATATGTTTTGGATTCCTCAACTGGATCATACGTTTTGGATCCCTTAATTAGATCATATGTTTTGGATCCCTCAATTGGATCATATGTTTTGGATCATTTATTTGGATCATGTGTGTTAGATCACTTAGTTAGATGATATGTTTTGGATCATAAGTTTTGAACCACTTGTTTGGATCATGACTATGCTAAGGTACTAAGCATACTGATACAATGAAGATCTATAATTTTAGACAGATAATCATGTATATCTATACATGAATCTTTGATATATCTTTGTATATCTACCTACCTCAAAGTAGTATCTTAATTCGTACATCTCCAGCGTATTTTTCCACAATGTCCATCATGGTTTGGATTCATCCATTGTCAAACCATATGTATAAGGTTATTTTCATATTCAAGTATGTATTCCTATAGTTGATACCCTACTTTTTCTTGAATCAAATTTGATTAAGGGTTTGGGATTCTCTATCTATGTTCTTCTACATACGCATACATACTATATAGATACACATGTAATACAATACTACATTTGGATCTTGTTTGATCATCCTTATCTTGATTTCCAATTTTTATCAAGATTAGATGATTTACTACATTTTATGCTCTCATTATTATTACTCAACCAATTAATGTTTTATTGGTTGAGGGTAGCTTATTTCATTCTAAGTCTAGATTTCTCCTCTTATGTCAAATTGGCTAAGGCTTACTAGTTAAATGGTTGAACACAAAGTAGCTACTTCAATCCTCATGTAAGGAGGCATTTAAACCTTACAAACGTCAACAGATCTTGGGGCGAGAGCGTGGCTCTATTAGATAACCCCCTTAACCACTATGTCCATCATTCACTAGCTTGGCCCTAACTCAACCTTTCATAAGGTTACTATGAGCATTTAATCCTAAGTATTCTTTCTAATTGTTTTTAATTAAATCCATGAATTAAAATGTCATTCATGGAGATTTATTATTCTCCTAAGTTGGACCAAGGAATTTATATTCCTTATATTATCCTACTAACTATGGTCCTTACTATCATTAAGTCCATGTCATACATTCCATGTGAATGTCCCTTCCTTCTAATTTCATTTAATTTTTATTTTAATGAAATTACAATTACTTAAGCATTGAAGCATAAATTTAAAGCATGAATAAATAATTAACTAAACCCTTAAATAAACAATTAAATAACCAATTAAATAAATAATTCAACTAAGAAATGAAATACAATTATCACAATGTTCAATAATTGAAATAGAAATCTAACATGTTATCATGATCCAAGGGTCCTAATTGATCCATAGTCATTTTTTATTTCTTTAGGGTTTAGATATTGATCCTTCATTTTACTTTAGATCCAACATTTTATATTGATGCAATTTAATTATTAAATCATGGATTTATCTCATCCATTGATTTGATCTTCCTTGATCTATCCGATCAAGGAGATCTTAGGTTACTTTGTAACATTTAAGGGCATAGATCTTGATCTAGCTCAAATCCACATCATCAATTCATTAAATTCATATGATCTTATCTCAAGATTATCATAAAAATACATCCATACTGTCCAATCATCATGGATCATCTTGATCTTGGAGATACTGTTCCTTTTTAGGGATTTTAGTATTTCTTAAGGCTAGATCTCTTATGACCTGCCTAATTAATACCATTTAATCCACTGATATTATTTACTATATTTTACAATCATCATCCAACAAGGTATTAGTGGTCTGATCATCCTAGATCTTGTAGATCAAGGATGTTAGTTATTTATCCACTTAATTATAGAAATTTTCATTAATTAAAATTAAACTTTTATAGATTCAGTCCATTTTTATTATTAGAAGGAATCCATTACAACTTTTCAATCTCAATTTGGATCTCAATTGAGATCGGAATTGAAATTTTAAGATTTCAGCCCTTTTAAGGGCTGAATTTCACCTTACTGTTTTGGATTGATTGGATTGATATAGAGACATAAAAATTCTACTGTGAACATGGTTTTTAAGGTTTTGGAACCTTATAAACACATCCAACGGTTCCAATTTTATGTTTGGGGTCATGTGGGCCATGATCCAGATCAATGGCACGGATTTGATTAAATAGATCATGTAGATACTAATTAAAAACATGATCTAAAATTTTCATTGTATTCTTAACATCAATATGAACCTGAGGAAAGTTTCAGATCTAAATTTAAAGGTCAATTACCATCCGAATTAAGATTTTAAGATTTCAGCCCGTTTTAAGGGCTGAATTCCATCTTTAATGTTTTTGATCAATTCATTCATATATAAGAACATAAATTTGACTATGAACATGATCCTAAGGTATTAGAGTGCCTCTTAAGACATCCATCGGTTCAGATTTGTCTTTCAAAGTCATCTGGTCCATGATCTATGATCATGGATAGTGATTTTACAAAATAACTATGTAAATATAACTTAAAACATAGATCTAATAATTTCAGTACATGCTAAATGATACAAGGAGTCCATATCATTTTTCAGATCTAAAATCAGAGTCCTATAGAGCTCTGAATTGAAGAAATACAAATTTCAGTAAAAAAAATAGACGGTCCCGATTAAATCTGGGTTACAGGCAGCGTCCCGCTCCTGTAATTGCCTATCCCAAGTGTCTGGGCAGTGGTGACCGGCTACAGGCAAGACAGTCCGATCCGAACCATTGGATTGCCTGTGGCTGGATCGCCTCCATCCGTTAAAATCTAAATCCCAGATTTCATCTCCTGGGGTTTTGGGACCCCAAGAAGTCATCCAACGGCTCAAAAGATTCATCTGAGCTGTCTGTGATGAGATCTCCACCACTCAAGCCGAATCCCTTGTCTCCGACGGATCTACGGCTGGGGAGATCTCTTCATGGCCGGAAAACCATGCTAGCCTACCAGAATTGAAAGTAGGAGTGGTGCACCTACCTGTACCAGTCTGGGGAGGAGGAGATCACCGGAGAAAGAAAAAAACCCGCTGGATAAAACCCTAGCTTTCCAAAAAATATATAGAGCTTGATCCTTGGTGTCCGTTACTGGAAAATGAGGGAGACCATGGGGGTTTTGAATAAAACCCTATTTTTAAGACTCCCAATGGTGCAAGATCACCGTTAGACGATTGGATTGGCTGTAATAGCTTGAAGAACCTGCCGGAGACGATAACCCTTACTGGGTTGACCTTTGTTTTCATTTTTCCCATGATCCAAGAAGTGGATCATCCTATAATTAAAGGTTTTTTGTAACTAGACCTTTTCCGAAAAAATCCGATGGTGTTTCAACGGGTAGAAAGCGATGACTAATTGAAATAGGGTTTCCTGGGCGGAAACCCAGTTCAATGGGGACAACACGTCCCTGGACGCGCCATATGTCTCCACTGAGTCTGGAGAGACGGGGAGTCTATGGACGCGCCCTGAGTGAAAAAAAAACTAGTGAAGAAGAAGAAGAAATTGGGGGAGTTTGGGGAGATTTGTGGAGCTAAATTTTTGCAGCATAAACAGGGGACCTCGTGAATAATTTTTGGAACATTTTTGAGAATTTTTCTGAGGTCTATTTATAGGTGTTTTGAGTGGTTTTCATAATAACATGCAATAATTATGTTTCCTCCTTTTTATTATTTAATGTATATTAGATTCCCACTACCACCTCCTTCTCCACTAGTAGGTGGTAGTGGTTTGACTAATGATTGCATGTTTTTTAGACATTGGATCCCTTTGTGGGTCCCTTCTGGGCCCCATGTTGGCCCCACATGAGTGTGAAAAGACCAAATTGCCCTTTTATGGAGAAAAATTCATTTTATTTTCCCGAACTCGGAATTGAGCATACTTAGTGGTGTTGGATTTGTATTTCCAAGTACATTCCAGATTTGGATGTCTCAGGTCTTGGTTATTTGTGAAATTACCAATTTTCCCTTTCATTCATTAAAATGAAGAAAAATATAGATTTTTCATCCGTATTCAGAAATTGTCGTGCTTACAGTCATTTTGAAGCTTTTGTCAGATATGTTTTCAATTATACATCTCTCATACCTTGATTCCACTTGTATGAGAAGTGCATATTTTATAACCCTAATATTTCAGCCTGATTTTCATTGAAATTCTCAATTTCAATATTTATTTAATTTCATTATAAAAAATTAGGGGTGTTACAGCACAATGAGAACTAGAAAAGGATAAGGAGAAAAATCTAAGGCTAATAACCAAGGGAAAGCAAGAAACACTAACCACGATTTGAATACTGAGAAGGATGATCCAAAGGCTACTTTCTCTTGAATGTCACTATAAGAGATTGATGGTCTTTGGATGAGGGAGAACTACATTATAAATGGAATCAAAACACCTTAGTAGAACACCATGGAAGAGTACACATGGATCAAAGAACAAAAGCTTCAACAAGGAAAGAAGAATTGCATTCAAACACAAGTAAGATGCATGCAAAAACTTCGTTTCTCTTCTCCACAATTTTTGGATATTTACAGAGAGGGGATCACTTGCTAATTTCTATCCTAAGGAAGATAAGAAATAAGAATGGGGAAGAATGAGATAATATAAGGATAGAGATGGTGAGATAAGATAAGATAAGGATGGAGATTAGGAAAGTGGGGATTGGAAGTAGGGCTCTAGGAAGGTGGGAATGTGAAGTGGAAACTAGGAAGAGAGTGCATGATCTCCTTTTTGTTCCACAGTGGAGAGATAGAGAGAGGTAAGAGAAAGAGGGAAAGAGAAAAGGAAAAGTTAAAGGGGCTCGGGCAGCCACTCCCCTTTGTGCCAATTGCTAGTGCATCTAGGGCCTCGGTGCTTAGCTCCGTTGGAGAGGCCTAGCCCTATCTGAGAAGTGCTAATTCATGATCTCTCTAGTTAGTGCATAGTGGCTTAATCCATATTTAATTAATTCCCATGTCAAAAGAAATGGTTGAATAAGATTGAAAACAAACTTCCTCTTACTAAAGGTAGGGAATTAACATGTCACCTTTGATAGTAGCCAAAGTAAAGAAAACTTTCCTTTTTTTATAATATAAGAAGGGATAGAGAACTCTTATCCTACAAGGAAGCATGATCTTATCAGCCTTCCTTTTTCATATATAATCATGGTTGCTTTTAGGTGTGATTTTTCTATCCCTTTGGTAATGTCAATCTAATAGATATAATAGAGGTAATTTCTTTTGTTTGATAGAATTTCATGTTAGTTGGTGTGCACAAATCACTGCTACTCTTACAGAATCCATTGATAGTATCAACCCTTAGTGTTAGCTGTCTATGATTATACCAATTTATTTCTTCGATTTGTTTATAAACAATTACCTTTCCTAGATGTCTATCTTGGCTTTCTTTCCTAATTATATGTCTTTCTTCTATGTACTAAGTCACCAATCTTTAAGTGGGCAGGCCTCCAAGGCTTTCTTTAAGCTATAAGCCACTTTTTCATTATCTTGGTAGCCTTTTCTCTTCTATGATTGGTCCACATATGCATACATATCCTCCTTGTTGATAGAGTCCTTATTTCATCCTATTTTTTCTCTTTAGAACACATTTTCTTTCAAGTCAAAAATTGTGTGTCACTTGAAAACTTGTGGGCCCATGTAACTTGCATGGCTTAAATGGATTGGATGGCTCCTTCTTTATGGCTTTAACTTAATAGCTTCATCAACTTACATGACTTTATTTCTCCTAGCCATTATTTCATGGATCATGTGGCTTAAGTGGCTTGCATGGCTTGAAATCACATGCAAATTTGGTGGAATGCAACTACCTTTTGCATGGATTTTATGTGGGTCCATTTCTAGTCACTTTGAATTCTACCAATTATTTCTTAAATCCATGTACTTCCTTTGGAATGATCAAGATCCTTACTTGAACTATGAAATGACAAAAAATGGGCCCCAACTCTCTCATTTGATCTAAATCATTGATTAACCTCTATGGTGATCTAGATCATTATTTTAACACCTACAAAAGATTCAAAATACTATTTATTATCCAAAAAATTATGATATATAACATATTTACTCTAGTTTAGCTTCCACACCAACAAAATATCAGATTTTTGGTTTATTTGTTCAAAAATGCATGTGTCATGAATTTTGGAAAATTCCTACAATAATACCCTGTGATCTATAAGACATATACAACTAATTGGGTACATTTTATACAAAATTGACTACTTATAACACTGCCCTACCATAATTTTATTAGTCTCAAGAAAAACATGCAAGAAATCATGAAAACACAAATGACTACTATTTTCATGAGTACTCACTTTGCATTTAGTGTATGCAACAAGACCTTAAACCACCAAGTTACCTTTAGTGGATGAGTAGTCCTCATGAGGGTTTACAAATAATACACCCACAAAATTCAATAAGGCTTGGTTTCTTAGTTTCTCTTAGAGAATTCTCATCCATTAGTACTCTAGAGGCTTGAACAACTTTTAAAGATGAATGAAGAATTCTACAAGTTATTCACATACCCATCCATTTTATTACAATTATATCTCAGATTGCAATGTGAGCACAAACTACATAAGCCTAGACTTCTAAATAGGAATGCTTATACTCCATTGGAAAAATATCTTGACCTGAAATTCTCACTATTATATAGTTAGAAATGAAGCTCTCAGAAAAGGGTAAAAAAAAATCATCTCCCTATGTGACTGAATCCAACAATACTGATGGTTCACATAAGATTATGTGCACAAATGATATAAAGAACTATGATCCCTAAGAATGGATGCCATTACCAAGACTAGAAGGAATAGTTCACCTTAATTCTTTAATATTTATTTCATTATTAAGACTATATTCCACCTTAAGATCAACATGACTTTAGATTGGAAGAAACATAAGCTTAGGACTGGTTGTGAAAGAAAGGGTAAAAGAATTCAAAGGTTTCAAATATGAGGGGAGGTCTTAAATGAATGTTGGACAACTTCTCTTTTCTGTGAGTATTTTTTTCCATTTTTCCTTTCCCTTTTCATTCATAACTTTTCTTTTATTTTCTAATAATTCTTTTTTACTTTCTTTGTATATTTTGAATGGAGACTTTTTTATGTAAATATTGATATTTTTCACTTCCTAGAATTTTGTGATTCTTGAACTTTTTCTACCATCTCTACTCATTTTTGAATGATTGGTAATAATTATATTTTATTTGATTTTTAGGTTAAGGTAGATGTATTTGAAAAGAAAAGGCTTACCATGAGGCTCAAAGTATCTAACTAGTAATATAATATACAGGGTAGGCTTTATGTCTCTAGCCTAAAATAAGGATGTCCTATACCATTTTCTAGGTTTCTTGAAGCCTATCAAATTTGATAAATGTTTAGTAAAGTTAGTACTCTCATTGGTGATTCTTGGCAATAGACTAAAAAAATACTTGGATCTTTCAAAGTTGATGTTTGTTGAAAAAAATATAGAATTATACATAACCATCAGAAAGATGATAAACTCTAATAGGTCTCGATTGATTTTCCTCATGGTCTTTAAGTCATAACCATTTGTTTGCCTAGACTATGCACTATGTGTAAATGTGTTCCAAGAATTTACTTCATAAATGCTTTAGAACATTAATATAATGTAGAAATACCCATATGCATGTTTATTAATAAGTTAAAATAGAAGAAATATTAAGATTCAAAAATTTTGATTCCAATCATAGTAAAGGAACTTGACCTTAAAACCTTAAAAAAATTTAAAAAATTTAAAAGGAAAACTCAAAACACCAATGCATATATAACCCCCAAACCTAACCTAAACACTATGCCCATTATTTTTAAACACAAGACTCCTATATACTGACCAGATAGTGTACAAAAATAAGATTAAAAAAATGCTAAGTTGACTCTTAGTGAGCACCAAGTTTAACATCTTTAGCCAAATGTACAGTTTTAGTCCAATAAATGAATGCATGTTGGCCACATGATGAAGGCAAAAGTGTTGGATCATGCAGTGGTGGGTCTTGAGAAACAGGATCCTCTAGCAAAATTTCCTCCACATCTGGGTTGACCAATTCTAGAAAGGGTTTTAACCTTTGACCATTCACTTTGAATATCTCCCCATCATTTTCTATCTTGATGCCCCATGAGGATAAATAGTGTAAACAATATAGGGTCTCATCCATTGAGAATGAAGCTTTCTAAGAAAGAGGCGTAACCTAGAGTTTTACAATAGGACCTTTTGTACTTGTGTGGAGGACTTATGTAAGATGTTCTTATCATGATAAACTTTCATTTGGTCCTACATCCTAGTTGTCTCATATGCTTCTTTCCTAAGCTTGACCAGCTCATTGGTTGGAGCTTTCTATGGGTCCTAATGCTTTCTATGTCAAAGTTGTGTTTTTTAATGGCCCAATATGCTTTATGCTCAAGTTCAACTAGGACATGGCAGGCCTTTCCATAAACTAAACGATAAGGTGAAATGTCTATAGGGGTTTAGAATGCAGTACAGTAAGCCCATAATGCATTGTTAAGCCTCAGTGACCAGTCTTTTTTATTAAGATTAATTGTCATTTCTAGAATTTGCTTAATTTCCCTATTGGACACTTCTACTAGTCTTTATTCTGAGCATGGTATGGGGTGGCAATTTTATGGTTGACACCATATTTCTTCATTAGATTTTTGAACACTCTATTATAGTAGTGTTTTCCCCCATCACTAATAATGGCTCGTGGAGTACCAAAATGTGCAAAAATATTTTCCTTCAAAGCTTGGGCTACCAATTTTTGGTCATTGGTCTTACTTGCTATAGCCTCCACCCACTTGTTCACATAGTTTTCTCCCACAATGATGTAAATGTGACAAAATGAATTGGGCAAAGGTTCCATAAAGTTGATACCCCAAGCATCTAAAGGCTCAATTATCATAATGGGGTATAGGGGCATCATATCTCTTTTACCAAGATTCCCTAACTACTGACATCTTCTACATGATACATAGTAAGAATGTGAATCCCTAAAGATGGTGGCCCAATAGAAACTGCATTGCAATATTTTTATAGCTATTTTCTTTCTAATGAAGTGGTCTTAGCATGCATGGTCATTCCAAAAGGAGATGATTTGATGATGCTCACTATTTGGTATGCATCTCCTAATTACCTGATCTGGACAGTACTTAAATAAGTACAAATTGTCCCATGAAAAGTGTTTGAGCTTGGCAAGAAATCTATGACTACCTTATTTGGAGTGATGATATTGAATTTGATGTGTGACAAGATAGTTGACCATATTGATATACCAAGGTAACTGGGAGATAGCCATCAACTAGTCATCTAGAAATGACTCAGTGATAGGGCTGAACTCATTATTAGATTGAATGAATAAACTAGACAATAGATCTGCTACTACATTCTTGGTGCCTTTCTTACTATGTATCTCAATGTCGAACTCCTGAGTAGTAGAATCCATCTAATGAGCTTGGGTTTGGCATCCTTCTAGGAAATAAGGTACTTCAAGGTGGCATGGTCAGAATAGATGATAACTTTAGACCTTAAGGTATGACCTAAATTTGTCTAAGACAAACACAATTGCTAGCAACTCTTTCTTTGTAGTTGAAGAATTAAGTTGTGCATCATTCAATGTTCTACTAGCATAGTAGATCACATGGGGAAGTTTATCTACACGCTACCCAAGATACCATTGATTGCATAATTGAAGGCATCTTACATAATTTTGAATGGTGCACTCTAGTCATGTGGTTGAGTAATGGGAGAAGAGGTTAATTGTACTTTGAGCAGCTCAAAAACTCATGAGCAATCTTCATTAAAGTCAAATGTAGTCTTGTTAGCTAGCAAGTTGCATAAGGGCACAAAGATTTTACTAAAATATTTTTATGAAGCATTGGTAAAACTTGATGTGGCCAAGAAGTGAATGAATTTCTTTACCATCCTAGGTGGAAGGTTAGCAAGAAAATCCACCTTATCTTTATCAACCTCTGCCCCATTAACTAAGATCACATGCCCTAAAACAATACCACTTATCACCATAAACTATCATTTCTCCCAATTAAGCACTAAATTTCTCTCCTAACACTTGGCTATAACTAATGTTAGATGGTGTAGACATTCATCAAAAGATTATTTAAACACTAAAAAATCCTCCATGAACACATTTAAGAGCCTCTCTGTCATATTATAAAAAATAGCATACACCTTTGGAAAGTAGTCGAAGCATTACATAATCCAAATGGCATACAATGGTAGGGTAAGGTCCTAAAAGGGGAAGTGAAGGTAGTCATCTTGTGGTTCTGAAGTGCTATGCAGATATGGAAAATGAAAGAAAGAGGAAAGTGATCTTCCCTCATGATCAAGTTCAGTTTATGGTAAATAATACATACTCTCCACTTGATGGTCATGCAAGTGGGATTAGTTCATTACCCTCATTGTAGACTATCATGACTCTAGATATCTTAGGTACAACCTGAACTATGCTAACCCAAGTGCTATTAGAAATGGGTCTATTACCCCAACATCTAGTAGTTTAAGCACTTCATCTATAACAAGTCTTTCATGTGTGGGTTAAGCCTTCTTTGTGTTTCCCTAGATTGTTTAATATTCTCTTCAAGAAGAATATGATGCATGCACATAGCAGGGCTAATCCCTTTTAAGTCCTCTATGGTCCACCCTAAAGATGCTTTATGTTCACATAGAACATTAAGTATATTTCTTTCCTATTCATGATTGAGATCTGAGGTAATGATCATAGGTAAGGATTCATCACATCCAAAGTAAGAATATTTCAATTTATCACACAATGATTTTAGAACCATAGTGGGTTGTTTGTCAACTAAAGGTACATGAATAGATTTGGAAGGGAAAAGAGGCTCTACTTGAGGTCCCCAATTAGAGGTATCAATGATTGGTGTAGCATCTAGAAGAGCATTCATTTCATCTATGGATTTTTCTAGTCAAAATTAAGATTAAAATGTGCAAGACAGGCCTCAAGTGGATCTAAGGTATAGGAAGAATGTAAAAGCATTTTCAATTAGACCTTCAATCATGTTGACAACAAAGGAGTCATCAAGGTCTAGATGTTAGTAAATGGCATTTAACATATTAAGTTTCACTTTCATGTTGCCGAAGGAAAGATTCATCACCTTGTCACAATAGTGAATGGTGGTGTTGGATGTTACCAAGAAAGGATGTCCAAGAATAACTGGGATCTAATTACTTGGGTCTGATATAGGTTTGGTGTCTAGGATAATGAAATCAATAGGGAAATAAACTGGTCCACTTGTATCAGGACATCTTTAATCATACAAAATGTAATTTTAACTAATCTATTAGCAAGCTATAACATGGCATTGGTAGGTTTTAGTTCACTGAGCCTTAGTTGGATGTAGGCAAGAGATGGTAACATGTTCATACTATCCCCTAAATCTAATAGTGCTCTATTAATGACATGGTCTCCAGTAACACATGATATAGTGGTATAACCATGTCGACACTTTGAAGGGGTATTATGCTAAAGCAAAGAGTTCACTTGCTCAGTGAGGAAGGCTTTCTTTTGCACATTTAGCTTACCCTTTTGTGTGTAGATCTATTTAAGGAACACATCATAGGTAGGGAAATCCTTAGTTGCATTGAACAATGGAATATTGATCTAGACATGTTTGAATACTTCCATTATCTCATGAAAGCTGGTCCCTTTCTTTGCGTTGTTCAAAATATGAGGCAATGGGGCATTAGGCATATAGGGTGCCTCCACTGTGGGTTCAGAGGGAGTTGGAGATTTCTATCCCTTCCCCTTATCCTTAACAGTAGCTTGGTCATTAGCCTCTAATTTATTCCCATCTGCAATACTTTACTGTTATCTGATGTCCACTCCTAATGGTAGTTATGGATTTGGCCTGCTCATGTGGTCTATGTGAATTTAAGCTAATGCCTATTTCAAATTGTCCCTGAGGGTTTAGGATTGGCTAACTGGGGAATTTTCCCTTGTCTCTATCATGGAAAGTAGCATACAATTGACTCATTTACATCTCTAATTTAGCAATATCTTAGGAATTGACATTAGAGTTCTGTCAACTCTCATTCTTGACATGGGTTATGGCTTGTCTAGTTTTGGTCTGGTGTTAAAAAGTTTTCTCATAAACAACTACATGGTTTCCTCAAATTTTGATTTCTTTGGCTGCCGAGGAAGTTGCTAAAAATTAGGAGGCTACTGGGGATTGAAGCTTTAGGGAAATTTGGAGTAGGGGTTCATAGATAGACCTCCTTGATGAGTGTTCCTCAACTATGAAAATTAGGATGCCTAGCCCATCTTGAATTATAGTTCTCAAAGTAAGGTTTTTGCTAGGATTGCAATATGGATTCATAGCATTCACTTGCTCAAAATGATATTCAGGGTACAAATGATTTGATGGACAAGTTGGTGATAAGCGTGTCTGGTTCGAACAAATAGAGCAAACCTCCTATGGATGTTTCATGGATGAACTTCCAGCCATGAAGGCATTTATTATTTAGAACATGGTATCAAACTTTTCCATTCGTTGATCCAAGGAGTCTAGTTTATGTGACACATCTAGGGTTACTCCTATTTTATAGGGCCCTCCTTTCCTTATTGGCTTGGAATTTTGATCTCGTCTATTTGAATAATCCCTTTGTTGAGAATTTTTAGCTAAGGTTTCAAAGAACTCTATGCCTCTGTCTCATTTTTAGTCATGAGGCCCCTCCACTTATGGCATCTACCATTCTTCTATTATGAGGTGTAAGTGCTTCATAAAAGTACTTAACTTGCTACCACTTCTGAAATCCATGGTGGGGATATTTTTGCAATAATTCATTCCACCCTTCCTAGCACTCATAGAATTGTTCATCTTCTTGCTATTAGAATTTTATGATTTCCCTATAGAGGGCAATGGTTTTGTGTATGGGAAGAACTTATTTAGAATCTTTTTCACTTATTGATCCAATGTGGCAATGGAACCAACTTCTAATTAATTCAGCCAAGAATTGGCCTTTTCTATCAAGGAGAATGGAAGCAAACTAAGTCTAATGGAATGATTCAAAAGGTTTTCAATCTTCAATGTGGCACATATATCTATGATTTCCTTAATGTGTAGGTATGGATTCTCTCTCCCTAGACCATAATAAGATAGAAGCAATGGAATGACTCCATGTTTAGTTTGAAATGGTTTGCATTGGTAGGTGGTAGTGCAATACATGAGAGCATATTTAATTGCAATGGCACATAAAATTCTTTTATTTCATGGTTTTCAATTGTTGCCTAGTTTTCCATGGGGTTATTTATTTGTTCTCTTGCCACTTGTCACACATGTGATGATATAATCAAATTCAGAATTGAAAGGTGATAATTCCATGTTCTATGATCAACAACCATGCATACACTATGATGCAATCCTAAATGTGACCCCTAACTCTAAATGATGCATAATTAACCCCTAATGGTTCACTAGTGAGCTGCTTCATTAATCTTTGTTAATCTATAGGGAGTAGCTTTTAGACCCAAATCTATATTGCTCCTCCTTTTATCCAGGTTTGACTACTACTTACTAGTTATGTCTTGCTCATATTGTTTAATATAATTCTCATGTAAGGAGGCAATTAGACCTCAACAAAAGGCGTGGAGAAATCGCTTGGATTTTGCATACCCACTATAACCGTAACTCTCAAAAGTCACTGAAGTGGTAGTAGATCTACTCCTTCAAAAAGGGTCCTACAATCTTGAGAGCCTTAAGTCTTTTCCTACTTGTTTTTAAATTAGACTCTAAGGGTTGAGATCATGAGTATACAAGGATTGGTTTGATTACCTAGGTGGGCCAAGTCTCTAGTGATGAAATCTAGTCCTTATCTTATAAGGGTTTCTGTGGAGCCCTTATTAACACTTTGGTCATCCACCATAAAGTAGTAAATATGTAGTACAATACCAAAAAATAAGCTAATGCTTACCTATTTGCGACCCAACATGGGTCCACACCTTAATAGATGGGGCACTATAACCAGATAGCCTTAGCCTTGGTTATATCCAAGCTCAAGCTAATCCTTATTAGGTAGGTGAATTGCTATTGCAAAAGTCCTAAAAAATATGCAACAATCTAATATGAGTTATACTACATGAATTACACTACAACCAGAATGAAATTACACTAGAAAAATAAAGAGAGAGTTAGCTATTTACGACGGAGTCCTGGATGTGAGTGGGCACATATAAGGGTGGGTCCCTTCTAACTTATAGGTAGAGGTGGCCCACACTTGACCTATATTATTACAACCCACTTTTAAATAAAAATTACTCTGGGCCTCACTATAGGTCCTCTAAAAAATAAGAAAAGTGTAATCTAAAAAAATAGGAAATCCTAATTACTCAGATGAAGCTTTGGTCAATAGGATTGTAACTACTCATTTCACCACGTTCCCCTCACACAAAAAAAACAAGAAATGTCAATTATGAGGATTTAGCAAAATATGCAAAAATTGATGCAAAATCCTAAAATAATGCAACCTACACTACAACTAGAGATGAATCATTCTAAACTAGAATTCAATTACAAATCTATTATGATTCCCCAACAATGACACCAATGCCTTGATGTGTTCTAATTAGTACTCACAAGCACACGAATCAAAGTAGTACAATTTCACTCAAGTGAGTCAATTCCACAAAGAATCTCACAAATTTGTATTCAATTGGAATCTATAGCTAAAAGAAAGATTGTATTTTGATTACTTTTAAAAAATAAAAAAATGTGGAGTTAGAAATATGCATAAAAATTAGAAACTTAAATAAAAAGGAAACTTTCTAAAACTAATATGGATTCAAGAAAGGAAACTAATGCAAACTAGAAACATGAATCATGTAGAAACTTAAAGATGAATGAACTTTCTAAAATTAGAATTTAGAAACTTTTCTAAATACCAACTTTCTAACATGCAACTAATCTTAAATAAACTTCCTAAAGATGATTACTTTTTAAATATGAATGTTTTTTTATAGTAAAACTTAGAACTTCCTAAAAATAACACTTTCTAAAAGTAACATTAAAAGCTTCTTAGAAAATAAAATCTAATCAAAACATGTACTAAACATAATCAATGCATAAAAACTAATCTAAACATTCAACTAAACATGGGCAATGGGTATTAAGAAAATATAAACTCGGCATGCATGCACGATGAGTGTGCATGAATCAAAGGAGAGCGCACATGGAGTACAATCTTTGTTTGTTGAATGTAAAATCTTACAAGAATTGTGTCCATAATAGAATAGAGATTTAAACTTAGAAATGTACAAAAAATACTAAGCACTATTCAAGAGCATGAAAATAAACTATCTTCACTTCAATCTTGAACCTCTAATGCAATCTAACAATCATAGACTCCATGCATGCATGTGAAGGAAAAAAGAACCAAAGAGACATAATGAAAGCAAGATGAGAAACAATCCTAAAGAAAAGCAAAGAAGATGTTGCACATTGATAACTAGAAAATAATAAGGAGAAATTGAAGTTTAATAACTAAGGAAAAGCAAGGAACACTAACATTGATTTGAATGCTTAGAAACTTGATCCAAAGATTACTTTCTCTTGGTTGTCACTACAAGAGATTCGTGGTATTTGTATGAGGGAGAACTATAGCATAAGTGGAATCAAAACACCTTCGTAGAACACCATGGAATATAGCACATGCATCAAAGTACAAAAGTGGCAACAACGAAAGAAAAATTGAATTGAAGCACAACTAAGATACATGCATAAACTTCTCTTCTCCTCCCCATGATTTTCACATATTTAAAAAGATAGGATCTCTTGTTAATATCTATCCTAAGGAAGATAAGACAGAAGAAATAAGCATGGGGAAGAATGAGATAATATAAGGATAGAGATGGCCAGATAAGATAAGATAAAGATGGAGATTAGGAAAGTGGGGATTAGAAGTAGGTCTTTAGGAAGGTGGGAATGAGAAGTGAAAACTAGGAAGAGAGATGAGGAAGGGAAGGATTGTGGAGATTAGGATGGGAGATCATACAAAATTTTGTGCATGATCTCCTTCTTTTTGTTCCATGATGGAGAGAGGGATAGAGGATAAGAGAAGGAGGGAAAGAGAAAAGGAAAAGTTAACAGGGGGGGGAATTATGATTGGTTCACAGATGCATACATAGCCTCCTTTTTGCTAGAGTCCTTGTTTCTTCCTATTTTTTCCCCTTAGAACACATTTTCTTTCAAGTGGGAAATTGCATGTGAATTTATAATATGTGGACCCATGTAGCTTGGATGGTTCCTTTTTCATGGCTTTGATTTGATGGCTTCTACGGCTTACATGGCTTGCCTTCTCCTAACCATTATTTCATGACTCATGTGACTTAGGTGGCTTGAAATCTCATGCAAAGGTTGTGGAATGCTACTACATTTTGTGTGGAATGCTAACTGTGGATTTTGCAATATGTGTACAGGCTACATAAGTCTTGACTTCTAAATAGAAATTCTTATACTTGTTGGAGAATGTCTTGACCTCAAATTCTCATTTGTATATAGTTAGAAATGAAGCTCTCAGAAAAGGGTCAAACAAAATTGTCTCATTATGTGACTAGATCCAACAATAATGATCATTCACTTAAACTTGTGTGGATAAGTGATACAAAGAAATGTAATCCCTAAGAATGGATGCTATTACTAAGACCAGAAGGATTTATTCAACTTAATTCCTTAAATATTGGGGGAAAAAAATGAGTAGTCAACAAAGTTTGACATTTATTTAGATTGATTATTTAGGTTATATTTAATTCCTCGTTAAGACTATATTCCACCTTAAGATCAATAGGACTTTAGATATGACAAAACTTAGGCTTAGAAATGCTACTGCTAATTGAGTATTCTTTATACAAAATTGACTACTTACCACCTCTCTACAAAGCAATAAATAGCTATCCCATTTGATACACCAACTTAGTAATGGACGATGAGTTGGCTTGCAAAGTCTATTCTATACCATTCGATAATTGCATTGAACTTTACATAAATAAATTCAACATCTCCTCCAATGATTGTTTCCTTGGTTGAAGTGGAAAATTTTTAGGAGGCAACTTATATGCCATTGTAGCTCTAGGAAAAGATTGAGGGGTATCCCAATGGGCCCCATGGTGATTATTCTTTGACACTGAAAAATTTGGAGGCGTATCTAGGATTGTAGGTCTTCGAATAGGGATTGTTGCTAGGGTTGGAAAATGAAGTATAGAATTCGATTGGTCAAAAAAGTACTCAGGGAAACTAGCATTGGATGGATGCAAAGTGGTTGGATGCTCAAGACAAGAACAAATTGAGCAAACCTCATATTAAGGCTGCGTCGAAGATTTGTTAGACAACATGAATGCATCTAACTCTGAGTAAGACTATCTATTTTATCCACCTTGTGGGCCAACCTATCTATTTTTCTACATGAATCCAATGAGGTCCCTATCTGCTATAAAGTACACTTTTTCTAAGGCATTGAATTTCTTTCAATTCTAGTTGAGTAATCCTATTGCTTGAAAATTTCTACAAGTGTATCAAATAATTTCTAGGCCTCCACATCACTTTTGGTAATGAAAGCCCCACTGCTTGTGGCATCAGTCATACATTAGTTCTATTTGGTTAGACCTTCGTAAAAATATTGGACCTAGTGTGGACATTTTAATAAAAGGTCCTTCCATCTCTCCAAATGTTCATAAAAATGCTCACCTTGCTTATGTTAAGAGTTTATTATCTCCCTCCTAAGGGCATTAGTTTTATGAACTAGGAAAAATTTGTTCAGAAAATTCGTGGATAGTTGATCTCATGATACAATGGACCTTGCCTTTAGTGAGTTGTGCACAATGCCTTTGCTTTGTCTTTCAAAGATAGGAAATAGTCTTAACCTGATGGATCAGTACTTGAAGGTTGGACATATGTTAAGAAATTCCTCAACATGATGATATGGAACCTCTTTATCCAACCCATAGAAAGTTGGTAATAGTTGAATGATCCCTACTTTAACTTGAAATGTTGATCATTAGTTTAGGTAAAACTATACATGAAGGAGAGTTAAATGATGAAGGGGTAGAATAGTCACTCAAAGGCTTAACCTTTGTTGTTTCATTTTCCATGTTTACATCACTGTTATCAATATCAACTTGATTTCTTAATCCTTGCCTTGTGGTCCATTTGATCTTTGGATCTAAGAGCATTAAGTCTAGGTTCAATGATCAATGGCCATGCATATACCAATGCTTTAGTAGTTGACTCTAATTTATATACAATGAAAATGAGTCGTTGTATACAATGAAAGAGTACTCTCATTTTTTGGCGGTTAGTCTAGGAGATCCCAAACTAGATGATGCAACCTATATGAAAATGATGTACAACCAAAAGGCAAGCAATAAAACCATCCTTAAGGAAAAACAAGCTGAGGTGTATTTATCTTTAATTTTTGCATTGGGAGTGACTTTTAGATTATGTCCAACCTAATTAGCTCCTCCTCTCTTTCAGAGTTGTCTTACTACTTACTAGTTAGATCCTGATCATGATCATCTTCTTAACATCCTCTTTAATCAACCGTATGTAATCTGAGTCATCAATTGTGTCAGTAGAGCTAGTCATTAAAATACCAACGTAGCTAATTGGAAAGCAGGCACTGGAGTGACAGTAATCTACCTCCTTTGAACGGGTCATATGAGCTCGCAAGCTTATACAGGTCTCTTATAATTAAATTTTAATTTATTTATAGAGGCTAGGGTTGCACTTAAGGGATGATTAACCTAGGTGGGAGAAAGGGATGGTGATGAAATCCACCCTTGATCTTGTAGTGGTGAGTGCCCTTACTAATCAATTAAGCATTATGACAATAGGCTGCTTATCATATACTTACCTTAAAGCAATAAATGTGCACTATAATGCAAGGAAAATAATAAATCTAATGCTACTACCTATGTGCTACTTAGCAAAGGGTCGATGCTTCAATGGCCTATACACTATAACCTTGATAGCCTATGTCCTTGGGTTATAGCCAAGCTTAGCCTATCCTTATTAAGCAGGTGCTTACTAATGCAACAAGCCTGAATATTATGCAATTGTTAAATAAATGGGTGCAACTATGTGCTTGTATACTACCATCATAAAAGTAAACTACTAATGCAACCCTAATCTAGAAATTAGAAAGATATTAGAATAGCTCATAGTGAGGTCCTAAAAATAGCGTTCTTGTACAAAGGTGAGTCCATTGTGCATGCCACCTCGTATTCTAGGTTAGGATGGTTCATCCTTCACCTATAATATTTCAAGCCTTTTTATTTGAATGAATTGCAATAGAAAAAAAAAAATTCAGGGCCTCACTACAATTCACTCAGAATAAATATGTGACTATCCTAAATTTCCTGCAGATTCTTACACAAATAAAAAGAAAGTGAGTATAAAAAGTCTTTAGGCATAAAGAAAATAAAAGCAAAAATACAACTAAATTAGATGCAACCATAAAAGGTGTAACTAGTGGTAATGTATTTAACCTAGATTTAATAGAAAACTCCACTACGAGTCTCCAGCAATAGTATTAAAAACTAGATGTGATTTTAAATTAAGTACAAGTGCACAAGTCTATTGTAGCATAGACTTAGCAAATATAGGTTGATACCATGAAGATTCTTTAATAAATAGATTTAGTTAAAACCTAATTTATCTTACATTAACCTAGCCAACAATTAAAGAAAGAAAAAAACACTAAAACAGAGCACTAAACATAAGCATGGAAATAAAACATGAAAATAAAACTAAAGAATACTAACTAAGAACTTAAATAAAGGACTACTTTCATTAATGTAAATTGCTTACAGGGGAATTGAATAGATCAAGAAGCACAGCAAATAAAGTAAAACTTTGGGTTCTGGACTTAATCTTCCTTTTGAGGGCTCCTTTGTTGTGTGACTTAACAAGGGCTTGTACATATCAATCTAATACAAAATACTCTAATTTATTGCCAAACAAACATCATCAATGAGACTCCATTTACTTGTTGAGGCACAGGACTTTTAACTGACAAGCAAAGAGGAAATCTCCCAACATGTCACAAACCCAAAAGAACATCAAACCATAACCCACACCACCTTTAGGAAGGAGACTCCTTGTCTTCCATAGAAAGAAGACAAGGTTTATCTTCATTTTCTAATCAAGTGTTCCCAACTCCAAGCAAAAAGAAAGAATGGATAAAAAGAGTGTTGTAAGTGCTTCTTACTACAACTGTAGGAAGAGAATTTGTATTGGAGTGTGCACACAAGACAAGAAAGAGAGTAAGGGAAGAGTTCTGCATGTAAATAAGGTGGGATGCATGGAATTGAAAGGAAGAAGGATGTGTATAAATCTAAGGTAGTAGGGTGTGTAAGTAAGGGAAGTAAGGGGTGTGTAGGTGAAAGGATAAGAAAAGGGGGTGGTATGTAGAAGTAAATATGGAGGGAAGATTGTGTAAGGAAGAATGGAATGGGTGAGGCATGGAGTTGGAATGACAAAGGATGGGGGTGGGGCATTGAAGTAAGATGAATAAAGAAAGGATGAATTGCATGGAAAAAAGGAAGATGCATTCCATTTAGAGAGAAAAGGATGAATAGGAGAAAGGAAAATGGGGTATGTTCCACCTTGGATAGGAGGACTGCTAGAGTGCTTCTTACAATTGATAAAAAAACAAAGTGGTTGCCACTATGAATGTGAGTGCACCACAACCTCTATCCCTAGCCTCATGTCCTTCTCTTCAATCATGAATGAAGGATGATGGTTTAGGATCTTACTTTGGTTTCAAGGGGTGTGGATGTGCAACTTCAATGGGAGGAAGGTCAGAATGATCTCTATTTCTCTAAAGATTTTCTTTAGAGTTCTAGAGTAAACTAAGAGATACTTCTTCACCTTAACTATATTTATATTTTTCTATAGTTGAATCCCTAGGGTATGGGTGATTAAGATCATGACAAGAGGAGAGTGAAGAATGGCTAAGGTGAAAGGAAGAATGGAGGGAAGGAAGGGGGCATGGAATGAATGGTATGAAGGGAAGTAAATTGCACTAAAAATAAAGGGGAAATGGAAGGAGATTTGGACGTGGAATCTTGATGGGGATGGGAATGAAAGATAGGATAGGAAGAAAGGAAAGAGATGGGGAGGGATAGGAAGGCAGGGTGAAGGAGATAAAGGATAATGCAAATAGATAAGATAGGACCTCATGGAGGTGGGAAAGATCAGTTGAGCTATGTGGATGGATGGTTGGATGATTGTCCTTTTTCCTTGATTGGTGGAGATGGGAGGATGAAGACATGGCATTCTTCAAGAAGTTTCCTTGAAGTTTTATCCAAAAATTCACTTGGAATGCATTATTGAAAATGACACATTCAACTTTCCTCATGGTAAGCACATTGAATTCCTTTGTATAGATGTGTAGGATGCTAGCCAGGGTTGATCTTTGGTTTCTCTTCATTTATTCAACAATGTGTCATACTTCACCCTGGATTGAGCGGATGTGATTACATAGATGTTTCCTTCTCCAAATGATCATCTTTTGTAGTTTCTTTATTCTCACCCATTGGATCAAGTACACGTTGTGGTGAATTACTTGAATTCCATTGAGAATTTTCTTATCTAGATCTTTTTCTATCCTTGATTATATTCTAGCCCACCATTTTTTCTATACACAATAGGATTTAATCAGTGTAAGACATCTCCTTGGAGGAAGATGTATTTCTCTTAAAATTAAGGTTCCTAGCCCACCCAAAAAATCTCCACTAATGGGATTTAGTTCTCATCTTCTTTGTAGTCTTGTTTCTCATTGGTCTATCCTTGTTTAAGTGAGTTTTCATTGGGTGCACTAGAATATCCATATGCAAGGATAGATCTTGGCCATTGAATGCTTCAAAATTAAGGATGGATGTTGACCATAGATTTCCCATGAATTGTTTCTCTCCTCTCCACTTATTCTACACCTTTAATTTTCTCATGTAAAACCATATTTTATAAGTTTCATACATTCTCTTTCTTGGGTAAATAGCAAAGCTCCTTTTGTGGTCCTCTTATGCTTAAGTGACCAAGAAAGTGAGTGAAATGAGTCTTTAGGTGGGCTCTAGTCTCTGACTTATTTTGATCTAGTAAAAGATCTTATATGTGTATCCATTTTACTATGTGATTTGAGCTTTCATTAGAATCTTCCCAAAGTAGTGGAATATTTTCATGCATGCATGGGAATATCACCTTCACTTTTTATAAAAACACCCTCTTTTGAGTGGATGAGGTTGGTCTTTTGCTTAGAGTTTCTAACTGCTCTACCTTAGACTTCATTCTGAACTTTCAAACTTCATTATTTATGAGATGTGGGCCCATGATATTGCTTAGAGGTAGAATTTCTCTCTTAGATTTTGAGTGTTAAAAATAGCATTTTTTTAGTTGTACCATAATTGTACAAAATGTGAACTAAACCATAATTAGTAATATATAAGTTAATTCCAAGGTTAGAAACTACTAAATATAGGAATATTACATATTATATTTCTAAATATATCAATTGCATGCTATTTTTCATGATATAATGAACTCTTTTTAGGTTGATGGTGTACTCTACCAATTCCTTGATCCTAGTGTCATTTATGTAGTGGAGGAGCAATTGCCAATGGAGAGGCAAGTTGAAGATATGTTACTAGGGTTCTTCCAGTGCTAAAAAGGGCAGGCCTTAATGATTCCCTATAATAGAAAGTAGGCTTTAATATTTTCTTGCCAACACATGTTCTACACATAAGGATCTTAAACTTTAATTGAAATTCATATGATTCTATGGATAGGTCTCATTAGATGCTCTAGTTTGGATGTGTATGTGGGCAACCATTCTTTTTTTATTCTTGTGGATCACACATTCATCCCTCGCTCATGGAAATCATAAATAAGTAACTTTTTAATCTTTTCATGTATTATATATAGCATATAACTAATATTTTGTCCATATCTAATGTATTTAGATTATAAAATTGCAATGCATGGTTAAGATGGACTAATATAACTTGGTCTATGCAACCAACAAAAATCACTTGGAAAAATGTAAAGATAGGAAAATTAGTTGATTACTCTATTTTACAAACTAAACTTGCTATATTAAGCATGATATTCATTGATCATTTTTGTTTTTCTTATTACATAGTGCCCAAGATAAAAGTCAAATTAGGATTGTGTGTACTATGTGTTGAAATACATGAGAACTCTTATACTCGATGGTAGTCATATATCACAATTTAGAAAGTTCAAACAATTTTTATTGGTCATAACCTTACAATTTTCATAATTTTTTTTTATAGATTCTAGCTCAAAAGAATGTGTCAATCAAAATAAATATGTTGTATTTTATGCTATTTGTGCTTTTTGAATGGACAAAGAAAAATAGTAACCCTAAAGATAACCTCAATTAAATAAGAAGTGAATGGGCTGACTATGTAATAAATTTTAATTAGAACAACTCTAGTAATTACACCAATGTAAATTGTCTTATCTTTCATACAATACTAAACTTCTTCATTTATATGCATTTGTTCTTCTAGTTATCATTATTTTCATTGGAGAATATATATTTTATGGAATGAATGAGGGACAGTTGGAGTGTGGATGTAAATTCGTGTCTATAGAGAAGTGTACACTACTACACACAATGGTTTTAAGGTTAGCATAATGAAGTCCCTTGTTTGACTGCCTACTTTGTAAATATTTTATAAGTCGCTTGAAAATAAATGAATTTAAATAGATAGACTTAAGAAGTTGTTTACAAGTATGCAACTTTAAAAAACTGGCGCAAGCTGAAAAATTTTCGCGGGTAACTTTTAAAGTCGTATATTTTTAAATGACTTAAAAATTAATAAACTTTTAAAGTCGTTTAAATATAAAAGACTTAAAAACTTCATGAATTTTTGAAGTCCTTTCATTAAGCGACTTGAAAAGCATCAGATAAATTCGGCACAATTTTTTTATTTAGAGGGAAAAGACTTTTACATTTATAAATAAATGACTTTAAAAGTCATAAAGTTTTAAAGTCATTTATAACTAAACGACTTCTAAAATCTTCAATAATCTATAAATAGGCATCAAAGTAACATTTTCTCCCTTATCCTCTTCTTCTCTAGGTTTTAGCATGATGGATTCGTCTTTGGTCCTTATCTGTCTCTCTTTTTCCCTTTTTACTTTCTATTTTTATATTTTGACTATTGGTGTAATGGAAAAAATTGTAAGTAAACCACAACTTCTTTTAAATCATACAAATTTTTCTTTTCTTGTTACTAAATTTTCTTTCTTTTTATTTTGTAGATCATGTGGGTTTTCTCTCTACATATCATGGGGTTAAAGAATCTATTTGATCATCTTGATTTCTCCAAAATCGTATGATTTCATTAAAAATGACAACTACTTCTCTCACAAAGCCTACTACTGATGAAAGGGACAACAATACGGATTTGTGGTTCTCACCCAAAAATAGGGTTTGATGAAGAGTGGTTGTTATACCATCAACGTTTGGCCTATTTTGAAGAAAAAGAGTGGTGTCAACTAAATACTAGGCCAGATTTTGATGAAAAGAGAAGATTTGCTATTTGATCTTGGCTTAACAAAATCTAATAGCTAGTATGTAACATTTGATATACATGTAACATTGGATGTAATAAAAAACTAATTTAATTTCCTTGTTGGTGTGGTTTTTTATATATATGTATTATATGTGATTGTGTTTGTAAAATTAATTTCAATGTGTATTTATGTTAGTGTGGAATGAAAAAATGGAAAATAAAAATTATAAATATTATGAACATTTAAAGTCGTTTGAAATAAATGACTTTAAAAGTACATATTTTAAAGTCATTTAAAGACAAATGAGTTTAAAAGTGTGGATATTTAAAGTCGAATATATTCAAACAATTTGAAAATCTTAGACTTTTAAAGTCATTTTTCATCAAATTACTTCAATTCAACATCTTTTTTGAAATTATTTCATCAACTTCTGGCTTGCCTTTTCACTCTATGTTTATTATCTGTGCGCAAAAAGTAAACAAGACTTCTATTTCTCTAGTCTGAACTAAATCCTACCTATGAATTGGAATTACATTCACAAATTCCTGGTCAATATCGATTTTTGAGTGTTGGTTACTATCTCCATGTTTGTCTCATATGTATTATGCATATTTAGAGGGAAGAGAGAAGAGAGAAGGAGGGGAGAAAGGAGAGAAGAGGGGTTGGAGGAGATCTGCACGCTAGAGAATCACCCATGCTGAAGAAGAGAGAAGGAGAGGGTGGGAGCTGATCTACACAATACACCCATGCTGGAGAAGAGAGGGAAGAAGAAGAGAGAGGAGAAGAGAGAAGGAGAGAAAAAAGGAGAGAATAGGGTAGGATCCAGTGGAACCCAATATGCACACACGTGAGAGAAAACTAGAGGGAGAAAACCACGGTGACTCATGCAGGAGGTAAAATCTGTTAAACTCATTTCATGATTTAAGTTTTCATGCTAGATGAGTGTTATTCAGTGTAATTAGTATGTGGTATGGATATCGTAATTTGTATGTGGTATGAGGTAATCACAATCTAGCATGAAAACACTGATCCAGAATTTCTTTTACTGAATAGTGACAATTTATTAAATAAAGAAAACAAGATCAGATTGCGTTGATCTAGTTTATGAAAAAAAAGATGACTATCAATGTTAGCAGCAATAACAAATTAATATATCCTTTTGATCCTAAGATTGATCATTATAGGCTTAACTACTATGCATCTAATAATATATAATACATATCATATTGAGAAGTTGTGGATTGAAGTGACAAATACATTCTTTGATGTTTTCTCCAGAAGCCTAAGATTCCCACACTCTTTCCAAACAAATTAAATGGGCTATCTTAGACTTCCCACACTCTTTCTAAAAAAATTAAATGGGCTATCCTATGCATTGCTTTTCAGGGCATGGAAGCTTTCTAATAACATAGCCACAAGTAGCTAATATGTTGTGTCCATGAACATGCTTACATATAAGTTCATGACCAAGTAAGATGATGATTGCCCAATCAGCCATGATAACTTAAATTCAACATCTATAATCGTTGTCATGATTATTCACATTAAGTTTAATGGTCACTAATGCATAGCATGAGTATTAGCATAACTTTTTACATGAAAAGGAGATAAAGTCTCCAATTATGTTTTTAAAATAATTGACAATGAATGTTTATCAGGTATTTTGAAATGTCATACATTAAATGTCATATGAGCACTCATTTCTCCCAGAATCCTTGTTTTGAAAAAAGAAAAATGACACTTGGGGTTTCAAAAGAAAACCTGGGTCATCATACACAGAGAGAGAGAGAGAGAGAGAGAGAGAGAGAGAGAGAGAGAGAGAGAGAGAGAGAGAATTTGTCTCATGAAAATGAGTGTTAGTAAATGATAAATGATAGAAAAATAATTCACTTGAATTTTCATTCTGCCTTTTTAATGTTGATATAGTTGATACTACATATTATAAGCAAATCTATAGTTTGGAGAACAAATTAATAATTTCCTTTGTTGTTGATGATGATTATTCATGTTTTACTTACATGAGGGTTTTAATTAGCATGTAATTATTGAAAGGTCATTTAAAAGTTTTTTTCTAATATCTTTGAATGTTTCTTTGTAGTAATGATGGAATCAAGAGAACATCAAACTGAAGAACATGACTTCAATCAAGAGCACGAACAAGAGGCTCACATGAGCACTAATCCAAAAAGAAAGGCAGAGTGCGAACAACAATGAAAAAGGTTATTAAGAGAAAATCGAAGGGAATTAAAGAAACTGTCTAATACAATAGTAGAGGGCAAGAAATTGGTGAGAGTGCCCCTACTTATAGTAGTTTCATTTGCTCTACAGTAAGAGCATGGTTCCTATCACATTTGAGGATTAGAGACTTGTACCATCCTCAACCAAAGATTCAATAAGGGAAATGGTGAAGGTATGTAAACATTAAGTACACGTATTATTTAGATTATAACTTTCCTTATTTTTCAAATATAGTAATTTGATGTCTTCCATTTGTAGTTTGCCTTTGACGTGCCGGATGATAAGAAGATGCATTCTTTACAAGGCGCTGGTGAGCAATGGAGATAATGGAAGAGCTACCTTGTTCACCATTACATTGTTCCAAATGTCAACGATCCATCAATGTTGTACACGATGCCTTCCATTTACTTCAACATCATCGACCAGGAGGCTTGGAATGCATTTGTATAGAACCGCACCTCTGCCGAGTTTGAGGTATGTGTAGAAATGATGCTTCATTCTTTTAATTACATGTAACTTTCAATTTATTGTACTTGATCGCGCATGTAAAAATGTGTAGGTAAAGAGTGCAAGCGGAAGAAAGGTACATGAAACAAATTTGTAGCACCACCTATCTAGGATGGGCTACACTCGTTTAGAAGGGTACAAAGTAAGCATCTATGATAATTTATCCCATTTGATTTAATTCTACTATAATTATATACATGTTCTCTAACTATAGTCCCTTTGCTTGACTGCAAAAAAAAGATGAGACTACAAAACCCATTGATCACTCCATTCTTTGGAAGATGGCACACTCGGTGGGTCGTACTGGCAAGAAGTTCTCAGAAGAAATTGCTGTGCAAATTGCTTCGTGCATAGTAAGTGGTTCCACTTGTCTAAATTTTTTACAATTAATTAGATCAATTGATCATGTCTTTCTGATTAAATTTTGTAGGATGCTTTTACCCAAGAAAGCACTACTATAAGAACTTTAAGCAACACTACTGCCAAGGAAGACATCCTGTATAGAGCTATGAGCAATAAGGAAGACCACCTAGTTGAGTTAGGGGCATGGGTGGTCGTGGTATTGTTCCTTCTAAATTCCTTGGTAGAGGACATATGCTTAAAGTTCAAGATGACAAGGCAACCAATAATGCCTTCGTTGTGAAAGACAGGATATAATAAGACAGATGCAAGAGGGAGGTTTGATGATGGTTGATGCACCCCCTACTCATAATACTCCCGCCCCACTATACATCCATCTCATGAAAGCTACAATTCCCCAACCGAAGAAGATGATGAAGGACATCTGCCTCCCCATAAACAAGAAATTCCTGCCCAGAAGGTATATACATACATAGACAAAACTATAAAATTTCATTGTCATTTTGTAATAATCTTTTATATATCTCAACCTATCTATTGCATATTTGGCTGCAGGTTGGTCAATGCCTTTGGCCTTGGAATCCCATCAAAATATCGTGGCAGTTGGTTCATGCTATGAGCATGAATCAAACATTTTGCACGAAATTATTATGCCACGAGGTATTAAGTGGGTTTCCATTACCATGGCATTGAATGCTAATGCCTATCTACCATTTCCATTAGAAATGGAGAATATTATAACTGTTGGGTAGGTAGTTGCATATCACATCGCTTGGCTGGAAGAACTAATCATTCCCATAGATTCCACGGTATGTACCTTATCATACTACCTTTCTCATTAACATTCTTTAGCTAAAGGCCTGATAGAAGTTGTTTAATAACTATATACGATTAATTAGAAACAACATGTGGCACCGAGATCGACCACCATTCTAGTGGCACCTGTTGCTGCTGCACCAATGGAATAGGTACTTGTATATATCTTTGGTTTTTCTTTCACAATAAATTAGGCCATATTCATATATTAATATTAATTACCTGCAAATTTTTACATCTTTTATAGTAGTCGACCCAGGAGCATCTGGAAATCCCACCTAACATGCCTCAATCCCTAAGGGTACTCTATGGTCTCATCAATAGCAATATGGGCATCTATCCTATACAAATCAAGTGGGGAGTGCTTGCCGATAGCATTGTTGAAGTGCCACTTATGGTAGAGGACCTATTACACATTTGCCATTGGGATCAACTCGAGCACCCTCACATTGTCTCCTACATTGGGTACATATGCACATACTTGCATATAAATCATTTGATATTTAATTAGAAGTTACATTTTAATTGTATATGTACTAATTATTTCTTCTATGTAGGTTCTTGAATGATGCTACTGGCTTTCTTGAGGGTGAGGGTGAGAGTACACTTTACCAATTCCTTGACCCTAACATCATTTTTAGAGCTTCAGTGTAATGGGTGATCAAGCATCATAGTGAGGATATTTTAGCAGGCCTACTTCGCTGCTCTAAGGGTTAGGGCTTACTGATTCCCTACAATAGTGGGTAAGTTTTAATTTTCTTATTTTATTGTAAAATTATTCTATACCTAGGGATTGTCAACTTCCATTACAATCCATATGACTATCTATGTAGGTCTCATTGGATGTTGCTCATTTTGGATGTGCATGGTGGGCATGCTTTCATTTTTTATTCTTGTGGATTGCACTTCCATCCTACCCTCATAGATATTGTACTCATAGATATTTTAAGTAAGAATTTACTTTTTTCATGTGTTACATGTATATAAGTACAAAATTTGTTATTAATCTATAATGCATTTGAAATATAAATTTCTAAGGTTTGGTTTGATTGGGCTATTGAGACTAAGACTATACAGCCACCAAAACTCACTTGGAAGAAAATTAAGGTATACGAAATAATTAATTGCTCTAAGTTATCACTAATTAAACCTAAATTATAAAAAATGATATTTATTAGTTGTTTTGTTGTCCTTGTTCCACAGTGCCCCGGACAATAGTCAGATTAAGAGTGTATGTATAATGTCCTAAAGTACATGAGGACCCTCACAATCGATGGTACCCCTGTCTCCCATTTAAGAAAGGTAGAATTCTTTTTTTCCCATAATCTTATATGTTTCTACTGTTTTTATAGATCTAGCTAAAATTTTTAACTTAAATAAATATGTTGTATTTCAGGCTATTGTGCTTTTAGAGTGATCATCCAAGAAGACTTACTCCAGGGTAATTCTTAATGAAATAAGATCTGAATAGGCTAACTATGTAATGACTTTCAATTAGTTGTTGGAGTAACTACATGAACTTGAAATACATAATAAAATATATTTTTTCCAATGACTTATGTGTGCTCCTTTGGATTTTATTATTTTCTTTGAAATATATACATATATATATATATTTGTATTTTGAGCAGTGAATGAGTGAAAATTTGGAGTGTGGGAATAAATGAGTATGGATGAAGTGAATTTGGAGTTTGAACATGGAGTGAATATGTGGAGGGTGAAGTATATAACTTTTATGATATGAAGAATGAGAGGGTTACTTAGAGTGTAAAAGTAAATTTGAATGTGTATGGATTTACAAATGAAGTGAATGTGGATGTTATAGACAATGCATATGTTGTAGTTTCTCATATAAATTATTTTCAAGATAGATGTGGATGGATAATGATGAGGATAGATGTTTTGTAGTCATTATGGATGTATTAGGCATTATATTTTAACATCAATTCGGGGTATCAAGAAAGAAGTGGATGAATGTTGTATTGGATGTTTGGTTTTTCATATTTATAAGGAAAGTTTGCATTAGGAGTATATTATTCAATGTATACACAAGTGGTAGTGTATCAAGAAAGATGTTGTTGCATTGTAGTGGATGGTGGTTTGGAATCTCCTATGGAGATTGAAGTATTAGGTGTATATGATGTTTGGCTTTTCATGCCTATAAAGGTTGTTTGAAGTAGTATTAGGTCCATAGACTGTTTGTTACTCAATGTAGGTAATGTATCAATAAATAAAGAGGTGGATGCATTGTAGTGGTTGTTTCTTTCTCATGTTTGTGTAGATTGAAGTATCAAGGTGTATATGATGTTTCTTATCCAATTAATATATACAGGTGGATTTGTATAAATAAGTGGATGAATGTGGTATGTTAACATGTTTTTATTGTTTATAAACATTGTTTAAGTATCAGGTTTTCAATGTATACAGGTGGTGGATCTAAAAAAGAAATTTTTTAAAAAATTATAACTTTAGAAGTCGTTTATTTTTAAACAACTTGTAAAGTTGTATATTTTAGAAGTTGTTTAAAAATAAACAACTTCTAAAGTTTAGAATTTTAGAAGTCATTTATTTAAACGAATTTTAAAGTTAATGACTTTTCAAGTTGGGTCGGTAGAAGTCACTTATTAAGCGACTTCTATTATCAGTTTTAATCGACTTTAAAAGCACCCTATGTAGTAGTGGTAGGTGTAGGTACCTATGAATTTTATTTTATTTTTTCACGTCTTTGCATTTCTTACATTGGAATTAAATGAAGTGAATGTGTTAGAGTTTCTATTTCCAAGTGTTTTGAAGATTGTAAGTAGATAGTATACTTGTAAGAAAGTTGTATAATTAGGATTTAAAGAATGTTTGGATTCCTTTTTCATGTATTTAAAGAATGCATGAAGCTATGGCAGTAGTAGTATATTGAATGCATGTAGGAATGCAAGTCAGGGTTGCAATGTAAAGCAATGCAAAAAGAATTTAAGTGACAATTAAAGTTAGTGTTATTTATTCCACTTTGAAAATCCCACATTCTAAAGTCGATTCCTCCATTTTACTTTAAATGTCCTAGACTTTTAAAGTCCGTTGCCATTGCTGACTTTAAAAGTCCTACACATTTAAGGACTTTTAAAGTGGGAAATGGTAAACCAAATTTAAAAGTTCAACACTTTCAAAGTCTATTCTTATAAACCAACTTTAAATGTCCAATACTTTTAAAGTTGGTTAGAGTAAACCAACTTTTAAAGTTATTTAATAATTGTTTTACACTTTTATTAAATTTGAAGATGGACTGATAGAAGACAATTTGTAACCACCTTGTATATATATTTCAAACCAACTTTAAAATCATCATTTTTGGTACTAGACAATGGCATTTAGTCCATTGCATCAACTAAAATTAGGATGGATCCTCCAGTTGGGATTATGTATCTTGGAATATGGGAGAAAGGTTACTTATATGAACATTCTAAAGGAAGGTGTGATACTTTCACAAATACCCACACATGCCTGACCTTTTTAGAGGCAATTTTCCCCATCTCCACATCCTCTACTTTTCTAGCTAGGGATGCAATTATAGAATTAACATCATCTTTTTTAGATGTGGCATACATGCCTTCCCTACTAGATGTGGTGGAGGACTTGGGTTTATCTAAATATTTTACTCTTTTTTAATTGTCCCATGTTTGATTGCTCCTTGCCAGCCATTCCAAATACTCTTATGCCTCGTCAAGTTGTTTATTTAAAAATTTATTGTTTGAAATCATTTGCTCAAACTAGCACATTTCAAAGTTAAGTCCTTCATAAATGAATTTGATAATACACCATGGTTCATATCCATGATGTGGACATGTCATCAACATATGTTTAAAGATTTCTCAAAATTCAAAAAATTATTCCTAATCCTTCTACGTAAAGTTCATGATCTTTCAATGGAGAATATTGGTTTTATGCATAGGGAAAATCTTTTTCAAGAACTCCCTAATCATCTCTTACCATGTTCTTATGGAACTTGCAGGTAGTGAATGAAACCACATCTTAGCTTTTTCCTTCAAAGTAAATGGAACAAGCTTGAGCCTTACATATAGTCTAATATTTTGTATGCATTTTATAGTGAACACTTCATTTAATTGTTTTAAGTGTAGGTAAGGAATTTCATTATCCAACCCATAAAATTTGAGAAGTAATTGGATTAATCTTGTTTTTAATTTAGCAATACCAACATTTTGAGGTGATGATACATGAAAGTGTGTGGATATAAATAGGTTCTAAGTATTATCTCAAAGTTTGCCAATGAGGATTTTGGTTATGTCGGTTATCCTAACATGCTCTACGTTAGACCCATTCCCTATTATAATTTTTTCTCCTATTTCCAAGTAGTGAGATTGGTTCCTCCATGGACGAATATTATTATTAAAGAGAGGTGGAGGATCTTTAGAATCAAAGTGAGGATTGTATGCGTTAAGGAAAATGCCCGATAAAGAAAACCTTGAGGGTCATTTACACCCCAAAATTATAATGCTGTACCAAATTACTTCCAGACACACTGAGCATGCTCAAATACAAAACTATGAGAAATTGTGCAAACAGCAAGAGACCATGATAATAAAAATCCCAAAGCTCCAGGGTCCATCCAAGATCACCACATCATCCATGTGTGAGTGTGTGCACACTATACAGTAGTATGGGTCTAATCTATCAAAATATACAATATCAAGATTGAGTAACAAAAATCTGATACCTGTCTAAGAACGTACACTACTATGTCTCTGAATGTAAACAATAGAGAGTCCTCAGGTCCTCGTCTAGATCCATGCTACTCCACCTACTTCCCTCTCTGATTGTCGCGCTCCAACTCTGAGGCATTGCAAAACAAGGCAATGCCTCAGCAAGCTAGGCTTGTGTAGGTGATTAACATTCAATATAAAGCGATAAAAATAACATGGCACAAAACCTCATATTCATACGATGCAGAATATGCCAATTCCATGATATAAATACGGCGACATAAGTCAAAGTGTCAAGACATGAAAAATCCAAAAAGATATGTAGATATAAGTAAGCCATAACCAAGTGAGTCAATATCCAAAGAACCACATGAATGCATACTAAAAGCATCGAAACATCATACAAAATCAAGCCCTATGAGTGTCTCAGGCACACTCATGGCAACATGGGTCGACTCTCAATATCATCTGCTTTCACCCTTTCATGCACAATGGGCACTCAGGCACTCACGGAAAAGTGCATTCTAGTTCCTCTTTCACCTTTCACCATTTCACCCACATGGGCACTTAGGCACTCAGTACTCACGGAACGACGCGTTTCACACCCGCTTTCACGCTTTCACCCACAAGGGGCACTCAGGCACTCACGGGGGGAGGGGAATGCACCCTTTCCCAAGCCCCATAGTCTCAATCGTCAGTGCATAGAGACTCCCACGTGTCAAACATCGCAAGAGTCTAAGAATGTAATTGAAATATGACAAAAACAGCACATAAGACATATGCAAGGATAGTAGTAAACATCTCAGTAATGCATGCTAAAATGGTCCCATGCAGCCTGATAGTGGATACAACCTATGCCTCAAGGCATCAATCACTAAATCATGATTTGAAAAATCATGGGGAATAGCGAATGAAATCACCTACCTCGATAATGCCGCACTCCAATCAGGCACGTAGGTGATATCAAGTCGTACGCCCTGATGTACCTGTCACACCATAAGTCATTATTGATTGTTAAACCTCTCATTGTCATCATGACTCTTAAAAAATTCTATTGTGTTTAGTGATTCACACGTATCTTTATGATCACGTGTCAATCTAACGATCAAATCACTCTTGATCAACACATCCTAAGGTAATTTCCTAATTTAATCATCAGGAGTATTTTTCATGGCAATTTCATGAGATCTACCCTTCAAATCTCCTAGATCATCTCATGTTTGATGTGTACAACCAAAGTGTAAGGCCTGATCATCCACTGATCGGCTTGATCTGAATCATCTAATAGCATTTAGTAGTTTGGATACTAAAAAGTTTCTTTATACTAGATTTTTATCTTAAATCTAGGTTTGCTTTGTTGAGATGATCACAACACCTCTTTCGGATCGTGATTTAGACGTCTATAGTTCCCAGAATCACTTCTTTTATGAATAGACAGTCAAAAAACCCTCAAAAATGAGAAAAAGGGCACACGCATGTTGCGCTACATGGTGCACACGTGTCGCAAGCCCCATCCTCCGTGCGGCATGGGCATGCTGCGCCACTTGGGGTGTGCATGTCGTGCGCATGTTGCCCCACGTGTGCCGCGTGGCACGCACGTCACACCACGAGTCGCGCTTGGCTGGGATGCGTGTCCACGTAGGGGGCGCGTGTCGTGCGTGTGCTTCCCGCCCAGTGCGCTCGCCGCCGTGTCACGGATGTCCGTTGTCGGTGACGGTGACCAGACTAGTTCACCGTCGCCAGAGATAATCACCAGAATTCAGTCGCTGGCAATCCCAAGTGCTCCGTTTTTTGTGATTTTTACACCTATTTGTTTAATTTTTCATGTACATTCCATTTCCACCCTCCATTTTCACAATCATTATCTACCATTTTTCTCATGATTTTTGTTTTGTTTCTAAAAACCCTTACCTACTATTTTTGGGGTTTTTTCGGCGTCTCTAGCTGTCTGATCACCCCGAGATTTTATGGGTGTGTTCCTTGTATTGTTACGTCCAAGATGAATGGTCTAGTTCCCCATCTGACACCATTTCATCAACTTTTTTCCAAGGCAACAGTAATGCTTAAACTCACCAAAAAACGGTAGTCCGCACCATTTTCCGATGCTAAACAAGGAATGGGAATGGGGGAAAAACAAGGATGGCTTACCTTGGTCGTTCCGTCACCAATGCGTGCGGGGTTCCAACCTTCCAATCGAGGGTCGTCGGAAGACTCCTTATGGTGGGGAAGTGTACGGAGAATGAGAGAGGGGGGGGGGGGTAGATGCATTTAAGGTACCCCCCCTTCCTAATTACATACGTATATTATAATAATAATAATTATTTTCATTTTTTTTTATTCTCAAAAATAATTTTTTTCCTAAAATTCTAAAATGGTGAATGTTACAGCTAGTCATTCAAAAACCAATGTGGTGATTTAGCTCGGGGCCACTGGAGTGATGGTAGTTTGCCTCTTCCAAGGGGATCATATGAGCTTGAAGGCTTATAGGGGTCTTTTTTAATTAATTTTAATTAAAATTGAAATGCTAGACTATGTGGAAGGTGATGATTAACCTAGGTGGCTAAGGTCTGATGATGAAATCCACCCTTAATCATGTAGGGTATAATTCCCTTACTAATCAATTTTCAATCACCAAAAAAATTGATCAACATAGATATCACCTTAAAAAGATGTAGATGTGTCCTAAGAATGCAATGAAAAATAGTAAACTAATATAGCTACCCATATGCTACATATTAAAAAGGTCTGAGCCTCGACAAATGGGACATTATAACCTAGATAGAGTATGTATTGTTAGTTATAGCTAACCTTAAGCTATCCTTTGTTAAGTAGGTGCTTCTAATGTAACAAATCTAAAAGTATGTAACAAGTAAGATGAACACAATCTATATGAATTTATACTACCAAATAATTATGCATATCTCTTTTAACCAATAGATCCTAAATTAGGAAAAGAAATGAGTGAGGTAGACAATATGTGGGGTTCTGGATTTAAATCTTCTAATACAAAGGTAAACCATTTACTAACCACCTCTACTTCCACGAAAGGATGATTTTACACTTGGCCTATATTATTACATTCTTTTAATGCCAATAAAAATGAATACAAGTCATCCTCACTATAATTACACTCAAAGAGAAAAATAACAATGATAAAAGCCACCTATTTTGATGGTGCTTAGGCCACATGATCACCTCCCTGGAAATGACCCCAAAAACATGTTTGTAGTTTTCTACAAGTGCATAAATAATCAATTATAGTTTTATACAGGGCTAAATCCAGAGGGAAGATAAAGTGTAATGACTAATAAAGAACCAAAGTTGATCTAAACTAATGATTCTAACTTAATGCAAAACTATACTAAATTAATAAGAGATTGATATGATGATAAAATCAATTAGATAAAAGTAGAGTGAATTGAACTACAAATGAAAAACTAGGAGTAAAAATTACCTACATAAAATTAGATCCACCACTTACTATTTCTCTTATAACTCAAGAATTGAACCAAAACTATGATTGCCTTATTGAAAGATGGTTTCTTTAAAACTTAATTTAGAAATTGTTAAGGTTTCCAAAGTAGATAGGTCATTAATTTCTAAGCATTATCTATAAAACCTATTTATAATGGATCAAAGATTCAATTTCAAGCATTCACTATGAAAATAAGGACACATAATCAAAGAATTATATTAAAGATGAATCTCACTCTTGCAAATTGAATTCGATTTCAAAATAAAATTTCCAAGACATTTAAAACATCAGAGCTACATAAGTGGTGTTTCTAACTTATAGGATAGGATCAATTTAACTGTTAACAAGAAAACTAGCCTGTCATGATTCCCAATCTAAGCATGAAAGTATTCAAATCTATTGAACTAAAATAGTGAGAGTTAAATCATTTAAACTACTCTAAAACTAAAGAAACGAACACTCCTAAATGCTATGCTAAAATAGTAGCTAAATTTTCACTAATTTTCAATTGATTGATCAATACAATGTTAAAAAGAAATAAATTATAATAAAAAATAGCATTAAAAATTCTTCAACTCAAAGTAACTTCCTTAGCAATCCTTTCATGTGTAGAGCATCAACTCATAGCCAATAATTTCCACTCCCAACTTCTACTATTAGAGAAAAAAATTAAAGCAACACTTACCCTATCAATAACAAAATAGTAGCAGGAGAGTGAGATTAACATAGCTCCGCAATCGTAAAAACATCAAGAAATTTTTTATTCATAAGATAAGTTGTAGCTAGCTACTAGAAATTCACACCATGACAAGGATCTTATTTGATTCCCTTAGAATACTACCACCAAAATTCCAGAATTAAGAATGAACCATAGATGCTATGAGGAGATAACTGTAATAGGGGAATGACTATAGCAAGTCAATTTTTTTTTAAAATTTACTATTTTCATGAAGAAGACCGTGACAATGCACAATAAACCTAGTGAATTTTTTTGGTGATTCAATAGTTTCCAAGGGGAAATCAGTAGTAATGTTCCTTCCCTAATAGAATTAGTTTCCTAGGAGTCTAATGAAACCAGCCAATTTTGAAGATTTTTAAACAAAATAGTAACAGAATTCTACATACATAGTAGTAGACCTTATTATAGTTTTTCACTGAAAAACCACACAAATTCTTACTGGAAAACTATTCAAAATTACAACTAAGATAGAAAGGAATCCTAGGGAAGCATTGGGTCAATAAGAAACTAAATAAATAATTGAAAGTAGATGAAAACCAACGCAAAATGCTATTGACTGATGAAACTTGAAATAGAGCAATAGAGAAAAACTTGAACTAGTGATGAAAATTTTGATTAATTAGTGAATTTTCTTGATCCTACAATAGATAACAATTGTATAACCCAATTAGAAATTTGTAAACGATAAAAAAAAGAAGAAAAGATTGTATCTTTAACGCTTGTCTATGGAGAAAAAATAAATTAGGTTCCTATTGATTTTTTGCCAAAAATGTAGACAGTCCACTTTTCTATGTGTTTCTTGCTTCTTCTCTCCTAGGAAACTAGTAGAAACCTTTGTGTTTTTGCATTATTTTCCTTCCTTCTTCATTGATTCTTCATTCTTCTCTCCTTCTTCCACAGATGATGCAGATTCTCCTCACTGATTCTTATATAAAGACATCCAAGACTCTCTCTTGGAAACCAATTCCTACAACTCTATCTCCTTCTAAATTAAAGCATCTCGTATTTACTAGCTCCCTTCCAATGTATGTAAAGCCTAAAGAAACCTATTCATCCCATTATTATTTGATGAAAACAATCCCATTCAGCCCGCTTCTTACTCTTCTCCCCCAATTGAATCTATAGATAGAGAGAGTTGACGGTTTCCAATTAGGAAACCCCCTGTAGCTTCTATTCCAACTACCCTTCTTTCCTTTTCCAAAATCTACAACACCCAATGAAAATGATCCAATGTGCAACAACCTCTCTTGTTTGATTTCTAATTTAAGATATCATTCTAGCATGTTTCCAACATCTTCCTATTAGACATCTTGTACTTATTATTTCCATCATACTTCACGATCTTAAACTTGGCATTTATAAAGTACTACATCGTGCTACCATCCTAACCATTGATGCTGTCTCATACCACAAGATCACACCTCATATTTTATGGGTTACAATTGGTGGGCCCTTTATAAGATGGAGTCTAAGATCCATGTGCATGATCTTTTCCAAAATGTGTTGACTTCTTTATGACATCTTGGAATGTGATGAAATTAATATACCCTCCATACTTGAAGAATATTGGAACCTGAGCCATTACTTCTAGATTTGATTTTGATCATCCAAAGTCCATTTTGGATTGATTTGAGTTATCCATTTCAATCCAAGCTTGATTGCCAATCTTGAATGTTGATCTGCTAGATCTAACCACTTAGATATTGATCTACCACCTACAGCACATAAAAAAAACCTTAATTTGTATTATAAAACATGGTTTAATCCATACTTACCTTAGATTGTCCCTCTAACCTTTAAAATAATAAAATTATGGTTAAATGAGAAAAAAGTGTTTTACTACAAATATATCCTATAAATGCGAACATGAGTGATCAAATGCATTTAAAACAAATCGAAGGTTCACCAAATAAATTGTCTCTATAATTTTTTGCATTCATTAATCTTTGAGTTTAGAAATGGGAAACAAGCCATCGCATGGTTAGGTATACACCCAATCATCAGTTTTACAAGTTGAGTTTTTCCACCTCTTTATATGTTCATGTATTTCTAACTAGTTGTTCTCTTTTCTCTTTTTTCTTTTATGTGGCGAAATATGTTCTTTGTTTCCTTATGGGGAACTGTATTAGATAGTGATGATGTTGACAAAATCGTATGATTTCATTGTAAATAGTAATTGCTTCTCTCTCTATCCCTCACTATTGGAGAAAGGGAGAACATTACAATTTGTGTTTGTCATCCAAAATTAGGGTTTGATGAAGAGTGGTGGTTATACCATCAAGTTGGTAGAGGAAGTTGCAACTTAAAGCCCTCTCTCTCACCATAGAGTGGTGTCAATTGAATACTAGGAGGCTAGATTTTGATGCAACAGATCTAATTAGCACTTTGATCAGAATATTGTATTAATAAGATCTAATAATATCTAAGATTTGATCTAATCAAAAAATACTTTCATTTCCTTGTTCACGTGTTTGTTTATATATGTGTGTGTGGGTAAAGAATGGTAAAGAATGCAGAAATTAGCATCGAGTATCATTAAAAAAATCTATTTCATTATCTATTTATGTAAGATATTGTAAAGTACTAAAATTAAATATATATATATATATATGAATTGAAAATATATTAGTTTTTAAAGTCATTTTCTGTAAAAGACTTTAAAAGTCCCCTACTCCTACTTAAGTGATAGTCTTCCCTAACCCAACACACACAAAGAGAGGAAACTCGACGGAAAAAAATAGAGAAGAAGAGGAGGAAGGGAAAGGAGAAGGAGAAGAGGGAGGAAAGAGAGAAGTGGGAGCAGGCATTCTTGCTAGAGAGTAGCCTTGTTCAGTGGAGAAGATGTATGATGGTGGCAAGGATAAGAAGAAGGGTTTTGGTGTTGGAGTTGGTAGGCCATCAACGGAGAAGATGATTGCTCGGATAAGATATCCTAGTCGATCATCTCACTCATCATGAAGAGCCTAACTGATAGTAAGATTCAAGAAAACCCAGATCTTAATTTCAGTTGTTCAAGCATACTTATGGTTCAAGTGTACATCTAGATCTTTTACAAGATGAGTGATCAATGGGCATTACAAACAACCTTATATAAGCCTCCTAGCATTCACCTTCAATGAGGGTAAGATGAATGAATCATCCTATTGAAAAGAATAAAACACGTAAGTTCACAAAGTATGTTGGAATTCTTTTTTGGTCCACATGTATTCAACAAAGATGCCCGGATTTGGACGTCAGACACAAATAAGATTTACTAATGTACTCGTCTTAGATTTGCCAATTAGTGCATTACACATAGTAGACACAAAACCCAACTTGAATATCTTACAACTAATCAATTGTTCAGATAGTTCAACATAGCTTTTGTCCCTAGTTCCTAACACTCCATCATGTGAAGGGCCTCACCACCGCTTAGAACAAAAAGGCCATCTTTTTAAGAGTGCTTCCTTTTACTATTACAACCATTGCAGCCTTAGGATATTTCTTTCCAAATCCCAAAGTTTTAAATCAAGACTAGACAGTGTAACATGTATCACATAACAATTTTATAATATAATACAAGATACCCAATAGAAAGAAGAAATTTTCTTATACTTAGTGCATGACATTAGGTAGGTCCTTAGTTTTTAGATGAGTAAATAAATATATCATATTTTAATTATCTCCTTATTATGGAAAAAACCATGCTACATTGGACCCCTTAAATTTAACTATAGTAAGATTTCTCTACGGAATCACACCAAATAAACGTAAGAAACTCGAACAACTATATGAATTGGAGGGTCTATGAAGTCCATGGAACTAAGACTAGCTCCATATGCTAAATTTTCACACATGATTGTATAGTCTAGAGGCATGGTAAGTCAGGCATCAAAGAATAAGTCCCATGTCAACACTGTGATCAAAGAGAAATTGGTTTATAAAAATTTGAGAACAATGATGGGAAGTTATTCCCCAGACAAACTTACATCTATTTCTATATTCAATAGTTCTCCAAATAGCATTTCCTTTTCAATAGGTATTCAATAGCAATGCAACAATGCCCCAGTCAAAAGAATCATTCACTTGATTTATATTGCTATGTTTCAATCAAGAATATATGCATGACATAACATGTAGGGCAAGGTTAGAATGTCCACGTACAGTCTATTCAACTTGAGAAATTTGAGAATTTTATGTTTAGAGGTGATATCTATATTAATACATTCATTTAATATTTGTTTTCATCAATATACATTTCCTTAACATGATTTTAAGACACTTGTTTCTGATTTTGTAAGAAATTTACTTTTTCATTCTTTTGTTCTTTAAAACGTGTTTCTTCTTTTATTGATAGATTATAGAGTAACATAGCACTTTATTTCTATGCATCTCTTATACAAGAGTAATGCTTTTTCTTCTTCATTCTATATACATTTTTTGTTTATTTTTTACTTTCAATATGTATCTTGCTTATAGTTTGTTATTTTAATTATTGCAAACATTTTTTTCAAAGAAATGATTATTAGAAACTTATGCGTCTATAATTATGAACTTATCCTTTTTATTGTTTCTATTTTCATGTCTCAACACAAAGTTTCTCAAGAAAATTTGTGTGACCACCCGAGCTTTTGTAACACATTTTGCAATACATTTTTCAAAGGTTGGGTGCCCTTAGTAGTAAAAAAAATTTGCAAAACAAAATAGCAGAAATTATTTTCTTTAAAACTTGTTTTGAAAAGCCCAAGTCATCACTGCATACATAACATAAGTAGAATTTTTGTACAAGATAAATTTCCATTGAAGGAATATATTTTTATTAAATTCTAGAATCTATCCAGTGGTGCACAGTACAGCCTAGTACTAGTACAATACTTGTCCAAATTACATAATCCAAATTTCAAACCTCACCATAAATTAAAACTCTCAATATAATACAATGCTCTCCAAATAAAAATACATGTCTTCAAGGGATATACCTTGATTAATTATTCTTCCAAATCTTCTTAAGTCTTGAGCTCCTAATTCTCCTTCTTTGTATCAGAGATATTGTAAACATTGAAACATTTAGAATGTCTCAGCATGCTATGCTTGGTAGGGGATACAAAAATATATTCCTTCACCAATATAAGAATACATACCTTAGTCATTATTCCATCATGGTTAACTACTCATGAGTTATCTCAACATAGAGTATATACGTTATTTAGGTAGTATATGATAAATTAGTTAAAATAGTGAAGATTGCCCAAAACTTGTTCCTTCCCCTGAATATACTTCCACTTAGGACATCAATATTCAGCCAATTCTCATATGGGGATTTTCTTTCGAGGAACTCATGTAGTGGCATCTCATCATGCCATGGCATTTCACTATGCCTATCATATGTGCATCATAATGTAAAATACATGGCACATTCTCAATCCGTATAGCATGCCTGGATAACTGCATAATAATCCACTAATACCAACTGTGGAATAACAAAATCCACGTTTGCATCAGGGGAACCCTAGCTGTCATAGTGGCGGCCTTCCCATGATTGCCCCATCTGAAATTTAGCCTCTCTTTGGGCATGGTATCCATCACACAAGTTTCAGGAAGTGGGTGGCCAAACTCTCATAACTTCCCTAGCATAGCATCCTTAGTCCTAGGACTGTAAAACCAAATCACAAGCCACCATGCTTGTATGTAAAATACATTGTACGTATCAGACAATGTGTCTATTTAACCAAGGCTAGAATGTTTTTTATGCCCTATTCTTAGGGTTTCCTTAGTCTACATATCTCATTACTTTTACCTCATTGGATTAGATTATTAGATTGGATCATTTGAATTGGATCATTTAGTTGGATTATGTGATTGGATCATTATTATGCTAAGGTACCAAGTATACTTATATCATGGAAGTCTATAATTCCAGACAAAAGATCATGTATGTATACTCATAAATCCTTAATACATTCTTGTACATCCACCTACCTCAAAATGGTATCATGGTCATGATTCATACATCTCAAGTGGTATTCACTCCATATTGTCCATCATGATCTTAATTCACACATTTGTCAAACCATATGTATAAAGTTATTCCTCTATATAAGTATTCTTTCTTCATGTATTCTTATAAGGGGTGCCTTAATTTTCCTTGAATCATGTTTGATCAAGAGTTTAGGTTCTCTATCTATATTTTTCTACATATAAATACATAATACAATACAACATTAGTATTCTTACTATTTTTGATCATTCAAGATCCTCTAGATCTTGTTTGATCATCCTTATCCTAGTTACAATTTTTATTAGGATTAGATGATTTACTAAGCTTTTATGCTCTTATTATTATTTCTCACCCAGTTAATGTTTTATTGGTCGAGGTTAGCTTATTTCATCCTTAGTCTAGACAGTTCCTCTTATGTTAAATTGGCTAAGGCTTATTAGCTGAATGGTTGAACACAAAGTGGTTACTTCAATCCTCATGTAAGGAGGTGTTTAGACCTCACAAATGTCAATAAAAGGTGGGGAAAGAGTGAGGCTCTATAGGAGAACCCCCATAATCACCATGTTTAGCATCCACTAGGGTGACCTTAACTCAACCTTTCATATGGTTTCTATGAGCTTTGTAGCCCTAAGTACTCTTTCTAATTGATTTTAATTAAATCCATGAACATTTAAAATGTCATTCATGGTGTTTCATTATTCTCCTATTTTGGGCCAAGGAATTTATATTCCTTATATTATCCTACTAACTATTTCCTTACTATCATTAAGTCCATGTCATTCATTCCATGTAATTGTTCTTCAACTCTATTTTCATTTAATTACATTTTCAATGTAATTTTTATAACATAAGCATTAAAGCATAAATAATTAAATCTACAAAGCAATAAATGACAATTATAATAACATTTAATAATTTAAATAAAAATTTAACATGCCATAACTATACATCATGATCCAACAGTCACAGTTGATTCTTATTAATTTTTCATCTCTTTTAGGGTTTAGATCTTGATCTATCATTTTCCTTTTGATCTAATACATCTCCTTAATGTGGTTTCATTGTTAGATCATTGATTCATCTCATTAAGTGATCTGATCCTTCTTGATCCAACCAATCAAGAAGATGTCAAGTCCTTTTATCCAATTTAAGGGCATATATCTTAATCTATCCCAAATCATCATCATCTAGTCCACAAATCAATATGATATTAACTTAACACATCCATACTATCCAATCATCCTTGATCAACTTGATCAAGGAGATTACCATTCTTTTTTTTATGGATTTTACTACTTTTAAGGTTAGATCTCTTAATTAAACATAGATCAATCACTTATAATCCTTTATTCCATGTTTTAAAGTCACAAGATCATCAGTGGATTAGCAATACTTTTCTTTATTAACATATTTTTACATGCATCAAAACATAAATTTTCTAAGTTTAGTAAGTTCTACTCATCAAGAGGAATCCAATTGAACTTTTCGATCTCAATTTGGTGTTAAATTGAGATCAGAATTAAGATTTTAAGATTTCAGCCTATTTTAATGGCTGAATTTTGATCTTACTATTTTTTGTTTATTTAATTGATCTAGAAACCTAGAAATTTTACTATGATCATGATCCTAAGGGTTTTGGGACCCTTTGAAGCCATCCATCCGTCAGATTTTCATTTTAAAGTCATCTAGATCATGATTTAATACCATTGGTATGAATTTTACTAATTATCACATGTAAATACAATTGGAAACATAGATCTAATGAGTTTAGTAACTTTTACAAGAGAAAAGGAACTTATAGAAACTTTCAGTTCTAAAATCAGAGCTGAATTGAGCTCTTAATTGAAGAATTAAGTTCTCAGTTCAAAAAACCGAACAGCCCAAATCATCCTAACAGAAAACAACAAAATGGATAGTCAGCCATGCTTGTTACCTGGGATTACCCATCACCATGTACAAGTGACCGATGATAGGCGAGATGGTCCAGATCTGGACTATCAAATAGCCCATTAATAGATCTTCTCCATCCGTCATGATCAAAGCCCCAGATTTCATCTCCTAGGGTTTTTGGGCCCCAAGCAATCATCCAATAGCTCAGAAGATTCATTTGAGCCATCTGTGATTAGATCTCCACCATCCAAGTCAGAAAACACCAAAGAGATGCCGAAATTGACAAGGGAGTGAAGGTTCCACCTACCTGTGCCAGTCTGGTGAAGAGAAGATCACTGGAGAAGAAGAAATCATGTCGGATATGGAGAAGAAACCTAGAATAAACCCTAGCCACCGGATAACTCCTACACTCATAAAATTCTCCATTGCCATTGCCATTGCCGGAGAAGGTGGGGACTATAGGGCTTTGGTAGATCACCATGAAAGGAAGACATTTGACTATGCAAGATCACCGTTTAATGGCTAGATTGTCTAGAATAACTTGAAACTCCATCGGAGATAGTAACCAGTACCGACGTGGTTCTTCATTTGGGATTTCCCGACAATCCAGGTGGTGGATCATCATGAAACCAAAGGGCTTTTGTAGATCACCCTTGTCCAACCAGATCCAACCGTGGAGATATAATTTTAATGGGTAGAAAGTTATGGCTAATTGGATGAAGGTTTCTTGGGTGGAAACCCTAGTTCATCGGGGATGATGTGTCCCTAGACGCGCTTGATGCAGACATGGGGTCGTCTGCCCAAGTGCTTCTAGGGACACGTGTGCAAAGAATAAGAGAGAAAGAGAAAAAGAAAGAGGAATTGGGGGAGATCGAGGAGGCTTTTGGAGCTGGTATTTTGGACCATTCTAGGGGATGTCATGAAGAATATTAGGAGAGTTTTTGAAAATTTTGTGAGCTATTTATAGGGGTTTTTGGAAATTTTCATGACTATAAGTAATTATCATGTTTGATTTCTTTTGATTATTAAATTGTCTTTGGATTCCCACTACCACCTCCTTCTCCACTACTTGCTGGCAGTGGTTTGAGTCATGATGACTTATTTTTTGGCCATTGGATCCCTTTGTGGGCCCCACGGAGGTGTAAAAAGACCATTTTGCCCTTTTATGGAAAAAAATTCATTTTATTCTCCCAAACTCGGAATTAAGCATACTTTGTGGTGTTGGATTTGTATTTCTGAGTACATTCCAAATTTTGATGTCTGACGTCTCGATTCTTAGTAAAATTACCATTTTACTCTTTTATTCTTAAAAATGGAGAAAAATAAGGATTTTTCATCCGAACTCAGAATTTGGCGTGCTTATTATCATTCTGAAGGGTTCGTTGAATATGTTTTCAATTATACATGTATTATATATTAATTCAACTTCTATAAAAAGTGCATTTTTAATAACCCTAATATTCCAGCCTGATTTTCCTTAAAATTTTCAATTTCCTTATTTATTCGATCTCCTTACAAAAGTTAGGGATGTTACAATTTGTCTTCCACCCATGTTTATAAGCTTATTCATGTTTCTTCAATGTTTCTTTATTTTTATTTTGAGACTAGTTCATAGTCATGTTAGTTTAACAACTTTTACTTTTCATTTCATCATCCATGTATTTGAAATAAGTTTCTATACTTAATTCCAATAGTAACAAGAAAACTTGAAAACAAGCATGCAGATGATAGATGAAACTAATAAATAATGCTACCAATATCAAAATTTAAGTACTTGAAATAAATATATAAACAATCATCAAACATAAAATTAAACCAAGGACATAAGAAATAGTTTGCCGCTCCACATGGGACCATGGTTATCTTTATCACCAGATTCATAGCTCCTTGCTAGTGGTACTGATTATGAAGACGTAACATTGAATGAGTGATATAAATAGAAATTAGGTGATAATTTATTTTTGTAGCTATTGTATTGAATAAAACATTCAAAGGATAGAAAAATAATATCTAAATGTGATATTTCATTTCCTAAAATGCATTTTCAACTAAATTTCTTTGAAACCATCCCAACTAATTCTTACCTTTGATAGTCACCACACATTATCTTTGAGCATCGAGACACTGGTTCTCATTTTGCAAAACAAGTATCAATCCCCTCTTTGCAACAAGAAGTATATAAAATCTTGATCATGGAAGGAAAACTAACCCCTCTTTACGAACCCCTAATGCAATGTAAAGGATTATTGTAAGTCCATTTATAAGTCTAAGCATTATGAATAATTAAGAAGATACTAATAACAATCCCCAAAAGAATTGGAAAAGGCTATCAACCATTACTATAGGAGAAACATAAAATCTTTTTTCACTTCAAAAACCATATGCTTGATCCTCAGAATGACTCTCCATAACAATTCACTTCTTTCTAAAAGTTCTATTATTCTTCCATCAGTAAACCCCACAAAATAGTGATCGAAAACACTTCCATCACAAATAGAATGCCAAAATCATGATCAAGTAGATTGTCTATGGTCTTATAGGATTACGGTCATAACTAGACGTATGATAGTTTAGTAAATTAAAGATGATTTTACAATGTTAAGACTCATGCTCTGGCAATTTCACTTTACATTCTTTATTGTCTAACTGTCTTAGAGAACATTAAGAAAAATGGTTGCTACTGCCTTTTCTCATTCTCCATGTGAATATAGATGACAAACCAATTCTCACAAAGATCTATTAATTGATGGTTCAAGGTGTACTATTCACAAGCCCACTGTTTGAGCCTAGAGTTAAAGCATACTAATTAAACCAACTCCTTACCAAGACTATAATGGCTATGAAGGGAATTCATGATGGACCAAAATTGGAGAAAATATCAAAGTAAGAAATATATTCTTCTTTTAATAGGTAAGTTGGGATTAAAGTAACCTACAACATTAAGGTTGGGTTATGAAGCCAAGACCGACTTAGCCTTAAGATCAACCCTAGCAAGAATCAATTTTTATAAGTGCATGAGATGCTGATCACTAAATAGATTTAATTATGTGCCAAGCTAAAAATCCAGAAAAGTGCCAATGATGACTCAGCCTTAAGAATGGTAAGATGCTTTTACTTTTCATAATCTTATATTTTCCCACAGTATTTTATCGATCCAGCTAAAAGATTGTTACCTTCATTAAATATGTTATAGGCTGCTGTGCTTTTTGATTAGGCAAACAAGAAGAGCTATTACAAAGTAAACCCCAATGAAATACGAAGAAAATGGGCCAAGAATGTACCGAGTTTCAATTAGAACTCTTGGAGTAGCTACATGATTGTAAAATACATAATAAAGTTTTATTATTATTCACTTGTGGGAGTTGTAAGTAAAGTGAATATGGGAGTTAGTTTTCAATATGATCGTTGAATTTTATAACTTTTAAGGGATGATGAATGAGGGTAACTTAGTGTGAAGTATGCGAATAAATGAGTATGGATGAAGTGAATTTGGAACTCATAAGTGAAGTGAATATGGGAGTTGGTTTTCAATATATTCATTGAATTATAACTTTTATAGGATGATGAATGAGGATAACTTAGTATGAAAGTAAATGTGAATGTATATTGTGGTCTCTCATTTTGTGGTTTCTTAAGATAGATGTGGATGCATAATGATGCATTTGGGTATTTTGTACCAATGTGGAAGTGAATGTTTGTTTTTCATGTGAATAAAGATTGATGAGAAACAATATTAAATTGTATACAAGTGGTTGTGACTAGAATGTCACAGATGAAAAAAAAAAACTTTTGAAGTCATGTAGACCTAAACAACTTAAAAAATCAGCACTTTTGAATTTGTTTAGTTCTGAACGACTTTAAAAGTGATGGACTTTTGAAGTCATTTAGACCTAAACGTCTTAAAAAATTAGAGCTTTTTCAATTCATTTAGGGTTAAATGACTTCAAAAGTCTTTTTTTTGCACAATTTTGAAGTTGCTTAACCCTAAACGACTTGCAAAATCTAGTGCTTTTGAAGTCATTTAGCACAAACGACTTTAAAACTATGGCACTTTTGAAGTCCTTTAATCCTAAACAGCTTCAAAAATCCAATACTTTTGAAGTTGTTTAGCCCTAAATGACTTGAAAAATCCAGTGCTTTTGAAGTTGTTTGGCCCTAAACTGCTTTAAAAATTTAGTACTTTTGAAGTCATTTATCCCTAAACGACTTCAAAAATCTAGTACTTTTGAAGTCATAGCATTGATGTCATTTATCACTAAATGACTTCAATAGTGTCATAGTTTTGAAGTTATTTGTGCTAAATGACTTCAAGAATTCTATAGTTTTGAAGTTGCTTAGTTAAACAACTTCAAAAGTCCTTGAATTTTAAAGTCATTTGTTTAAATGACTTTGAAAAGTTATCAAGTTTTGCAGTTGGATTGATAGAAGTTTCTTTTTAACCAACTTCTATTATCATTTTTACTTACTTTAAAATCCTCCAGTGTAGTAGTGATTACCATCTAATTATCCTGATGAAATTCCATTATAATAGCATAGGAGAATTGCTTGAAATCTTCCTCCAAGTGTAACTCCATGTGGCATGGCTAATATAGTTTGATGACTCACTTTGATTGCTTGAGTGGCTAAGTCCCTCAGCTTCGAGGCTTGATTTACTTTGATTTCCTTACTAGACTAGGAAACTTCATTAAAGGCGCCAATTATCACACACAGATGATGGAATTCCATGGCTTTTTCCACACACCCATTTTACTCGCCTTTGAATCTTTCACTTATTTTCTTGTTTGCCTTAAGATGATCATGAACCTTGATTGAGCTTTTAAATTTAGGTCTTTATCTCTTTTTTTATCTTGATCTTCAATTCTTATCTTACTTGATCTCAGCCGCTAGATCATCTTCTCAACACTTACAAAAAGGAAAAACCCTAACTAAATCCAATAAAATCATGAAAATTCACATACTTACTATGGATTAGCTTTTGAACACGCAAGAAATCAAAATCTCATACTAACCTTTCAACCTAAACTATGTATACATGGCTAATTTGAAATAATTATTTCTTGATCAATTTCTATGAAAAACTTTAGACAAAGATAATAAGCTGATCGAATTATGTAAAAATCTATTAATAAGCTAAAGTTCAAAGATGACACTAAATATTTTTAAAAATTTCAATAATTTTAATTCTTATCCTTGTTAAGGAACTTACCATAAAACATAAATTTTTTTTTAACATTTTGACTCAAAAACAAATAAAAACCTACAATGAATACATCAAAATTTTAAAATGCCTACCTCCAAACTCAAATTAAGCATTATCCTCAATGTTTAGAACTAACACTATGGACAAACAATGTAACAAAGATGAAAGGTAAAGATAGGAAGGAGTGTACTTGTATGATGGGTATGCCGAAGATGGTGCATAAGAATTTTTACAATGAAAGACGTGAATTAATAGCTGGAAAATGTGTATGCAACCAAACCATGATGCTACATAATGTGCTACTATGGATGAATGAATGGGTATGTAACACTCACTACTAATTCATTTAGACCTTAAACCTAAAGTAGTAATATATATGAGCATACAGTGGTTTTAATCTTGCTAAACTGGATCCACGAAGACAACTTCCTCCACATTAGGGTTCCATAGGTCTAAAATAGTTTCAATCACTGACCATTGACTTTGGAAATGACCTCGTCATTCTCAATCTCGACAATCCCATGAAGATAGCCAATATGAACTGTGAAAGTGCTAGTCCATCAACATCTTAATTTTCTTGGGAATAGAGGCAGTTGGGAATTATGGAGGACTTTTAAGCAGGTGTAAAATATTTTTGTAAAATATGCATATCATGACACCTTTATAAAGATCTTAATATATTTTTGTAGTTTTGTAAGCATCTCTCCTATTTTTCTCCAACTCTTGAATTTGTAGTTTCCTATGGGTGTCTGCTTTCTCTAAATCAAAGTTGTATTTTTTAATACCCCAATATGCTTTTTTTTTAACTCAGCTAGGTAATGACATGTCTTTCCATAAACTAAACCATAGGATGACATTGTAATGGGAGTGTTGAATGTTGGCAGTTGCCCATAGTGCGTCACTAAGTCGTAACACACCAATCTTTTCGACTATGATTTACCATCATCTCTAAGATATGCTTGAGGTCCCAATTTGATATCTCTACTTGTTTACTAATTTATCGATGATAGGATGTTGCAACTTTATGAATGATACCATATTTTCTCATTAAGCCTTCAAAAGCCCTATTGCAAAAATGTTTTCCACCATTGGTAGTAAGAGCACTGGGAATGCCAAGACATGCAAACTGCTGTCTTTTAAAAACCAGATCACCACCTTTTGGTCATTGTTTTTGCTGGCTATTATCTCTACCCATTTGGATGTGTAGTCCACTCTTATAAGAATGCATAAGTTTCCTTAGGAATTGAAAATGGACCTTTGAAATCAATGCCCCAAATATCAAAAAGCTCAATGATTAAAATAGAATTTAAAGGAATCATATTCCTACATGACATGCTACTTAACTTTTGACAACAATTGCATGAGGTGCAATAAATATGTGAATCCTTGAAAATAGTTAGCATAGTGTAGAATCTTTGCAGTAGTCTTTTTCTTACTAAAATTCCCTCCACATGCATGGTTATGGAGAATGGGGATGATACATTGGTGATCGTTATCTAGAAAATACCTTCTAATGACTCCGTTGGGACAATACTTAAATAAGAATTGATCATCCCAAAAGAAGCACTTAACCTCAACTAAAATTTTTGATCTACCATGTTTTGACCAATGGAATGGTATATGATTAATAATAAGATAAATCACTGTAACTGTAAACCAAAGTAACTAAGAAACATGAAATAGTTGCTCATCTAGAAAGATTTGGTGTAACAATTAGGGTCTCCCCACAGTAACAATATTATCCACTTTCGACTGACGGCACTCATATACCGCCAGTAGTCACGGCTTTGTTCTTCCCCAGTTTCATAAGGAAAATGCATTGTTATTATGAGTGACCATTGCACCCTTATCAACAGCACAACAACTTTCCCCTTAGCGATGTGGGACTAACTCTTAGTCCCTAGGCCTGCCTGATTTGGCTATTTGACAATCATCTCTCCCCCTTAGGGGACATGCGTCCCCTCATGTTTGCCTCATTCGATGATTTGACCATGGTAGTCCACGTGCAGCTAGCCATCCACATCGGGTTAGGGGTTGGCTTTGATACCACTGTAATGATAGAGGTCTCCTCGTAGTAACAATATTGTCCCCTTAGGTTTAGTATATTTCTTAGATAGAAGATACTTCAATGCAACATGATCCAAATCGATAATAACCTTAGATCTTGAAAGCTAAGACCTAAACTTATTTAGAGCAAAAAACAACCATCAACAACTCTTTTTTATGGTGGAATAAATTACTTGTGCATTGTTGTGAGTTTTACGAGCATAATAAATCACATAGGGTAGTATATCAATTTGCTACCTCAAACTAGCACTAACTGTGCACTCCTGTTGAATAATGGGTGTAGAGGTACCTTCAAGGGCTCGCATGTAGTCCTCATCAAAGTCAAAGGTGGACTCCTTTGTAAGTAGATCACAAAGGGGTCTAGAAATCTTAGTATAGTGTTTGATGAAGTGACAATAAAAACTCTTGTGCCCTAAAAATGAGCAAATCTCCTTCACCATTCGAGGTGGCAGAATGATAGAGATGAGATCCACTTGTAACATCCCAATTTTTTAAGACATTTCCTGAATTTATTCATTATAAACATGCAGTGGCATTCTTGTTAAAATAGTTTATCTATTTAGAAGTTAGGAAAACTTTTCTTGTTTAAGTGAATTTTCACAATCCAACTTCTAAACAGTGTTACTTCCATAAATCTCCACATATAGTCAAATAAAGTATATATATATATATATATATACATGTATACTGGTATAAACAACATGCCATAAGATCCACTACGTCATAAGCTGGGTCCACTATCATCAAAACATTGGTAATAGTCCATTTACAATCCAAATGTAAAAGACAACCAAAACAAGATAGAGAATTGTCTCATGAGTGTTTAATTATAGACCAAAGACTTACTAGGTAATCCTAGACCACCTAACACTCACATCTCTGATCTGGTAGCCTACACCTTCATCTTCCCTTTCTCCTATGTCGTGTAGAAGAATCACCTGAAAATGTTGGCGGTGAGCACAACTGCTCTAATAAAAGAAAACCTAATACAATCCAAGTTGAATAAAAACACATCTGATAAACATGCAATCTTATACTTTCTATATTAATTCAATCACTTTTAGTTTTGGGTGCAATGCGTGTTTAAGTCTCTAGAATGTGACCTATTAGTTTGTTTCTCGAGAAGTTCTAATAGTGGTTTCATAGCTCCATCTCCATGGGTTCCAAGGTTTACATGTAATGGTTTGATTTCCTCCATAGCTTAGAAGTGATTCATGCACCTACGGTCATGGAAGTATAAAAACATATTAACACCTTGCATCACCTAGATAGAATAACGTAACCATTTTTAGTCATTCAACTATAAGCATTCGACAATATATATATATAGAAGAAAAACATTCATGAATGCTTATGGATGACAAAATCACTTCATATCAATCCCTATAAAAATGTCAAATAGAGAAATCAATGCAAATGAATTGATAAACCATCAGTCGATGCAATGATAGAGCATGATGCCAATAATAGACAAGGTGATAAATCCTTAACGATGTCTTCACTACTAGCAACCTAATGGCTTAAATCATTAGTCAAGCTCATCGCCACCATTTCAAGCCGAAGTAGTTATATCATGCCGCCACCAAAGATGAAGTGTCAACTTTGCAGAGTAATTGAGATGTGAGCTCATGTCCCCATCAAAACCTAGACCACTATGCTTGTATTGCAGCACCAGTTTGTCCCTTGGGCAACCATTGCTGCTATATTTTCCAGACATACGTCTCAAACTACTCCATTGGCCCTCCCAAGGTTGGCAATGGTCCTTGTTGTTGTTTTAATTAGAATTCGCAGCGCATTAATCAATGTAGTATTTTCATGCAAGCGAGGTTGATCCTACTAGGAATCTCACAAATTTACAATGGATTAGATTTTATTCAATTGATTAACTTCATCCAAAGAGATAGAGATGTGATTAAATTAGGAATTTAAAGTTACATGAAATGGAAATAGCCATGAAATTAGAAACTAGGATTAAAAGAAACTTTCTAAAAACTAAAGCTAAGCAATTAGAATTGAAACTTACCTAACTAGCATACATTTAAATAAAGGAAAAAATTACATAAAAATCATGAATTAATCTAGGAAACATAAACTAAGGAAACAACTAAAATGAAAACTTTCATAAACTAACACTTTCCTAAACTAGAACTCAATTTTTTCTAAAAATAGAACTTTCCAAAACCAAATTAGAAAAATTTATAACACTAAACTAACATGAAAAAATAAGTAAACAATGAGATCTAACTAATTTTAAAAATAAATTGAAAACATGCATATGAATGAAAACAACAACTGAAAAGACTTTCTAAATTTAACACCTTTTAAATCCTAGAACTTCCTAAAGATGGAAATTCCTAAAATTCAAAAAAAAAATTTTCTAAACCTAAAATAAGATGTAAACCATGAATTAACTATGTTAAAACCAAATTAAGCAAGTAAACTATGAAAAAATATAAAAAGGAATGGGATTTATAACCATGCACATGGTTTTTGGACTATGCTCAAGATTTTGAAGCCCTAAAGTTGGTGATTTTAATGGTCCTGCAACAAGTTACTATGAAAAATAACTATGGAATCTAATAAAGAACAAAAAATCCTAAGTGGGTACCTAAGCATACAAGAAAATAAGATGTTTTGATAGCTGGAATCAAAGCACAATGTTAAGGAAAAACCAATTTCTAGATTTTGGTTCTTAAGAACAGTCAACAAATCTAGCAATAGAAAGCTAGTGAAACCATAAATTTTATGTAAAGAAACAACCCAGATATTAAGTACAATGATGAAAGAAACATTTCATAACAATAAATCTTAATGAACTTTATTGATTCATATCCAATTTACATCAAATTTGTGCACATAAAACTGTCTACAAAATCTAAAAATTGTGCACTTTTCTACAGCCTTAAATTCTATCTAAATAACAAAAAAATTCTAATATAAAGATCATATTATAAAGTATCATTATATGCAATGAAAACTCAGAAAGAAATTTGAGAAAAACAAATGCTAAGTGGGTGAACTAACTAATGGAAAATAACCTAAAAGTAAGTAAAAGAGAGGGTACAAAACATGAAATTCAAGTAGAAAAATCAAGGATTTAAGCTAGCTATTCTACTGGTTGTCACTATCATAGAATAACTAACTTGAATCTTGATTGAATAACAAATAATAAAAAATTAGAATTAAGGTAAAGAAGAAAGGAGATAGCTAGATAGAAAGAAAGGTGCAAAACTATAAAGCAAAACAATGGAAACTAAAAGCAATAAAAACTAAACCAAAGCAAGAAAACTACTAAACTGAATTGGAGAACAAATAACTAAGAAAATAACTATAAAATAAAATGGAGAAAAGCATTTAAGAAATTTCAAAGTCTAGCAGCAAATAACACCAAAGGAAAGCTTGATTTCATGGTGTGTCACCCACCTCTAATTGGAAGTTTTGTATGGAACATAGGGCTATATGTAGATGAGTGTTTTCCTAACTTAAGGAGAGGTGAAAAACATAAGGAAAGTGACCCTAGGGATAGGGTATTGAGTGAGGAAGGTTGGGATGAGAGTTTAGGAAGGTGGAGTCTTGGAATGGTAGGACTCTTGAATGGAAAGTACAATTTGTGGTGTTATTTGGTGTTGAGGTGGAAAATGAGCAAAAAGTAGGAAAAACATGGATAAGCACCAAAAATAGAAGGGTCTCATCCTATGAGCCTTGTAAGGGGCCATATTGATGCTAGAGCAATAGATGTTGTTGTAGGTGAACTCTACTAAGGGTAGATGCTCATCCCAACAACCTTTCTAGTCTAGTGTACAGGCTCATAGCATATCTACTATTTTCTAAATAGTCTCTCTATTTTCCCATTAGTGTAATGCCAGGCCAATTTATGCTATTTAACAAAAATGAATTGGACATTCTATAAGAAATGAAAAGTTCACTTTTTTGGGAGATAAGGGTATTTTGGTCATTTCACTATTCACCCTGACTAGACCCAGAAATTTGGTCCTAAGAATGGTACCATTAGGTGCGTCTCAGAAAAAGGAATCCAACAAGACCAAAATCACCCAAAACGGAGTTAAAATGAGCAAGTTATGGCCCTTTGAAGTTCAGGGGCAAAAATGTAATTTATATTAAAAAACGGATTTAGCCTGAGAAACACAGGGGCCCGTTTTGATACGGGCACCCCTCTTCTTCAACCTCCTAGAGGGTTCTAGAACGGTGGTGTTTGGAGGAGAAATCACCACCATTCTAGAGGTTTCTCCACCGCCATTCAATGGCAGTAAGAACCCCCTCCAGAACCCTCTTCTAGCTCTATAAATAAAGCTCTTGGGTGCCTCTAATGGCAGCCCAAAAGCTTGAAAACCCCATCCTAGGGAAGCAAACAAGAGGGGAAAATGTGAGAAAAACCAAGCCACGAACCAGGTATGCCCAAAACCCCTCCAAACCCGTCTCCCCCTTAGTCCTAGGCTAAGTTTCCCCAAGTTTTTACATGAAAAACCATGCAAAACAGGCCTCTAAGGAGCCACGAAGGACCCAGGGACGGTGCCTGGGGCACACTAGGGAAGAACAAAATCGTGAGGGGTGTATGAGTGCCCCAAAGCAGACAATATTGTGACTATTGGAACCTCGGGGTATTACAAATGGTATTAGAGCTAGTTCCCCTCATGGTGTGGTGGCTAGCAGCACGCAGGTACCTGGTCGTGGCTATCACGAGGGGATGTGTGTTCCCTAAGGGGTGAAGATGTAAAGCCCTAGGCCAATGAGGGCAAGCCAAGAGAAGGTTGGCATGCTTCTAGGCTAGGGTGAAGGACAGAGAGTTAGTCCCACATTGCCTAGGGAGAGGAAACTGGGTTGTTTATAAGAGTTTGAGGAACTCTAATGGTCAAAATGCATTTTCCTTAGGAAACAGGGGAAGAACAAAACCGTGAGGGTTGTATGGGCACCCCAAAGCAAACAATATTGTGGCTATTGGAACCTCAAAGTGTTACAGTACCACTTGGGTGTATGGTAAACTGGGAATCGTGCGCTTCCTTGAACAATTGATGTTTCAATTTTGAATTTGCTAGTACAACAAGTCTCCCATGAAATCTCACATTACCATTAGACCTTTCTTTTCACTTAAAGTTTGAGTCTCCTCGCACAACTGTTGTGCTTGCAAAACACAACCCAGGAAAGCTAATCTAATGGAGATATTGGCAATTATCCCTTTTGATTTTCTGCTAAGTGCGTCAGCAACTACATTAGCCTTGCCCAGATGATATTGGATAATAAAGTCAAAATCTTTGAGGTACTCAACCCAACATCTTTGTCTCATGTTGAGGTCACTTTGAGAGAAAATATATTTAAGGCTTTTGTGGTTAGTAAACACTTCAAATTTCTCTCCATATAAGTAGTGTCTCCATATCTTCAAGGCAAAAACTACAGCGGCAAGCTCCAAATCATGCGTGGGATAGTTCTGCTCATGATTTTTCAATTGTTTGGATGCATAAGCTATTAACTTGCTGTTCTGCATAAGTACACATCCGAGTCCCTTTCCAGAAGCATCACTATACACAACGAATCCTCCATTCCCTCAGGCAAAGATAAAACAAGTGTAGAAGTGAGTCCTTTCTTCAACTCTTGAAAACTCCTCTCACAGTCCTCTGTCCATAAGAATTTCTACTCCTTGGTCAATCTTGTCAATGGTTGTGCAATATAGAAGAAACCTTCTATAAAATGTCAATAGTATCCAGCTAAACCAAGAAAACTGCATATCTCAGTCACGGTCTTTGGCTTTTCCTAGTTTGTAATTGCTTCAATCTTCTTAGGATCAACTGTAACACCATCCTTAGATATAACATGACCAAGAAATTGAATCTGTTCTAACCAAAACTCACACTTTGAGAATTTGGCATATAATTTGTGAGTCTGAAGAGTGTCTAACACGATCCTCAGGTGTTTTTTATGATCTTCCACACTATTGGAGTAAATAAGGATGTCATCAACAAGGACAATAACAAATTTGTCAAGATATTCTCTAAACACTCTGTTCATCAAGTCTATAAATGCTGCAGGCGCATTTGTCAACCCAAATGGCATCACTAGAAATTCATAATGTCCATAGCATGTTCGAAATGTAGTCTTAAGAGCATCTTCGTCTCGAATTCTAAGTTGGTAGTAGCCTGATCTTAAATCAATCTTAGAGAATACTTTTGATGATTGTAATTGACCAAATAGGTCATCGATATGGGGTAATGGATATTTGTTCTTTACCATGACCCCATTTAATAGTCTATAATCAATGCACAATCGCATAGAGCCATCCTTCTTCTTCATGAACAAAACTGGAGCTCCTCATAGTGATACACCTAGGTGAATAAACCCTTGGTCCAATAGTTCCTACAACTAGACCTTCAACTCCTTTAATTCTGCAAGGGCCATGCGATACAGTGCCTTAGAAATAGGGGATGTACCAGGTAACAACTCGATGGTAAACTCCATCTTCTGCCTAGGAGGCAATCCAAGTAATTCTTCAGGAAAGACTTTCTTAAAATCACACACCTCATCTATTTCCTCAATCTAAGGTCCTGAACTTTCCTGAGCCACAATAGTAACCAAGTATGCCTGACATCTTTTAGACATTAGATGCATTGCTTGTATAACAGAGATTATGCTGACACCTAATGTATGTAGTCGTCCTTGAAATACAAGGGACTCCCCCTTTGAGCTCATCAGTGTCACTCGTTTCTTTGTGCAATCTACCAGTGCCCCATGTTCTGCCAACCAGTCCATGCCAAAAATGACATCAAAATCAGTCATACTCAGGAGGATTATGTTGGCACGAAGTTCTTTGCCTAAAATCACTACCGGTACTTCTTGTAAGAACTCTCGCGTGACAACCATTTCAGTCACTGCCATACTAACTTCTAGACAAAATCCCAATTTATGTATAATAATATCCATACACAATGCAAAGTCACATGAAATGAATGAATGAGTAGAACCAGGATCAATCAAAATATGCACATGCTTGTGAAATATTAACTGTGTACCTTCAACTACGGTCAGTAGTCAAAGCAAAATCTCTCCCCTAACTCTTGGGTAACTGCTTTGCTCTGGAAATTGAATTTGAATGACGCAATCTCTTAGGGCAATGCTTAACCATGTGCCCTTATTCACCATAGTTAAAACATCTTTGATCACGATAATAACACATCATGCCCTCATGGAATCTATTGCAATGAGGACATTGTTTGGAGTTCCTTTTTCTGTTTGGGCTATGAAATTGTCCTCTCTAGGGCTTCTGAGTTCCTAATGAGAAACTTGAGCTCTTCCTTTCCCCACAGTATCCTCTACTGCCACTGTGCCAAAACCTTCCTTTTTCCTTCCCTTTTGCGGCAGTTTGCATCTTCACCTGTTCCTCCTTGGCACTAGAAGCCATCTCCACTGCCTTAGCCACACTAGTAGGCTGTGCCATTCAAACCTTACTCCTCAATCGAGGGTTCAACCCTTCTACAAACATCCAGGTTGCTTTTTCCTTTGTCGTGCACACATTTGGCACAATTCTCTTGAACTGAGTGAACTTATCTTCAAACTCAAGAACGGTCATGCTTCCTTGATTGAATGCTAGGAATTCTTACTCTTTCTTTGCTTTAATGTGGGGAGGAAAATATTTGTTGTAGAAGACATTCTTGAACTCTTCCCAAGGAACATTACCTTGGTCCTCGAAAAATGTTCTCCTTATAGATGACCACCAAAAAGAAGCTGATCCTGTCAAAACAAATGTTGCCACCTTCACCCTCCGATCATCAGGAATATCCATGGCCTCAAATATCTTCTCTATCTCATGCATCCACCCCTCTGCAGCTTCTGGCACAATCTTCTTAAACTTCCCCAGTAGGCTATCCACCTTAGTCTTATCCCCGCCCGAACTTCCCTCACCCGTATTAGGCATAGATGAGGTCTGGGGCTATGCTTGGGGTTGTTGTTGCTTCTGTTATTGTTGTTGTTATTGTAATTGTAATTGTTGTTGTTGTTATTGTTGCATCTGTTGTTGTTGCTGCATCAGTTGACTAAAATTTTGTATTATATTGGCCATGAAGTTCATCATTTGACTCCCTTGGTCAGATGGCTCAGTAGAGAGGTTTGTTGTCCACTAACTCGTCCTCTTAGGTGGCATCCTTCCCTTCATCATAAGAACTTTTTATGAGTTACTCTCTACACATCAATTCCAACATCTTTCTTTAGAGACTACTGAAGACTTACTCAATGTGATTGGTTATGAGTGAACTGAACCTAGGCTCTAATACCAACTGTGATGACCTGGGTTTTTCATAACACTTTTTAAATACAATAGACATTGACTTAGGAAGCTCGATTTTTAATAAAATCATTTTTAAAGTGTAAACAATTACAAAAGAATCTTTTCTTTTAAATTCACTTTGAAAAAACTCGAGTGTCATTTTTTCTTTTCTCAAACGCAAGGATTCTCGGTGAAATGAGCGCTCATTTTTACTAAAAATCTGGCAGAGTTTCCTCTATTTTTCTGACATACGACATTTAATGCATGTCATTGCGAAGTACCTAATAAACATTCACTGAAATTTCAAAACATAAATGGAGATTGTCTCCTTTTCACACATCTAACCAAATAAAGACAAATAAAATCCAACCAAACACGCCCACGAACTCTACGTCACAACCCAATTACATAATCTATCCAAACTTCCCAAAATTACATGTATAGTAGTCTCTTTCCCATTTCTGATAAAATAACTTCAAAAATAAACCAATTATTACCTATCTAAATCAAAATTTTTTCGTCGGTGTAGTCCTATTAGTAAGCTCCTACTTCTTGCCAATCCTTTGCTATGAGATATTGTAAACAAATACAATATATCAGCAAACTTGCGTTTGTGTTGGTGGAATAAGAAGCAGTTGTATATAAACTAAATCATGATTTCCTATATAATTTAATTTTTCCATGTTGATACATGCAACTAATATTCAATTATCATTTATCTTGAAATAATTCAACATTCATCAACATCAATGCATCAGTACTAAACATATTCTTGAAATGCAAGTATGCAGTCACATGTCAAACTCACTAATCATTTTCATTTCCCGATACTAGTCTTTGCTCATACGAGGCATTTCACATTACCAAATACCAACGCATTGTCATGTGTATCAAGTACACAACAGACAATATTATCCTCTTTGGCATAGTGAGTTAAACCCAAAGACACACCAAACCCAAAGACACGCCTCAAGGCTTTACTCCTGAGAGACCGGTAGCTTATCCAGCCAAGAACTGGTAGCTTGTTCAGCCTGAAGGCTCACCCACATCATAACAACTTTGTGGCCTGCCTACATCATAATGACCCCTCAGAACTTTTCAAACACCCAAACAATGGGGCTAAATCTCGGGGATCAGTAGCTTGTTTAGCTAGGAACTAGTAGCTTGTCTAGCCCAAAGGTCCGCCCCCATCATAACGACCCCTTTCACTCATACGAGTCAACTCACAATTTTCTGGTATCAGTCTTATATTTTCTCACATAATTCATAATAATGTATAGCTTTTGCATGAACATTTTAATCATGGTTAAATTTTATCTTGAACATTCATCCTGCCCTTCATATAAATTGAAAAGACTTATTTCAATGCTCGAAATTCATATGCAAATATGTATATAGCAAAAATCTTAGTAATCTCAATTCCACCTACCTCAAATGGTGCTCTTCTAGTTCAATGACTCAAATACTTTCCTCAGTTCATGTATGAGCTCCCAAATCAATCACACCTCTATAAAGTACAAGGAAACATATTCAGATATACGACTTTGGGACTTCTTTTAACTTTTCCAGTATGAAAGCTCCCTCTAAGTTAATCATTGACACTAGTCGTCATAAGGCGAAGTGACGGCGCTTATTTCCATGCTAAGGGTGTTTCATTAGCTATTCATTGATAACTAGTTGAATGACCTATGGTTATTGGATTGCCAATCCACACCATTGGTTCGAAACTGGCTATTCACTACTTTTTTAAAGTGGTTGTAAGTTGTTTTCATTGTTCAATGGTCTCATCTTGAATTATTCCAAGTATCTTAACTTATTAAAGGTTAGGGTACACCATGGTAGCATCTAACCACCAATCAAAAGTACTAGGTCATTATTACTCTAACGTCCAATAGAACGGTTTAGATTTTTAGATCAATTTTAGTCTAAAATTTTCAATTTGTGCCATATCCTAGTAATTTTAGTGCTGTAGAACTCATTTGTGGTGTATGACCGTCGATCAGATATCAAAAGGTTACTGTGTGAACAGTACCTGATCGGACGGCTAAAATTGTTCGATCAATTTTCAACTTAGATTTGAAGTTTTTGTGTGATCAGAGCTCCATCATCCACTAAATTACCTATCCCTACACTTGGATTGGGGATTGGATGGTTGGATTATCCATAATTCTAGATTTAGCATAAAAATGCATGGATTCCACAAAATTCATCAAATTAAGAGTTGGGTTGTGTATATCTCACCTATTATACGCATTTCTATGTTTTTTCTCTCTGGAATGGGCTGGATTGGCTGAGATTCATCATGAAGCCCTCCAAAGCTAGCATGCAAAGGTTCCCTTTTCAATCCGGCACTCAACAGTGCATGGATTATTCCAAGACCTTAGGGTTTTGGTTCTTGCTCGCATGCTGAGGAGATTGGTCAGCTCAGATTGATGATCTGAGCCGTCTTCTCCGGCACCCAAAGAACCCTAACCCTCATTTTTCCCTACTCGCCAGTGTTGCAGACTTCCCTGGCGAGCTCTCTCCTTCCTCTTCTTCTTTCTCTTCTCCTTCTCTTCCCTCTCTTCCCTTTCCTTCTTTCCTTTCTCGTCTTCTCTCCCCGTTTCTCCCTCTCGTAGGGTTTCCTCCCCTTTCTCTTCTTTTTTTTTTTTAGTTCTAATCTATCCTTCAGGTTTGGGTGGAGACAGGCTCGATGGCCCTCTTACGTGGAGGGGGGGGGTCGCCAATATCAATTCTGGCCGCCTTCGTTTAAGTGTATTTTTTATTTTATTTTTTGTTACACTGGACTTTCACACTCCATGCTTGTATCTAAAATACTTCTTGTACATCTCAGACAATGTGTATGATTATATTATCATCCTCGTATTCAATATCCTCATACTAAGAATATAATTTCATTATTAGATTTAGGTATCCTCATTTATAATGAATGATACCCATGTTTATATAATTTTAGGGATGACTCATTTATTATAAATGATCCCTATTTCCTTTAATTTGGTATTCATACACCAAATGTTATTAAGTGTAAGGATACTCATTTGATACAAATGATATCCATTACTATTATGTTCTTATCTAAGTTTAGGGGTAATCATAAATGATACCCAGGTGTTTATTATGTATTCCATCTAATTTCAACAGTTATCTCTATCTCATATATATGAGTTATGATTCAGTTGTAATTAATCATATTATCATTCTTAAGCATTATAATGTTTATGTATAACAACAATTCCATAGACCATAGGTCTTGTATTCTTAAAGTTCCACCTACATTCATGTAGTGATCCATCCCTTCAGATCTTCCATGATTGACATATGTAATTTGTAAATACATACATATTGTCATTATCTACACAATTTTGGATAATCTCCTATTTTACTCCTTATCTAATCTTGTCCTTTGATATAAAGGATCTAGGTCTATCTTGGGTTCCTATCATCCATACAATCTATCTTTCCTAGATAGTGTTTATCCTATTAATTAATAGATCTGACAATTAGAATGATCTTCTAATATTTCAAATATAAGTATTTTCTATCTGTAAGTCTTTGTGTATCTATCTATTTGATCTTGATATTTTATAGATCCTTTGATCAACATCTATACATGTTGATAAAGATCAAGGGCCTAGATATTCTATCATCTAGTTCTTCTTTGATCTAAGTTCAGTTGTTTGATCATCCCTAAGGAGGATGATCTTGGTTCTCTTCCTTGAATTATATTTGACCAAGGGTTTGAATTATCTAATCTAATGATCTTGATTTGATCTATAACATACATACTAATAAGCATACATACTAAATACAATATAATATTATGATTCTTATTATTCTTGATCATTCAAGATCTCCTTATGGATCTTGATTATCTTACTTACCATTTTTATTAAGATTAGATATTTTATTAACCTTTTATGATTTTATTATTATTATTCAATCAGTTAATGTTTTACTAGTTGAAGATAGCTTATTTCATCCTAAGTCTAGACTGCTCTTCCTTATGTCAAAATTGACCAATGCTCACAAGTTAAAGTTTGCTCAAAGAGTGGTTAATACAACCCTCATGTAAGGAGGCGTTTAGACCTCAACTTACGTCAATGGGAGGTGAGGAAAAAGCACTTTGGCTCTTGTATACCCCCTATAAACACAATGTTTAGAGTCCACTAGGGTGGCACTAGCTCAACCTTTAACAAGGTTCATATGAGTATTTTAACCCTAAGTACAATTTCTAATTGATTTTAATTAAATCTATGAATATTTAAAATGTCCCTTATGGGGTTTATTATTCCCCTAATTTGGGCCAAGGATTTGATAATCCTTATATTGTCCTACTAATTTGTGAATGTCCATTTATATCTATATTTCATTTAATTACATTTTCCATGTAATTTACATAATATGAACATTGTAGCACAAATAAATAAATAAGTAAATCTAACAATTATATCTACTAAGCAATAAAAGACATTTACAATAACATTAATAATTCAAATAAACACTTTTAACATATCATCATGATCCAATAGTCATCTTTCATTTCAATCATCTTTCATCCTATTTAGGATTTAGATCTTGATCTTTTATTTTTATCAGATCTACTCATTTTCTCAAAGTGATCTCATCACTAGATCATTGACATCATCTTATCACATGATCTGATCCTTCTTGATCTAATTGCTCAAGAAGATCTTAAGCCATTTTAGCTAATTTAAGGGCATAGATCATAATCTATCCCAAATTATCATCATCAAGCCATTTATTTCCTATCATCTTATCATAAGATAATCATCCTCACTTATTCATAGTCTCTAATCATCCTTGATCAATCTCATCAAGGAGATTAGTATGTATTTTTAAGGATTTAGTTACTTTTAATGGTCAATATCTTAAGATCTGCCAATTCATTTACATCCAACTAATTTATTTAAGTTATTACATTATTATATCATCAGCCAAAATGATTTGAATGGTTTGATCATTCCAACTCTTGTAGATCAAGGATATTAGTACCCTTATCTACATAAATTCAGAACGTTTCATGAATTAAGCTAATAATGTTAATTGTTCAGTAGGTTCTTCTCATCAAGAGGAATCCAAAATAACTTTTCAATCTCAATTTGGAATTAAATTGAGATCCAAATTTGGATTTTAAGATTTCAGCCAATTTTAACAACTGATATTGATCTTTACTGTTTTTATTCAATTACTTCATCTAGAGATCCAGAAATTTTACTATGATCATGGTCTCCAAGGTTTTGAGGCCTCCTGAACCCATCCATTGGTTTAGATCTCTATTTTGAGATCATCTTGATCATGATCCAAGGTTGTTACTATGGATTTTAGCAAATAATTTACATAAATACAATTAAAAACATAATTATCATGGTTCCATAAGATTCTAAATAATGTAAGGAATTCATCAGTGTTTTTAGATTTAAATTTGGACTTAAAATAAGATCTGAATCAAAATTTTAAAATTTCAGACATTTTTATGGGTCCAGATTGATCCAATTTTTAATAGCCCAATTCTTTGATCCATATGTCCAAAAATCTTATTGTGATTATTGTTCCTAAGGTTTTTGGGTGTCCTAGATCCATCCATAGGACTAGATTTACATTTTAAGATCATCTTAGGCATGATCTAAGATTATTACAACGTATTTTAGCAATTATCTCACATAAATACAATTAGAAACATAGATCTCATGATTCTAATAGATTTTAAATAACATAAGAAATGCATTAGTGTTTTCAGATCTAAAATCAGAGCTAAATGAGCTCTTAATTGAAGAAATAAGGCTTCATTTCAAAGGTTGGACGGCTCAGATCTAATTTGGGCGTACCAAGTGCAGGGACGACCAGCAGTCCGCGTCTCCATCTCAGAGACACAGGCGGTGTTGTTCTCAGGCCACCTGGAAGCTCACACACGATCACACACACGAAGACTCTCCCGCAGGGAGCGTCCCTACTTGTTTTTCGCACATGCGTTATGGGATCGATCTCACGAAGATTGGTTGAGACAAAGATATGGACCATCGGATCAACCTTTCTCCAGATCTCCCAAATCGAAAGACATCAAGGGATGAGATTTCTTAGCTTAAGGTTTTTGGGCCCCAATAACTCATCCAATGGCTCAGAGTTTGTATCTAAGCCGACAAATGACGAGATCTCAACCCTCCATGCTGGATCCATCATTTCCTATGGATCAATGGCCAGGGGAGATCAGGAATGGCCGAATACTTAGAAAAACATGCTGGAATGAAAAAGGGAGTGAAGTGGGTGTCCTACTGTGCCAGTCCGGCGAAGGAATTTCATTGAAGAAGAGATTTACCAGTGAAAGAAGACCGTAGCTGCAGGATAAATATTCAATCCTTGATTTCTCCAGTTCTATTGCTAGAAATGTCTGAGATTATGGGGTATTTGAAGACCCCATCATCCTGAAGATATTAAATGATTCAAGATCTTGTTTCACTAGTTAGATTGGCAAAAGAAAGGCATAGAACTTGTTAGAGACGGAATTAGTATAGTGCTTGACTGTCATTTTGATTTTTTCAGAGATCCAAGTAGTGGACCATCATGAAATCTTAGGGTTTTTGTAGATCCCCTCATTTTGAATAGATCCAATGGTGGAGATTTGATTCTAAATGGTGAAATTGGATGGCTAAGTGAATTAGGGTATCCTAGGAGAAAACCCTGGTTCATTGAGGATGACGCGTCAATTGACACGTCTGACATCTCCAATGAGCCTGAAGTGCCAGGTGCGTATGTAAACTCTAGTATAGAGAAAAAGAAAATAAGAGAAGAAAGAAGAAAAGAAGAAAATTTTGGTGAAGATTGGGGAGGATTTTGGAGCTGGGATTTCAGGGTATTCTATGGCACCTTATGAGGGATTTTTAGGAAAATTTGTGGGAAATTTTATGGGCTATTTACATGGATTTTTAAAATTTTCATGATTACATGTCATAATTATGTTTAATTTCTTTTTATTATTAAATTGGCATTGGATTCCCACTTCCAACTCCTCCACTACTAGCCCGTTTTGCCCTTTTAATTTAAAAAATGGAGAAAAATAGGGTTTATTCCTATGAACTCGAAATTGAGCGTACTTATCGTCGTTTCAATCAGTTTTCCTAGTACATTCCAAATTTTGATGCTTTAGGTTTCGATTATGTGTAAAATTACTATTTTACCCTTTTATTCATAAAAATTGAGAAAAATAAGGATTTTTCATCCATACTCAGAATTTGATGTACTTATAATCATTCTAATCTGTTTTTCGAGTACATTACAAATATTCAAGTTTTAAGTCTTGATTTTATTTTTTTAAAAATAAATTTTCCTAGAACTCAAAGTTCCAGTTCCATTTTTAGAATTTCAACTTTTAATTTTTAATAATTCAATTATATTCATAAAAATTGGGGCTATTACACAAGTACTATCAGAAATGGGATAAATGATGCCGAATTTTAACATATCAGCTCTTACAACTTCCTTCATATTAGGTTTAAGTCGTCTCTGCATTTCCATAAAAGCTTTTGCATTCTACTCAAGATGAATGCAATGCATGCATGTGGTGGGGCTTACATCCTTTATATGAACTATTGTCCATCCTACAACTATCTTATATTCTCTAGAAAATCAAGTAGGACACTTTCTTATTTGTTGGGAAGATTTGAAGCAATAATAATAAGCAAGATATCAAAGGAGCCAAAAATGCATATTTTAAACATTCTTGCAAAGTTTTTAGGTCCAAACTTGGTGGTCTCACAATAGATGGAATGGAGGTAGTCTCAAGAGGCATAAGTGGTTCCACTTTGTCTTTCCATTTAGAAGATTTTAGTAATGATGCAGTATCAAGTAAAGCATTAACTTCATTATTGAAATTGGCTATGTCAAAATCTAAACTGAAATGAGATAGATAAGCCTTGAGTGGATTAGAATGGATGATGGTAGGAAAGTGTGATGCACTAGACTCTTGATTATATAAAACTTAGGAGAATCTTCAAAATCTAAATGTTATTGTCTGGCATTAAAAACATATATATTAATTTTCATGTTAGAAAAGGACAACATTATAACACCATTCCGACAATTATTTTTTTGCATTAGATGTGGCCAAGAAAGGCCTTCCCAAAATGATAGGAATATGACTACTAAGATTGGATATGAGTTGGGTATCTACGATGATGAGATCAATTGGGATGAGAAACTTGTCAACATATAGCAAGACATCCTCAACTACTCCACAAGGCTGATTTGTTTGCCAATTATAGTGTAATAGTAGTCAATTTTCATTCGTCATGACCTAATTGTTCATAAATAGAAAATGCAATAGCTTAACACTTGCCCCAAGATCTAGTAGTGTCCTATCAATAGTGTGCTCCCCAATGACACAAGCTATGGTAGGACACGCAGTATCCCCACACTTATGCTAGGTGTTGTGTTGAATGATTGAGCTCACTTGACTAGTGAGAAATGCTTTATCTTGCACATTAAGCTGACACTTTTGGGTCTAGAGATCTTTCAAACACTTGGAATAAGAAGGATTTTCTTTAATTGCATTGATTAATGGAATACTACTTTTTACTTGTTTAACTATATCCATTATCTAATTAAAATTTACTCCTTTCTTTGCCACATACACAAATTGAGGATATGGAGCTTTGGGTGTGTTGACCTAGGTTTTTAGTAAAACATTCTATAAATATTTTGCAAGTACAAGGCCCTTAGTGGTAAAGAAATGGAAATTCTTTTCTTTAAAATTCATTTGCAACAAAACCCAAGTCTCACCTCAATGTATGTAATACACATAAACATTTTGTATAAAATAAATTTTTATTGAATACTAGGAATCATCCAAAAGTTCAATTTTACACAACCCCTGTATTGCAATTACAATCCATTATCTAAATACAATCCAAATTACAAAGTACATAGCCTAATTATACAATCTTCAAGGCAAATACGCTGATCAGTCTTGCAGCGTCTAATTCTTCAAGCTTTACATCCTCAAATCTCATTCTCTATATCTGAGATATTGCAAACATTCTAATATTTACAATATCTCAGCAAGCTATACTTAGTAGGGGATATAAAAATATACAACTTCACTAATACAAGAATACATACCTTAGTCATCATTCTATCATGTTTATCCACTCATGGATCATCTCATCATAGAGTATACACATCATTTATATAGTATAGGGTAAACTCGTTAAAGTAGTGAAAATACTCAAAAATTATTCCTTCCCTAAGCTATACTCTTGCTTAGGAGATCAATAATCAACCAAATATCATATGGAGATATTCTCTCAAGAAACTCACTATGCCTATCATATGTGCATTATAATGCAAAATACTCAAGAACCACTATGCCACATTCTATATCCATGTAGCACACCCAGATAACTGCATAATAATCCACTCTACCAACTATGAAAATAACAAAATCCATATTTGCATGGGCAAGGACCATGGGTGTCACAGTGGCGGCCTTCCCATGATTGCCTCACTCTACCTTTAGCCTCTCTTTGGGCATGGTATCCATCATATCATACATTTCAGGAAGCGGGTGGCCAAACCCTCATAACTTCCCTAGCATAGCATCCCTAGGCCTATGCTTATATAAAACAAAATCAAAAGCCACCATGCTTGCATGTGAATACATTCTACATATCAAGTGATGTGCCTATTTAACTAAGGCTGGGATATTTTCTATGCCCTATTCTTAGGGTTTTCTTAGTCCACACATCTCACTAATTTCTCATCGTTTGATTAGATCATTAGATTGGATCAGTTGGATGGATCATGAGGTTGGATCATTTGCTTGGATAATTATTATTCTAAGGTACTACATGTATACTTATATCATGAAGGTCTATAATTCTAGACAGAAGGCCATGTATATACACACATGAATCTTTAATACATTTTTGTACATCCACCTATCTCAAAGTGGTATTCACTCCATATTGTCCATCATGGTCTTGATTTATACATCTGTCAAACCATACGTATTAAGTTATTCCTTTATACAAGTATTCTTTCTACATGCATTTGGGTTATCCTATGAAGGATGCCCTAATTTTCCTTGAATCATATATGATCAAGGTTTCAAACCTTCTAAGTTCACAATCTACACTATAAGTAAAATCATAGAACAATACTATACTCTACATTATATTTCTTTTCTTTTTGTTTGTGATCATTCAAGATCTCTCTTGGATCTTGTCTATCTTCCTTATCTTATTTACAATTTTTATTATTATTAGTGTTAGATAATTTGCTAACATTTTATGCTCTTATTATTATTTCTCAACCAATTACTATTTTACTGGATTGAGGATAATTTATTCATCTCTAAATTTAGACAGCTCCTCTTATTTCCAATTGGCCAAGGTTTACCAAATACATGCCATTCCTAGTGTGGTTAATTCAATCTTCATGTAAGGAGGCGTTTAGACCTCAACAAATGTCAACAAAAGGTGGAGGGACAGCGAGGCTCATTAGAAACCCCCTTAACCATGATGAATAACATGAAATGGGATAGCCTTAGCTCATTCTTCAATAAGGTCCTATGAGCTCATAACCCTAAGTTTATTTCTACTTGATTTTAATTAATTCCATGAACATTACTATGTCATTCATGGAGGTTTATTATGCTCCTAAGTTGGGCTAAGGAAATGGAAAATTCACCCCTTATATTGTCCTACTAATTATAGCCCTTATTATGATTATACTTCATGATGTATATGTATTTAGTGAAGTCCATCTATATGTCATCAATTACCTCTTTTAAGGTATTTTTCATAATTTTATGATTAAAAGAAATTACACCAATAATTTCAAGGAATTTAAAGACAATCATGCTAAAATTGAAAGTATTGACTTGAATTTAAATTTGCTATTTAAAAGAAATTAACTAATAATATTACAACATCTTATTCTAGGAAATTAAAGACAATTACACTAAAATTGGAAAATAGACATGGATCATAATTAAATTAAATTTACTGTAAAAGACAATTAATTAAGCATGTGATCAAGCTGTCCTTATGATCCAACCATCCGATTTGTCCATCTTTTAGATCTAGGGTTGATATTCCATTAAGAATGCAACCCTTGATCTTTTATGTTTCTATTTGATCCAACATCATAATAACATGATCCTAACCTTAGATCATTCAATTTATAGGTCCAATTGGCCTGATCATTCTTGATCCATCCAATCAAGGAGATCCATTGAGATTTTCCATGATCATTTTCTCATTTAAGGGCCTACACCTTGATTTATTTTATATCTATCCAATCCAACCAACCCCATGCTGTTTTATCATCATTAGATCCTTAGTGGATCTAGATTTTCAATTCTGATCACCCTAGATCTACTTGATCAAGGGGTAAGTAAGAGAATTTTTAATTAACAAAAGGTTTTGATTCTTAAAATCTTGTTTTTATGTGTTCAGTATGTTCCCCTCATCAATATCTATTCATAGCATTTTACAGATTAAAAATCAGACTTAAATTGAGTGAGTAATTGCATTTTTAAATTTTTAGCCGTTTTCAACGGATGATTTTAGTTTGTATTATTTTTTATCACTTAAACCTATATAGAGGATTAGAAATCCTTCTATGATCATCAATATTAGGGTTTTGACACCTTCTGGATCCATCCAACGGATTAGATTTTCAATTTGACATCATTTTGATCAAGATCTACAATTGTTGGAATTTAAATTGCTAATTACATCATGTAAATCAATTTATCTTCTTAATAGCATGCTTCCACTATATTCTACTCATCGTAAGGAATTTGGAGCTTCCTTCCAATTTGGATTTGGACATCAGATGGCTTTAGAATATGAAAATCAAGTTTTCAGTTTACTTTTGGATGGCTGAGATCATTCCAATAGAAAATGACAAACGGGAGGTCAGCCCACACCTGTTGCCTGGGATTACCCATCACTAGGGATGGGTGACCAGTGATAGGCGAGACGGTCCAAAGCTGGACTGTCAGATTGCCCATCCCCAAATCTCTCTCATCTAACAAGATCTACTCCCAAGATTTCATCCCCTGGGTTTATTGGGTCCCAGAAAATCATCCAATGGCACAGAATTTCAATCTGAGCCATCCATGGTAAGGATCTCTACCCTGTTGCCGGATCCATCATTCCTAGTAGATCAATGGCCAGGGAGATCCTCCTAAGGCCAGAGAACTTAAGGTAAGTTGCCGAAATGAACGTAGGAAGGGGGGAACCACTTACCTGTGCCAACCGGTGAAAGATTTTCACCGAAGAAGGAGAAATAAAGAAAGCCGAAAATAACCCTAGATGTTGGAAGATACATTCAGTCCGTGATTTCTCCGGTGCCATAGCCGGAGAAGATCGGGGACCATGGTGCTTTTGTAGAACACCACGCACTAAAGAGATTCAATGGTTCAAGATCAACTTTTAAGGGACAGATTGGCTGAAATAATAGGGATTAATCATCGAAGACAATACCTAGTACTGTGCTTGTCTCATTTTGAGTTTCCTGGTGATCTAGGAGTAGATCATCATGAAAACTTAGGGCTTTTGTAGATCGGCCCTGTCCGACCAGATGTAACAATGGAGATTGAAAATTAACGATTGTAATTGGATGGCTAATTCATTGAAGGCTTCTAGGCAGAACCCTCGGTGCAACCGGAATGACATGTCCTTGAATGCTCTCGATGTAGACATGAGGTCGTCTGTCGGGTGCGTCTAGGGACATGCCCATAGAGAAAGAGAGAAAGAGGGAGAAATTAGGAGAGATTGAGGGGAATTTTTGAGCTAAAATTCTAGGGGAGTGTAGGGCACCTCATGGGGGATTTTTAGGAAAATTTTTGGGAAATTTTATGGGGTATTATTTATAGAGATTTTTTTAATTTTTCATGATTACATGTCATAATTATGTCTGATTTCTTTTTATTATTAAATTGTCATTGGATTCCCACTACCACTTCCTTCTCCACTAGCAGGTGGTAGTGGTTTGACTCATGATGGTGGTCTTCCAGACTATTGGTCCACCTTGTGGGCCCCATATAGTGGTGAAAAGATCGATTTGCCCTTTTAATTCCAAAAATGGAGAAAAATAGGGTTTATTCCTATGAACTTGGAGTTGAGCCTACTTAGTGGCATTGGAATCGAATTTTTGAGAACATTATAAATATTGATGTCTTAGTTCTTGGTTATGAGTAAAATTACCATTTCACCCTTTTATTCATAAAAAAAGAGAAAATTAGAGATTTTTCATTTTAACACAGAATTGAACGTACTTAGTGTCATTTCGATTGGTTTTTCGAGTACATTCAAATATCCAAGTTTTAAGTCTTGCTTTTATTTTTATAAAAAAAAAATTCCTAGAACTTAAAGTTCCAGTTCCACTTTTAGAATTTCAACTCTTAATTTTTTAATAATTCAATTATATTCACAAAAATTGGGGTTATTACAATCTTCCCCCCTTATAATAATTTCATCCTCAAAATTCGCATATCAACTCACTTAGGAGTTTTCATAGCTTTACACATGTGGCCTTACCACTTAAGGAAATCTCTATTTCCTTTCATTCACAATTCATATCACCTTCTCTTTCAATGGAAAAATCACATTTTTGGGTCATAAACACACATCTCACTAATAATGCTAATGCATTAATCACTTAAGCTGATTCTTACTAGACTTTCCAAAAGGATTAATAACTCTTAATTGAGTTATCCTTTTGTTTCAAAATATTCTATTTCACTTGGCTAGTATACTAAATTTTCACCAATCTTTCAATACTTCATATTTTTTCCATTCTAACTTCTATTACTCATCCTCGTTCCTCTTCAACTTAGACAAGTTTTGACATATCTTTTCTAATATGTATAGTACTTAAACTATCTACCAAAATGACATATTGCTTTGATTCTACAATTTCAACTATTGTTCTTTGTAACAATCTTCCAATATGTGGAAGTAATTATCTCTTCTAGGTTCTTCCATTATTTGGAAGTACTTATCTCATTTCTGTTCTAGATAATCATACTCCTTTACTATTTCTTTCTACTGAAAATTTCTTTTTAGATCCTAATATTACTAATAGTTTCCTCGTAATAACTTCTTCCTCAACTTTCATCACTATTATTGTACTATGATTTCCTCTTTATTCATAACACTTGACTTTCTTATTTCTCCTTTTTAAGATTATGTATGGATGGTGTCATAGTAATCTTTATATATACTCCTTCCACTTTTGTTATCTTATATTCATAATACTATTCTTAAACTTCTCAAAATCAATGCTAATATTTATCTCTTTCACTTCCATATATATATATATATATATATCATTGGTTTCAAAATTTCTAGATTATGTATTTCCTCATGCACCTTCCAAGCATACCTCATAACTTTTCCATATCATACTAACCCTTTATTTGAAGTATTCTTGATAATTCCTATTAAAAGAGTCCATATTGACTTTGTAGTCATCCACTCTCAAGCCTTTAGAAACTCCATAATTTACCATATATTCTTCAAGTCTCAATAATCAATCATAAACTCTTTATGGTTTATGTAATCAATGGCAAGATTATACTAAAAGAATGTCCTTATAATATGTTATACAATAAATAAGAGATAAATTTCTCTAACTACCGTAGTCATTTTGCATTTTTCAGTGTCATCTTCAATCTTTGCTGGGACAACTTCCATATCATTCTTAGAATTTATATGACCCTAACTTTGCTTTCTTAAATCAACATGTACACTAACCATATAATCAACAAGTTTTGTAAGTGTCTTAACATATTCTCCAAATGGTCATGATTTTCTCATAACAATTTCATATGTCATCACTGCTTATCTAATAACTCTTAATCTCATCAAACTTATAACTCAAAATTTGTTTTGATATCTCACTATAATTTTTCATTTCTGGCTCCCCATTGATGATAATAGTTTGGGAATAACTCATCCATGTGGAGTAAAGGGTACTTAAGATCATTTATGCACAATCTCATTGATCATTCATTCTTCTTTTTCTAAGGAAACTTGTTGCTTTCCAATGTAAGCATATATAATCACTCCTTGTCTACTAATCCTTAAAATTTGCTCTTTCCACATATTCAAATCAATTGATGTCATTTTCCTCAACTACTATAGATATTTCCTCATTCAATCTTATGTTAGATTGAAAATCTCCAAAATATCTTGAAATTTCTAACCACATATTTCTCCAAAATCTGGATTCATACCTCATTCATAATCATCTCATTTGTCCAAAATTTACACTTAAGTTTAGTTGCCTATATTTGTTTATAGGTCTTCATTTCTCATGTTCATTTCACTATTCCTTCAAAATGTATTTTTCCTCATTGTATTCCATAATTCTTTCAATATCACTAAATCTATCATATAAATATCCCTATTCATATATAGGCTTCACTTTCCATTCTATCATCAATGCAAATTATAGTCCATAATTATTTCCATATTTCAATTCTATCATATAGTTGAATCAATATTCCTCTAAATTTTATCTCTTGATTTATCTCTATTATAACTCTTTTTATTTACCAATTTTGAATATATTTAACTATCTCCTTAAATTCTTCTCAAGTTAGATCATCTCTATTTTGATGATTAAATCCTTTAGCTAATTGTCATAATACTATGTCTATGTAACAATTGTAACTCTTACATTTACATTTATTATTTATTATTATTATTAATTATGAATTTTGTAATAATTTTAAGGTTTTATCTTTAGTATATATTTCACCTTTCCCATAAAGGTTGGATTTTATCCTTCTTCATCCTTTCCATCATATTTTTCCAATTTATCATCTCTTTCTCTTAATCTCCATTACTTCACATAATAATAGTAATACTAATATATTTTATTTCTACAAGTATCTTTACTTAAGATAAGATTTTAGGTTATTCCTGAATATCATACATTACATTTTTCTCTATTGTAATATTTTCCTTACTTGTTTCTAAACTTACTCTTCCCTATATTGACATCATTAACTTACTAAGTAGTACTCCTAGTTATTTCACTAAGTACTATCTACTTACTCTCCACCAATACTTCATGAGTTAATTACATTAACTCCTCACCTAATGAGCTAATCACATAACTCTTTCTATTCTCATTCTCAACTAATGAGTTAATCCCATAACTCATTCTCTTCAAATACTATCTTATTTCTTATTCACTCACTATTTTTCATCCTCTAATTGGATTGTCATCTTCATATTGGACATAATGGTAGTGTACTGTGACTGGATGAATGGCTCTAATACCAACTGTGACGACTAGGGGTTTTAGTAAAACATTCTATAAATATTTTGCAAGTGCAGGGCCCTTAGTGGAAAGAACTTTTCACAAATAATGTAGCAAAAATTATTTGCTTTTAAATTTGTTTGCAAACATAATACACATAGACATTTTGTATAAAATAAAATTTTATTGAATACCAGAAATCATCCAATAGTTCACTTGTACACAACCCTTGTATTACAATTACAATCCATTGTCCAAATACAATCCAAATTACAAAGTACATAGCCTGATTACACAATCTTCAAGGAAAATACCTTGATTAGTCTTGCAACGTCTGATTCTTCAAGCTTTACATCCTCATAGTGGAGGCACCATGCAGGTGAGCTCTTTGCTTCAGCATAATACCCTTTAAAGTTTAGAGATCTAGGTTGTCCTACTATTTCATATGTTATCGGAAACCATGTCATTGACAAGGAACTATTATATTTAGGGGCTAGTGTGAACCTATTGTCATAGTCTATCTATGTGCAACTTGGGTTTATAGAATTTAAACCAACCAACACCACATTATAGCTTGTAGAAAGATTAGTTAAAATTTCACATGGTAAGGTCGAAGATGTCCTGATATTGGTGGAGTAGTCTTATTTCCCTATTGATTTCATTGTCCTGGACACCCACATATATTAGACTCTAGTAGAAAAATTCTAATTATTCTTGGCCATCTTTTATTGGCAATGTCTAACACCATCATCAAATGTAGCAATAGTGTGATGGAACTTTCTTTTGATAGCATGAAAGTGAAACTCAGTGTGTTTAATGCTAATCATAGACATTTAGACCTTGATGACTCCTTCGCAATCAGCATGATTGAAAGTCTAATTCCATATGATTTTCCACCATCCTCTACCATAGATCCACTTGAGGCCTATCTTGCATATTTTAATCTCAATTTTGACATATACAGATCCATAGATGAAGTGAATGCTCTTGTAGATGCTACACAAATCAGGGTTACATCTAAATTGGGACCTCAAGTAGAACCTCTTCCCCCATTCAAATATGTTCATGTACTTTCACATGACAAACTACCCACTCTGGTTATAAAATCATTTCCTAAAAACTTGAAATATTCTTATGTAGGACTTGACGAACCCCTGCTCGTGATCATTGCCTTAAATCTCAATCAAGAATAGGAAGGCAAGCTACTTCATGTTCTATGTGAACATAAGATATTTTTGGGCCAAACATAAGAGGGAGTAGCTATAATAACCCCAATTTTTGTAAATTGATTGAGAAAATCAATTTAGTTTGAATTTTTAAAAATTCTAGGCTGGAATATTAGGTTACTGAAAATTATCCTTTTATAGAGATTAAAATATAGTTTAAAACTTATGAATTATGAATGTACTAAAAAAACCCATCGAAATGAAACCAAGTACATTCAATTCCGAGTTAAAATGAAAAACCCCTAATTTTCTCCATTTTTATGAATAAAAGGGTAAAAAGGTAATTTTACTCATAACTAAGATCTAAACTTTAATATTTATAATGTACTTGGAAATACGATTCCAACACCACTAAGAATGCTCAATTCTAAGTTTGAGAGAATAAAACGGATTTTTCTCCATAAAAGGGCAAAATGGTCCTTTCACACCTCCATGGGGCCCACAAATGAATCCAACGGCTTGAAAACATGTAATGAGTGGTCAAACCACTACTAGTTAATAGTGGAGGATCCAATGTATTATAAGTAATTATGAAAAAATAAAAAACATCTATAAATACACCTCCAAAAATGTTCATTAAAATTCCCACAAAATCATCTTACTTACTTTGAAAAACCAGATCTAGATTCCTTCCTGAATTTTCAAACTTCCCAAAAATCTCCCTTCTCACATTGGAACAAGAGACCTAAATTCAATTAGACATTCTGTTCCAAATCAAATCTCACAAATCCCACCATCCATATGATCCTAAACTACCTTAACTACTAAACCCCCAAATCAATTTCAAGATCCAATGGTGAAATCGACTGGAAATCACAAAATGAGTGGCTATTGGGCTATCTTATCATCGAAGGGATATTTACTTAAATTGGGCAGCAAATCTACGTTTTTTTCTCCAATTAGATAGGTGGAAACACTTCTTATACTTATTTCATATTATTTTATGTTTTTCTTTTAAATTAGGTTTAGGTTAAAATTTATAAAAATAAAGTAAGGACTTGAACCCTTCAGTTCTGGATGGTGGAGGACTCAAATGGAAAATCTGAGCCGTCCAATTGATCTAGAAGGGTTCAAAACCCCTAAGGTAGAAATTTCATTAAATTTAATCAAGTTTTGAGCCTTTGATTGAAGAAGAATTGATTGGATGGTCCAAAACAGATTGTTCAATCTTCCTAAATAAGATCAACTATTAGGATGCTCTGCGGGATATTGCATGGAAATGTGCCCTGTTGGAGCATCTCCGCCTACTACCAATGCGCAACACAGTCCCGACGAAACGGTCGCCTGACCGCGTTGGTCCCAGGGAGTGCGTTATCGCATGTGTCCCTATGATGGTGCGTAGTAACCATTTCGTTCAACCGGTCCCACTCTGTCCGATCAATCTGGGCCGTCCGTTCTACTGGGCCCAGATCAAATCTGGACCCCAAGAACGTCTATGAACTTCAGTCATCAATTTTGGAGTCATCTGAACTCCAAATTGAGATTAGAAAGAAGCTATGGAAAGCTTGTAACATCTATTTTCTTCTAAAATCATAACATTTAGAAAATTCTTCATAAAACTTTCTGTATTTAGGTAATAAGCTTTCAATTTCCAAGATCTTCAAGATCTGAGATGATTAGATCTTGGGAATCTATTTTAATGATGATATAATCTTGAAATCGAGTAATATCCATAATTTATTTTGATAGATTTAACATAAGATGAGGAATCTATCCTTTATGGTAGAAAAACCCTAAAAATACAAAGGGACCCACTTGATCAATGAGATTAAGTATGATCAGATCCTTGGGATGGATTGAATGAATGATATTATGATGGAATCCAATTAGATCATGGATTAAATATAATAAAAACAAGTGGATATGATCTTTGGATCTTAATAGAGTAAAAACCCTAAATGTAATTAAAACCCTTGATCTAAAGGAAAAGATCTAACATCTAATGGTTGCATCAGAAGTAAAAGTTTTTAATAATCCTATTCTAATTAGTTTTATTGTCTTTTAATTGATAATAGTATTGTAAATGTGATTTATGTTATAAATTAGGAAGCATGATAGTGTAATTCTTAAATTTTAGCATGCTATGTTCTAATGTTATTAGATTGTTATAATAGGTTGGAAATATAATTATCTTAAGGTCATGATAGTTTGAAATGAATATTTTAGCATGATTCCATTGGATTAGAAGTAAAATTTCATGTATTTCATAACATAGGATCATGTTAGTTTAAGTATAGTTTTATTTCATTGGGTTAAGTTACATTCATAGGATTCATGTTAGTATAAATAGTTGTTAAATTTAAATTGGATTTATGCTTTAAAGTTTATGATTTATTTATTTTCAAATTTTATCTATAGATTCAAAGAAGAACTAGATGATAGAAGATTTAAGCCCTTAATCTTTATCAACAAGTACAAATTATTACTCAAAGGATCTATGAAAGATCAAGAGCAAAGAAAGGAATACACAAAGACTTATAATAAAAAATAGTTAGATCTGAAAGATTAGAAGATCATTCTAACCATCAGATCTACTGATCAATAGGATGAACACTATCCGAGCAAGATAGATCATGATAGGACACAAGATCTAGATCCTTTATATCAAAGGACAAGATTAGACAAAGAATATAGATAGGATAAAAAATATAGGATTATTCAGATTGTATATATATTGATAGTATGTATGGATTTACAGATTACATACATCAATCAGAATCATGGAAGATCTGAAGAGATGGATCACTACTTGAAGGTAGGAGGATTTTATGATTGCATCTACATGAGAAATACATGTTATATGCATGATCTTATGTTTAGAAATGTTGGCAAGTATAATGTAAATATTTGTATTAAACCCATTGAAAACCCTTATGATCCAACCAAAACACATGAAATGGTTAAGTTAGAATTAGGGAAAACCCTAAGTGAATAAGGAACAAGGAGTATTCCAACCCTAGATAAATAGATAAATTGTTGGATAGGTATAAAAATCAATACATGGGAATCATTCATATAGAATGGCGATCCCTAAACTTATATGAACATGGGTATCATTCATTGTAAATAATGATCCTTAAGTTTGAAGTGAAATCCTATCCTCGGTATAAGAAAACCAAAATATGAGGATAATGATATAAACAGACAAGATGTTTGATAAGTAAAAGAATACTTTATATACAAGCATGGAGGCTTGTGGTTTTTGTTTTAAATAGGCATATGCATGGGGATGCTATGCTAGGAGGGTTATGAGGGTTTGGCCTCCTGCTCTCCGAAATGTGATATATATGATGACACCATGCCTAAAGAGAGGCCAAAGGTCGGGTGGGGCAATTATGGGAAGGCCACCACTATGATGGTCTATCTTCTCATATAGACATGACATAAATGATTTTCCACATTTGGTATCTGTGGAGTATGAAAGTAGTTATCCGAGCATGCTAGTATGGATTAGACTGTAGCACAATAGTCCTTTGAGTATTTTGCATTATGATGCATAGCATAATGAGATGCCGATATTGCCCAAATAAGGGAGTATTTTTCCAATAGAGTCTAGGTGTTTATCAACTCAGTATGGCTGAGTGTGATGATATTGCCCAAATGAGGGAGTATTTTCTAGCAAAGTCTGGATTATTGATCAACTTAGTGTGTCTAAGTGTGACTGTTGATGTTGAAGATATTAACTAATTTTCACAGTTTTAACTGTATATATATCTATACGACATATATAGTATGTATGTGTAAGGATGTACATATATGACAAAGTAAAGAGATTGATCCGTGAGTATGAATAATGGGATTATGAAGTATTAGGATTATACTGTCAAATTATTATGATTCTTGAAATCCCACCAAGCATAGCTTGCTGAGATATTATAAATGTTTGAATGTTTATAATATCTTAGATACAGAGAAGCAGAATTAGGAGCTCAAGACTTAAGAAGACTTGGAAGAATAATCAATCAGGGTATATCCCTTGAAGACATGTACTTTTATTTGAGAGCATTGTATTGTATTGAGAGTTTTTATTATATAGTGAGCTTTGAAATTTAGATTATGTAATTTAGACAAGTATTGTACTGATACTCGGGCTGTACTGTGAACCACTAGATGGATTTTAGAATTTAATAAAAGTATATTCCGTCAATGGAATTTTATCTTGTACAAAATTCTACATATGTTATGTATGAAGTGATGGCTTGGGTTTTACGAAACAAGTTTTAATGACTTGAAAAATAGCTGCTTCGTTTTTGCGAAAAAAATTTACCACTAAGGGTGCCCTGCCTTTGAAAAATGTATTATGAAATGTGTTACAAAAACTCAGGTCGCCACATTAGCCTTGCTATTTGTGTGCATCAAATTCATCTCAAAGGGAATGCTAAACCATCTAGGGAAACACAGAGAAGGCTTAGCCCTAACATAGATGTTGTTAGAGACAAAGTGCTCAAATTGTTAGTGTTGGCATAATATACCCTATATCTGATAGCACTTAGGTCAATCTAGTTTAGGGTGTACTCAAGAAATTCGAAGCCACAATAGTACACAATGAGGACAACAAATTGATCCCCACTTGCATGACCACTGGGTGGAGGGTCTATATTGATTACCATAAATTGAACTCGGTCACGAGGAAAGATCCCTTTCCACTTCCTTTCATTGACTAGATGCTGGAAAGGTTAGTCAGCCATAAATATTATTGCTTTTTTATAATTACTCCAATTATGACTACATCCCCATAGCACCTGAGAACTTGGAGAACACTACCTTCACCTACCCTTTTGGGACCTTCGCCTACCATCCCTTTGGATTGTGTAACATGATAGCTACTTTCCAAAGGTATAAGCTAAGGATTTTTTCCTTTATATGGTGTTGAGGTTACTAGAAGTGTTCATGAATGAATTTTTAGTATTTGAATCATCTTTTGATGAAGTTAGTTCTTGCTAGGTGTCAGGAGAAAATTTTAGTTCTCAATTGGTAGAAATTCCACTTCATGGTGACAAGTGGTATTGTTTTAAAGCATGTGATCTCAGCTAATGGGAGATAGATAATAAAGCAAAGGTAGTTCAAATTGCTAAGCTTCCAACCCTAAGGGCGATAAAAGAAATTCATTCATTCCTTGCCCACGATGGGCATTACTAGCACTTCATTAAAGATTTTAACAAAATTTCTAGGCCTTTATGCAAGTTACTTCCTAAAGAGGCTACATTTGACTTTAATGAAGATTGCTTATGAAATTTTTGTGGCTCAAAGAAGAATTAATCTTTGCTCCCATTATTTGACCATTTGATTGGAGTGCACCATTTGAAATTATATGTGATGCCTCTGATTATGCAATAGGTGCTCTCTTAGGGCAGCATATAGATAAACTTCCCCACATGATTTACTATGCTAGTAGATTATTGAATGATGCACAACTCAATTATTCCACTAAAGAGAAAGAGTTGCTAGCAGTTGTGTTTGCCTTAGAAAAATTTAGATCTTACATCTTAGGGTCTAAAGTTATCATCTATTCTAACCATGCTACATTAAAGTTTGATTTTTTAGAAAATTTGGACTAGAATATTAAGTTATTGGAAATTCTCTTTTTATAGAGATTAAAACCTATTTTAAAACTTATAAACTAAGAATGTACTTTATAAACTGATTGAAATGACACTAAGTACGTTCAATTCCAAGTAAAAATGAAAAATCCCTAATTTTCACCATTTTTATGAATAAAAGAGTAAAACGGTAATTTTACCCATAACCAAGATCTAAGACTTCAATATTTATAATGTACTCAGAAATACGATTCCAATGCCACTAAGTACGCTCGATTCCAAATTTGGGGGAATAAAACAAATTTTTCTCTATAAAAGGCAAAATGGTCTTTCCACACCTTTGTAGGGCCCACAAGGGGCCCACTAATGAATCCAACGGCCCAAAAACATGTAATGAGTAGTCAAACCACTACCAGCTAATATTGGAGAAGGAGGCGGTAGTGGAGGATCCAATGTTAATTTAATATTCAAAAGAATTAAAACATAATTATTATAAGTAATTATGAAAAATGCAAAAACACCTATAAATACACCCCCAAAAATCCTCCAAAAATGTTCATTAAATATCCCAGAAATTTATCTTGCTTACCCTAAAAACCTAGATCTAGATTCCTTCCCAAATTTCCAAAACTCCCGAAAATCTCTCCTCTTCCACTTTCTCTATCTTCTCTCTAGATTGGAAAAAGAGATCTAAATTCAATTAGGCTCTCTATTCCAAAACAAAACTCACAAATCCCACCATCCATACAACCGTATACTACTTTATCTACAAAACTCTAAATCAATTTCAAGATCCAACGGTGCAATCAACGGAAAATCACAAAAGGAGCAGTTATCGGGCCATCTTACCATCCAAGGGATATTTATTTAAAATTGGGTTGCAAATCTACGTTTTCCTCCACTTAGGTGGGTGAAAACACTTCTTATACTTATTTCATGTTAGTTTATGTAAATTTTATTTTTTTGAAATTAGTTTTAGTTTAAAAATTATAAAAATCAAGTAAGGATAAGAAACCATAATTTCTAGATGATGGAGGGTCAGATTGAAAATCTGAGCTATTCAATTGATCCAGAAGGGTACAAACCCCTAGGGTAGAATTTTAAAGAATTTTTATCAAGTTTTGAGCATTTAATTGAAGAGAAATTGATTGGATGGTCCAAAATAGATTGTTCGATCATCTTAAGAAGATCGGGATCCTAAGATGTCACATGTGATGCCATCTCGACGAAACAGCTGCACAACAATGCTAATCCTGGCGAGCACATTACCACATGCGTCCCAGTGAAGGGAGCGCGGATATCATTCCGCCCGATTGATCCCAGTCATTCATTCCACTAGGCCCTGATCAAATCTGGGCCCTCGAAATGACTGTGAACTTTAGTCTTCCATTGTGGAGATATATGAACTCCAAATTAAGATTGGAAAGAAGCTATGGAAAGCTTATAGTGTCTATTTTCTCTGAAGTCATAAAATGGATAAAACTTTGTAAGAAACTTTCTGTTATGAGGAATTAACGTTCTAACTTTCATGATCTTCAAGATTTGAGATGATCAAATCTTAGGGATCTAATTTAATGATGATTTAATGTTGAAATAAAGTAATATCCATGATTTAATTGATAGATCTAACATAAATTGAGGAATTTAACCTTTATGGTAGAAATAACCTAAAAATACAAAAGCACCCACTTGATCAATGAGATCAAGTATGATTAGACCCTTGGGATGGATTGAATGAATGATATTATGATGGAATCCAGTTAGATCAAAGATTAAATATGAAAAAAACAAGTGGATATGATCTTTGGATCTTAATGAAGTACAAAAACTCTAAATGAAATTAAAACCGTTGATTTAAAGGAAAAGATCTAAGATCTAATGGTTGGATCATAAGTAAAATTTTCTAATAATCTTAATCTAATTACTTTCATTGTCTTTTATTTTGATAATAGAATTGTAAATGTGATTTATGTTATAAATTAGGAACCATGATAGTATAATTCTTAAATTATAGCATGCTATGCTCTAAATGTTATTAGGTTGGTAGATTTAATTATCTGAGGGCCATGTCAATTTAAATTTGAGATTTTAGCATGACTCCATTGGATTAGTAGTGAAATTGCATGTATTTCACAACTTAGGATCATGCTAGTTTAAGTATAGTTTTATTTCATTTGGTTAAGTTATGTAACAACCCCAAATTTTGTGAATACTATTCTAGGCATTATTATGTGAAATTGGAATTTTTGAAATATAATTTGAATTTTGACCCAAAGAAAATAATTTTATATATAAATGGAATTTGAAGTGGGAACATGAATGTTTGGAATGTACCCAAAAAGTTTAGGTCAACGACATCAAGAACAGTGAAATCAGATTACAGATGAATTTTACCCCAAAATTTCATTATTCCATGATCGGGTTATGAGTTTTCAGGGGGTATATCTTTTTATGGAGGTATAATTTGGAACTAAAGGAAAACCATTAGATAGTACTAAAAAAATGGAATCCAATGAACTAGAGAACGTTGAAAATAGAGTCTGTATGAAGAAGTTATGGGCCTTTGAAGTCAAGGGCAAATTGATATTAGCACCCCCATCACCTTGGAAATGTTGGGTTTGGTCTGCTCTTTTCTCTCTCATCTCTCCAATCTCCTAGACCAGCCATCGGCAGCCCTTTCCCGAGTAGATCTCCAGTTTCCTGGCACAATCGGGACTCCTTATGTCCCATCTCCTTTTCCGTTGCTGGCTCAGCATGCTAAGGGTGGTTGGCGAGCCAAAAACCCCCGAACCCCATCTTCCCCAACATCGGATCTCCCATCTTCCCCAACGTTGGATCTCCCATCTTCCCTAGCATCGGATCTCCCATTTTCTCTTGCTACAATCTTTGCCGGATCGGGGGTTGTCTGTGAGGAGAGCACCTAAAAATCCCCTCCCCTATCACACGATCTGTTCTATAACAAAATAGACCTGAAAACTCCAACCCTAGCACCCCCATCCTCTCCATCTCCAGTCACCTCAGCTGCCTTTCACCAAGTAGCTCACTCCTTTCCCCATGGAAGCCACCATCTTCATCTATCAGGACCTGACAAAAAAAAAAAAACCCTTATCGAGTTTTCATGATGCAGAGTCACCAGCAGACATCCATGGGTTCCAAATTCCCTAAAACACACATAAACCCATTTTTGACAACCCATGGCCAGCAACTATAGATCATCGGTTCTAGGGCTTGCGATAGAGAGGGGTTGTCTGTTAATCTGTTGGGAGTGAAAGAGGGATTTCATCAGTTTTTTTTTTTTTTTTTCGATTCACCAGTTTCATTAGTCTGTTGGGCATGAGAGAGGGGTGTTCGTTAGTTTTTTGGTTGGGATTCAACGGTTAAATACCATCGGCACCATTCATCACCATCAACCTTCATCTATAAGAGCAACCTAGGGCATCTACAAACCATAGTACTTGATGCCATTTCTTATTGTAAGCAAAAGGGTGAGAGAGGGGGGCTCGGCAAGTTGCTCTTTTATGGATCAAGCATAGTGAGTTCAAAATTGTTGGGGTGTTTAATGCCTATAGTAATTCAATGGTACTTAGAGAAGGAAAGAAAATGCATGATTATCTTTTGAAATTAGGATTTGAATCTCAAATCTTTGTTAGGACTGCATTGGTTGATATGTACACAAAATGCGGTAGTCTTGATGATGCACAGAGAGGGTTAATCTACTACAAGATCCTGATATTGTGTTATGGTCATCAATGATCGATGTGTATGTGTAGTATGGAGAGAATGAAGAAGCTTTAAACTTATATGGTAGAATGGAGAGCGAGGGTCTTTTTCCTAATGAGGTAACAATGGCTAGTATTCTTAGAGCTTGTTTTCGCCTTGGAGCCCTAGAACAAGGGAGGAAAATCCATGCTCGTTTGGCCAAATATAGACTTGGTTTGGAAGTCTGGGTCAGTAGTGCTCTAATGACTATGTATGCTAAGTGTGGGAACCTCAATGACAGCAACACCATCTTTAGAAGAATTGCCGCTCCAAAGAAACCCAAAGCCAAGGATTCGCACAAATGGAACATGACGTATGATGAGAAGCACATACTTAGCACAAATCTTCTAAATATACCTTCAGAGAAGCTGGACAATATTGTTAAGATAATCAAGAAAAGTAATTGAACCCTTAGTCAGCACAGTGATGAGATTGAGGTGGACATTAATAGCTTTGATGCTGAGACATTGTGGGAGCTTGATAGGTTTGTGACCAATTACAAGAAGCGTTTGAGCAAGAACAAGAGGAAGGCCGAGCTTGCAATTCAAGCTAGAGGTGAAACTGGGCAGAATTTGCAAGCATCAAACACAATTACAACCTCTGTTGAGGCACAAAAAAAAAAGGAAACAAGATGAGAAGAATGTGTCTTCCTCATCACCTGTTCAAGAAGAAAAACATGGTGATAATGCAAGTCGATCATCTAGTGGGAAATGGATGAACTCGCCACACAAGCTAGGTGGAGAATTAAGAAAGCATATCTTAATATTAAGATGCATGTTTTAAACATGATCTTATTACTTATGATAAACATTATGTCATTTAAACTGTGCATTTCATACATATGTGATTATGAGAATGATAAAAATTAGTAACTTGGAATGCTATATGAATGACATGCTTATAATTGATGCCTACTAGTGACATTATTGGATACACACAATTTGTTCTTAAAAATATCATAATTGTTATTGTGATAAAAATACATTTTTGTACATGGGTACCATTACATCTTATGCAATGTATGAGTCTAGGATTTTATGTTACATCTTTAGTGGGCAATCACCTAATAAGTGAGGATGTTATGATCATGATGAGATATTCATATATATATATATATATATATATTATGGACAGGCAAGACACATGTATATTAGTATTTTACATACAAGCATGGTGGTTTGTGATTTTGTTTTACATAATGCTAGGACTAGAGATGCTATGTTAGGGAAGTTATGAGAGTTGGGCCGCCCACTTCTTGAAATTTATATGATGGATACGAAGCCCAATACGAGGTTAAACGTCAGGTGGGGCAATCATGGGAAGGCCGCCACTGTGGCAGCCATGGTCCCCCCCATGCAGACATGGATTTTGTTATTTCGACAGTTGGTATCCGTGGATTATTATACAGTTATCCCAGTGCATTGTACAGATTGAGACTACGGCATTGTAATCCTAATGTATTTTTCATTATTATGCACATATGATAGGCATAGTATAATGCCATGGCATGATGAGATGCCTTATATGATGATGGCACGATGAGATGCCTTTGATGATGTTACCAGTAGCGGCTAGAGTTTTATGAACCCCGTATGGTAAGGGGTATATGTATGAGACCCAGTATAGTCTGGGAATGGAAGTTATAAATCTTACGGACTATGTTTATAACTTTGTATGACTTTTTATGATTTCAATATATATGATATTGTCCTATATGTATATATTCGGAGGTTGTAGTTTTATAAAAGTATTCATATGGGGAAGTGAATGGGTAGATATATTTTGCAGAGTATGGTTCATAGAATTAGAGTATGGTATCATATGAAAAATGATAATGATAAATATTTAAAATACCAGTGAATTACATATATCATGTAAAGGGTAATCTCTAAAGAGTGATTATTATATTCATATGATGAAGAAGAATTATAAATAGCTACTTTATCCATGGCTTACAGACAATTGAATATTTTAATGGATGTAAAATTCTTAATTCATATGTGATTAACATATTTTCTTAAATCTCCCCTGCCAAGCATAGCTTGTTAAGATATTGCTAAATTTTTTATGTTTACAATATCTCAGATACAGACAGATAGGAGAAGACATACACAAGCAAGAGGAGTTCAACAACCATACTTCTGCTCTCAAGTATATATTTTGTTAAATTTTTTGTAGGGTGTAGATAGTTATTTGGATTATGCTATTTGGACATGTAATATAATGATTATAGGGGCTATGTAAGTTAACCACTAGATGGGTCCTGTTGTTTCATAAAATGTATGTCTAACTTCTATATAAACTATATTATGTATAGTATGGGAGTTGAGGTGACATTTGGATTTTTGGAAAAATGAATTTTAAAGAAAACTATCTTCCACTATTTTTGAATTTTAAAAATTAGAGGCATACCACCTTTTGAAAATAAACATGAAAATTTTTCATGAAAAAGCGGGGGTGTCATAAGTTACATTCATAGGAAGCATGTTAGTATAAATAGTTGTTAAATTTATATTAGATTTATGCTTTAAAGTTTATGATTTATTTATTGTCAAATGTTAATTGTATATTCAAATGTGAAGTAGTTGTAAAGATCATAAATCACCAAAAATGTAAACTAATGAAATATAGAGATTCATGAACAATTAAGATGAGTAAATGACTTTGACTTAATATTAGTAAGGGCTATAGTTAGTAGGACAATATAAGGATTATCAAATCCTTGGCCCCAACTAAAAGAATAATAAGCACCGTGAATGACATTTTAAATGTTCATGAATTTAATTAAAATCAATAATAGTAAAAGGAGATAGAAGAAAATTTCTTACTCTACTTTGCCTCTCCTCAAGAAAAATTATAACGCCCGAGCAATTTACGCCATTTTTAACAAAAATTGGACATTTTATGGGAAATAAACTGTGTTAAATGTTTTACTTTATTTAAAATAGTAAACAAAGGAATTTGTGAGAAAACTTGGTACCATTAGATTCTACTCAAAAAATGGAATCCAACGCCTCAAAGAACGCCGAAAACGGAGTTCGTATCAAGAAGTCACGACCGTTTAAAGATCCGGGGCAGTTCTGTAATTTAAACAGAAAATACGAAAATACAAAAAATGCAGGGGGCTGTTTTGATAACGGCACCCCTGTTGTCTTCCTCCTCAGATTTCTCCAAAAACCCTCAAATCCCAATTTTTCCAGAGAAATCTACCACCGCCATGGCGGCACCGCCATTGAGGGGCACCACCTTCTCCCCTCTATAAAAACCCCATCTCCCCTTCTCCAAAAACACATTTTCCGGCAACTTTGGGACTGGGGTTTTCGGCAAAAATGAGAAACCCGTCTCTCTGCATTTTCTGGCAACGGCCAGGCCCAAGTCAGGCCGGCCATTCCGTTCCCATCTCCCCATTTCCCCTCTCTTTCCTTCTACGATCTTGCTCGACGATGGGGTTTTCCCCTTCTTCATGGATTCCGGACAACACAAAATTTCGGCGAGATGGGGTTTCAAACAGAAAGAGGGTTCCACCCCCGGGAAAAAGGGCATCCCCAGGCTTCCCAGGTAAGCCATTTCTCTTTCCCTTTCTCTCCATTTGCTTCCCCCAAGCCAGATCCATGCCGGATTTAGACTTTTTCAGTCATTTTCTAGCCGGGTTCTTGGCCGAAAAACGCTCCAAGCCGTCTTGGCCCGGCCTTGCACGAACAAGGCCTCCCAGGGACGCCATGCTCCACGTATGCCTGGGACAGGGTCCCTGGGATGGGTTCCAGGCATACGACAGTGCGTACATTGTCCCAGGTGCGGCCTTCGGGTGTGTGCGCACATGGGCATGGGTCCTGGCTCGACCAGAATGCACGGGGTGCCTTGGGAGTTGAGACGCCCCATGCTACACCAAAGGAGCGTCATAGCACGTCACTTGAGCATGCACATGTGCGTGCAAAATGCGGTCCCTAGCTTAGCCTTTAGGCGCGCACGCACGTGAGTTGGTCGCTGTTCAACCAGGATGCATGGGTGTCTTGAGAACTGGGACACGCGGACCTAATGAAACTTTAAAAATTAGGATTATAGGACCATTTACAGAACCTAACCATTGAAAAGTAGAACCATATCATAGGATCTAGCCTGACAAATGAATTAGGCAAGGACCATGGACACTAAAGGCAGAGCTAGCAATCTAATGTATAAATGGATTGAAATTAATAAGGACTCCTTGTATCCATTCATACCGAGGAGTTTATAAATGAGACCCAGGGACGGGTTGAAGTGATAAAGGACGCGACTCCAGGAGAGTTTGAGGTAGGTGCTCTATCACTACTAGACTTTTAAAAAGAGCCATGATTGTTTTGTATGCATGTTTTAAGTATAAGTTATATGATTTGTTTAGCATAACTTAATTCAGCATACATATGACAAATACATTATGAGTAGGCATGTTTTGCAAACAATTGCATATATTGCATGATTTGTGAGCATTGAGTTCTTGAAAAATTGCATGTCCTTGAAGGTTACCAAAAGACGCTAGAGTGCCCAAAAGACGCTTGGTAGGCAATTGTGACGGCCAGGCAGTTGTGAGGGACCCAAAGAGGACAGGTTTTGAAAAAGAGGTTTTCTCTTGTTTGGCCTTATATGATTTGGGCTAATACGCTCGTGGGCGCTATGCCGAGAGGTCTGGGTTGGCCTCCAGCCTCTACCACTACTAGGTGGAATGGGTACCACGCCCAAAAAGGGCAACGTCCCTACGTCAACTGCATGTGGTACAGGGGGCTACCACTGGTGTCACGGCACTGGGTCGATGTGTCATATGCCCCGTTGAGGCTATGACTGAGTGTCCTCAGGTACCCGGGGACCACACGGCGGCGAGATTGTGGGCATAGTTTGGGCCCTATGGTTTCGTGGATTTACTTGCATTGCATATGGCATGACATGAGGTTGGTCGACCATACCATACCAGATGTCCATGAGTTGGATTCAGTTGAGCATCTTATGCATATCATTATGTTTATGATATATGATACTTTCTACTTGGATTATGCTATTTCTTTAAGACGTCAGTATTCCGATTTGACAGAGAGTATATGATTTTAAACATAGCATGCATTGTAAAACTAGTAGTAATAGACTCCTACTGAGTATAGTATATACTCACCCTATCCTTTACTTTTTTCAGGATAGTTCCACTCACAAATAGAAGACGCCTCAGGAGATATTAGTGCTACGAGCAAGTGAATTAAAAAGGAGACAATTATACATGTAAGTAAACTCTCAGCCCTTTGGACATGTATTTATTTACAGTTGGGTTGTGTGCTATGACTAGATAGACCTGGGGAAAAACATTTATGATTTCTGAAGTTTTTCAAGAACTACTTTAAGTATTGTGAAAGCAAATGACACTCGGGGTTTTCAAAATGAGTTTAAAACCAAAGATTTTCCACTGCAATGCATGGTTTTTATAAAATGGTTTTCAAATAGGGATGCATCCTACCTTAGGAATTTAGATCTTGCATTTAAAAATGCATGGAAAAACCCGGGTCGTCACAGTTGGTATCAGAGCCTAGGTTTTATCCTTTCACAGCTAGTCCAGCATGTCCAAGGGTCATAGACAATGGAGAAAATCAAGAAGAAGAAGTATAAATAGGAGTAGTAGAGATGACTTCTTCTATTTGAGGATTACAATATTAATGCTCAAGGCATTTCACCATAAACCAATAGGTGAAAAAGGAGATAAGTCTAGCAAATACTTAGACATTGGATGGCTTAAATCTTATCAATAAGGATTGTTGTGCAGTGGTTCAGACAGGGAAGCTCATATATAAATTATATTATGATGATAATGATGAATGAAGATGTTAGTGGACTTGTTAGGAGATAGTTCTGACCTATAATAGATCAATCTCACCAAAGATAAGAACATCGAAGAACCTAGATGGCTATCTTACCATCATAAAGAATATTAGAACATGAGTACACTATCACAAGGGATATGATATGAATATGATAAGGGATGTAAAAGACAGACTTTGAGAAGATTTTGATCTAAGAAGGATGAGCATACAAGATGATACTAGGGGATAACTATGACTCGTACTAAATCACAAAGGTATGGATCCTGAAAGACTTAGCTCAATTTTGGATACCTTAATTAGAGTCTTATGAAGAGTGAAGTGCTATCGAATAATAACTACCTGAGTATTATGGAGCAAATCAGAAGATGTATACAAGTGACATATTATGTGATTAAGAGAAACATAACACGAATATGATAGGGAAATGAATTCGACCAAGTTATCAAAAGATTTTGATGATAATACTAAGGATGATAATAGATTGATCCTAACATGAACTTGTAAGAAAAGTATAGCATGATCAAAACATCAATGTCATTATTAAGACATTGTATGAATTTTATTGAGGCTATAGGCAATTCAGGATTTCAATGATCTTAAGACAGTTTAGAATTTCTTAGAAGCATTCAGTTTATCATATCTGTTAAGTAAAGGAGTAGAGGTAGTATCGATTATACGCAATAAAGCACATGAAGACATTGATCTAGGAAGACAAAAGTGAAGATTTTGAAGAAAAGAAAGAAAGAGATAGAGATGTAACTACCAGTATTCAATGAATATTGAATATTCAAAAGAAAAAGGTCATGACTTTATTGAGGAAAGAATGGATCCATAGAAATCTTTCATCTTGAATCATCTTGGAAGATCAACTTTGAAGGAATAATACTAGTTGAGTAGGTATAAAAGAGAGAAAGCATATGGGGTTTAAGACTTTGAGTAGAGTATCGAATTTCAGGAGATTATGCGACAAGAAATTTTCGAAGAGGAATGGTGACCAACTAGAAATTAAATTTTACCAATGGTTTGATATCAATTAGATTCTTATTGGATCCATTAGCTTATGGGGAACACCAATGGATATAATCCATAAAAAGAAAATTTAGTGATATCCACCTTGCCACTACATGAGTACATAAAGTTCTATTGAAAAAGAAAACAAGACAGGACAACGACTAGTCCATTTGTTTTTCCGCAACTCGGGTGTGATCAAGGATCAAATTGAGGTCTTACTATCATGGATTAGAAGACCAAAAATCTTAAGACCATTATTTAGTCATTACCTTTAGAGTACTATTGACTAAATAAAGGTATCCCACCCTAATTAATCAAGTATGTTAGTATCTATGAGCTAGTAGTCGAAGTTATAAACTCAGAAGGATATTATAAGTATTTGGACATGAGTTTTACCTAAAAGGAGTTACTTGTCAGACTAAGTCATTTAAGGGTATGAGGTCAGTTGATGAGGATAGTTGCAACTGAGATAAGAGCAAAAATAAGAAGTGATCTAAACCAATGTGGAAGATTTTCCAAACCTGAATAGATACCATGACAAACCATAGAAATCACTGTGGGTCTGAAAGATGCTGATGACTTGGATTGAAAAGAAAGGTAGATAAGTACCGATCACTTTAGAGACCCTTGAGCTTATGACAAAGGCATATATGGAAAGAGATCAACAGGTAATCAAATAAGGTCTTTCTATGTGTCTACAAAAATGTTCCATGCTTACATGAGTGTTTTTCAAATTTGATGATTTAACAGTTTCAGCATAACTTGATGTAGTAGCTATTGAATGAGAATTGCTATTATAAGCTAAGTATGAGGAGGCACTTGAAGGATAAAATTGGAGGAATTAAGAAAATCACTACTTATGAGGATACCTCCTGACAATACAGACGGCAGGGTTGACGATAAAGCCTTGATAAAAGATTAAACAATATATTGACATAGGGGATGGAAGGAGAAAAGGTGAGATGGCTAGCACACTATAAGCTGAAGATTTAATGTAACGTTGCCTTTAGACAAATAGTTAGTTGTTATGTGCATATACCAAGTACGAAAAATCAATTGAAGGAATTTCTTAAGGACTAACCTTATTAGATTGAGTATAGAACTTTTGGACTGAAAGGTTACAAAGAAAACCATCAAGAAAAGAAAGGACAAAGAGGATGATGACAAAGGATTCAACCATGACCTAGTAAGGGTACTCGGTTATGAATAAGAGCCTTTTTGCTTTGCATAAATGAGAACATTATTATAGTGAGATAGGCCTCTAGACAAGAACATTTGACCCATGATGATGAATCGACCATTAACATTTGACCCATGATGATGAATCGACCATTAACATTTGACATGAGTTTGGATAAAATCTTCACGGAGAAAAGTGTTTAATGAATTCAAAAATTATGAAACTGGATATAGAGTTAAGACATTTTACTTTCAGTATATGATAAGGACCTCGATGAAAGATGCTACTAATTGGCTTTCATGATTTTATTTTGAATGTAACTTTGGTCGAGGAATCAAGTCACATATGGAAAATGACAGACAGTTGAAATTTGAAGTTAATCAAGGGTTTGACTGTAGAGTACATGATACCACGTCAGTTATTTGGGGACAAATATAAAAGATAAGAAGAAAAGTTAGACACAATAGAAAGAAGGTAATTTTTGGACTCTTACTAATGACACATAACCAACCATTAGAAGCAGATATGAATGATGAAGAGATCACTAGATGAAAGACAAAAAGGGATCATCCTATGATATTCAAAAAGGACTATGAGAAATAAGTTAATATGATCTTGAAAGAAGTATGGAGTAATTTATACATAAATAAAGAAGCATGATCCTACGAGGAGACTATCCTATACATGATGAGAAAAGTATAGGCATCTAAGGATTTCAAGAAAGCTGAGTTACAGCTAGAAATCGGTATTGTTAAATTGGCATGTATGGGAGTATGCATCAGAGTAAGCAGCGAAAGTGGGCCTTATAGGTAAGGCCTTGTAGAAGGAACAATAGAAATGATAAATTGAGGTTGAGCCTAGATTTGACTCCTAAGGGGAGAATGCATTCACCAAGAAGTTATCCAAAAGAAGAAAAACCTTGAAGATGATAATTTATGGAATTTCGAGGACGAAATTCTTTTAAGGGGGTAATAATGTAACGCCCGAGCAATTTACGCCATTTTTAACAAAAATTGGACATTTTATGGGAAATAAACTGTGTTAAATATTTTACTTTATTTAAAATAGAAAATGAAGGAATTTGTGAGGAAATGATACCATTAGATTCTACTCGAAAAATGGAATCCAACGCCTCAAAGAATGCCAAAAACGGAGTTCGTATGAAGAAGTTACGGTAGATTAAAGATCAAGGGCAGTTCTGTAATTTAAACAGAAAAGCAAAAAACGCAGGGGGCCGTTTTGATAACGGCACCCCCTGTCATCTTCCTCCTCATATTTCTCCAGAAACCCTCAAATCCCAATTTTTCCAGAGAAATCTGCCACCGCCATTGAGGGGCACCGCCTTCTCCCCTCTATAAAAACCCCATCTCCCCCTCTCCAAAAACACGTTTTTTGGCAACTTTGGGACTAGGGTTTCCTGCAAAAATCAAAAACCCGTCTCTCTGTGTTTTCAGCAATGGCCAAGCCCATGTTAGGCCGGCCATTCCGTTCCCATCTCCCCATTTCCCCTCTCTTCCCTTCTACGATCTTGCTCGACGATGGGGTTTTCCCCTTCTTCATGGATTCCAGACAACACAGAATTCCGACGAGATGGGGTTTCAGACAGAAAGAGGGTTCCACCACCGGGAAAAAGGGCATCCCCAAGCTGTCCAGGTAAGCCATTTCTCTTTCCCTTTCTCTCCGTTTGCTTCCCCCAGGCCAGATCCATGCCGGATTTGGACTTTTCCAGTCATTTTCTAGCCGGGTTCCTGGCCAAAAAACACTCCAAGCCGGCTTGGGCGAGCCCTGCATGAACAAGGCGTCCCAAGGATGCCATGCTTCACGTACGCCTAGGACAGGGTCCCTGGGATGGGTTCCGGGCATACGACAGTGTGTACACTGTCCCGAGTGCGGCCTTCGGGTGCGTGCGTGACATGGGTACGGGTCCTGGCTCGACAGGATGCACAGGGTGCCCTGGGAGCTGAGACGTGCCATGCTACACCAAAGGTACGTCCGTGCGATGCCATCCAGGATGCACATCATAGCATGTCACTTGAGCATGCACGTGTGTGTACAAAACGCGGTTCCTAGCACGGCCTTTAGGCGCGCATGCACATGAGGTGGTCGCGGTTCAACCAGGATGCACGGGTGTCCTGGGAACTGGGACACGCGAACCTAATGAGACTTTAAAAATTAGGATCATAAGACCATTTATAGAACCTAACCATTGAAAAGTAGAACCATATCATAGGATCTGGCCTGACAAATGAATTAGGCAAGGACTATGGACCCTAAAGGCAGAGCTAACAATCTAATGTCTAAATGGATTGAAATTAATAAGGACTCCTTGTATCCATTCATACCTAGGAGTTTATAAATGAGACCCAGGGACAGGTTGAAGTGATAAAGGATGCGACTCCAGGAGAGTTTGAGGTAGGTGCTCTATCGCTAATAGACTTTTAAAAAGAGCCATGATTGTTTTGAATGCATGTTTTAAGTATAAGTTATATGATTTGTTTAGCATAACTTAATTCAGCATACATATGACAAATACATTATGAGTAGACATGTTTTGCAAACAATTGCATATATTGCATGATTTGTGAGCATTGAGTTCTTGAAAAATTGCATGTCCTTGAAGGTTACCAAAAGACGCTGGAGTGCCCAAAAGACGCTCAGTAGGCAGTTGTGAGGGCCAGGCAATTGTGAGGGACCCAAAGAGGACAGGTTTTGAAAAAGAGGTTTTCGCTTGTTTGGCCTTATATGATTTGGGCTAATACGCTCGTGGGCGCTATGCCGAGAGGTCTGGGTTGGCCTCCAACCTCTACCACTACTAGGTGGAATGGGTACCACGCCCAAAAAGTGCAACATCCCTAAGTCGACTGCATGTGGTACAGGGGGCTACCACTGGTGTCACGGCACTGGGTCGATGTGTCATATGCCCCATTGAGGCTATGACCGAGTGTCCTTAGGTACCTAGGGATCACATGGCGGCGAGGTCGTGGGCATAGTTTGGGCCCTATGGTTTCGTGGATTTACTTGCATTGCATATGACATGACATGAGGTTGGTCGACCATACCATACTAGATATCCATGAGTTGGATTCAGTTGAGCATCTTATGCATATCATTATGTTTATGATATATGATACTTTTGACTTGGATTATGCTATTTCTTTAAGACGTCAATATTCCAATTTGACAGAGAGTATATGATTTTAAACATAGCATGCATTGTAAAACTAGTAGTGATAGACTCCTACTGAATATAATATATACTCACCCTATCCTTAACATTTTTCAGGATAGTTCCACTCACAAATAGAAGAAGCCTCAGGAGATATTAGTGCTACGAGCAAGTGAATTAAAAAGGAGACAATTATACATGTAAGTAAACTCTTAACCCTTTGGACATGTATTTATTTATAGTTGGGCTGTGTGTTGTGACTGGATAGACTTGGGGAAAAAAATTTATGATTTCTAAAGTTTTTCAAGAACTACTTTAAGTATTGTGAAAGCAAATGACACTCGAGGTTTTCAAAATGAGTTTAAAACCAAAGATTTTTTGCTGCAATGCATGGTTTTTATAAAATGGTTTTCAAATAGGGATGCATCCCGCCTTAAGAATTTAGATCTTGTATTTAAAAATGCATGGGAAAACCCGGGTCGTCACAAAAATTCACTTCACTTCTTCTTGAGTGAGCTAATAACATTGTCAATAGTTTAGATTGCTGATCAACACCAAAAAAAATGTACACAAGGAGAAATCCAATGCCCTATTACTATATACCTACGTATGTAGCATCAACTAAACATGGGTGAAAAACTAACATCTCACCTTACTTTCTTATCCTCTCCCAATGGGAACCCTTGAGGGAAAGCTAGAAAACTATTTTCTAGCTTCTCCTTTGCCAAATGTAACCTCTAGCTTATTTCCATTCATAATACTTGGAAGTTAGAATGATAGTAGCAGTGGGTGGAGAGCACTAGTAAGCAATCCTTGTATGGAATTTCAAAGCAAATGAGAGAGACAGAGAGAGAAACTTGCAATAAACACTTCTTTCTGTCACTTCAAGCCTTATAGAAGGAACATTATAAGAAATTGTACCAAGAAATTAGTACAACAAGAGATTACTACCTAATGGATCAAAGATAGAGTAAATTATTTTGTCCTCTCCTTTTCTTCCCTTCTCTCTGTCCTCCTCTTTCTTTCTTTCGCTTCCCTTCTCTTCTTATTTTTAATATATAGTGAGTAACTAATGTTAGTAGCTACTCATTTTCTTGAGCCCCTCACTAACCTACCATTGACTCTCTACTCCAATCACACTATCATTTGATTAAAATGGAATGGGTGTAGGTTCTTTCTCTCTATTTTGTTAGTAGCTCCCTCTTGCTTGTTAAAAGCTAAGAAACGTCCCTTGTGACATATGGCTTTATCGTAGAGATATCATCCTTAAGATCTCCACCCTCCACCCATTTACAATTACTTGTTTTTTACTTGACCTTCACTTTAGGAAACCATCAAGTGAAATCCCTTGTCATCACATGATATCTCATATACTCCCTTATCATCCATATAATATATAGTCTTACATTTTAGACATTCCCAATCTTCTAGGCCTATGATATGTGAAAGTATTCCCAATCTTCTACACCATAGTGTAAGTAATCTTGACTTACATGAGCTTAGTGGAGAATAGATAAACTAATCCTCAATGACTTGGGCTGCTACTTCTTCATTGATCTGGTTCATCAAAATTATATAGATTTGAGCCATCCATTTATATTTAAGTTTGATAGGTGACATAAATTGATGATTAGCTTGATCTCTTCACTTGGACATTAACATACAACCCTAAAATACACCGAGTTATGTTTTAGTGCAAATTCATCATAAGATTGTGAAAACAATCAATCTATGCACCAAAAAAATACAAAATTTGAGGTTTTTGGATACAATATTGAGCATTCAAAACTTATGCATTGTTTAATCAATGATTTTGCTCCTACCAATTTGGTTTCCATGTTTGAAAATAGTAATTGAATCTTTGACTGTTTAGCTACTACTTTCAAGCATGTTTTGATATGATATTTACATGTTCTTGCTTTGGAATTGATGCTTGATCTTAAGAGAGGTGTTTGAAGATCAGATCAAAATCATGCTTGAATCAATGCTAATTAACATATAAATCTTAACAGTACTTTTGCTTCCTACAAACATATTAAAAACCGAGTAACAATGTTGCTTAATATTTTGGTAGTAAACAAGTAAATTTCTTAATAAAATTTTACCCTAAACTTGAACATAATGAGGACTTATCAAGAGTAAAATTTTAGTTCAAATATCATGGTTTTTGGATGAAACACAAGGATGTTTTTTGGGTGGTTTACTACTAGACAATCTGAAGTGGAATTCTATAGTTAGTCCAACAGCAAGTTTTGAGATACCAAATGTTTTCCAAGCACTTGAAACACCCAAAAACCCTTTTATCATGAAATATATTCAATAAGTAACAAGTTACCTAAAACCAATTGATATCTTATGACTGTTAGATCATTGTCCAAACATGAAATGGCCGGATTGTTTGCTGATTGGTGACATTAGATAGTCTAGTTAAGTTTTAGTAAATCCAATAAATCTCTAACATCTAATGCACCTAATAGCTATTTGTCCACTTAGAAAACTAAATATCATAGTGACTAAATAATGAAAATAGTGATGGATAGATACCCAATTCGTATTATAAATTTGTAAAACATTCAACATACGTAGGGATAGTTTAGTAGTTAGCACTCCAAGTGGAATACTAACATATGAAATTTCTTTGGTTATGAAGTAAAAATTTAAACTAGTAAACTCCTAGACTAATTGACTCATCATGAGAACTTTTATGTAGTAAAATGCTTCAAATAAACATCTCAAAGACTAACACACACCTCAGGCATCAAAACAATTCACAACTAGCAGTAGTGAACATATAAATATTATAGGAAAGATGCCTATGTACGCCATATTCATTTAAGCCTATTAAACCATGTAAATATATCAGAGATTAACTCATTTTAATATCTAATGTCACAATTAGATCCTACCATCTAATATCATTGTATAAACATTTGGAAGTTCAATAAATATATACATTATGTCACATTGTTTAGTGATGCAAGAGTTGATTATCCACGATGCAAATTATTGTTGTAATCATGATGTGTGAATGTTAACTTAAGAGTTCTCTATTATTTCATAGGAATATGATTATGTGCTTGTGAATGATGCATCATTGAAATGTTATACTTGAAACTAAGAAACTATGCATTTTATCTTGCTTCTATGTAAGGTTTGAGATTTCATGTATTGATACATATATTTGATGAATGTGTTGTATTTAGACCCTACATAGGTGAGAGCTAATAAGTAGTCAATTTTGTATAAAAGGTACCATATTAACAATACATGTGTCGTAGATCATAGGGCATTATTCTAGGAATTTTTCATAACACATGCATTTCTAAATTGATAGTCTAAAAATCTAATATTTTGTAGGTGCAAAAGCTAATACAGAGTAAATATGTGATCTATCATAAATTTTGTGATATTAGATAGAATTTTTAATCTTTTATAAGTGTTAAAAGAATGATCCAATGGTCCATATCACTTTAGATGATAACTAATGATCCAATCAACCTAGAGAGACCAGAACCTATTTTCTATAATTCAGAGTTCAAGTAAGGGCCAGGATCATTCCAGAGCAAGTAGATGAGTCTCAGAAACATTTGGTAGAATTCGAAGTAACTAAAACTAGCCCTTGCAAAATTCATGCAAAAGTTGGCACTGTTTCCACTCAAAATCCAATGTGAAACTACTTAGAAAAGAGGAAACACACATAAAGTTGGTGCAATTTCCCCTTTTTAATTCCCTTCATTATCCAACCATTTTTCTCAATCCTTATTCCCTCTACACATCTTACTTGCTTTTCCATGCAACCTTGCTTCCCTTGTTGAAGACTTTACTCTTATGGTTTATGCATACTCTTCTTGGGGTGTTATTCTATGTTGTTTTTCTTCCATCAGTGCTCTAGTTTCCCTTCATCCAATGACCATCAATCTCTTGAAATGATAGCCAAGAGAAGATAGTCTTTGGACACAAATTCAATCAAGGTTAGTGGTTCTTTCTTATCTTTAGTTAGTAGCTTTAGATTTCTCCTTGTTCTTTTCTAGTTATCATCCATCATCATCTTCTTTTAACCTTTAGATTTGTTTCCCATTGCATCTTCATTCTCCCTTAGTTCTCTCTTTTGGTTCACATGCACACTAAACTTTGATGAGTGATACCTGGGTGGTGTTAGATCTAGAAATTTGAAGTCAAAATTAGTTTGTTTTCATGCTATTGAATGTTGTGTACCTCTCTTGTAATATTTTACATTCAATAACAACTTCAGTTCTTTGTTTCCCTTTCATGTATGCTTTGTTAGTACTTGTTGCTAATGTAGTTGAGTGTTTAGATTTCAATTTATTCATTGATCATTTTTTATGCATATTTAGACTAGATCTTAATTTTTAGGAGGTTTCTCATTTTGATTCTTGAAATTTTTTTTTTAGGAAGTTCTAATTTCTAATATTAGAAAGCATTCATCTTTAGAAAGTAATCATCTTTTGGAATTTTTTTAAAGATTAATTGCATGTTAGAAGTGTATTTTTAGGAAGTTTCATGTTTAAGATGTTTCTAATTCTCTTTCTTTAGGATGTGTTCATTTCGAGAAACTTTTTAAGTTCTAACTTAGTAAGTTCATTCTAAATCCTCAGAATTATCACATTTTCTTTGTTTTGTGCAAAGGGAATTTGGTGAAAGGAGCAGCCACAATCCTATGGGCTAAAGCTTCATGAGAGTAATTAGGATTTTCTTATTTTTCTAGATTAGGTTTTTATTTTTTGTTATTTTTTTAGAGGACTTGTAATGAGGTCAAGTTTATTTTTATTCAAAAATGGGTTGTAATTATACAGGTCAAGTGTGGACCAATTCCACTCCAAGATTGGATGGCCCCACACTTGCATGAGCCAACTCACATCTAGGACCCCATTGAAAGTAGTTAACACTCTATTTATTATTCTAGTGTAATTGCATTTAGTATAAATTGCATTTCTTATGCTAGTGTAATTCATGTAGTATAATCCATGCATATTATATTATTGCATAATTCTGTTTTAGGATTGCTGCATTAGACTTGCACTTATCGAACAAGGGATAGCCTGAGCTCGGCTATAACCAAGGCATAGGTTGTCTGGTTATAATGCCCCATTTTTTAAGGTGTGGATCCATTGTAAGATAGTATATAGGTTGGTAGGAGTTTAATTTTCTTTCATTGTACTACATGTTTACTACTTTCTTTACTGTTTTATGGTGAATGATTGAAATGATAGTAAAGGCTCCACAGGAACCCTCATAATATAAGAACTAGATTTTATCACTAGATCCTTAAAATAAATTAGTAAGAGACTTAGGGATTTCAATGTTGTAGGACCCTTTTTGAAGGAGTAGATCTGCTGTCACTCTAGTAGCTTTTGAGCATTGTGATTTTAGTGGGTATGCAAAATCTAAGTGATTTTTTCATACCTTACATTGACATCTTTTGAGGTCCAAACACTTCCTTACATGATAATTGTATTAACCACTTTAAGCAAGACCTAACTAGTAAGCAGTAGTCGAGCCTGGATAAAAGGAGTTGTCAAGATTTATGTCTAAAGCTTACTCCCTATAGATTAAAATAGAATAATAAAACAACTCACTAGAGGACCATTAGGAATTGTTTGTGCATCATTTTGATTTAGGATTCTCTTTAGGACTACATCATAGTGCATGTATAATCGTCGATCTCAGACCATGGAATTAGCACCATCTGATTTTGAGATCGAATGTACCCTCAGACAAAGGACAAGCGAAAGAATACATAACCCCATGGAAAATCTAGTAGCAATTGAAGCCAAGGCTATAAAAGATATTTATGTGCCACTGTAATCAAATACTCCCTCATGCATAGCATTACCACCCACCAACATAGACCATTTTATACTAAAACCTGGAATCATTCAGTTACTCCCATCTTATTACGGTCTAGAGAGTGTGGATCCATACATTCACATCAAGGAATTCCTTGATATATGTGCCACCTTCAAGTTCTAAAACTTTTTGGATGATTCCATTAGAGTTATGTTGTTTCCATTCTCCTTGAAAGATAAGGTCAAATCTTGGCCGAATTCACTAGAGGTTGGTTCCATTACCACATCGGACCAATTATCAAAAATATTTCTAAATAACATCTTCCCCTTACACAAAACCAATGCCCTCCATAGGGAAATCCTAAATTTCTAGTATCAAGAAGATGAACAATACTATGAGTACTGAGAACATTGGAAAGAATTGTTGCAAAAATGTCTACACCATAGATTTGACAAATGGCAACAAATTTAATACTCTTATGAAGCACTTACACCTTAGAATAGAAGAATGGTAGATGCCGCTAATGGAAAAGCCCTCATGATGAAAAATGAGACAAAGGCCCAGGAGTTCTTTGAAACTTTAGCTAAAAATTCTTAGCAATGGGTTTATTCAAATTGATAAGATTGAAATTCCTAGCCTCTATGAAATAGGAGTAACACCAAATGTATCGCATAAACTTGACTCCTTGGCACAATGAATGGACAAGTTTAACACCATGTTCCATAGAATTGATGCCTTCATGGCTGGAAGTTCATCCATGAAATGCCCATAAGAAGTTTGCTCTACTTGTTTTAGCCCAGTGCACTTATCAACAATTTGTTTATCAAATAACGTGTACCCTGAATACCATTTCGAGCAAGCAAATGCTATGAATGCATATTGCAATCCTAGCAACAACCTGTACTCCAAGACATACAATCTAAGATGGGCTAGGAATCCTAATTTCTCATGGTGTAAGAGCACTTATCAAGGAGGTCCATTTATGAAACTCCCTACTCAAAATTTCCTTAGAGATTCAGTTCCTCAATGATAAGTATTCAATTTTGTATAAAAAGTACCATAACCTATGTGTTATAGATTATGGTATTAATTCTAGGGTTTTACCAAAAAATTGTAAGACATGCATTTTTGACCTAATGATTCAAAAGATTGATATTTAGCAAGTTCAGAAGCTAATCCAATGTAAATATATAAATTTTCATAATTTTTTAGCATTTAATTAGGGTTTTTATTCTTTCTAGGAAGCAAGACAATGATCTAATGGCTAAGATCGAATTAGATGAGAATTGAAGATCATGATCAAAAGATCGAGCTAAGGCCTATATTTTAATCATTCTAGAGTCCAAACAAAGGTCAAGATCATCTCAATGCAAGATGATGGATCTAAGGAAGTGATTGGAAGTACCTAAGCCTTTCGGGTGAAACACCTAAGGGGGGAGATGCGTCCTTCTAAAAAAAGTGGCATCTCCCACTTTCCTTAAGGCTTATTACATTCCCGCATCTAACTTCCACTTTGCTCTTCTCTCTCAATGATCTCACCTTCCATTTATCATCTGAGGGTTTCCCATGATCCATCCTCAGCACATTACTTTTGGTTTTCATGATTTCTACAAGGGGGGAGAGGCATACCTCCTAAAAAGGTGGTGCCTCCCACCTTGGATGCCCAATATCCTTATGCCACCTCCACTTTCTAAATCCAACTCAAAGCTTCCTATCTTATCACTTTTTCTAAGTCCCATCTCATCCCAAATTTTCTCTAAGTGACCCACCTTCTATACTTATGTAATTAACTACAAAATTCAATGTCAATACCACTTGGGAGTTCTATGATGTTTGCATCTCCATGATCTGTACTTTTCAATCTTAAAACACTTCCTAAGTTCCAGGTAGATCCTAGCCTTCAAATCCTATCTTACATTCCCTAACTTGAGATTACATCTCCACCAATTTTAGAAGGTGCCAATACTATAAAATTCTTAGGTTTTCCAAGTGGAGACCAAGATAGAGTCAGATGCATCTTGCTTAAGGGTGGTGCTTCATTCCAAGAGATTTTCTTTGGGAATTTGTACTCCAGCTTTGGGCTGCTGTAGCTTTGTGCATGTATGCCCCCTCCTTGGGTGTTTCTATTCTTTGTTTTGTAATTTATGCCAAGTTAGATCCTGTTATTCCTTTCCTTGCTGTTTGATGGTTTTTCCTTTTAATTCCATGTGGTTTTGTCTTTTCTTTTTTCCTTATTCCATGCTGCAGTTTCTTACTTTGACTCCTTAGCTTCCTTGTTTATTTGTGATGTAGCTTTAATATTACTCGTAAGCACATGAATCAAAGTAGTATTGCACATGAGAGAGGTTGATCCACAAGGAATCTCACAAAATTTTCAATTGATTGAATCATATTTAATTAGCTTATCTTAGCCAAAGAGAAATGGGTTTTGAATTAAACTAGGAATTTAAATAATAGGGAAAGGGAAACATGTAGTAAATTACAAACTCCACCTAAAGGAAAATTTTTAAAAATAAAAATAATTAATGAAACAAGAAACTTTCCTAACGTACATACATTCAATAAAATAAACTAATGCAAAATTAGAATGAATGAATCTAGGTAACTTAAACTAATGAAACTTTCTTAATTTAACACTTTTCTAATTCTAAAACTTTCTAAAAATGAAAATTTCTAAAACTCAAAAAGAAAACATTCTAACACTAAAATAAGATGTAAATAGATAATTAAAATTTGCTAAACTAATATTGAACAATTAGACAAAGCAAGAATAGAAAGAGAAAATACACAAGTCCCATGTGCATGATCCATGAGATGGTGGGCATGGTTCATGGGATGAAAAATAATCAAAATTCATTAAGAAAAAGCCAAATAAATTTTATTATAATCAAATAACTTAATAAACACCAAAAAACTAAATGGATTCCTAAGGAATTAATCAAATATGATGCATAAGGTGCTAGAAGCTAAGCATGAAGATTGAGTGGAAAATTTTTATATTTCAAGTACTTAAGAAACTCAAATCAAGCCAAGCATGGAAAGAATTTTAACTAGCACTTTTTATGCAAGATAACTATCAAGATCTCAATTAATTTAATACTAAAAACAATCATGAACAATATTCCTTGAAGAATTTTATTAATTGAATTTCAAAGTATGTCAAAAAGGGTTGTCCATGAACATATATACATAATCTAAAAATTGCACACTCTTCAAGAGCCTAAAACTTGATTCAGATCAAATAAAAAATAGACTATAATGCTCTCAATCTAAACTAATATAACATACAAGTGAAACCCAAAAGAGAATTCAAGACAAAGGATAGTTGGAAAGATGAACTTACCCAAGGAAAAAGATGGAAACTATGCCAATGTCCTAGGAAAAAGAAGTGAAATGCAAGGAGGGAAAGCAGAGACACAAGTCACTGCTTCTCTTGGATATCACTACCAAAAAATAACTAACTTGGATCTTTGATGAATAATCAAGAAAAACTAAGAAAATTATGTAAAGAAAAGAGGGAAAACATAGAGGGAACTATGCGTGTGAAACTTAGAGAACAAAATAAGGGAAATCTAACTATGAAATCAATGAATTAAAATCAAACTAATAACTTGGAACTGAAGTGTAGAAAGTGAAGATAATACTTGGGAATCTAAAGGAAGAACAACCCAAAAGAAATCCAAACTCCAAAGCTCTAAGAATCACAAAGCAAGAGTTCGAACTATCAAGGTTTCTCACCAACCTCTACTTGGAAAAAAATGTCGAATGCTTGGGCTTTTGTAGATGACTGGTTTTTATCGTTAATGAGGGATTAATCCAAGAGAGTAAAGTAGGTCTAGATCTAGGATTTCAAAGAGAAAATTTATGTGGATGAGTGAGTTGGGCAAGGATGACATCATGGTTGGTTTCTATCTTTAGAACGGCAGAGGTGACACTTTTTTAGAAAGGTGGCATGGAGTTCCTCACCTCCTAAATAGGTGGTGATTAGTTGATAGAAAAGAGAGAAATGGAAAGGGGAAAAAAAAAGAGAGAGAGCATGAAACATGGGAAAGATCTAGGGTTTTGATGAGTTTTGGGTGTGAACTAGATCTAGGCTTTCCTATTTAGGAAACTGCCTAAGATGACAACCGAGAAAGGGGGAGGCATCACATTTTAGAAAGGTAGCTCCCTCCTTCAAATGAAAATCATGAAACCCTATATTAGGTGGGGGAAAAGGATGGAAAATGGATTTGGAAAGTGGGATTTTCTCTCTTGATTGGTCCACCTATGCATGATCATCTAACCTTTTACAAATATCTCTCAAAACCTTCCAATTATCTCTTGAAAATCATGCTTTTAGCATTAGATAATTGCTTGAATTGATCATCTAATCATGTGACTCTATGTGGCATGGCTCCCATGTGCTATGATGGCTCATTCCTTGGTTTCTTGAGTAGCTAACTCCCTTGCAGTCAAATTTTGAATGGCTTGGGTTCCTTAGGTTTCCTTGTTAGACTTGGAAATCTCATGCATGACTCCAATTCTCATGTAAAGATGGTGGAATTGCATGGATTTTTGGCATGGACCATTTTAGTCACCTTTGATGCTTCCCATTGTCTTCTTTCTTTCCTTAGGAGAGTCAAGAACCTTGATCTAGCTTTGAAATGATGGAAATGGCCCCCGCTTTCTTTTTTTATCTTGATCTTCAATCCTCATCTTACTTGATCTCGGCTGTTGGATCACTTTCTCAACACTTACAAAAGGGTAAAAATCCTAATTAATCCTAGAAAAGTACGATCATTTGCATACTTACTTTGGATTGGCTTCTAAACCTACTAAATATCAAACTTTTGAATTATTAGGTTAGAAATCCATGTGTTATGAAATTCAAGAAAAAATCCTATATATATATATATGAATATAATTTACAATAGGCTACTAATTGGGTAATTTTTTTATATAGAATACAACACCTATTGGCTTGCCTCCTTTTTGCCCTTACAACCTTGTACTCAAGGACCACAACTCTATTGAAGTGACATCTAAGAGATTGTAGTCCTTAGTTGAATGTCTTGTGCCTTGAATCTCCTTAAAATCTTTGCTCATTTGTTGCTGCCTTTCTTATCTTTTGATGCTCTTTTCTCCTTTGTTCTTCTTTAGATTACATGCTTACTATTTTTGGAATGTGGTGTTGGATATATTGAAGAGGATTGAGAGTATTTCTTTGATAGAATGGGGTGTACATCCCTTGAAGGATGCACACCATACTTGTAATCACTCTCCATTCAATTGAAACAAAAAGTTTTTATGCTTAGTATTTTGGATCTTATGTACTGTTCATGGTTACTCTAAATGATTTGAATCATACTTTCAACGGTTGTGTAATGGTTCTCTTTCATTAATCACTTGGTTTCATTCCAATGTATGCATCCTAACTATCTTTTGCTTTTTTTTATCATAGTTACATGAGCAACATTGAAGTAGGTTTCCATGTATACCTTCAAGTCCATTCATGCATCATAAGTATTAGTTTTCATTTAATCTTCCATTTACATTATACACATGTCAATTCATGCTTAAAATTCATCTTAATTCCATGTTTGCAACATCATAATCATGCGCATATGCACCTCACCTTGCATTGAAGTACTTTGTTGCTTATTAATTCTTTAGTATGCATGCTTAGTTTAGGTTATGTTTAAGTTGTTTGATCATTGTTTAAGTTTATTGCATGTTAGAATACTTCTAGGTTCTAGGAAGTTAGAATTTTTGTTTCGAGAAAGTTTCTAACTGTAGTCTTAGGAAAGTGTTATTTTTACAAAGTATTTTTATAAAGTTTCTATTAATAGAAGTTTCCTAGTATAATTTAGTTATGTGGCAACCTAGGTTTTCATATGCATTTTAATTGCAAAATTATTTTCTAATGCTCGATCGATTCAATTTGAATTCATTTTTGTAAAAACAATACTATGTAGTGGAAAATCTTTTTTTTTTAAATTAACTTTGAAAAACCTAAGGTGTCATTTTTCTTTTCTCAAAACAAGGATTCCTAATGATATGAATGCTCATTTCTACCAAAAATTTGATAGAGTTTCCTCTATTTTTTGGACATATGACATTTAACGCATGCCATTGCAAAGTACCTGATAAACATTCATGCACATTTTTGAAACATAATTGGAGACTCTATCTCCATTTCATAATCTAAAACAATAAAAACAAATTTCTTAAGAAAAATACATCCCCAGAACTTCCACATCACAACTCAGCCACATTAGTCACCCAAATTCCCTCAATTACATACAATCCAGCCTCTTTCTCATTTTTGATACAATAAATTCAATTCAAAGACCAATTCTTACCTGCCCTTTTCCAAAGCTTCTATTGGTGCACTCCTGTTAGTAAACAGCTCCTATTCCTTGGGAGTCCTCTATTCTAAGATATTGATTACATGCCAAACCTGTTATTATTCTCTGTAGCTGAGGCATTTCAAACCAAAGAAATTCCTTAGATAGCAATCACTTGTGTAGGGGGAATAAGACACAATTTTATATAAATGAAATCATAATAATTCTATATAGATCAATTTGTCCATGCTGAATTATGCAACTTTTAATCAATTATCATTTAACTTGAAATAGTTCAACATTTATCAAAATCATGAATTCATGCCACAATTGAAGAAATATCGATGCATTAGTACCAAATTGCATTCCTTAATATGCAAAGTATGCAATCACATGTCAAACTCACAAGTCATTTACATTTCCTGATACTAGTCTTCGCTCTTATGAGCCATTTCACATTTCATATACCAATGTGTCATTGTGTGTATTAGAGTTCACAACAAATAATATTGTCGTCTTTGGTGCAATGAGTTAGCACAGTAGGTTAAACCCAAAGACACACCTCAAGGCTTTGATGCTGAGAGATTGGTAGTTTGTCTAGCCCAAAGGCGCGCCCACATCATGACAACCCTCAAAATGTGTCAAAATTCCCAAACAATGTGGGGCTAAAACTCGTCCTCTTTGGGCATACAACTGGGCTACGCCCATCAACCCTCAAGGCTTTATTTCTGACAGAAGGCATACAATTGGGTTACACTCATCAACCTCTCGTGGAACATGTCATCACTGGTATCAAAGGATGCGGCAACAATATTGTCCTCTTTAGCATAGTGAGTCTGGTGCAATGGGATAAACCCAAAGTCACACCTCAAGGATCTCTTCTAGCCAGGAGATGGGCTGCCCACAGTCACTGGACTAGGGCTTGTCATGTCATGAACAAACAAATGGACTGATCACAATGTATAACATGTGCTTATACATGAACAGTTTATTTTACAATCAAATACAACATGCATATTTACTTCATTCATATCCTAGTTTGAATTTTTAACTCGTTTTAACAATCGAGATTCATGTCTATATGTATATATATGTATGTATGTATGTATATATATATATGTATGCATTAAAAATTATAGCACATCTTAATTCAACCTACCTCAATGGTGATCTTCAAGTTCTCTAAAGCAAATAATTCATTCAGTTCACATACGTGCTCTCGATCAATCACACATTTGTAATAATACAAACGCACATTTAGATATACAATTCTAGGACTTCTCTTAGCTTCTATAGCATGGAAGTTTCCTCTAAGTTAGCTCTTGGAACTATTCGGCACAAGGCAAAGTGATAGTGCTTATTAGTGTGATAAGGGCATTTCATAAGCTATTGGTTGATAGCCAATTGAATGACCAATGATTACTGGATTTCTAATCCATGTCATTGGCCCTGGATTGGCTATCCATCATTCATCTTAAGTAACTACAAGCTGCTTTTCATTGTTCAATGGCTTTAAAATTTTTGAGTATCTTAACTTAATAAAGGTCAAGGTACATAATGGTGGCATCTGTTCACCAATCAGAAATGGCCACGTCCTTATTGCTCTACTATCCGATCAGACGGTTTAGGTTTTTCCAATAAATTTCAATCTAGATTCTTCAATTTGTGTTATATCATGGAAATTTCAATGCTTTAGAACACATTTGACGCATCTGATCATCGATCAGACGTCACAAAGTTATTGTGTGAACAATACTCGATCAGACGGCTGATATTGTCCAATCTATTTTTAGCCTAGATTGATTATCTCAGTTGAATTCAGGCTACATCATGTATTTAATTACCTATCACTAAGCTTGGATTAGGAATTAGATAGTTAGATCATTCATAAACCTCAACTTAGGGTAGTAACAAGCGGATTTAGCAAAATACCACAAATCAAAAGTTGCGTTTTGTAGATCTTACCTCCTAGATTCATTTCTGTGTTTTTCCCTCTCTAGAATGGGCTAGATTGGCTTAGATCCATCATAAAGCCTCTAAACCTAGGCGTGCGTGTTGTTTCCCCTCCTATCGATGGTCAACATCCCCTTTGAGCTCCCAATAACCTTGGGGGTTTTCATCTTGTCACTGCACTGGACAAAATGATTGACTCGGATTAGAGATCCGAGCTGGCATCATCTCCAATGATGATTTGTAACTCTGGCAAAACCCTAAAAAATCTCTCTTCTTCTTCGGCGTGGGTGGGTTTTTTGGCATGCATATCTTGCCCCCTTCATTTAAGCATTTCTTCTTCTTCTTCTTTTCTATCTTATTTTTACAAAAATGCCCCTCATAGTCAAATATTCATATCTTGTCCATCTGAACTTCGATTTCTACAAACTTGGTGTTGTTTGAATCATCTTTTTCAGTACTATCCAATTATAGAGGTCTCAATGCTAGATTAGATGTCTATCTAGTCTTTCACTTATAGAACTCCAAAAATATGAAATTTAATATGTTGTTTTCATCTCAATTTAATATTTTCCAAGATTCACTCAAATTGACATTTAAAATTTTCTGGATGTTACATTCTTCCCTCCTTATATGAATTTCATCCTCAAAATTCTTTCCATGCTATTCTTTAGACACTTCTAAAAGTATCCGCATATCACAAGATAACTAATTGTGTCAATAATAATAGCATTAGCATCAATAAATAGACAATTTCACATCATGTCATCTTCTCATATACCAATTCACATATAAGTTGATAAATGACAAACCATTTCGGATTAAACAACTCATAATTTAATTAGAATGCATCGTAACCACATATAGTGCGATTAATGTAAACCAAACTCTCATTTAGGAGTTAGTTATTTGTGTACAACTTTAGTATCAATAAAATCAAAGCATCTCAGCTCACCAGTAGGTAAATCTATACCGAATCTATTATATAGCATATCAGCTCACCCAGAGGGTCAATCATTTATCAAATCAAAACTAGAGCATACAGCTCACCAATAGGCAATCATATGCTAGTCAAAACCAGAGCATATCAACTAATTAACAAGCACTCTATGCCAATGAAAACCAATTCGTAACACGATTATACTGTAAGCACCTAGATGCCTACCACCTAGAAGCTTGCCACTTAGAAGCCTACCAGTGCCTCTCGTACCTGCCCTCATCGACTACTCACTAGTATAGATCGTAAATTGAATTTTGATTACCCGTAAGAGAATAATCTCATATAATATTATACATCACTATTATCCCAGCGAAACTCAATTACTCAGTGCTAGTAGTTCATAAGACTAAGGAACTATGAACTTCAATCACCAGTTTGGCTAATGTTAGCCCATCACAGTCTCAATAAATTGCCTCTCCATCATTCAAGGTATTGCGATAAATGGAATTCACTTCCTCTAGCCATAACTCATGTTATTGATGTTTGCAATAGACTATGAGTCCTTAGATATTTTGAATTAATGAAAGGATTCCTTATGCTACTCTCTATTCGTGAAGTATACGACAATACTATCTATTAATACAATCATGGTTCATCCAAATAACATTTGAAAGTTCAACCCATCATATCCATATATTCTGTCAGTATATTGGTCTAACACCCTGGGTTCCAATAGTCACAATATTATTTGATTTAGGGCACCCATACACCCCTTACAACTTTATTCTTCCCCAGTTTTCTAAGGAAAAAATGTCGTGACCATCAAAGTTTTCCAAACTCTTATAAATAGTGCAATTTCCTCTCCCCAAGCGATGTGAGATTAACCCTCTATCCTTCACCCCAGCCTGAAGACTACTAGCCTTCTCTTGGGCCGCCCTCATCGGCCTAATGCTTTACATCTTTCCCCCTTAGGGAACACACATCCCCACTTGATAGCTATGACAAGCCACCTGTGTGCAACTAGCTCCCACTCTATGAGGGGAACTGGCTTTGATACCATTGAAACACCCCGGGTTCTAACAGTCACAATATTGTCCACTTTGGGTTGACCATACACCCCTTACAACTCTGTTCGTCCCCAGTTTCCTAAGAAAAACACGTTGTGATTCTTAGAGTTCCCCAAACTCTTATAAACATCCCAATTTCCTCTACCTAGGTGATGTGGGACTAACTCTCTGTCCTTCACCCTAGCCTAGAAGCCTGTCAGCCTTCTCTTAGCCCGCCCTCATCTACCAGGGCCAAGAGAAGGCTAGCAGGCTTCCAAGGTGGGGTGAAGGACAGAGAGTTAGTCCTATATCGCTTGGGGAGAGTAAACTGGGCTATTTATAAGAGTTCAGAGAACTCTAACGGTCACAACGTGGTTTTCCTAGGAAACTGGGGAAGAACAAAGCTGTGAGGGGTGTATAGGCGCCCCAAAGTGGACAATATTGTGATTATTGGAACCTCGGGTGTTACAATTGGTTCCACCAATTAGTACCATCCAAAACTCATAATAATCATAACAAGTTCTAAAAATCATCTTAAAGATGTCATCAAACAAATTATCAATATATGATTAAGAATATCAGTTCGCTACCACAGTACTATCAAACAAATGACCATCATGCTTAGCAATAAAGATCTATCTCTCTTCTCATGAAGAAGACTAATGCACTTTATGAAGACCCACTAGACCTGTTAAAATGCTTATTAAAAGTTCATATATCTGGAGCTTCACTAGCTCAGTTGGGTCATACCATATGGAATTCTGGGTAAATAGAACTATACTTGATGCCAAATCCACTTTGAAAGAATTTTCTTGTGCAAATATCATGAAAACTCCTTAGACAAAACTATGAACTCTTGCACCTCATCTTTGTGCTCAATCTATGGATGCTAACTATCATTCATTGTCACACAAATAAGAGTGAAACTTAACACCCTCTGAAAAATACTGCATTACCTTCAAGGTAGGATCAGCCAATCCATCCCAAAGATGACATCATAATCCACCATATCAAGTAGGATGAGATCATAGTTCATCATCTCTCTCTTACTAGGTTCATAGTTACCTCTTAAGAGTACTTTCCTAGTGAATACATAATATCCAACCTAAAGGATAACACATCCAAGCATGTCTAAGCAGGATGCCAGCACATAAAACGAAAGAATGACTAGGTCCTAGATCAAGGAGGATCATAACATGCCTACCAATGGTCATGAAATAGTCTCCACCATCTGCTTTCAAGCCCGTGCTTGCCTCGAAGTAATAACAGAAAGTCATCACTGCTAATGTTGGGTCGATCTCTGCCTTGATCCCAATGTCAATCTGCCTAACTCACTGTCCTCTAAGACAGTCTCTTAAGAAATGCACTGACTCACCACAATCAAGCATCTACTATAATGGCAGCTACTAATACTATTACCGCTATTGTGACATCTATTAACTCTTAGACATAACTATTCAAGTACTTGCCCTTGCAAGTAACACACCTCTTCATCCTGTAAACTTGTTTCAAATACTATTGAGCTGCCTAATCTCTCTACTTTAAAGTAGCCAACTCTTTCTTTGTATCACTAGTCATTCCTCAAGCAAAGATATTGATCATTACCGGCCTTCCCAAGAGCCTTCTAGATACAGGTCTCAGCAATAGAGGAACACGTCCTCTCAAATGACCATCATTAAAATCCTCATAATTACAATTTTTGTGTCTTCACTTCCACCATTTCATTTACTATAACTATTGTGTTATTCCATTGTCATATTAGTCAAAATCCATTGCAATTCTATCAATCTCACATCCAATGAAATTGATCTTTTATAATAACCTTTGTTATTAGAAATTACAATATCATCACTATCCATGTTGGATGTAAATCAATTATAATCAATTTCATCTTGCCCTATTCACTTCATCTGTTTTTCTCCCTAGTTGATTCATTACGTAATCATCAATATTTAATAATTATTTGTATAATGTAGTTGCCATGTCTTCCAGGCAATATGCATTTCAAATCATGATTAAAACTCTCACAACAATTCATAAACATTCTCTTCTCACTAATTCTGGCCATCCATATTTTTTTGTGCAAGAATTCATTAATTTTCATCTCATATCTCAGAAAATTCATTCATAAGAACACTAGGACCTTATTTCATCAAATTTTCAATGATTTTCCTATACTAATATTTATTCGTCAAATAAATCCACTTCAAGTTTAAGTTAATACAATACTTCTCTAACTTTTTTCAGTTCTCATTAATTGTAATCATTTCTAATCCTTCATCATTATTCTCATGCTATTGTTATTACCATAGTTGTTAAGATTTTTTTAAAATTTATATACATTGTCCAAGTTAGAACTTGAACTTATTCACTAAGTTTCTGTATTTATGCTTCAATTCTCTACTCATCTGCTTTTCTTTCTTATCATTTAGTGATCATCCTTATAAAATAGTTGTCATATCCTCTGAGCATTATGCACCTTCAATTCGTAACTAGAACTCTTAAGAATCATTTAAATAGGCATTTACTTCTCAATGATGACTAGCTATTAGTATTTCTATATATAAAAGGAATAATTTGTTTTCATTCCTTTGATCAATTATTCTTTTACATATGTAGATCAACTGCTATTGATTTTCCTAATACCAAAATTTATCCATTGAATATATCCACAACATATAGAGACTAATGTTTTAATTCTCTTAATTTTTTTTTTCTTCTGAGTTCTCTTCCATTGTGATTATTCCCTGCCCTCTTTTCATTATAATCAAAATATTATTGTTTAATAGTCATCATAATTCACAAAAGGTTTATATGCATCATTAAATTTAAAAATTGGATCGTCTAAAGGTCATCCCATGTGAATAGATCTATCATTGATAAATTTTTCATTCAAACATACTAAATTTGTACTCTTATACTATTGTTTCTTACTTATACTAGGCCTAAAATTCTATTGTCTCCCTCAAACTTGCCAACCCTCATGGGTTGCATCTACTGTTGCTGCTGCATCACCTGACTAAGGTTTTGCATCATGTTTGCAATGGAGTCCATCATCTGACTCCCCTGGCTAGATGCCTCAATAGAGGGGTTTGTTGTCCTCTGACTCATCCTCTTAAGTGGCATCCTTCCTTTCATCACAAGATCCTTTTATGAGTTACTCTCAAACTCATTAATTAGAACATTCTACTTTTGAGGCTGCTTAAGACTTTACTCAATGTGACTAGTTGTGAGTCGACTGAACCTGGGCTCTAATACCAACTGTGATAGCCTAGGTTTTCATATGTATTTTTAATTGCAAAATTAATTTCTAATGCTAAATCAATCTAATTTGAATTCATTTTACTAAAAGCAATGTTATGCAGTGGAAAACCTTTTCTTTTAAATTCACTTTTGAAGAAACCTGAGTGTCATTTTTCTTTTCTCAAAATGAGGATTCTTGGTGAAATGTGTGCTCGTTTCTACCAAAAATCAGGCATAATTTTCTTTGTTTTTTGGACATATGACATTTAACCCATGTCATTGCAAAGTACCTGATAAGCATTCATTAACATTTTTGAAACATAATTGGAGACCCTGTCTCCTTTTCATAATCTAATAGAGTAAAAACAAATTTGTTAAACAAAATACACACCCCTAACTTCCACATCACAACCCAACCACAAAAGTCATCCAAACTCCCTCAATTATATACAATGCAGCCTCTTTCTCATTTCTAATACAATAACTTCAATTTAAAGACCAATTCTTACTTGTCCTTTTCCAAAGCTTCTGTTGGTGTGCTCCTATCAGTAAATAACTCCTATTCCTTGGGAGTCCTCTGTTCTGAGATATTGATAACATGCCAAACTTGTTATTATTCTTTGTATCTAAGGCATTACAAACTAAAGCAATGCCTTAGCTAGCAATCGCTTGTGTAGGTGGAATAAGACACAATTTTATATAAACAAAATCATAATAATTCTATATTGATCAATTTGTACATGCTGAATCATGCAATTGCTAGTAAGTTATCATTTAACTTGAAATAGGTTAACATTTGTCAAAATCATGAATTCATGCCACAATTGAAGAAATATCAATGCATCAGTACTAAATCACATTCCTTAAAATGCAAAGTATGCAATCACATGTCAAACTCACAAGTCATTTACATTTCCTAATATCAGTCTTTGCTCTTACGAGCCATTTCACATATCAAATACTAACGGGGCATTGTGTGTATTAGAGTGCACAGTAAACAATATTATCCTCTTTGGCACAATGAGATGGAGTAGTGGGTTAAACCCAAAGACACACCAAACCTAAAGACACACCTGAAGGCTTTGTTTCTGAGAGACTGGTAGCTTGTCTTGCCTAAAGGCCTGCCCACATCATGACAACCCCTCAGAACTCGTCAAACTTCCCAAACGATGTAGGGCTAAAACTCGTCCTCTTTGGGCATACAACTGTGCTACGCCCGTCAACCCTCAAGGCTTTGTTTGTGATAGGAGGCATACAACTAGGTTACACCTATCAACCTCTCCTGCAACGAATCATCAATAGTATTAGAGTATGCAGCTGCAATATTGTCCTCTTTGGCACAGTGAGTTTAGAGTAGTGGGATAAACCCAAAGTCACACCTCAAGGATCTGTTCTAGCCAGGAGATGGGCTACCCATAGTCATTGGTCTAGGATGTGTCATATCATGAACAAACAAATGGACTGAAACATCACAATGTACAACATTTGCTTATACATGAGCAGTTTAATTTACATTCAAATGCGACATGCATATTTACTTCATTCATAGCATAGTATAAATAAACTCATTTTAACAATTGAGATTCATATCTGTATGTGTGTGTATATATATGTATGTATATATGTATGTATTAAAAATCAGAGCACATCGTAATTCCACTTACCTCAATGGAGATTTTTAGGTTCTCTAAAGTAAATAATTCATTTAGTTCACATATGTGCTCTCGATCAGTCACACATCTGTAATGATACAAATGCACATTTAGATATATAATGCTAGAATTCCCTTACCTTCCCTAGCATAGAAGTTTCCTCTAAGTTAGCTCCTAGTCAAGTCCTTAATAGTCTATTGTTTGATCGAACGGTTTAGTTTTTTCCAATCTATTTCAATCTAGACTCTTCAATTTGTGCTATATCCTAACAATTTCAATGTTTTACAACTCATTTGTGGTGTCTGATCATCGATTAGACATCACAAAGTTATTGTGTAAACAGTACTCGATCGGACTGCTGATATTGTCCAATTGATTTTCAGCCTAGATTGATGATCTCGATTGAATTCGGGCTACATCATGTACTTAGTTGCCTACCTCTGAGCTTAGATTAGGAATTGGATGGTTGGATCATTCATAAATCTAGATCTAGGGTGGAAACACATGGATTTAGCAAAATACCACAACTCAAAAGTTGGGTTTTGTAGATCTTACCTCCTAGATTCATTTTCATATTTTTCCCTATCTGGAATGGGTTAGATTAGCACAGATCAATCATCAACCCTCCAAACCTAGGCTTGCGTACTGTTTCCCCTCTAATCAACGGTCAAGATTCCCTCAAATCTCCTAATAACCTTGGGGGTTTTCATCTTGTCGCCACGCTGGACAAAATGATTGACTTGGATCAGTGATCTGAGTGGGCATTGTCTTCGGCGATGACTTGTAACTCCAGTAGAATATTTAAAACCCTCTCTTCTTCTTTGGCGTGGGTCAGTTTTTCGGCATGCAGATTTGGCCCCCTTCATTTAAGCATTTCTTCTTCTTCTTCTTTCTTATTTTTACTATGTTATTTTTATGAAAATGCTCCTCATATTCATATCTCCTCCATCCGAGTTCCGATTATTGCAAACTTGGTGTCGTTTGAATCATCTTCTCAAGTACTTTCCAATTATAGAACTCTAAATGCTAGATTAGATGTATATCCAATATTTCACTTATAAAACTCCAAAAATATGAATTTAATATGTTCTTTTCATCCCAATTTTATATTTTCTAAGATTCACTCAAATTGGCATTTATAATCTTTAGGATGTTACAAGTTACTATTATAGATAGCATGTTTTAGGCAAATTTCTAAGTTTAGCTTGTTTACTTTTTGTATGTTTCCTTATTCCATGTTTCTAATTCATACATGTTATATTTCCATGTTAATTCAATTCCTAGCTTAGGTTAAAAACCAACTCTTTTGGCCAGGTTAGATAATCTAAAATGAAATCTATCTAAAATACAAAACTGTGAGATTCCTTATGGGATCAACCTCACTCACATACATCTACTACAATTGATTTACATGCTTGCAAGTAATTTTAAAGCTACACCATGTTTTTGGTGCCATTGTCTAGGAATCATGATGGATTTTTAGTTGGATTGTAGCTTAGATTATTTATATCTAGTTTAGGTTTCGGTTTTATTAGATTAGTGTTTTTGCATCATTCTTTCTTATCTTTCTAATTCCTCACAAATTGACCATATTGTGTTTGTTTTTCTGTGCATAAAATTTTGCAAAAGTAGTGGTGATGATCCTGTGGGCCAAAGCTTCATCAAATTTTATTGCATTCCAAGATTAATGTTTTTCCTTTTGAGTGAACCTGTAGTGACACGGCACTGTAACTTGCAATTTCTTTATTCAATTTTAAATGAGTTGTATTAATACAGGGAATGTGTCGGGTATGGTGGCCAACACTTGATCTTCATAAAAAACCACACTATAAGCATCCCTCACTCTCATTTACTATTCTAGTGTACTTATGTTTATTATAATTTGCATCCTTGATGGTAATGTAACTCATATAGTTTAGAATCATTCATTATACTCGTTGCATTTTATTGAGGGTTGTTGCATTAGTTGTGCACCTATTTAACAAAGATTAGCTTGAGCTTGGCTATACTAAGGCATAGGCTATATGATTATAGTGCCCTGTCTGTTAAGGTGTTTGACCCTTTGGTACATAGCATATAAGTAGGCATTAGTTTGCTTTCTTTGTATTGCATTGCATGTTTAAGTGCTTTATGGTAGAATGGATCACACTAATAGTAAGGGCCCCACAAGAACCCTCATAAGATATGGACTGAATTTCATCACTAAATCCTTGGCCCACCAGGTAATCAATCAAATTCCTCATATAGTTGAAATCCCAACCCATGAACTATTAATGTAAAATCAAGTAGTAAGAGACTTAGGATATTGAGCTCATAGGAACCTTTTAGTAGGAGGAGGTCTATTGTCACTCTAGTGGATTCTAAGCATTATGGTTATGGTAGATATCCAAAATCCAAGTGAAATTTTCATGCCTTTCATTAGCATTGGTTGAGTCTAAACACCTCCTAACATGAGAATTGTATTAACCACTTTAGAGTAGAACCTAACTGGTAAGGAATAGTTGAACTTGTATAAAAGGAGAAGCTGTCTAGATTTAGGTCTAAAAAGCTACCACACTACACATTAATGAAGATCATCAAATCAACTTGATTAGCAAACCATTAGGATTGATTGCACATCATATAGAGTTAGGTGTAGCATATAGTTAGGTTGCGTCATTTAGATAGGTTTATTTTAGTGCATTCAAGGATGCTGATCTCAAAACATTGAGTTAATACCATTAGACCTAGAGATTGATCGAACCCATAAGCAAGGGGTGAGAAACTAAGTTCCTGGTCCCAAAGCTGAACCAGAAATAGAAGTTGAGCACAAAGCTATTAGAGATTTCTACATGCCACTCCAGCTAAATACACCTTCATGCATCACATTGTCTCCCACAAATGTAGACCATTTTGAGCTTAGACCTGAAGTCATTTAGTTACTCCTAACATTTTATGTCGAGAAAGGGAGGATCCATACCTAGACACTAAGGAATTCCTTGATATTTGTGCTACATTCAAGTTTTGAATTGTTTCAAATGACTCAATTAGGCTGAGGTTGTTTCCATGCTAGATAAAAGATAAGGTTAACTCATGGTTAAATTCTTTAGAAGTTGGCTCCATCAAAACATGTGACCAATTATTTAGAAGGTTTTTGAAAAATTTCTTCCCTATTCATAAGACTAATTCCCTTCGTAAGGAGATTATCAACTTCCAACAAAGAGATGATGAATAATATTATGAATGCTGAGTAAGGTGCAATGAGCTACTATAGAGGTGTCCCCATCATGGATTCAAAAAATGACAGCAAGTTCAATATTTTTATGAGGCATTAATGCCTCAGAATAGATAGACAATAGATGTAACAAGTGGAGGGGCCCTCATGTTGAAAGATGAGAGAGAGGCATGGGAATCTTTTCAAACTTTAGTTGATAATTCCCATCAATGTGATTATTTTAATAGGAGAGAGAGAAATACCTAGCCTCCAAAGAAAGAAGGCATGTATGAAATAGGAGTGACCACAGGTATATCTTGTAAGCTCGACTCTATGATTGAGAGAATGGACAAGCTTGATTCCTTGGGTGGGAGAGTGGAAAAACTTGAAAATATGTTTCAGACCTTCATGGATGCTACAACATCCACTAAGCCTCCAAACGAGGTTTGTGCTATTTGTTCTAGCCCAGCCCATTTAACCACAACATGTCCATCAAATAGAGAGTGCATAATGAATATCTTCTAGAACAAGTGAATGCCATGAATGCATATTGCAACCCTAGCAATAATCCCTACTCTGAAACCTATAATCCTGTCTGGGCTAGGCATCACTACCACACATTAGCCTTTTAAAGTTGGTATAAAGATGTTGTTATTTTGACCACAGACTTTGTAAATATTTTACAAGCCATTTAGAAAAAAAATTGCCTTTAAAGGTATAGTCTTAAAAAGTCGTTTATGAAGTCATCTGTCACGAAGAGGAATTTTTTCGTGGGAAAGGACTTTTAAAGTTTTTAACACAAATGACTTCAAAAGATTAAACGTTTAAAGTCCTTTATTTTTAAACGACTTTAAAGGTGATTGAATTTTGAGGTCATTTGTGTTAAGCAACCTCAAAAGTATACACTTTGTTTTGGCACGAAGAAAAATTTTACGCGGGAAAGGACTTTAAAGTTGTTTCATTAAAATGACTTGAAAATTCATTGAATTGCAAAGTTGTTTAGTCCTAAACAAATTTAAAATTCATAGACGTTTGAAGTTGTTTAGTCAAAAATGACTTTAAAATTTGACAACTTTCCAAGTCATTTGAATCCAACGACTTTAAAAGTCCTTTCTCAAGTAAAATTCTCTCTTCGTGCCAAACCAAAGTATATACTTCTGAAGTCATTTGACTCAAACGACTTTAAAAGTGTATACTTTTAAAGTCATTTTAGACTAAATGACTTTAGAAGTCCTTGTTAGTCAATAAAATGCCGAAGTCATTTAATTTTTTCCTATATTCCCTACTAATGTTCTATTTCTCACAGGTGATATGACAACCTCCTCCTCTAGTCCTTGTGTCTGTCTATATCCTTTTTTCATTCTTGCTTTGCATTTTGTATATTTTGATTATTTGTGGCATGAAAAACATTGTAAGTAAACCATAACCTCTTTTTATCACACATTGCTTTTTTGTTAATAACTCTCTCTATTTGCATTTTGTTGATCAAATGAGTTTTATCACTATAGATGATGGGGATAAGAGGTGTGTTAGATCATTGTGATTTTGAAAAAAATCATATGATTTTTTTACAAACAACAATGACTAGCTTCTCTATATGACCATCACTAGTGGAGAAAGGGAGAACTTTATGATTTGTGGTTCTCATCCAAGATTAGGGTTCGATGAAGAGAAATGCTATCATCATGTTGGCTAAGGAAGTTGTAGCTTAAATCTTTACCCTCACACCCCATAGAGTGGTGTTAGCTGAATACTAGGGCACTAGATTTTGATGAAATCATTTCAAATTAGTTCTTTGATCATGATATTGTATTAATAAGATATAATAATAGATAACATTTGATATATGTAATAAAAGGATGATAAATGAGGAGTTATTCCAAAAAATACTTTGATTTCCTTTTTCACGTGCTTGTTGACATATAAGTGTGTGTGTGCATGGGTGGCCAAAGAATGCACGAACCAGTGCTTACGATCATAAAAAATTGATCTCATTCTATATTTTTGTAAGATATTATAAAGTACTAATGTCAAATATATATATACATATATTTGAAGTGAAAAAGTATATATATATTTGAAGTGAAGATATATTAGTTTTTAAAGTAGTTTGTTGTAAACAACTTTAGAAGTACTAACTTTCAAGGTCTTTTGATATAAACAACTTTAAAAGTCAGCAAACTACTTTAAACGTCAACACTTTTAAAATCATTTAGAACAAATAACTTTAAAAGTGATGACTCTTAAAGTAATTTACAATAATCAAATTTAAATTTAATACTTGGTTTGAAGAGTTATTTCATTGTCTTTTGCTTTTGTTTTTCTGACTGTCTTCATCTATACACAAAATATAAGCTAGATTTTCAAGGGATTTTTATGAAGAAGATGACCTAGGAGATACTAAAAAAGATTAACTTGTATTACCAAAACAATCCCATCAATCATAGTTCGTGGTGAGAATGAGGATTATGTCCATGATAATGGTGAGGAGAGTGCTTGAGTTGAAAACAATATATGGGACGATACATGGACTATATTATTGAGTTGCAATATAATTCCATATTTATAATTGGCTCTTTTATAATTAGCTATATGGATTGTTGTGAGATGAATTTATATATGTGACTATATATATATATATATATATCTATATGTATGTATACATATACATATGTAATTGAAGACTCATTTGGAAAGTAAATTCTTTTTAATATTCTTGTATTTATTATATACAGAAAGCATGGATCACACTGACTATCATATAAAATCAGTGTCATTGTATTTAAGTAAGAGATTGTAAATGAAATAAATACATTTGATATTTGTAATAAAAGGATCACAAATGAGTTATTCAAAAAAATATTTTGATTTCCTTGTTAACGTGTTTATATATATATATATCTGAGTGTGTGTGTGTGTGCAAGGAATGCATGAATCAATGCTAATTATCATAAAAAGTCAGTTTCATTGTCTATTTGTGTAAGATATTATCAAGTACTAATATAAAATATATATTTGAAGTGAAAAATATATTAGTTTATAAAGTCATTTAGTGTAAACAACTTTAAAAACAGTGACTTTTAAGGCCATTTAGAATAAATGAATTTAAAAGTTTGTTATTTTTAAAGACATTTACACTAAACGACATAAAAGTCACAGTTTTTAAAGTCGTTTACCCTAAATGACTTTAAAAATTTCTACTCAGATTTGTGGCTATCCTCAACCAAATCCCAATTGTGAATTGGAACTACATTCAAGCATTCATGATCGATATCAATTTTTGAGAGTTGGTTAGTATCTCTTTGTTTGTCTCATGTATACACACAATCATATGCATGTTTGAAGAATTTTTGCATGATTATAGTGATGCAAATATTGTGAAAATAGTACTGGTGATGCCTGATTGATGATTAGATGCTATCAGAAAGTTCCTTGACCCAAAATTGATATAGAATGGATCAAAAATTTCTGATCTAGTGATGAAATAGATTAGACAATTTTTGTGGTCCCCATGTCATAGTTAAAACAGTAACCTTAGTTGGTAAGAAAAGTATGGATTTGACCACCAAGAATGATCAACTAACATTATACTATTCATAATGTAACATCTTTGTTTTTAAATAGAAATTTACAAAAATTCTGAATTATGCAAAATCAAAGTAAAAAGAGAATGATATTAAACTTTTTAATTTTTGGAGTTCTAAAAAGTGAAAATTTTATAGACATCAAATCAAATGTTAAATCCTCAATATTTTTCTTGTACTAGAAAAAACAATTCCAATGACACTAAGCTTGATGAAATCAAAATTCAGATGATTAAGTTTTGAATTTTCATGGAAAAGGCAATTTGTAATTTCATATAGTGGGCCCCACTTGCAAAAAATAGAGATTTGAGTAGTATTTATCTCTTTCTTACTATAATTAATTGTATATAATGTACTAAATAGTAAAGAAAAAAACATTGTAATTTTAATTTTAATATTTTCAAAATAGAAACTATTAAATAACTAAAGGAGGGGGCCATTTTGATAATGGCACCCCCTTCCAACTTAAGCAAATTGAAGAAAAGAACAGACCTACTTCTGTTGTTAAATTTGACAGGAGGAGAAAACTCGACAGCAGGGCCAGAGAGAAGAAAGGAGAGAGAAATGAGAGGGGAGGAAGAGAATGGTGAAGGAAGAAGAAGGGGGAGAAGGAGAGGAAGAGAAAGGAGGAGAAGGGGGAGTAAGATAGGTTGCTGATGACGATCCAAGCTTACATAGCCCAAACCCGACACCAGGAAAGATAAGACCCAACAAGAAGAGAAGAAGGGGGAGAAAAAAGAGGAGAATAAAAAGAGGAAGAAGAAGGGGGAGAAGGAGAGGAAGGGAAAGATTAGAAAGGGGGAGGATGATCGACCACTGGCGTTGATTTGCACCGACGAAGCTTGAACCTGATAGTAGGAGAGAAAACTTGACTGGGAGAGAATAAAGGAGAGAAGAAAGAGGAAGAAGAAGAAGGGACAGAAGGGGCAGAAGGAGAGGAAGAGAGGAGGAGAAAGAAGGGGGAGATAGCCCACCGGCAGCCAGAGTTATAACCCATCGCCAAAGATGACACCGACTTAAATCACTGATCCCAAGATATTGGAGCAATTCATGTCCTTATTGACTACAAATAGAAGAGGAAATTAATGCACAAGCATAGAAACACGCCCTAGAAGTATGTTCTACAAAATCCTATTCTTGATTTAAGCGTGTATGACTTTGTGAGATATTTCCATCAATAGGTCATACTACTTGAGACATGCAAGTAATTGTGCTATTTAACTAGTATTACACACATTATCTAAGCAAAATTAGTTTTGTTATGAAAATATGTTTGAATGACCATGATTTTTATGAGCAATATACGCTTAAGTAGCCATGATATTTGTTATTAATCACTTGCTATGTTGTTATGACTTTTGTTGAAAAAAACTTGTCATGATGAATGTGACTTCATCATTATTATTGATGAGTTATATGCTATTAAGTTATTTTTTTGGATTAAGGGCTAATTCCATGTAAAGTTAAATCCATTAAATATGGATGATTAATTTTGTAATGTACATCCCTACTATGTTAATTGTGATATGGATGTATTCTAATTTATCTTCAAAAATCTCATTATTAATTTTTGTTTGTTAAATAGAGGAAAGAAGTGAAGAACTAACTAAGAAGGAAACAATTAACCAAGAAAGAAACAACTAAGTAAGCAATTAGAACGCAAGCCCTAAATTAGAAAAAAAATAATTTAAGAAACTATGTAACTATGTAAATAAAGAAGCAAGAAAATAAAATAAGGAAACTTTCTAAAAATATGTTAGAGTGATACTTGTACTATTTAACTAATCTTGCACACATTATCTAAGCAACTATACAACTAAAGTTTTCTAAAGTGAAATCCACCTTTAGCTATCACTCATAAGCCTATTATAAACTCTCAAGAACAAAGTCATATGTAACTAAACCTTTAATCAACTAATGGATCAAAAATCTAAGTGATAACAACAACTTGAAATGAGAAATGTGATGACATTATAGAAAACGTTTAGATAACTTAGAAAGAAAATATAATAAAAATTTCTATCTGAAAGAGAGAGAGAGAGAGAGAGAGAGAGAGAGAGAGAGAGAGAGAGAGAGAGAGAGAGAGAGAGAGAAGTCAGATGCCACTATTATGTACCCTAACCTTTATTAACTAAAGATACTCAAAACATTTTAAGATCATGGCACGAGAATAATGCAAACAATGGTGGCCATAACCTAACTAACTAGGCAACAGAAATGCAAAGAAAAATTGACCCAAAGGTAACTTCTTGAGGAGAACTAATAAATAGAAGTACACCCATATGCTAAAGGCATTACATGCAAAAGAAAATGAGTGAAGCAATACTATACCTAAGGCAATATAAACCCAAATAGAAGGCATGTTACACTTAACCTAGAGTAGATGAGAAGCATCAGCCAATATACCTAAAACTCCCAAAAGTAAGCAATAGTTTGTCCTAGTACACGCTTGATTACTTTGATTATAATGACTTATAATGTGTTTCTTGAAATGGGCATGAACAAGACGCAACAAGACATAAATGCAAGTTTACTAGTGAATGCTTTAAGATATATATTTTGATTGTTGAATGCTAGTAGTTACTTACATAAAGCTAAATTATTTCAATTATGTTTATATGAGTGCAAATGAATGTGTATATACATGTATTATGTGATGTCTAGAATCATATAAGTTAACATTGCCTAATGTTGTTGCATCATCAAAATAGCTTACTTAGTTTCTAGGTTTAGTTTTAAGAAAGTTTAATTTTTTGAAATATCTATAACTAAAAAGTTTTTATTTTCATGCATGTTTTATCTAATTTTCTTTCGTTTTCTTTGCCACTTATGTCTTGTTGATTTTTTTTATTTAAATGGATTACATAGCCTTTTTTAATGCAATTGTTCTAATATCATTATATTCTTGTTTGAAGTAACAATGGAGCAAGAACAATATCAAAATGAAGAATATGGGAAAAATGAAAAGCATGAACAAGAGGCCAACATTAGCACTACCCAAAAGACGAAGTGCAAAGGGCAAACAACAATAGAAAAGGTTATCAAGAGAACATCAAAAGGAATTAAAGAAACTGTCCTTTAGTAATTTCTCACAGTAAGGGATAGGTGAGAATCCATCCTCTTATAGTAGTTTTCTCTACTCCACAGTAAGATGCATGGTTCCTATCACATTTGAGGGCTGGAGACTTGTACCATCCTTGAAAAAAATTCAATATGGAAAATGGTGAAGGTAGGCAAAGATTAATAACATGTATTATATAATTTATAACATACCTTATTTTCAAATATAGTAATTTGCTGTATACTTTATAGACTGCCTTTGACGTGGCTGAATAGAAGAAATGTGATTTGCAAGAAGGTAGTGAGTAATTGACAAAATGGAAGTACTACCTTATGTGCAATTACAAAGCTACATAGATCAACTATGCATCAAGACTATTCACAGTGCCTCCCATTTACTCTGACGTCATTGAAAAAGATGTGTGGAATGCTTTTGTATAGAACTACAAGTCTGTTGAATTTGAGGTACGTGCATAAATGATGTTTCATTTAATTAATTACATGTAACATATGATTCTTTCACTTGATTATGTATGTATAAATGTATAGGCAAAGAGTGTAAAAAGAAAAAAGATGCATGAAACTAATATGCAGCACCATCTATCCAGGTTGAGCTACACTTGTTTAGAATACAGCAAAGTAAGCATTTGTGACAATTTATCCCTTTCAAAATAATGCTATTATATATGTATACATTTTTTTTTCTCTCACTATGTTGTCTTGCTTAACAACAAAAGAAAGCTAGGACTACGAAACCCATTGATCACTCCATCCTCTAGAAAATGGTACATTTATTGGGTTGTATTAGCCAAACATTCTCAGAAGAAACTACTGCATAAATTGCTTACATTGTTAGTGGTTCCACTTGTCGATCAATTTTATACAATTAATTAAATGGCATGATCATGTCTTTCTAATTAAATTTTGCAAGACATTATTACCAAAGAAAGCACAAGTACATGAACTCTAAGCAACACTACTGCCAACGAGGAAATCTTGTATAGGGCTATGGGGCAACAAGAAGGACCACCCTAGTCAAGTTAGAGGCATGGGGCACTGGGATGAATGGGGTTTTCATATGCATTTTAAAATTCAAAGCTAATTGCTAATGTTGGATCCATCCCCATTTGAAAACAATTTTACAAAAGCAATGAAGTGCAACAAAAGAATCTTTTCTTTTAAATTCATTTTGAAAACCCTATGCCATTTACTTTTAAGAAAACAAAATAAATTATTTATTATAAAAAAAATAAAAAATGTATGCATCTCAGATCTAGCCTGTCATAGCTAACAACCCACCTGTATAAATTACATATACATGTTCAAAAAGGATAAGACATATACTTACATTGATTATATTACATTATGCTATTGTCTTCAACCATATTTGCATCCACCTTAATTTTGTCTACCTCAAGTCAAATTCTTCAACGATTTGAGATATTAGAAACAATTTACAATATCTTAGCAAGCTTGCGCTTATTTAGGTAGTTTAACGTTTATTATACCAATTTTGATATCCAATTCTAAATAATATTTCAAACAAGTTTTTAAGTTGTTCTAAAGAATATAATGATCAGATTAGACATAGGAAACATAATTGAAACTACATGTCAATCTCAATTTACAATTCCATGCTAAAACATCTAAGCTAATATCAATATAAAACATGGACAACTTGAAATGTATATTTTTCAAATTATCAAATTTGTGTGGTAATCTCACATAAATTGTAATATATAATAAATAAATAAATCATGTGAATGCATAACTTGTAAATTATGAGAAAGATCCCCCATTTAACTTGATAAATCAAATGCCATAAGGTCCTTAAAATATTAATATAGTAATCGATTAAACTGCGAACATCAGCAATCCCAAACCAACAGCATCATTATCATGTGCACATATGCACCTAAAGAATACATTAGCAGTTCGTCATAAGTACTCATCTAAAGATGATCATCATGGTCATCTACGCAGGGTCACAAAACAAAAATCTCATTGTACGCTATGCACACGACCAGCCACTGAAATTGTATGTCTCGGATATCCAAAAACCAGCCACCATAGCCTCCACAGCAACTATGGATGTCTTAAAAATGGTACCATGAGCATCTCCAGTGGTCATTTCCCTAACACAACAATCGAGAAAAATAGGTGCCTCTTTGGGCATGGATACCCATCACCTTTGGTGGCTAGAGGCTATGAGGCCAAACCCATACAACGTCTTAGCACGGTGCACAGCAAGCTCATTAGCCTGAACAAACACATATCTCAACAAAAATGTCATTAAATCATTTAACTTATATCTCATGCAAAATCATACATTTGTTTAACTCATCTCAAAGCATGAGATTGATGCAATTTCAAGTATAATCACTTCTTTCAAAAACATACACCTAGAGAATACATTAGTAGTTGATCATGAGTACTCATCCAAAGATGATCATTATGCTCATCTACGTGGGGTCACAAAATAGAAATCTCATCATACACTATGCTCATGACTAGCTCACTGAAATTGTGTCTTTGATATCTAAAACCTGGCCACTATAGCCTCCACGACAACTATGGATATGTCTCAAAAAGGGTACCGTGAGCACCTCCAGTGGTCATTTCCCTACCACAATAGTAAATAAAAATAGGTACCACTTTGGGCATGGATACCTACCACCTTCGGTGGTTAGAGGTTGTGAAGCCAAACACATATAATCTCTTAGCACAGTGCCTAGCAAGCTCATTAGCCTGAACAAACATATATCTCAACAAAAGTGTCATTAAATCATATAACATATGTCTCATGCAAAACCATACATTTGTTTAACTCATCTCAAATCGTGCGTTTGATGCAATTTCAAGTATAATCACTTCTTTCAAAAATGTACAACTACGTGTAGTAAAATGAGGAACATCGTTTTCAATTTCCATATAGAAGTATGCATAATGGTTATGAAGGTACATATTTATAAATCACATGTCTCATTGCAAATATTGCATTCTTTTAAAACTAAAATAATGCAACATGAAAAAATATCAATTTTATAATAGTTAAGTAGTCTCAAATCGAAAGCATGATAATCAAATGATTTGATTGTTTGAAATCTACATATTTTAATAAAGCTGATGACAAGCTCAAAATCCCAATGATAAATATATGTTAAAACTACCTACCTCAAACACGGTTTTCCCAACCCTCTAAATGCTCAATAAGCTTAGTTTGTACCAATCAGCGTCTCTATCAACATATGTACATTACAACTTCATTTATCTTACTTACAACTTCTTAATTGTGAGTTATTTAGTCTTTGATCATCATTAACATGGTGATCTTGCCTTTACCACTTTCTGATCATACGTATTCTTCTTTATTTTGGTTGTAATGTCAAATCATGGTTGTTGATTAATGATCAAGGGTTTAGATAATTTAATTGTCCTCAATTCCTATTAATCTCTGAATTATAGATGGTTTGTTTCATATCACAATGTTTAATTTATTGATCTAAAAGTTAGGTTGAATTCTTATTAGTCAGATCTATAGTTCCAAGTCATCCTAATATTAAATCTTTGAATCTAAGGTCATTAGAACAATCTAACTATTAAATTAAATTAATTTAATTAATAATATAAAAATCCAGTTGTTCTTCCTAAGGTTTAATCCATTCTAATCTTATTTATTTTCTAAATTTTCTATAATTTATTAGGCATAACTAAGATACAAATGAAATTTAATTAATTTAAACAAGACTTGCAAGTTGCCTTACCTCTGATCAATTAAATCCATGTATGATGTTGTGTATAATGTGGCCTGATCATCAGGTTTGATCACCATTGATAAAAAATTCAAGAATGAATGACTCATATCAAGTGCTAGATCTATGGTAAAATCTAAATGGAAGCTCAAATCAACGGCTGATCAAGGTATTGGGTAGTTGATCACTGGTTAGATCATCTTAAAATGATGGATTGGTTGCAAATCTAGCATCTTGTGTCTGATTGATCATTGCTTCATGATGGAAAGGTTGCATCGGTTGCAGATATGAGTTTTGGTGATTAATTAATGGTTGGATCATGTGAGAGTTTGTTGATTAGATCACAGATTGAACACTAGGTGATAGATCATGGGCTAGATGATGATAGACGGTCAGATCTAATTCTGATTGATCAAATTCATGGTTTTCATTTTATTCAATGGCCAAGATCTATATTCAAGTTTATTTGGATGACCTAACTATTATATCAATCAATTTAATTGTCTAAAACATTTAATTAATCAAATTCTAAGGTGTGATCACTTTTGATTAGATGGATCTTTGTTATTCTATGATCTTTGTGATTGGATCAATTTAAAATGTTTTCTAAACAAAAAATTTAGTGCATATTTATGTCCATGTCGTGGAGAAAAATCCAACAGATGTCTTTGATAAAAAAATGGGTTTATATTGTTCTTTGAATTGAAAATCTATGCTTTAGATAAATTTCAATAGCTCATATTGAATCCAGCTGAAAATAATGTAAAACTACATCACCAGGACACACTGCATCTGTGACACACCCTAGGACACACATGGCTACATCTTTGTCACTAGGACACACTTGCATCCTGTTGCATCCATGAATAGCTCACATGGTACCCACATGGTTGCGGTCAAGCCTAGTGTGAGCGTTCTGGTTTGCGTCCATCAACATGCATACTAGATGCAACATCCATCGAGGATGAAATGCTCAGACCATCCTTCCCTTGCTCCTTTGATCAATAGTCCAAATGTTCCTAAAATTTTACTATTTTCACCATTTTTAAGGTTTTGAGGGTCCATGAATTCAATGAACAACTTAGATCATCAATTTGGGCTGTCCTTAGGATGGGTTTTCTACTGTGACATGATTTTCCTTGATTGAACTTCGCCGACCGAAATAAAACCAGTTTGGCTAGCAAGGAGACAAGAAAAATGGGGAGAAAAGGAAGAGGAAGAGAAGGGTTTACCTATTTGGCCGGTGTGAAAATCTGTCCAAAAAGCATGACTTTTATTAGAGAAGGAAAAGAGAAAAGGGGGTTTTTCCAGTGAAATGCAATGGAACAGGGTGTGAGCAATATAACATGTGTTGAAATGTGACAAGGATGGTTGTAGCAGGGTTGTGCCACCTCTTGTGCCAAAGAGAGTAGCATGAAAGGGGAGATCAGAAGAGGAAAAGATAAAGAAGGAGATCAGTTGGTGAAGGGGGTCCCTTTATCACTGGCAGTCCGCCCTTCCGGCTGGTAGGCATGTGATCACCAACCTGTGCAAGGGACTCAAAGACACGTAGGTGACGGGGTTGCGTGGGAAAACTGTTGTAGTGAGTGCCTTATCAAAGACAGCCCCTCCATTTTAAACACTTTTCAATTTCAAAAACATATAAATGAGGCCTATTTTAAAATTATTAAAATTCGCCTATTGTTAAAAATCATGTAACTTTCTCATACGAACTACATTCTCAACGTTCTTAGTGTCGTTGGATTCCACTTTTTTAGTGCAATCCAATTATTAAGGTTTCAATACTTTATTTGACTTATATAAAAAGTTCACTCATAAAATTATATTTTTTGTCCCTTTTTTTGTAATAAGAATTGCATAAAATTAGCTTTTAAATTTTGGGTTATTACATCTTTCCCCCTTAAAGAAATTTTCATCCTCAAAAATTCTTTCTATGTCATTCCTAAAATAATTATGCACATGTCTTTCTTACTTAACTGGCAATTTTAAAATTTCAATTAAATAATTTTACAACAAACATTCTACCTAAGGGGTCTCAGTTGTTCTTTCATTTTATTCCAAATCTTGTAACACTTTAGTTAATATCTCCCTCAAGAAATCATAATTTCCAAATTTAATATTTAATTATTATTATTACTATTGTTTACATTTGTCATCACTACAATCTTCAATATATTTGAATGCTATCTTTCACTTTTCACATGAGGTTTGATTCTTCAACCAAAGCTCGTGCCTCAACATTATTTGCTTGTAAGTGTTTTCAATGATGGGTGTCATTGCTAGGTCACCAGTGAGTGTTTTACCTTGTTACCACTTTGCCTGTATCAAGCTACTTCTTTTCACTTCTTGGGACCATTTTTTTCTCTTTTCTTATCCTATATGGATACATTATTCAATCACTTATCATAGACAATGTTGAAAACCATTAAGCCTCAATTATCTGGAGGTAGCATAAGTATTGGTGCAATTGTTGGTTCCTTCAATTTCTAAAAATTTGCCTTTCATGTGTCATATCATACACATGCTTTGTCCTTAATAGTTATCTTAATTAACAATAAAATAATAATCATCCAATACACTATCATAGCGTCTACTAAGGTTTACGAAATTCTATAATTTTGTCACTATTTTAGATTTTTTCCTATTTCATTTCTGTCTTAGCTATCATTGGATCTAACGTGATTATAAAATTTGAAATGACTTAGCCTAATTGGTCAACTTCCTTTAGTGAAGACTCATGCATAATTATTCATGATGTTCCTCTTAATGAATTATATAGTCTAGGGTGTTGCTTACTAATATTCTAACAAGTTTATTAAAAAAATGTTTGGAATATCTAGTTCATGCAACCTATAAATATTTGTTAGCCTAAACGACATAATTCTAAGAAAATTCTAATTTCAATAGTTCATCTCATCATTTTCTTAATAATTTTTAATTAGGTAAGGATGCTACAATAAATTTTTAAAGTAAAACTAGTTTTGGAGTTTAATTCCTCATTGAATACAATCCTTTCATGGTAATTTTGGAAATTCCTTAAAATGCATTATCCTTGGTTTCGACACTATTCCTTCCAAAGTCTACTTATCTATCTGTTTTACCTCTATTACACTCTTCAACAATAAAACCACTGGCTTGATCTTATTTAATCTTTCAAATTTGATTGGTTCATCTTTCAATTTGGCAAAACGACTCAAGATCCTTCATCTTTGATGTCTTGACTTAATCTATGTCTATCTTCCTTAACCACATTAAGTTCATGATCTTCTTGCTTCAACTATTCAATGTACATAAAATACGAGTATTTATATCTTATGTTTGTTTGAAATAAAATCCTTCTTTTTCATGCACTTAGATTAATCTCTTCCCTTAATTTCTCATACATAATAGATACCATGTTTACAACTTTGGCCAATAGATATTATGAATTGAATACTTCCAAATAATGTTAGACTTCTCTAATAACAACATCAAAATCCTCAAATGTACATATTTCCAATGAATCCTTGCAATATCTCAAGGAATCCATTGAATTTTTTGTCTATTACCTCCACACTATGCTTGTCTACCTTATATGCTCATTTCTTTTTCTTGTTTAAATTATATGATCAATCTATCGTCACAAATAAAATATCCCCAAGCAGATTATCGTCAAAATCTTCTATTAACTATATTCTAGTCAAATTCCTTGTAGTACCATGCAAATTCAGTCTTTTACATCCATTAACATGTTCGTACTTAGGTCATGATCCTCATGATGACATAAAATATCATTTACTATAATTATTTTCTGATCTACTCCATTATACTCTGGTCGTCATTGTAAGATTACAGTTACTTCTCACAAAGTCCCATGTACTTCATCCAGCATTGAGCTAAGTTCTCCATAATTATCACTTTAATAGATCTAGTATAAGCCAGGGTTATCTATTAAAGATATCATCAGAATGATACTATAGTGTCATTCATCACTCGTATAATTATATTAATCTCATAGATTTATTTATTTTTATGCATGTAAGGATTAATAGTTTCCTTGTTTACTCCACTACTCATAACTTCTTAAGTAATTTGGACTTGATTTTGATAGGGCTCCATCTTCTAATGCCTAAGTATTTTTCTATATTCATTTGTTTTTTCTGCTAACTTACTTATAATGTATGTCTTTCTCATTCAATACCATTTCCTATACTAGTGATCTCTATAACTCCTATTTAGACTATTTGTTCTTAATTATTCTAGTTGTATATTTTGGACATGCAGGACTAGCTGTGGAAGGATAAACATGCACTCTAATACTGATAATGACGACCTAGGTTTTCATGTGTATTTTTAAATTGGATTATAATTCCTAATGCAAGATCAATACTTATTTGAAAACAATTTTATAAAAACAATGCAATGTAGCAAAAGAATCTTTTCTTTTAAATTCAATTTGAAAACCTTGAGTATCATTTACTTTTAAGAAAACAAAATAACTAGGGATTTTTTTTAATATAAAACTAAGACAAAAATATATGCATCTCAGATTTAACCAATCACAACTCCTAGTATAGCTCTATAAATTACATGTACATGTCCAAAAAGGATGAGTTATATACTTACATTGATTATCGTATGTTATGCTATTGTCTTCTTCCAAATTTATGTCCACCTTAATTTGCTTCGCCTCAAGTCAAATTCTTCAAAGACCTAAGATATTGTAAATAATTTACAATATCTCAGCAAGCTTGCACTTGTGTAGGTACTTTCACATCTATTATACCAATTTTGAAACCCAATTTTAAATAATATTTTAAATTATTTTTCATGCATTTCTAAAGAATATAATGATCAAATCAAAGGCAGGAAACATAATTGAAACCACATGTCAATCTAATTTACAATTTCATGCCTCCACGGAGAGTATGGATGTGTCTCAAAAAGGGTGTCGTGAACATCATCAGTGATCATTTTTCTACCGCAACAATCAAGAAAAGTAGGTGCATGCCTCTTTGGATATGGATACCTACCACCTACGATGGTTAGAGGTCAGGAGGCCAAACCTGTACAACCTCTTAGCATAGTGCCTACCAGGCTTATAAGCCTAAACAAAAATATATCTCTACCCAAATGTCATTAAATCATATAACATATATCTCATTCAAAACCATGCATTTCTTTAACTCATCTCGAAGCATGGGATTGATGCAATTTCAAGTATAGTCACATCTTTCAAAGACATTCAACTGTGTAATAAAATGAGTAATGTCATTTTCATTTTTCCATATAAAAGCATGCATCATGGTTATGAAGGTACATATTTATAAATCGCATGTTTCACTACAAATATTGCATTCTTTTAAATCTAAAATAATGAAACATGAAAATTATCAATTTTATAATGGCCAAGTAGTCTCAAATTGAAAGCATGATAATTAAATGATTTGATTATTTTAAAAATCTACATATTTTAATAAAGTTGATGATATGCTCAAAATCCCAATGGCAAATAGATTTTAAAACTACCTACCTCAAACATGGTTATCCTAATCCTCAGGATGCTCAATAAGCTTAGTTCATACCATTCAATGTCTCTATCAACACATGTACCTTACAATGTCATTTATCTTACTTATGATTTCTTAATTGTGACTTATTTAGTCTTTGATCACCATTAACATGGTGATCATGCTTTTACCACTTTTTGATCGTACGGATGCCTCTTTGTTTCTGTTGTAATGTTAAATCTTGGCTATTGATTAAAGATTAACAGTTTAGATAATCTAATTGTCCTCAATTCCTATTAATCTCTTATTATAGATAGTTAATTTCATATCTCAATGTTTGATTTATTGATCTAACGGTTCAACTCTGATAGGTTAGATCTATAGTTCCAAGTCATCCTGATATCAAATCTTTGAATCTAAGGTCATTAGATCAATCTAACCATTAAATTAATCTAATTAATAATATAAATACACCAATTGTTCCTTCTAAGGTTTAATCCATTCTAATATTGTTTATTTTCTAAATTTTCTATAATTTATTAAACATAACTAAGATAAAAATGAAATTTAATTAATTTAAATAGGACTTGCTAGTTTTATTACTTCTAATCGCTTAAATCCATGTATGAAGTTGTGTCTGATGTGACCTGATTAGGTTTGATCACCTTTCATAAAAATTTTGAGAATGAATGGCTCATATCAAGTGCTAGATCTATGGTCAAATCTAAATGGAAGCTCAAATAGGTGGCTGATAAAGGTATTAGGTAGTTGATCATAGGTTAGATCATCTTAAAAGGATGGATTGGTTGTAGATCTAGCATCTAATGGTTGATTGATGATTGGATCATGATGAAAAGGTTAGATCGACTACAAATTTGAGTTTTGGTAATTGATTAACAGTTGGATCATGTGGGAGTTTGTTGATTTGATAAAAGATCAAACTTTCGGTGATAGATCATGGGGTAGATGATGATGGATGGTCAAATCTAATTTTGATTGATCAGATCCATGGTTTTCATTTTATTTGCCAATCAAGATATGTATTCAAGTTTATTTGGATGATCTAACTATTATATTAATATATTTAATTTTGTAAATCATTTAATTAATCAAATTCAATGGTCTGATCACTTTTGATCTAATGGATCTAAGTTATTCTATGATTTCTGAGTTTGGATCAATTTAAAATGTGTTCTAATCCTAAATTTTATTACATAATTTTGTCTGTGTCTTCGAGACAAATCTAATGGATGTGTTGGATAAAAAATCAGGTTTATATTTTTCTCTAAATTAAAAATCTAAGTTTCAAATAAATATCAATGGTTTAGATTGAATCTGGATCAAAATAGGGTAAAACTAAGTCATTGAGACACACTGCATCTGTGACACACTTCCTGTACACATGCAGGCACTCGCATCCTATCATGGATGCAAATAGTGCACACAAGTGGTCAGGCCCAACATGTGCATTCTAGTGTGCATTTGTCAGGGTTCATCTTGGGCACAACATCCATCAAGGACAAAGCACCTAGACCTTCTATTCCTTTCTTATTTGATCTCCTATCCAGATGGGTCCTAAAATTTTACTATTTTCACTGTTCCTAAGTTTTTGGGGATCTAGGAATTCAATGAGTGGCTTAGATAATCCATCTAAGATGCCCTTGAGATGGATTTTCTATTATAACATGGTTTTCCCCTATTGAATTTTATTGGCTAGAAAAAACTCGTCTGGTTGGCGAGGAAAGAGTAAAAATGTGGAGAAAAGAGAGAGGAATAGAAGGGTTTACTTGACTGGCTAGTGGAACAATCTATTTGCTAGCATGACTTTTGCTGGAGAAGGGGAAGAGAAAAGGAGGTTTTGCTGGTGAATCACAATAGAACAAGGGGTGAGGGATATAAAATCCATTGAAACCCAATGGGGATTATCGCAGTAGCCTTGCGCCTCCTGCTGTGCAAAAGATAGCAGCATGAAGGGGGAGGTGGGAAGTGGAAAAGAGAAATAGGAAGAATGGTAGGGGAGGGGGGTCCCTTTATCGTTGGTGGTCCAACCTTCTCGCTGGCATGCGCATGGTCATTGACCTATTTTTCTGGCAAGGGTGTAGAAGGCGCATGATCACTTGTAGGGGTTTCCATTATAAAAAATGGTCCTTCCATTTTAAACACTTTTCTATTTTAGAAACATATGAATGGGTCCCATTTTTAAATTATTAAAATGCCCTTATTATTGAAAATCATGTAACTTTGTCATTCGGACTTTGTTTTCAGTGTTCTTAGTGTTACTAGATTCCATTTTTCAAGTATAATCCAATTATTAAGGTTTCAACACTTTATTTGGATTGTGTAAGATGCTCATTCATAAAATTATATTTATCCTTTTTTCTAATAAAAATTTCATAAAATAAGCTTTTAAAGTTTGGGTTATTATAGGCATGGTATCGTTCCTTCTAAATTCATTGGTAAAGGTCTACCTATAGTTGAAGATCAACAGGCCTATAATGATTTGATTGAGAAAATAAAACAAAGATATTTAAATAGTTGCACGAAGGTGGTTTGATGATAGTTTCTTAATCTCCTGTGCATAATTCTCTCAATGCCCCTATACCTCCATCAATTGCTAGCTGCAATTCTCTAATTAAAGAAGATCATGTAGGACAACCGGTGCCCTTCAAAAAAGAAATTCTAGGCAAGGAGGTATATATATATAGACAAAACTAAAAAATTTCATTGTCTGTATGTAATAATTCTATATATAAACTTCTCTATTGTATATCTAATTTGCGGGTGGGTCAAGGCCTATTGTCCCTAGATTCCTATCAAAACATCATGGCAGTTGGTTCATGTTATGAGCATGAATCAACAATTTTGCACGGAATTAGTATGGCACCACATACTAAGCAAGTGTCCATTACCATGGCTTTGGATACTAATGCCAGCCTACCATTCCCTTTAGAAATGGAAAATATTACAACCATTGCGTAGGCAGTTGCATATCATGTGCTTGGTGGGAGGCACTAGCCATTCCCATAGAGTCTATGGTATGTATCTTATCATATTACTTTCCTTATTAATAATTTTTAGATAAAGATGTCAATTTAATTATTTATTAACTTTATACGGTTAATCAGCAACAACATGATTCATCGAGGTCACCCGCCATTGCAACATCACCTATTGTTGCACCAATGGAATAGGTACTTGTATATATGTTTATTTCTTTTACATCATAAATTAAGTCCTCTTCATTGATTAATATTATTTAGCTATAAATTTTTACATCTTTTACAATAGCTGTTTAATGATCATGTCAAAGTCCCACCTAACATCCCTAGATCCCTAAGGTTAATATATGGTCTCATCAATGAAGATAAGGTAATCAACCCCCTACAAATCAAGGAGGGAGTGCTTGCTAAGGATGTTGTTGAAGTGCCACTTATGATAGAGGAACGATTATGAGTTTGCCTGTGGGATCAACTCTATCACCCTCACAGTCTCCTACATGGGGTATATGCACATATTTTCTTACAAAATATTTGACAATACATGTTATATTTTCATGGTATAGGTAATAATTTTTTCTTTTATGCAACTTCTTGAATGATGAAACTAGTCATTTTGAGGTTCAGGGTACACTTGACTGATTCCTTGACCCAAGCATCAATTGTCAAGCAATGAAGTAATGGTCAGGGCTTAATGACTACCTGAAATAGTGGGTAATTTTTAATTTTCTTATTTTCTTGCCAACTTATTCTATACTTTGGGATTGTCAAATTTAATTATAATTCATATGATTGTCTATATAGGACTCATTGGATGCTGCTTGTTTTAGATGTGCACAGTGGACAAGATTTCTATTTTAATTCTTGTAGATTACACATTCGTCCAGCCTTCATAGATATTATAAATAAGTAAGCTTTTATTCTTTTCATACATTATGTGTGGATAATTTATTTATTTATTTATATTCATCTATGGTGCATTTGAAATTTAAATTTGTAGAGTATGGTACGAATGGGCTATTCTGAGTAAGACTGTACAGCCACTGAAATTCTATTGGAAGATTGTCAAGGTATAAAAAATAGTTAATTACTCTATGTTACCACTAACTAAACTTACAATATTACGAATGATATATATGGATTCCTTTTGTTGTCCTTATTGCATAGTGCCTTAGACAACAATCTAATTATGAGTGCGAGTACTATGTATTGAGATACACAAGGATCGTAATATTTTATAGTGTTTTTGTCTCCTCCATAGCAAACTTTTCATTTTTCATAATCTTATATTTTTCCATAGGTTTTTATTGATCCAACTAAAAGAATGTGACCTGAATTAAATATGTTGTATTATAGGCTGCTGTGCTTTCTGAGTGGGTAGGCTAGAAGAGTTACTCTAAATTAAACCTCAATGAAATATGAAGCGAATGGGCTAAGTATGTAATGAGTTTCAATTAGAACACTTAGATTAATTACATGTGTAAAATACATAAAAAGTATTTTTGTCATTCACTTATATGTGTTCTTTTAGTTTTCATTATTTTCTTTTGGACTATATATATATTTAAGCGGTGAATTAGAGGAGAGTGTTGGAGTAATTGAGTATGGATGAAGTGAATTTAGAGCTTGTGGTGATTGATGTGGTTACTTTTATAAAGTATTTTCAAGATAGATGTGGATGAATAAATATGAATTTGGATGTTTTGCACCCAAATGTGGAAATCAATGTGGATGTTGTAGTAATGCATGTGTTGTGGTTTCTTTTATGAATTATTTTCACAATAGATGTGGATGGATAATGTTGAATTTGAATGTTTTGTACTCAATGTGGAAGTGAATGCATGTTTGTTTTTCATGTGTATAAGAAATGTGTTATATTAAATGTTACAAGTGGTAGTGATATTGAATGTATGCAAGAGGTGTTATGTTGAGTATACATGTGATGACCTGGGTTTTGAAAACACATTTTCATAAATACTTGCAAAGGTACAAACAAAAAAAACATATTTTCTTTGAAATTAATTTGTCAAAAACCCAAGTGCCACCTCAAAATACTTATCATACATAGATTTTTGTATAAAATAAAATTTCTATTGAATATCAATAGAAATACTTTAATAAAATTAGGATCGATCCAGTGGTTCACATACACAGCCCCAGTAGCCATTACATACTTTGTCCAAATATTACAATCCAAATTACAAAAAAATCAATACAATCTTCCTTAGAGTACCTTGAGATGTAGTTCAATGATGATTATCCACAAGTCTTGAGCTTTCTATCTTCCTTAATTGTATATGAGATATTGTAAACATTCAAACATTTACAATATCTCAGCAAGCTATGCTTGGTAGGGTATTTAAGAAATATATTCAATATATCTCAAAATCAACAGTTCATTATATCCATGATATAAATCAATTTATACAATTGGATAACCATTTTATCCTTCACTCATTATATGAATTATATGTGTATATTACATATAAATAAAACTATATAATATCTGGTCCATCTAGATCTAAGTTTTCTTGGGAATAGATACAATCTAGAGTTATACAATAAGACCTTTTGTGCAGGTGGGAAGGATTTCCTTAAGATTTGGCAATCATGTGTAACCTTCATCTAGTCTTTGTATAATCATGCAAAGTCATATGCATCTTTCATCAAATATTCCAACTCATTGAGTTGGAGTTTTAGGTAGGTCCCAGTAGAATCTAAGTCAAAGTTGAGTCTTTTCATAGCCCAATATGCCTTGTGTCCTAACTCTATTATTAAGTGGCAAGCCTTTCCATAGACTAGGCAGTAGGGTGACATTCCTATAAGAGTCTTATATGCTATAGGATAAGCCCACAAAGCATCATTAAGTCTCAGAGACTAGTCTTTCCTACTTGGATTGACTATCTTTTCTAAAATCCAGTTTATCTCCCAGCCGAATACCTCTAAGTGACTACTAGTCTGAGGATGGTATGGGGCAGCTATCCTATGGTTGGCGCCATAATTTTCATTAATTTCTCAAACACTTTATTATAAAAGTGTCTTCCCCCATCACTTATTATGGCTCTAGGAGTACCAAACCATGCAAAAATATTTTCTTTTAGAATTTTTATCACAACCTTATGGTCATTGGTTTTGCAAGGTATTGCCTCCACCCACTTGGACATGAAATCCACTCCCACTAAGATGTAAAGATTTCCAAAAGAATTAGGAAAGGGTCCTATGAAATCTATCTCCCAAACATTGAATAGCTCTACAATGAGTATTGGGTTTAAGGGAATCATATGTCTCCTTCCTAAACTACCTAATCTTAACACCTTAGACATGTTGTGCAATAAGACATCCTTAAAAATAGTAGGCAAATAAAAATCATATTGTAAAATTTTTGCACTACTCTTTCTTGAGCTAAAATGGCCCCCACATTCATGATCGTGACAAAATGAGATGATTTGATTATGTTCACTATCTGGTACACATCTCCTAATCACCTGATTGGGACAATACTTGAATAAGTATGGGTCATCCCAAGTAAAATATCAAACTTTGGTCAAAAATCTCTTTTTTATCCTGTTTGGTCTAATGATTAGCCATTTGTCTAATAACAAGATATTTAATAATATCACCATACCATGGTAACTAGGAAATATGCAATAATTGTTAATCTGAAAAGGATTCAATTATAGGCATGTGATCGCTGGTATGCTCCACCACTAATCTAGATAAGTGATTGGCTACAACATTTTCAACACCTTTCTTGTCCCAAATTTCTAAGACAAACTCCTATAGCAATAGTATCCAATGGATTAATCTATGTTTGGCATCCTTTTTAGAAAGGAGGTACTCTGAAGGCTTCATGATCGGAGCATACTATAACTTTAGACCCTAACAGGTAAGATCTATATTTATCTAAAGCAAACACTACAGCTAACAACTCCTTCTCAGTGGTTGAGTAATTGAATTGTGAGCCATTTAGTGTTTGACTAGCATAATATATTAAATGGGAAAGTTTATCAATGCATTGTCCCAAAATAGCGCTAGTGGCATAATCTGATGCATCACAAATTATCTCGGAAGGTGTATTCCATCTGGTGGTTGGATAATGGGTGCAAAAGTTATCTTGGACTTAAGTCACTCAAATGCTTTCTTAAAATCCTCATCAAAGTAAAAAATAGCCTCCTTTTCAAGAAAATTATAGTAGGGCTTGGCAATTTTGCTAAAATCCTTGATGAAGCATCTATAAAAGCCAGCATGTCCTAAAAAGGAGCAGATTTCTTTCACCGTCCTTGGTGGAGGAAGGTTGGCTATTAAATCCACTTTTGCCTCATCAACTTCTATCCCATTAGGTGATATTATGTTGCTTAAAACTATCCTACTCTATACCATAAAATGACACTTTTCCTTGTTTAAGACAAGATTTTTCTCCTGATACCTTGTTATAACTAACTTTAAGTGGTGCAGGCACTCATCAAATGATGACCCAAATACTAACAAGTCATCCATGAACACCTCAAGAAACCTTTCTACCATATTAGAGAAAATGCTCAACATACACCTTTGAAATGTAGCTGGAGCATTACAAAGACCAAAAGGCATACATTGGCAAGCGAAGGTTCCAAAAGGGTAGATAAAGGTGGTCTTCCCTTGATCCTCTAGTGCTATGGGAATCTAGTTGTAATTAGAATATCCATCTAGAAAATAGTAATAGCTATGTTTGGCCAACCTCTCTAGCATTTGGTCAATGAATGGTAGAGGAAAATGATTTTTCCTTGTCACCAATTTCCCTTTTGATAGTCAATGCAAAGTCTCTACCCGCTAGTCATGCACGTGGGTACTAACTCATTATCCTCATTTTTGACTACCATGACCCCGAATTTCTTAGGTACAACCTAAACGGGGCTGACTCAAGTACTATCAGAGATAGGATATATAATGCCAACATCTAAGAACTTGAGGACTTCACCTCTGACTATGTCCTTCATGTTGGGCTTTAGTCATCTTTGGGTTTTCCTAGAAGGTTTTGCATTTTCTTCTAAGTGTATCCTATGCATGAATACATCTAGACTAATCCCTTTTATGTCATCTATTGTCAACCCTAGAGCAATTTTATGTTTCTTAAGAACACCTAAAAGCTTACCCTCCTATTCATTATCCAAATCAGATGCTATTATCATAAGTAAGGTCTCATCTAGGCTTAGGTATGAATATTTGAATATGTCAGGCAAGGCTTTTAAGTCTAAAAATGGTGATTGCTCTATTGAGGGTGTGGAGATAGATTCAGAAGGTGGAAGTGGTTCCACATAAGGACCCCACTTGGAGGTATCCATGATTAGAGCAGCCTCTAGAAGTTTGTTTACCTCCTCAATAGACTTGTCTATATCAAATTCTCCACTAAAGTGCACAAGATAAGCCTCTAGTGGGTCAAAGATCAATAATTATGGATGAATGTCATTGATTAGACTCTTGATCAAATTGATATCACAAGAATCATCAAGATCTCAATGTTGTTATCGACATTAAAGACATTTAGCTTAACTTTCATGTTGTCGAATGACAATTTCACTACACCATTCCTATAGTTAGTAATGGCGTTGGACGTTGCCAAGAATGAACATCCAAGTATGACTAGAATTTGATTGCTGGGATTAAATATAGATTGGATTTCCAGTACAATGAAATCAACTAGGTTATACACCTAGTCCACCTGTATCAAGACATCTTCAACCAAATCATGTGGTATCTTGACAGATCTATCCGCTAACTACACCATGGTAGTGGTTGGTTTTAACACACTAAGTCTTAGTTGCTCATAAACAAAGTATGGCAACAAGTTAACACTTGGCCTTAGGTCAAGCAATGCCCTATCTATGATATGATTTGTAATAACATAGGAAATGGTAGGACACCTTGGGTCTTTAAACTTTGGTAGGATCTTTTGTTGAATCAAAGAGCTTACCTGCTTAGTGAGGAAAGCTTCCTTTTATACATTTAGTTTTATTTTCTTATGCAGAGCTCTTTCATGAATTTAGCAAAGGCGGGGATGTCTTTAATTGCATTGAGTAATGGAATATTGAGTTGAACATGTTTAAATGTCTCCATTAACTCATTGAAGTTTGTACCCTTTCTAGCCTTGTTCAATAACTGAGGAAAAGTAGCTTTAGGCACATAAGGTGCCTCCACTATAGGTTCTACAGGGTTTTTCTATCTTTTGTCTTTCTATTATGTTTTGGTTGGCTCTTTCTTCTCTACAGTTTCCTTACCCTATCCCACTTTGTTTTTGATTTGATGACCACTCTTAAGGGTGGTAATAGACTTTGTATGCTCATAAGGGTTCATATTTTGAGAACTTGACCCTTAAGGTTGGGGATGGGTTGACTAGGGAACTGGCCCTTTCCACTATTATGTAAATCAGCTGACAATTGCCTCACTTGCATATCTAATTTTCCTTAGGATTAAGAATTGATATTCTAGAATTGGTTCAAATCCCTTTTTGTTTCTTCATTCTATTTTGCAAACATGCTCTCAATTGTATCCTCTAAAGATGGTTTCTTTAGTTGTTGAGGTTGTTGGAAGCTAGGTCACTGTTAAGGAACTATAGCCATAGGAGAAGATTTTTGGGTTGGTGGGTTCGCTGGTGGTCCTCCTTGGTGATTATTCTTTGGCTAGAAAAAATTGGGATGCTTAGCCCATCTAGGGTTGTAGGTCTCAAAATACGAGTTATTGCAAGGTTGGCGATATGCATTCAATGCATTCTCTTGGTCTACAAGATATTCAGGATATACTTTATTGGATGGATAGGCTGAAGTTAGATGAGTTGGACTAGAACAAGTAGTGCATACCCCTTGTGGAGGTTTATGGGATAATGTAGCAACCATGAAAGATTGAAACATAATATCGAGCTTGTCCATTTTTCCACCTAAAGACTCTAGTTTTTTTAACTTTTCAACTATATAGTTAAGCTCATAAGATAGATCTGTATGCATTCCTGTCTCATATATACCACCTTTCTTTGGAAGTTGGTTAGTTCTCTCTTTCCTATTTGAATAATCCCATTATTGGAAATTATTAGCCAATGTCTGCAAGAACTCCCAAGCCTCTCTCTCATCTTTTAGCATGAGGGCCCCTCCACTCACTGCATCTACAATTTGTGAATTTTGAGGTGTTAATGCCTCATAGAAGTATTGAACTTGTGCCATTTCTCAAATCCATAATGAGGGCATTTCTGCAGCAATTAGTTCCATTGTTCCTAACACTCATAATACTATTCATTAGCCCTTTGTTGGAAATTGATAATTTCACAATGAAGGGCATTAGTTTTGTGGACATGGAAGAATTTGTTCAAAAACTTCTTAGGAAATTGATCCCATGTATTTATGGAACACACCTCCAAGGAATTAAGCATGACTTGGCTTTGTCCACAAGTGAAAACAGAAATGGGCTAAGCCTAATATAATCATCCAAAAAAATTCAAAACCTAAATGTGGAGCAAATATCAAGGAATTCCTTGATATGTAGGTAGGGGTCTCCTCAGTCTTGACCATAAAAGGTGGGGTGTAATTGAATGAATCCCAGCTTTAACTCAAAGTGGTTGGCATTTGTAAGAGGTAAAGCTATGCAGGATGCGGTGTTGAGTTGTAGAGGCACAAAGAAATCTCCTTCTATCCAAATTTGACTACTACTTACCAGTTAGGTTCTGATGAAAAGTGGTTAATACAATCCTTGTATGAGGAGGCATTTAGACCTCAACTAACATCAACAAAAGGTGTGAAAAAATCACTTGGATTTTAAGACACCCACTATAACCATAGTTCTTAGAAGCCACTGGAGTGATAATATATTTCATCCTTCTAAATGGGTCTTATGAGCTCCATACTGTAACAACCCCAAAATTTTACTATTGCATGATCAAGGTATGAGTTTTCTAGGAGAATAAATTTTTATGGAATTATAATCAGGAACTAAAATATAAATAATTAGATTCTACTCAGAAAATGGAATTCAATGACCCAAAGAACACTGAAAACGGAGTCTGGATGAGGAAGTTATGGGACTTCGAAGTCAGGCCAATCAAATTTGGATTCTACTCATCAATACGAATCCATAAACACTAATTTTGTTGAAATCAGAGAGTGGACAAATAAATGGTGATTTTCTTAGAAAACAATATTTGAGTAATTTTGCTAAGTGGGCCCCCACTTGTAGAAATGCAGGTCCGATGGTGATGAGGTGTTGGGTGTGTAACAATCATACACGTTGACTGAACTTCGACTGAGTGGAATGATGAGGAAAAAACACAATCATTCTAGGTTTAATATATAAAAAGAAAAGGGAGAAAAGAAATGAGTTAAATAACTAAGTGGAGGGGGCCACATTTGATAATGGCACCCCCCACTTAAGTAAAACAAGAAACAGATCTAATATATGCTTCCCAAACCCGACACAGATGGGAAAACTCAAGGGGAGAAAGAGAAAACAGGGAATAAGGGAAAAAGAAGAGGGAAGAGGAAGGAGAAGAGGGGAGAGGGGAGAGGGGAGAGAAGAGAGGAAAGAAAAGGAAGGGAAAAAGGCAACCTGCGTGTCGGAGAAGTGCAGGCCCGCCTGAGAAGAAGAAGAAAAGGGGATTTTTGGGGCATTTTTCATTGCTAGAAAAGGAAGGCCATGCCGAGAAAAATGGCAGCTCGAATGGTTAATCGAGCCACCCATTTCACTCTACAACAAGGGACGATCAAAATCCCTTTGATCCCATCGCAATTGGAGGAGAAAAAGGGAGAATTTCAGCTAGCCAAAAATTTCAGGCCATCGTTGGAGACGACAGGATCTCGGATCCATGATTCGAGCCGGTCATCTTCTACGGTTGACCTAGAAGAACCAAAACCCCATGGTTTTGGAGTGATCCGTGGTGATCTAAGCCATTGATTGAAGAGGAATCTACTGTGCAACAAGATCGAGGAGGGTTCACCTAATATCAATGTTGATTCAGCTCATCCAATGGTGGAGGAAGCACGAAAACATACTCTGAAGGTAAGATCTATGAAACTCTATTTTTGATTTGATGTATTTTGTTAAATTCATTTGATTTTATGCTAGATATAGATTTAAGGATGATCTAACCTTCCATTTCTTAATCCAAACCTAGGAATAGGTAAATAAGTACTTGATAAAGCCTAAATTTGACTGAGATTGTCGATCTAGGCTAGAAACTAATCGAATAATCTCAGCCGTCCGATTAGGTACTATTCACACAGTAATTTTGTAATGTCTGATCGATGATCAAACACCATGGACGAATCCTACAACCTTGAATTGGCTAGGATGCCACTAGAATGCTGTTATTTGGATGAAAACCTATCAAGAAACCTTAACCATCTGATCTGTCACTATTCAAATAGTGACTTGTTGACGTCGAATCGATGTTCAGACCCCACAGATGTGTTTTGATTATCAATCCAAAGCTGGAAGTGGTCTATCTGACCAATGTACACCCTTAAATTAGTTAAATTTGACCATGTAATCTGATAGAAAGCACTAAACTTTGAGGTTCACATAAATCCAACCTTCGATCTCAACCCTAATCTAAGGACAAGAGATTGACAGAAGCCTTCACCAACTCACATGAGTTTTTGTCTCATGTAAAGATCCAATATTTATGATCTGAGCTAAAGATTGCATCAAATTCTTAAAATTATGATCAAAAGGCATATAATTTTGGAAAAATTATCACTACTTAAGATTGATTAGAACCCCGAGCTATCGTTGGATCTTCGATTAGATTTGATAGTCCTAATCAGGGAAAAATTATAAGAAAGTCTTGATCCAGGGTTGAGAATTGATTAATTAGACTTGAAATGAACTGAATAGATTGAGAAATAGGGACCCGACTATATGATCACGGCCCTAAGTTTATAATCAAATACTGAAGATGTAGGATCAAATTGTTAGATCACAATTAAATCTAAATATCTATATGTATGTGAATCTATTAAGAAAATAATTTTTATGCATTGTATAGATTGAACCGCACAAGGTCGATCATGAAGAAGAGGGTGATTAAAGCTAATGGAATCCGATGAACGCGTCACACGAGGTAGGTGGAAATTTAAGACAGCATGTCTAAATAATAAGATGCATGTTCTAAAGATGATCTTATTTCTAATTATGGATGTAAAGAAACTAAAATGGTATGATTGTGTAATGCCCCGAGCAATTTACGCTATTGAATTAGGCATTCTATAGGAAAAGAATTGTGTTGAATATTTTACCTTATTTAAAATAGTAAATGTAGGAATTTGTAAGGAAACTTGGTACCATTAGATTCTACTCAAAAAATGGAATCCAACGCCTCAAAGAACGCCAAAAATGGAGTTCATATGAAGAAGTTACGGCCGTTTAAAAGTTAGGGACATTTTTGTAATTTAAACAAAAAACGAAAAAGACAGAAAACGCAAGGGGTCGTTTTGATAACGGCACCCCGTCTTCTTCTTCCTCTAGATTTCTCTAGAAACCCTAGTTTCTAGAGAAATCTGCCACCGCCATAACAAGGCTATGAAAAGCCCTATCTCCCCCTCTCTCAAACACGGTTTTTCCAATCATTTGGGGCTGGGGTTTCTGGCAAAAATCGGAAACCCAGTTTCCCTGCAATTTTTTCCAACGGCCAAGACCATCAGGCTAGCCATTCCCCTACTTTCTATTCCCCATTTCTTCCCTGGCATCACCCAAAAACTGGGTTTTTCCCTTCATCGAATTTTTCGGTGGCATGGAGTTTCAGAACTAGAATGGAGGTCTACCACCGGTGATAGGCGCTCCCTAGGCTACCCAGGTCAGCCGATTTTTTTCTCCTTTCTCTCCGTTTTGCTTCACCTAGGCCAGATCCATGCCGAATTTGGTCTTTTCCCAGCCAGTTTTTCCAGCCGGAGAAGATGAAGCCGGTTCCAGCCAGCCCTGTACGAACCAGGCGTCCCAGGGATGCCATGCTTCACCTATGCCTGGGACGGGTTCCAGGTGTACGACAGTGCGTACACTATCCCTGGTGTGGCCTTCGTGTGCACACGCGACGTGGGGCACGGGTCCTGGCTCGACCAGGATGCATGGGGTGCCCTGGGAGCTAAGACTCGCCATGCTACACCAAAGGTGCGTCCATGTGATGCCATCTAGGACGCACGTCATAGCGTGTCGCTTGAACATGCATGTGCGCGTGTAAAACGTGGTCCCTGGCACGACCTTTGCTTGTGCACGCACGTGAGGCCATCGGGGTTCAACCAGGATGCACGGGTGTCCTGGGAACTAGGACACATGGACGTAATGAGACTATAAAGTTAGGATCAGAGGACAATTTATAGAGTTAACCATTAAATAGGAGATCCACATCATAGGATCTAGCCTGACAATGAATTAGGCAAGGACCCATGAACCCAAAAAGGCAAATCTAGCGATCTAATTTCTAAAAATAGATCAAAATTGATAAGGACTCCTTGTATCCATTCATATCCAGGAGTTTATAAATGACACCCAGGGACAGGTTGAGTGATGAGGGACGCGACTCCAAGAGACTTCGAGGTAGGTGCTCTATCAGTACTAGACTTTTTAAAAGAAGCCAATATGTATTGATGTAGGTGCTCTATCACTACTAGACTTTTAAAAAGAGCCCACGATTGTTTTGAGAAGGCATGTTTTAAGTAAAGTTATATGACTTGTTTAGCATGACTTAATTTTATAAATGAATTCAGCATGCATATGACAAATACATTATGCGTAGATATGTTTACAAATGATTGCATATATTGCCAAGACATGTGCTACATGCATAGATTGCATGATAAGTGTAGCCTTGGCTGATGAGGGTAGGCTGATGACGGCAGGCCGATAAGGGTGGGCCAGAGAGAGCTGACAGGCTTCTAGGTTGGCAGGCTTCTACGCTGTCAGGCTTCTAGGCAGGGTTATGACTTTGAATGCGAGACTAGCATGAGCAGATTTTATGTATTGCATGCATGTTTTGCAACCGATTGCATAAATTGCATGATTTACTACGAGTAAGTGTCATATGCCCCATGGAGGCTATGACCCTGTGTCCCTAGGTACCCGGGGACCACACAGCGGTGAGGTCGTGGGCATAGTGGGCCCTATGGTTTGAGGATTTACTTGCATTGCATATGGCATGACATGAGGTTGGTCGACCATACCATATATCCATGAGTTGGATTCAGTGGAGCATCTTATGCATATCATTACATTTATGATATATATATGATACTTTCAACTTGGATTATGCGATTCTTTAAGTTGTCAGTATTCCAATTCGAAAATGGTTTTTAATATCAATATTGAACATGATTGTTTGAACATGCACATGTTTTAAAGAGCATATGATTTTAAACATAGCATGCATTGTAAAATTAGTAGTGATAGACTCCTACTGAGTATAGTATATACTCCCCCAATCCTTAACATTTTCAGACACAAGTAAGCACTTAAGGACAGGATACACGCGTGATAGAAGACGCCTTAGGAGATGTTAGTGCTACGAGCAAGTAAATAAAAAAGAGACAATTATATATGTAAGTAAACACTCTACCCTTTGGACATGTATTTGTATTTATTTACAGTTGGGCTGTGAGTTGTGACTGGATAGACCTGGGAAAACATTTATGATTTCTGAAGTTTTTCAAAAACTACTTTGGTTATTGTGAAAGCAAATGACACTCGGGGTTTTCAAAATGAGTTTAAAACTAAATATTTTTCACTACATTGCATGGTTTTTATAAAATGGTTTTCAAATAGGGACGCATCCCGCCTTAGGAATGTAGATCTTGCATTTAAAAATGCATGGGAAAACCCGGGTCGTCACAGATTGATATTCAACATACTTTAAATTGAAATGATGAAATAATGTTAATTAAAAGAATTGCATGTTATAATTGATGCTTACGACTTGTACATCATGTATGTGAATTGTGAAATTATGATTATGGTAGATGGGTACCATGTCAGTATTGGTGGTCTATGAGTCTAAGTTTATGGGACACATCCTCAGTGGATTATCACCAAATAAGTGAGGATGTTATTCTTATTATGAAATATATGAAGAGGCAAATTACCTACTATTATGATTATTTTACATCCAAGCATGGAGGCATAAGAGTTTGTATTAGACAAGCATAGGCCTAGGGATGTTATGCTAGGAGAGTTGTGAGGGTTAGGCCACACGCTCTCCGAAATTGTGATGATATGGATACCAAACCCGAAGGGAGGCTAAAAGTCAAGTGGGGCAATCATGGGAAGGCCACCATTGAGAAAGCCATGATCCTTGCCCATGCGGAGATGGATTTTGTTATTTTCACCTTGGTATCAGTGGATTATTATGCAGTTATCCGGGTGCATTGTATGGGTTTAGACTGTGGCATAATAGTCATTGTATTTTATGCACTATGGTGCATATGTGATAGCATGATGAGATACTTATATGATGGCATGATGAGATGCCTCATGTGATATGGCATGATGATATACCTTATATTATTTTTCCAGCAATGGCTAGAGAATTGTGGACCTCGTATAGTGAGGGGCATGAGGATTATATTGATATACTAGTAGAGGCTGGATGATTATGAACCCCACATGATGAGGGGTATGATTCTAAAACCCAGTATAATCTAAGAATGTTATTATTGATACTTATTGAGTATATTCATAATTTTGTATGACTTTTAACAATTTTCATATATGTGGATTAATGTTATATGTATATGATTGAGGGCATAGTTTTATATAAGTTTTCATAAGGGTATATACATGGGTAGATATGTTATGCAGAGTATGGTTCATGGAATTGGATTATCTTAATTAAATGACAAATGATAATTATAAATATTGATTTATCAATGGATTATTGATATTTACAAACATGCTAATAATTAATTATTAGATTATAAAAAAATGTTGATATGTGGTTTAACAATGGATTAATGAATTATGAAATATATTGTAAATTCAAGTCAATATAAATGTTATGAGAATGAATATTCTGAATAATGAAAATTAATTAATTTAAAATTAAATTTAACATGCTTCTTAAACTCCCCTATCAAGCATAACTTGCTGAGATATTGTAAATGTTTTTATGTTTACAATATATCAGATACAGATAGACAAAAGAAGATGTATACGACAAGAGGAATCCAGCAACCATACTTTTGCGCTCAGGTATACATTTTATTAAAGCTTTTGTATTGTGTAGTTAGTAATTTGAATTATCATATTGGACATTTAATATAATGTTATAGGCGCTGTACAAGTGAACCATTGGATGGGTCCTTTTTTTAGGAAATGAATTTCTATCTTCTAGAAAACTATATATATATATATGTATAGTGTGAGCATAAAGGTGACATCTAGGTTTTTGGGAAAATGAATTTCAAAGAAAAATCTTCCACTATTTTTGTATTTTAAAATTTAGAGGAGCGCCATCTTTTGAAATAAATGCAAAAAATTTTCATGAAAAACCTGGGGTGCCACAGATACCCTAAGTCTCTTTCTACTTGATTTTAAATTAATATTCAAGCGTTGGGATCATGGCATACAAGGAGATTGATTGATTCCTAGGTGGATCAAGGAACTAGTGATGAAATCAAGTCCTTATCTTATAAGGGTTCCTATGGGGCCCTCACTATCATTAATTTCACTCCACCATAAAGCTATAAATATGCAATGCAGTATAAAAGCAAACTAATGTAGCCTATATGCTATCTAACCAAGGTTAGATAAGTGCTCTAATGCAACAATCCTAAGTAAAGATGCAATAATTATCAATGAATGGTCCTAATCTATATGAATTCTACTAACATCCAAATGAAAATTTTACTAAATGCAAATTATCCTAAAAATTTAGTGAGAGATACTCATAGTGAGGGGTTTGATGATGATCAAGTGTGGGCCACCATACCCAATACTCGCCCTGTATTATTACAACCCATTTAAAATTAAATAATAAAAAAATTATAATTTACAATGGGCCTCACTACAAGTTTCACTCAAATCCTAATCTAGGAAAGTAATAAAACCTAAGCTAAGATGATGAAGCCGTGGCCCAAAGGATCACCAGTACTCCTTTGCCAAAGATCAAAGAGATATGGTCAATACGAGGAAAATAGCAACCAATGCAAAAGGTATGCAAAAATTATGGAAAAACCCTAATCTAATGCTCCCTAAACCTAAATTAGAGGAAAATAATCTAAAGTATGAAACACTATACAAATTGTTGCAACTCCCCAGCAATGGTACCAAAAACTTATTGTTGTTTTAATTAAAACTTACAAGCACACGAATTGTTTGTAATATAGCACACTAGTCAAGTCGATCTCACGATGAGTGAATTATTGTCATGCTAGTGGTTCCTACTTTAAACTATCTAACATAGCCGAAATTCAAATTATTTTTTAACCTAAATTAAGAATGGTAATTAAAACATAGAATTAGAAACTATGTAAAAACCAGATATGAAAACTAAACAAAAACAAGAAACATGCTAAATGAAAAACTTTCCTATAACATGCACATTTTGAAATTAAAAATATTTTAAATTAAAAACTTCTAATTTTATGGCTTCCTTAATTAACAAGTTTCCTAAAATTAAGCTTTCTTAAACATGAAATTAATAATTAATCTAGTGAAAACATGCTTTAACATACTACTTTCCTGATTATGAAAAAGTAAGGAAAGTAAGCAACCGAATCAACTATTTTAATAAGTATGACAATTTTGATTACTTTCCAACTAACTAAGATGCAAACTAATAGAATCTAAATACAATCAAACTATAATAATAAATAAAAGAAATTACTAAAAATAATGAAAATAAAACTACTCAATTAACATACATGTAACCATAGAATGGTAGGCATGATTGATTGGATAGGAGTCGATTTAATCAACTCTATCGAAAATGTAATAACTCCAAATTTTATTAATATAATTGAATTATTAAAAATTAAAAGTTAAAATTTTAAAAGTTGAACTAGTACTTTGAGTTCCAGGAAAAAATTCACTTTTATAAAAATAAAATCAAGACCTAGAACTTGGATATTTGTAATGTACTTGAAAAACCAATCAGAATGACTGTAAGTACGTCAAATTCTGAGTCCAGATGAAAAATCCTTATTTTTCTCTATTTTCATGAATAAAAGAATAAAATAGTAATTTTACTTATAATCAAGACCTAAGACATCAAAATTTGGAATGTACTAAAAAAACCGATCGAAAACTCTTGTTCAAAAACTCTATGGGAGTGTCCCCAAATGCACCTGGGCAGACAATGCCATGTCTGCATCGAGAGCATCTAGGGACGTGTCGTCATTGGTGAGACTAGGATTCCTCCGAGGGACCCTAAATCCTATTATCCTCCCATTTTCAGCCAATCTATTTTAATCTTCACCATCAGATGCATTTGGAAAGGGCTGATCTAGAAAAGCCCTAAAATCTTATGATGATCCATCGATTAGATCGCTAGAAAAATCAAAACAAAGAATAAATCTGGCAAAATTACCATCTCCAGAAATTTCTATACCTTATTCTATCAAATCTAACCAACGAATCATGATCTTGGACCATTTAAAGTCTTCAGGATGGGGTGATATGCGTTTTCCCCAAGGTTATCCTCCTTCTCCGGCAACGGAACCAGAGAAATCACAGTATGCATATGTATTCTGACACAACAAGGGTTTTTTGGCTCTCTTCCTCTTCTTCGGTAAATCTCCCTCTTCCAGTGAAGATTTCTTCACTGGCCGGCCCAAGTAGGTGGCATCTCCCTCTTCTCCTTTCATTCTAGCATTTACCAAATGTTTTCTGGCCTCCAGAGATCTTCCTCGGCCGTTCATCCATCAAAAACGATGGATCTAGCATGGAGAGTTGAGATCTCGTCATTTTTGGTTCAGAAACAAATTTTGAGCCATTGGATGAGTTCTTGGGGCCCAAAAACTATAGGGTAAGAAATCTATGCCCTTGATGTCATCAAAATTAGGAGATTTGGAGAATGGTTGATATGACAGTCCAAATCAAACCGTCTCAACTGATCTCAACAAATTTGATCCCAGAACGACGGAGCAGAACACAAGCAGGGATGCTCCCCATGGGTGCGCTTCTACGCGTGTGCTTGTGTGCGAGATACCAGGTGGCATGAGAACACCGCTGCCTACATCTCCATGACAGAGATGTGGGCCGTTAGTCATCCCCACACCCATTAAGCCCAGATTAGATCTGAGCCTTCCAATTTTTGAACTAAGAGATTATTTCTTCAATGAAGAGCTCAATTTAGCTTTGATTGTAGATCTGAAAGTTTTTATAAATCCCTTATTACTTGTATAAGGTATTGAACTCAGAAAATTAATGTTTTGATGCATGTAAAATTCTGTTAATTAAGAAAAGTATTACTAATTTGTATGATCAGTGAAATTTGGAATGATCAAACTTTATAATTCTAATCCACTGATGATCTTGTGATGCTGGAACATGAAATCAATAGTTAAAAGTAACTGATTTATGTTTAATTAAGAAACCTAACCTTAAAAGAAGAAAAATCATAAAAATGAGCATGGATCTTCATGATTTGATTAATCAAGCATAATTAGACCTTTTAAAATAGTTTATATGATGATCTAAATGTATAATTACAATAATTAAATATTGGATGTAAATTATTTTCGAGATCTTAAGATCTTAACCCTTAAAAGTAGTAAAGTCCATAAAAGTGAATGGTAATCTCCTTGATCAATTTGATCAAGGATGATTGGACAATGTGGATGTATTTGGATGATGATATAAAGTTAAGATTGTATGGGTTGATGGACCTGATGAGGCTAATTTGGGATAAATTGAGATCTATACCTTTAATTTTGATAAAATGACTTGAGATCTTCTTGATCGGTTGGACCAAGAAGGATCAGATCATTTGCTAAGATGCATCAATGATCTAGTGATAAAATCACATTAAGAAAATGTATTTGATCTAAAGAAAAATGAAAGATCAAGATCTAAACCCTAAGTGGGATGAAAAATGAATTGAAATCAAATATGACTGTTGGATCACGATGAACAATTATGCCATGTTAAATTTTATTTGAATTATTGAATGTTATTATAATTGTGTTTTATTGCTTAGTGTATTAAAGTACATGAACTTAATGATAATAAAGGCTATACTTAGTAGGATAATGTAAGGAATATCATTTTCTTGGCCCAAATTAGGAGAATAATGAAACTCCATGAATGACATTTTAAATGTTCATGGATTTAATTAAAATCAATAAAAAAGAGTACTTAGGGTTAAAATGCTCATAAGAACCTTGTTAAAGGTTGAGCTAGTGCCACCCCAATGGACTCTGAACATTGTGGTTATAGGGGGTATACAAGAGTCAAGTGCATTCTCCTCAATTCCATCGATGTAAGTTGAGGTCTAAACACCTCCTTACATAAGGGTTGTTGTAATGCCTGAGCAATTTACACTATTTTTAATGAAAATTGAACATTCTATAGGAAATAAACTGAGTTAAATGTTTCACTTTATTTAAAATAGTAAATGAAATAATTTTTTAGGAAACTTAGTACCATTAGATTCTACTCAAAAAATAGAATCCAATGCCTCAAAAATCACCCAAAACAGAGTTCGTATGAAGAAGTTACAGCCGTTTAAAGATAGGGGTATTTCTGAAATTTAAACAGAAAACGTTTAAAACGAAAAAGGAGGAAAAATGCAGGGGGACCATTTTGTTAACAGCACCCCCTATCGTCTTCAACCTCAAGAACCCTCCAGAAACCCTTGATCTTGATTTTTCTAGAGGATTCTGCCACCGCCAAGGGCGAGCAGGAGCACCCATCGGGAAAAGGGCACTCCCAAGGCTACCCAAGTAAGCCATTCTCCTTCCCTTTTTCATTTTTTCCTCCTCTCAGGCTAGATCCATACTGGATCTAGCATTTCCATCCATTTTCCAGCCGGAATTCCTGGTCGAAAAATGCCCCAAGATCGATTCTGGTAGGCTGTGCACGAACACGACGTCCCAGGCACGCCATTGTGCACGAGGGCACGTGACTGTGTATGGGCGTGGCCTCAATGCGTCCTAGGCACAGTCCAGGCTCGATTGGGACGCATGGGCGGCCCAGGAGCCAAGGCACATTTCGACTACGCCAAGGTGTGTTCGCGCGAGGTCATCCAGGACGCGCATCATAACGCGTCGGTTAGGCATGCTTGTGCACATGCGAACACTGTCCCAGGTGCGGCCTTCGGGTACGTGTGTGACATGGGGCATGGGTCCTAGCTCGACCAAGATGCATGGGGTGCCCTGGGAGCTGAGACGCGCCATGCTACAAGGTGCGTCCGTGCGATGATGCATGTCATAGCGCGTCGATTGAGCGTGCATGTGAGCGTGCAAAATGCGGTCCCTAGCGCGGCCTTTGAGCACGTACACACGTGAAGCAGTTGCGGTTCAACCAAGGTACACGGGTATCTTGGGAACTAGGGCATGCGGACCTACTGAGACTTTAAAAATTAGGATTAGAGGATAAATTACAGAGTCTAATTATTGGAAAGTAGATCCACACCATAGGATCTAGCCTGACAATGAATTAGGCAAGGACCTTGGACCCAATAGGTAGAGGTAGCGATCTAATGACTAAATGGATTGAAATTAATAAGAACTCCTTGTATCCATTCATACCTAGGAGTTTATAAATGAGACCCAAGGATGGGTTGAAGTGATAAAGGACACGACTCCAAGAGACTTTGAGGTAGGTGCTCTATCACTACTAGACTTTTAAAAAGAGCCATGATTGTTGAGACTGCATGTTTTGAAGTATAAGTTATATGATTTGTTTAGCATGACTTAATTTTATTTAGCATGCATATGATAAATACATTATGCATAAACATGCTTTGCAAACAATTGCATAAATTGCATAATTTGTGAACATTGAGTTATTGAAAGATTGCATGTCCTTGAGGGTTACCAAAAGACGCTGGAGCGCCCAAAAGATGCTAGGTAGGCAGTTGTGAGGGACCCAAAGAGGACAGGTTTTGAAAAAGATGTTTTTGCTTGTCTGCATGATAAGTGTAGCCTTGGCCGATGAGGGTGGGCTGATGAGGGCGGGTCGATGACGGCGGGCCGATGACGGCGGGCCAGAGAGAGCTGATAGGCTTCTAGGCTAACAGGCTTCTAGACTGGCAGGCTTCTACGCTGTCAGGCTTCTAGGCAGGGTTATGACTTTGAATGCGAGACTAGTATTGCATGCATGTTTTGCAACTGATTTCATAAATTGCACGATTTACGACGAAGGAAGTGTCATATGCCCCATGGAGGCTATGACCGAGTGTCCTCAGGTACCCGGGGACCACACGGCGGCGAGGTCGTGGGCATAGTTGGACCCTATGGTTTGATGATTTACTTGCATTGCATATGGCATAACATGAGGTTGGTCGACCGTACCAGATATTGATGAGTTGGATTCAGTTGAGCATCTTATGCATATCATTATGTTTATGATATATGATACTTTCGACTTGGATTATGCTATTCTTTAAATCTCCAGTATTTCTATTCGACAGTGGTTTTTAATATCGATATTGAATGTGATTGTTCGAACATGCACATGTTTTTAAGAGCATATGATTTTAAACATAGCATGCATTGCAAAATTAGTAGTGATAGACTCCTACTGAGTATAGTATATACTCACCCTATCCTTAACATTTTTCAAGATAGTTCCACTCACAAATAGAAGACGCCTCAGGAGGTGTTAGTGCTACGAGCAAGTGAATAAAAAAAAGGAGACAATTATACATGTAAGTAAACTCTCAACCCTTTGGGCATGTATTTATTTACAGTTGGGCTGTGTGTTGTGACTGGATAGACCTGGGGAAAAACACTTATGATTTCTAAAGTTTTTAAAAAACTACTTTGGTTAGCAAATGACACTCGAGGTTTTCAAAATGTGTTTAAAACAAAATATTTTCCACTGCATTGCATGGTTTTTATAAAATGGTTTTCAAATAGGGATGCATCCACCTTAGGAATTAAATATTGCATTTAAAAATGCATGAGAAAACCCAGGTCGTCACAGTTGTATTAACTACTCTTTAAGCAAACCTTAACTGGTAAGCTTTGGTCAATTTTGACATGAGGAGGAGCAGTCTAGACTTAGGATGAAATAAGCTATCTTCAACCAGTAAAATATTAACTGGTTGAATAATAATAATAAGATCATAAAAGGTTAGTAAAATACCTAGTCTTAATAAAAATGGTATGTAAGATAATCAAGATCAATGAAGATCCATAAGGAGATCTTGAATGATCAAGAACAATAAGAATCATAACAATGTATTGTACTTAGTATGCATGTTTATTAGTATGTATGTTGTAGATCAAATCTGGATCATTAGATTAGATAATCAAAACCCTTGATCAAATGTGATTCAAGGAAGAGAACCAAGATCCTCCTCCGTAGGGATGATCAAAGAAGAACTAGATGATAGAAGATCTAGGCCCTTGATCTTTATCAACAAGTATAGATTGTTGATCAAAGGATCTATGAAAGATCAAGATCAAAGAGATGGATACACAAAGACTTAGAGATAGAAAATACTTAGATATGAAAGATTAGAAGATCATTCTAACCATCAAATCTATTGATCAATATGATAAATACTATCTGAGGAAGATAGATTGTGTGGATGATAGGGATACAAGACATATCTAGATCCTTTATATCAAAGGACATGATTAGATAAGGAATATAAATAGGAGATTATCCAAAATTGCATAGATAATGACAATATGTATGTATTTACAGATTACATACATCAATTGTGGAGGATCTGAAGGAATGGATCACTACATGAAGGTAGGTGGAACTTCAAGAATACAAGACTTATGGTCTATGGAATTGTTGTTATACATAGACATTATAATACTTAAGAATGATAATATGCTTAGTTACATTTGAATCATAATTCATGCATATAAGATAGAGATAACTATTGAAATTACATGGAATACATAGGAAATACCTGGATGTCATTTATGATTACCCCTAAACTTTGATAAGAGCATAATAATAATGGATATCATTTGTATCAAATGCATATCCTTACACTTAATAACATTTGGTATATGAATACCAAATTACAAGAAATGGGGATCATTTATAATAAATGATTAATCCCTAAACTTATATGAATATGGTTATCATTCATTGTAAATGAGGATCCCTAAATCTAGAAATAAAAATATATCCTTAGTACGAGGATATTGAACATGAGGATGATAATATTGACAGATAGATTGTCTGAGATGTATAAGAAGTATTTTAGATACAAGCATGGAGGCTTGTTCTTTTGTTTTAAACAGGTATAAGCCTGGGGATGCTATGCTAGGGAAGTTATGAGGGTTTGGCCACCCACTTCCTGAAATTTGATAATATTATGATACCTTGCCCAAAGAGAGGCTAATGTAGGGTGGAGCAATTATGGGAAGGCCCCACTATGAAAGTCCTATCTCCCATACAGGCAATGACACAATATTTTCTACTGTGGTATCAGTGGTGAATAGGGTAGTTATCTGAGAGCGCTAGTATGAATCAAACTATAGCATGGTAGTCCTTGAGTATTTGGCATTATGATGCATGGCATAGTGAGATGCCAATACTGCCCTAATGAGGGAGTATTTTCCTAGTAAAAGTCTAGATGATTTATCAACTCAGTATATTTGAGTATGATTATTGACGCTTGAGATATTGACTATTTTTCACAATTTTTGACAGTATATATATACATACAATATAGTAGTCTGTGGTTTGGAATTATCATAGTAGATCATACATGATAAATTATATGATAGATCATACATGGTATGGTTCATGGAAATTGAATGATGTTACTCATATGGAATATGATGAACTTGAATACTTTACTTTTGAATTATAGGATTCCATATGTTCTTAAATCCCCTACCAAGCATAGCTTGCTAAGATATTGTAAATGTTTGAAGGTCTACAACATCTCAGATATAGTAAGGAAAGACTGAAGGGATACGACAAGGGAATATGAAGACCATACTGTTGATGAAGATTATGTACATTTGTGAAAGGATTGGATTGTATTTTGATTTGTGTATTTTGGACATAAGATGTAATAAAGGGGTTGTGCATGTGAACCACTGGATTGATCCTGCAATTTTAATAAGATGAGTTTCTTTGGAAACATATGTTGTACACAAAATTATGTATGTATATGTGAGTGAAATGCGGCATTCGGGTTTTCTGAAAAGAATTTCAAAGAAAAAAGTTTCCGTTGCTTATGTTTTCAAAACGTTTGCAAAATTGGCCGACCACCATTTGAAAATAGATATTGTAAATGTATTTTAAAAGCCTAGGTTGGGACAGAAAACCTAAGCATGCAATTCTACTTCTAACATTAACTAAGCTATCTAACAATATAATTGGGCTCTTGAAAAGTCAAGTGAATAAGATTGTATAGTGCTGGAAATTAATATACACCATTCATGCAAAGAAATTCAAGAAATAAGGTAATTGAAACATTCAATGATTATAACATGTAAAACATGGAATTAATCACTTCTAATGCATTCAAACATTCAATAACAAAGTTAACTTACTGCTGGACATGAACATAAATTGAAAATTCCACTAATCTCATTGAATCACATCCAAAAAGTCATCAACAAAACATTCCACACATGTAATCCAAATCTGAAAATTAAATACTATTACAATGATATTCACTTAATCTAAATTACTTTCCAATTACAAGCCAAACTCTTCTTTAATTGTTGCAACATTCACTTATGAATAAGTATGCTTAAAATCAAAGCATAATCCTATGCAAAACTAAAGCAACAATCAATGGAACTTAAGCAACAAAAGCTAGAAAATCGAGAGGACTAAAAGAGAAATCAAATGGAATGAAACTAAAAGGGAAAAACTAGAATCAAGATAACTTCTTTCTTAGCTGTCACTCCAAGGGAAAACCAGACTTGAATCTTAGTCTAAGAGCAAGGAAATCTAGAGGAAAACAAAGCAAAAGATGACATGGAAAGGAAAATTTCCAACAAAGGCTAACCAACATTCAAAGATGAATCAAAGACCACAAATCCTGGGTTGATCACTTGAGGTAGAAGCATGAACCTTGGAAGTTTGTAGCAGCACCCAAAAGCATCACAAAACATCAAGCAAAAGGGGCACAATGGGCTGAATGAAGTGGATGTCTCCTTCCTAATGGAGGAGGTATCCTTTTACAATATGAGAAAAGAGTCTCTTTTGATTGGGTTTTGGGCTAATTTTATAAGGCTTGTCCTACTTTTCCTAGGGTAACATAGTATTAATGTACGGTAGGGATTAAAGAGAGTTAATTTGAATGGCTAGTATGGGTAGGAAGGAGGGCTGTCTTAAGGTGGGAGTTAGGTGGGAGACGCATGTTTTTTAGGAAGGGGCATCTCCTCCTTTCCAAAATTCATTGAACTCCCATTTTTTAGAAAAGTAGGTGGGAATGGGTTGGGAAAGATATGGGATATGTTAGGTGGAGAAATTTGGTTGGTTAGGAAGTTTCCTAAGAGGTGGAAGGAGTGAGAGTTTTGGAAATTCGTAGTGCATCTTAAGGGTTAGGTGAAAATTAAGGAAAAAGTGGGGAAAATGAGAAAAACTATAAAACTTTGTTGCTCATATCCCATTGTTACACATGCCTTCTTATTTTAATAGATTTTTCCTTAATTATCCTCAAAATAACTCATGGATAACTCTCTTGAATCTCCTCCAATCCGAGCCTTCCATTTACCTTTGCTTGATGGCTTAGATGGCTAACTTTGAAGGCTTCATTGGCTAAGCTCATGGGTGGATTAGGAAGCTTCCTTGGCTTCAACCCTTAGAATGAGTGGCTTGCATAGTTTGGCTTGAATTCTTTAGATTGCCAAATTCTTTCATGGCGTATATGGCTAAGGTGGCTTATGTGGCTTCCATACAAAAGTGGTAGGAATGCATGCCTTACTTCATGGACCCAATTTGACTATCTTTATCTCCTTTAATCACATCCATTACTGGTCGTCAAGATGATCTTGGCCTTTGGTTTATGTTGAAGTGATAAATTTGAGGCTTTGACTCGATCTTTTGATCTTAATCTTCAATGTCATCCCGATCGATCTTGACTATTGGATCAACATCTTAATTCCTACAAAAAGTAAAAAAATCCTAATTAAATCCTATAAAATCATGATTAATTATATACCTACCTTGGACCAGCTTCTGGACCTCCAAAATAACAAACGTTTGCTTCATTAAGTCAAAAATGCATGTGTTATGAATTTTAGTCTAAAACCCCTAATTTAATGCTATAAGTTATAACACATGGATACTAATTTGGTGGTTTTCATGAAAAATTAAACACTTATCACATCTAGAGACACATAGAGAAGACTTAACCCCAACATGAAAAAGGTTGTTTAAGACCAAGTGCTTAAACTATTGGATATTTGCATAATATAGCCCATTTTTTATAGCACTTGGGTCAGTCTAGTTCAAGTTGTAACTACAAATCTAGAGTCATGATAGTCCACAATGAGGACAAGGAACTAATCCCCACTGGCATCACCATCAAGGGGAGAGTTTGTGTTGATTATTGTAAACTAAACTAGGTCATGAGGAAAGATTACTTTCCTCTTCCTTTCATTGACCAGATACTAGAGAGGTTAGCCAGCCATAAATATTATTGCTTTCTTGATGCTTACTCCAATTATAACCAAATCTCCACAGCACTTGAGGACCAAGAGAAGACCATCGACCAACCCTTTTGGGACCTTTGCCTACCATCTTATGCCCTTTGGATTGTGTAATGCTCTAGCTACTTTCCAAAGGTGTATAGTAAGAATTATTTTTATATCATGGGGAGGTTCTTAGAAGTGTTCATGAACTATTTTTAAGTATTTGGAACATCTTTTGATGAATTCCTGCACCATCCGAAGTTAGTTCTTGCTAAGTGTCGATAGAAAAATATAGTGCTTAATTAGGAGAAATGCGACTTTATGGTAACAAGTGGCATTGTTTTATGGCATGTGATCTCAGCTAATGGGATAGAGGTCAATAAAGATAAGGTAGGCCTAATTGCTAACCTTCTACATCTTATGATGGTAAAGGAAATTTGTTGATTTCATGGCCACATTGGGTTTTATCGGCACTTAATTAAAGATTTTAGAAAAATCTCCAAGCCTTTATGTAACTTACTTGCTAAAGAGGCTACATATGACTATAATGAAGATTTCATATGAGATTTTGAGCAGCTCAAAGAAGAATGACACACAACTCTGCTCCCATTATTTGATCTCCTAACTGGAGTGCACCATTCAAAATTATTTGTAATGCCTCTGATTATGTGATTGGTGTTGTCTTGGGGAAGCATATATATATATATATATATAAACTTTCCCAAGTGATATACTATGCAAGTAGAACATTGAATGGCACACAACTCAATTATTCCACTATGGAGAAAGAGTTGTTAGTAGTTGTATTTGCCTTAGACAAATTTAGATCCTACCTCTTATGGTCCAAAGTTATTACCTATTCTAAATATTCCTCCTTGAAGTACCTTCTTTCCAAGAAGGATGCTAAACCCAGGCTCATTCGATGGATTCTATTACCATATTAGTTCTACATTGAGATCCATGATAAGAAAGGCTCCAAAAATGTAGTAGCAAATCATTTGTCTACGTTAGTCATTCTATCTAATAATGAGTCTAGTCCTATCACTATCATTTTTGGATAATTAGTTGATGAGAATCTCCTAATTAGCTTGGTATGTCGACATTGTAAACTATCATGTCACTCATCAAATGCCAGATCATTGGTCCAAACAAGATAGGCATAGATTTCTTGACAAGGTAAAATGTTTTTCATGGGACGATCCCTATTCATTCATGTACCATACTAAGAAGATAGTTGGGAGATGTATACCAGATAACGAGCATCAGTAAATCATCTCCTCTTGCCATGACCATGCATGCAGGGGTCACTTTAGTGTAAAGAAGATATCTACAATAATTTTGTAGTGTAGTTTCTACTACCCACAATCTTTAGGGATTAACATGCTTATTACATAGAATGTGCTAGTTGTTTGTGGGAGTGGACTATGTACCCAAATGGGTGGAAGCATAGCATGTAAGATAAATGACCACAAGTGGTGGTCCTATTTTTGAAGGAAAATAATTTGTATGCTTTGGTACTCCACTAGCCATTATTAGTGATGGGGGAATATACTTATGTAGTAGAGTGTTTGAAGATTTAATGAAGAAATATGGGGTCAACCATAAAATTGTTGCCCCATTGATAAGTGTTCAATATTGTGTAAAAGTACACAATTAATAGTGCATGTGTTATAAATTATAGGCATTAGTGCAAGGTTTTTCTGAAATTTCACAACACATGCATCTTTGACCTAATAATTGAAAATTTTGATATTTGGTAGGTTCAAGAGCTAATCAAGATTAAATATGTGAATCATCATAATTTTGTAGGATTTAAGTAGGGTTTTTACTCTATTGTAGGAAGTGAGAAGATGATCTAGTATATGTTGCACTTCACAGAGGGGTCAAACTAAGTAGTTAACTTGTCAGGGATGTAGAGGGTGGCACACTCCTGTGGGGACTTTGATAGTGGAGCCCCCAAAAGGTCCATAAAAAATCATGTTCTATTGTGTTGCAGCAATCCTATAAATTATCATAAATTGCAAGCCAAGCTTTGAAGCTAAGGGAGTTAGCCTCTCAAGCCAAGCCTAAGGAGCCATCAAAGTGAACCATTCAAGCCATGCCACTTGGAGTCACACAATTGGAGAATTATTTCAAGCAATTATCCATGATTAAAAACATGATTTTTGAGGCATAATTATAAGATTTTGAGGGAGATTTGTATATGGTAAGAAGATCATGCACATGTGAACCAATGAGAGAAGAATCCTTCACCAACATTCCACTTTCCCATCTTCCCATCTACCTCCACCAATCATCTTTGAATTTTACATCAAGCACAAATAAGGTAAGGAACCTCCTTCATAAGAAAATGGTATCTCCCACTTTGCTAGCTTATTAGAGTTTCATCACATCACCTCTCATCCTTTCACTTTCTAATCTTCACTCCATGATCTAGCCTTCCATTCCCATCCAATGGTTATCAATGTTCCATCTAAAATCTTCCATAAAAATAATGAATTTCATTTAAGGGGAGGCACCTCCTAAAAAAGTGGCACCTCCCACCTACCTTAGTTGGCCACTTTCTAATTTGCAACCATTCCACCTCACCTCACTTTTTATGTTATCTTCAATTTCCACCTAACATTCCTACCTAGAAGTCCTAGTTCTAATTCTCTCTTTTCTTCCTAGAATAGGATCTCATCAAATTGGAAACCAAATTCTCTATAAAACCCTATGAGTTCCAAGCAATTTTCAAGTAGAGGGGCTTGTTCTAAACTTCTTTAGAGAGGCACATTACATTGGGGATCTTTGGAGCTTTGGACTTTGGCTTTCTTTTAGCTTATTTTCCTTAAATTCTTCAAGTCTTTTCTTTGCTTTTGTACTTCCATTCTAGGTGAGTTTCTGTAACAGCCGAGTCCTAGTAAGATATTGTCCGCTCTGGCACAGAGTGCCTCACAGTTTTAAAACACATCTTACCAGTTAGAGACTCCCAGACTCTTATCAACAACCCAGTATCTCCTCCCCAAGTGATGTGGGACTAGCTCCCAGTCCATCCCCGCCTTCATCCCCTCAAACCATCTTGGTCTATTGCCTCAAACTATCTTAGGGTCTCCCCCTCAAGCCATCTTGGTTCACCCACATGCCATCTTGGCAAACAGCAACGGGTTCACCTCTCCCCCTTAGGGGACACGCGTCTGCACATGCGGTTAACCAACAACCATCATGAGGGGAACTGGCTCTGATACCACTGTAATAGCTGGGTCCTAGTAAGATATTGTCTGCTCTAGCACAGAGTGCCTCACGGTTTTAAAACGCATCTTACCAATTAGAGACTCCCAGACTCTTATCAACAGCCCTGTATGCCCTGCCTAGGGATGTGGGACTAACTCTCAGTCCATCCTCGCCTTCATCCCCTTAGACCATCTTGGTCTGTTGCCTTAGACTATCATGGGGCCTCCCCCTCAAGCCATCTTGGCTCACCCTTAGGCCATCTTGGCATATGGCAATGGGTTCACCTCTCCCCCTTAGAGGACACGCGTCCGCGCGTGCAATTAGCCACCCACCATCACGAGGGGAACCAGCTCTGATACCACTATAATAGCCTGGTCTAAGTAAGATATTGTCCACTCTGGCACAGCGTGCCTCACAGGTCAGAATGCATCTTACCAGTTAGAGACTCCTAGACTCTTATCAACAGCCCAATATCCCCTCCCTAGGTGATGTGGGACTAACTCTCAGTCCATCCCCGCCTTCATCCCCTCAGACCATCTTGGTCTGTTGCCTCAAACTATCTTGGGGCCTCCCCCTCAAGCCATCTTGGCAGACGACAACAGGTTCACATGATAATATCTTACTGGGACCCATCTGTTATAGTGGTATCAGAGTTAGTTTCCCTCATGATGGTGGGTGGCTAACCACACGCTCGAACGCGTGTCGCCTAAGGGGGAGAGGTGAACCCATTGCCTTAGGCGACACTCGTCCAAGCATCCAGTTAGCCACCCACCATCATGAGGGAAACTGGCTCTGATACCACTATAACAGATGCGTCCCAGTAAGATATTATCATGTGAACCTGTTGTCGTCTGCCAAGAGGGCCTGAGGGTGAGCCAAGATGGCTTGAGGGGGAGGCCCCAAGATAGTTTGAGGCAATAAACCAAGATGGTCTGAGGGGACGAAGGCGGGGACGGACTGAGAGTTAGTCCCACATCACTAAGGGGAAAGTGACTGGGCTATTGATAAGGGTTCAGAGAACTCTAACAGTAACGACGCGTTTTCCCTGGGAAACTGGGGAAGAACAAAATCGTGCAGGCTGCGCCCAAAGCGAACAATATTGTTACTGTTGAACCTGAGCTGTTATAGTTTCTTGCTTTCATAGTTTTCTTTTTTCATTGTTTTGTTTCTCCAATTCTATATGCATAGAACTAGTTGTTTTTCCTTCGGTCTTTGCCACCATCTCTCTAATTTTTCTTGCTTAATCTTTCAAGGTCAAAGTTACTTCATCATAGTAGTGACATCCAGGAGAAAAGTAGCTTGAATCTTCTTGTTCCTCTCCTTATTTTTCTCATTTTTCACTTAGATTTAAAGCTAGTTTTGGGCATTATTTTGCTTTTTCATTCCCATATTTCATGCCCTTAGTCTCTTGATTTCTCTTATGGGTTTCAATTGCATGATATCTAAGTTTATATTATGATCATTGGAGTGTCTTTATCATTTATTTGAATCAATTTATAGGCCTAACAAGAGTGCACACTTTTTAGTTTTCTATCTATGTACATGCGCATCCAATTTGATGTAATTTCAAGTCAATGAATGAAATTGTTGTAAGAGCATGATAACTATTTGATTTCAATAGAAAAGTACTTCTAATCTTGAGTGCTATCTTCCATGAAAAGTGCTTATTAAGTTGCTTTCCATGAATTGCTTGATTTGAGTTTCATATGCATCATACTTTATGAAATTTTCACTTCATGATTCACGCATAATTTTTAGCAGTCCATACACTTTGTTTGTTTAATTCTTTAGGAACCCATTTAGCTCTTTAAATAGTTTAGTTACTGCTTTAGTGAAATTCTATGTTATCAAACTTTTAGTTCATGAATTCCAGCCATAATCTCACTTCATGAACCATGAGCACAACTCCATGGGTCATGCACATGGTAATTGGGTGACTTTCCTTTAAATGGTTTGTTGTTCCCTATTTCATGATGGTTTAGAAATACTACTTTAGTTATTTTCATCTTAGTTTATGTGGCCACCTAGAAGCCTGCCAGTGCCTCTTGCACCCTCCCTCATCAGCTGCCCTCTTAGGTCGCCCTCAGCGGTTACTCACAAGTATAGATCGTAAATCAAATTCTGATTACCCATAAGAGAATAATCTCACATAATATTATATATCACTAGTATCCTAGTGAACCTCAATTACTCGGTGCTTGTAATTCATAAAACTAAGGAACTATGAACCTCAATTACTAGTTTGGCTAATGTCAGCCCATCACAATCTCAATAAACTACCTCTCTATCATTCAAGGTATTGCAATAAAGGAAAATCTCAAAATCAAGAATAGGGTTTTGTAGATCTTACCTTCTAGATGCATTTTCATGCATTTTCCACCATTGGATGGGCTGGATTGGTTCAGATCAGTTGTGAAACCTCCAATCTTCACCGTGTGACGTTCCCCTCTTCAATCGATGGTCAAGATCACATCGGATCCCCTAATAACCTTAAGGGTTTTGTTCATCTCGTCGTGCTGGACAACATGACCAGTCGAATTGTCGATCTGAGCTGGCATTGTCTTCGACGACGGCCTAGAATCCGGCGACCCAGGAAAACCCTTGTTTTCCCGTACACATCTCTCTCTCTCTCTCTCTCTCTCTCCATCTTCTTCCTTTTGTCTTTCTCCTTCCCTGACAACTTCTCCCTTAGCTTGCTCTCTCTCTCGCTGGCGCAACCTAGGGTTTCTAGGTGCGCCGGTTTTCCCTTTCGTCTCTCCTTCTCTTCTCTTCTCTTCTCTTCTCTTCTTCTCCTCCTTCTTCCCCTTCTTCTTCTCTCCTCCTCTTCCTTCCCCGCCGGTTTCCTCTCCATCGATTTTTTTTTTTTCTGTGCTTTCGGGAAGACATACCTAACATCTGTCAGGTTCGTTTAATGAGAGGGGGGTGCCAATATCAAATCTGGCCCCCCTTCTATTTAGGCTTCTTCTTTTTTTTGTGCGATGTTACAGTTTAGTTATAGAAATTGTATTAATTTACTCTTAGAATGTTTAGGACTAGGAAAGTTTTAATTTAGCTTCATTTTTAGCAAGTTTCTTAGTTGAAGCTTTTTACATTCATTCATTCTAGATTTGCTTTAGTTTCTTTCATTGAATGCATGATAGTTACAAAAGTTTCTAATTCCATTGAATATCATTATTTTTGGAAAGTTTCCTTTAGTTTAGGTTTCTAATATTATGCATGTCTCCCTTTTCATGTTTTTTAGTTTTCTAGTTCAATCAAAACCCTCTTTCTTAGGCTAAGATACACAACTTAAATAAGATCCAATTAATTGAAAATTTTGTGAAATTTCTTGTGTGATCGACCTCTTTCACATGGAAATTACTACATTGATTCATGCACTTGCAAGTAATTTGAAAGTTACACCACCCATATCATGCTCAAACTAGTGGACAAGTAGAAGTGTCCAATAAGGAAATTATGCGAATCTTAGAAAAGACAGTTAATCCTAGTTGGAAAGATTGGTCATTGGGACAGTGATGCATTATGAGATACCATACTACATTCAAAATCCCTATAAGCATGTCGCCTTACTATCTACTATATGGAAAGGCTTGTCATCTTCCACTTGAGATCGAGCATAAAGCATATTAGGCCATTAAAAAACTCAATTTTGTCATAAATAGTGTTGGGACCCATAAAAAGCTCCAACTCAATGAGTTGGATGAACTTAGGAAAGATGCATATGAGACTACTACGATGTACAAGGACTATATGAAATCTCGTCATAATAAGCACATTTTCAGTAAGTCATTCACACAATGACAAAAAGTCCTCTTGTATAACTCTAAGTTGCATCTCCTTCTTGGCAAGTTTCGCTCTCGATGGACTGCACTAACATTATCCGCATTGTTTATCCTCATGGAATTGTCAAGATCAACAAGGATGGGGAGATTTTCCAAGTGAATGGTCAAAGGTTAAAACCCTTTCTCAAATTGGTCAATCCTGAAGTGGAGGAGATTCTGCTTGAGGATCCTATTTATTAGGACCCACCTTTGCATGTTCTACAACATCTGCATTCATCATGAACTTAGCATGCATTCATCGCCATACTAACACTGTATGTCTGGTTGAAGACGTTAAACTTAATGCTTACAGGGAGACAAACCAACGTGTTGATTATTTTATCGCAAGTGCAAGGGTTATATTGTAGCATAGCCGTTGCAAGTACGAGTCAATCCCACAAGGACTCCACTTAAAAAGATGGAGTTTAAAAAAAAATTAATTAACCAAAAATTAAAAGAAAATAAATAACAATGAATTCAAAATTTTGATCTACTTAACCAATGAAAATTACATAAATCCAAGTTCAAAAAGAAAAAATTAACTAAAAAATAAATAAAATCTAATTCCCAAGCTTGATCACGGCCAATTTTTTCAAAGCTAATATCATCAATGTCAATTAGCCTTCATCAATCTTTCACTGATACTTCTTATTAAGGATTGAACGACTGGATTAAGCAGATTCTCCAAAATTTTGAAGATCATAACTAAAGAAGGATTTTGGATTTTGGATAGCTAAGATCTAATCTTTGAACAAAGTCTAAAGATTAATTGAAAATTTAACATGGAAAAGTTTAAGAAATAAATAAATCTTGTTTATTAAAGCTAACAGTTGATTCGGTTAAGCTCAACAGGCTTGGATTACACAGTTCCTGGATAGGTAGAATAGGGATAAAGCAAAATTGGAATAAGAACAAGGACAAAGATGGAATTATATTTAAAGTCCTAAGGGTAAAACTAGAATTTTCTAATTTTTCTAGTTTTAAAAGAAAACAGAGAGGAAACTTGTTGGAGAAGACAATGAAGTAGGGGATTGGGAAAGAAGAGAAAGAGGAGAACTTGGGCAAAAAACCAAAATTTGAGTTTCTCCTCGAAGTGGTAACAGAGAGATGCCAGAGTCATTGGTGGAGTAATGAAGAGGTGAAAAGAGAAGGTGGGATGGCCTAGTGAGATTGTGTCCATGGAGTCGATGCCGAAGGCAATGAGGGTGAAAGAGAGGACTTGGGAAAAAGGGAAAGAGGTAGAGATAGACAGCAAAGGGAGAAGGGAGGGGTGATTGGTGCAGCGTGATGGAAAATTGATGACAAAGGAGATACCAGATGAAGAAAGTGAAGGGGTGAGGAGGTGCTAGCTAGCTTCTTTTGCTAAGGTCATCGGAGCTGGCCGATGAAGAGGAGGGATGCAATGGCGAAGACAGAGAATGAGAGGGAGACAGACTGATCTGATGATGGGGTAGATTCCAATTTTTGCGGTGATGGGACAATGAGGAATTGCCAATTGGAGGGTGGTGCAGTGATGGTGTTGAATGGGAAAGAGAAAAACAAGAGGGGGAGATGAAGGAAGAAGGAAAAGAGTGTACGGGTGAGAAAGAGATAGTAGAGAAGGGAGTAAGAGAGAGAAGAAGAAGTGAGTAAGAGGGGAAGGAGAGTGGTGAAGGGGGTGGTGTGGCCTGCAAGGCCTACTTACAGCTTTAGTCTACTTTTTCAGGTGGGAGATCAGAGAGAGTGGAAAGACCTTTTATAATGTCCCCAACTTCCACTTTTAAAGCATTCTGCCTATCTCATCCTCATTCCAATTCTTTTCTCCACTCCTCCCCACTTTCCTTTCGGAAACTCCTACCACTCCTCTTTCTATTTTGAAACTTTCCATTCTTGAGTTAATTCCCTTTTTAGAAAATCTTCTCCATGATTTCCTTTTTTCCAATTAAAACCAAAATTTCCTTTTAGAAACCATCCCATCTTTTCTTGTGATGTTCTTTAAGATAATCTGCACTGTTGATTTTGATCTAAGCTATCCAAGCTATTTTGGTTGATTTACAAAACAAAAGACTAGATTAGAGTCATCTAAACCATGCATTATACCTGTGATTAGCTCTGATGATCATCTAACCATTAAATTTTACAAATCAATGGTTGAATGATGAATTGAAGCTAGAATTGATATTTTATTTATAAATTGCAAAATTGATCAGTTAGATGACCTAATTAAATGCTTAACTAGATGTATTTTAACCAAAATTAAACACTTAATACCCCCAACTAGCATTTTGCTAGTCCCGAGAAAAACATACCAAATTACAAAATTCCAAAAATTATTTTCAAATCAACTCCCACTTTTTCCTCAGAGAATTATATTCAATAAATCATCAACTTTATCATACTAATAAAAGTGAATGAAGAATTCAATACCATAAGTATATGTTAAATATATTCCATTAAGCTCAGATCTCAGAGTGAGGGTACAGTCTACATATAAAATAATCTTTATCACTAAGTAGACTTCTAACTTTTGAACTCCATCTAAAATATGTTTTGACCTCAATCCTCACTAATATACATACACTCAAAATAAAATCTCTTAGATAGAGGGTTCAAATCATATCTCTCTTTTAAATATGTGAGAAGAGTAAATAAAAACAAATTTATCTCACATATACTCATGAACTAGAGTTATGAAGGGATTTAATTTTATCATCCCTTTAGAAATTATAAGATGTCATTACCTTTGAAAATTTAGAAATACTATTCTTTAAATATTATCAATTCAATCATCATCAAGACTATATTCATCTTAAAACTAATAGGTCTTCAATTAGGATGAAACATAAGCTTAGGACATGGTACAAAAGAATGGGTATCAAGGGTATTCAGAATTTCTTCAAAATAACCAGAGGTCTTAAATTTGACAATTCTTCCCTTAATTTTCTTTGACTAAAGTGAATATTTCTTTTTTTATTTTTCTTTGCATTCTTCAACCTTTTTTTTTTAGTACTTTGTTTTCTTTACAAAACTTTTGAATCTCTTTGAAGAACATTTCTTTTCTTAATATTTACTTTTCTACATTCATTGCAACTAAAAAGTATATATTCATTCATCACTAGCTTATCTTTTCAAGAAAATAGGTAATGGTTATATTATATTGGGTTAATATGGGCAAAGGTAATTTGGGTGACAAAAGAAAAGGCTTAGATTGGCTACCTATTGGTAAAAATACTTTTGGGGTAGGATTTATGTCTCTAGGTTAACAACAAGGATGGCTTAAATCCTTTTCAAAGTTTCATATAATCTATCCGATTCAATGAATTTTTAAAATTTTAAAGAAAATATTTTAATAATTTAGGTAACTTGCAAAATTTAAGAGTTGATGGCTTCAAATTTACTTTAAGCACGCTAAAGCAAATTAGGAACATTTATAACCTCTCAAAAAGATGAATGTCTCTAAAGCTCACTTAGATTATATGTCTCCACTAAAATTCTTCAGAATCTCTAAGTTATAACTATTTATCAATTTAGAATATGTATATGCAACTGCGTGTACAAATGTGATATGAGACTTTATATGTATGGAATGCTTTAAAAAATGAGTAAAATAATGAAGTAGCCATATTCAATTCCATTAATAAGCCAGAGCTAGCAAGATTATACTTCAAAAAATTCAATTATGATCATAGTGTAGGAATTGACCTAAAAAAAATTCAAAAAAATTTTTAAGCAAAATTTTCAATTTTTTATTGAAATTAAGAAAAAAATAACAAAAACTAGATTTTTCTATAATTCTACAGCCCGTAACTTGAAAGAAACATTGTCCTCAATGTTTAAATATTAGAATGATGATAATGCATTGAAAAATGAAGAAATGAGAGATGTAGAAAAGAAAAGAAAAGTTCTGAAAAAAACTAAGGTACATAACTATTATAGATGGAAAGGGAAAGGTTAGTGAATTTATCTTGCAATTAAAAATTTTTCATTTTATCATAGGGCAAGGTATCAAATATGTCTCCAAGTTGCTTCTCATAATTAAAGATAATTGTGGGAGCTTGATGTAGCCTTTGTGGAAATGGAGCAAGGATGTCATATGGCTTAGTGGGTGGGACATTTTCCTTATTAACAAATTTATCTCTTTCTCTAATAGGTTTTGGTACTATCACAACCTTTTTAGGACCAAATTTCTCAATGATTTTACTACTATGAAGAATGGTAATTGCCTTTGTTTGTTCCGTGTTTGTAAATGAAGAATAATCTCATCTATCACATCCATATTGCCATGCTTTTCATTTGGTGTGATAGGACATTTCCCTTTCTCAATGGTCTGCAACATTTGGGACATCATATCCTTCAATTTAGTTATGAATTTTGTGTTCCCTTTTAATTGGAATTTAATTCGACCAATTTTCTTCTCCGGGTATTGCATGACATGATGAAAGTTATCCTTCACTTTCCTCTTATGTGGAGGAAGGTAAGGCCTAGGAGCAAGTGGTCCTTGTGGTGGTTGGCAAGGATGGTATGTGGCCTTATATGTGACATTAGCATTATATTCATTTCTCCAACTAATAATAGGATGATTAATCCAATTGAAATTATATTTCTTTGAAGATGGGGAAAAATGTTCCTCATAAGAATGTGTATGTTCAAGAATTGCATCCTGTAAGGTAGTAACAATGGGACATTCTTGAGTGGGGTGTATATTACTTTCACAAATATCACACACCTGTTCTACTTTCTAAAATGAAAATTTTCCCATCTCCATGGCTTTAACTATTCTAGCTAGGGAGCCTATTTTAGTATTCATATCATCTTTTTCATTCATAGCACATATTCCTCCCCTAGTAGATGTGGTGGTGGACTTGGGCTTGTTTGGGTAACCTACTTTGTCTGAATCAGCTCAAGTTTGTACACTCTCTGCCAACCATTCCAAATACTCTTATGCATCTTTAGGTTATTTGTTTAAGAAATTGCTATTGCACATCATTTCAACAAACTGACACATATCATAATTAAATCCTTCATAAAAGAAGCTAATGATACATCAAAGTTCATGTTCATGATGTGGACAAGTTAACAATAATTCCTCGAATCTTTTCCAACATTAATAGAAAGTTTCTTTATCTGTTTGGGTAAATTTCATTATATTTCGATGAAGAGTATTTGTCTTTTGTATAGGAAAGAACTTCCTCATCATTTCTTGACATGTTCATATTGAACTTGTTGATAGTGAATGAAACCAAACCTTAGCTTTTTCCTTTAAAGAAAAGGAAAATAGCTTAAGCCTTACCATGTCTAATTTGATATTTTGTGTATGTTGGGTCATGCACACTTCATTGAATTCTTTTAAATGCAGGTAAGGACTCTCACTATCCAACCTATAAAATTTAGGAAGTAATTGAATTACTCCTAATCATACCAACATTTGGAGGTAAAAGTATACATGAAAATGTGCTGGTATAATTGGGTTGTAAATGGCCTCTTAGTGTTTTCCCAAAAGGATTTTGGTTATGCCAATTATCCTCATGTGTTCTATGTTGGTCCCATTCCCTAATATATTTCATTTTCTTATTTCCATGTGGTAAAGAATGATTCCACCATGGATGTATATTATCCTTAAATAAAGGTTGAGGATCATCAACATCAAAGAGAGGACTGCTCATCTATGAGGAAACATCATCATTATCCAAGATGAGAGTGGTTCATCATCATTAAAGAAGGGATTATTCCTCCATCAAGAAATATCATCTCAGTTAATGCTAGGGTTTAGATTACCCCGTTGATTCATGTTTAGATTATTCATTTAATGCAACCGATCATGTACTTTTTTTTAATAGGAAAAACTACCCTACATGATTCAACCTAAATTCCTAGAATGATGCACAAACAAAGCACAATCAAATAATCTTTAAGGCAAACAAGAAAAAATAATTTTCTTTTCTTGAAGTTGTGCAGGGGACATGCTTTTAGATTGACCTAATCTAAAGCTCCTTCTCTCTTTCAAATTTGACTACTACTTACTAGTTGGGTTTTGCTCTAAAGTGGTTAATACAATCCTCGTGTTAGGAGGCATTTAGACCTTAACTAACATCAATGGAAGGTGTGAAAAAATCACTTGGATTTTAAGACACCCACTATAACCATAGTGCTCAGAAGACTCTAAAGTGATAATAGATCACATCCTATTAAGAGGGTCATATGAGCATGTGATTACCTCTATAGGTCTCTTCCAATTAATTTTAGATTAATTTGAAAGGTAGGGTTACATGCTTGAGGTGATTATCCTAGATGGGCCAAGATGTGGTGATTAAATCCACCCTTGATCTTGTAGGGTCAGGTGCCCTTATTAATTTCTACAGTTCATGGTAATTCAATCAACATATAAATCACCTTAAAGCAATAAAAGTGCCCTAAGATTGCAATTAAAAACAATAAACTAATGCAATCCCTAAAAGTGCAACGATTATAAATTATGATATCAATATACAATTACACTACTAAACAATTGAAAATTATTCTAAATGCAACTATATTAAAAAAAAAAAAAAAAAGAGTAAACAAAACTTATAATGGGGGTTTAGAAGAAGATCAACTGTGGGTGACCTTATCCCAAAATTGCCTGTTTTAATATAACCCTTTTAAAATTGGATTTAAAATTACAAGTTACAATGTACCTCTCTACAAGATTCACTAAAAAAAGGAAAAAAATCATATTTTATGTAAGCAAGGAAATTATATTTCTTTGATGAAGCTCCACTTACTAATTTGCTCCACTTTAACATTTCTTGAAAAATAAAAATAGCAATAAGCACCAATTTAGGAAATAGAGTGATTATGGACTAGGAAAAATTAAAAAAAATGTACCTAAAAATTCCTAGAATATTAAAACAATGCAATTCCCAAAAGAAAAAATATTTTTCTAAATTTTTTGAATTTTTATTAAATTTTATGAAAATTCCTTTCCAAGTCCTCAAAAACTATGCCAAAAATTAAATAACAATAATTAAAATTTTTAAATCTATTTAACCATTGAAAATTGTAGAAATTCAAGTTAAAAAATATACAATTAACTAAAAAATAAATAAAATCTACTTCCCTAGCTTGACCATGGCCAATTTCTTCAAATCTAATATATCATCAATGTCGATTAGCCTTCATCACTCTTTCACTAATGCTTCTAATTAAGGATCCAAGAGCTGGATTAAGTAGATTCCCCAAAATTTTGAATATCTAGACTAAAGAAGGATTTTGGAACTTGGATAGCTTAGATTGAATCTCTAGACTTCAAATTGAAAATTAGAACTGACGAACCACCTAAGAATTCTCCTAAAATAAGATCTAGAGATTAGTTGAAAATTTGACATGGAAAAGATTAAGAAATAAAGAAATCCTATTTATTAAAGCTAACCGTTGATTTGGTTAAGCTTAAATAAAATAGGCATGGATTACATAGTTCTTAAATAGGAAAAGTAAGTATCAAGAAAAACTGGGATAAGAACAGGGACACAAATGGAATCAAATTAGAAATACATATGGAATTATATTTAAAGTAAAATGGGTAAATTTGGAATTTTCCAATTTTTTTTGTTTTAAATGAAAACAATGAGAACCCGTCAGAGAAGACGATGAAGTAGGGAGAAAGAGGAGAAATTGGGGCAAAACCCCGAATTAGGTTTTCTCCTAGGAGCAGTAATAGAGGGATGCTGGCATTGCTGGTGGAGCAATGAAGAGGGTAAAAGAGAAGACTAGTTGGCCTGGTGTGACTGTGTCGATAGAGCCGATGATGAAAGGTAGTGCAAGTGAGAGAGAGGACTCGAGAAGGAGGGAAAGAAGCAGAGAAAGACAGTAGAGGACGAAGACGCAAGGGGTTATAAGTGCGGGGTGTAGACAGCAAACTGGTGACAAGGGAGATGTTGGTAGAAGAATAGTTGGGCGTTGTGGTGAAGCACAGAAGAGGGAGCTCACTAGCTTCTCCTACTGAGGTCATCAGAGTTGGCTGGCAAAGGGGAAGGGTGTAGTGGTGATGAAAGAGAACAAGAGGGAGACAGACTAATCTAGTGATGGGGGGATTATGATTTTTGTGGTGATGGGACAATGAGGAACTACCAGTTGGAAGGTGGTGTGGTGATGGTGTTGAATGGGAAAGAGAGAAACAAGTGGGGGATATGAGTGAGAAGGAAGAGAGGGTATGGGTGAGAAAGAGAGAGCAGAGAAGGGAGTAGGAGAAAGAAAAGAAGAGAAGTGAGAGATAAGGGGAAGGAGAGCGGTGAAGGAGGTGGTGAGGCCTACAGCTTCAGTCTATTTTTTTCTGGTGGGAGATCAGAGATAGTGGAAAGGCCTTTTATGATGTCCCCAACTTCCTCTTTTCAAGCATTCTTCCTATCTCATCCTCCTAATTCTATTTTCCACTCCTCCCCACTTTCCTTTTGGAAACTCCTACCACTCCTCTTTCTATTTTGAAGCTTTCCATTCCTAAGTTAATCCCCCTTTTAGAAAATCTTATCCATGATTTCCTTTTCTCAAATTAAAACCAAGTTTCTTTTTAAGAAACCATCCCATCTTGCCTTGTGATGTTCTTTAGGATATTTTGCACCGTTGATTTTGATTTGAGCAATCTAAGCTATTTTGGTTTATCTACAAAACAAATGACCAAATTAGAGTCATCTAAACCATACACTATACCTTGATTAGCTTTGATGACATCTAACCATTAAATTTTATAAATCAATGGTTGGATGATCAATGGAAGCTAAAATTTATATTTTATCTAAAAATTACAAAATTGATCAATTAGATGATCTAATTAAATGCAAAACTAGGGATATTTTAACAAAAATTAAACACTTAACAAACCATTTTTAGAGTCTCGTTTTCAACATTAACTAGTCTGCATATAAGAATCCTATATTTCAAAAACATTGGGGAGAATGTTTAGTTCAGGTTGACAGGTATAGACTGGCATGAAAATTCTAAGTTTTCCTTGCCTTTTGTTCAAAAAATAAAGAAATAAATAAAAATAATTTTTGAGCTTTTAAGTTTTTTAGGTTATGTTTCTTTATTGTGATGAGAATAAAATTTTTTGAATCTTAATATTTCTCCTACTTTAACTTATTAATAGGCATGCATATGATTAATTTTGCATTTTATTCATGTTCTAAAGTGTTCATGAAGTTAAATCTTGGAAAACACACACACAGTGCATAGTCTCGACAGGTAGATGGTTCTGACTTGGAGACCATGAGGAAAATCAATGGAGACCTATAACCAGTGAGTATAGGTTACTATCATCTTTCTGGAAAATATATATAATTCCATATTTTCTTTAGCGAATATCATCCTTTAAAGTTCAAAGTATCTTTGAGAGTACTAACTTTCCTAAACATTTATTGAATTTAATAGGCTATAAGAAACCTAAAAAATGATATAGGTCATCCTTGTTTTAGCCCAGAGACATAAAACATATCTAGTATATTGGTAAGCTTTTTCTTTCGAAACCTATCTACCTTAACCCATGAACTTAGTTAAATATCCATTACTTATAATTCAAAATGTGTAGATATGGCAGAAAAAGTTCAAAAATGATAAAATTTTAAGAAGTGAAAAACATTAAAGTATTTACATAGAAAATACTCTCCTTTGAAGAAATAGTGAGAAAGTTAAAAAGAATTATTAGAAAAGGAAAGAAAAGTTGTGAATGAAGAATAGAAAGGAAGAAGCAAAAAAGATATTTACTTCAATGCACTCTAAAGGAAAAGTTGTCCACCATTCATTGAAGATCTCTACTCAATCTTTTTATCCGTTCTTTCATAATTGATCCTAAATCTAAGTTTTGTCCCATCTAAAAGTCTTATTGATCTTAAGATGGAAGATAGTCTTAATGAGGATATAATATTATGGAATTAAGGTGAACTACCCCTTCTAGTCTTGGTAATGGCATCCATTCTTAGGGATCATAATTCTTTGTATCGTCTATGCGCATAAGCTTATATGAACCATTAGTGTCATTGGATCTAGTAACATAGTGAGAGAATTTTGTTTGACCCTTTTCTGAGAGCTTCATCTTGGAGTGTATACTAGTGAAAATTTGAGGTCAAGACATTTTTCTAATAGGGTATAAGTATTTCTAATAGAAGTCCAGACTTCTAATGGATGAGAATTCTATTAGAGAAATTAAGGAACTTAAACTCATTGGATTTTTGTGGGTATATTATTTACAAACCCTCATGAGGCCTAACTTGTAATTTAAGAGTAACTTAGGGGTTTAAGAGCTTATCGCATATGCTAAATGCAATTGTGAGTACCTACAAAAATGGTAATCATTTGTAATTCTACTTTGGACTAGCAAAATACTGGTTGGTGAGTATAATAAGTAGATAACTTTGTATAAAAAGTACCCAATTAGCAGTACATGTGTCATAGATCGTGAGGCATTATTCTAGAAAATTTTCAAAATTCATGATACAAGCATTTCTAAATTGATAGTCCAAAAATATGATATTTTGCAAGTGTAGAAGATAATCCACAGTAAGTATATGATCTATCATAATATTCTAGATACTAAATAATGTTTTCAATCTTTTGTAAGTGTTAAAAGAATGATCGAAGTAAGGGTCATGATCATTCCAAATCAACCCAAATAGACCGGGACCCTTCTTCCATAATTTCAAAGTTCAAGTAAGGGCCCTGATCATTCTAGAGTAAGTAGATGAGTCTCAGAAACACTTGGTAAAATTCAAGGTCACTGAAACTGAGCCAACTCAAAATCCATGCAAAAGTTAGTAGCATTCCACCACCTTTGCATGTGATTTCAAGCCATGCAAGCCACATAAGCCATGAAATAATGGCTAGGAGAAGCCAAGCCATGTGAACCATGAAGCTAGGATGCAAGCCATTGAAGCCATGATGTCAAGCCATCTAAGTCGTCTCCAAACAAGCTACATGAGTGTTCCACTTTGTAATTCCCTTCTTATCCAATCATTTTTCTCAATCCTTATCCCCTCTTTCCCATTTCCCTTAAGATAGGAATTAGCATGAGAACACCTCTATATATAGGGTTGAAATCATAGAAGCGGAGAGTTTTCTTTGTACACCATTTACTTAGTTTCTTTTCTACGCAATTGTCCTTGTGGAAGTTTTTGTACGCATCTTTCCTTGAAGGCTCTATACACTAGCTCCTTCTTTTATTTTTTATACAAATTTCTTTGAGTCAGCCATGCAATCTTTCTTTAGGGTTCTCTTCTACACATCATACTAGGGTTTCCATGCAACTTTGCCTCCCTTGTTTAAACCTTTACTCCTATGGTTTATGAGAACTCTTCTTGGGGTGTTATTCTATGGTGTTTTGCTTCCATCTATTCTCTAGTTTCCCTTCATCCAAAGGCCATCAATCTGCTAAAGTGATATCCAAGAGAAGATAGTCTTTGGATCTCTTCATTCCATGCATTCAATCAACATTAGTGGTTCTTGCTTTTCTTTAGTTGTTAGCTTTAGATTTCTCCTTGTTCTTTTCTAGTTATCATCCATCATCATCTTCTTTTAACCTTTAGAATTGTTTCCTATGTCATCTTCTATCTCCCTTGGTTCTCTCTTTTGGTTCACACACATGCGAGCCTTTGATGAGTGTCCTATGAATGCTGTTAGATCTAGAAGTTTGAAGTCAAGATTAGTCTATTTTCATGCTATTGAATTCTGTGCAATCTTTTGTAATATTTTACATTCAATATCAACTTTAGTTCTTTGTTTCTTTAGCATGTGTGATTTGTTAATACATGTTGCTTATGTAGTCAGATGTTTAGATTTTTTTTTATTCATTGATCATTTTTAATGCATATTTAGATTAGATCTTAATTTTTGGAAGTTTCTAATTTCTATTTAGAAATTTTATTTTTAGAAAGTTCTAATTTCTAATATTAGAAAGTGTTCATCTTTATAAATTTATCATCTTTAGAAGTTTCTTTAAGATTAGTTGCATGTTAGAAGTGTATATTTGGGAAGTTTCATGTTTAGAAAGTTTCTAATTCTATTTTTTTAGGAAATGTTCATTTAGAGAAAGTTTCTAAGTCCTAATTTAGTAAGTTCATTCTAGATTTATGTTTCTAAGTTTATTCATGTTTCAAGGTTTATTCCTAGTTCTAGTCTTGCATTAGTTTTCCCTCTTGAATGCATTTTATGCATATATGGTTTTTAATTCCATTTTTTAAAAGTTATTTTTAGAAAATTTCTTTTTTAGTTTAAGTTTCTAATTTTATTCATGTTTCTATTTCCATGTTCTTTTAATTCCTAGAGTAAATCAAAATACAATTGTTCTTGGCTATGATAATTGATCTAAATAGTTTTGTATTGAATATAATTTTTTTAGATTCTTCATGGGATTGACCTCACTTGTGTATCATCATACTACTTAGATTCATGCACTTGCGACTATGTTTTAGAACACATTAAGAGCTTAGATAATGCATGATAATGGTATGCTATTCTATGATTTATGACAATGGATTAGAGGGTTATAACATGATATATATATATATATATAGAAATATTACATATATACCTCTATATTAGTGTGTTTTAGCCTAGAACATTCCATAAATATCATTAATTGGGATTAATTCTATCTTTTACAGGATTAGGGTACAATTGTAAAAAAATAATACTTTTTCATTCCAATTCCTAAAACATGGATAGTCTAGAGTCCAAGAAAAGTTATGAGCCCACTTGTAAAATTTAGTGAATTTCAAAAGCTCAAAATGTAGAATGGGTGTTGGTATCACTTTTAGTACAGTTAGAAACCCTAAAATCATCGCCAAACCTTATCTGTGCAAAAGAGTCTATAGGCAGAACTTCCCTACATGCATGCATGTATTCCACCATCTTTGGGAAGCTTCTATATGAAGATTGAAAGCCACAACATCATGGGAAGCATATATATGAAGTACACTCGAACTAGGGCTCGTAGGAGACCTAAATCCCTCACTTTATCTCTATGAACTTTAAAATGGGCACCACCTACATGTGCAACATGAAAGTAGTGCATCCCACTTAACTCCATAAGAAGTACATGTGATAAGTGTTCAATTTTGTATAAAAATTAACCAATTAGTTGCCTATGTGTTATAGCTTATAGTGTTAACTTAGGATTTTTTGCCAAAATTTTATAAAAAATGCATTTCTAATATAACAGTTCAAAAGTTTGATATTTTGAAGGTTCAGAAGGTAATCCAGAGTAAGTATGTGAATCGTCACAGTTTTCTATGATTTAATCAATTTTTTTTTACTCTTTTGTAGGAAGTGAGAAGATGATCCAATGACCTATATTAAGGTGATGGATGCAACATCCAGTGCACTTTTGCCACCTTTTCATGGAAGCCATTCAAGCCACTTGGCCATTAAAGCCATGAAAAAAGGTGATAAGCCATATGAGCTACTGAAGCCTTGAAGCAAACAAGTGAAGCCAATTAAACCACCAAGAAATGAGCCATCAAAGTGAGCCATTGAGCAAAGGAGGAGTGCTGCATGGAACCACATGATTGGAGCATCAATTCAAGCAACTTTCCTATGTTAAAAGTGGGATTTTAAGGGATCTTGAGGAATTAATGTAAAAGGTAAGATGATCATGCATTAAGGGACCCATAAAGAGAGAAAAACTTACATTCCTAATCCATTTCCTAACCCTAATCCACCCATCCTACTAGGGTCCCATGTTTTTAAGGGGACAACCATCCAAGAGGGTGACACTCCCCTTGCTTAGTTGAGTAAATCAAGTGGTTTCTTAATTAGGAAACCATAGATCTAAGTCCATTCGAGCACATGAAAACCCTAGGTTTGACCATAAAATTTTCATCCTTATTTCCTCCTAACATTTTACCCATTTTCTACATTCAAACTTCACTCAATTAGGAGAATGGAAGGCTACTTTCCCTCCATGGAAAAGGATGCCTGCCCCTTTTCTAATTTAGAAACCAGCTAGCTCATGTTTATCTCTCTCTTATGTCATCTTTATGATATCATTCCTACCTAAATTTCCTCTTCCAAAACCTTCCTCATTAAATACCCTGACCCTAAAGCCACTTTCACTATGGATTCACCCTTTCCTAAGTTAAGAACCCACTCATCTATATATACCACCATGGTTAATACTAATTTTTCAAGTAGAGGTTGGGTGAGACAACATTGAAAGGAGCACCCTAGCTTCAGATCTTTTGGAGCTTAGGATTTGGGACTTCTTTGATACTTTTCTTCCTTTGGTCTTATTATTACTCTCTTGATTATTTTCTCTCCAATTCAGGCCAGTAACTTAGTTGTTTTGCTTTAGTTTCATTGTTTTTAGTTTTTATTGTTTTGTTCCTTAAAGCCTACGCTATCTTTCCAACCTTGAAGCCTTTCCTTTCTTGGTTAAATTCTATAGGTTTTTTTTGTTATTCAATCAAAATTCAAGATAATTATTCTCTATTAGTGATAGATAAGAGAATAGTTAGCTTAAATCATTGATTTCTGCACTTGAATTCCACATTTTCTACCCACTCTCCTGTAGTTTTGAGCAGTTTTTCCTTAGTTAGATCACCCACTTAGCTTTGTTTTCTCTTGAATTCCTTCATATTTTTTATTTTCATATCATCATACTTTAGTTTGTGAGCATTAGATTGCATTGTTGGCATTTTTTAGATAGGATTTCATGCTTAAGAATTGCATGCAATTTCCAACAAAAGAAAATGTATTATGCGTCTAGTTTTTGGTGTAATTTAGAGATGATTCAATAAAGTTTTGATGGGAATTCTTATTATGAAATGTCTCTTTTATCAAATTACTTGCGATCTGGCTTGTTTCCTAGATGAAAGTTGGGATTTCAATAGCTTTCTAATGTTAAATTTTTTGAATGTTGTTAATTTGTTGAAATCTGGAATTTTTCTCCCCTTAACTTTGTGCTTTGTTTCCAGCCGTCTAAACACTTTATTTCTTGAAATTCTCAAGAATCCAATTAGATTTTCAAGTTTTTATTAGATCCATTAATTATTTTGTGTGATTGTTCACTTTAGAATCATCAATTCTGGTCATTTATGCACCCTAGAACTATGGTACAATCCATGGATCATGTGCATGGTACTAGGTCACTTTCCTTTTTTTGTTTTTGCTTCATTTAATTGCATTATATTCTTTTGGAAGTAGTTAATTCATTGTTTGCAACTTACTTTGGATTTATAAAGACTCATTTTTGAATTTTAGAAACTTTCAATTTTAAGAAGTTTTGGTTTAGGAAGTGTTAGATTAGGAAAGTTTCTTTTTTAGTAGTTTCCTTAAGTTGTTTAGTTTGATCCATTCTAAATTAGTAATAGTTTCCTTTAGTTTCTTGCATATTAGTTAGGTAAGTTTCCATTTTAATTGTTTAGCTTTCATTTTAGAAATTTTCTTTTAATTCTAGTTGTTAATTCCATGCATGTTTCCTTATTAGTTTGTTTTAATTTCTTAGTTTAATCAAATGTCTATCTCTTTGGCTGAAGTTAGATCATCTAAATAGAATCCAATTCATTGGAAATCTATGAGATTCCTCATTGGTTCAACCATACATGTGTGAAAATACTACTTTCATTCACACTCTTACGAGAAATTTTAAAGCCAAACCAAGTTTTTGGCATCAATGCTGAGGACTAGTATGATTTTGTGAGAAAAATAAGGAGGTTAGGAGAGAGACAAAAAAAGGAAACCTATATTCAATTTTTATCTCAAAATTTCAAGAATGAGTGGCTGAAAACAATTTATATCCAAGACCATCCTAAAGCAATCAATGAGAATCCATTAGAGTTTGGATAGGCCAATAGGAAGTAGGAATGCAATAGAGAGAGCGAATTGAGCGGGATTGGTGGAGAAAATTTTGGTGGGTAGCCCACCATTTTTCAAGGAGACCAAAACGTGTTCTCCTTAGGTGAAAACATTCTTTTCACTTGAATAATATTTTTTGGAGATGAAATAGTGGGGTAAGGAGAAAATAAGGGAGAGTAATCAGTTTGGATAAGTAATTCTCATTGGAATCCTAGCCGTTCACCTTAGGGCATGCCAACCCAAAGTTTGAGAAGAAAAGAAGCATTAACCTACATCCTATTAGTGAGAGCCTTCAAATAGATCTCTACCATCCATCCTAGGACTCAAGCATGATCCAATGGAGGAGAGAAAGAATATGGAAATATGAAATCGTAGCCACCTTTCTCTTGTTGAAAAGTCAAATAGAAAACCTAAGTAGGAAAGATCTCCACTACTCATCCCAATCCAATGGCTTCCATTCATCTCAAATTTCCAAAATCCAACACAACCAAAAAGCCATTCCACATCTCGCACCTATTTTTTCCTTGCCATTCCCACTAATTTATCAAGATTTTCTCCCATCCTTCCTTTCCTCTTTCCTCCATTAGCCTATCCTCCCTCCCACTTTCCTATATTTCCTTTCATTTCCAGCTTATCACGTACCTTCTCACCTACATCTATATTCCCATGGCTTCCACACCTCCCCCTTCTTTCTATCCTATTTTCCTTTCTTAAATACATACCATCTATCCTTCCTTTAATGCATATGATCTCCATCATCCATTCCCTGGGGCTTCCACTCCAAAAATCTAAATATAAGGGATTTATTCATTCCATTCTTCACTTCTCCATTCACTTTATCCATAGATTATGTAATACCCGAGCAATTTATGCTATTTTTAACAAAAATGAATTGGACATTCTATAGGAAATGAAAAGTTCCCTTTTTGGAAATAAGGGTATTTTGGTCATTTCACTATTCACCCTGACTGGACTTAGAAATTTGGTCCTAAAAGTAGTACCCTTAGGTGCATCTCAGGAAAAAGGGAATCCAACAAGACCAAAATCACTCAAAACGGAGTTAAAATGAGCAAGTTATGGCCCTTTGAAGTTCATGAGCAAAAGAGTAATTTACATTAAAAATGGATTTAGCCTGAGAAACACAGGGACCCATTTTGATACGGGCACCCCTCTTCTTCAACCTCCTAGAGGGTTCTAGAACGGCGGTGTTTAGGGGAGAAACCACCACCATTCTGGAGGTTTCTCCACTGCCATTCCATGGCAATAAGAACCCCCTCCAGAACCCTCTTCGAGCTCTATAGATAGAGCTCTTGGGCGCCTCCAATGGCAGCCCAAAAGATTGGGAAAAACCCATCGTGGAGAGGCAAACAAGAGAAGAAAATGTGGAGAAAAACCCAGCCACAAACCAGGTATGCCCAAAACCCCTCCAAACCCATCTCCCCCTTAGTCTTAGGATGAGTTCCCCCAAGTTTTTGCATGAAAAACCATGCAAAACGGGGCTCTAGGGAGCCACAAAGGACCCAGGGACGGTGCCTGGGCGTACTAGTTCGACAAGAACGAACCAGGCGCGTCCATGGATGCGCCCGTAAACAAGAAAATGGCAGAAGGCCCGGTTCGTTTATGGACGTGCCCTGTGGGCCTTCCATGTATTTTGAATACTAAAATGCTTATAACTTGAGTTCTAGACTCCAATTGAGGCTCCGTGAAAGGCATTGTGTCCGTATCAATGACGCAGACACACTCAAACCATAAAATACCTGATCAAGGCCCTATCTAAGGTGGGCACGACCCTTAAACTATGATAGTGGCGAGGGGCCACTAAACCTTTGTAAACCTGATGATACTAAGGCCCAGTTAGGACCTTAGGAGACCCATAGGCATGGGAATGAACCCCTAATGCCTAAGTAGTGAGGAAAAATAGGCCAAGCTAAGCTTTTTTCCTAAACCATGTTCAGGAGCATACGAGGACAAGGGGACTAGCGTGATCAAACCAGGTAGGTGCTCTATCGCTACTAGACTTTTAAAAAGAGCCATGATTGTTTTGAGAATGCATGTTTTAAGTATAAGTGTATGACTTGTTTAGCATGACTCAATTTTATAAATGAATTCAGCATGCATATGAAAAATACATTATGCATAGACATGTTTTGCAAACGATTGCATAAACTGCATGATTTGTGAGTATTGAGTTTTGAAAATTTGCATGTCCTTGTGTAATAACCCCAATTTTTGGAAATTGATTAAGAAAAATCAATAAAGTTTAATTTCAATTTTACATATCTTATGATTTGATTATAATTTTATAAAAAGTATATTTTAAATAACCCTAATATTTCAACCAATTGTGACGACCCGGGTTTTTGAAAACATGATTTGTAAAGTATTTTGAAATGCAGGGCCCTTAAGAGTGTAAAATTTTTTCGCAAAACAAAGCAGCGGAAATGCTTTTCTTTAGAACTTGTCTTGAAAACCCAAGTCACCACTTCATACATAACATAAGTACAATTTGTGTACAAAATAAAATTCCATTGAAGGAATATACTTTTATTAAACTCTAGGATCCATCCAGTGGTTTACAGTATAGCCAAATCTAGTACAATACTTGTCCAAATTACATAATCCAAAACTCAAGCTCACCATACAATAAAACTCTCAACAAATAAAAATACATGTCTTCAAGGGTATACCTTGAAGATTATTCTCTTCAAGTCTTCTATAGTCTTCAGCTCCTAACTCTCCTTCTCTGGATCTGAGATATTGCAACAAGTACAATATCTCAGCAAGCAATGCTTGGTAGGGGATTCAAGAAACATAATAATTGACAATGTAATTCTAATACTTCATAATCTCATTATCCTTAAACATACTCTTTACTTTGTAAGTTATGTATATCTATATACATACATACCCTTCATGAGTAAACCAGTTAAATTCGTGAAAATAGTCAAATACAATTCCCAACTAAGCTGATCAATTCTCTTCATTTTGAGAATTTAGTATTATATCTAATCTCATACTGGGAATTTCCCTTCTTGGGAAACATTGGTAATATACAATTACCTAGCATTTCATTATGCTATAACATAAGGCATTTCACTACGCCTATTCCCATATGCATCATAGTGCAAAATAATCAAAAAGGTTGTTATGTTGTAGTCTAATCCGTACTAGCGCGCTCGGATAACTGCCCTGTTCACCACTGATACCACGGTGAAAATTATTATGTCACTGCCCGTATGGGGGGCCAAGACTTTCACAGTGGTGACCTTCCCATAATTGCCACCACCCGACTTTTAGCCTCTCATTGGGCAAGGTATCATCATATCATCAAATTTCAAGGAGCGGGTGGCCAAACCCTCATAACTCCTCTAACAATAGCATCCCCTAGGCTCATGCCTATTAAAACAAACTCACAAGCCTCCAAGCTAGTATGTAAAATAGATTTCATATATATCAGACCATATGTCTTTTTACTTAGGGCTGAAATATTTTCTAGTTCCCTATTCACTTATAGTTTAGTCCTTAACCATCTTATAGGTGTTTGGTTGGATCATAAGGTTTTCAAGAGATTTACTACAAGTATTATCATTACTCTTGTCAACATAAGATCATGAGTACAATCATGAATATCTCATGTAAATGCATTTATCAAATCCTCCTACCTTTAAGGATTGATCTCTTTTCCCCAATCTTCCATGATCTTGACTGATGTATGTAATCTGTACATCCATACATATTGTCAATATATAAATTATGAAAAATCCTATTGATCACTAGATCTGATGTTTAGAATGATCTTTAGATCATTCATATCTAAGTATTTTTCTATCTCTAAGTCTTTGTATGTTCATCTCCTTGATCTTGATCTTTCATAGATCCTTTGATTGACAATCTACACATGTTGATAAAGATCAAGGTCCTAGATCTTCTATCATCTAGTTCTTCTTTGATCTAAGTTCAATTCTTGGATCATCCCTATGGAGGATGATCTTGGTTTTCTTCCTTGAATCACCTTTGATCAAGGGTTTGGATTATCTAATCTAATGAACTATAACAAGTATACTTCTAAACATACATACTAAGTACAATATAGTGTTCTTATTCTTATTGTTCTTGATCATCCAAGATATAATGGATCTTGTTTGATCATCCTTATCTTACTTACTGTTTTTATTAGGGTTAGGTAATTTACTAACCTTTTATGCTCTTATTATTATTATTCAACCAGTTAGTGTCTTACTTGGTTGAAGATAATTTATTTCTTCCTATCACTAGACAACTCCTCCTTATTTCAGGATGACCAGTACTTACCAGTTAAAGTCTGCTCAAAAAGTAGTTAATACAACCCTCATGTAAGGAGGCGTTTAGACCTCTCTTACGTCAATGGGAGGTGAGGGAAAAGCACTTGGCTCTTGTATACCCCCTATAACCACAATGTTCGAGTCCACTGAGTGGTACTAGCTCAACCTTTGACAAGGTTTCTATGAGCTCTTTACCTTAAGTCCCTTCTCTAATTGATTTTAATTAATTTCCATGGATATGCACGATGTCATCCATGGATGTTCATTATTTTCCTACTTTGGGCCAAGGAAATGATAAATCATTCCTTATATTGTCCTACTAACTATAGCCCTTATTAAGTCAAAATCATTCATTCATCTTAGTTGTCCATGAATTTCTATATTTCATTAGTTTACATTTTTGGTGATTTATGCTCCTTGTATCTTAAAAATTGAATAAAATTTGACAATAAGTAAATCATCAACTTGAAAGCATAAATCAAATATAAGTTTAACAACTATATACTAACATTCTTCCTATGAATGTAACTTAAGCTAGTGAAATAAAACTAACATGATCCTAAGTTATGAAACACATCTTCTATCATAATGAAATCATGTTTAAATCCTAATTTACACTAACATGATCCTAAGATAATCAAATCTACTAACAAATTACTCATTTAGGGCATATCATACTAAAATTTAAAGATTACACTATCATGCTTTCTAACTTAGAACATAAATCACATTTACACTTCTATATCCAATAAAAGACAATTAAACTAATTTTATTAAGATTTTTATAAACCTTTAAATATGATCCAACCATTAGATCTTAGGTGTTTTCCTTTAGATTAAGGGTTTTAATTACCTTTAGGACTTTTAATCCATTAAGATCTAAAAATCATATCCACTTGATTTTGTCACATTTCCTCCATGATCTAACTGGATTCCATCATAATATCATCCCTTTAATCCATCCCAAGGATCTGATCATACTTGATCTCATTGATCAAGTGGGTCCCTTTGTATTTTTTTTAATTTTATTTTAGGGTTTTTCTACCATAAAGGGTAGATTTGCTATTTTATCGAAGATCTGTCCAAATTAACCATAGATATTACTTTATTACATTATTATATCATCGCTAAAATAAATTTCTAAGATTTGATCACCTCAGATCTTGAAGATCTTAGAAATTGGACACTTATTTCCAAAATACAGAAAAAAATTTTAGAAATATTATGACTTCATTAGAAACTAGACATTACAATATTTCCATATCTTCTTTCTGATCTCAATTTGGAGTTCATATGACTCCACAATGTTAAATTGAAGTTTTCAGCCGTTCCTAAGGTCCAGATTTGATTTGGGCCCACCAAAATTAATCTCTCTCAATTGAGGGTCCAAAACTATTCAGATCTTTCTGAAACTTCTACCTTAGAGGTTTTGGACCATTATGGATTGATTGGTGGAGTCAGATTTTTCATCTAAGCACTCCATCATCATGAATTAAGGGTTCTGTTGTTTACTTTATTTTTACCTTTTTATTACCAAAATTAATTACAGTAAAATAAAAATTACATAAAAAAATACTAAACATATATGAAAATTAGTTCCACTTACTTGATTGGAGAGAAAACCTCATTTATATGCCCAATTTAAAAAAATACCTTGTTGATGAAGATATAGCCTAAAATCCACCTTTCTTGCAAATACCGTTGTTTGAACCGTTGGATCTTGAAATTTCTTTGGGGGTTTTGTAGAATAGATATGTTGGGAAGTTTTGGATGGTGGAATTGATCAAATTAGATCTGGAATAGAGTGCCTAATTGATTTTAGGTCTCTTGTTCCAATCTAAAAAGAAAAACAAGTTGAAAAGAGATCTAACTCTTGGAAATTTTGGGTTTTTGGGGAGGGATCTAGATCTAATTTTTCAAGGAGATTGAAGATAATTTTTTGGGGATTTTATGAGGATTTTTGGAAGATTTTTGGGGTTGTATTTATAGGCATTTTGGGTCTTTTTCCATGATTATAATATGTTATTTTTTTAATATAAAATGGCATGAAAGTCTTCAATGCTCCCATGCCTAATTTTTCTTACCCATGACTAGCTGATCTTTGTTGACCCATGTTTCACATGGGATGCTGATCAAATTGGTTGTTGGGGACGTGGTGGTCCCCATGTGGGCCCCACATGGTGTAAAAAGTCCGTTTTGCCCTTTATGCATAAAATTTTTGGGTTTTATTCCCATGATCTCGGATTTGAGTGTACTTAGTGGCATTGGATTCGTATTTCTCAGTACATTCTAAATTTTTATGTTTCATATTTTGATTTTTGGGTAAAATTACTATTTTACCCCTTTTGGCCAAAAAATGAAAAACTTAAGGATTTCTCATCCGAATTCGAAATTTGTAGTGCTTACAGCCATTTTGAAGGGTTTGCTAAGTTTAATTTTAATTTTACATATCTTATGATTTGATTATACTTTTATAAAAAGTATATTTTAAATAACCCTAATATTTTAGCCCAAAATATCTAAAACTCAAACTTTATTGATTTTTCTCAATCAATTTACAAAAATTGGGGTTATTACACCTTGAGGGTTAACAAAAGACGCTGGAGTGCCCAAAAGACGCTTGGTAGGCAGTTGTGAGGGACCCAAAGAGGACAGGTTTTGAAAAAGAGGTTTTTGCTTGATTGATCATATATGATTTGGGCTAGTAAGCTCGTGGGCGCTATGCCGAGAGGTCTGGGATGGTCTCCTAGCCTCTACCACTATTAGGTGGAAAGGGTACCACGCCAAAAAGGCATGTCCCTGCTTCGACTGCATGTGGTATAGGGGGCTACCATTGGTGTCACGGCACTGGGTCGAAGTGTCATATGCCCTATGGAGGCTATGACCGAGTGTCCTCAGGTACCCGAGGACCACACGGCGGAGAGGTCGTAGGCATATTGGGCCCTATGGTTTGAGGATTTACTTGCATTATGCATATGGCATGACATGAGGTTGGTCAACCATACCATATATCCATGAGTTGGATTCAGTTGAGCATCTTATGCATATCATTATGTTTATGATATATATGATACTTTCGACTTGGATTATGCGATTCTTTAAGTCGTCAATATTCTAATTCGACAATGGCTTTTAATATCGATATTGAACATGAGTATTCAAACATGCACATGGTTTAAATAACATGTGTTTTAAAACATTGCATGCATTATAAAACTAGTAGTGATAGACTCCTACTGAGTATAGTGTATACCCACCCAATCCTTATCATTTTTCAGGACAATTCCACTCACGGGTAGAAGACGCCTCAGGAAATGTTAGTGCTACGAGCAAGTAAATCAAAAAGAGACAATTATAACCCTTTGGACATGTACTTGTATTTATTTACAGTTGGGCTATAAGCTGTGACTGGATAGACCTGGGAAGACATTTATGATTTCTAAAATTTTCAAAAACTACTTTGGTTATTGTGATAGCAAATGACACTCGGGGTTTTCAAAATGAGTTTAAAACAAAAGATTTTCCACTGCATTGCATTGTTTTCATAAAATGGTTTTCAAATAGGGATGCATCCTGCCTTAGGAATTAGATATTGCATTTAAAAATGCATGGGAAAACCTGAGTTGTCACAGCTTAGAAGAGAGGCAGAAAGCATGGACAACCAAGAGGAGGTCTCAACCTTAAAGGATCACACAAAGTGATCAAATATTAGGGGAGAGCATCCTAAAGGAAGGAACATCCAAGGAGATGAAAAGTGGTAAGAAAGGCTTGTTTCATTCTTTCATCATACCTGAATCCATTTCATCTTATTATTATTATTATTATTATTATTATTATTATTATTATTATTATTATTATTATTATATATGGCACTTCATCTCACCTTAAAAACCATGAACCTAGCCCTACATCCCATCCTCTATCAATCACAAAAAATCCAACTAAAAATCATTCCCTGACTCTCTCATTCATCCATACTTTTCATACTCTATTTTTAGTCTTTTCTACTCAATTTTTTGACCTTTCTCAACCTTTTGATTTTTTATTTTTTTTATACTCATAATTTAATTATTAAATTCATGTATTAAGGTACTAGCCCTATATTCAAAATATTCACAAAATTTCATAAAAATAATCCATCTCTAACCACTTTTTCTATTCACCTATTTTTACACTAAATTTTAGTTTCATGATCACACCTTAATCTTTTTTCCATCTTGTTTTACTTTTCTAAAAAAAATTTCTTCATCTTATGAATGCAAAAATCATGTCCCTACACTTCCATTGTATCCTTTATCATTTCATCTATTCTCCTTGATAAGATTTTTCTATTTGTGAGACTTTCTGAATCTCTTTCTCTCTCTTAGTATTGCATGCAAAAACAAATTTTTGGGTGTAAACACTTCTCCCAAGGGCTGTGGCATGTGTGGTTTGTGATCCATAGCTATGTTGTGTGATAAAATAGGAGTTATATCACAACCAAGAAATGGAAAGGAAAGGTGGTATTCTACAGGGTAATTGAATTCAATAGAAGATCACTTGAGTGGCACGTTGGAAATTCTATGTGAATGCATTCTAAGGCACAGGATTACTTTTTATTTACTTTTGTTATTCCTTTCATTGTGATTAATTGATGCCATTTTCCATTCTAGGACAATAAAAAGTTATTTTCCTCTTTATTTGGTGGCCTTCCTTTTATGTTAGTTATTAGATTTGTTAATTTCATCATGCTTATTCATGTTACTTTTCTTTATGCATATGTTTTTTTACTTCACCATGGGTATTTAATTATATGTTAGAATGATAAATGTTTAATATTAAGTCATCATAGGCTACAAAAGTAATTAATATTAATATTAGAGCAAGGCACTCTAGGCTCACATACTCTATGATTGCTTAAGATAAAGGGATACGAAGTATAGTAAGAAAGAGGGGCTATACATGACTCTTTGATACTCAATGCCCTAAAAAGACTGGCTATACTTTAAATAAATATAGTACCAAGCTATTAATTGATATTAAGAAAATCATAAGAAACGTCATTAAAAGAATTATCTTCATGTATTAGAAACAACACGCTTCTAATTCTTTAGTAAAAATAACTTAGATAACTTAGCCATAAGATTATTTGATTTATAATATATTGAATTTCTAATTCCTAAGATTATGTTTGATGTCTAACAATTTTATGTATTGTGATTTTTAGTTTATTTCGATAATTTTAGTTTAACAAATCATTTTGTTAGGTTTAGTAAAATAAATTTTTAACTAAACTATGTTTATTAATAGAGTTCATGTGGATCAACCCTCATTTGTTGTGTCTATGCCATATTGAACCCATGCACATGATTATTTTTTAAACGCATCAAGTTTTTAGCGCTGTTGCTTGGGACTTGCAATAAAGTTTTAGTTAAAATCTAGGTTAATTACTTTACCACTAGTGGTAGATTTTACAGCTAGATTCATTTTAGTTGCATTTTTCATTTTATTTCCATTATTCTTCTCAATTTTTGGTTTCTCACTTTAATATTTATTTTTTGTAGGAATTTGGAGAGGGATTTAGAGGAGAAATTAGGATAGTTTATAAATTTTTCTTTTTTGAATGAATTGTAGTGAGGTCATGAATGTATTTTATTTAATTACAATTTATTCAAATTAAGTGGGCTATAATAATATAGGTCAAGGGTGGCCATCCTAACTTAGAAGAGGAGGTGGCATGTACATTGACCCACCCTTGTATGCGAAGATTTTTTCTAAGACCCAATTGTAAACTTTTCTAACCTCTTTTCATTTACCAGATTAAGATTGCATATAACTTAGTTCACATTATTTAGTGTAAAATCATATAGTGGGCATCCATTATATTACTTGTTGTATTACACCTAGGATTTACAGTAGTTATCACCTATTTAACAAGGATAGCTTAAGTTTGACTCTAAACCAAAGACATAGGATGTTAGGGTTATAGTGTCTCATTTGTTGTGGCCTTAACCACTTGTTAGATAACATATAGGTAGACAAATTAGTTTACTACCCTTTTCTTACATTTCTTTTAGGGCACATTTAATGCTTTAAGGTGTGATATATGTTGATAGAACTATTGTGGTGTGTGAAACTTGATTAGTAAAGTTAATCACCCCTACATGATCAAGGATGGATTTGGTCACCATAGCTTAACCCACCTAGATTAAGCATCACCTTTTGCACAACCCTTGCCTCAGCAATTAAATTAAAATCATTCTAGAAGTGATCTTAGTACCTTACTATATCATAGGACCATCTTAAAAGGAGGCAACCTATTGTCACTTCAATGGACCCTACTTTATCAGCTATGTTGATAGTTAAATGACAAGCTTTTCCAACACATGTGATGATTTAGATCAACTACAACTGACTGAGGAGGGTGTGAAGTGGTTGATCAAGAATATGTTCTAACTGGTAAGTAGTAGGACATGTCTAAAAGAGAGGAGGAGCTACCTAAGTTTGTAATAACCTAAAATTGACTCCCTTAAAAAGAATAAGGAAAAATCAAAACTTTTAGCTTATTTGTATTATAATTAGGATTAATTGTGCACCTTGAATGTAAATCATATTGGTTGCATCATATAGCTAGGGTTCCCCTTAATTTATCTTTAAAAAGAAAAAAAGAGAGAGAAAGAAATAATCTTTTGTTGCATACAATGATTTGTTTTTGTTGTATATAAAGTTGAGTATATTTTATTGCACCATTTTCTAGTGTAGGCTAGGTCGTAGATCATAGAACCCAGACTTAGTGCTTTTAGATCCAGAAATCCAATAGACTGTAAGGCAAGGATAAAGGAATCTAGTAAACATCAAATATCCTACCTTAACAAGGCCAATGATGTAAAGCAATTATGGAAATATCTTATTCCACAATCCCTTGGATATGATGATATATATGAAATTGGGGCTACCCCAAATCTGTTTAATAAAATAGATAGATTGATAGATAGGGTGAATAAAGTTGATAATCTGGCTAATACATTAAATGCCTTTATGTTTGCTAGAGAGTTCTCTATGCAACCTGAATATGAGGTTTGTTCCTCCTATGTTAGTCCAATGTATCCAACTACTTCGTGTCCAATAAGCTCTGAGCATCTAGAATACTTTATGGACCAGAAGAATGTAATGAGTGCATTCCAAAACCCTAAAAAAAATGTTTATTTTGATATTTGCCATCCTGGATGGGCTAACATCCTAATTTCTCATGGTCTCAGGATAATCAACTTTCCCTAATAATTCTGTTCTACAACAGCTTAAGCACAACATGAGTTTCCTTCACAATAGAAGGAACAATCTTTAGAAGAGATCCTTAGATTGTTTATACAGAGCTTTTTAGAATTTTAGAATGATGTAAAATAAACTGTGGAAGCCCACTTGTAATCTATTACATAGTTGGAGTTCCAAATGGATCAGATATCTACTGCATTTTTAGAATGGGAAAAGGAAACCAACCAAGTTGATGATACTGAGAATCCCATCAATACTCCAACAAGGATATAAATAATATTAGACTTTGAAGACCCTTATGAGATAAAGATTCTAGTTAATACATCATTCCTACTATTCTCTAGCAAAGAACCACTCAAGCAATATCGCTCATTTTAATTTTGATATAGACACCTCCCTTAATGAATTGAATGATTTACTAGATAATGTGCCATTAATGGACACTTCTCAATAAGAATCTCGACTAGAACACCTTATAGTTCCTGAGATTTAGTGTGAGCTATAAGTGTGATGTAGCTTTAAAATTTTCTTGTAAGCGCATGAATGAAAGTAGTATTTTCACACAAGCAAGGTTGATCTCATGAGGAATCTTACAGATTTGCAAAGAATTAGATTTTATTCAAATTGATTAACTTCAACAAAGAAAGAAAGTTGGATTAATTAGGACATTAAAAGTAAACAATAATGTAAACATGCACAAAATTATAACTAAAGTAAAGGAAACTTGCCTAAATTAAAACTAAACAATGAAAATGGAAACTTACATAACTAGCAAGCATTTAAATAAGGAAACAATAGTAAGCTAAGCATGAATTATAGTAACCAACTAAAGACAGTTACAAAAAATGGAAACTTTCCTAATCTACAATTAAAAGTAAAGAAAACTTAAACTAAGCAAATGGAATTGGAAACTTAACTAATTAATGAGTAAGAAAATAAAGAAACTACAGAGAAGTAGAAAGATTCATGCTAAGAAATTAAACTTAAGGAAATGACCTAAAAAAGAAACTTTCCTAATTTAGCACTTTCCTAACTAAAACTTGCTAAAAAATAGAACTTTCTAAATATAAAAAGGGAAAATTTTCTAATTTGACTACTATTAAACAATATCTAACAACTAAATTAACCAAAGATTAAAGATTAATGGGACTTAGTACCATTCGTATGGTCTATGGCCTCAAAGATGACAAGATTTGATGGTTCTACTGCAAGATAACATGCTATGGGATCTAATAAAAAAACATGAAAATCTAAATGGGTACTTAAGGACTCAAGCAAAGGAGGTGTTTTGGTGGCTGGAAATGAAGCATAAAGTTTAAGGAGAAAACAAATTCCAGATTTCGGTACTTAAGAATCTTAATTAAATCATTAATATATAAGCAACTAAAACCATAACTTTTATGCAAGAAAACAACCCAGATCTTAAGTACTTTTATGAAGTAAACAATCCATAATAAGAACTCCCACAAAACCTTATTGAATCATCTCCAAATTACAAAAAATTAGACGCATAATACATGTTTCATTACTGGAATTATATCTAATTCTTAATCATGAAATCCTATCTAAACAACACCATAAATGAAATCTAATCTCAAAAACTAAATTATGATTATACATGAAGAAAACCCATGAAGGAATATAAGAGAAAATAAATTTAAGTGGGTTAACTAACCAAGAAAAAACTGCCTAAAAACTAAGGGAAAAAGAAGGTAGAAAATGTAGAATTCATGTGGGGAAATTAAGGATTTAAGCTAGCTATTCTCTTAGCTATAATTACTAGAGAATGAATAACTTGAATATTGATTGAATAACTAAGAAAAAATATAGAACTGAAGCAAGAAAGGAAAGACTTGAGGGTTGAAAATATAGCATGGACTTTAAGGAACAAAACAATGAAAACTAAAAGCAATGAAACTAAAGCAAAACAACTAAGTTACTAACCTGAATTCGAGAGCAAATAAGCAAGAGAATAATAAGAAGGCCAAAGGAAGAAAAGCATCAAAGAAATTCCAAAGTTCAAAGCTCCCAAGGTCCCAAGCTAGAATGCTCCTTTCAAGGTTGTCTCACCTAACCTCTATTTAGAAAATTCGTAAGAACCATAGGCTATATATAGATGAGTGGGTTCCTAACTTAGGAAAGGGTGAATCCATGAGGAAAGTGGCACTAAGGATAGGGTATTGAAAGAGGAAGGTTTAAGGAGTTTTGGCGGAGGAAATTTAGGTAGGAATTATGTCATTAAAGATTACATAAGAGAGAGAAATAAGCATGAGTTGTCTAGTTTCAAAATTAGAAAGGGGGAAAGCCATCCTTTTCGATGGAAGGAAAAGTGGCTGTCCACCCTCCAAATTGGATTGAATTTGAATGGTGGAAAGAGTAGGAAAGTGGAAAATAAAGTAAGGATGAAAATCTAGGGTTCTTACAAGTTGGCATGGACTTAGTTCTAAAGTTTCCTAATTAAGAAACCACTTGATTTTGCCAACTAAGCAATAGAGCCATCCTCTTCTAGGAAGATGGCTCCTTCCTTGACTTAAAAGTTTGGAACTCTATGTAAGATGGGTGGATTAGGGCTAGGAAATGGATTATTAAATTGGATTTTTCCCTCTTGATGGGTTCATTAATGCATGATCATCTTACCTTCCACAAGTATCTCTATAAATCACTTAAAAGTCACACTTTTAACATAGGAAAGTTGCTTGAATTGATACTCCAATTATGTGGCTCTTGTAACACTCCTCCTTGGCTTGATAGATCACTTTGATGGCTCATTCCTTAGTGTCTTAAGTAGCTTCAATAGTTGGCTTCAAGGCTTGAGTAGCTTATATGACTTATCACCCCATTTTCATGGCTTAAATGGTTAAGCATCTTGAATGGATTTCGTGCAAAGGTGGTGGAACTTTGGCTTAGGCTTGGGTCCATTTCTAATCACCTTTTACTTCTTCAATTGCCTTCTTTCTTTCTTGAGGATGATCTTGAACATTCATTAGACCTTGAATTTATGCCGTTTAGGATTTAACTTGCTTAGGTTTCCTAGTCTAACAAGAAAATCTCATGAATGGCCTCAATTATTATCTCGATCAAGTTTGACCTTTGGATTACCTATAAAAGAAGAAAAACCATAATTAATTCCTAAAAATTTATAATCATTCACATACTTGCTCTCAAATTTCTTTTGAACATGCAAAATATCAAACTTTTGAATGATTAAGTAAAAGATACATGTGTTATAAAATTTAGGCCTAAAACCGTAATTTAACATTATCAGTTATAACACATGAGCTACTAACTGGCTACTTTTTATAAAAAATTGAATACTTATCACACCCCCAACTAGAATTTTGCTAATCCTGAGGAAAACATGGGAAAAATCATGGACACAACAATGGTTGCCAATTTCTTAGGTACTCATAATTGCATTTATCATATGCAATAAGCCCTTGAACCTTAGGTGACCCTTAGTGGATGAGTTTACCTCGTGAGGGTTTGTAGTGAATATACCCACAAAATTCCATAAGGCTATGTTCCTTAATTTATCTTTGAGAATTCTCATCCATTAATAGTCGGCTTACTTTAACAACTTAACAAACATAAATGAGAAATTCCATAAGTTATCCACATATCAAAGCCATTTTATTCCAATTTCATCTTAGAGTATAGTGTATGTATATGTTCCTTAATTTATCTTAGAGAATTCTCATCCATTAATAGTCTTCTTGCTTGAAAAACTTAATAAAGATAGATTATAATTTGCACAAGTTATCCACATACCAAAGCCAATTTATTCTAGTTTTGTCTTGGAGTAAAATTTGTGTGCAGACTATATAAGTCAAGATTTCTAAATAGATATGCTTATTGCTCCATTGAAAAGATGTCTTGACCTCAAATTCTCACTGGTATAAACTCAGAAATAAAGCTCTCGGAGAAAATGGGGTCAAAGAAAATTCTCTCACTATGTGACAAAATCCAATAATGTGATGGTTCACATACTTTCTTTTAAGCACAAATGAGACAAAGAAGTGTGATGACCCCTTAGAATGGATGTCATTACCAAGACCAATTGGGGTAATTCACCTTAATTCCTTCCTATTTATGTTATCATCAAGGCTACGTTCCACCTAAAGATCAATACATCTTCAAATAGGATGAAATGTAGGCTTAGGGAAAGTTATGAAAAGAAGGGTATAAGTGCTCAAAGTTTCAAATCTTAGTAGAGATCTTCAATGCATATTTGTTTAAACAACTTTTGTTTTTTTACTATAGTGAATATCTCTTCTATATTTTCCTTCATCTTTTCTTCATAACTTTTTATTTTCTTTTTATTTATCCTTTTTCACTTTTTTCTTGGATTTCTAAGAAGGAATACTTTTCTTGTACTTTTGATATTTTTCACTTCTTCAACTTTTGTCCTTTTTCTACAATCTCTACTCATTTTTTAAGGGTAGGTAATGGATAATTCTTTTTGTTGGGTATCTAGGTTAAGGTAAATGGGATTTTATAGGTCTCTACTGATTTCCTTAAGGTCTCTAAGTCATAACCATATATCTGTCTAGACTTATACACTATGTGTAAGTGTATTCCAACATTTAACTTTAATAAAACACATCAAGACAAGAATCAAATGAAAAATTAACCATATGCAATTCTCATCATAGTAGAACTTTGACCTAAAAACTCAAAAAATTAAAAAATATATAAAAAAATATGAAGAAAAACTAAACATCTCTTGCATGTATACATCCCCCAACCTAAACTAAACATTGTCTTTAGTGTTTTGAAATATAGGACACTTATATGATGAATGAGTGATGTAGAATCATGAGACTCAAAAAACCCTGGGTTGCCTCCTAGTGAGCGATAAGTTTAATGTCTTCAGCCAGACATATTCTATAAGTACTCTACTCTACCCTAGTCTTAGACATATTCTATAAGTACATCAATGGAGTCTTCTTCTTCCTATTTTTTAGACACATGTAACGTTTTAGGTGGACTGATATTGCTATCTAGAATTTTCAATAAAGAAGGTTTGTAGGGCCCAATTGGGTATGTCTTTTACTGTAATGCCCGAGCAATTTATGCTATTGAATTAGACATTCTATAGGAAATGAACTGTGTTAAATGTTTTACTTTATTTAAAATAGTAAACAAAGGAATTTGTAAGAAAACATGATACCATTAGATTCTACTCGAAAAATGGAATCCAACACCTCAAAGAACGCCGAAAACGGAGTTCGTATGAAAAAGTTACGATCGTTTAAAGATTAGGGGCATTTTTGTAATTTAAATTAAAAACGAAAAAGACAGAAAATGCAGGGGGCCATTTTGATAACGGCACCCCATCGTCTTCTTCCTCTAGACTTCTCCAGAAACCCTGTTTCCAGAGGTTTCTGCCATTGCCAATGGCGGCACCGCCATTGGCAGCACCACCCATAGTAAGGCTATAAAAAGACCTATCTCCCCCCTCTCCAAAACACGATTTTTCTGGTCATTTGGGACTAGGGTTTCTGGAAAAAATTGGAAACCCAGTTTCCTTGCGATTTCCAGCAACGGCCAGGCCCGAGTCAGGCCGGCCATTCTTTTTACCTGTCTCCCCATTCCCCTCTCTTTTCTTTTCCAGTCTTGCTCGACATTGGGGTTTTACTCCTCACGATTTCTGGCAACATAGGGTTTTCAAACGGAAACAGGGAGCTGCACCACCCTAAGGAGGGCATCCCCGGCTACCCAGGTAAGCCCCTCTTTTCCTTTGTCTCTGGTTTCCTTCCCCCAGGCTAGATCCATGCCGGATTTGGTTTTTTCTAGCTGGTCTTCCTAGCCGAAAACCGACCCAGCCGATTTCATCTGGCTCTGTAGGAACAAGGCGTCCCAGGGACGCCATGCTTCACATGCCCCTTGGACAGGGTCCCTAGGACGGATTCCAGGCATACGAAAGTGCGTACACTGTCCCTGGTGTAGTCTTCGGGTGCGCGTACGACGTGGGGCACGGGTCCTAGCTCGACCAGGATGCACGGGGTGCCCTGGAAGCTAAGACGCGCCATGCTACACCAAAGGTGCATCTGTGTGATGCCATCTAGGATGCGTGTCATAGCGCGTTGCTTGAGCATGCATGTACGCGTGCACAACGCAGTCCCTGGCACGACCTTTGGGCGCGCACGCACGTGAGGCGGTCGCAGTTCAACCAGGATGCACGGGTGTCCTGGGAACTGGGACACGCGGACCTAATGAGACTATAAAGTTAGGATTAGAGGACAATTTACAGAGTTAACCATTGAATAGTAGATCCACATCATAGGATCTAGCCTGACAATGAATTAGGTAAGGACCCATGGACCCTAAAAGGCAAATCTAGCGATCTAATTTCTAAAAATAGATCAAAATTAATAAGGACTCCTTATATCCATTCATATCCAGGAGTTTATAAATGAGACCTAGGGACGGGTTGAGTGATGAAGGACACGACTCCAGGAGACTTCGAGGTAGGTGCTCTATCGCTGCTACTAGACTTTTTAAAAGAACCCATGATTGTTTTGAGAATGCATGTTTAAGTTATATGACTTGTTTAGCATGACTTAATCTTATAAACGAATTCAGCATGCATATGACAAATACATTATGCATAGACATGTTTTGCAAACAATTGCATATTTTGCATGATTTGTGAGCATTGAGTTCTTGAAAAATTGCATGTCCTTGAGGGTTACCAAAAGACACTGGGTAGACAGTTGTGAGGGCCAGGTAGTTGTGAGAGACCCAAAGAGGACAGGTTTTGAAAAAGAGGTTTTTGCTTGTTTGATCATATATGATTTGGGCTAGTAAGCTCATGGTCGCTATGCCGAGAGGTCTGGGGTGGCCTCCTAGCCTCTACCACTATTAGGTGGAATGAGTACCACGCCCAAAAAGGGCATATCCCTACGTCGACTGCATGTGGTACAGGGGGCTACCACTGGTGGCACGGCACTGGGTCGATGTGTCATATGCCCTATGGAGGCTATGACCGAGTGTCCTCAGGTACCCGAGGACCACACGGCGGAGAGGTAGTAGGCATATTGGGCCCTATGGTTTGAGGATTTACTTGCATTATGCATATGGCATGACAGGAGGTTGGTCGACCATACCATATATCCATGAGTTGGATTCAGTTGAGCATCTTATGCATATCATTATGTTTATGATATATATATATATATATATATGATACTTTCGACTTGGATTATGCGATTCTTTAAGTCGTTAGTATTCCCGTTTGACAATGGTTTTTAATATCGATATTGAACATGAGTGTTCAAACATGCACATGTTTTAAAGAGCATATGATTTTAAACATAGCATGCATTGTAAAAATAGTAGTGATAGACTCCTACTGAGTATAGTATATACTCACCCAATCCTTAACAATTTTCAGGATAGCTCCTTTCACGAGTAGAGGATGCCTATGTTAGTGCTACGAGCAAGTAAATCAAAAGGAGACAATCATACATGTAAGTAAACACTTTACCCTTTGGACATGTATTTGTATTTATTTACAGTTGGGCTGTGAGCTGTGACTGGATAGTCCTGTGAAGACATTTATGATTTCTGAAGTTTTTCAAAAACTACTTTGGTTATTGTGAAAGCAAATGACACTCAGGGTTTTCAAAATGAGTTTAAAACTAAAGATTTTCTACTGCATTGCACGGTTTTTATAAAATGGTTTTCAAATAGGGATGCATCTTGCCTTAAGAATTAGATATTGCATTTAAAAATGCATGGGAAAACCCGGGTCGTCACGTTTACACTACAAGCCTCAATTTGAATTTTAGGAGTTGTAGTGGGTTCTACTTGGTCTTGCCATTTAGAACTGTCTACTAGAGGCTCAATGCCTAAATATCCATGCTCCTCATCATTGGATGTCTCTTCACCATAATCATAAAAAGAAGTAGGGCATGAATTAAGTGGATATAAGTTGGAGGTTTGTAAGGATGGTTGTGGACAATGTCTCAAAATGATCATAAGATATGTACATCCTAATATTGGTAATAATGGGCAAGGATGGTTGAAAACGTTGAAGCTAAGTAGGAATAGAAGGTAATTCCCACCTTTAAATTCTTTTAAGGATTTTTTCACTCTCGTCCCGCATTTGTTTCATTTCCTCAATGGATTTTTGAGTTGATTTCATATATATCTTAAAGGTTTCTTTAGATGATTATTTCCTTTGTTGTGGAGGAAACAACTAGTATGACATTGACATACTAGGAATGGATTGATCAGGTTGGAACCATGATGGTTGTTCCTGATATGGTTGATATTCTTGAGACTATGGTTGTTTATTATGCCTAGCCCAACTATTATAATCTTGATAGTCTATCTTAGTATAAGAATGGTTGCTAGGCTCAAGGAATGCATTGGGTGCATCCACTACATCTTGTTAATATCCATTATAGGTGGAGCTTGATGGCCATGAAGTGGTGAGATATGTGTGGTCAGAATAGGTATAGGAATTCTCATACTGAGGTTGTTGATATAACCTAGTATAATAATTCTCATACTAAGGTTGTTGATATGACTCAGTATAGGAGTTATCATACTAAGGTTGTTGATATGCCTCAGTATCCTTTCCTCATGCAATTAACATTTTCATTAGATTTTCCATGCTATCCAATTGACTATCAATTACACTAGAAAAATCAAGAGTATACCTTCTCTCTGTCTCATATATATCAGGTAATGGCTTAGGAGTGAAATAGTATGAAAGTGGTGGTTTTCCATCCCTTTTTTGGTAGGCAAGTGAACTTAGCTTTACATAGAACAAAACAAATTGTTGTGTACAATGAATGAGTAGGTTTTTTTTTTCTATGTGAAACTAATGAAAAGCCCTAACTATATGTTGTAACCAAAATCTAAATGTGACTCCTAACTCTAAAGGTTGGACAAACAATCCCTAATGCTAGTGAGTTTGATTTGATGATCTTTGTTAATCAAAGAGGCTGTAGCTTTTTACTTAGCACTAGATAGCTCCTCCTTTAATCCAAACTTGACTATTGCTTACCAATTACATCTTGCTCAATGTGGTTAATACAATTCTCATGAAACAAGGCATTTATAGCTCAACAAATATCAACAAAAGGCATGGGAAAATCACTTGGATTTTGCATACTCACTATAACTGCAAAGTTCAAGAGCCACTAGAGTGGCAATAGATCACCTCTTTCAAAAAGGGTCCTATGAACTCAGAACTTTAGGTCTCTTTCTACTTGATTTTAGATTAAGATTAATGGTTGGGATCACTTGCATAGAAGGAATTAATTTGATTTACTAGGTGGGCCAAAGATCTGGTGATGAAATCCAATCCTCATCTTATAAGGGTTCCTGCGTGGCCCTTACTATTATTATGTTTCATTTACCATAAAGCAATAAACGTGCAATGCAATACCAGAAAGCAAACTAATGCAACCTATATGCTATCCAACCAAAGGTTAGATAGGTGCTCTCTATTCCAACAACCCTAATTAAAGACTCAAAAATTAAGATCAGTGATCCTAAAACTATATGAATTATTCTACCAACTAAATGCAAAGATATACTAAATGCAACTATACTAGAAAAGTAAATCAATGTGAGGGACACTTATAGTGAAGTTTTTTTATGAACATCAAGTGTGGACTTCCAAGCGACACAGTTGCCTCTTTTAATACAACCCATTTAAAATAGAAATAAAAAAATTGCAAGTTACAATGGGGCCTTACTACAAGTTCACCCAAAAAGAAAAGTTGTAATCTAAGAAAACAATAAAAGTTAATGAAGCTTCGACCCATAGGATTGCCACCCTCCTTTGTCAAATTCCCCTTGCACAAACCAAGTAAGATGGATCAATTTATGAGGAATTAGAAAAATATGCAAATACAATTCAAAGAACCAAACCTAATGGATTCAAAGACCATGACTAAAGATAAAACAATCATAATAAGAATCCAACCACAAATCTATTGTGATTCCCCTACAATGACACAAAAAACTTGGTGTAGCTTTAAAATCAATTGTAAGGGCACAAATCAAAGTAGTATTTTCACACAAGTAAGGTCAATCCCACAAGAAATATCACAAATTTACAATGGATTATTTTATTCAAATTTATTAACTTCAGCCAAAGAAAAAAAAGTTGAATTTAATTAGGACACTAAAATAAACAATACTATAAACATGCACAAAATTATAAACTAGAAGAAATGGAAACTTGCCTAAATTAAAAATAACCAATAGAAGTGGAAACTTACCTAACTAACATGCATTTAAATAAGGAAACAATAGTAAGTTAAGCATGAATTACACTAAGTAACTAAGTTAAGGCAATTACTAAAAATGAAAACTTTCCTAATGTACAATTAAAAAGTAAAGGAAACTTAAACTATGAAAATTGAATTGAAAACTTAACTAATTAACAAGTAAGAAAATAAAGAAACTACAAAGAATTACAAAAATTCAAACTAAGAAACTACACTTAGGCAATTACTTAAAAAGGAAACTTTCCTAATTTAGCACTTTCCTAATTAAAACTTTCTAAAAATAGAAATTTTTAAAAATAAAAAAGGAAACCTTCTAAACCTGAAAGGAAATGTAAAAAAATAATTTTTACTACTATTAAATAATATCTAACAACTAAATTAACTAAAGATTAAAGATTAATGGGACTTAGTACCATGCGCACGATTCTAGGACTGCTCGTATGGTTTATGGCCTCAAATTTGACTGGATATGATGATTATAATGCAATCTAACATGCAATGGAATGTAATAAAAAACATGGAGATCTAAATGGGTACTTAGTACTCATGCAAAGGAGGTGTTTTGGTGGCTGGAAATAAAGCATAAAGTTAAGGAGAAAACAATTTACAGATTTCAGTACTTAAGAACCTTAACTAAAACATGTATAAATAAGAAACTGAAACCATAACTTTTACACAAAGAAACCAGCTAGATATCAAGTACTTTGATGAAATATACAATCCATAATAATAATTCCCACAAAACATTATTGAATCATCTCCAAATTACACAAAAAACTAGACACACAATACATGTTTTATTGCTGAAAATTGCATCTAATTCTTAATAATGAAATCATATCTAAAAAGCACCAACAATGCAATCTAATGATACACAAAGAAAACCTAGGAAGGAGTATAAGAGAAAATAAAGCTAACTAGGTTAACTAACTATGGAAAAATTGCCCAAAACTAAGTGAAAAAGAGGGTAGAAAATAGGGAATTCAAGAGGGAATATCAAGGATATAAGCTACGTATTCTCTTGTTACTACTAGAGAATAACTAACTTGAATCTTGATTTAATAACTAAGAAAAACTATATAATTGAAGCAAGAAAGGAAAGGCTAGAGGGTTGGAAAGATATCATGGACTTTAAGGAACAAAACAATGAAAACTAAAAGCAATGAAACTAATGCAAAACAATTAAGTTACTAACCTAAATTGGAGAGAAAATAAGAAAGAGAATAACAAGAAGATCAAAGGAATAAAAGCATTAAAGAAATCCCAAATTCCAAAGCTTCAAAATATCCAAAGGTAAAGTGCTCCTTTTAAGGTTGTCTCACCTAACCTCTACTTAGAAAATTCGTATAAACCATGGGCTATATATAGATGAGTGGGTTCCTAACTTAAGAAAGGGTAGATCCATGAGGAAAGTGGCTCTAGGGTTAGGGTAATGAATGAAAAAGGCTAGGAGGAGTTTTATAGGAGAAAATTTAGTAGGAATGATGTCATCAAAGATGAGATAAGAGAGAAAAATAAGCATGAGCTGGCTGGTTTCCAAATTAGAAAAGGGGGAGGCATCCTTTTCCATGGAAGGAAAGTGGATACTCACCCTCCAAATTGGATGGAATTTGAATAGTGGGAAGAGTGGGAAAATGGGAAAGAAAGTAAGGGTGAAAATATAGATGAAAACCTAGGGTTCTTACATGTTTGCATGGACTTATATCTTAGGTTTCCTTATTAGGAAACCACTTGATTTTGCAAGCTAAGCAAGGAGGGCATTCTCTCCTAGGAAGATGGGTCCCTCCTTGACTTAAAAGCTTGGAACCCTAGTAAGATGGGTGGATTAGGGTGGGTTAGGAAAGTGGGTTTTTCTCTCTTGATGGGTTTGTTAGTACATTGTCATCTTGCCTTTTACAAATATCTCTCAAAATCACTTAAAAATCACACTTCTAACATAAAAAAGTTGCTTGAATTGATGCTCCAATCATATGGCTCCATGTGGCATTCCTCCTTATTTTGATGGTTCACTTTGATGGCTCATTCCTTGGTAGTTTAAGTGGCTTCAATGGTTGGCTTCAAGGCTTGAGTATCTCATATGTATTATCACCCCTTTTTCATAGCTTAAATGGTTAAGTGGCTTCAATGGCTCCCATACAAAGGTGGTGGAACTACATGGCTTGGGCTTGGATCCATTTCTAGTTACCCCTCAATTCTTATCTCAATCAAGCTCGACCTTTGGATTACCTTCTCAATGCATACAAAATAAGAAAAATCCTAATTAAATAATATAAAATTATGATCATTTACATTCTCTAATTTTTCTTCTGAACCTGTAAATATCAAACTTTTGAATTATTAGGTAAAAAATGCATGTGTTACAAAATTCAGGCCAAAACCCCTAATTTAACATTATAAGTTATAACACATGGGATACTAATTGGGTACTTTTTATTAAAAATTGAACACTTGTCAACGTGAAGAAGCACTCATTTGGACCTACAACCTTAACCACTTAGTTCACCATGTGAGAGTTTAGGTTCATCTAAAACTTTACGTATGATTGTAGAACAGGAAGATGAGTTAATTGATGTTCTAGCCCAACATCAACCATCTCTAGAGTGTACATTATCACTTACTAAGGGTTTAAGCCACACCATTTCTTTGCATCTAGATGAACAACATCCCTTATGGGATATGCAGAGCTCACTTAACCTTGATATTCAAGAAAATGTAAGGGAGGATGATAAATTTTATATACTATTTGATATGGGTACTGCTATTCCTCAATTTGGCTACCATAAAGATCATTCATCTGACATTAGTCCCAAGAAATTAAGAATTACTGTGGTCTTTCATGTCCATATCTTGTCACCATCATACATTTCGTGGTGGAAAATGTATATTGACTACCGTGAAATTCTTAAATGGAGTGAGAAATTCCTCCATTCGAATGCTAGAGTTATGATTAAGATAGATTAGATTAGCTAGTTAGGTTTAAGACTAGGGTAGAATAGATTATTTAGTTTAGTTTTAAGATCATATTAGTTTTGCCTTTGCATTAGCATTCATCGTATATTAATGTTCTATATAGACCCCATCAACAAATCACAACACTTCAGAAAGTGTAGGCACAACTCTTCACATCGTTTCCTCTTAGGTTTATTATTTTCATTTGTCCCTGGTGTGTAATTTTAAACATTCAGGACAAAGTTTAATTTAAGTCTGGGGTTAGGGTATTTCAAAATTTGATGTGTATATTTAGGTTTTTAGAGTCATATTCATAAAGTTTTTGAGTTTTTAGGAAAACTTTAAAAATTAATTAAAATTTTTAAAAAAAATGATAAGTTACTTTACAAGGATGAGAATTCATATTTTCTAAATATTTAGTTATCTTGTGAACTTTAGCTTATGAATAAATTTATCTACAATTAATTCATCTTTTGATCCTTTTTCTAAAGTATTCCATGAAAAGTTAAACTAGAAATATTTGTTACACAAAATGGCCACACACACACACATAGTTTATTTTGAAGAAAAAATATAACTTTGAGATCCTAAAGAGTAGAAGTGGAGACTTATAACCTGTGAGCTTGAGAACCTATCTTCCTTTTTGAGGGTTACATGTAAATTTCAGTTTTTATTCAGCATAGATTAATTTCCTACTTGGTCTTTCTTTATCTTGGTCCACTATTAGGAATCACAAAATATTATCCCATATATGTCTCCCTATGCTATTTTCTGATAGTTAACCCCTTGAGCCTTTAAAATATAAGCCTTTTCTTTGTTATCCAAACAACCATTACCTATACTGTAACCCTATGATATATTCAATACCCATTTATTTTTGAAATATGTAAAGAAGATTGAAGAAAAAGTATGAGAATTAGAATTTAAGAGATGAACAAAAAAAGGGTTGAAAAGAAGAAAATTAAAAATCTCAAAAAGGCTATATAAAAAGTCAAGTAAAAAAGAAAATAAAAAGATAGCCAATGAGGAAGAATAATCACTCTTATGAAGAAAAATGGAAAGACAATTGTGAATGCATCTTAAAGGACCTTTGCATATTCTTTAAAATAATATTTATTTATTTGTATATCCATTCTTTTGAAAACCCTTACCTAAGCCTTTCTTTGGTTCTAATGAAGGACCTAACTTGATCTTAGGAGTAGTATGGCTTGGATATGGCTATGAATAAATAGGAAAATTGGTAGAGTATAACATTCTTCGTAGTTAATATCCTTCTATGAGACCTTATTATCATTCTTTTACATGAAATATGTGAGATTTTTGGACTTGATCAACAATATTCTACTCTCATACTAACGGGAGGGTAATCACTTCTAAGTGACAAGTATATCCTATGATATTTGAAGTCCATGCATACATTTGGATGATAATTTAGTCTATATTGGACTTGGAAACTAATAATTATATATATTGGCTATGACACACACGCACAATCTGATGTTTATGAAATAATGGGATATCTTTAGTATTGGGGTAGGATTTTAAATCTTTTTGTTCATCTTCATTAGTGGGCTAAAGTTGGATATTTAATAAAAGCTAAATAGAATAAATTCTCTTACATAAATAATGGAATTTCATAAAAGTTTTGAAAAATGTTTATCGGTATCATCTCTGGAAACCCTTACGAGATTATAACTCATCCACTAGGGGTAATCTAAGAGTTTAAAGGCTTTCTACATATGCTAAATACAAATAATTACACCTGCAAAAGTGGTTAGGAAATTTAAGATTTTAGTTTTTCTCAAGGACTAAAAAAATGTAAGTCTAGAGGTATCTGATATATATATATATAGAAATATTACATATTAATATCCATATTTAGCAGGTTATAGCTTAGAAATTTTCATAAATATCACTAATTAGGGTTAATTATACCTTTTGCTAGATTAGGGTACAACTATAAAAAAGGATATTTTTAGTATTCCAAATGCTAAAAGATGTATAATCTAGAGTTTGATTAAAGTCATGGTCCCACCTACAAAATTTACTGAAGTTTGAAGCTTTAAAATGTAGAATTGATGTTTGTATTGCTTTTAACACAGTCAGAAATCCTAAAGCCATCATTGAACCTTATCTGCACAAAAGAGGCTGTAAACATCAAAACATCAGGTAATAGAACTACCATGCATACATGCATGTATTTCACCACCTTTGGGAAGCTTCTAAGTGAAGTCTAAGAGCCACACATGTTAAGAGAAGCATGCATGTGAAGCACACTCCAATTGGAGCCTATAGGAAACCTAAATCCCCATACTTTCTTTCTCTACACATCAGAATAGGGACCCCCTATATGTGTATCATGATTTTCCATGAAAAGGTAGTGCATCTCACTTAATACCATGAAAAATACATGTATGGAGTAGTATGATTTGTGGAAAAAAAAAAAGGAGGTAAGGAGAGAGAAAAAAAAACAAGTAAGATACTAGTAGTTTTCATCTGGGAAATTCAAGAAAAAGTGATTGAGATCAATTCACATCTAAGGCCATTATAAATCCACCAATGAGAACCCATTTGAGTTAGTATTGACTAATAAGAAGTAGCCATGCAAAAGGGAGAATTGAGTTGTGATTGATGAAGACAATTTTAATGGGCTGCCCATCATTTTTCAAGGAAACCAAAACATTTCCACCTTGGATGAAAATGTGTTTTTCACTTGAATATGATTGGTTGGAGATAATATTGGTGGAATGAGGATAAAATAAATTAGGAGAATCAATTTAGATAATAAAATTTCAATGAAATCCTAGTCGCTCAACTTAGGGCATCCAATCTGAGGAATGAGAAGAAAAGAACCATTAAACCATATCCAATTGGTGGGAGACTTCAAAGACATCCCTATAATACACCCTAGGGCTCAAAAATTATTCAATGGAGTAGAGAAAGAGCATGAAAATGTGAAACCCTAGCCACCTTGCCCTTGTTGAAAATTCAAATCAAAACCATAAGTAGGACAGATCTCCACTACTCATTTCAATCCAATGGCAAACATTCATCTCAGATTTCTAATATCCAACACAGCCAAAAATCCATCCCATGTTTACCACCTATTTTCCTTCTCATTCCCACTTATTTTCCTAAATTTTCTCCCTTCCTTCATGACCACTTTCCTCCCCTAGCCTATCTTCCTTCCTATTTTCCTATATTTCCTTTCCTTTCCACCTTATCCCTTTCCTTTTCACCTACATCCATATCCTCATTGATTCCACCCTTCCCCCCTCTTTTTATGCTCTTTTCCTGGCTTAAATCCTCACCATCTATCCTTCACTTAACCTATATAATCTCCACCCTCCATTCCCTAAGGCTTCCATTAAAAAAATCTACATGTAGGGGATTATTTATTCGATTCTCCACTTCTCCTTTCACTTGCTCCATAGCTTAGAAGAAGAAAGAGAGGAGAACCAAGAGTTCTCAAATCTAGAGAACTACACAAAGTGATCAAACTCTAAGTGAGAATCCTAAAGGGAAGAGCATCCAAGGAGAAGTGAAGAGGTAAGAAAGGCTCATTTTGTTCCTCCATTTACATCAATTCATTTCCATCTTTTTATTCCATTTTTTCTTTTTCTTTTTCTTCATCACACCTCAAAAATTATGTAGCTATCCCTCCATCCCATCTTCTATCAATCATCAAAATATTCATCTAAAAATCATTTCCTAGCCCTCTCATTCATCTATCATTTTCATTCTCTATTTTTAGTATTTTCTACTTGATTTTTTTACCTTCCTCCACCATTTATTTTTTTTTTCTAATTTCTAATTTTAATTTAAAAATAAATAATTAATATCACTACCCCATAATCAAGATCTCCACAAATTTTAATAAAAAAATCCATCTCTAACCCCTTTTGACAATAAATTTTAGTTTCATTATAATGCTTTAATCTTTTTTCTATCTTATTTTATTTTTCTAAATTTTTATCTCCATTTTATGATGTGAAATTCATACCCTAAAATTCCATCCTATCCTCTATCATCCATCCATTCACCTCTCCATGATTTTATCATTTGCAAGCCTTTCCAAATCTCTTTCCTCTCTTGGTATTACATGCATAAATTAGACTTTTTGGTGTAAATACTTCTCCCAAGGGCTGTGGCATGAGTGGTTGGTAATCCATGGCTATGTTGAGTGACACAACATTAATTATATTACAAGCATACAATGGGAAAGAAGGTGGTAGTGTAGAGATTAACGGGATTTACTAGAAGATTTCTTAAGTGACCTGCTAGAAATTCTAGGAGAATGCATTCTAACTCATAGGATTAGTTTTTATTTGCTTTCATTATTACTTTCCTTGTAATTAATTGATGTAATTTTCAATTCTAGTACAATAAAAAGTTCTTTTGCTTTTTAGTTTGTGCTCTTTCTTTTATGTTATTTATATGCTTTTATTTGTTATTAGATTTAGTTAATTTCTTCATGCTTATTCATGTTAGTTTTCTTTATGCTTATGTTTATTTAATTCACCTAGGGTATTGGAATGAATTATATATTAGAATGATATATGCTTAAGATTAAGTCATCGTAGGTTACAAAACTAATTACCATTACTATGATATCATAGCACTTTAGGCCCACGTATTCCATGATTTCTTGAAATAAAGGGATACATGGTATAGTAAGAAAGAGGAGCTATACAAGAATCTTTAATAGTTGGTGCCCTAAGAAGACCAGCTGTACTTTAAATAAGTATAGTACCAATCTGTGAATTGTATCAAGAAAATCATAAAAAAGAGCATTAAAAGAATTATCTCCTATGTATTAGAAACATCTTTCTTCTAATTAAATGAGTAAAAATAACCTATATAGCTTAGTCTTAAGAGTATTTTATTTCTAATATATTGAATTTTTAATTCCGAGGCTAAGGTTTGATGCCTAGCAATTTTTTATATTTTTGTGATTTTTAGTATATTCAAATAATTATTTTAGTTAAACAAATTATTTGGATAAGTTAAAGTAGTTAAAATAGATTTTTAATTAAAATTTGTTTATTAATAGAGTTTGTATGAATTTACCTGTAATTGCCATATCTATGCTATAGTAGACTTGCGCACTTCTGATTATTTTTTAAAACACATCATAATGTCCAATGGCACTATGCTAGAAGGGTTTAGATTAGCCCTTGACTTCCAAATAGGATACTTGCCAATATGATGTTCAATGTTCATGGGAGATGTATTATGAGAAGACTACTTTCATTCTAATCCAGCAACCCCATGAGATCCGGTGTAGATCGTATAATGTCCTTGGTCAAGCATAGTTGGGAGATGATTCATCTATGTGCATAATTTTCCATTCCATTAATTAGACATGATATACATGTCATTCATCCTCAAGGGATCACACCATTGCCTATAAAGACCGTGACAAGATGCTGCTACTTAGATATATGATTTGTTAGTTATTATGTAAGTCCATGCATCTTCAGATTTGTAGCTTTCAATTTAGTTTTTATTTTTTGTGGATTTGATTTGGACACTTGATTAGAATATTATATTTGATTATGCTTAGTTATATGATTTTTGTGGTTTTCAAACTTAGTTTAGGGATTTTCCACTAAGTGGTTGTACTTACTCCCACCAACATTTTAAGTTAGCCTTATAAGACTGTAGATAGTTTAGACAGATAGAGAATACATAGGACAAGTGAAGAAGAAAGATCAATTTTCCTTAGTTAATTGAAAAAAGTTATTTGATGTTACATTTAAACTAATTATTGATGGAAATGTAAAAAACTTTTGGATTATTATGTGTGTGACATTTTATAAATTATTTAGTTGGATATGGTTAACATCAATGGATCCTGTATTTGCTCATATGGTAATGTTTATTTTGATTATATGAGGAATTTTCTTCTAGGGACACCTAGACTTGAGCAAGTAACTTCTGAAAAGGTTTTGAATTAAAACTAGTTTAGAAACGTAGGCCATCATAAACAGTCTCAAAATCAAGCACAAAAACAACCCAAAAGATTGTGTGTGTGTGTGTGTGTCCTAGTTTTCGGACAAATCTTTTGGAACAACAAATAGCCATCAGATTGATTCAATTTTAAAAAACAAATGATGCTTGAACACCATGATCTAATTTATTTTAATCACTCAAAATATTGTGAATAATGAACACCCGAAAATAGTCCTAAACCATAGAAAAATTGCAAATGGTAATTGCACTCATAGGGGATGAAAATGAACATGGATGAAGCATCATTTAGTCCAAAACCCAGCCCCCAAACATGGCAAAATAAAGAACAATAAGGCATAAATGTAGAACTAGATCATCACACAAAGGTGCCTGGATCAGATGTCAAAACAATCCAAAATTTGAATGAAATTAGCATCTACACTTAGTGCATAATCCATGTAAATGTTGCCCTAGTTTAAGACCCTTTTACAATTGTATATCTAAGGCCTAAAATCAATCAAGGATTGGAGCCAAATGAGCTCCAATACCAATGATGGACCTATTGTTCTCTAAATGTTGGATTACATGTAAAACAAAGATGAAAAGTAGCATTCATTACCATTCATTCTTATTAGCATTTAACTATAAATCAAAGTAGAAGAATGAAATTAACAACACATAAATCACCTCGATTAACCAACAGAATTTTCCCATATCAATCATCTCTAAAACATCTCAAATAACAAGACCAAAGAGGTTAGATAATCTACTTGTTAAAGAAAAACACTCTAGAGATGTTCCAAAGATCAACCATCTTTAGACGCTGGCCAAGATGATCCACAATGGGCATTTCTTCTTCTCTAGAAAAGTCCAATATATCAAAAAGGAGAAAAGTGTGACCTTTTCTTTCATACTATCATATATATAAGGCATGAGACAACCAGAGAATAATAGGGAAATAGACATCCTTTTTTAAAGTTGATTTTCACACTTTCTATCCCTCACAACCCTTCTATATTAGAGTGCTTAGGTTATGTTCTAATCTCAACCATTCACTGGAGACTAAACCTAGATCCCAAGGTCTCTATGTAATCAAGGTGAAAGTTGCCTATTAAAATATATTCTTAAGTGTGTGACAACCATATTTGAAGATGTGAACTGCTCAAGTCAACCATCTAGGTGATCGATCTAAACAAATGATTCAATGACTAATAATAGATTTTGTAGTTTGGTCAACCACTAAGGCCATCATCACCCACTTAGTCAATTAAATCTGGTATTACAAGAAACTTGTTAATCTCTCTTTATTCCCAATGAGTGTCAATAACACAAGAATAGATCTGTCATAAGAGATCACTTGCACAAAGTTTCATAAGCATTTTGAACAATTTACAAGTGGAAGGGGTGATTTCAACCATGGTTTATGCAGCTACAATGAGTATTTTACTTGTTCACCCATACTCCAAACTAGGGCTACCATTTGGATGGGATTATTCCCTATCTAATTTGAGCAGATATGATTAGTTTGGAAAATCCTATATGCACAATAAATTTATATTTACTTTTGGAATGGATATGGAATGAGGCTCCAAATAGGTAAATTATCCAATCCACTAAGTAACTTTTATGAGACTAAAATGCCCTTAAAATTTTTATTTAAATTTACAAGTAATGAGTGGAAAATTATCATTTTATTTATGAAATATTAAAAAAATCCTCTAATAATTTGCTAGCTATTTCTGTAGGTTATCTTTGTTTAGAGATATTCTATTGCTTTTCAAATAATTTGAATTCATGCTTGCCTATGCTGCTAGCTCGTTTCAAGTTCTTAGCTATTTGCTAGCTATTTCAGTCGGTTACCTTTGCTAGTTATTTTCAGGCTCTTAGCTATTCGTAAGCTATTTCTGCTTTCAAGGAATTTCAAGGAAAATTCTAATCCTCTGCTTTTGAAGCATTTAGAAATGTTAAAACTGTTAGGTTACTTTCTACTCTTCAATGGTTTGGTTGCACAATTCAAATCCAAACTAACCAATTTTATTGGAATGGATTTGGATTGGAGGCATCGGAACCAAATTTTATCTATTGACAGCCTTAATCCAAGCCAATTATTTTTTAAGGCGACCCTAGTCTATCTGTTAATGGATTTCGTATCCTTCAAAGGTAGCATGGAGATTTGGATATATCTTTGATGAGATTGCCCATCCCGGTCACTTCTTTACACCGAAATTTTTATTTTTTTCTTTTTACATACCCTTTTCTTTTCTAATATTTACAAAATGGGCATTCAAAACTCTCTTTTTTTTCCCTCTATATTCTTTAGTTTTCATGCATTCACAAAACTGCCCCTCCACTTTAATTTTTCTAATTCGGTTAGTTCGTCCTATTGCTCGTACATAGCATAGATAGTATAGACGATGAAGACCATTCTTCTCTGGGCCATCATGAATACGCTATGTCCCTTGTTTTAAGTTCTTAATATGCAAAATGGCATACGATAGTAAAAGGAATGCTAAATTGACCATACTATCTGGTGTATTTAATATTTTTTGGAGCCTATTTTTACATAATTAAAGTCATTTATTTTATTACTCCAATTTTAAACTTTTTATAGGTAAAAGATCCTACAGTAGGATTGATTCTGACTTCAAAAAACTGTATTATTTATAAAGATTTTTGAACTGTCTGTTTCTATATATAGTTTAGCAGAAACTTTTTACTTGCTAAAATCATTTAAATCACATGCATTTCAATCTATAAAATATATAAATCTAAAGGAATATTCAAATTAAGATGTGAAATCATTCAAAAGCGGGCTTGAGAAAGTGCTTTCGTGGGGCCTTTTTCCTGAGAGTAAATGGTTTAAGCAGCAAACCCTGGCCCCTCAGGTCTGTTTAGCTGACTGCGCTATAAAACACACACATCGAACATTTTGTCTAATGATAAAAGTGACGCACTTGAAATCTCTGCAAGTCTCGTTGTCTTTATTTCTCGTAACTATACTTTCCACGCAACCAAAAAGCTCGAAACTTCTCGTCCGCATCGGACTCTCTCTACTCCTTGAAAGAACTTTCAAGAATCATCTTTCCAAACTCCTATAAAATGCCTGGCTTATACCATATCCATCGACCGACATGAGACAGCAGTGCAAGTATTAGCACTCCCTTAAAAAATTTCCCTTATTGCAATCAGACGATTAAAAAGTACGCACAAGAGATGAAGTCTTCCATCGTCTGCCCCGTAACGTTAGTTCTCCTACTTGCCGTGGCATTGCCGGCTGTGGCCTCTTTGCTGCCGTTTATCGAGCCTCCGAGAAGCTTGCTGTGCCCGGAGATTCTTTCCGATCCTTTTCGGGTGCTTGAACAAATTCCCTTCGGTATTGACAAGGATGACTTTGCGATTTCGCCGGCCAAGGTCGACTGGAAGGAGACTCCGGAGAGACATCTTATCATGCTCGATGTACCTGGTGAGTTGAAGTTACATTCTCTCTTTAATTTCTTCCCTCCAGTTAAAGTTTCAACATCCACGTTACCAACCCATCTTTTGAGTAATCTGTAGTCATTAAAAGAATCAAGATCATTGCTCATGGCGATCAAAGGTGGCCTATTTATCACATATCCAGGTACTGAATGTATCCATATAGTTATCATATATTCAGATCTGAATGGATCCATATAGTTCTTGTAGACCTTTGCAGCCGGATGTTCCACCAGGTCCAATCAAAGGCCAAATAATGCTAACTAAGAGTTGCCACTTTAGTTCACGGACTGCATTGCCATAGCAAGTGGGACCCATAATGCGTACCAGATGAATTAATTGCATTTGGAGGATGAATTGTGATATAATTGACTGAATGGCATTCTAAAGCTAAAACCTAAGCGGGAAGAAGTATTAGGGATAGCTCTTATGGATGATCTGAACTATTGGAGTGATATCCTTCCAAGTGAAGAGCCATGCTCCAAAATTCGCACCTAATTGACGAATCCAAACAGTTAATTCGTGGCCTCTAACCGTACAGTTTAAGGCCGGAGCACGAAACATATGGTATATATCCGTCTTCGTATTATATATATAATTTTTTACAAGGTGTAGTGGTTTGTGACGCTGGCTAGGGATGGATATGATCTGAATTATTGGAGCGCATCTAGTGATGCACCAAGATTCGCATCTAAATGACAATCCTATGCATCTATTCCGTGGCCTTCAAGCGTGCAGTTAAGGCAGGAGCTCAAAATCTATAGTTTATAATTGTCATCGTAGTTTATAATAAAACTTTCTTCAGGGATTTTAGGGGTTTGAAACCCTGGTTAAAGAGTCAATAACTATGAAGAATGTACTTATCGCGGTAGTGGTTTCTGATATTGGGAGAGGTTGCAGATTTCTTGATAAAAGATATGCACACTCTCCACAATAACGATATTAGTGAAAAGGATAAAATTTGATTTGATAGAGTTTTGGCAACGACTGTGTAAAAAACATAGAGAATTTAGCGACACTAATAACCATCTAAACTAATGTTTGTAGCGAGAGGAGGTTAGACACTGAAAAAATAATAAAAATAAAGAAGGCAGTTTTAGAAGGCGCGCCAAATTCACAAACGTCAGGCTTTTGGCGCCTCTGCCTCCTTTTCCTTTCATCAGCTAGGTTTACTTCCTTTTGTTTTCTATTAGACATTCGTTCCAGCAAACAGTAGAATGAGGCAATTCTGATCTAGATCTAGGTGCCTCACGATAGAGAAGGTATATTGCTTGTATCTTTCAGTCAGTTTCTTTGATGTCTAGGGGCCTATGGAGGGTAATCGTGAGGTATTTCCTCCCCGGGTTGAAAGTCAAGATTTTGGTTGTTGACAGGAGGCTTTTGGCTGGCATCAGATTTTGGATTGTGATAGCAGGTTTTTGGCTGGCATTGATGCCAGAGCGGTTTGAGAGTAATCTAATTTTCACTTGCAACACGTTCATAGGTACCTCTTTCTATGCAAACTCATGAATATATGAACTAACGAGTGCATACAACTTCAGCTCGGTTTCTGCAACTTATGATCAAATAAATGAAACCTATATGAATTCCAGAGTCATTTTCTTGACTGAAAGGATGACATGTGGTTAAGATCCATCGTAGCTCTTGATTTCAAATATGTCTTTTGACTGTGTCCACTACATGCAGTGAAAATCATCTTTGATCGTTTCTTTGGTCCATGCGTCCGTCATATGGCTATATAGATTTGCAAATTTATGATTTTATCATTTCAATTCTTTTGCAACCTAGAACAAAGAACTGAAGAGAAGTGGGTATAAGATCTGAAATGTGCTGCTATGTTTCTTATAATCCAATCATCGGTTTTTGGTGAGACTTAGTTATGTTCTAAGTTACTCAACGGAAAACGATTTTGGGTTTTTGAAAGGAATCCAAAATAGATTATTAATGCGCTCACGTTTTATTTAGTTTCTTAACAAATTGGAAAATGGAACAAAAACTCTCATTATAAAATTCTTCAAGCAACTTCTCTTGTAGAAAAGTTTGAGTATGTGCAAAACTGAAAACAGATATTATATGCTGTAGAAGCTTGACAATGAATAGATTAAGGAGAATAAAAATACATGACAAGGAGGATTGCAAAGTGGTCCTTCTATCTTCATAGAAAGATGCAAGTTACCTTAGAATTTGGAATCTAAAACCAACGCCATTTGAAGCTGAGAAACAACTATTTTAGACCCAATTACAACTTCCTGGATAAGCCAAACAATTCATCCAGACGTGAATGAGTTATGGGCTTAGAAACTCAAGCATGAATCTCTATTCTGCTACACATGATGAATCCAATACTTTCGGAGGACCAGGCTCTCATAATCAAGATGTTAGTCTCTGTTCAACAAGTTATATGCCTCTTTAGTGCTTTGTGAATCAGTGCTAGGAGTAATGAAAAGAGGTTGGTTATTGTGTAGCATTTCAGATGATCTATAAAGGGCCATGATTTTACTTGTTCTACTTTTGAACTTGTGTACATGTGTTTTTGCATTACATGTCTTCTTTTCCTACAGCCAATTCTTTTTGCCTTATTATTAATATTGTTTGAGCAATTTTAATAGTTTTTGGATGAGTTTGAGTGTAGCAAAATCTTTCATTTGTTGAATTGTAGATCATATCACTAATTAGTAATCGCATCAGATACAAAATTTCTGCATTGCAATTTTCTTTTTGATAATATCTTTTTGAAGTACTAAATTTTATGGTTGTAGATAGAAACTCATCTAATTTTGGAGTTTTCTCATCACGGACACAAGAGGGGTTACATGGGTTTTGTGCTTTCTATCTTCAGATGATATTTATTTTTATTTTTATTTTTTTTATGGGTTTTTCTTCTTTTTAGATGAAAAGGATATTGGACTTTGTCTAACACCTTGTTGGCTAGCCAAATGTTTAGCAAACAGACCACGTAGAACTATGCTTCTTGCCTTTAGATATATAATAAGCTCTGGATGATTTTGAAAAAGCAATGGCAAATTCGAGATTCAAAATGCCCAATCAAAAACATTAGGTTGTTTTTGAAAATGCTACCAAATTTTAGAGTTAAAATCTTGTTTTAAATATTATACTTTGAGATGAATATATGTTGACGATGTTACTGTAGAAGGAGCTAAATTGGTGTGATCTCTTTCAATATAATATTACCTTTTGAATAAATATTGTGTAGGTGTGCTAGAGAAAAGTTAAGACATTAATTTTTTGCATTTGGACTTCAATATGGAATTATGGGGGCATAAGCCACTTTGTCAACTATAAGTAACAAAGCCCCTACATGGCTTGTATCTTACATTAAATTGCTTTGGAATCTTTATTGTGTAAATGTCAAGGAAGAGGAATGAGAGAGCGTTGACCCCATCATAAGTAATAAGAATGATAACCCAAACATGCCATCCCAGGGAGGTCTCAGGAAGTGTAAATATTGGGATTGAGAGGATTCTTATATTTTGGATTATTGTATGGCAAGATTATAGGAGTTAGACTCAATAATAATGGGATTTTATTGAAATCTAAGGTTGTAAATGACGTGTTGAGGAAGTTCAACTCCAAGTTTAATGAAAAGTGACCTATAGTCAATTAAGAACCATGTGGCGAGCATTTAGGAAGAAGTACAAGGCAATTGCAAATTTGAGGAAGCCTTGAGAAATGGGTGGGGATGATATTAGCCATTGTTTCATGGCTACGAGGAAGGTAATGACTGTTTTTTGTAGGTAAGTTAGCAACAATAAATGGAAGGAGTTACCTTGGATCCTAATGCACACAAGGTTATTGTAGACAAAGAAATGAAGAAATAATTGTTTTTGGTAAGTTAGCAATTTTATATAACTTTGCATGAACTATATTCGATCACTTGTAATGATCTCTTGCTTATTTATTCATGCATATGTAACCATAGGTGATCATGGTGTTTGCCTCTCTTCACTATAGCTTTCTATTGCTCTAGAAACTGTTTGGTCCTTTGTAGTCACATGTCTTTCTTGGAAGTTCTTTGGAGGTAGTTGTACTTGGCTTCACGTGGGAGATGTTATGAAGCAAATTGTTTTGCATTTAGGACATATGAACTTGAGGCAATTATAGTTACTAATAACTTATTTTGTATGCTACAATAATAGACATAGTCAAAGATAGTTGCACTATTTTCTTATATGTTGTCGGTGTAGGTTATGCACTATTTATAGAATAGATAATATCTAATGTGTGTGTGTGTGTTGCTTGATAGATATAGACAAGGATTACTCTATAGGTCTAACTTGGATCCTATACAGGGGTTTGCTTTTTTATCATATTTGAAGTAGCTAATTTTTTATGGATTCACCATATCGAAAACAAGGTTATTGTCAATATTGAATGTATTGCACAAGTATAACATATATTGGATATATCACTAGGACAGGTATAATATTTTCCATTGGTGTTATATATACTAGATATATCACAAATACATGTATAATATGTTGCATAGGTGTGATACATATTGGATATATCACAAATATAGGGACAATATGTTCTATAGGTGTAAAATATATTAGATATATCACAAGGATAGGTATAATCTATTGCACAAGTGTAATATATATTGGTTATGTCACATCTCAAAGTATAATATGTTGCATAGGCGTGACATATATTGGATATGTCACAAGTACATGTATAATATGTTCAATGTAAAATATATTGGACATATCACAAGTATAATCTACTGTGCAGGTGTAGTACATTGATCGAATTAAAATCTAGTTACAAGAAGAAAAAGAGGTCATTCATAGTTAGAGTATTCAATCTCATACGCTTATATGTTAATATCATGTATACTACTTTAAATGCATTAATTTACAAAATCAAGAATGGTAGATCTGACAATTTCATATAATAAGATCCAATTTCCTAATAATAGGTTGCTACAAACAACTATACATGCAATGGCAGTAAATTAAAACTATACAATAAGGCCTAGTCTATCAAATGTATATATAGGCTTCAACCCAAGGTCCAAAGGAAGTTAAGGATCCATGGAGATTTCAAGTTATCCATTTGACATAATTTATTACATCCATAGTGAGCTATACCTATTCTCATTTGTCATTCTTTATATTTTATTATTGATTAAGCTCCTCAAAAACTTCACCACATAACCACGATTTAATCATAACAAGACAAGAAAAAAAAAGGTAGAATAATTATGCAGTAACTATGATTTCTTTTGCAAGACACATGAATCTACACAAATGGGTGGCCAAGACTATGATGATGGCTCAAGTTTCGACAAGTACTCAAATGAAGATAATTTCTTTAGCAATCCCTTAGTTGAGGAGGAATATAACAGACAATAATAGTACTAAAATCAATAGTGTTGATCACATCCTCAATGACTACATTAAGTAGGAAGATGCTTGTGGTGTTACACTATGTGGAGATGAGATGAAGCTTTTAGTTCGTAGACCTTGCCTAGCACTCCGTGGTGAGACAAACTCTAAGGTGATTCACATGGAAGAATATGCATTTCCAAGTATCACATCCTTGGCTACCAAAGACAACCAATTTCACTATATAGAAAGGAGTTCATTGCTAGAGGGGTTGGTTGATACTCTCATAGACTATGCAGTTATTAGAAGTAAGAAATTTGAGGTTGTTAAATCAATGACAAAGAGGTTCTTAAAAAGATTCATATATATACAATATACATGTTTTGGTTTCAAAAGAATTTTTTTTTGAAGAGATAAAGTATTAGCCAACATTAATTAAGATTTGGCTCAATTATGGGCCTTGTTAATTTGAGACAAAATTCTTTAATTGCACTCCTACAACAAATAAAAATTATATTATATCTTTAGTTGTTTATGTTTTTATTTTCTACTTTGAGCTGCATTTAGCCATTATTGATAAAAAAAGGGCAGCCCAATACATGAAGCTCTCGCATATGTGAGGTTTGAAGAAGGGGGGACCACAAGGGTACATAGTATGCTGCCTTACCTTGTATTTTTCAAGAGGGTGTTTACATGCTACGAACCAGTGACCTTAAGGTCACATGAATACAACTCTACCACTACTCTTGAAAAATATTTTGGAAGTCTTGAAGAAATCTATGTGAAACTTAGAAGACATCTGGAAGAGTTAATTTTGGTGCTTAACATTTATCTCTTACTCTGTATTATTTTGTTGCACCAATAAGCTTACCAATTTGACCTTAAGTATTCTAACAAGGGTTTAGTGGTTTGTAATATTGGGAGACAACCCTGTAGATCCACCTCCGTATATAAATTTAGTTAACTTTGATTCATTTGTTTCTATCCTCCCTCTAATTTCATCATTTGTAGACGGATAGATAACTTATGAGTCCTTAGGATACCACACATCTTATCTAACAATTTGTACAATAGATCATTTTCCCCATCTAACTCATCATATATGGGACCAATATATCATTTTAAGTGCCTATGGAGGCTCATGTGATGTAGGCCAGCTAATAAACAACTTGTAATAGTGTAATAATGAAGATGCTCATTCTATACATTTACATTAAGCAACAATATAAAGGAGACTATACAAAAATTTTCCTTGGATGGTATTTTTACTAATCAAGTGAAAGTGAGTACATATCTGCAGCAGTTTGGCTTGTCAATTACATGTTAAGAAAAAAAATACAACCTTTAATTATATATCTGTAATGCCCCGAGCAATTTACGCTATTTAGCAAAAATAAATTGGACATTCTATAGGAAATAAATTGTGTTAAATGTTTTACTTTATCTAAAATAGTAAATGAAGGAATTTGTAAGAAAATTTGGTACCATTAGATTCTACTCAAAAAATGGAATCCAACTTCTCAAAGAACGCCGAAAACGGAGTTCGTATGAAGAAGTTACGGCCATTTAAAGATTAGGGGCATTTCTGTAATTTAAATTAAAAACGAAAAAGACAAAAAACGTAGGGGGCCGTTTTGGTAACGGCACCCCGCCTTCTTCTTCTTCTCAATTTCTTCAGAAACCGTAGTTTGCAGAGGTTTCCACCACCACCAATGGCAGCACTGCTATTAGCAGCACTGCCATAGTATGGCTATAAAAAGCCCTCATTCCTCCTCCTCCTCAACCATCCCTCCTCTCCTCCTAATCCAGCTGCTTCAAGCTAGGGATCTGGTGAGTTTTACATCGGAAAAACCCCTCCTCTAGTTCCCTGCAACAGCCAGGTGCTTCAGGTCGGCCATTTCCCTTCTTCCTCTTCCCCATTTCTTCCCTAAAATCACCCAAAAATTGGGTTTTTCCCCTGCGTGGAGTTTTTCCGTGACATGGAGTTTCAGAACCGGAAAGGGGGTCTACCACCGGTGATGGGCGCTCCCTAGGCTACCCAAGGTAAGCCTCTTTCCCCTCTCTCCGTTTTCCTTCCTTCAGGCTGGATCCATGGTAGGACTCGTGATGGGTTTGATGACCCATCGAAGAAGATGACCCAGGGACACAGTGCATGATGCACGTGAGTGACGCGACCCCTGGGGCGACTGGTGCATGTGCACCGCATACAGGCGCAGTCCCAATTTCAACCAGGACACACAAGCGCCCGAAGGGCTGAGCTACACCGCGCCTACGCTGAAGGCACGTCTGTGCGATGCCATCTAGGATGCGCGTCATAGCCTACCAGGATGTGAACGCAGCCCCTGGCGTGGCCTTCGGGCGCGCATGACGTACGGGTGCAAGTCCTAGCCTACCAGGGCATGCGCGCGTCCCGAGAAACGTGGGTGCAAGGCTCGCATGGACAAAAGTTGGCTTTTTTGTGACGTTATAACAATCCAATTTTTCATGTTTAAATGATATACAGGAGCCATAAAGGTACTCTAGGACTCGTCTGTAAGAGGAACACGAGCTAAGTGACGACAATTGAGGTAGGTTTTCTATTGCTACTAGACTTTTAAAAAGAACCCATGATTGTTTTGAGAATGCATGTTTTAAGTATAAGTTATATGACTTGTTTAGCATGACTTAATTTTATAAATGAATTCAGCATGCATATGATAAATACATTATGCATAGACATGTTTTGCAAACGATTGCATAAATTGCATGATTTGTGGTTATTGAGTTTTGAAAAATTGCATGTCCTTGAGGGTTACCAAAAGACGCTGGAGTGCCCAAAAGACGCTGGGTATGCAGTTGTGAGGGCTAGGCAGTTGTGAGAGACCCAAAGAGGACAGGTTTTGAAAAACCTCAAAAAGGTATTTGCTTGATTGATCGTATATGATTTGGGCTAGTAAGCTTGTGGGCGCTATGCCCAGAGGTCTGGGGTGGCCTCCCAGCCTCTACTATTATTAGGTGAAAATGGTACCACACAAAAAAAAAAGGCATGTCCCTACGTCGACTGCATGTGGTACAGGGGCTACCACTGGTGTCACAGCACTAGGTCAAGGTGTCATATGCCCCGTGGAGGCTATGACCGAGTGTCCCCAGGTACTTGGGGACCACACAGTGAGGAGGTCATGGGCATAGTGGGTCCTATGTTTTTGAGGATTTACTTGCATTGCATATGGCATGACATGAGGATGGTCAACCATACCATATATCCTTGAGTTGGATTCAGTTGAGCATCTTATGCATATCATGTATATTTAAGATATCTATGTTACTTTCAACTTGGATTATGTGATTATTTAAGTCGTCAGTATTCTAATTCGACAATGGTTTTTAATATTAATATTGAACATGAGTGATTAAACATGCACATGTTTTGAAAGAACATATGTTTTAAAACATAGCATGCATTGTAAAACTAGTAGTGATAGACTCCTACTGAGTATAGTGTATACTCACCCAAATATATCATTTTTCAGGATAGCTCCACTCACGAGTAGAAGACGCCTCAGGAAATGTTAGTGCTATGGGCAAGAAAAATCAAAAGGAGACAATTATACATGTAAGTAAACACTCTACCCTTTGGGCATGTATTTGTATTTATTCTGATTGAAATTTGTGAGTCAGACTGGATAGACTTGGGAAGACATTTATGATTACAATATTTTTCAAAAAACTACTTTGATTGTTGTGAAAGCAAGTGACACTCGGGGTTTTCAAAATGAGTTTAAATGAAAAGATTTTTCGCTGCATTGCATGGTTTTTATAAAATGATTTTCAAATAGGGATGCATCCCACCTTAGGAATTAGATATTGCATTTAAAAATGCATGGGAAAACTCGGGTCGTCACAATTTCACATTCCTTAATTAAGAGATAGAATGGACCACAGGATAGTATTCTGGGTACCATAAAGTAATAAAGGAGGAATAGAGGCAAGATATGAGATGCTATAGTAAGTTCCAAGTAATATTGTATCTCATGGTTCCTAAGAATTGTAAGAGCATAAGACTACATGGGTGGATCAACACATACTTAAGTCATGTGATTTGAGGACCATTACTTATGCCTTACAAGACCTAGTGTTTTCTTGGGCATAAAGGCTAACTTTTTGTGGAGAGTATGTTGGCACTGAACCATAGCCTAGTGTTAATCCAACGGTTAGTCTAGAATTGAGTTGTCTAAGCCAGTCAATCCCTTAGGTAATAACATCATGGCTTAGACCATGGTGCCCCATGGACAATGATAGTTAACCATACGTATCACCATAAATGGATAAGGAACTGGATGGTACATGCTAGGACTCTAGGGTAGCATAGACCAAAAATGGGTCATAACATATCCTTAGAGCTGAGATCGAATCAAAGCATCAAAAGTTGAGGGCATAGACCAATAATGGCTCATATCATGATCCTCTAGTTAGCATAGGCAAGGTTAAACTTAGGCTCTTACATCTCGAGAATACCCTAAAACTAGTAAGAGAACTTGTAAAGTTCCTCACATTGAGATTTGAAATTGATCCTTTTTGGGAGAGACTTTATTTGCTCTAGAAGTGAGACTTGATGTCTTGGAAGTGAGGGGAGAACCCTATTTATAGTTTTGGATATCATAGCAACTAATGATGTTCAAACACCAAAATTGTAACCAACACAATCAAAACGTGAATCAAAAATACCATTGTAATTGATCATAAAGCACAAACTAATGCATAAGTTCATGGAACCATTTGGTACCATTAAAAAATAACCTTGTAAATGTGATTGGTGCAATTATGTAACCACTTCTAGGAGAGGATGACATCGAACAAATAGTCTTTCAAATATGGTCGATGTGATTACATAACTGTTGCTAGGAGGGGATGGCATAAAAAATTCTTATTCACCAGGCTTTGAATTGGTTTGAAGTAGACTCATTGATGCCACTCTTGTAGGAAATGAGACTCAACAAAACCACTCCCATGTTAGATTGATTCAAGCCACTTTAGGGTTTTAATATTGTAGTTGTAACACACACACACACACACACACACACACACACACACACACAACACCTCTTTCTCATGGGCAATGATAATCTTTTTTTTAATCTAAGCCACTATGCGCTTTTAGTCCATGCTTCTTTGCATTGAAATCATGATCATTGATCTTTACAAAAGCTTCAAATACCAAATAAGTTGTTAAATAAACCAAAGTTTATCAATTTCCCATCAATTACCTAACTTTTGTATGATAGACTGGATGAATAGCTTAGATCTTCTGGAAAAGTCTCCAAAGGTGTTGTATATTATTCTTATGAGTGTGGACTTCTACCAAAACTTTTTTCTAAATCTAAAGGTAAGATTCATAATATGACTATTAATGTTGATTTACAAAAGCAAATGATTCAATTGAGTGGGCTTTTCTTGAGGCAATTCTACTTGTTTGTTTTAAATACCTGCTCAAGAAGGTTTTGTAAGACTGTGAATGTAAGCCACATTATTTGCTCTTGGAAGATTATTTTGAAAATAAGGACTGTGTTGCAAAGAGGAAGATGATGGAATATTGGGAACAATGAGAAAGTTAATTTATGGCATGATGTGGTGCACCCTTTACTATTTAAAAATTATGCAAAGGTGGCATAGACACTTGATAGTGTTGTGAAGATGCAAAAGATAAAAAAAACAAGAAACATGAAGAAACACATAGATGTATGTGGTTTCCTCTAAATTGAGGTATGTCCATGGGCTCACACTAGTTTCACTATCTCCATGACTAGAAAATAGTTGCTACAAAGCCCAAAAGATTTTTTCACCCCACTCTACAGAACCCTAGGGTTGTACAAATATATATATATATATATATATCCTCATGAAAGACATAATTTTTCCTCAAATAAAAAATTATTTACCTTTAATTTGTGCACTGGGGGCTTCACTCCCCTGGTTCATAGCACAATCTAATTTGATATGGGCATAATAAGATCAAGCCAATCAGTCTGCACATTCACAACAACTCACTTGAAGACTGATTGTATGCAACCCTACTTCCATCCTCTATAAAAGGTGCAGCTTCTCCATTGACGTGAAACTTAATGTGAATTCTTCTTCTCTTTATTTTTGAAAACCTATAATGGTCGAAAATTCCTTCAACTTATTTATTGTGACCACTATAGTATTTCTAACTTTTATGTATCTTCTTCAAAGAAAATACACCTTCCAATTACAATCTTATGATATGATATTTTTTTCATCAATATGCTTTATCCTCTCATGACAGGAAAAATTCTTTGCTAGATGGATTACATTTTGATTATCACTACATAAAATATAGCTCTTTTGTATCTATTCAACTCCTTCATGAGACCTTATAGACAAATCATTTATTTACTTGCTTCTATTACAACAACATACTCTACTTCTGCTGTCGAGAGAGTAATTATTTTATAGGTTAGTTGTGGAGTCTACTACCAAGAATGTGCCGATGTAGTAGAGTATATTACAGTAGCATACTCTACTTCTGCCATTGAGAAATGGTGTGATGAAATTATCCTTCTACAAAATAAAAGTCAAGATCAATGTTTTTAATGTTGATCATCAACATTTAGACCTAGATGATTCCTGTGTAGTAAATTTAGTTGAGGGTCTAAATCAAGATGCTAATCTAGGATCTTTTATCTAGACCCACTTGAGGCATGTCTAATACATTTTAACTGTGATTTTGATGTAGACAAGTCCATCGATGAGCTAAATAATCTTTTAGATGCTGCACTTATAATGGATACCTCAAAACAGGGACTTCTAATGGATACCTCGAAATGGGGACTTCTAATGGAACCACTTCCTCCTTCCAATTCTATCCCAGTACCATCTATAGAAAAACCACCTACCTTGATCCTTAAGCCACTCACAAAAAATCTAAAATATTCTTACTCAGGACTAGATGAATCCTTGTTTGTAATCATAGTCTCGAATCTAGATCAAGAATATAAAGGTAAGCTTCTTAATGTTCTTAGGGAACATAAAATAGCCTTGGGGTGGGTCATAGTGGATATGAAACGGATTAGCCTTGCTGTGTGTATGCATAGAATTCACTTTGAAAAGAATTCTATACCATCTAGGGGAACACAGAGGAGACTACACCCTAATATAAAAGAGGTTGTGAGCGATGAGGTGTTTAAAGTCCTAGATGTTGGTGTTATCTATCCTATATCTGACAACACTTGGGTCAGCCTAGTTCAGGTTGTTCCCAAGCAGTCCAAAGTCAAGATCTAAAATGAGAATACTGGGTTAGTCTCCACTTGCATGACCACTGGGTGGAGAGTTTATCTAGACTACTAAAAACTAAACTCGACCATGAAGAAAGATAGCTTTCTTCTATCCTTTATTGGCCAAATGCTAGAAAGGGTATGTGAAAATTCCAATTTTCTAGAATTAATTGGAATTTTTACAAAAATCGAGGTGGAATATTATATTTAATATAATATTAATTTTTAAAAAAATAATCAAGTCTTGAAACATAGATATTTGGAATCATTCATGGGAAACAAGCCAGAATGACTAATTCCCAAGATCAGTCAACTCTGACATGATCAGACCTTGGATTTCTGATCCATCAATGATTCAGTGATGAGGGAACATAGAATTAAGAGGTAGATGTGACTGATCTAGGATGAATTAATAAATTTAACCTTAAAGGAAGAGAAATCTTAAAAAATGATCATGGATCTACTTGATCTAAGTAATTAAGCATGATTAGACAATGAAAATCAATTTGAATGATGATCTAAAATTAAGATCATATGGATTGACAAGCCTGATGTGACTAATTTGGGATAGATTGAGATCTATGCCCTTAATTTTGATAAAATGGCTTAAGATCTTCTTGATCGGTTGGATTAAGAAAAATCAAATCATATGATGAGATGCATCAATGATCTGGTGATGATATCATATTAAGAGAATGTGATAGATTTGAATAAAAATGAAAGATCAAGATCTAAACCTTTAATGAGATGAAAAATGAATAGAAATCAAAATATGATCATTGGATCAAAATGGACAAATATGATATATTCAAATGAGCATGTGAATTATTATATTATACCATAAATGTTCTTTGTATTTCTTAGTATATGTAATTGTTAAATTTATTTATTTACGCTTTAATGTTCTTGTTATGTAAATTACATGGAAAATGTAATTAAATGAAAATAGACATTGATGAACATCTAGAATGAATATGGACATGGACTTAATGATAGTAAGGGCTATAGTTAGTAGGACAATATAAGGAATATAATTTTCTTGGCCCAAATGAGGAGAATAATAAACCCCATGAATGACATTTTAAATGTTTATAGATTTAATTAAAATCAAATAGCAAGAGTACTTAGGGTTTAATGCTCATAGGAACCATATGAAGGTTGAGCTAAGGTCACCCCAATAAATGTTGAACATAGTGGTTAAGGGGGTTCTCTAATAGAGCCTTGCTCTTCCCTCACCTTTTGATGACGTTTGTGAGGTCTAAACGCCTCCTTACATGATGTGATGACCTGGGTTTTTGTAACATGATTTGTAAAGTATTTTGAAAGGCAGGGCCCTTAGGAGTAAATTTTTTTTGTAAAACAAAGCAGCGAAAATTCTTTTCTTTAGAACTTGTTTTGAAAACCCAAGTCACCACTTCATACATAACATAAGTACAATTTGTGTAAAAAATAAAATTCCATTAAAGAAATATACCTTTATTAAATTCCAGAATCCATCCAGTGGTTCACAGTACAGCCAAATCTATTACAGTACTTGTCTAAGTTACATAATCCAAAACTCAAGCTCACCATACAATAAAACTCTCAACAAAGAAAAATACATGTCTTCAAGGGTATACCTTGAAGATTATTCTCTTCAAGTCTTCTATCATCTTCAGCTCCTAACTCTCCTTCCCTGTATCTAAGATATTTCAACATTTACAATATCTCAGCAAGCAATGCATGGTAGGGGATTCAAGAAGCATAATAATTGACGTTAGAAAGAAGTTATAGGCATTAGAAAGAGAGCGCCTCCCAGGGGTGCACGAACGTCCCAGGGCGCCTGGCTTGACGCACACCCGTGCCAAGCTCCCTGGGAGCTGTCCTCACGCACGCGTGTCATGCGAATAGTTGTCTTAGCTCAACAAGGACGCATGGGACGTCCTGGGAGCTGAGGCACACCGGAGCCTCGCCTAAGATGCATCCGCGCATTAGTGCACACCCTAGCACACTATTTGGACGTATGCACATGAGCTTGGTTGCGGTGCAACTAGGGTGCACATGTATCCTAGAAACCATAGCACATTCAGAACCGTGGCGCGCAGGACCCTCGGCACTACAATGGGATCGTCCATTGAGGCGCAACCTTTAAAATCCAATTAGGGAGGCTATATACCTCCGATGGATGATCCGAAAGGATCGTTGCGTCTGTAATTTCGACACGGACCCAATTATACAATACTAGTAGGAGAAAGAGACTATTTAGGGAGAATATAGCTTGACAACCAAAGAAATCTTATAAATTCATTAGATCAAATATGACTAGACCTCAAGAATAAATACAAGAGAGGCCTTAGGACATTCTTAGCCCAAGATTGGACCAAGACCTATGTAAATCAACTCCTAGAAAATCTAAATCATATAGATCTAGCCGTTAAATGGTGAATCTAGAAATCATGATTAGATTTCATGTGTAAATGACATACAGGACCCCATAAACCCTAGGACTCGACTGAAGAAGGGACACAAGCAAGGTGATGACAATTGAGGTAGGTAGTCTGATGCTGCTACATTTTTATGCATTTCCAAATATACTTGATTTATAGGTAATCTGATATTGTTACATTTTTAAATATATTCCAAACACTAAGTGATTTACTTGCCTTTATGATGCTTTTGAAATGTGATATTCTTATATGGCATACGAAATTGTCTGCATGATTTATAACATTGAAGCACTTGAACCTATCATTGCATTTAGTATGCTTTTATGATGTTCTTATACAAGCATGTTTTGAGAAGTGTAGCCTTGGCCGATGAGGGCAGGTTGATGAGGGCGGGCTAGAGAGAGCTGACAGGCTTCTAGGCTGGCAGGCTTCTAGGCAGGGTTATGACTTTGAATGCGATACTAGCATGAGCAGATTTTATACATTGCTTACATGTTTTACAACCGATTGCATAAATTGCATGATTTGCGACGAATAAGTGCATAAATTGCATGATTTGCGATTATTGAGTTTTGGATAAATGCATATCCTTGAGGGTTACCAAAAGACGTTGGAGTGCCCAAAAGACACTGGTGAGGCAGTGTGAGGGACCCAACAAGGACATGATTTTTATATTTCATTGGTTGATATGCCTGGTGGGCACTATGCTGAGAGGAGGTACGGGGTTGGCCTCCCAGCCTCTACCACCAAAAGGGTGGATGGTATCACTGCCAAAAAGGCATCATCCCCTCCCTGATTGCTATGGTAAACAGGGACTACCACTGGAGGTGTTCATGGTACCCTTTCGGGGACATCCATACTCGCCGCGGAGGCTATGGTGGATTCCAGCTGTATGCTGAGTATGAGCGTAGTGCCCCTATGATTTTGGTATGATTGATATGCATATAGCATTGAGATGGTCGTATACGAGTGCTCGTGACCAATTGGCGTGACATGTACGCCGAAAGACTCATGTGCATGATACTAGCATATGTTTGCATAATGACTATTTTAAGATTTTCATATTGATTATTATATTTGACCCGTGGATTTGCTGTATATGCCGAGATTTTATTACTTGGATGTATGGATTTCTACTTTATGATTTGTAGTTGAATCCATATCATTGAACACTAGATTTCGATAAAGGATTTCCATGGTTAAACTCGCATCAATAAACTTATGTTTTCCATTTGTATGAACTTACTTTGATGCATTAATATGCATGTTTACGCAAAAGGAATCATTGATGTTTTACATGAAAAGCTCTTGGAACCATGCATGATGCATATCGTGTTTTCAAAATAGTAGTGTCAGATCACCTACTGAGTATGATAAATACTCAACCCAATCCATTATTTTTTTCAAATCAAATGAAAGACAAATAGAGGAAACATCAAGAGGCATTAGAATCAAAGTCAAGTAGGCAAAGGTAAGACTTAATTAGTGATTTCTTTTGGTAGCTGTTGTAATCTTGATTGTAAGTAATTGTTTATAGCTGTGGCTGTGACTAACAATCCTAGGAGTAACTACTTGTTTTGATTTGGTTTATAAATTGCCATGGCACTATGCATTGAGCGTTCATTTTGACACTTGGGCTCTTTATACAATGTTTTTGAAAAAGAAGAAAATTTTCCTGCATTCTTCTGCATAAATTGTTTTAAAACTAGAGATTGATCTCACTGTGTTTTTACAAAAAAATGGCATTGAAAAGCCCGGGTCATCACAGGGGGTAACCTTGGTAGTTCTTCAGGAAAAAAATCTTGGAATTCCTTGACCACTTCAATTTTTGTTATCCTGGGCTGTTCAACATCTAAGGAAACCACTATTGCTAGCAATGCCTAACACCCCTTGGACATATGTTTGACTGCCTTCATAGCTAAGATGATAGATTTGTCTAAGTCATTGTGTTTCCCATACAGTATTCATACTTTCTCCCTTGGTATACTAAATGTGAGTTTCTTCTTATGACAGTCCATAACTACCAAGTATTTTGCTAACCAGTGCATACCTAGTATGATGTCAAAATCCTCCATGTTCAATAAAATGATGTCTATGTCCATTCTTTTGCCCAATACTTCTAGAGGTACATTATGCAAGTATTCTTGTAGTTTAACTGTTTTTCCAACTAGAGTTGTTACATCTAGATCAAATCCCAAGTTTTTCACTAATAGTTGTATACTAGATGCAAATTCACAAGATATAAAGGAATGCATAGATCCAGAATCAAATAGCACTTTGGCATAGTTGTCTGCTACAAGTAGTGTACCTTCAATTACCATATTGCATGGTCCAGCTTGGCCGTCAGTGATGGTGAAGACCCTTCCTTGGTGTCGAGGAGCAATTTCTAGTTTTGCCTCCCTGACTGCCAATGGTTTGGTACAGTGGGCGGCAACATGTCCATACTCCCCACAATTGTGGCACTTGATTGGAAATCGTTGTGGTTGTTGTTGTATAGGTCATGGGCAGATATTGCCTTGGTGAAATTTTCTACATCTTGGACATGACTGTCTATTTGGCCTTGGTGCATTGTTCCTTTCATTTCTTTAAGGCTTAAAATTGTTCCAAGGTCTTTTATTCTTCTAGAAAGGCCTTGGGTTATTGTTTCCTCCTCCACTGAACTTGGTAATTTGACCCTTTTCGTACTCTTCTTCAAACATGGAGGCCATTTCCACACAGTCTGCCAAGGTAGTGGGTTTAGTACCCAGCACCTTTATTTTCAGCCTTGGGTGTAGCCCTTCAATGAATCGATCCATGGTGTGAGTTTTTGTGTCACACACATGAGTCGTGAATCTCCTTAGTTGTGTGAACTTGTTATCATAGTCCACCGCCGACATTTTCCCTTGCTTTAGGTCCAAAAACTCTATCAACTTCCTTTGTTCTACATGAGAAAAAAAATATTTATGGTTGAATACTTCGTTAAATTCTTCCCATGTAATATCTTCAGAATTCGAGAAGGTGTTGTTAGCTAATCTCCACCAAAATGCAGCTTCTTGTTTGAATAAGTATGTGGCAAATTTCACCTTCAACTCTGAAGGAGTACGTAGTGCACTAAAAGTCTTTTCAACTTCAGATATCCATTCCTCAGCCTTTTCAGCTTCACCCTTGCCATTATATACTGTAGTCCTCGTTTGAAATCTCTCCATCATTTTATCAACTTTTTCTGGTGCTAATGGGGATTTTCCAACTTCTTCACTTGGTACAAGGGAAGATTGCACTTGTCCTAGTGTGGGAGTAGCTGGTGATGGTGTTGGTGTAGTATGTCTCACCTCAGGCTAAGCCTGAGCCTGAGCCTGAGCCTGCGTGCTTGGTATTTCTACAGGAGGTGATGAACCTTATGGTTGTTGTAGGTGAGGAAGGAGGTTCCTTAACATCCTTGTCATCATCTCTTCCATATTACTCATGGTTACTCTCTCCATATTGTCTTCTAGAGTATTTTGAGCTGTCTACCTTGTGACTCTCTTTGGTGGCATCTGCTCATAAACCAAAATTCTATCAGTCCTCTATACAACTACTTCTATCTTAATCTAGACTTGGATTATAATCTCTCTTTTGGACATATTTGTACCGTACTGTGACTAGATGAATTGCTCTAATACCAACTGTGACGACCTGGGTTTTTGTAACATGATTTGTAAAGTATTTTGAACGGCAGGGCCCTTAAGAGTGTAAAATTTTTTCACAAAACAAAGCAACGAAAATTCTTTTCTTTAGAACTTGTTTTGAAACCCAAGTCACCACTTCATACATAACATAAGTACAATTTGTGTGAAAAATAAAATTCCATTGAAGGAATATACTTTTATTAAATTCCAAGATCCATCTAGTGGTTCACAGTACAGCCAAATCTATTACAGTACTTGTCCAAATTACATAATCCAAAACTCAAGCTCACCATACAATAAAAATCTCAACAAAGAAAAATACATGTCTTCAAGGGTATACCTTGAAGATTATTCTCTTCAAGTCTTCTATCGTCTTCAGGTCCTAACTCTCCTTCCCTATATCTGAGATATTGCAACATTTACAATATCTCAGCAAGCAATGCTTGGTAGGGGATTCAAGAAGCATAATAATTGACAATGTAATTCCAATACTTCATAATCCCATTATCCCTCAACATATTCATGTCTCTACTCTTTATTTTGTAATTTATGTATATCTATATACATACATACTCTTCATGAGTAAACCAGTTAAATTTATGAAAGTGGTCAAATATCATTCCCAATTAAGCTGATCAATTCTCTCCATTATGAGAATTTAGTATTATATCTAATCTTATACTTGGAATTTTCCTTCCTGGGAAATATTGGTAATATACAATTACCTAGTATTTCATTATGCTACAACATAAGGCATTTCACTATGCCTATTGTCATATGTATCATAGTGCAAAATAATAAAAAAGGTTGCTATGCTACAATCTAATCCGTACTAGCGAGCTCAGATAACTGCCCTATTCACTACGGATACCACGGTGGAAAATATTATGTCACTGCCCGTATAGGGGGGCAAGACTTTCACAGTGGTGGCCTTCCTATAATTGCCACCACCCGACTTTTAGCCTCTCTTTGGGCAAGGTATCATCATATCATCAAATTTCAAGGAGCAGGTGGCCAAACCCTCATAACTCCTTTGGCAATAGCATTCCCCTAGGCTTATGCCTATTAAAACAAACTCACAAGCCTCTAAGCTTGTATGTAAAATATATTTCATATATATCAGACCATATGTCTGTTTACTTAGGGCTGAAATATTTTCTAGTTCCCTATTCACTTATAGTTTAGTCCTTAACTATCTTACATGTGTTTGGTTGGATCATAAGGTTTTTAAGATATTTAATACAAGTATTAACATTACTCTTGTCAACATAAGATCATGAGTACAATCATGTATATCTCATGTAAATGCATTCATCAAATCCTCCTACCTTTAAGGTGTGATCTCTTTTCCCAAATCTTCCATGATCCTGACTGATGTATATGATCTGTACATCCATACGTATTGTCAATATATAAATTATAAACAATCCTATTGATCACTAGATCTGATGTTTAGAATGATCTTTAGATCATCCATATCTAAGTATTTTTTTTATCTCTAAGTCTTTGTGTGTCCATCTCCTTGATCTTGATCTTTCATAGATCCATTGATTTACAATCTACACATGTTGATAAAGATCAGGGTCCTAGATCTTCTATCATCTAGTTATTCTTTGATCTAAGTTCAGTTATTGGATCATCCCTAAGGAGGATCTTGGTTTTCTTCCTTAAATCCTCTTTGATGAAGGGTTTGGATTATCTAATCTAATGAACTATAACAAGCATACTAATAAACATGCATACTAAGTACAATATAATATAATATTTCTTATTTTTCTTGATCATCCAAGATCTAATGGATCTTGTTTGATCATCCTTCTCTTACTTACTGTTTTTATTAGGGTTAGGTGCTGGTTGAAGGTAACTTATTCAAGCCTAAATCTACACTGCTCCTCTTATTTCCAATTGGCTAAGGCTTACTAGCTGAATGGGTGAAGACAAAGTGGTTACTTCAATCCTCATGTAAGGAGGCATTTAGACCTCACAAACGTCAATGGAAGGTAGGGGAAGAGCGAGGCTCTATTAGATAACCCTCGTAACCACTATGTTCATCATTCACTAGAATGACCATTGCTCAATCTTTCATAAGGTTCCTATAAGCATATTTACCCTAAGTACTCTTTCTAATGGATTTTAATTAAGTCCATGAATATTTATAATGTCATTCATGGGGTTTATTATTCTTCTCCTAGTTTGGGCCAAGGATTTGATAATCCTTATATTGTCCTACTAACTATAGCCCTTACTAATTAAGTCAAAAGTACTCCATTCTTATTTGTGTCATGAAACTCTACTTTCTCATTAGATTACATTTTTGATGTTTTATGCTCTTTATCTCATAACAAGTAGATCTACTAATAACATTTAACCATAAATGAATTATAAATTCAAAACATAAAACTACATAATTTAACACTTAATGATAATGAGACAAGGTACTTAAAATTACTCTAACATGATTTCCAACTAACATACCTTAATAACTCAATTTAAACTAACATGGACTTAAGGTATAATCTCATACTATAGTATAAACTTATATGAAATTCTAGCATGGTCCTAAGTTAGAATGGCATGAAATCATACTAAAGTGCCCTTACGATAATTAAATCTAGCACCTTATGATAACAATGAAATCACATATCATGCTAAAGTCTAAATGTTATACTAGCATGCTTTATAACATAATCATATTTAAAATGCTATTATATAAAATGAAACTAATTACATTAACATTTTTAGAAACCTTTACTTATGATCCGACCATTTGATCTTAGATCTTTTCCTTTGATTAAGGGTATTAGTTATATTTAGAGGATTTTCTTTATTAAGGTCCAAAGATCATATTGATCCATTTTTGTCATAATCCATCCATGATTTCTTGGATTTCATTATATCAACATTCATTTTATCCATCCCAAGGATCTGATCACACTTGATCTCATTGATCAAGTGGGTCCCTTTGTATTTTTAGAGTTTTTCTACCATAATGAGTAGATCCTTTAATACATCTTAGATATGTCCAAATAAACCATATATATCACTTTATTTTAGTAGCATATCATTAGTAAAACATATTTTCAAGATCTGATCATCTCAGATCTTGAAGATCTAGGTAATTGGAAACTTGTTTCTTTAATATAAATTTTTTTACTGAATATTATGTCTATTTTATCATTTCATCAGAAAATATATGTTTCAAGCTTTCCATAGCTTCTTTCCGATCTTAATTTGGAGTTCAGATGACTCTAGAATGTGATCTGGAAGTTCACAGTCCTTCCTAGAGCCTGGATCTGATTTGGGCCCAAGGAACGGATGGCCCAGATTAGTCGGGCGGAACGAGCCGAGAGGAATGTGCTCTGTTTGTCGGGCGCATCCACTGTGATGAATTATGGAAGCACCCTCATGGGACGTCCACGGACGTAGATGGGACGAGCGGGACGCTCGTCGTCCGCGTGCTTGTAAATGGGACACTAGTCGGGCGCGTCCACTCATTGTTTTGATGGACACGCCGTCATACCGCTTGGGATGACGTCCCCCATGCAGCATGCGTAGAACGTTTCCACGTGCGCCGTTTCCGACGATGTGTCACGTTTGTGTCTTGGGCGCTGTTAGATCCGAAGATCGGACAGTCCATTCTGGACCGTCCAATCAATCCTCTCTCAATTGAGGGCCCAAAACATCTCCGATCATTATGAAAATTCTACCCTAAGGGTTTTGGACCCTTTTGGATCTATTGGAGTAGTCAAAATTTTCATCTGAGCACTCTATTATCGTAAATTAAGGGTTCTATTATTACTTTATTTTTACCTTTTTTATCATCAAAATAAATTACAGTAAACTAAAAATTACATAAACCAGTATTAAACATCTATAGAAAGTATTCCCACCTACCTTATTGGAGAAAAAACCTTGGTTATATGCCCAATTTAGAAAGAATACCTTGTTGATGAAGATATGGCTTAAGATCCACCTTTCTTGCAAATTACCGTTGTTTGAACCGTTGGATCTTGAAATTGCTTTGGGGATTTTGTAGAATAGATATGGTGGGAAGTTTTGGATGGTTGAATTGATGCAATTAGATATGGAACAGAGTGCCTAATTGATTTTAGGTCTCTTGTTCCAATCTAAAAAGAAAAAGAAATTGAAAAGAGAGATCTCTTGTAATTTTGGGTTTTTGGGGAGGGATCTAGGTCTAATTTTTTAGGGAGAGTGAAGAAAATATCATGGGGATTTTATGAGCATTTTTGGAGGGTTTTTTGGGTTGTATTTATAGGCATTTTGGTCTTTTTTTTATGATTATAATATTTATTTTTTAATTATTAAATGGCATGAAAGTCTCCCATGTTCCATTTTTCTTTCCCAAGACGAGCTGGTGTTTGTTGACCCATGACTTCAATGGGATGCTCATAAGATTCGTTTTTGGGTAAAAAGACCGTTTTGCCATTTATGTATAAAATTTTGGGTTTTCTTCCCATGATCTCGGATTTGAGTGTACTTAGTGTCGTTGGATTTGTATTTCTCAGTACATTCTAAATTTTTATGTATCATATTTTGATTTTTGGGTAAAATTACTATTTTACCCTTTTGTCAAAGAAATGAAGAAACTTAAGGATTTCTCATCCAAATTCAGAATTTGTTGTGCTTACAGTCATTTGAAGGGTTTGCTAAGTTCAATTTCAATTTTACATGTATTATTATTTGATTACATTTTTATAAAAAATATATTCTAAATAACCCTAATATTTCAGCCCGAAATATCTGAAACTCAAACTTTATTGATTTTCTCAATCAATTACAAAAATTGGGGTAATTACACATGAGGATTGAATTATCCACGCTGTGAGCAGCTTTTAACTGGTAAGCCTCAATCAATTCTAAAATAAGGAGCTGTCTAGGATTATGAGTGTAGATTCAATCAGTAAAACATTAACTGGTTGAATAATAATAAGATCATAAAAGGATAATAAACTATCTAATTCTAATAAAAATGGTAATTAAGATAATCAAAGATCAAACAAGATCCATAAGGAGATCTTGGATGATCAAGAATAATAAGAATTATAATATTGTATGTATGTTTTGAAGTAGTATAAATATTAGATTCAAATGTAGATCAATAGATTAGAGCCTTGATCAATATTATCTAAGGAATAAGATCCAAATCATCCTATGTAAGGATGATCAAAAGAACAATTAGGAAGTATAACTGAGTTGAGGAATGATGGTATATATATGATTTGACAAATACATGAAGGATATGATGATCAAGATCAATGAGAAGATAGATTGTTGAAAGTAAAGGTAGGTGCACATTAAGAATATATTCAATATAGAAGATACATGTATTTTACATATGATCTTATCTTGATAACTATAGATTGATTATAATTGCCTTAGAATTATTTATGAATCAACAAATGATGTTAAAATGAATACAATGTGATTGATTAAGTAATTATGAAATTACTTAAAGCAACAAATGATGTTGAAATGAATACAAAATGATTGATTAAGTAATTATGAAATTACTTAAGGAAACAAATGATGTTAAAATGAATACAAAGTGATTGATTAAGCAATTAGGAAATTACTTAAGGCAACAAATGATGTTGAAATGAATACAAAGGGATTGATTAAGTAATTATGAAATTACTTAATGGGTAGAATGAGAAGATTTGAGCTATATAAGTTGGACCCCCAAATCTTAAAGAAAGAAGATATAGGCATGTCCTATTATAACTAGACACACAATCTGTAAGTATGAATTATTATTTTCCATACAAGCATGGAGGCTTGTGATTTTGTTTTAAGATAGGCTTATGCTTAAGGATGCCAATGCTAAGAGAGTTATGAGGGTTTGGCCACCCGCTCTTCGAAACTGATTATGATGATGATATCGTGCCCAAAGAGAGGCAAAATGTCAGCTGGGGCAATTATGGCAAGGCTGCCACTGTGACAACCATGGCTCTCCCCATACAAACATGGATCTATATTTCCATCGTGGTATGAGTGGAGTATTAAGTAGTTATCCGGGTGCGCTGTACGGATTGAGACTACACGCATGGTAGTACTTAATTATTTTGAATTATGATGCAATTGATTATGGCATAATGAGATGCCTTATTTTGTGGCATGATGAGATGCTGGAAAAAGTTATTACTGATGTTGTATTGGAGGATGATTCCCAATACGGTATGATTATATATTAACACCTAGTGTTAATATTGAAATCAATTTGAAAATGAGATATTATTAATGATATTGACTATATTCATTATTTTTAGTGGTTTTATTTATATGTAATATATACATATAATTCATATGATGAGTGAAGGATGAAATGGTTATCCAGTGTAATTGATTTATATCATGGATATAAAGAATTGTTAATTTTGAGATATATTGAATATATTCCTTAAATCCCCCACCAAGCATGGCTTGCTGAGATATTGTAAATGTTTGAATGTTTACAATATCTCAGATACAATTAAGGAAGATTGAAAGCTCAAGACTTGAGGATAATCATCACCAAACTACTACTCAGGGCATTTACTTTGAGGAAGATTGTATTGATCGTTTTGTAATTTGGATTGTAATATTTGGACAAGGTATGTAATGACTACAGGGGCTCTGTATGTGAACCATTAGATTGATCTTAATTTTAATAAAAGTATTTCTATTGATTTTCAATGAAAATTTTATTTTATATAAAAATCTATGTATGATAAGTAATTTGAGGTGGCACTCAAGTTTTTTGACAAATCAATTTTAAAGAAAATATGTTTCCACTATTTGAATTTTAAAAGAGTTTCAAAATCAGGGCCCTACCTTTGCAAATATTTATGAAAATGTGTTTTAAAAACCCGGGTCGGCATAGTTTAGCCAGTCATAAGTATTACTACTTTCTTGATTAATAGTCTAGCAATAATCAAATCCCCATAGCACCTGAGGACTATGAGCAGACTACCTTCAGCTATCCTTTTGGAACTTTTGCTTACCGTTGTATACCTTTTAGACTTTATAATGCTTTAGCTACTTTTTAAAGGTGTATGTTGAGCATGTTTTTTGACATAGTGGAGAGGTTTTTAAAAGTGTTTGTGGATGATTTTTTAGTGTTTGGTTCTTCATTTGATGAATGCCTACACCATTTAAAACTTGTCCCTTCTAGGTGTGAGGAAAAGAATTAAGTGCTAAATTGGTGAAAAGGTCATTTTATGCTACAAAATGACATTTTTTTAGGACACATCATATCACACAATGGTATAGAAGTTGACAAAGCCAAAGCGGATTTAATCTCTAACCTTCCTCCAATAAGGACAGTGAAGGAAATTAACTCAATTTTAGGACTTGCTAGTTTTTATAGGCCATTCATCAAGGTCTTTAGTAAAATTTCTAAGCTCCTATGTAATTTACTTGTGAAAGTGGAAACTTTTGACTTTGATGATGATTGTATGAAAGCATTTGAGCCCCCAAAGGTTGAATTAACTTTTGCCCCTATTATTCGACTGTAAGATTGTGGTGCACCATTTGAAACAATGTGTGACGCTTTAGACTATGTGATTGGGCTGTGTTGGGATAGCATATTTGTAATGACTCCAATTTTGTAATATTGAAATTCCAAGTTAAGCAATGAAAAGATCAGTTTTTGAAGATAAGGGCATTTTAGTCATTTCACTATTCACCTTGACTAAACCCAGAAATTTGGTCCTAAAAATGGCACCATTAGGTGTGCCTCAGAAAAAAGAATCCAATGAGACCAAAATCCCCCAAAACGGAGTTAAAATGAGCAAGTTATGGCCCTTTGAAGTTTAGGGGCAAAACTGTAATTTTTACAAAAACGGTTTTACCCTACAAAACACAGGGCCCCGTTTTGATACGGGCACCCTTCATCTTCAACCTCTAGAGGGTTCTAGAACGGCAGTGATTGGAGGAGAAATCACTACCATTCTGGAGGTTTCTCCACCGCCATTCAAAGGCGGTGAGAGGCCCCTCCAGAACCCTCTCATAGCTCTATAAATAAAGCCCTTGGGCGCCTCTAATGGAAGCCCAAAATGTTGAAGAAAACCTGTCGTGGAGGAGTGACCTAGAGGGAAAAACAGGGAGAAAAACCCAGCAAGGAGCCAGCTATGCCCAAGATCCCTCAAAACCCATCTCCACCGTAGTTCTAAGATCAATTTCCCTAGGTTTATGCATGAAAAATCATGCAAAATTAAGACCTGGACACTCACCAAGGACCCAGGGACATTCACTGGACCGCACTGGTTCGACAGGGTTGAACCAGGGTGTCCTGAGGAGGCCCCGATCCCCAACGAACAGGACGTTCCAGTTGGAATGTCCCACGTCATTTCTGTTTGAAAAACCAAACGGGCACGTCCAGGGACGCGCCCGCAAAAGAGACAGTCGGACGGAAAACCCGGCGCGCCCGCTGAGGCGCATGCCGCAGACACGCAGCACTAGCAGTACGGGGTTTTTTCGTTCCTTAAGGAAGCCGAGGCGCAGGACGCAGTCCCGCAGCACCCTAGCATTCTGTCTTTTCATTCTTGAGACCCTTATGTACGTGCGACACTAAAACGCTTATAACATGAGATCTAGAGCTTTGATTGAGGCGCTGCAAAAGGCGTTGTGTCCGTGTTGACGATGCGGACACATCCAAACTATAAAATTCCTGATCAATGCCCAATTAAAGGTGGGCATAACACTTAGAATAGGATGATGGCGCGTGGCCGCTAGACCTTTGGAAAACTGAGGATACCAAGACCCAATTAGGACCTTAGGACACCCATAGGCATAGGGATGGACCCCTAATGCCTAAGTAATAAGACCAACCACTCTAAAACCCATAAAAGATAGGATAAACTAACCTTGATTCCCCAAACCATGTTCAGGAGCATACGAGGACAAAGGGGTTAGCGTGACCTAGCAAGGTAGGTGCTCTATCGCTACTAGATTCTTTTAAAAGAATTATGATTGTTTTGCAAATACATGATTTAAGTATATGACTTATTTAGCATGCATGTGACAAATGCTTTATGCATAGACATGTTTTATATATACATTATGCATAGATATGTTTTGTAAATTATTGCATACATTGCATGATCTATAAGCATTAAGTTCTTGCAAAGATTGCATGTCCTTGAGGGTTGCCAAAAGACGTTGGAGTGCCGAGGGCCAGGCAGTTGTGAGGGACCCAAAGAGGACAGGATTTGAAAAGAGGTTTTTGGCTTATTTGATCGTACATGATTTGGGCTAGTATGCTCGTGGGTGCTATGTGAGGGGTGTGGGTTGGCCACCCAGCTTCTACCACTATTAGGTGGATGGGTACCACGCCCAAAAAGGGCATGTCCCTGCTTTGACTGCATGTGGTACAGGGGGCTACCACTAGTGTCACGGCACTGGGTCGAAGTGTCATATGCCCCGTGGAGGTATATGATCCTGTGTCCCTAGGTACCCGGGGACCACACAGTGGTGAGGTCGTGGGCATAGTGGGACCCTATGGTTTCATGGATTTATGTGCATTGCATATGGCATGATATGAGGTTGGTCGACCATACCATACTAGAGATCCACGAGTTGGATTCCATGAAGCATCTTATGCATATCATAATGTTATGATATATGTATGTATATGATACTTTCGATTTTGGACTATGGGATCCTTTAAATCGTTAGTATTTCAGTTTGATAATGGATTCTTATATCGATATTGGACTTGAGTATTCAGACATGCACATGTTTTGAAAAAGCATATGATTTTAATACATCTCATGCATTATAAAACTAGTAGTGATAGGCTCCTACTGAGTATAGTATATACTCACCCAATCCTCAACATTTTTCAGACACAAAGTAAGTAATTAAGGGCAAGGTACGCTTGTGCTAGGAGACACCCAGACTCAGTGCAAGTAAGTAAACCCCTACCTTATCTTTCAATGTTACTTGGTTGTAGTTACTCTTTAATAGCTGGGGCTGTGACTAACACTTTCTTGGGAACAATATTGATTTAAAACTTTGTCATGGCTAGATAAATTGAGAATGTGTTTTGACACTCGGGGTTTTTATGAAAGATTGTTTTCCAAAAGACAGATTTTCATGCATTTCATACTAATAAAACAAGAGATCTCGCCTTTTTATCAAAATTGCATCATATAAAAACCCAGGTTGTCACAGTTGGTATCAGAGCACGATTTAACGTTACTCACAGCCCAGTTATGAGGAGAATAACTTATAATCAAGTTTCATCCATGAAAGAGTAAGGGATAATAGGATAACACAAACTGAGATTTGGTGAATTGCCTTGTGATTAGAGATGCCTAGGAAGAAAGGAAACAATGCTCCAAGACCTGAAGCCCCCCCAGTGGACTCCACTGGGTAGGGCAACAGGATGGCTGAGTTATTCCTACAATTCCTACAAAATATGGGACAATACATGAATAGTCAAAGCTAAAGCCCCACCACACGAGATCCTTCCCCTGATAAAGCAATAGATAGGACTGAGGTTCAGTTAGAAAGGTTTCAAAAACTAGCTCCCTCATTCGCAGGAGAAGATGAAGCATCTACAGCTGAAAAATGGTATTAGAGCCAAACCCTGACCCCGGGGATGGGTGGCTAGCCGCACCGTCGCTCGTGTGGTGACACACGGGGGTGTGTGTCCTGTAAGCGGGAGATGGCTACCAGCCAAGATGGCCTGAGGCTTGGCCTTGTGAGGGGAGCCAAGATGGTCTGAGGTTGGGATGCAGGAGAGTTAGTCCCATACCGGCTAGGGGGTGGAGATGGTCCTGGTTATAAGGAGTGGGAACACTCCTCACAGTAATGACTGGTTTTCCCCTGAAGGGGGAGAAGCAAAACCATGCGGGCCCAGAAGGAAAAAGAATTTATGGACTTAGAACAAGGAAATATGACTGTCCAACAGTATGAAAGTAGATTCATCAGCCTCCGAAGATTTGCACCACGTGCTTATGCTGATGAGGAAGATGCGGCAAAATGATTTGTAGATGGACTCAACCCAGGACTCAGGAGCAGAGTTCTAGGTTTCCAACCTTCTATAGTAGCCAAAGCCATAGAGATGGCCTCCCTAAATGAAAAAGATTAACAAAGGAACCAGGCAATAAATGAAACTAAGAACATCAACACCATAGGAAATAAAGGAAAGAGACCATTTTAGTCCTTCGAACCCAGGCCACCTTTCAAGAAGCCGTTTGAAAACAAAGAAAGAAGACCAGACTGGAAGACATGCCCTAAGTGTAACAGGTATCATTCAGGCAAACCATGTCCCATTTCCAACATCACTTGCTATCTTTGTGGAGAACCAGGACATTTTGCTAGGGATTGTTCTAAAAAGGAAGTTGAAGAGCGTAAAGGAGATCAAGTTCCAAAAAAACAAGGATGTGTCTTTGCCCTCACTTCCAATCAAGTCTAGGCTTCAAATGCTGTAGTTGAAGGCACCCATAGAGTTGACGGAGGATCTCAAGCTAGAGACGAGACCAGTTGAGATCCGAAATCGCAAGAGTAAGAAGTTGTGGAACAAGGACATACACTTAGTCAAAGTTTTGTGAAGAAATGTGCACATGGAAGAGGAGACTTGGGAACTAGAGTCAGAAATGTGAGAAAAGTACCCCGAGATCTTTTGACTGTATATATTGAAGAATTTCGAGGATGAAATTCCCATAAGGGGGTAAGAATGTAATGACTCCAATTTTGTAATATTGAAATTCCAAGTTAAGCAATGAAAAGATCAGTTTTTGAAGATAAGGGTATTTTAGTCATTTCACTATTCACCTTGACTGACCTCAGAAATTTGGTCCTGAAATTGGTACCATTAGGTGCGTCTTAGAAAAAGGAATCCAACGAGACCAAAATCACCCAAAACGGAGTTAAAATGAGCAAGTTATGGCCCTTTGAAGTTCAGGGGCAAAACTATAATTTTTACAAAAACGGTTTAAGCCAGCAAAACACAGGGGCCCGTTTTGATACGGGCACCCTTAATCTTCAACCTCTAGAGGGTTCTAGAATGGCGGTGATTGAAGGAGAAATCACTACCATTCTGGAGGTTTCACCACCGCCATTCAAAGGCGGTGAGAGCCCCCTCCAGAACCCTCTCATAGCTCTATAAATAGAGCTCTTGGGCGTCTCTAATGGAAGCCCAAAACATTGAAGAAAACCCATCGTGGAGGAGTGACCTAGAGGGGAAAACAAGGAGAAAAAACCCAGCAATGAGCCAGGTATGCCCAAGATCCCTCAAAACCCATATCCACCGTAGTTCTAAGATCAATTTCCCTAGGTTTTTGCATGAAAAACCATGCAAAATAGAGCCCTGGAGACTCACCAAGGACCCAGGGACATTCCCTGGGCCGCACTGGTTCGACAGGGTTGAACCAGGGTGTCCTGAGGATGCCTCGGTTCCCATGTCGTTTTCGTTTGAAAAACCAAACGGGCGCGTCTAGGGATGCGCCCGCAAAAGAGACAGTTGGGCGGAAAACCTGGCGTGTCTGCAGACGCGCCCGCTGCAGACATGCAGTGCACTAGTGGTACGCTGTTTTTTCGTTCCTCAAGGACGCCGGGATGCACGACGTAGTCGCGCAGTGCCCTAGCATTCTGTCTTTTCATTCTTGAGACCCTTATGTACGTGCGACACTAAAACACTTATAATTTGAGATCTATAGCTCCGATTGAGGCGCCGCAAAAGGCGTTGTGTCCGTGTCGACGACGTGGACACATCCAAACTATAAAATCCCTGATCAAGGCCCAATCAAAGGTGGGCATAACCCTTAGAATAGGATGATGGCGCGTGGCCGCTAGACCTTTGGAAAACTGAAGATACCAAGGCCCAAATAGGACCTTGGGACACCCAAAGGCATAGGGATGGACCCCTAATGCCTAAGTAATATGACCAACAACTCTAAAACCCATAAAAGATAGGATAAACTAACCTTGATTCCCCAAACCATGTTCAGGAGTGTACGAGGACAAAGGGGTTAGCGCCACCTAGCAAGGTAGGTGCTCTATCCCTACTGGATTCTTTTAAAAGAACTATGATTGTTTTGCAAATACATGATTTAAGTATATGACTTGTTTAGCATGCATGTGACAAATGCTTTATGCTTAGACATGTTTAATATATACATTATGCATAGATATGTTTTGCAAACTATTGCATACATTGCATGATCTACAAGCATTAAGTTCTTGCAAAGATTGCATGTCCTTGAGGGTTGTCAAAAGACGTTGGAGTGCCGAGGGCCAGGCAGTTGTGAGGGACCCAAAGAGGACAGGTTTTGAAGAGGTTTTTGGCTTATTTGATCGTACATGATTTGGGCTAGTATGCTCGTGGGTGCTATGCCGAGGGGTGTGGGTTGGCCACCCAGCCTCTACTACTATTAGGTGGATGGGTATCACGCCCAAAAAGGGCATGTCCTTGCTTCAACTGCATGTGGTACAGGGGGCTACCACTAGTGTCACGGCACTGGGTCGAAGTGTTATATGCCCCGTGGAGGTATATGATCGTGTGTCCCTAGGTATCCGGGGACCACACAGTGGTGAGGTCGTGGGCATAGTGGGACCCTATGGTTTCATGGATTTATGTGCATTGTATGTGGCATGACATGAGGTTGGTCGACCATACCATACTAGAGATCCAGGAGTTGGATTCCATGAAGCATCTTATGCATATCATAATGTTATGATATATGTATGTATATGATACTTTCGATTTTGGACTATGGGATCCTTTAAATCGTTAGTATTTCAGTTTGATAACGGATTCTTATATCGATATTGGACTTAAGTATTCAGACATGCACATGTTTTGAAAAAGCATATGATTTTAATACATCTCATGCATTATAAAACTAGTAGTGATAGGCTCCTATTGAGTATAGTATATACTCACCCAATCCTCAACATTTTTCAGACACAAAGTAAGTACTTAAGGGCAAGGTACGCTTGTGCTAGGAGACACCCAGACTCAGTGCAAGTAAACCCCTACCTTATCTTTCAATGTTACTTGGTTGTAGTTACTCTCTAATAGCTGGGGCTGTGACTAACACTTTCTTGGGAACAATATTGATTTAAAACTTTGCCATGGCTAGATAAATTGAGAATGTGTTTTGACACTCGTGGCTTTTATGAAAGATTGTTTTCCAAAAGACAAAGATTTTCATGCATTTCATACTTATAAAACAAGAGATCTCGCCTTTTTATCAAAATTGCATCATATAAAAACCTGGGTCGTCACAATATTAATACGATCTCCCATATGATATATTATGCTAGCAAGACAATCAATGATTCCCAACTCAATTATTCCACTACAAAAGAAGAGTTGTTGGAAGCTTTTTTTCTAGATAAATTTGGATCTTATTTGCTAGGATCTAAAGTCCTTATCTATTTGGATCCCACATCTTTAAAAGATCTTCTTTCAAAGAAAGATGACTAACCAAGGTTGATTCGATGGATTTTATTGCTATAGGAGTTTGATTTGGAAATTTGGGATAACAAAGGTTCCAAAAATGTTGTAACACACCTTTTATCAAGGTTAGTTGTGGAGTCTACTAGCAAGAATGTACCTATAATTGAAACATTTCAAGATGAACAATTATTGAACATTTTTCAATTTCCTTGGTACACAGATATAGTCAATTATCTTATCACATGCCAAATGCTTAATCATTGGTCTAAATAAGACAGGAAAAGGTTTATTGCCAATGTCTAAACAATTATCTTGATCATGTCATTAGGAGATGCATACCAAATAATGAACACCATAAAATCATTTTCTTTTGTCATGACCATGCATGCGGGGGCCACTTTAGTTCCAAAAAGACAGCTGCAAAGATTGTGGGAGCTTCGCAGATTAAATGTGAGAAAGGTTGACCGATCATAATTATTACTACTTTCTTGATGGATACTCTAGCTATAACCAATTCCCTATAGCACTTGAGGACTGAGAGAAGACTAGCTTCACCTTCACTTTAGGGAGCTTCGCCTATCGTTGTATGCCTATTGATTTTGCAATGCTCCAACTACTTTTCAAAGGTGTATATTGAGCATATTTTCAAATATGGTGGAGAGGTTTTTAGAAATGTTTATGGATGATTTCTTAGTGTTTGGATCTTCATTTGATGAATACTTGGACCATTTAAAACTTATCCTTGATATGTGTTAGGAAAAGAATTTATTGCTAAACTAGGAGAAATGTCATTTCATGGTCCAAGATGGCATTATTGTAGGCCACAACATATCACATAATGTTATAGAAGATCATAAAGCCAAAGTGGATTTAATCTCTAACCTTCCTCCTCCAAAGATGGTGAAGGAAATTTGTTATTTTTATGCCATGCTAGTTTCTATGGATGATTAATCAAGGACTTTAGTAAAATTTCTAAACTCCTATGTGATTTTATGTGATTTACGTATGAAGGAGGCAACCTTTGATGTCAATGGAAATTGTATGAAATGTTTGAGCACCTAAAGGCTGAATTAACTTTTGCGCCTATTATTTGGCCTGCAGATTGGAGTACATCATTTGAAATAATCTGTGATGCTTCATACTATGTGATAGATGCTATGTTGGGGTAGCATACTAACAAACTCCTCCATGTGCTATATTATGCTAGCATGACCCTTAATAATACCCGACTCAATTATTCCATTACAAAAAAAGATTGTTGGCAATTCCTTTCTTGCTAGGATCTAAGGGCATAGTCTATTGGGACCATGCAATGTTAAAATACCTTCTTCTAAAAAGGATGCTAAACCTAGGCTGATCCAATGGATACTGCTACTACAAGAGTTTGATTTGGAAATTTAGGATAAATAAGTTTGAAAAATATTATCTCCTATAATAGGAACTTTTCTAGATTAACAATTATTGCACATTTTCTAGTTGCCTTGGTCTTAAAGATCACTCTTTCCTATTTGGATTGATTGTCTTTTACAAAATTCATTATCTCCCCTATTTGACACTTCTACCTATCCACTAATCTAAAGATGAATAGGAGTAGAAGTGTCAAATAGGGGAGATAATGAATTTTGTAAAAGACAATCAATCCAAATAGGAAAGAGTGATCTTTAAGACTTAGTGAAACTTTATCACCCTACAGTATTTCATGTAAAACCCATATAAGCATGTCACGTGACCATTTGGTCTATGAAAAGGCCTGCCACCCACCAATAGAACTTGGGCATAAAGCATATTGATCCATTAAAAAAAATCAATTTTGATTTAAATAGTGCTATAATCCAAAAAACACTCCAACCCAATGAGTTAGACATACTAAGAAAAGATGCATATGACTCTAGTAAGATATACAAAGACTACATGAGAAGCAATCATGATAGACCCATCCTATGAAAGTCCTTCACCCCAGGACAGTAGGCCCTCTTCTATAATTATAGATTGCATTTATTCCCTGAAAAACTTCGATCTTGATGGACCGGACCTTACATATTACATGTTGTTTGCCCTGATGGAGCTGTCAAGATAAAAAAGGATGGAGAGATTTTCAAAGTCAATGGGAAAAGTTTGAAAACCTATCTAGAGTGGGTCAACCCTGAAGCACGCAAAATCTTGCTAAATGAACCAGTCTATAATGACCCATCTTCACATGTTCCCTGATACCAACATTCATCATTAAAATTGCATTCATCATGGTGTTGTAATGTCTGGCTAAAAATGATAGACTTAGTGTTCACTGGGAGGTAACCTAGTGTTTAGAGAGTCTCATTATTCTACATTACCCATTTATCATATAGGAGTCTAATTTGTCAAAACAATGGAGCAATGTTTAGTTTAGGTTGGGGGTGTAGATACGCATAAGATTTATTAGTTTTTCTTCCTCTTTTTCAAAAAATTAAAAATTAAAAATTTTACGGTCCAAGTTCTTTTATTGTGATGAGAATAGGATTTTCTGAAGCTTTTGTGTTTCTCCTACTTTAATTTCCTAATACAAATGCATATGGTTAACTCCACAGTTTATTCATGTCATAAAGTGTTTTATGAAGGCCAAATCCCATAACACACTTACACACAGTACAAAGTCTAGGCTAATGGATAGTTATGACTTAAAGACCTTGAGGAGATCAGTGGAGACCTATACATTAAAGTGAGTATTAGAGACTATCATCTTTCTAAGGGTTATAAGTAATTCCATTGAATATCAAATTTGAAGGATCTTAGTATCTTTGTTTTGGTCAAATTGCCAAGAAACAATAGGAGTACTAACTTTCTTTCTTAAACATTTGTTGACTCTGATAGCTTTAAAAACCTAGGAAATGATATAGGCCACCCTTGTTTTAACCTAGAGACATAAAACCTCCCTAGTATATTATGCTAGTAGTTAGACCCTTTAAGCCTCTTGGTAAGCCTTTTCTCCCCATTTATATTAACTAGAAACCCAGTTAAATATCTATTACCTGTCTTCCAAAAATGAGTAGAGATGGTAGAAATAGTAGAAAAAGGAATTTTTTTTTGAAGAAGTTAAAAAAATATCAAAGTGTGACATAGAAAAGCCTTTCCCTCAAACAAAAATGAAATTCAAAAAAAAGTTAGAAAAATAGAAATATCAAGAAAAAGAAAAGTGAAGAGAAAGGAAAAATAGAAATTATATTCACTTTAGCGTACTCAAAAGGAATGTTCTTCAACATTTATAGAAGACCTCTACTCGGATTTCAAAATTTCAATCCATATACCATTTCTTTCAAAACCAACCCCAAGACTACATTTCGTCCTATCTAAAGACTTGTTGATCTTAAGGTGGAAGATGGCCTTAATGAGAATATAAATAAGAAGTATTTTGGATGAACTATTCTAATGGTCTTGGTAATGGCATGCAATCTTAGATATCATAATTCCTTTGTCTCGTGTGTGCTTAAAATTACATAAACCATCAATCTTGTTTGATCTGGTCACATACTAAGTGAATTGTTTTTTAACCTTTTATCTAAGAACTTTAATTTTGAGTATATACAAGTGAGAATTTGAGGTCAAAACATCATTTCAATGTATTATAAGCATATCTATTTAGAAGTCTAGACTAATGTAGATGGTACACACACATACATTTCAAGATGAAACTATGATAAAATGGCTTTGGTATGGGGATAACTTGTGGAATTTTTAATTCATCAAGTTGTTAAAGCTAAAGGAGTTCTAATAGATGAGAATTCTCTGAGATAAATTAAGGAACGTAGCCTTATTGAATTTTGTGTTGATATTCACCACAACCCCTCATGAGGCTTGACCTATCCACTAGGGGTAACCTAGGGGTGTAAAAGCTTGTAGCGTATTCTAAATGCAATTGTGAGTACTTAAGAAAATAGGAACCATTTCTGTTTTCATGATTTGTCACATGTTGTGTTCTAGTCTAAAATACTATTTGGACAATGTGATAAGTGTTCAATTTTATACAAAAAGTACCTAATTAGTAGTTATTGTGTTATAAATTATAGTCATTATTATTCTAGGATTTTTTAGAATTTCATAACACATGCATTTTTGACCTAATAATTTAGAAGTTTTATATTTGGTAGATTTAGGAGCTAATCCAGAGTAAGTATATGAATTTTGATAATATTTTAGGATTTAATTAGGATTTTTCATCTTTTGTAGGTGCTGAGAAATTATTTACCGATCGAGATTGAGTAAGATAAGATTTGGAGATAGTTGCTGTTTTAATTAAAACTTGCAAGTGCGCATATTGATTTAGTATTTTAAGAAAGCAAGATCAATCATATGAGGAATGTCACAAATTTGCAATGGATTGGATTTTATTCAAATTGATTAACTTCAGCCAAAGATATAGAGATGTGATTAAATTAGGAATTTAAAGTAACATGAAATGGAAACATCTGTGGAATTAGAACTAGAATTAAATGAAACTTTCTAAAAACAAAAGTTAAGAAATTAGAATGAAAATTTACCTAACTAATAGCATTTAACTAAAGGAAACAAATGCAAAACAAGAATTAATTAATTTAGGAAACATAAACTAAGGAAACTACCAAAATAGAAACTTTGTAAATTAACACTTTCATAAACTAGAATTAGAAACTTTCTAAATTTAGAACTTTCTAAAGCCAAATCCAAATTAAATTGATGAAAGAAACATTCCATAAGAAGAATTCCCACAAAACTTTATTGAATCATATCCAATTTACATCAAAATTATGAGCATGATTCGAGAGCCCTAAAGATAGTAAAATTTAATGCACCTACAATGAGTTACTATGAAAAATAAATATGGTATCTAATAAAAAATATGAATATCTAAATGGGTACCTAAGGGTTCAAGAAAATAAGATGTTTTGATGGGTGATACTAAAGCACAAAGTAATGGAAAAATCAATTTTCAGATTTCACCTCTTAAGAGCAGTCAATAAATCTTGCATTAGAAAGCTATTGAAACCATAACTGTTATAGAAGGTAATAACCTAGATCAAAAGTAAATTGATGAAAAAACATTCCATAGCAAGAATTCCCTCAAAAATTTATTGAATCATATCAAATTCACATCAAAATTATGAGCATAAAACTATCTACAAAATATGAAAATTATGCATTTTTCTAAAGCCTAAAATCTGATCTAAACAACAACGAAATTCCAATCCAAGGCTCCCAGTCTAAAGTATAATGACATGTAAAGAAATTTCAGAAAGGAATGCAATAAAAACAAAGGCTAAGTGGGTGATCTAGCTAAGGAAAAACTTCCCAAAACTAAGAGAAAAGGAGGGTGGAAAACATGCAATTCAAGTCGGGAAATCAAGGATTTAAGCTACCTCTTCTCTTGGATGTCACTACTAGAGATGAATTACCTTAAATTTTGAGGTAATAACATAGAATACAAGTCAAATTGTGGTAAATAAGAAAGGAGAAAGCTAGATTGAAAGAAATGTGCAAAATTAGAAAGTAAAACGATGAAAACTACTAAGCAACGAAAACTAAGAGAAAGGAAGCAAACTACTAACATGAATTGGAGAACATATCCAAGGAAATAATTAGAAAACCAGAGAAATAAAAGAATCTAACAAATCCCAATGTCTAGTAGCAAATAACTCCAAAGGAAAGCTTGCTTTCAAGTTGTCTCACCCAGCTCTACTTAGACAATTCGTATGGAAAATGGGGCTATATCTAGATGAGTGGTTTCTAAACTTAGGAAATGGTGAAAACATAAGGAAAGTGGCCTTATGGTTAGAGTATTTAATTTTAGGAAGGTTAGATGGAGGAATTTAGGTAGGAATCATGTCATTAAAGATGACATAAGAGAGAGAAATAAATATAAGCTAGCTAGTTACTAAATTAGAAAGTGGGGAAGGAATTTTTTTCCATAGAAGGAAAGTGGCTCTCCACCCTCTTAATTAAATGGAATTTGAATGGTAGAAACTCAAGGAACTAGGTAAGGAATAATGTTTAGAAAAGATGTGGAAACATCTAGTATTTTGAAGTTAATTGAATTGAAGCAGATCCAGGGTTTCCTATTTAGGAAACCCTTGATCATCAAATTGGAAAGTGGAGGGATGTCCTCCTTATGGATGGTTGCTTCCTCCTTCACTTAAAAACATGGAACCCTAGTAGGATGGTGGATTAAGGTTAGGTAATGAATTAGTAAAGTGGATTTTTCTCTCTTTATGGGTCTCTTAATTCATGATCATCTTACCTTTTACATTAATCTCACTAAATCCATTAAAAATTACACTATTAACATAGGAAAGTTGCTTGAATTGATGCTCCAATTGTGTGACTTCATGTGGCACTCCTCCTTGGTTTAATGGCTCACTTTGATGGCCCATTGCTTGGTGGCTTAAGTGGCTTCATTGCTTGGTTTCAAGGCTTGAGTACCTCATATGGTTTGTCACCCTTTTTCATGGCTTCAATGGCTAAGATGGCTTGATTGGCTCCCATGCAAAGGTGGTGGAATTGCATGGCTTAATTGATGGGGCCACTTTGGCCACCTTTATCACCTTTGATTGAATCCATGATCTTAGTTGTTGGTTTATGCTGAAGTGATGATTTTGAGGCTTTGACTCGATCTTTTGATCTTGATGTTCAATGTTCATCTTGATTGATCTTGCCCATTTTAATTAAAACTGACAAGCGCACAAATTAATTTAGCATTTACATGTGAGAAAAGTAAATCCCATGAGTAATCTCACATATTTTCAATGGATTGGATTTTATTTAGATCAATTAACTTCAGCCAAAGAGATAGAGATGCGATTAAACTTGAAATTTAAAGTAACATGAAATGGAAACATGGAAACATGGATGGGATTAGAAACTAAACTTAAAAAGAAAATTACTAAAATTTAAACTAAAAAATGAAATTAGAAATTAAACTAACTAACATCCAAGCAACTAAAGGAAACTAATGCTAAATTAGCATGAATCAAACTATGAAACTTAAACTATTGAAAACTACTAAAAATGACATTTTCCTAAACTAGAATTAGAACTTTCTAAAGCCAATTTAGGAAACTTTCTAACACTAAAATAACATGAAAAAAACAAGTAACTAATGAGATGTAACTAACTTTAATAAAAAATTAGAAAAATGCATGTGAATGGAAATTACAATTAGAGAGACTTTTTAAATTTTAACACTTTCTAAATCCTAAAACTTTAGGATGGAACTTTCCAAAAATAAAAAAGGAAACTTTCTAAACCTAAAATAAGATGCAAACAATGAATTAAATACTACTAAAGCTAAATTAAGCAATTAAACTAAGAAAAAATCTAAAAGGAATGGGATTTAGAATGATGCACATGGTTTTTAGACTATGCACATGATTTTGGAACCCTAAAGATGGTGAAATTTAATGTACCTATATTGAGATATGATGCAAACTAATGATGGGATCTAATAAACAACATAGAGATCAAAATGGGTACCTAAGGATTTAGGAAAATAAGATGTTTTGGTGGTTGGAATCAAAGCATAAAGTTAATGAAAAACCAGTTTCTTGATTTTGGTACTTTAGAACAGTAAATAAATCTTGCATTAGAAAGCTATTGAAGCCATAACTTTTATGCAAGAAAACAATCCAGATTCAAAGTATATTGATGAGAGAAATATTTTATAATATGAATTCAAACAAAATATTATTGAATCTTATCCAATTTACATCAAATTATGCACATAAAATTGTCCTCAAATATGAAAATTGTGAACTTTTCTAAATTCTGGAATCCTGTCTAAGAGAAAAAGAGGGTAGAAAACATGAAATTCAAGTTGGAAAATCATGGATTTAAGATACCTCTTCTCTTGGCTGTCACTACTAGAGATGAGTTAACTTAAATCTTAAAGGAATAACCAAGAAAAACTAGAAAACAAAATGAAGAAAAGCATCTAAAAAATCTCAAAGTTTAGTCGCAAATAACAACAAAACAAAGTTTGATTTCAAGGTATATCACTCACCTCTACTTAGAAAATTGGTATGGGACATGGGGCTATATATAGATGAGTAGTTTCTTAACTTAGGAAAGGGAGAAAACATAAGGAAAGTGGCCTTAGGGTTAGGCTATTGAATGAGGAAGGTTAGGTGAGAGATAAATTAGCAAGATGATGTCATAAACATGATATAAGAGAAGTAGGACGCATGGCTTGATGGTTTCTAATTTTGAAAAGGATATAGGCATCTTTTTCATAAAAGGAAAGTGAAGCTCTTTCCCTTCTAATTTTGTGATGTTTGGTTGATAGAAAGTCAAGGAATTAGAAAAGGAATAAGATTTAAGAAAATGTGGAAATATCTAGGGTTTTAAAGTTGCTTCAATTGATGTAGATCTAAGGTTTCCTATTTAGGAAACCTTTGATCACCAAATAGAAAAGTGGAGTGAGGTTGGGGAAAATTGATTGGCTAAGTGGTTTCCTAAGAAGTGGAAATTGGTTGGATGGTTTGGGTTAGAGTTTAGGAGGCGGACAAGTCTTAGAAAGGTAGGACTCTTGAATGGATAGTGAAATTCTTGGTGATATTTGGTGGTGAGGTGGAAAGTGAGGAAAAAGTGAGAAAAACAAAAAAAATAGAAGGGTCTCATCCTATTTGTTCGCATGCCAACTTATCCTAATAAGATTTCTCTTAAATTCCATGACAATATCCCTTGAAATCTCAAGGATAATCACCTTGATGTTGCTCCAATCCTAGCCTTCCATTTAGCTTAGCTTAGCTTAATGGCTTTGATGGCTAACTTTGAGGGCTCCATTGCCTAGGCTTCATGGCTGGCTTAGATGGCTCTCTAAGCTTGGCTTCATGGTTCCATCCCTAGGCTTGAGTGGCTTGAATGGTTTGGCTTGACTTCCTGAGGTTGTCACCTTCTCATGGTTTATATGGCCAAGGTGGCTTCCATGCAAAGGTGGTGGAGATGCATGGCTTACTTCATGGGCCCACTTTGGCCATCTTCAGCTCCTTTACTCACATCTATTACTAGTCCATAAGATGAGTATGGACTTTGGTTTATGTTGAAGTGATGATTTTGAGGCTTTGACTCAATTTTTTGATATTGATCTTCAATTTCATCCCTATCAATCTAGGCTATCGGATCAACGTTAACTTCTTAAAAAAGCAAAAAACCCTAAGTAAATCCTTGAAAAATATGATTATTTACGTACTTACCTTGGATTAGCTTTTGGTCCTACAAAATGTCAAACTTTTTTATTACTAGGTAAAAAATGCATGTGTTATGAATTTTGGTCTAAAATCCCTAATTTACCCTTATAAGTTGCAAGACATGGGTAACTAATTAGGTGGATTTTATTAAAAATTAAACACTTACCATACTCCCCCAGCTAGCATTTGGCTAATCCTGAGAAAAACATGCAAAAAAATATTTTTCAAAAATAAATATAAAGTGCCACTTTTTTAGGTACTTACGATTGCATTTAACACATGCAACAAGCCTTTAAATCCTTAGTTTACCCCTAGTAGACGAGTTAGGCTTCGTGAGGGTTTGTCGTGATTATACACACAAAATGTTTTTTTTGTTTTTTTTGTGAAAGTCCTTTATTCATTTGAGAAAATTTTCTTTTACTCATCTCATCCTAGTTCCTAACTTTAGCTTACTAATAGAGATAGAAAAAAAGGTTCAAAATCCTACCCTTATGCTAAAGATATCCCATTATTTTAGTAAACTTTGAAAGACTAGTGTGTACTATAGCTGATATATAATTATTGCCTCCAAGTTAAATATAACCTAAATCATCATCCAATTGTATGCTTTGACTTTAACTCTCACATATATACTTGACACTCAAAATGTTGTACATCTCTCATTGATAAGTGAGTCGAATGTTGTTCAATATATCTAAAAGTCTCACATATTTCATACGAAAGAACGATAACTTAGAATGATAATGGTCTCATGAAAGGATATAAACTACTAAAAATGTTACACTCTACCAAAGTCTCTATTTATTCATAACCATTTCCAAGCCATACATCTCCTAAGATTAAGTTAGGACTTCTATTAAAAGGAAACAGAGGCCTAAGTAAGGATTATCAAAAGACCGGATATAAAGGCAACGATGCCAAAAATTTCTTATTGTTTTAATTAAAACTCACAAGTGCATGAATTAATGTAGTAATTTTGTAACAACCCTAAATTTTGTAAATACTATTCCAGGCATTATTATGTGAAATTGGAATTTTGGAATATAATTGGAATTTTTGACCCAAAGAAAATAAATTTTTATAGAAATAGAATTTTGAGTGGAAGCATGAATATTTGGAATGTACTCGAAAATTCAAGTCCAACGACATAAAGAACACTAAAATCGGAGCTCGGATGAATTTCACCCTAAAATTTTACTATTCCATAAGTAGGTTATGAGTTTTCAGGGAGTATATCTTTTTATAAAAGTATAATTTAGAACTAAAACCATTAGATAGTACTCAGAAAATGGAATCCATTGATCTAAAGAACGCTAAAAGCAAAGTCCGGATGAAGAAGTCAGGGCCAATACAATAATTAAAAGATAAAAAAAACATAACTTAATGGTAAGGGGGCCAAACTAATATTGGCAACCCCCCTCACATAGGAAACCCGAAGTAGTGTCAGGTATGGTTTCCCAAACCCGACAAACCAAACGGCCAAAAGCCCTAGCTACTCGTGTCGTTTCCCCCTCAAATCTGATTACTCCACCAGTGATCTTCGATCTTGCGGGCAACCCGTGACCTTCGGCTTTCTCCCATCTCCTTCTCCGTCGTTGGCTCAGCATGCCAAGGGTGGCCTGGTAGCCAAGACCCTAAACCCTCTATCCTTTGTCCATATATCGGTGCACAAATTTCCCAGAACAAATTTCCCAACTCTGGTATGCAACCCGTTTTTTGGGCAAACCCTCTCTCCAATCTCCATCTCTGGGTGATTCAAAAACCCCTACCGGTGTAGCCCATTTGATCTCCATTCACCACACGCGCTCCCCTTTCTAAGTAGATTTCTAGACGTAGTCCTCTCAACAATAAAAACCCATATTTTCTATTAGGTTTTTCCGACATCAAGTATACCATTTCCTCCGATATAGCCTCAATTTCCATCACCCTAACCCTCTCTTTTCTTCCCTCGCTCTATCAGGTTTAGGTAGGTGACAATCCAACAGTAACTATCACCCATTTTCCCTCACATTTGATCGCCCAACGGCGATCTCCGGCAAACCCTTTTCCCCTCTGTAGCCGATGAGCCTGGGTAATGTTTCCCTATTTTTCTCCTAGGCTCCAACATGGCCAGGGCTTGGGCAGGTCAGCATGCCCAGATCCACATGGGAAACCCCCTTTGTCACGTTATTGCAATGGCACAGCCAGGCCTGGGGATGCTAGCATGCTCAGACCCATTAGATTGTTCCCCTTGGGCTTCATTTCCCCTATGTTTTCTGATGACCTGGAATGGGTAGTGCATAATCTGACCACCTCCACCACCAGTACCCCATTTCCATCTCTATTCCCCACCTTCCATTTTTGTCACCGATGATAGAACCCTAGTGACAGTGAACAGTCCTAGGGAACAAGGCGTGCAGAGGTGACAATGACTCAGATCAATGATCTGAGCCATTCATTGCCTTCCTTTTAATGTCACAGACAAAACACCTCAAGAAATTCGATGATCGAAGTTGATCTGATGAAGATCCTAACACAACAATATTGTACGGCCACGATTGGGAAAATCCATGGCCATTCAAAAGTGTTATGATGTTCTTACTAATCTATTGGACTAGAAGCATGCATAGGAGGTATAATCTATACTTAAAACCTTTGTTTTGTTTTGATTTAGCATCATCCAACCATTGATCTATTTTTAAATGAAAAAACTGCAATAATTTAATGGCCTATTACTACATGCATTTAGTATCTGACCTCATGGCCTACACCATCTATACTTTGGGCTTTACTTTGGTGTGCCTTTGTACAAAATTCACACTGATAACACTACCTACCCAACCAATGGCTTAACTTTTAAGTAGATGGGTGTTGTAAGTAAAATGTTGAATGGTTCACATTCAACTATCAAATTCCACCCAAATAACCAGGAAGCAATCCCAGTAGTATTTCTTCTAATTAGCTTCTTTTATGAAATGATGTCATTAACCATATAGAATAGAAAATTATCCAATGTATTAGGTCATGCTTTGACTTCAATTTTGCATATAACACTAAGGTACACCCTACTGGACCAGCAAGGGTACACTTAGACACATTTGGTCTCACCTGAACTACCTGGGCAATTATCCTTGGAGTCAAACCTTTTTCCATTAAAAGATAGATGAGGATTAAAATGATACCACTTTTTCCATTAGATCATACTTAAACATAAATATATGTGTATGTGTATGTATTAAGAAAAGAAATTTTATGCATTGTATCAATTGAAGTGCATGGGGTAGATCTTGAAGAAGAGGGAGACTAAAGCTAATGGGAAATGGATGAACTCGTTACACAAGGTAGGTGGAGAATCAAGAAAGCATGTCTTAATAGTAAACTTCATGTTTCTAAACATGATCTTATTCTTATGATAGATATTATGTCATTTAAATTGTGCATTTCATATGATATATGACGATGAAAAATGTTTACATGTGAATGATGAAAATTTATGATTTGAAATGCTACATGAATGACATGCTTATAATTAAATCCTAATGAATGATATTAAAGGATACACATGATCTATTCTTAAAATTATCATAGCTGTTATTGTGATAAAAAGACATTTATGGTACATAGGTACCATTACATCATATGCGATGTATCTAGGATTTTACAGTACATCCTTGGTGGGCGATCACTTAATAAGTGAGGATGTTATGATTATGATGAGATATTCATATATAATATATTATGGACTGGCAAGATGCTTGTGTATTATTATTTTACATCCAGGCATGGTGGCTTAAGAGTTTTGATTTAAGCAGGCATAGGCCTAGGGATGCTATGCTAGAAGAGTTGTAGGGTTTGGCCACCTGCTCTTCAAAATTTATTAAATGATGGATACCATGCCCAATGAGAGGCTAAACATAGGTAGGGCAATCATGGGAAGGCTCCCACTGTGACATCCATGGTCTCCCCCACAGTTGGTATTAGCGGATTATTATGCAGTTATCCAGGCACGTTGTATGGATTTAGACTGCGGCATATTAGTCCTTGTATTTGATGTACTATGGTGCGTATATGATGGCATGGTGAGATGCCTTATATGTTAATGGCATGATGAGATGCCTTTTATAATGTTACCAGTAGCAGCTGGAGTATTATAAACCCCATATGGAAGGGGTATGATTTTGAGACCCAGTATAGTCTGGGAATGTAGGTTAGAAAACCTATGGATTATGTTCATAATTTTGTACAACTTTTAATGATTTTACTATATATCATATAGTCCTATAAGTATATATTTGGAGGGCATATTTTTATAAAATTTTTCGTATGAGGAAGTTAATGGGTAGATATATTATGTAGAGTATAGTTCATGGAATTGGAGTATGGTATCATATGGAAAATGTTAATGATAAAATATACCATGTAAAGTGTAATCTCCAAATTGTGATTATTGTATTCATATGATGAAGAAGAATTATAAATAGCTAATTTATCAATGGCTTGTGGATAATTGAATATTTTAATTGATGTAAAATTCTTAATTCATATGTAATTAACATATTTTCTTAACTCTCCCCTACCAAGCATAGTTTGTTGAGATATTGTAAATGTTTTATGTTTACAATTTCTCAGATACAGACATACAGGAGAAGACTTAGACAAGCAAGTGGAATTCAACAGCCATACTTCTGCACTTAGGTATATATTTTGTTAAAGTTTTTGTATTGTGTATTAGTTATTTGGATTATGCTGCTTGGACATTTAATATAATGATTATAGGAGCTGTGTATGTGAACCACTGGATGGATCTTGTTGTTATATAAAATGTATGTCTATCTTCTATAAAAACTATGTTATGTATAGTATGGGAGTTGAGGTGACATCTGGGTTTTTGGAAAAATGAATTTCAAAGAAAACTATCTTTCGCTATTTTTGAATTTTAAAATTAGAGGCATGCCACCTTTTGAAAATAAACGTGATTTTTTTTTGGAAAAACTTGGGGTGCCACAATTTTCATGCACGCAAGGTTGATCCTTGAAGGAATCTTGTAGATTTGTAGTGGATTGGATTTTATTCAAATTGATCAAATTTAGCCAAAGATATAAATAAGTGATTAAATTAGGAATTTACAGTAACATTAAATGGAAACATGCATGGAATTTGAACTAGAATTAAAAGAAACTTTTGAAAACTAATGTTAAGCAATTAGAATGGAAACTTACCTAACTAATAGAATTTAATAAAAGGAAACAAATGTAAAGCAAGCACAAATTAATCTAGGAAACATAAACTAAAGAAACTACTAAAATGGATAGAAACTTTCTAAAGTTAGAATTTCTAAAACCAATTTAGGAAACTTTCTAATACTAAAACAACATGCCAAAATAAGTAACAAATGAGGTTTATCTAACTTTAATAACAAATTAGAAACATGCATTTGAATTGAAACTACCATTAAAGAGACTTTCTAAATTTAATACTTTCTAAATCCTAAAACCTTTCTAATGATGGAACTTTCTAAAATTCATAAAGAAAACTTTCTAAGGGTAAAATAAGATGCAAAAAATGAATTAAATACTTTCAAACTAAATTAAGTAACTAAACTAAGTAAAAATCTAAAAGGAATGGGATTTAGAACCATTGAGCATGGTTTGTGGACTTGGTGCATGATTTTGGAGCCTTAAAGGTGGTAAATTTAATGGACGTACAATGAGTTACTATGCAAACTAACTATGGTATCTTATAAACAACATAAAATCAAATGAGTTCTTAAGAAGAAACATTCCATAAGAAAATTTCCCATAAAACTTTATTGAATCATATCCAATTTACACCAAAATTAACTATCAACAAAATATGAAAATTACGCAATTTATCATCATCATCATCATCATCAAGACCTTATCCCAATTAGGGGTCGGCCACATGAATCTTATTACTCTATTCCACTCTATTAAATACCATGGCTTCATTTAGTGCCAATGTTTTTAAATCTTTCCTCACCACTTCTATCCATGTTCTTCTAGGCCTTCCCCTTGCCCTTTCAGAACCTTCTATTTGTATTGCCTCACTTCTTCTAATCGGTGCCATTGTTGGTCTCCTTTGAACATGTCCAAACCATCTAAGTCTAGTCTCCCTCATCTTGTTACCTATTGGTGCTATCCCTAAATTTCCTCAAATATTTTTATTTCGAATTCTATCCTTTCTTGTCTTACTACTCATCCATCTCAACATCCTCATTTCTGCAACACTCATCCTATGAGTATGATGTTCCTTAACTGCCCAACACTCTGATTCATAGAGCATGGCCGGCCTTATTGCCGTTCTATAGAATTTTCCTTTTAGTTTGAGTGGCACCCATCGATCACGCAAAACTCCAGATGTACATCTCCATTTGTTCCAACCTGCTTGGATTCTTTAGGTAACCTCCATCTCAATCTCTCAATCTATCCACTCTCATGAATCATTGATCCTAAGTACCGAAAGTGGTCTTTAACGGGGACTTCTTAGTTATCAATCTTGATTGGTGTTCTGCTCCTACTCTCCTTCCTAAAATAACATTCCACATATTCTATCTTAGTTCGGCTAATTTTAAATCCTTCATATTCTAATACTTCTCTCTATAACTCTAGCATTATGTTTGCACCCTCCCTTGTCTCATCAAGTAAGACTATATAATCTCAAATAGCATGCAGCAAGGAATCTCCTCGAGCAGATGTTTTGTTAACTCATCCATAACTAATGTGAAAAGGTGTGGACTCAATGCTGATCCTTGGTGCAATCTTATAGCGACAGGAAAATCACCAATCACGCCACTAGTGGTCTTAACATTTGTTACTGCTCCCTCATACATATCTTTAATTATGTCTATATATCCTTAAGAAACCCCTTTACCACCCAACTCCCTCCATATTAACTCTTTAGGGACTCTATCATAAGTTTTCTCTAAGTCGATAAAGACCATGTGGAGGTCTTTCCTCCTCTCCCTATATTTTTCTACTACTTGTCTTAGTAAGAAAATAGCTTCCATGGTAGACCCCCCAGGCATGAAACCAAACTGGTTCTCTGATACACTTATTTCATGTCGTAGCCTCTTCGCAATCACTCTTTCAAAAAGTTTCATAGTGTGGCTCATAAGTTTGATCCCTCGATAATTAGTGCATCTCTATATGTCTCCTTTATTCTTATAAATTGGTACAATAGAGCTTTTCCTCCACTCATCCGACATTTTCTTTGATTTTATAATCATGTTTAACAACCTAATCAACCAAAATACCCTAATATCTCCTATATGCTTTCAAACCTCTGTTGGTATACCATCAAGCCCCATGGCCTTTCCTGATTTCATCTTTTTCAAGGCCTCTTTTACTTCAAGTATTCTAATCCTACGTTCATATCTATAATAGCCAATGTTATTTAGATTTATAGTATTTTCAATCCCTATATTCTCAGAGCCATTGTCGTTTAACAATTTTTTAAAGTATGTTTCCTACCTTTGTTTGATCTCATCATCTTTGACTAATACTTTTTTATCATCGCTTCTAATACACCTAACATGATCTAAGTCCTTACCCTTCTGTTCTCTTACTTTTGCAAGTTTAAACACATCTTTCTCACCTTCTCTTATTCCTAGTCTATTGTAGAGCTCATCATATGCTTTAAGTTTAGCCTCATTAACTATTCTCTTAGCAACCTTTTTAGCGTTCTTATATTGTTCATAGTTTTTATTATTTCTAATCTTCTACCATGCTTTAAAGTGCATCCATTTTTGTTTAATAACTTTTTGCACTATTTCACTCCACCACCATGTTTCCTTTGCTAATAGCCTTTTACCTTTAGATACTCCTAAGATATCTTTTGCCACTTTCTTAATGGACTTAGCCATATTAGTCCACATGGTATTTACTTCTGTTTCATAGTTCCAATTTCCTTCTACCATCAACTTATTTTTGAATGAGGTTATTTTCTCTCTTTTTAAGTTCCACCACTTAGTTTTTGGATGCGTATTAAGTTTAGTTCTTTTTCTCCATCTTTTGATATGGATATCCATAACCATTAACCTATGTTGTGAGGTTAAACTCTCACTGGGTATCACCTTACAATCCTTACATATAGATCGTTCATTATTCTTAAGTAGAAAAAGGTCTATTTGGCTTTTATGAAGTCCACTTTTAAAGGTTATTAAGTGTTCATCCCTCTTCTTAAAGAGTGTATTTGCAATGGATAGGTTATATGACAAAGCAAAATCAAGGATATTCTCCCCCATCTCATTTCCTTCACCTATACCATACCCTCCATGTATTCCATCATATCCTTCCTTATCTTTCCCTACATGGCCATTTAAGTTTGCTCCTATAAATATCACCTCAGTGTTGGGAATTTCTTGCATGACTCCCTCCATATCTTCCCAAAACTATCTCTTGATTACATCTTCTAACCCTACTTATGGTGCGTATTCACTTATAACATTAATAATCTGCTCTCCTAGAACAAGTTTTATTATTATAATTCTATCACTAATTCTTTTAATGTCCACAACTTTATCCTTTAATTCCTTATCCACTATTATTCCTACGTCATTTCTATTATTTTCCTTTCCTGCGTACCATAATTTATACCCATCTATTTCTCTAGCTTTAGCTCCTTTCCACTTGGTTTCTTGGATACAAGCAATGTTGACTCTCCTACATTTCAGCATGTCTACTAACTCCAAACTCTTACTTGTCAGTGTCCCTATCTTCCATGTGGCGATATGAATCTTATATTCTAGAGATACCCTATTTACTATCGCCTTTCTCGACCTCCATGGTATGAACCCATGTCCATTTTTCACTGCACCTGGGTTCTGATTCAGCGTGTTGCTTCCGAGGGGACGCTCTAGCTGCCCTTGTCCATTTTTCACTACACTCAGGATTCGATGTAGTGTATTGCTTATGGGAGAACACCTAGCAACCCTTGCCTATTTTTCACTGCACCTAGGATCCGATGCAGCGTGTCGCTTATGGGGAACACCCTAGCTTGAGGGAATGTCTGTATTCGATTCATGGCATAGTTTGGGTTGCTGTAGTTTTCAAAAGCTAAAGATGATTTTCATTTCTTCCTTACAAACTAATATACAAATGCATATTCATTTTCTAGCAAAAGAAATAACAAACCATCTTCAGCTTCCCCTTGCTGGTTGGCTACTTGACAAAAGGGTTGCCATATTTTAAGAAGCTAGAGATGATTTTCATTTCTTCCTCACAAACTAATATACAAATGCATATGAATTTATAAGAAAGAAAGAACAAAATCATCTTCAACTTCTCCCTTGCTAGCTAGCACCTGACATGTAAATAAAACCTAGAAAGGAATTCAAGAGAAATACAGACTAAGTGGGTGAACTAACTAAGAAAAAATTGTCCAAAACTAAGGGAAAAAGAGGGTAGAAAACATGGGGTTCAAGTGTGGAAATCAAGGATTTAAGCTACCTCTTCTCTTGGCTGTCACTACCAGAGATGAGTTAACCTAAATTTGGAGGGAATAACAAAGAAAATAAGTGGAATTGAGGTAAAGAAGGAAGGAGAAAGCTAGATTGAAAGAAATGTTCAAAACTATAAAGTAAAACAAAGAAAACTAAGCAACAAAAACTAAACCAAAGCAAGCAAACTACTAACTTGAATTGGAGAGAAAATAACCAAGACAATAATTAGAAAACCAGCCCAAAGTCTAGTAGCAAATAACAACAAAGGAAAGCTTTATTTCAAGTAATGTCACCCACCTCTACTTAGACAATTTGTATGGACTATGGGCCTATATATAGATGAGTGGTTTCTAATATTAGGAAGGGGTGAAAACATAAGGAAAGTGGCCCTAGGGTTAGAGTATTGAATGAGGAAGCTCAAGTGTAGGAAATTTGGGTAGGAATGAGGTCATTAAAGATGACATAAGGGAGAGAAATAAATATGAGCTGGTTGGTTTCTAAATTAGAAAGTGGTGAAGGGATTCTTTTCCATGGAAGGAAAGTGGCTCTCCACCCTCCTAATTAAATGGAATTTGAATGGTGGAAAGTCAAGGAATTAGTTAAGGAATAAGGTTTAGAAAAGATGTTGAAAGATCTATGGTTTTGAAGTTAGTTGAATTGAAGTATATCTAAGGTTTCCTATTTAGGAAACCCTTGATCACCAAATCGGAAAGTGGAGGGGTGTCCTTTTGGATGGTTGCTTCCTCCTTCACTTAAAAACATGGAAACCTAGTAGGATGATTGGATTAGGGTTAGGAAATTGATGAGGGAAGTGGGGTTTTCTCTCTTTATGGGTCCTTTAATACATGATCATCTTACCTTTTACATTAATCTCACAAAATCAATTAAAAATCACACTCCTAACATAGGAAAGTTGCTTGAAATGATGCTCCAATTGTGTGATTCCATGTGACACTCCTCCTTGGCTTGATGGCTCACTTTGATGCCTCATTCCTTGGTGGCTTAAGTTGCTTCATTGCTTGGCTTCAAGGCATGAGTAGCTCATATGGTTTATCACCCTTTTTCATGGCTTTAATGACTAAGGTGGCTTGAATGGCTCCCATGCAAATGTGGTGGAAATGCATGGCTTACTTGATAGGCCCACTTTGGCCACCTTTAGCTCCTTTGATTGCATCCATAAGTAGTCCACAAGATGATCTTAGCCTTTGGTTTATGCTGAAGTGATGATTTTTACGCTTTGACTCAATCTTTTGATCTTGATCTTCAGTGTTCATCTCGATTGATCTATCCATTTCAATTAAAACTCGCAAGTGCACGAATCAATGTAGTATTTTCACATATGAAAAGTTGATCCCACACTCGATTATTTTCTAATAATTGCTGTACCTCCCAAGTCACATTAATTTGCTGACGAATCTCACAGATTTGCAATGGATTGGATTTTATTTAGATCAATTAACTTCAGCCAAAGAGATAGAGATGTGATTAAATTAGGAATTTAAAGTAACATGAAATGGAAACATGCATGGAATTAGAAACTAAACTTAAAAAGAAAATTACTAAAAAGTAAATCTAAACAATGAAATTAGAAAATAACCTAACTAATATTCAAGCAAATAAAGGAAACTCATGCTAAATTAGCATGAATCAAATTAAGAAACTTAAACTAAAGAAAACTAGTAAAAATGACACTTTCCTAAACTAGAATTAAAACTTTCTAAAACCAATTTAGGAAACTTTCTAGCACTAAAAAAATGTAACTAATGAGATTTAACTAACTTTAATAAGAAATTAGAAACATGCATGAGAATGGAAATTACAATTAAAGAGACGTTCTAAATTATAACATTGTCTAAATCCTAAAACTTCCTAAAGATGGAACTTTAAAAAAAAAAAAAAAAAATTATAAAAATAAAATAATATGAAAAAAATGAATTAAATACTGCTAAAACTAAATTAAGCAACTAAACGAAGAAAAAATCTAAAAGGAATGGGATTTAGAACCATGCGCATGGTTTTTAGACTGTGGGCATGATTTTAGAGCCTCAAAACTGGTGAAATTTAATGTACCTACCATGAGTTACAATGAAAAATAAATATGGGATCTAATAAAGAACATAAAGATCTAAATGGGTATAGAGGGATTCAGAAAAATAGGATGTTTTGATAGTTGGAATCAAAGCACAAATTTAAGGAAAAACTATTTTCTTGATTTCAGTACTTAAGAACTATAAATAAATCTTTCATTAGAAAGCTATTGAGACTATAACTATTATGCAATAAAACTCTTCATATCCAAAATACATTGAAGAAAGAAACATTTTATAATAAGAATTCCCACAAACCTTTATTGAATCATATCCAATTTGCATCAAAATTATACGCATAAAATGTCCACAAAATATGAAAATTGTGCACTTTTCTAAAACCTAGAATCTTATCTAAATACTAATAAAATTCCAATATAAAGTTAACACTCTAAAGTATAATGTCATGCAAATAAATTCTAAAAAGGAATTTGAGAAAAAGAGAGGCTAAGTGGGTAAACTAACTAAGGGAAAATAGCCTAAAACTATGAGAAAATGAGGGCAGAAAACATGAAATTCAAGTGTGAAAATCAAGGATTTAAGCTACCTCTTCTCATGGATGTCACTACCAGAGATGAGTTAGATTAAATCTTGAGGGAATAATAAATAAAACAAGTAAAATTGATGTAAAGAAGAAAGGAGATGTGACACCCTCGGGTTTTTTACTGAAATTTTTTTTGTAGTTATTTCAAAAGATGGCATGCCCCTCTACATTTTAAAATACAAAAACAGCGGAAGGTTTTTTGTTGAAATTCATTTTCCAAAAACCCGGATGTCACCTTCATGCTCACACTATACATATATATATCGTTTTCTAGAAGATAGAAATTTATTTCTAAAAACAGGACCCATCCAGTGGTTCACTTGTATAGCCCCCATAACATTATCTTAAATGTCCAATATCACAATTCAAATGACTAACTACACAATACAAAAGCTTTAAATACAATGTATACCCATCCAGTGGTTCACTTGTATAGCCCCCATAATATTATCTTAAATGTCCAATATCACAATTCAAATGACTAACTACACAATACAAAAGCTTTAAATACAATGTATACCTGTGCGTAGAAGTATGGTTGCTGGATTCCTTTTGTTGTGTACATCTTTTCCTGTCTTTCTATTTCTGAGATATTGTAAACATAAAACATTTACAATATCTCGGTAAGCTATGCTTGGTAGGGGACTTTAAGAAGCATGCTAAATCTTAAGATACATTAATTATTCAATAGTCATTAGAATATTCGTTTCCATAGCAATTAGGTTAAATAGAATTTACAATATATTTCATATCTCAATAACCCAGTGTCTAATGGTTTTATTAGTCCAAATTATACTTCTATAAATGGATATAAAATTTTGGGGTTGTTACAGGAGAAAATTTGATGGAAAGAAGGGTATAAAACTAGAAAGCAAAACAATGCAAGCTAAGCAATGAAAACTAAACCAAAGCAAGTAAACTACTAAGATGAATTGGAGAGAAAATAACCAAGAAAATAACTAGAAAAGAAAATAAGGAAAAGCATCTAAGAAATCTCAAAGTTCCATAGCAAATAACACCAAAGGAAAGCTTGATTTTAGTGTGTGTCACCAACCTCTACTTAGAAAATTCGTATGGAACATGGGGCTATATATAGATGAGTGGTTTCTTAACTTAGGAAGGGGTAAAAACATAAGGAAAGTGACCCCAGGGTAAGGGTATTGAATGAGGAAAGTTAGGTGAAAGATTAATTAGTAAGATGATGTCATAAATATGATATGAGGGAGATAGGAAGCAAGGCTGACTGGCTTCTAATTTTGAAAAGGATATAGGCATCTTTTTCATAGAAGGAAAGTGGACCTCTTTCTGTTTGAATTTTGTGATATTTGGTTGTTTGAAAGTCAAGGAATTAGGAAAGGAATAAGGTTTAGGAAAAATATGAAAAGATCTATGGTTTTGAAGTTACTTGAAATGGAGTAGATCTAAGGTTTCCTATTTAGGAAATCTTTGATCACTAAACAGGAAAGTGGGGTGAGGTAAGGAAAATTGATTGGCTAAGTGGCTTCCTAAGAAGTGGGGATTGGTTGGATGGTTTGGATGGGAATTTTGTAGGTGGAGAAGTCTTATAAAGGTAGGATTCTTAAATGTAAAGTGAAATTCGTGGTAATATGTGGCGGTGAGGTGGAAAGTGAGAAAAAAGTGAGAAAAACATGAAAAATAGAAGGGTCTCATCCTATTGGTTCACATGCTAACTTATCCTAATAAGATTTCCCTTAAATTCCTTAAAAATATCCTTAAAATATCATGAATAATCCTCTTAATTTTCCTCCAATCCTAACCTTCTATTTAGCTTAGCTTAATGGCTTTGAGGGCTAACTCTGAGGGCTCCATTGGCTAGACTTCATGGCTAGCTTAGACAGTGCTCTTAGCTTGGTTTCATGGTTCCATCACTTGGCTTGAGTGGGTTAAATGGTTTGGCTTGACTTCCTTAGCTTGTCACGTTCTCTCATGGTTTATAATGCTAAGGTGGCTTAAGTGGCTTCCATGCAAAGGTGGTGGGTATGCATGGCTTACTTCATAGGTCTACTTTGGCCATCTTTAACTCCTTCAATCACATCCATTAGAAGTGATGATTTTGAGGCTTTGACTCAATCTTTTGATCTTGATCTTCAATTTTATCCTAATCAATCTCAGCCATTGGGTCACCATCTTATTTCCTACAAAAAGTGAAAAGCTCTAATTAAATCCTCCAAAAATATGACTAATTACAAACTTACCTTGGATTAGCTTTTGGATATATAAATATCAAACTTTTGGATTATTAGGTAAAAAATGCATGTGTTATGAATTTTGGTCTAAAATTCCTAATTTACCCCTAAAAGTTGTAACTCATAGGTAATTAATTAGGTGGATTTTATTAAAAATTAAACACTTACCACACCCTGCAGTGAGCATTTTTCTAGTCCCGAGAAAAACATGAAAAATACTCAGTTTTCAAAAACAAATACAAAGTGCCACTTTTTTAGGTACTTACGATTGCATTTAGCGCATGCAAAAAGCCCTTAAACCCTTAGGTTACCCCTAGTGGATGAGTTAGGCCTCGTGAAATTTGCAGTGATTATACCCACAAAATTCTCAAATTTTTTTTTGTAAAAGTCCTTTATTCATTTGAGAAAATTTTCTTTTATTCATCTAATCCTAATTCCTAATTTTAGCTTGCTAATAGAGATAAACAAAAATGTTCAAAATCCTACCCTTATGCTAAAGATATCCCATTGTTTCAATAAAGTTTTGAGAGACAAGTGTGTGATATAGCTTATATATAATCATAGTCTCCAAGTAAAATATAACCTAAATTATCGTCCAAATGTATGCTTTGACTTCAATTCTTATAGGATATCCTTGACACTTACAAAGAAGTCACTTAGAAGGGTATACATCTCCTATTAATATGTGAGTAGAATGTTGTTCAATAAATCCAAAAGTCTCACATATTTTATACAAAGGAATAATAACTTAGAATGATAATGGTCTTATGAAAGGATATGAACTACTAAGAATGTTACACTCTACCAAAGTCTCTATTCATTCATGACCATTTCCAAGCCATACTTCTCCTAAGATCAAGTCAATACTTCTCTTAGAATGAAATGTATGCTTAGGTAAGGGTTATCAAAAGAATGGATATAAAGGCAACGACGCCAAAGAATTCTTGTTATTTTAATTAAAACTCTTAAATGCATGAATCAATGTAGAATTTTCATGCAAGCGAGGTCGATCTCACAAGGAATATCACAAATTCTCAATGGATTAGATTTTATTCAAATTGATTAACTTTAGCCAAAGATATAGAGATGTGATTAAATTAGGAATTTAAAGTAACATGAAATGGAAACATGAATGGAATTAGAACTAAAATTAAAAGAAATCTTCCAAAAACTAAAGTTAAGCAATTAGAATGGCAACTTACCTAGCTAATAGTGTTTAACTAAAGGAAACAAATACAAAACAAGTATGAATTAATCTAGGAAACATAAACTAAAGAAACTACTAAAATGGAAACTTTCTAACTCAACACTTTCCTAAACTAGAATTAGAAACTTTCTAAAGTTAGAACTTTCTAAAACCAATTTAGGAAACTTTCCAATACTAAAATAGCATGCAAAAACAAGTAACAAATGAGATTTAACTAACTTTAACAACAAATTAGAAACATGCATGTGAAAGGAAACTACCATTAAAGAGACTTTCTCAATTTAACACTTTCTAAATCCTAAAAAATTACTAGAGATGGAACATTCTAAAATTCATATGGAAAACATTCTAAACCCAAAATAATATTTAAAAAATAAATTAATACTTCTAATCCAAATGAGGTAACTGAACTAAGTAAAAATCTAAAAGGAATGGGATTTAGAACCATTGTGCATGGTTTAGGGGCTTTGTGCATGATTCTAGAGTGCTAATGATGGTAAAATTTAATGTACCTACAAAGAGTTACTATGAAAACACAATACTTGGGTATCTCTCCTTCCATTGAATGTTAGTGACTATTTTTCTTTATTCCTCTTGTTTAGTTGTAGTTAGACTCTATTATTTTGCATCTTAGTTATTTTCTAATTTGTAGTTAGAAAAGTAATTAAATTTGTCATAGTTTTTTAAGTAGTAGATTTGGTTGCTTAATTTTCTTAGATTTGTATGATTTAAGAATGTTGCTTAATTTCATTTTTAGAAATTTTCAATTTTGGAAAGTTTTAAATTTTAGCATTTTTCTAATTTTTGCAATAAATTCTATTTCCAAGTGTTAATTTCCATTCTTAGTTTAGGTTGAATATCTCTTGAACTTTGGCTTGTTACATAATTTAAAGTAGAGACCACTAGTATCACAATTGTTCAATTCCTTGTGGGATTAACCTCTCGCATGAGAATACTATAACTGATTTGTGCACTTGCAAGTTTAACTTTAAAATACACAATAAGTTTTTGGCACAATTGCCGGAGAGTCACAACTTTTCTTGTAGTGGACCATACTTTAGATAATTTTCCTCTAGTCTAGGTTTTAGGCACACTAGTTTAGGTTTTAACATTATTTCTATATTTATTTGGTATTTTCCTCATATTGATAAATTTATTTGATTTTTATACAAGGGAAATCAACAAAAGAGCAGTGGTAATCCTATGGGCCATGGTTTCATCAACATAGATTAGGTTTTTATTGCTTTCCTAGATTAGGGTTTGAGTGAAACTTGTAGTGAGGCCCATTGTAATTTTACTTTCAATATTATTCAATTTTTAAATGGGTTGTAATAATACAAGGCAAGTGTGGGGTATGGTGGCCCACACTTGATCATCCTTGGACCTCTTACCATAAGCAAATCTTCACCAAAATTTTAGTTTTTAGGATGAGTGCATTGAGTTTAATTTTGCATTTGGATCGTAGTATAAATCATATAGATTAGGGTCATGCATTTATAGTTGTTGCATAATACTTAGGGCTGCTACATTAGTTCAACCACCTATTTTCTAAGGGTTAGTCTAAACTCGACTATGACCAAAGCATAGGTTGCATGGTTATAGTGCCCCATCTGTTAAGGTGCTTAACCCTTTTTTAAGTAGCATATAGGTAGGCATTAGTTTGCTTTTGTTTTGCATTACATATTTGCAACCTTATGATGGAACGAACTTAATGCTAGTAAGGGCCTTACAAGAACCCTTATAAGATAAGGACTAGATTTCGTCACCATGTCATATGACCACTTAGGAAACAATCAATATTCTTGTATGACGTGATTCTATCCCTTGAACATTAATTTAAAATCAAGTTGAAAGAGACATAGGGTATCGAGCTCATAGGATACTTTTAGATGGACGCAATCTATTGTCACCCTAGTGGCTTTTGAGCACTGTATTTATAGTGGGTGTCTTAAAATCCAAGTGATTTTTTCACTCCTTTTGTTGATGTCGGTTGAGGTCAAATGCCTCCTGACATGAGGATTGTATTAACCACTTTAGAGAAGAAGATAACTAGGAAGTAGTAGTTTAATCTGGATAAAAGGAGGAACTGTCTTGATCCAGGTCGAAGACGCTACTACCAATGCATTAAGAAAAGATTATCAAGACACTTCTTGATTAGTGGATATTAGGATTTGATCATGAATCATTTAGTTTGGGACTAACAATTAGGTTGCATCATATAGTTAGGGTGGGTTTTCGATAAATAAATAAATAAAAATTCATTCTATATAACAACTTGTTTCATTGTATGCAAGGTTGAGGACAAAGGCCTATTCAGAAGGTGATAGATTTCATAGATTAGATACATCTATGGATAAGAAAGGTATTATGGAAAGTCAATTGCTTAGGATAATAGCTTCTAGGCAAGTTGTGCCACAACCTTAGTATTATAATAATTATACCTATTCTAAGCATCCTTATCCCACTCCTTCATGGCCATTAAGCTCCACATACAATGGTTATTATTAGGAGCCAATGGATGCACATAATGCATTCACATACCCTAGCATTGACTACTATCATATAAATTATAATGGATGGGCTAGGCATCATGAACAACCATATTCTCTGGATTACCAATATTAAGAAGAACAATGGTCCCATCCTAGTCAATACTGCCATGGTATGAAGAATATCAGGGTCAATCATCATGGGTTCGACCTGCTCAACCCTTTTTAAGGACCCAAATGGCATAGGAATACTAAACCTATGAGTTTCTTCCTTTACAGCATGAAGAGCCACCATTAAAAGAGAATATGCAGTATATTTGTGAGATAATAGAATAAGGCATGGCTGCATTGATATGGTGAATGAGGAAATGATACGAGAGATTGAGGAATGGGAAGATTAAATGAAACCAATATGAGAAAATACTGACAGAATCATTGCTAAATTTATAAAAAGGATTGAGGAAATGAAACAACTTAGGGGTAATGAAGAGCCATTTATTAATGATGATAAGATAGAAATATCTTACGATTATTTTGAGTCACAAAGTCTACAACCATCCATAGAAACCTCCCCCTCAGATCTATTGGAGCCATGTTCTAATCCTTATTATGATTATGATGTAGAGACTTTCATTGATGAAGAGAATGAAGCTTTATAACCATCCAACCTAGATTTTTCTACATTTGTGTCAGTCTAATTTTTATAACTTTGATGAAGACACATCCATTGAGGAGGTGAATGAGTGGTTGGATACAGTGCCTTTAATGGACACTTTTCAATGGCAAGCTAGAGTAGATACCCCTATAGAGCTTGGAATACTAATTGAGCCTTGCAATGTTGAAGATGTACTGATTGAGACCTACAAACCTTATTTAAATAGACATCAAATACTAATATAGGCCCAATTGAAACCTTACCTGTGCCAGCTAAATAGGAGGGAAAAGAGTCAATTGGTGTACTAACCCTGCATCAACCTACTCTAGGGTGCACAAAAGAAGATGCTCAGGGTTTATCGAAAACCATGTCCCTGCCTCTAGCAATATAGGAACCACCATTTAAGGAAGGGTAAGGTCAACTTGTACCCCTATTTCAGGACAATGTCATGGAAACAGTGGAAAAAGTTAAATTTAATATAATGATCAATGTTATCCCTCAATTTGGTCAAGAAGAGGACCATTCATCTCCATATGGTCCAACAAAATGCACGATAGTACACAAAGTCATCATGTTACTACCACCTCAAAATACAAGGTGGAGGAATTATATTGACTATCGTGAAATTCTAAAGATGGGAAATAATCAATATGGTCCACAAAATTCAAAATCGTGGTGATCTATTATGTTATAAGGATATCACCACCTAAAATTTTAGGGTGGAGGTAATATATAGACTACCATGAGATTTTGAAGTGGCATGAAAAATCTGCCACTTCAAAATCTTGCCAATTCATTCTTTGTGTTAGGATTAGAGAAGGTTAGTTAAGCCCAGTAGAAATTAGACTAGTTATAGGCCATGTTTGGCTGAAGACGAAAAACTTAGTGCTCACTAGGAGAGAACTTAGGATTTTTTAGAAAGTCTCAGTTATCTACATTACCCATCTTCATTTAGATGTCCTATATTTCAAAAACATTGAGGATAATGTTTAGTTCAAGTTTGTGGGTGTAGATATACATGAGATTTCTAAACTTTCTTATATTTTAGAAAAATTTTGAAATTTTTTTTGACAAGTTCCTTTGTAAAGATGAGAAGTTAGATTTTCTTAATATTCAGCTATCTTACAAAGTTTAGCTTACTAAGAGAGTTGTATACAATTAATTCTTTATTTTATCCTTTTTCTAAAGTGTCTCATGAAAAATTAAACTCAAAACAGTAATTGCACAAAATAGCTATAAGTTGAAGAGAAAATATAACTTGGAGATTCTGAAAAAGATACATAGAAACTTATAACCTAAGTAAGTTTTGAGCCATTCGTTCTTTTCTAAGGGTTATACATAAGGTCAAAATTTTCTTCAGCAGACATTAGTTCTTAGTTTGTCTCATTATTCTTCATCTTGATCAATTATTAAGAAATCACAAAAGACTATACCATATATCTCTTAAGTTGATGATCATATTTAAGTCATATGAAACCTATAAAACAACAGAGGCCATCCTTGTTAAATCCAGAGCATTTAGCCTTCCCTATATTATGTCATGTTAGTTAGCCCATTGAGCTTTTAAAATATTAGCCTTTTCTTTGTTATCCAAACAACCTTTACGTATAATGAATCCTATAATATATCCATTACTCATTTGTTTTGGAAGTATGGAGAACATTGAAGAATATCTTGGGAAAAGTATGAACAATATTCATGAGATGAACATAAATAAAGAAGAAAAAGTTCAAAAAGCCTATATATAAAGTCAAGTGAAAAGGAAAGCCTCAATGCATGAAGCTCCCGCCTATGCTGGGTCTGAGGAAGGGGTGGACTACAAGGCCCTATAGTAGGTAACCTTACCTTGCATTTTGCAAGAGGTTGATTCCACACCTTGAACCCATGACCTCAAGGCCACATGACGACAACTTTTACCATTACACCAAGGCTCCCCTTCATATAAAGTCAAGTGAAATTGAAAAAAAAAGGTAGCCAATAAAAAAGAAGAATGTTCACTCTTTTGAGGAAAAATGGAAAAGTTATGAATACATTGATAGAAGACCTTTACATATTTTTCAGACAACCTTTGTTTAACTTTATATATATATTTTAATAATCCTTACCCAAACTTACATTTCATCCTAATAGAAGTTCTAACTTGATTTTAGGAGAAGTATGGTTTGGATATGACTATAAATGAATAGGAGTTTGGTAGAGTGTAACATTCTTAGTAGTTGATATCCTTTCATGGGATCATTACCATGCCTTCTAAGTTATCATTCTTTTGTATGAAATATGAGGGAATTTTGGACTTGATCAAACAACATTCTACTAACATATTAATGAGAGATTTACACCTTTATGAGTGACTTCTTTCTGAATGTCAAGTATATCTTGTGAGAATCGAAGTCAAAGCATACATTTGGATGGTAATTTAGGTTATATTTGACTTGGAGACGATAATAATATATTATCGATAACAATCACTCACCTTCCAAAGTTTAATAGAATAATGGGATACCTTTAGCATAAGAATAGAATTTTGAGCCTTTTTGTTCATTTTTATTAGCATGTTAAAGTTAAGTATTTAATATATGTTGAATAAGATAAAATCTTGTCAAATGAATAAAGGAATTGCATAAAAAATTTTATAAAGGACTTGTCAAATGACATTTGGGTTTTTCATGAAAATTTTTTGTTTCAAAAGATGGTGCACCTCTAAATTTTAAAATACAAAAACATCAGAAGACTTTTCCTTGAAATTCATTTTCCCAAAAATCCAAATGTCACCTTTATGCTCACACTATACATATATATATATATATATATATTTCTAGAAGATAGGAATTCATTTCTTAAAATAGGACCCATCCAGTGCTTCACTTGTACAAGCCCTATAACATTATATTAAATGTCCAATATCACAAGTCAAATGACTAACTGTACAATACAAAAGCTTTAATAAAATATATACTTGAGAGTAGAAGTATGGTTGCTAGATTCCTCTTCTTGTATACATCTTCTCTTGTCTATCTGTATCTGAGATATTGTAAACATAAAATATTTACAATATCTCAGCAAGCTATGCTTGGTAGGGGAGTTTAAGAAGCATGTTGAATCTTAATATACATTAATTATTCCATAGTAGTTAGAATATTCATCTTCATAGCGATTATATTGAATTGGATTTAGTGTATGTTTCACATTTTAATAATCCATTTATAAACTAAATATCTACATGTTTCATAATCATTAACAATCCATTGATAAATTAATTATTAACATGTTTCGAAATCATTAAAAATCCATTGATAAATCAATTATTAACATGTTTCATAATTATCAATATATACATGTTTCATAAATATAAGTAATCCATTGATTTATCAAACATTTTTAATTATTATTTGTTATTTAAATAAACTAATTCAATTCCATGAACCATCCTCTGCAGAATAGCTCTACCCCTTTATATACCTATATGAAAACTTATATGAAACTACGCCCTTAATCATATACATATAGAATTACTACACGTATAATGCAATTATCAAAAGACATACAAAATTATGAATATAATCAATGAGTCTCCTAATCTATATCCCTAGACTATATTGGATTTCAGAATCATACCCCTCATCATGTGGAGTTCATAATCATCCAGCCTTTGTTGGTATGTCAATATAAGGCATATCATCCTGCCACATCATGTAAGGTATCTCATAAATCCATAATATAAGCACCATAGTATGATCCTACTAGCGCGTTTGGATAACTGCCCTGTTCACCATTGATACTATGATGAAAAATATTGTGTCACTACCCATATGAGGAGACAGGACTTTCATAGTGGGGCCTTCCCATAATTGCCCCATACAACTTTTAGCCTCTCATAGGGCAAGGTATCATCATATAATCAAATTTTGGGAAGTGGGTGGCCAAACCCTCATAACTTCTTTAGCATAGCACCCTCAAGCATATGCCTGTAGAAAACAAAACTCTCAGGCCTTCATGTTCGGATGTAAAATAATCATAATAGTAGGCAATTTGCCTGTCCATATATTTCATAATAAGAACAACATCCTCACTTATTTGGTAGTAATCCACCAATGATGTATCCTATAAACCTAGACTCACACATCATCAATGCTAACATGGTACCCATGTATCATTAACATAATTTCACAATTCACATACATGATGTACAAGTCATAAGCATCAATTATAACATGCAATTATTTTAATTAACATTATTTTCATCCTTTCAATTTAAAGCATGTCAAATATCAATCATACCATTTTATTTTCATAACATCCATAATTAGAAATAAGATCATGTTTAGAACATGCATCTTATTATTTAGACATGATGTCTTAAATTTTCACCTACCTCATGTGACGCATTAATTGAATTTCACTAGCTTTAATCGCCCTCTTCTCCACAATTGACCCCGTGCGCTTCAATCTATACAATGCATAAAAATTATTTTCTTGATACATTCATATACATATAGATATTTAGATTTAATTATGATCTAACGATCTAATCCTACGTCCTCAGTATTTGATTATAAACTTAAGGCCATGATCATATAGTCGAGGTCCCTATTTCTCATTCTATTCAGTTCATTTCAAGTATAATTAATCAATTCTCAACCCTGGATCAAGACTTTCATATAATTTTCCTTTGATTAGGACTATCAACTCTAATTGAAGATCTAATGGTTGCTTGAGGTTCTAATCAATCTTGGATAGTCATAATTTTTTCAAAATTATAAGCCTTTTGATCATAATTTTAGGAATTCGATGCAATATAAAGGTTGGATCATAAATATTGGATCTTTTCATAAGATCAAAACTCATCTGAGTTGATCAAGGCTTCTGTCGATGTCTATCCTTAGATTAGGGTTATGATTGACAGTTGGATTTATGTGAACATCTAAATTATGTTTTTCATCGGATTATATGGTGAGATTTAACTAATTTAAGGGTCTACATTGGTCGGATAGACCACTTCCAGCTTTGGATTGAAGATCAGAACTCATCTGTGGGGTCTGATCATCGATCTGACGTCAACTAGTCACTATTTAAATAGTGACGATTGGACAACTGAGGTTTCTTGATAGGTTTTCATCCAAATTACACCATTCTAGTCACATCCTAGCTAATTTAGGGTTGTAGGATTCATTCGTGGTGTCTGATCATAGATCAGATATCTGAAAATTACTGTGTGAATACTACCTATTTGGACAGCTGAGATTGTCTGATCAGTTTTCTAGCACATATCACAATTCTTGTCAAATCTAACCTATACTGAATATAGATCTACCCATTACTAAGCTTGGATTAACAATTTAATGGTTAGATCTAATTGATTAGACATGTACAGTGGTTTGATCTATCACCAAAGCCCTCGGATTGAAGATCAAGGCTTGAATCATTCCTATCTGGTCTCAGATGGACAATCCAAGCATTTGTCAACCTCTCTCCACTAATCATCGATGGGATCAATGGCTAGATTAACTATGGATTAGGGTTCAGAGGTCGGATTAGCCTTTTAAAGAGGATCCAATGGTTAAGATTTACTAAAAGTGATCAAATCTACCTTCCATAGATGATTCGATGGTTAGAGTTGGTCAGATCAGTGTATATTGCATTGGATTAGATGATCAGAACTCAGGTGAAGATTTCAAGAGTTCTTATCGATCTCCATAACCCTTGAGATCTACACATATATATGCAATTTGAAACAAAACAAAATTGGGTTTTGCATAACCTACCTCTATAACGTCCCCACTCCCCCATCATTGCTAGAGAAGACAAAATCTTGGATTTTTTCGGTAAATGATCCCATGCGCGCTGATTTCCCTTTGTTCTAGCGACATTACTTCTCCAATCATGGTGGAACCAAGGGACTTTTAATCCCCCCTCTATGTTGATTAGATTGAATGGTTAGATCCCCGATCGAAGCCGTCGTTGTCATTGGTGAACTCTGTTTCTCCAGCAACTGTAAAATTCCTCTTCACTAGTGCACTATTTGGTTTTTCCTCATCGAGCTACTTCCCCCTCTTCCCTTTTCTCTCCCATCTCCTTCTTCTTCGCTTCTTCTCTCTTTCTTTCGTCGGGTTTCTTTTACTCTGCAGGGGTTGAGAACAAACGCAATGTCTGTTCTTTTGGGGGTTTAAGTGGGAGGGGTGCCAGTATCAATTCTAGCCCCTCCTTTAAATGATTTTAAATTAATTCTTTTTCTTTGATTCTTTTATGTTAATGATGTTTTCAAATGTCATGATTTCAATCAAAAGCATGCTAACCACCAATTATGACATTTCAACATCTCTTGAATGTCTGAGTTAGAATTCTACAAATGGGACCCACTAGTGAGATTACAAAAATACCCTTTTGTAAGAAAATTGCCATTTATTGTCCAATCTTTAATTTCAGCAAACTTAGTGTTGTTGAAATTGTGTCAATGAGTAGAATCCAGATTTCATAGTTTCAAATTTATGTTCTTAGGTTTTTTTTGTTTAAATTTTAATTACCGAAATAGTGCTGAATTTGACGTCCCATAACTTCCTCATCCGGACTCCGTTTTCAACATTCTTTGGGTTGTTGGATTCTATTTCTGAGTACAATCTAATCATGTATGTTTCATTTCTTGATTATAATTCCATAAAATGTTATTCTCCTACAAAACTCATACCTCGATCATGCAATAGTAAAATTTTGGGGTCGTTACATATTTACAACAAACCCTCACGAGGTACAACTCGCCCACTAGGGGTTCAAGGGCTTGTTGCATGTGCTAAATGCAAATGTGAGTACGTATGAAAGTTGCACTTTGTATTTATTTTTGAAAATGAATTTTTGTAGGTTTTGCTCAGGACTAGCAAAATGCTAGTTGGGGGTATGATGAATATCTAGTTTTACATAAAAACTACCTAATTAGTACCCATGTGTTATAACTTATAGGGGTAAATTAGGGATTTTAGACCAAAATTCATAACACATGCACTTTTTACCTAATGAAGTAAAATTTTAATATTTTGTGGGTCTAGAAGCTAATCCAAAGTAAGTATGTTATTAATCATATTTTTTTAGGATTTAATTAAAGTTTTTAACTTTTTGTAGGAAGTGAGATGGTGATCCGACAACCAAGATTGGTCAAGATGAACATTGGAGTTCAAGATAAAAAGATTGAGCTAAAGCCTAAGAATCATCAATCTAACATGAAACCAAAGGTCAAAATCATCCTTAGAACAAGCAATGGAAGCAATTGAAGGAACTAAAGGTGACCAAAGTGGTTCCACGAAGTAAGCCATGTATTTTCACCACGTTTGCATGGGTTGCAAGTAAGCCACCAAGCTATATTCAATCCATGAACAAGGTGACAAGCTAAGGTGCCAAGCCAACCACCAGGCCAAGGTAAGAAAGTTTCCAAAGCCAGTAATGAAGTCAAGCCAATAAAGCCTTCAAAGTTAGCTATCTAAGGCACATAAGCCATGTGACATGGAAGGCTAGGATTGGAGGAAAATTAAGAGGACTATCCATGATATTCTAAGGGATATTTTGAAGAGAATTAAGGGAAAATGCTTAAGATAAGTTGGCATGTGGACCAATAGGATGAGACCTTTCTATTTTTCATGTTTATTCATTATTTTCCCACTTTTTCCTCACTTTCCACCTTACCCCTAGGACGAACCACGAATTTCACTTTCCATTCAAGAGTCCTACCATTATAAGACTCCTCTACCTTCTTAAAATCCCATCTCTACCAATTAACCAATCCTCATTTCCTAAGAAATCACTTAGCCAATCAAATTTCCCCACCTAACCTCACTTTCCTATCTTTTTCCTACCCATCTCTTTCCTCCCACTTTCCTTTCTCTTTCCTACCTCATCCAACCCACCAACCTTCCCTATTCAAAGGGTTTCTAATGAATTTTGAAGGGGGGAGATGCCTCCCCCTAAAAGAAGGCTGTCTCCCACCTAAATGCAACTCAAAGGACAGCCACCTTTCTATCTTTAAAAACCCAAGCTAATCTATCATCCTAACCATTCAATTCTCCTTACTCTTCATCCCCACCACACCTTGTTTTAGGACATGCTAGAAAAAATAGGAGGAAGTTTATAAAAATCCATAAAAAATGTAGGATTAGGGATATCTCCCTTGGGAGAAAATAGATGCCTTGTTCACTTTGGAGGGATTTATCTTCCTCTCACTCTTTCCCTTCTCTTTTGCTTGGACTTTGATCTCCTTCGGGTGGCAGCCACTTCTTTCCAAGTGTTCTTCTTCTTTATGTATTCCATGCCTGATCTTAATTACCTTTCTGCTAGTTGTTGCTTTGTAATTCCCTTTGTTTATCTTTGCTTAAAGATTAGGATCTATTAAGTGTTTAATTTTGGCTAAAAGACCCTTAGTTTAGCATTCAATTATATCATCTAATCATTCAAATTTGTAAAATCTAGCTTGATTTTAAATTTAGCTCAAATTGACCATCCAAACTTTAATTTTTCAAAATCAACAGTTAGATGATCATTTGAGCTTATTAGATGACTCATGTATGGTTTAGATGATTTTAATTTAGTCTTTTATTTTGCAAATCAACTAAAAGAAATTGGATGGCTCGGATTAAATCTCAATGTTGTAGATAAGTGAAGATCAATAAGGCAAGAGTCCTAAAGAAAGAGGTTTCCTAAGGGAAGAGGTTTCCTAATGGAAGAGGTGTTTCCTAATAGGATTCTATTTCTTCAAGGAAAGAGTTTGAGACAAATAAGGAAGTGCAAAGGCTATAAAGAGGGAAACCATATGGGGGAGGAGAGAGTTTTTTTTTGGGAGTTTACTATTTTCTTTAACTTTGCTTGTTTCCTTTCCTTTGTTTACATTCGTTTGCCCTCTCTTAACCTTTCCTTCATCATTTGTTTTGAAAGCACCAAACCTAGCTCTTGTTTCCATTACACCTTCCATCTCTCTCTCATTCTTCTGTTTCACTTTGCCCTCTCTTTGCCTCACATCTCACGCACAGCACACCCCATCTTCTTTTGTTTCCCTTCAACCCCCAGCCCATCTTCACAGTCCTTGTCATCCACCGTACACAAGCCCAGACCGGAAGAAAACAAAAACTGCACAATCCAGTCCACACCTGCTTTCAATCTGTTTACCAAATCATCCCCACCTTCCATCACGCCACCTTCTCCACCCAACTCCATTGACACACAAACCCGTGCCAATCCCCCTCACATCTCTATTTTTGTTATTGCCTAGGTTATCTACTTCCATTACCATATTTACCTTCCTAAGCACTGATCTTTGTCCCCAATTCTTTTTCGTCAAACCCCATCAATCACTCCATCTTCTCTTCCCTCTACTCTATTTCCCTTCCACCGCATAGTGCTCCACTTCTCTCTCAACTTTCCCTCTTTCCCCCACCGTGTTCTCCAACTCCATCGCACATCTTACCAGCTCCCAGATCTACCAACCATCTTCATCTTTTATCTACTGCAGAACTCATAAAAAAAGCCCAGACAAGGAGCTTCCTCATCACTGGCCACATATCCTTCTCTGCTCCAAACGAACCAGACGACGGCCAGAAAAGGCGTCATTTTTTCGTTTCACTTCAGATCATCACTGGCCAGGCAAGTCTAGTCCAACCAGGCGACGTCCCTCTACTCTAGATGGTACCAAGCAATGACTAGCCAAGATGGCACCGCCCAAGGTCTGCACATCCTCTGTCAAAGTCATCTTCTTAGATGGATTTTGTTGTTTACGGGAGTTTGTGGAAGTTTCAGATAAAATTCTCAATTTACCCTTTGAAGAAGAATTCAATTTACATTTACTGTCCTGATCTTATTCCGAGTTTATGTTATTCTGTTTTGAGTTATTCACATTCTGTGTTATTCCATTCTTGGTTAACTCAATCAAAGTTGCTGATTTAATTACGAAAACCTTTTAAATTCTTGTATATTTTACTTTAGAATTTCAATTAAATTTTATGGAATGTTTTTAGGATAGCTTCTAGAGTAATTATTGTTCCTGATCTTCATTTTGGATTCTGAAAATAGATCTAAGCCGTTAAATCTTAATTTCTTTAATTAGAATAGATCTCTGTCAATTTGAAGAATTTGACAAATTCCTACATTAGATAACTAATCCAAGACATTTTGAGTATAATGATAGAGGTTGATCAAAATTTTGGATACCCAAAGTGAAGAAATTGAACAGTACTTAATCTAGGGAATTAGATTTTCTTAATTTTTCTAGTTTTAGTTCTAATTAAGGTTTTAATGATTCTTTTTCTATTTTTTTTGGAAATAGACTTCTGGAATTTCATTGAAAAACTAAATCTAAAGTTCAAATTTTTTTTCTATTAATTGTTGTCAATTGATTGAATTTTAAATAATTATATTTTATTAAAAACTCTAACATTCTAAAGCGAGTCCTTGTGGGATCAACCTGTATTTGCATAGCTATACTACAATAGCCCGTGCACTTGCAGAAAACATCAACAAGTTGTTGGTGCCATTGCTAGAGACTCGTAATGAAGTTTTTATAGAATTTAATTTTTAAAAATCCAATTTTTTTAAAAAAATAAAAAATATTAGGAATTGTATTTTGAGAATTTTTAGTTGCATATTTAAATTTTTTTAGTGCATAACTACTTTATTTCCTGAATTTGGTACTAATTATTATTTTTCTCTTTTAGGAAATTATCAAGTGGAGCATTATTAATTAAATAGATTTTTCTTGCTTTCTTAGCTTATGAATTTATTTATTTTTTTTCAATGAATCTTGTAGTGAGGCATTTTGTAATTTTCTCTTTTAATTTGAATTTTTAAAGGGTTGTAATAATACAAGGCAAGTGTGGGATAAGGTGGACCACACTTGATCTTCATCAGAAACCCCATTATAAGTTTCCTCACTCATTTAATTCCTAGATTAGGGTTTGCATTTAGAGTAAATTTGCATTATTTGGTAGTGTAACTCATATAGAAAGCATCCTCTTATAATTGTTGCATTTTTAGGTTTTTGCATTAGTTTATTGCTTTTCATTGCATCTTAGGACACGGTTAATGCTTTAAGGTGATATATATGTTAATTGAACTACCATGGAGTGTGGAATTAATTAGTAAGGTCACCCTACCCCTATAAGATCAAGGGTGGATTTCATCACCACTCCTTGGCCCACCTAAGATAATCACCTCAAGCATGCCACCCTACCCTTCAATTCAAATTAAAATTAATTAGAAGAGACCTATAAGGCCATCACATGCTCGTAAGACCCTCTTACTAAGAGGCAATTTATTGTCACTCTAGTGGCTTTTGAGCACTGTGGTTATTGACGGTTGTCTAATAGAGCCTCGCTCTTCCCTCGCCTCCTGTTGATGTCTGTGAGGTTTAAACGCCTCCTTACATGAGGGTTGTATTAACTACCTTGCACAGAACCTAACTGGAAAGCAATAATCAAATTTAAAGGAGAGGAGGAGTGCTAGATTAGGCTAATTAAAAGCATTGTCCCCACACAAATTCAAGAAAATCAAAATGCTGCTTATTAGCGTCAAGGATTATATTGTGCCCTTTGTTTGTGCATCTTTCTAGGAAGTTAGGTTGCATCATGTAGGTTAGTTTTCATCTTAAAAAAAGAAGAAGAGAGAGCCTATGAAGAAGGGGATATATTTCATAGATTAGATGCATAGATAGATCAGCTAGATCTTATGGAAAGTCAATTGCTTAGACTAATAGCCTCTAAGCAAGTTGCGCCACAACCTCAATATCATAATAACTATACCTATTCTGAGCATCCCTATTCCACTCCTTCCTAGCCCCCATCAAGCTCCACATATAGTGAATACTATCAAGAGCTAGTGGATGCACTTAATGCATGCACATTCCTTAGCAATTTTCATTATGAGACAAATTATCAAGACTCTAATGGATAGGCTAGGCGTCATGAACAACCGTGGTCTCAGGATTACCAATATTAGGAAGAACCACAATGGTCTCACCCTAGTCAACGCTACCATGATTATTCCGAATATCAGGGTCAACCCTATGAGTCATTTCGTCTACAGGAAGAACCATTATTAGAAGAAAATATGCAGCATGTGTGAATTAATAACACAAGGGAATAAGGAATTAAGACAAATGATGGAGGATTTCACTGAGGAAATAAAGCGAGGGAGGGAGGAATTTGAGGAAACACTGAAACAAATTAGGGGAAATATAGAGCTATTTATTCTTGACACTAGGATGGAAATTACCTATGATCTTTACAAGCCACAAAGTCTACAACCATCCTTAGAAATCTCCAACTTAGATATACTTGTGCCATATCCTAATTCTGATTATGAAGAGACTTCCATTGATGAAGAGAGTCAAACTTTAGATAAATCCAACCCTAATCCTCTAGATGTGTGTCCCACCTATTTGTATGACTCTGATGAAGACACATCTATTGAGGAGATGCATGAGTTGTTGGATACTGTGCCTCTAATGGACACTTCTTGATGGCAAGCCAGAGTATATCCTCCTATAAAGCATGAAATTCAAATAGTTCCTTTCAATGTAGAAGATGTACCTGATTGGGACCTAGCAGCCTTGTTTGAACAAATATCAGATGATAATATAGGCCCAATTGATACCATACCTGTGATTATCAAACAGGAAGAAGCAGAGTCAGTTGATATGCATCAACCTACTCTAGGGTACACATCAGAAGATAACCAGGGTTGAAGTGAAACCTTGCCCTCACCTCTAGTAATATAAGAATAACCTATTAGAGAAGGGCAAAGTCAGGTTATTACCCTAGTTCAGAACAATGATAGGGACATGGTGAAAAAAGATAAACTGAATAGAATGGTCATTATTAACCCTCAATTTGGTCAAGACAATGACTATTTGTCACCATATGGTCTAAGAAAATACACGTAGTTCATGTACTAATTGTGTTACCCTCATCTCAAATTTTGAGGTGGAGCAATTATATTGACTACCATGAAATATTAAAGATGGGGGATCATCAATATGGTCCCACTACTTTTACAATTGCAGTGATCTACTATATTATATTCATATCACCACCTAAAATTTCAAGGTACAGGCAATATATAGATTACCGCAAAATTTTGAAGTGGTGTGAGAAATCTCGCCATTTCATCTTAGGGATAGGATTAAGACAAATAAAGCTAACCTAGTTATCTCTAGATTTAATAAGTTAGGTTAAGAAATGTCTGGCTGAAGATGTTAAACTTAGAGCTTATTGGGAGGCAACTCAAGGGTTTAAAATCTACACCACTCAACTTCTATGTAACATCCTATGTTTTCTAACATTGGGGACAATGTTTCATTTAGGTTGGGGGGTGTAGATGCACTAGAGATTTTGAATTTTCTTGAGAATTTTTTTTTTTTGAAAATTTTTGAAAAAGAAAAGTTTTTAAAGAAGAGTTCCCTTATTGTGATGAGAACTGAATGTTCAAAATTCAGTAAATATACTGTTTTCACCTCCTAATGGGAATACATATGATTAGTTTTGCATGCTATTCATGTGTTGAAGCATTGTATGCAAGTTAATTCTCAGAAAGCATTTACACACAGCACATAATCAAGACTAATATAGAGGTATGACTAAGGAAATTCAGTGGATACATATAACCTAGTGAGAGTTAGAGACTATCTTCTTTTAGAGAGTTATAAGTAATTCCACACTTTCTTCTGTGTACATACATTAGTGTGATCCTGTTATCTTTGTTTTGGTTAAACATCAAGAATAAAGAGGAGTAATAGCTTTAATTCTAGAAATTTATTGAATCTGATAGGCTTTAGGAAACCTGGAAAATGATATAAGCCATCATTACTTAGCCTAGAGACATAAAGCCTACATAATATAGTATACCACTAGTTAGCCTTTTGAGCATGTTATTAAGCCTTTTCTTTCTTAACCTCATTCACCTTAACCCAGAATAACCCAATAAAATAAATAACCACTACCCATCTTCAAAAGGAATAGAGTAGAAAAAGTTCAAAAATAGGACAAAAAGTAAAAGAAGTGAGAAAAATTAGCTATCTTTCTTCCAAAGAAGAAAAAAAAGTATTAAAAGAAAAAGAAGAAAAGAAAAAGAAAGACAAAAACATTTGAAAGAGAAATTCTCTTCAAATACAAACTAAAAAGGAAAGTTGTCCTAGTAGATATTCATTGAAGACATCTACTCAATTTTCAACCTTTGAAATCTTTATACCTTTCTTTTCTAAACTTGTCCTAAGCCTACATTTTGTCCTAGTTAAAGACCTATTGATCTTAGATGGACATAGCCTTAAAGAGGAGATAAAAAGAAAGAATTAAGATGAAAGACCCCTAATATTCTTGGTGTTAACATCCACTCTTAGGGATCACTTTCCTTTGTCTCATGAGCATTAAAAAGAATTATGTGAACCATCAGCTTGTTGGATTCGGTCACATAATGAGAGAAATATGTTTAACCCCTTATCTAAGAGTTTTAATTTTGAGCGTATACCTGTGAGGATTTGAGGTCAAAGCATATTTCCAATGGAATGTAAGCATATCCAATTAGAAGTCAAGATGTATGAGGCTATACACACACATATGCACTCCAAGGAATAGCTCAAATAAAATGTCTTTAATATGTGTATGGTGTGTAAAATTGTTAAATCCTCTTCATTAAGTTGTGAAAAACTAGTCAATTTGCTAATGAATGAGGATTCTCTGAGATAAAATATGGGACTTGACTTTACTGAATTTTGTGGGTATATTCATTGTAAATCCTCATGAGGCATAACTTGTCCACTAGGGGTAACCTAGTAATTCAAAGGCTTGTTGCATGTGCCAAATGCAATCATGAGTACCTACGAAAGTGACACTTTGTACCAGTTTTGTATAAAATAGTTGTCTGCATGTTTTGCTCTGGACGAGCAAAATACTGGCTAGGGGGTGTGCTAAGTGTTTAATTTTGGCTAAAAGACCCTTAGTTTAGCACTCAATTAGATCATCTAACTGTTCAAATTTGCAAAATTTAGCTCAAATTGACCATCCAAACTTTAATTTTTCAAAATCAACGATCAGATGATCATTAGAGCTTATTAGATGACTAATGTGCGGTTTAGATTATTCTAATTTAGTTTTTTATTTTGCAGATCAACTAAAAGAAATTGGATGGCTATGATTGAATCTCAATGTTGCAAATAAGTGAAGATCAATAAGGCAAGAATCCTAAAGAAAGAGGTTTGCTAATGGAAGAGGTGTTTCCTAATAGGATTCTATCTCTTCAAGGAAAGAGTTTGAGACAACTAAGGAAGTGCAAAGGCTATAAAGAGGGAAACCGTATGGGGGAGAGGGGAGAGGTTTTTTTTGGGATTTTACTATTTTCTTTAACTTTGCTTGTTTCCTTTCCTTTGCCCTCTCTTTGCCTTTCCTTCATCATTTGTTTTCAAAGCACCCAACCCAGCTCTTGTTTCCATTACACCTTCCATTTCTCTCTTGTTCTTCTCTTTCACTTTGCCCTCTTTGCCTCACATCTCACTCACAGCACACCCCATCTTCTTTTGTTTCCCTTCAACCCCCAGCCCATCTTCACAGTCCTCTTCATCCATCGCGCACAAGCCTAGACCAGAAGAAAACAAAAACCGCATAACCCAGTGCACTCTTGCTTTCAATCTGTTTACCGCATCATCCCCACCTTCTCCACCCAACTCCATTGACACACAAACCCGACGTCAATCCCCCTCACATCTCTAGTTTTTTTTTATTGCCCAAGTTATCTACTTCCATTACCATATTTACCTTCCCAAGCACTAATCTTTGTCCCCAATTCCTTTTCGTCAAACCCCAACCCCATCGATCACTCCATCTTCTCTTCCCTTTACTCTATTTCCCTTCCACTGCATAGCACTCCACTTCTCTCTCAACTTTCCCTCTGTCCCCCACCGTATTCTCCAATGCCATTGTACATCTTACCAGTTCCCAAATCCACCAACCATCTTCCTCTTTTATCTACAGTAGAACCCATCAACAATGCCCAGACAAGGAGCTTCATCAGCACTGGCCGCATCTCCTTGTCTGCTCCAAATGAACTAGACGATGCCCAGAAAAGGCTTCATTTTTTCTTTTCACTTCGGATCATCACCGGCCAGGCAAGTCCAATGCAACCAGGCAATGTCCCTCTACTTCGGACGGTACCAGGCGATGACCAGCCAAGACCGCACCACCCAAGGTTTGCACATCTCTGGCCAAAGTCATCTTCTCCGGTGGATTTTGTTGTTTACGGGAGTTTGTGGGAAGTTCTAGATAAAATTCCAGATTTTCCCTTTGAAGAATAATTCAATTTACATTTGTTGTCTTCTTCTTATTCCGGGTTTATGTTTTTCTGTTTTGAGTTATTCACATTCTGTGTTATTCCATTCTTAGTTAACTCAATCAAAGGTCCCAATTTAATTACGACAACCTTTTAAATTCTTGAATATTTTACTTTAGAAATTCAATTAAATTTTATGGAATTTTTTTAGGATATCTTCTAGAGTAATTATTGTTCCTGATCTTCATTTTGGATTTTGAAAATAGATCTAAGTTGTTAAATCTTAATTTCTTTAATTAGATTAGATCTCTATCAATTTGAAGAATCTGACAAATTCCTCCGTTAGATAACTAATCCAAGACATCTTGAATATAGTGATAGAGGTTGATCAAAGTTTTGGATACCCAAAGTGAAGAAATTGGATAGTACTTAATCTAGGGAATTCGATTTTCTTAATTTTTCTAATTTTAGTTCTAATTAAGGTTTTAGTGATTCTTTTTTTGTTTTTTTTTTTGGAAATAGACTTCTGGAATTTCATTGCAAAACTAAATCTGAAGTTCAAATTTTTTTTGTTAATTGTTGTCAATTGATTAAAATTTAAATAATTAAATTATATTAAAAGCTCTAAAATTCTAAAGTGAGTCCATGTGGGATCGACCCATATTTGCATAGTTGTACTACAATAGCCCGTGCACTTGTGAAAAATATCAACAGGATCCAAGGTTGTTTTTCCCATGAAAAGACGACCAAGGGAAGTCACCTTGAATCTAATCTTTGTCCTTACTTTTCATTTCCTTTAGATCCCTTTTTATTTCATTTTAATCACTTCTTGCTTCCTTAATGTTCTTCAAGATTCCATTAGTTTCTAGTAGAATTTTTCATTGATTTCATGCACGCTTATTCATGATGTATTGTTGGAACAATTATCTTGTAGTTGTGGGTTGATTAAGAACAAGTGAACTTCAATGTAATAGAATTTAATTTTAGATATGGATTACATGAATTTGGCATTATGTTGATGAATTTTTATGTGATTCAATGAAGTTATTTAGATTTTTCAATTCATATTTATGTCCATTAGTTAATAATATTTACTAGCCAATGTTTACTTGCTTTAGAATTGATTAAATCCATGTTTTCCCTGTTCCTTTAAGTGAATGATTCAAGTTGCATGGTGCTGGAATTTGTGTCGATGGATTGTTTATGTTAATTTCCAGCACCATACACTTTATGCTCACTTGATTTTTTAAAATCCTAACTAAATTGTTAGATAGCTTAATTAATGTTTGGGCAAGATCACATGCTTTAGGTTTCCAAAGTAGTAGATTAGATCCATTTTTGTCCAATGAATCATGTGTACCATTACATGGTCACATGCACAATACTTGGGTAGCTCTCCTACCATTGCTTGTTAGTGATGGTTTTCCTTTATTCCTATTATTTAGTTTAGTTAGATTCCATTAGTTTCCATCTTTGTTAATTTTTAATTTGTAGATAGGAAAGTAATTAATTTTGTCATAGTTGCTTAAGTAGTTGATTTGGTTGCTTGGTTTTCTAAGATTTGCATCATTTAGGAAAGTTGTTTAATTTCATTTTTAGAAAATTACAATTTAGGAGTTTTTAGTTTTAGCATGCTTGTAGTTTTTGCATAATTTCTATTTCCATGTGTTAGTTTAAGTTGAATATCTTTTGAATTTTGTCTAGGTTACATAATTTAAATGAGGGACCAATACTATCACAATCATTTCATTCCTTGTGGGATTGACCTCCTCGCAAGTAGGTTACATAATTTAAAGGAGGGACCAATACTATCACAATCATTTGATTCCTTGTGGGATTGACCTCCTCGCAAGAGAATACTAAAACTGATTCATGTGTTTGAAAATTTAAATTTAAAATACACATCATTTAGCCCAACATATCCAACTAGTTCATGGCCTTTGAGCTCCACCGACAATGCATATTCTCTGGAGCAAGTGAATGCACCCAATGCATTCCCAAACCCCAACAATTATTCCTATGATGAGACCAATTGCCCTGGATGGCCTAGGCATCCCAAACAAATATGGACTCAGGATTATTGGGGTGGATCATCATGGTTCCACCCTGCTCAACCCTTTCAAAGTACCCCAATGCCACAATAGTATGAGCTATACAAATAATTTCCTCCACAGCAGAGGGAACAATCATTAAAAGAGACCCTTAGGTTATATATAGAAGCTACTCAATGATCTATTTCACAAATGGAATCACAAAGGGGTCACACAACTACTACATTTATGGAAAGGGCTGAGGAAAAAGAACAAGTTGAGGACTATGAGAAGCCCTATAACAACTATTTTGGGATAGTAATAATATTTGACCATGAAGATTATTTAGAGACAGAGAGTCAAGTGTTTACATCATCCCTACTGTCCACTAGTAATTATCAACTCAAGACACTTCTCACTCATCCAATTTTGATATAAACACCTCCACTGATGCAATAAAAAATTTGTCAGATATTGGGCCATTAATGAACACTTCTCAATCGACAGCCTGAGTAGGATCCCTTCCATTGCTTCAAATGCAATTTGAGCCATATAGTGAAGAAGCACCTAATTTGGATTTACAACCTTTACTAGAAAGTGCATGCTATGACAGTTTAGGTTTATCTAAAACCTTACTTGTGACTACAAAATAGGAAGAAGAATCACTTGATGTTCTAGCCCAACATCAACTAGCTTTATGGTGTCCATTAGAGGATATTAAGAGGAAAATGAACCAACCTTATGGAAGATGTAGAGCCAACTTAACCTAAGCTATCAGGACAAAGTACGGGAGGAGGAATCTTATCAATTCTTTGATGCTGGCCTATGCTATCCTCAATTTGGCAAAACTTATGACAAGTCAAATTGACTTAATCCCATCAAATTTAAATTCATGGTTGTCAATCATGCTATATTTTTTATCACCACCATACATCTTTAGTTGGAAAATGTATGTTGACTATCACAAAATTCTGAAATAGAGTAAGTTTTCTAAAAACTCCTTTACACTTAGTTTACGTACAGGTAAGGTGTCATAGTGTTGCATTTACATTGTATATTTTTCATCTTTGCACACATCAACAAATCCTTGAACTAACCTAAGACTATAGGTAATATTTTTCTCATGTTTTCCCCTCAGGTTTATTATTTCATTTGTCCATGGTATGTAGTTCTAAACATTGAGGATAGTGTTCAATTTAAATCTAGGGTAGGTTATTCAAAACTGATGTGTCCAAAGTTTTTCTTAGCTATTTTTGGAGTTCTTTTTTAAAAAATTGAAATTTTTTTTGATAAAAACTTATCAAAAGCTCCTTTACAAGGATGACAAAATGAAAATTTTGATTAATCAAGCTATCTTTTAAACTTTAGCTTATTAATATATTTGTATACAATTACTTCATCTTTCTACTCATTTTCTAAAGTACTCCATGAAAAATCAAAATCGATATATTCATAGCACAAAATAGTCATATATATATATATATATATAGTTAAAGTTGAAAAGAAAATATAACTTAGAGAGCCTGAGGAAGACAAGTGGAGACTATTAACCCATGTGAGTTTAGAGCCCTTCTTTCATTTTGAGGGTTATACATATGCTTCAGCCCCCTCTTCTTAAGGTAAAGGCCCGACATGGTGGGGTAGGAGCATTAAGTTAGTAATCATTTTGGCCTAAAAATTCAAAATTTTCTTCAATGGATATTAATTTCTTAGCTTGTCTAATTGTTCTCCATCCTAGTCCACTATTAGGAAAACATTTAGTAGACTATACCAATTATCTCTTGAATTTATAGTTATGTTTCAGTCATATGAAACCTAAGAAATGATAAAGGCCATCCTTGGTAAACCCACAGCATTTAGCCTTCCTATATTACTTTTCCACTAGTTAACCACTTAAGCCTTTAAAATATAAGATTTTTGTTTGTTAGCCACTTGTTATGGAAATATGTAGAGATGGTTGAAGATTATCTTAAAGAAAAGTATGGGCAATACAAGTCAAGAGATGAACAAAAAGGGTGAAAAAGGAGAAAAATTCAAAGAAAGGCTATACCAAAAGTAAAAATGAAGAAAAATGAGAAAAGTTAAGAAAAAGATAGCCAAGGAATTATTTACTCTAATGGCTTGAGAAGAAAGTTGATAATACACTATCAGAAGACCTTAACATATTTTCCAAAAAACCTTTGTTTACCCTTACACCATTCTTTTGAAAACCCAGTCCTAAGCCTATGTTTCATCCTAATAGAAGTCCTAACTTGATCTTAGGAGGAGTATGATTTGGATAGGGTTATCAATGAGTAGAGAATATTGGTGGAATATAACATTCCTAATATTTGTTATCCTTTCATGAGACTATTACAATTCTTTCTAGGTTATCATTTTTCTATATGGAATATGTGAGAATTTTGAACTTAATGAACATAATTCTACTCACATATTAATGAGAGATTTGTCCCTCTTCTAAGTGACTTCTTTTTTAGTACCATGTATATCTTATGAGATTTGAAGTCAAAGCATACATTTCAATGGTAATTTAGGTTATAATTTCCTTAGAGACCTATAATTGTATATATTTTGGCTATCTATTCACACACACACTCACCTTTTAAAGTTTGATGAATTAATAGAATATCTTTAGCATAAGGGTAGAATTTTGAACATCTAATCATTTCTATTAGCATGCTAAAATTGAAAGTTTAATATAAGCTAAATATGAGAAGATTATTTAAGAAAAATGAAGGACTTTCATAAGATTTTTGAAAATGTTGATGGGTAACATTTTTGAAAACTTATATGAGACTACAACTCATCCACTAAGGGTACCGTAGGGGTTTAAAGGCTTTCTGCATATGCTAAATGTAGATGATGGCACATGCAAAAGTGGTTAGGATTTCCTTTTAGACTTTTTGTTTTTAATTTTTTGTAGTTTTGCTTGAGGACTAGCAAAATCAAAGTGTAGGGATATTTGATGGGAATAGATATATATTACATGCATATCCCTATATTTAGAATGTTTTAGCCTTAGGAACCACTTAATTATTAGTATTTAAGGTTCATTCTATTGTTTTGCAAGTGGAGGGTACAAATGTAAAAAAGTACACAAAATTACCAATTTTACCCCAAAAAGAGAAATTTCACATTCCAAGCTACACGGTGGGTCACACATGCTATAAATGAAGTCCTGGAGGCTTAAAAAGATCATTGGGTGTCATTATTGAAGTCAAAATAGTAAAAAACTCTATGTTCAACTCTAACTCAAATGATGGTGAAAAGGTGACAATTGTTAAATTCAAACACAATTGAAAACATGTCACCACCTTTTGAACATTATGAAACAATCTCAATTCATATACAACAGAATCATAATCAATGAATGCTTCTTAGAATAAAAAATAAGAAGGGGACCACATCAAAACTTTTCACTTATTTTCTCTCTCCTACTCAACCAAAGGGATGAAGAATCAACCAATGAGAAAACAACTTATCCAAACAATATATTAAAACTCAATTGGTGCACATGAGCACATAAAGATCTCCAACAATCAATGCCATTCATCCTAGGGAAATGTAATCCAATGACGAAGAAGGAATTATGTTTAAAGAAGGTTTACATGTCCTAAATGGATCCCATCCATTCAAGTAAAGGTAGGTATGATCTAAGGGCTAGAATTGAAGTGAAACAAAGAGGAAAACCTTAGCCACCTTTTGTATGTTGAACATTCAAACCAAAACCCTAAGGAAAGGAAGATCTCAACCATCAAATCTCATTTAATGGTCCATGCATCTTAAGGTTTATAAAACATTCACACACACCCACATGTGCCCTCCCTGCCCTACCCTTTTTAGGACTTTATAAATATGAAAAACTCAAGATTTCTCAACCAAGTTTCCATTTCTTTCATTCCTTTTCCTACTTATTGCTTTATTTTTCTTTTTATTTTCTCCCATTTTTTCACCTTCACCCTCCTATCATGAAAATCATGCCTCCCTCTCCCCATCCCCCAACAAAAAAAAAAATCCACCTTCTAATTTGGTTTCACCCCCTTAAAAATTCTTTCCTTTCCCCACTTATTGCCTTCTTCTCTTAGACTTTATTCTTTGTTTTCTCATTCCATTCCTATCTAATTTCTTCAATTTCCATCTTTCATTCCTATATTTGAATTCCACATTCCCCATCTAAAACTTGTTAATTTGTTTTCCATAGATCTTAGGAATGTTTTAGGATTAGTTTAGTTCCATTTTAGAAAGTAGTTGTATGGTAGATTCTTAGATCTAGCAGTTCCCTAGTTTAGAAGTAACACTTTTCTAATTTAAAACCCATGTTTGGCTTCCTATTTTTCATTGCTCATTTTCTAGGGCATGTTCAAAAACTTCATGCACAGTAGTCTAGTGATTGACCCATATTTGTCACTTCTATACTCCAATAGAGTCATGCACTTGTGGTATTATTTAAGACACATCAACCATCGAGGGGATCCACTTAGAATTCCACCTCTTCAACCTTTTCCTAGTGCCACATTTCCATAGTAACAACCTCCTCAATATTTTGCACAACAACCTACGAAATCGTCTATTGAGGAGACCCTAATTTTCTTTATTCAAAGTTCATTATAGTTCTTAAATGATATAGAGAAAACTTTGCTTTCCAATTTGTAATCTATTGTGAAATTGAAATATCAAATGGGTCAGCTTCTACTACATTAAATGAAAATGAAAAAATAAAAATATCAAATGAGTCATATCAAACTCTAAGTGGTAGTTTTAGATTAGCACCACATCGGCAAAAGAACAATAGTTTCATAAGCAAGCCAAATCTATTACTAGCCTTTGGAATAGTAAGTAGAGAGATAATCAGGTAAGTCAAACTAAGGAATCCCTAGTAAGTGAGGATAGTGAGAAGCCTACAAAAACTTAGGATGGTAGAAAATAGTGTCAACCATCTTCCTTTCCTAAAGCATCTTAAATTCCCAAGGCTCCTCATTCTTAACGTCTAAACATGGAAAAAATAGTGGCAACTTTAATGAGATAATGAATATGTTTGAAGAGTTTAATATTAATATCCCATTACTCAATGCCATTAAGGAAATACCATCTTACACCCAATTTTTAAAATATCTCTAGAAATAGAAATGAAGGCTCACTACTACACAGGGGGCTTTTAAATTCAGTAAAAAGAGATAATAGAAGTCGCTTACAAAGTAGCTTCTACCACAACGACTTGGCAAGTCATCAAATTTTAAAGTCATTTTTTAAGTGACTTTAAAAGTGACATACTTTTAAAGTCATTTTCACAAAAATGACTTCAAAATAAATTTACTTTTGAAGTTGCTTAAAAAAATGACTTCTAAAGTCATCAACTTCCGAGGTCATTTCATTATAGGCGACTTAAAAAACAACAAAATATTAATTGACTTTTGAAGTTTCATAGGAAAAAATGACTTCTAAAGTTGTTGACTTTGCGAGTCTTTTTCAAATAAGTGACTTCAAAACAATTTCATTTCGATGTACTTTTAAAGTTGCTTATAGAAAAATGACTTCAAATGCTTGTGACTATAGAAGTCGTTTTCATGTAACTAACTTCGAAAGTAAAAATATTTAAAAGTTTATATAATTAAATTTAATACAAAATTCTAAATTTTTACAATGAATAACAAACACCTGATATTCAATCATTGTTTATAAACATTAAGAACATGTATACAAACAATGTTCATCTACTTCTTAATACACAATACCATGAATACATTAAAATACTTCCATCTTCATACATGAAAAACCAATAACCACTACATTCCATCCACATCTTGATCTTCTGGTACATTATCACATGTGTATACATTGAATAATAACCATATTATGTACCTAATACTTCAAACAATCTTTAAAAACATGAAAAACCAAACATCACATACACATTCCAAACCACCATCCACTATAATGCATCATCATCTTTCTTGATATATCACTACCACCTGTAGTTCCATACACTTCATCCACTGCATTACATTGTCTATGACATCCACATTCACTTCATTTGTAATTCCATACAAATTCTAAGTAACCCTCTCATTCTTCATCTCGTAAAAGTTACATAATTCAACCACCACATTCACTTCATGTTCAAACTCCAAATTCACTACATCCGTACTCCTTTAGTCCGACACTCCAAATTTCCACTCATTCATTGCTTAAGATGCAAATATATATATATATATATATCAAAGAAAATAATAAAATCTAAAGGAACACAAACAAGTTAATGAAAAAAATACTTTAAACTCATTACATACTTTGCCCATTCATTTCATATCTCATTAAGATTTACTTTGGAGTAACTCTTCTTGTTTTCCCACTCAGCAAGCATAGCATCCTGAACTAAAACATATTCAATTAAGTTAAAACATTTTAGCAAGATCCATAAAAACTGTAGAAAAGTATATGATTATGGAAAATAAAAAGTGTTCTACCTTTTTTAGATGGGAGATAGGAGTACAATCAAATATTAGAGTCTTCATGTAGCTCAGGACATAGTACACACACTCCTAATCAGACTGTTGTTTAGGGCACTATGCAACAAGGACGACAAAAGAGAACTCATAAATATCATTTTTAATAAGGTAAGTTTAATTAGTAATAACTTAAAGCAATTAACTCTTTCATATACCTTGACATTCTTCCACATGACTTTTGGTGGTTGTAAAGTCTGAGTCACTGTAGCCTATTCCCACCAAGTCCTACTGTAACACCCGGATTTTTAAGACAATTTTTTTTTTTTTTTTTTTTATAATGGCAATTTAAATAAGAACATTTGGGATCCCATGAGAAAAGATTTATTTAACATTTTACTAAACCTATCTTAAAACTCCGGGTGTTAATTTTTCCTTTCTCAAAATGACGTATACGTAATTTAAACATAAATAAATGATCCGCGTATAAATCAACGTCAAATAAATAGGCGCCTTTATTTTAAATCAAATAAACATCCAAAAGACAGTAATAATATGGCCCAGGGTCTATCCATCATAACATCCCATATAAATGTCCAATATATATCCAAAGATCTAAATCACATCCAAATATAAAGTATGCAGTCCATAATAAAATTCAAATGATAATCCACACTAATGACTCACATTACTTTCTAAAACTATAGGGAAACTAGTCTTCAGCAGCTCTCAAGGTTTATCAACAGCCTTGCCTTTCCTGTTATCGCGCTCGAGATCTAAGGCATTGCAAAACAAAGCAATGCCTCAGCAAGCTATCGCTTGTGTAGGTACATAGACAATTAATGTAATAATTGAAAGAAATAATGAACAGCATTTATGAAAAGTATAACATTTATGGAAATAGTGATATCATAATGCCATGTTCAAATAAATGCCAATTTATTCCATATGCTAAAACATGAAATTCACGGAGTTAAAACATGACATGAATCAATAAATGGAGCATACAACAAGAATAAGGGCACCCTAAGGTAATGGGTCCCACCACATCGCACGAACATCCCTGATCAGGAGTACACATAGTCAACCTCTGAGTGTCGTCACACCCAGGCATACCATCTATAACCATGCTCATCATACATGCACACATAATAAGAATATGGGCCATCATGCTGCAGTGGCAACCCTCCATGGGTATCAACCACCGCCGCTCCCCGTCGACACCATAACGGGAGACTTAGCGTCTGTCCCCATGGAAAGGCTCAGACCGGTAGTGTGGACTATCCATGTTACCAAACCCCTACCGAATGCCATCTATGGGCAGGTGTCTATCATATCACAAACTCATCACATCATAATCTCGGAAGGTGGGTGGCCGGCCCTATCCCTCCTAGCATGACACCCACCGGGCGAGAGCACCCGTCATCAAATATAAAACACGGAAATCATATGTATATGCTAAAACTCAAGAGCACTTATAGCTTGCAATCCCCAAGACATGCCCCTCATCCTGGGGTTAGCCTATAAAAGGACCAGCTACTAAGCCTCTATACTCATTTCCATGTAAATCCATGCATTTTCTATATATATAATAAGAAATAAATCTCTAATTAAGCATAACTACTTAACATCATGCTTATAAAAGCAGTTTAAATAAGTTTATTCAGTAAAAGAATTCAATTTGGAATAACCATCCTGTACGCAATGTCGCATGAAATCCATGGTAAATAAAAATCGCACTTTAAAACACAATCACACATGATGCTATGTTTAAAACATGGTTTAAAATCAAGGCAAAACATTAGTTGTCGTCACCTACCTCAGTGTGAGATCACTAGCTTGCTAATAACTCCCTTTAATTGGTATATTCAAGTGCACCTGTACATGTCACATCACTATTTTAAAATTTTTCTAAATAAAAAGTGGTCATTTCTAAGTTTTTAAGTTAAAACTAGGTTCGCGTCGTCAATACGGTCACAACGCCTCTTTCGGATCGTGATTTGGACCTCTCTAGCTCCCAAAAATCAAGTTTTTGTGAAAACTACGCAAAAAGGGGGCCTGCCGGACCACCATAAGGTGGTTTAAACCGGCGGCACCCTTTTCCGCCGGTTTACACCGACGTATACGGGCGCACGAAGACGCACGGCGTCGCAGACGCCGCACGGAACGCGCGCGCGCGTCTTCGGCACGCCGTGACGCACGCGCGCGTGCGTCACGGTCGCCAGGACGCGCCGCGTCCCGGTCCCACCGCGGCAGCCAACCACGCGCGTTCCGCACGCGCGCGGCGCCGCGCACGCGTGCGGCGACGACGTCATGTGACGTCGTCCCTCGGGCGTCAGGGTGTGCGTCTTGGCGTCAGCGCAGGGCGCCGACGCCGTTGACGACGCCGGAGAAGACGACCGGATTCCGGTCGCCTTCGGCGGAGCTACAGAGCTTCGTTTTGCGTGATTTTTGCGCCATTTTCTTCAGAATTCTCTCTAGAATCCATTTATGCCCTCCTTTTGCACTAATTTTCTCAAAAACCATGGTTTTTAAACGATTTTTCCCAAGTTCCTAAAAACCTCCATAGGTACTGGTTTTTGAGTTTTCTGGGCAATTCCACCGTTGGATCACTCCCAAATTTAAAGGGTTTGCTCTTGGGTCTCTTGTGCACTAGTTGGACGGTGCGATTTTCAAACGGACAAGGTTTGATCCGTGAAATCACACTCCAACATTAGCGTGCACAAAGTTCCTAAAAATCTGATTTTTTTCCAAAATTTTTAAACGTTTTCTAATTAATTTTCTAATTAATAAATACAGAAAAACATAGGTTTTGAGGCTTACCTTGCACCTGGCCGGAGTTGCTCGTGTTGCCGGGGCTCCACTCGCCGGAAAATTCAAGTTTTTACAGGCTAGGGTTTTGCGTAAATACTCAGAGAAAACGCTCAAAGTGGAGCGTTTTGGCAACCTGGGGAGGGTAGATATAGGCACAGAGTCCCGGAGAAGAGAACCTCTTCCATTCACGCCTCTTTCCACGTCTCTCCGGCGATTTTTCCGGCACTGGTAGAGACGTGTGGAAGACGGGGGTGCCAGTATCAATTTGGACCCCTGTCTAATACGTCTCTACCAAATGACCAAATTGCCCTTCCAACTTTGACGGCTCATAACTCCCTCGTTTGAGCTCCGTTTTTCGCGTTCTTGGTGGCGTTGGATTCGTATCGACGAGCACTTTCTAATCATTATGTTTTCAGGAAATAATTTCATCCATAAATTTTTATTTTAATTTATTTAATAATTTCCTATTTTTATCTTAAAAATTAAGGATATTACATTCTTCCCTCCTTATAAAAATTTCGTCCTCGAAATTTAGCTACATACCTCTATGTAAATAACTCTGGATGTATCTTTCGCATCTCCTCCTCAGTCTCCCAAGTAGCCTCCTGTAGTGAATGATGCTGCCAAAGGACTTTGACCAAGGCAATGGTCTTATTCCTTAACTCCTTGACTTTTGTATCTAAGACGCGCACTGGTCTCTCCTCAAATGTCATGTCAGCCTGTAGCTCTCCTGGGATCTGCTCCAATACATGTGAGGGATCTGGCACGTATTTCCTTAGCATAGACACGTGAAAGACGTCATGCACATTTGCTAGCTGTGGTGGTAAGGCTAGCTGGTATGCCACTGACCCAACTCGTCGTAAGATCTCGAAAGGTCCAATATACCTGGGACTAAGCTTTCCTTTATTTCCAAACCTCAACACCCCTTTCATAGGAGAAACTTTCAAGAATACATGCTCGCCCTCAAAGAACTCTAAGTCCTTTCGCCTCTTGTCTGCATAACTTTTCTGTCGACTGTGAGCTGTCAGTAACCTCTTCCGAATGAGTTGGACTTTCTCTGCACATTCTTCCACTAACTCAGATTTCACCACGCGTCTTTCTCCTACATCACTCCAACATAAAGGTGACCGACAAGGTCTGCCATAAAGTGCCTCATATGGAGCCATCCCAATACTAGCGTGATGACTATTATTATAAGCAAATTCCACCAAAGGTAAATGATCTTCCCGACTACCCTTCCAATCCATAACACGGGCTCGTAGCATATCCTCAATAGTCCGGATGGTCCTCTCGCTTCGTCCGTCTCGTACGAGGATGAAATGTTGTGCTAAATTTCAGTCTCGACCCTAATGCCTCTTGCACGCTCTTCCAGTATTTTGAGGTAAATCGCGTATCTCGATCCGATATAATTGTCAAGGGAACGCCATGTAGACTGACGATCTCCTTAACATATAATTTCGCTAAGCTATCCACAGTCTGATTTTGTCTGATAGGAAGGAAATGAGCAGACTTGGTCAACCTGTCCACAATGACCCATATCATGTCGTGGCCGCTAGCGGTCCTCGGAAGACCTAGAACGAAGTCCATGGTAATATGGTCCCACTTCCACTGTGGAAGGTCCAGTGTCTGAAGTAGTCCTGATGGACGCTGATGCTCAGCCTTGACCTGCTGACAGGTCAAACATCGTGCTACGCACTCTCCAACATCCTTTTTCATACCATTCCACCGTAAATGCCTCTTGAGATCCCGATACATTTTCGTACCCCAGGGATGAATTGTATAAGGATTGGTGTGCTTCTTGAAGTAACTCGCGCTTCAATTCGTCATCCGCCGGTACTACCAACCTCCCCTTAAATCTAACTCCTCCATCTGGTCCCCTCGAAAAATCTGTCTTATCAGTCAGATCCTGTGTTTCCTTGTCTTTACCCTGTGCCTCTAAGATCCTGTCAAAGAACTTAGACCGAGTCGTCAAATTGGCCATCATCACACCCGCCTTCCTACTCAGGGCATCTGCAACGACATTAGCCTTCCCAGGATGGTACTGTATGGTGAATTCGAAGTCCTTGAGATACTCCATCCATCTGCGCTGCCTCATATTCAATTCACTCTGAGTAAAGAAGTACTTGAGGCTCTTGTGATCAGTGAATACCTCAAATCTCTCACCATAAAGATAATGTCTCCAGGACTTCAACGCAAATACCACGGCTGCTAATTCCAGGTCATGTGTTGGGTAATTTACCTCATGTGTCTTCAACTGTCTAGACGCATAGGCAATTACCTTCCCATGTTGCATCAACACTGCTCCTAATCCCTTGCCAGAGGCGTCACAATAAACTACATAACCGCCTGCCCCAGATGGTAAGGTCAATACCGGAGCAGTAGTAAGTCTCCTCTTGAGCTCTTGGAAGCTCTCCTCGCAAGCCTCGGTCCATACAAATTGAGTGTCTTTCCTAGTCAGGGTGGTCAATGGTAATGCGATCTTAGAGAATCCCTCTATAAAACGACGATAATACCCTGCCAAACCGAGAAAACTGCGTATCTCAGTCACTGTCTTGGGCCTCTCCCAGTGTAGTACTGCCTCTACCTTTGTTGAATCCACGGCCACTCCATCTTTAGATATGACGTGGCCTAAGAAATGCACCTGATCTAGCCAAAAATCACACTTACTGAACTTGGCATACAACTGATGTCGACGAAGTGTGTCTAATACCGTGTGGAGATGCTCTCTATGTGTCTCATGACTAGGCGAATAAATCAAGATGTCATCCACAAATACAATCACGAACTTATCCAAATAAGCTCGAAAGACACGGTTCATTAGGTCCATGAACACTGCAGGTGCGTTCGTTAATCCAAACGGCATCACTAGGAACTCATAATGACCATAACGACTCCTAAAGGCAGTCTTCGAGATATCCTCTTCTCTAACCCTCAGCTGATGATACCCTGACCTCAAATCAATCTTGGAGAACACTTGTGCCGATTGGAGCTGATTAAATAAATCATCTATGCGTGGCAAAGGGTATCGGTTCTTTATAGTAACACCATTCAACAACCGATAGTCAATGCATAGTCTCAGTGATCCATCCTTTTTCTTCACGAACAGGACTGGTGCTCCCCATGGTGATCCACTCGGCCTGATAAAGCCCTTATCCAGTAACTCTTGCAATTGTACCTGAAGTTCTCTCAACTCTGCTGGAGCCATCCTATATGGTTTGTTGGTTTCTAGGGGTTACTCTCTGATATTTTTAGGTTGATCTTTATCTAAGAATGTCCTGCATTTTATTGTATAATTGGGTCTGTGTCAAAATTACGGACGCAACGGTCCTTTTGGCTTGTCAAGCGGAGTTATATAGGCTCCGAAATTGGATTTTTCAAGGTCGCGCCTTAATGGACGACCCAATTGTAGTGCCTAGGGTCCTACATGCCGCGGTTCTAGAATGCGCGCTCTACGGTTTCTAGTATACGCGTGCGCCTTAGTTGCACTGCAACCAGGCTCATGTGCATACGTCCGAATAGTGTGCCAGGGTGAGTGTGAAAGTCTGCCACCAGAAGCCGGCCTCACCTTTCAGCAGGTAGGAGGCTACTCTAACTTGATCATCTGGTGAGATCTTCATAGCGTCGAATGTCCTCTCCGCCTCAAATAACCATCGCTCGGCCTCCTCCGTGTTACCATCTCCATAAAAGGGTTTTACCATCTTTTGAAACCTCTCTAGTAATTTGTCCGTCTTACTAGAGTCACTCGTAGCATCGCCCTCCGTAGCTCTAGGTACTGATGTTTCTTGTACTGGTTGTGAGGACTGAACTAATGAAACCATGGGTACCACTTTAGGTGGTGGAATAGGGCTAGGGTTAGCTGCGTCAACTTTGTCCTAACTTTCTTCTTTGTATAAGTGGTACGAGTCCTGACATTAACCGATTCAATAACTCGGCATCTCGATCTCCTTGATCAGAGGACTCAGCAGGTGGAGCCACGGGTGTAGCAGGGGTAGACCTTGTCCTTCTCCGAGGAGCCATCTATCAAAATTTTACATGTCACTAAGTGTAAGTTCCTCTCTCATCGTTTCTCTCTCTACAACTATTATGGACTGTTATTCACATATAAATGGACATTCACAAGGATTATGATGGACTAGACTGGGCTCTGATACCAACTTTGTAACACCCCGGATTTTTAAGACAATTTTTTTTTTTTTTTTTTTTTTTATAATGGCAATTTAAATAAGAACATTTGGGATCCCATGAGAAAAGATTTATTTAACATTTTACTAAACCTATCTTAAAACTCCGGGTGTTAATTTTTCCTTTCTCAAAATGACGTATACGTAATTTAAACATAAATAAATGATCCGCGTATAAATCAACGTCAAATAAATAGGCGCCTTTATTTTAAATCAAATAAACATCCCAAAAGACAGTAATAATATGGCCCAGGGTCTATCCATCATAACATCCCATATAAATGTCCAATATATATCCAAAGATCTAAATCACATCCAAATATAAAGTATGCAGTCCATAATAAAATTCAAATGATAATCCACACTAATGACTCACATTACTTTCTAAAACTATAGGGAAACTAGTCTTCAGCAGCTCTCAAGGTTTATCAACAGCCTTGCCTTTCCTGTTATCGCGCTCGAGATCTAAGGCATTGCAAAACAAAGCAATGCCTCAGCAAGCTATCGCTTGTGTAGGTACATAGACAATTAATGTAATAATTGAAAGAAATAATGAACAGCATTTATGAAAAGTATAACATTTATGGAAATAGTGATATCATAATGCCATGTTCAAATAAATGCCAATTTATTCCATATGCTAAAACATGAAATTCACGGAGTTAAAACATGACATGAATCAATAAATGGAGCATACAACAAGAATAAGGGCACCCTAAGGTAATGGGTCCCACCACATCGCACGAACATCCCTGATCAGGAGTACACATAGTCAACCTCTGAGTGTCGTCACACCCAGGCATACCATCTATAACCATGCTCATCATACATGCACACATAATAAGAATATGGGCCATCATGCTGCAGTGGCAACCCTCCATGGGTATCAACCACCGCCGCTCCCCGTCGACACCATAACGGGAGACTTAGCGTCTGTCCCCATGGAAAGGCTCAGACCGGTAGTGTGGACTATCCATGTTACCAAACCCCTACCGAATGCCATCTATGGGCAGGTGTCTATCATATCACAAACTCATCACATCATAATCTCGGAAGGTGGGTGGCCGGCCCTATCCCTCCTAGCATGACACCCACCGGGCGAGAGCACCCGTCATCAAATATAAAACACGGAAATCATATGTATATGCTAAAACTCAAGAGCACTTATAGCTTGCAATCCCCAAGACATGCCCCTCATCCTGGGGTTAGCTTATAAAAGGACCAGCTACTAAGCCTCTATACTCATTTCCATGTAAATCCATGCATTTTCTATATATATAATAAGAAATAAATCTCTAATTAAGCATAACTACTTAACATCATGCTTATAAAAGCAGTTTAAATAAGTTTATTCAGTAAAAGAATTCAATTTGGAATAACCATCCTGTACGCAATGTCGCATGAAATCCATGGTAAATAAAAATCGCACTTTAAAACACAATCACACATGATGCTATGTTTAAAACATGGTTTAAAATCAAGGCAAAACATTAGTTGTCGTCACCTACCTCAGTGTGAGATCACTAGCTTGCTAATAACTCCCTTTAATTGGTATATTCAAGTGCACCTGTACATGTCACATCACTATTTTAAAATTTTTCTAAATAAAAAGTGGTCATTTCTAAGTTTTTAAGTTAAAACTAGGTTCGCGTCGTCAATACGGTCACAACGCCTCTTTCGGATCGTGATTTGGACCTCTCTAGCTCCCAAAAATCAAGTTTTTGTGAAAACTACGCAAAAAGGGGGCCTGCCGGACCACCATAAGGTGGTTTAAACCGGCGGCACCCTTTTCCGCCGGTTTACACCGACGTATACGGGCGCACGAAGACGCACGGCGTCGCAGACGCCGCACGGAACGCGCGCCGCGCGTCTTCGGCACCGTGACGCACGCGCGCGTGCGTCACGGTCGCCAGACGCGCCGCGTCCCGGCCCCACCGCGGCAGCCAACCACGCGCGTTCCGCACGCGCGCGCGGCGCCGCGCACGCGTGCGGCGACGACGTCATGTGACGTCGTCCCTCGGGCGTCAGGGTGTGCGTCTTGGCGTCAGCGCAGGGCGCCGACGCCGTTGACGACGCCGGAGAAGACGACCGGATTCCGGTCGCCTCCGGCGGAGCTCTGCAGCTTCGTTTTGCGTGATTTTTGCGCCATTTTCTTCAGAATTCTCTCTAGAATCCATTTATGCCCTCCTTTTGCACTAATTTTCTCAAAAACCATGGTTTTTAAACGATTTTTCCCAAGTTCCTAAAAACCTCCATAGGTACTGGTTTTTGAGTTTTCTGGGCAATTCCACCGTTGGATCACTCCCAAATTTAAAGGGTTTGCTCTTGGGTCTCTTGTGCACTAGTTGGACGGTGCGATTTTCAAACGGACAAGGTTTGATCCGTGAAATCACACTCCAACAGTAGCGTGCACAAAGTTCCTAAAAATCTGATTTTTTTCCAAAATTTTTAAACGTTTTCTAATTAATTTTCTAATTAATAAATACAGAAAAACATAGGTTTTGAGGCTTACCTTGCACCTGGCCGGAGTTGCTCGTGTTGCCGGGGCTCCACTCGCCGGAAAATTCAAGTTTTTACAGGCTAGGGTTTTGCGTAAATACTCAGAGAAAACGCTCAAAGTGGAGCGTTTTGGCAACCTGGGGAGGGTAGATATAGGCCTAGAGTCCCAGGAGAAGAGAACCTCTTCCATTCACGCCTCTTTCCACGTCTCTCCGGCGATTTTTCCGGCACTGGTAGAGACGTGTGGAAGACGGGGGTGCCAGTATCAATTTGGACCCCTGTCTAATACGTCTCTACCAAATGACCAAATTGCCCTTCCAACTTTGACGGCTCATAACTCCCTCGTTTGAGCTCCGTTTTTCGCGTTCTTGGTGGCGTTGGATTCGTATCGACGAGCACTTTCTAATCATTATGTTTTCAGGAAATAATTTCATCCATAAATTTTTATTTTAATTTATTTAATAATTTCCTATTTTTATCTTAAAAATTAAGGATATTACACCTACAAATTTAAATTCCAAATGCATTATAGATGAATAACAAATAGGCCTGGCAATTTGGGTTGGCGGGTTGTGTTCGTGTCGTGTCAAGACTAACCCACTACAGTATATGGGTGGGTCGACACGAACACGACCCACTTAATAATCATGTCAAGAACTTATGACTCAAGCACGACATGATTATTAAAAACTATAAGAATATAGGAAAATTTTTGAAAATGTGTCCTATATTACTGCAATAATATAGGACTATTTTGGAAAAACTGTCCTATACTACTGTAATAATAGAGGATTATTTTTGGAAAACCATCCCATATTTTCAACCCTATTGCGGGTCAAATGGGTCAACATGATGAATTAATAGGTCGCATGTCAAACAGGTCAACATGACGGGTCAACATTGATTGACCTAAACACGACATGATTTTTGGCGTGTCATTTTTGGGTTGACTCAAAAATGACATGAAAATGATAAGACTCGACCCTAACCCACTAAATCCTTGTCGAGTTCGAGTCATGTTATCATGTCGTGTCATATTTTGCCACCCCTAATAACAAATTATTTATCTACACATAACACATGAAAACAAAAATGCCTACTTATTTATAATATCTCTGAGGGAAGGGCAGATGTGCGCTCCATAAGAATAAAAAAAGAAAGCATGACCACCATGCACATCCAAAGTGCACAGCATCCAATGAGACCTACATAGACAGTCATATGGATTGTAATGGAAGTTGACAATCCTTATGTAAAGAATAAATTGGCAAGAAAATAAGAAAATTAAAACTTATCCACTATTGTAGGGAATCATTAAGCCTTGTCCATGAGACCAGCATAAGAAGCCTAGCAAAATATCCTTATTACACCTCTCGATTGGCCATTGTTCCGTCGCTCAAAAATGATGCTAAGGTCAAGGAATTGTTATAGTGTACCCTCACCCTCACCTTCAAAAAGGCTAGTAGCATCATTCAAGAAGTTGCATAAAAGAAATAAATATTACATATACCAATAAACTATAATATGTAATGAAATACCAAATGATTTACAAGCAAGTATGTGCATATACCCCATGTAGGAGACAATGTGAGGGTGCTCTAGTTGATCCCATAACCAAATTCATAATAGGACCTCTGCCGTACGTGGAACTTCAACAATTTCTTCGAAAAGCATTCCCTACTTGATTTGTACAGGATTGATTGCCATATTGTTGTCGATGAGACCATAGATTAACCTAAGGGATTGAGGCGTGTTAGGTGAGACTTACACATGCTCCTGGGTCTGCTGCTATAAAAGATTTAAATTTTTTTAGTTAAATAATATAAAATTAATCTATGAAGAGGGTCTAATTTATGATGAAATAAAAACCAAAGACATATACAAGTACTTGTTCCATTAGTGCAGTAGCTAAAGGTGACATTGGAATGGCAGCTATTTTCGGTTCCTCATTTTGTTGCTAATTAATCGTATAGAGTTATTAAACAATTATGTTAGGTCTTTAGCTAAAAAAATATTAATGATAAAGGTACGTAGTATGATAAGATACATACTATGGACTTTGTGGGAATGACTAGTGCCTTCGGCCAAGGGACGTGATATGCAACTGCCTCCCTAACGATTATAATGTTTTCCATTTCTAATGGGAATGGTAGGTAGGCGTTAGCATTCAAAGCCATGGTAATGGAGACCTTAGTATGTAGTGGCATACTAATTCCGCCAAAATGTTTGATTCATGCTCATAGCATGACCCAATTGGCATGATATTTTGATGAGAATCCAAGGCCAACAGGCATTCACCCACCTATAAATCAAATATGCAATAAAGAGGTTGAGATATAGAATTATTACCTCCTAGGAAGGAATTTCCTTTTTGAGGGGAGGCAGATGTCCTTCATTTTCTTCTTCAAATGGGGAATTGAAGCTCAAGAATTTAGAAGGAACAATGCCTTGACCCATGCCCCTAACTCGACTAGGGTGGTCCTGCTTATTGCCCATAGCCCTATATAGAATGTCATCCTTGGCAGCAGTGCTGCTTAAAGTTCCTATAGTAGTGCTTTCTTAGGTAAGAATGTCCTACAAAATTTATTTAGAAAGACATGATCATTCCATCTAACTAATTGTAAAAAAATTATAGATAGGTGGAACCCCTTACTATGCCCGAAGCAATTTACACAGTAGCTTCATCTACAAACCTGTTGCTAGTACTGCCTACTACATGTGCCATCTTCTAGAGGATAGAGCGATCAATGGGTTCCATAGTCCCATCTTTTTTTTTGTTGTCAAGCAAAGGTACTACAGTTAGAGAACATGCATATAACTATAGTAGCATTAAATTGAATGGGATAAATTGTCACAAATGCTTACTTCACACTCTTTTAAATGATCGTAGCCCATCCTAGATAGGTAGTGCTGCATATTGGTTTCATGCACCTTTCTTCCCCTTGCACTCTTCACCTGCACATTTTTACATGCGTGATCAAGTGCACTAATTAAACGTTACATGTAATGAAAAGAATGAAACATCATTTCTGCACATACCTCAAACTTGGAGGGCACCATGTACAGCCTTGACAACTTGTTGACATTTAAAGCTATGTAATTGCGAACAAGGTAGTTCTTACATTTTCTCCATTGCTCAACTACCCCATGCAAAGCATGCATCTTCTTGTCATCCAACATGTCAAAGGCAGATTGCAAATTGAACACATCAAATTACTATATTTGAAAAATAAAAAAAGTTATAATGTAAATAATACATGTACTTAATGTTCACATAACTTCACCATTTCCCATATTGAATCTTTTGTCGAGGATGGCACATGTCTCCAATCCTCAAATGTGATAGGAACCATGCTTCTTACTATAGAGTAGAGGAAGCTACAATGAGTAGGGGTATTGTCACCAATCTATTGCTCTCTACTATTGTATTGGACAGTTTCTTTAATTTCCTTTGACTTTCTCTTGGTAACCTTTTCCATTGTTGTTTGCGCTTTGCCCTTTCTTTGTGGAGTAGTGCTCATGTTGATCTCTTGTTCATGCTCTTCAATGTGGCTTAAATCTTGAGTTTGATGTTCTTCTTGTTACATCATTACTACTATGACGACCCAGGTTTTTGTAACACATTTTATACTGTATTTTGAAAGGCAGGGCCCTTAAGAGTGTAAAAAATTTTTGCAAAACAAAGCAGCGAAAATTCTTTTCTTTAGAACTTGTTTTAAAAACCCAAGTCACCACTTCATACATAACATAAGTACAAATTTGTGTACAAAATAAAATTTCTTTGAAGGAATATACTTTTACTAAACTCCAAGATCCATCCAGTGGTTCACAGTATAGCCAAATCTATTACAGTACTTGTCTAAATTACATAATCCAAAACTCAAGCTCACCATACAATAAAACTCTCAACAAAGAAAAATACATGTCTTCAAGGGTATACCTTGAAGATTATTCTCTTCAAGTCTTCTATCCTCTTCAGCTCCTAACTCTCCTTTCCTGTATTTGAGATATTGCAACAAGTACAATATCTCAGCAAGCAATACTTAGTAGGGGATTCAAGAAACATAAAATTGACAATGTAATTCCAATACTTCATAATCCCATTATCCTTAAATATACTCTTTACTTTGTAAGTTATGTATATCTATATACACACATACCCTTCATGGGTAAACCAGTTAAATTTCTGAAAGTAGTCAAATATCATTCCCAACTAAGCTCATCAATTCTCTTCATTTTGAGAATTTAGTATTACAGCTAATCTTATACTGGGAATTTCCCTACTTGGGAAATATTGGCAATATACAATTACCTAGCATTTCATTATGCTACAACATAAGGCATTTCACTATGCCTATTCTCATATGCATCATAGTGCAAAATAATTAGAAAGGTTGCTATGCTGCAGTCTGATCCGTACTAGCACTCGGATAACTGCTCTGTTCACCATTGATACCACTGTGGAAAATATTATGTCACTGCCCGTATGGGTGGCAAGAATTTCACAGTGGTGGCCTTCCCATAATTGCCACCACCCGAATTTTAGCCTCTCTTTGGGCAAGGTATCATCATACCATCAAATTTCAAGGAGCGAGTGGCCAAACCCTCATAACTCTAGCAATAGCATTCCCCTAGGCTTATGCCTATTAAAACAAACTCACAAGCCTCCAAGCTTGTATGTAAAATAGATTTCATATATATCAGACCATATATCTATTTACTTAGGGCTGAAATATTCTCTAGTTCCCTATTCACTGATAGTCTAGTCTCATATTCAAATCAGCTTGAGTGAAGATGTATTTGAGACTCTTATGATTTGTAAATACATTGAATTTTTCTCCATACAAATAATGTCTCCAAATTTTCATTGCAAAAACTACAGCTGCCAATTCTAGGTCATGTACTGGGTAATTTATTTCATATTTCTACAATTGTCTAAATGCATAAGCAATGACCTTCCCATTTTCCATTAACACACCTCCTAAGCCTTTGCGTGAAGCATCATAGTATATTTCATATCCCCCACTCCCAGCTGGCAAAGTCAATACTGGTGTTGTAGTTAACCTTTTCTTTAGCTCTTGAAAACTATTTTCACATTCTTCTGACCAAGTCAATTGTACCCCCTTTCTTGTCAAGGAAGTCATAGGAAGAGCTAGACGAGAGAACCCTTAAATGAATCTACGGTAGTATCCTGCTAGTCCAAGAAAACTACGTATTTTTGTTACTGTTTTAGGTTTCTCCCAATTAATTACTGTTTCAATCTTGGTGGTGTCCACTTCTACTCCATTCTTGGAAATTACATGACCTAAAAAATTGATCCTCACTAACCAGAATTCACACTTACTAAATTTACCAAACAGTTTATGTGTTCTGAGGGTATTTAGTATAATTCGTAAGTGTTCTTGATGTTCTTTGATACTGGTAGAGTAAATCAGTATATCGTCGATAAATACAATCACAAATTTATTCAAAAATTCTTTGAAGATTCTATTCATCAAATCCATAAACACTGCTGGTGCATTGGTCAGCCCAAAAGACATGACTAGAAACTCGTAATGCCCATATCAAGTTCTGAATGCTGACTTGGGTATGTCTTCATCCTTAATACTCAATTGATGATATCCTGATCTAAGGTCAATTTTAGAAAAGACCTTAGCAGATTGGAGTTGATCAAAGAGATCATCAATGCGAGGTAAGGGATACCTATTTTTCACTGTGACACTGTTCAACATTCTATAATCAATGCATAATCTCATTGACCCATCCTTCTTCTTCACAAATATTACTGGTGCTCCCCATGGTGAACTACTTGGTCTAATAAACCCTTTTTCTAACAATTCTTGCAATTGTCCTTTTAACTCTTTCAACTCTGCTGGGGCCGTCCTATAAGGTGCTTTAGAAATTGGAGTTGTACCAGGAATTATTTCAATGGTAAACTTAATTTCTCGGTGTGGGGGTAACCCTGGTAGTTCTTCAGGAAAAACATCTTGGAATTCCCTGACCACTTCAATTTCTGTTATCCTAGGCTGTTCAACATCTAAGGAAACCATTGTTGCTAGAAATGCCTGACACCCCTTGGACATATGTTTGACTGCCTTCATAGCTGACATGATGGATTTGTCTAAGTCAATGTGTTTTCCATACAGTACTAATACTTTCTCCCCTAGTATACTAAATGTGAGTTTCTTCTTGTGACAGTCCATAACTACCCAGTATTTTGCTAACCAGTCCATACCCAGTATGATGTCAAAATCCTCCATGTTCAATGAAATGAGGTTTATGTCCATTCTTTTGCCCAATACTTCTAGAGGTACATTATGCAAGTATTCTTGTAGTTTAACTGTTTTTCCAACTGGAGTTGTTACATCTAGATCAAATCCCAAGTTTTTCACTAATAGTTGTATACTGGTTGCAAATTCACAAGATATAAAGGAATGTGTAGATCCAGAATCAAACAGTACTTTAGCATAGTTGTCTGCTACAAGTAGTGTACCTTCAATTACCGCATTGGATGGTCCAGCTTGGTCGTTAGTGATGGCGAAGACCTTTCCTTGGTGTTGAGGAGCAATTTCTAGTTTTGCGTCCCTGATTGCCAATGGTTTGGTACAGTGGGTGGCGACATGTCCATACTCCCCACAATTGTGGTACTTGATTGGAAATCATTGTGGTTGTTGTTGTATAGGTCATGGGCAGATATTGCCTTTGTGAAATTTTCTACATCTTGGACATGGCTATCTATTTGGCCTTGGTGCATTGTTCCTTTGATTTCTTTGAGGCTTAAAATTGTTCCAAGGTCTTTTATTCTTCTGGAAAGGCCTTGGGTTATTGTTTCCTCCTCCACTGAATTTGGTAATTTGACCCTTTTTGTACTCATCTTCAAACTTGGAGGTCATTTCCTCATAGTCTGCCAAGGTAGTGGGTTTAGTACCTAGCACCTTTATTTTCAGCCCTGGGTGTAGCCCTTCAATGAATCTATCCACGATGTGTGTTTCTGTGTCACACACATGAGTCACGAATCTCCTTAGTTGTGTGAACTTGTTATCATAGTCCACCACCGACATATTCCCTTGCTTTAGGTCCAAAAACTCTATCAACTTCCTTTGTTGTACATGAGAAGGAAAATATTTATGGTTGAATACTTCCTTAAATTCTTCCCATGTAATAACTTCAGAATTCAAGAAGAAGGTGTTGTTAGCTGATCTCCACCAAAATGCAGCTTCTTGTTTGAATACGTATGTGGCAAATTTCACCTTCAACTCTGAAGGAGTACATAGTGCACTAAAAGTCTTTTCAACTTCATAGATCCATTCCTCAGCCTTTTCAGCTTCACCCTTGCCGTTATACTCTGTAGTCCTCTTTTGAAATCGCTCCATCATTTTGTCAACTTTTTCTAGTGCTAATGGGGATTTTCCAACTTCTTCACTTGGTACAAGGGAAGATTGCCCTTGTCCTAGTGTGGGAGTAGCTGGTGGTGGTGGTGGTGTTGGTGTAGTATGTCTCACCTCAGGTTGAGCCTGAGCCTGCGTACTTGGTATTTCTACAGGAGGTGATGAACCTTGGGGTTGTTGTAGGTGAGGAAGGAGGTTCCTTAACACCCTTGTCATCATCTCTTCCATATTACTCATGGTTACTCTCTCCATATTGTCTTTTGGAGTATTTTGAGTTGTCTGCCTTATGACTCTCTTTGGTGGCATCTGCTCATAAACCAAAATTCTATCAGTCCTCTATACAACTACTTCTATCTTAATCTAGACTTGGATTATAATCTCTCCTTTGGACATATTTGTACTGTACTGTGACTGGATGAATGGCTCTGATACCAACTATGACGACCTGAGTTTTTGTAACACATTTTCTAATGTATTTTGAAAGGTAGGGCCCTTAAGAGTGTAAAAATTTTTTACAAAACAAAGCAGCAAAAATTCTTTTCTTTAGAACTTGTTTTGAAAACCCAAGTCACAACTTCATACATAACATAAGTACAAATTTGTGTACAAAATAAAATTCCATTAAAGGAATATACTTTTATTAAACTCCAGGAGCCATCTAGTGGTTCACAGTATAGCCAAATGTATTACAGTACTTTTCCAAATTACATAATCCAAAACTCAAGCTCACCATACAATAAAACTCTCAACAAAGAAAAATACATGTCTTCAAGGGTATACCTTGAAGATTATTCTCTTCAAGTCTTCTATCATTTTCAGCTTCTAACTCTCCTTCCATATATCTGAGATATTGCAACAAGTACAATATCTCAGCAAGCAATACTTGGTAGGGGATTCAAGAAACATAAAATTGACAATGTAATTCCAATACTTCATAATCCCATTATCCTTAAATATACTCTTTACTTTGTAAGTTATGTATATCTATATACACACATACCCTTCATGGGTAAACCAGTTAAATTTCTGAAAGTAGTCAAATATCATTACCAACTAAGCTGATCAATTCTCTTCATTTTGAGAATTTAGTACTACAGCTAATCTTATACTAGGAATTTCCCTTCTTGGGAAATATTGGTAATATACAATTACCTAGAATTTCATTATGCTACAACATAAGGCATTTCCCTATGCCTAATTTCATATGCATCATAGTGCAAAATAATCAGAAAGGTTGCTATGTTGCAGTCTGATCTGTACTAACGCGCTCGGATAACTGCCCTATTCACCACTGACACCACGGTGGAAAATATTATGTCACTGCCCATATGGGGGGGTAAGACTTTCACTGTGGTAGCCTTCCCATAATTGCCACCACCCGACTTTTAGCCTCTCTTTGGGCAAGGTATCATCATACCATCAAATTTCTAGGAGCGGGTGGCCAAACCCTCATAACACCTCTAGCAATAGCATTCACCTAGGCTTATGCCTATTAAAACAAACTCACAAGCCTCCAAGCTTGTATGTAAAATAGATTTCATATATATCATACCATATGTTTGTTTACTTAGGGCTGAAATATTTTCTAGTTCCCTGTTCACTTATAGTCTAGTCCTTAACCATCTTACATGTGTTTGGTTGGATCATAAGGTTTTCAAGAGATTTAATACAAGTATTAACATTACTCTTATCAACATAAGATCATGAGCACAATCATGTATATCTCATGTAAATGCATTCATCAAATCCTTCTACCTTTAAAGAGTGATCTCTTTTCCCCAAATCTTCCATGATCCTGACTGATGTATATGATCTATACATCTATACGTATTGTTAATATATAAATTATGAACCATCCTATTGATCACTAGATCTGATGTTTAGAATGATCTTTAGATCATTCATATCTAAGTATTTTTCTATCTCTAAGCCTTTGTGTGTACATCTCCTTGATCTTGATCTTTCATAGACCCATTGATTTACAATCTACACCTGTTGATAAAGATCAGAGTCCTAGATCTTCTATCATCTAGTTCTTCTTTGATCTAAGTTCAGTTATTGGATCATCCCTAAGGAAGATGATCATGGTTTTCTTCCTTGAATCATCTTTGATCAAGGGTTTGGCCACCCGTAAGTGCCTGAGTGCCTAAGTGTCCGTAAGGGTGAAAGTGTGAAAACAAAAGTGGAACACGTCGTTTCCATGAGTGCCTGAGTGTCGTGAGGGCGCAAGGGTGAAAGGGTGAAAGCGGTTGGTACAGAGAGCTGACCCCACATTGCCATGAGTGTACTTGAGACACTCATAGGGGTTGACTATGTATGATGTTCGATACTTTTGACATGCATTCATGTGTTTCTAGATTTTCTTGGATCGTGCATATCCTGATAGCATGATTGATGATATCTTATTTATTTCATGGACTTGGTATGTCCTTCATCGTGTGATTTAAGGCTTTATATTATGTTTGATCATCTTATGATCTTTATGCCTTGCCCCATGTGATTTGTTTTATTGAGTTACTTTGAATGTATATCACCTAAACAAGCTTGGCTTGCTGAGGCATTGCTTTGTTTTGCAATGCCTCAAAATCAGAGCACGACAATCAGAAAGGGAAGCAAGTAGAATAGAGCGGAGCTAAACGGGGGCTTGAGGACTAGATACTGTCAGATTCAAAGATAGAGTGGTGTACATTTTGTTGGACTAGTACTGGATATTTGGACTTCTACTTAGTCATTGTATATATTAATATATTAGACCCATATCACTATATACTACTCATATGCTTATACATGGATGATCTGGTGATCTTGGACAAACCCTGGAGCTTTGGAACTTGCACTATCATGTATCTTTATAGTTGCAAAAATTTCACTATGGTTTTATTTTGTGAGCATGCTCAAAAGGTTTACTTTTGGTTCTATTTATTCAGTGTAGTTTTTGAGGCAAAATGATCCTCGAGGTTTTCTTCATTGGGATTTTTGTTGACGCTGTGAAAAGTTTTTAAATTTTGAGTTTAAGTTTTCTGGGATCCCATCTATTTTCTATCAATAAACTATTATTATTTTTGTATACATATGGAAAAGGATTTAGAAAACCCGGGGTGTCACAGTTTGGAATTAGAGCTCAGGCTTATTCCATCATCACCACTTTAAGGGTTTAATTAACATGATAGACTGAGAAAGGAGAAATGCTTATACCATGGGTTATGGGTTGTTAAGAGATGGCTCCTTGACGAAGGACCAGGTCTACCCCCACTCCACCAGTTGCCACCCTTGCCACTACACCAGAGCGAGGGGGCTAGGAGGCAAACATTGTGGCTCATGTAGTTGAGAACCTTTTACCACATCTCACATAGCATATTACAAGGCAGGTTCGGGTAGAGGTGCAGGCCTTGCACCATGTCCACCTGGCGACGACTACAGCAGTTCCAGAGGAGTCAGCAGGACAATCATCCCATGTAGCACCGATGGCGCCCACACAGGTAGTTGCAGAGGGAGGATCCTCAAGCATGCGTGTTCCACCAACTAAGCAGCTCGAGAGGTTCCGGAGGATGGTGCCTAGCTTCCATGGGGAAGGAGAGCCAGCAGCAGCAAAGAGATGGCTGTTTGAGGTGGAGAAGGCCTTTGAGGGGATGGAGATTACACTCGAGGATCAGGTTAGATTGCCTTCGTACTTATTGGTCGAAGAAGCCGGGTTTTGGTGGAAGACCCAGTAGCAAATACGTCCCCTATCTTCAGCGCCACTCTCCTGGTAGGATTTTTGGACGATATATGACGAGCAGTATTTCCCTCCTCATGCTCTGCATGCCATGAAGAGGGAGTTCTCTACATTGTCACAGGGGAGCCTTGCGGTGCAGCAGTACTTGACCCAATTTACTAGGCTGCGTAGATTTGCAGCTACCCCTTTTGCCTCAGATCAGGAGGTAGCAGATAGATTCATTGATGGGTTGGTGCTACAATTGAGGCATGAAGTACTGATAGCATACCCGACTACTATGACATAGGCAGCAGAGAGGGCTTCAATGCTTGAGAGGGATTCGAGACGAAGTAGAGGAGAGATGAGTCAGCCCTTCAAGGGCAAGAGGCCCCTCGCACCCACACCATCTCAGGGGGGACATGATCAACAGTACCCTCCTAGACAGAGGGGATATTAGGGTAGGAGAGTGTGCCCTCATTGTAAGGGTTGACACGTGGGGCGATGGTGCCTAAGACAGGGCCGTCAACGTCAGGGGCCACAGCAGCCCCACCAGTTTCAGCAGCAGCAGCGACAGTAGCCCTTCCAGCTGAGCGAGCCATTTAGGTCCTATGGCTGTGGCAAGATGAGCCATAGTGGTGAGATGGGGCACCCGATGAGACAGTGCCTGAGAGGTTTGGGAGACAGACCACCGAGGACTGATACCACCACGAAGGCAGCGCAACAGTCAGGGCCGTGTCTTCGCCATCACTTTAGGGCAGGCACAGGCCTCAAACCAGGTGGTGGAAGGTACTTTTCTAGTAGCTAATAGACATGCCAGAGTTCTTTTTGATTCGGGGTCTACCCACTCATTTATTGCGTGTACATTTGCATCATGCCTTGACTTGCCTACGTGCATGCTAGCTTTTGGGTTAGATGTGTCGATGCCATCAGGAGAGACAATGGAGACTACTGAGTACCTTGAGAGGGTATCAGTGGAGATATTAGGTATGAAGATGGATGTCGACCTCATTTTATTAGACATGATGGATTTTTATGTCATCTTGGGGATGGATTGGCTAGCGATGTTTTGGGTTACTATAGACTGCTGCAAGAAGCAGTTTATGTGTAGTGTACCAGGTCGACCAGTGGTTGTAGTCCACGGCAGGAGTGATAGTGGCCCTTGTATTATTTTCTCCATGAGAGCAGCTCGATGTTATGCCCAAGGTTGTCGAGTGTTTTTGGCTTGCGTCACAACGGCTGACAGGGAGTAGCCATGGATTGATGATATTGATGTGGTATGAGATTTTCCTGATGTATTCCCAGACGAGCTGCCAGGACTACCTCCACGTAGGGAGATTGATTTTACCATAGACTTGGTGTCGGGTACAGCTCCTATATCTAAGGTGCCTTATAGGATGGCCCTTGCAGAGTTGAGAGAGCTTCAAGTGCAGTTGCAAGAACTTCTGGATAAAGGTTTCATCAGGCCAAGTGGGCCACCCTGGGGAGCACCAGTCCTCTTCGTTAAGAAGAAGGATGGATCATTGAGGCTGTGTATAGACTACCGGTTACTGAACAGTGTTACTGTGAAGAACTGGTACCCTCTACCACGTATTGACGACTTATTTAATCAGTTGCAGTTGGGACACGTGTTCTCTAAGATCGACCTATGCTCAGGCTATCACCAGTTGAGGATTAGGGAGGAGGATATCCCTAAGACTGCATTCAGGAGTCAGTATGGCCATTATGAGTTTTTGGTAATGCCCTTTTGGTTAATGAATGCACTGGTAGTTTTCATGGATTTGATGAACAGGGTATTCCGAGCTTATTTAAATAAGTTTGTGATTGTCTTTATGGATGATATCCTGATCTATTCTCCTAACCATAGGGCCCACATGGAGCATCTTCGCACTGTGTTGGACACACTTCGTCGTCATCACTTGTATGCAAAGCTCAATAAGTGCGAATTTTGGTTAGAACATGTGCAGTTTTTGGGGCACGTAGTGTCCAAGGATGGTGTGGCCATAAATGCGGCTAAGGTGGAGGCGATTTTGAGTTGGGAGAGGCCTAGAATGGTGACAAAGGTTCATAGTTTCCTCAGTTTAGCCGGTTGTTATCAGCGATTCATTGAGGGGTTCTCGAAGATTGCCTTGCCCATGACCACTTTGACTAGGAAGGACACCAGGTTTGTTTGGACTGATGCTTGTGAGGAGAGCTTCCAAGAGCTCAAGAGGAGGTTGACTACTGCACTAGTACTTGCCCTACCTTCAGGATCAGGTGGCTACGTAGTATTTTGTGATGCATCAGGCAGAGGTCTAGGAGTGATGCTGATGCAGCATGGGAAGATCACCACTTATGCATCGAGATAGTTGAAGACGCACTAGGTGAATTATTCGACACATGATCTTGAGTTGGCCGTAGTGGAGTTTGCGTTGAAGTCTTGGAGACATTATTTATATGGCGGGAATTTTGAGGCATACACTGACCACAATAGCCTCAAGTATTTCTTTACGCAGAGCGATCTGAACATGAGGCAGAGGAGATGGATGGAGTACCTCAAGGAATTCAACATTACCATACAATACCACCCAGGGAAAGCTAACATCGTAGCTAATGCCCTAAGTAGGAAGTTGAGAGTGATGCTTGCTAACCTCTCAACTTGATCCAGGTTTCTTGACAAGATCCTTCAGGTACAGGTGAGCGATGCTGAGACAGCGACATGGCTAATAAGGCTGAATTTTCTAGAGCGCCAAATGGAAGTGTTAGGTATAGGGGTAGATTGGTAGTGCCTGCAGATGATCAGTTGAGGCATGACTTGCTTCAGGAGGTCCACCAGTCCCCGTATTCTATTCATCCTGGACATATGAAGATGTACTAGGACCTTAGATGACACTTTTGGTGGAATGGCATGAAGAGGGATATTGGTGAGTGCATAGCACGATGTTTAACCTGTTAGTAGGTCAAGGCAGAGCATCAACAACCAGCTGTGTTATTACAGACTTTAGACCTTCCAGAGTCGAAGTGGGACCACCTCGCTATGGATTTTATAGTGGACTTGCCGAGGACGGCCAGTGGGCACGACATGATATGGGTCATAGTTGACAGATTGACAAAGTCAATCCATTTTCTCCCTATTAGACAGACTCAAACCATGGACAACTTGGCAAAGCTGTACGTTAGGGAGATCGTGAGCCTTCATGGAGTACCATTGACGATTATCTTAGACTAAGACACACGGTTTACATCAAAGTAATGGCAAAGTGTAGAATAGGCTTTGGGGTTGAGGTTGAGATTCAGTACGGCTTTCCACCCACAGACAGATGGCTAAACTGAGAGGACCATCCAAACCGTGGAGGATATGTTGAGGGCTTGTGTCATGGATTGGAGAGGTAGTTGGGATGAGCATTTGCCACTCGTGGAGTTTGCGTATAATAATAACTATCATGCGAGCATTGGCATGGCGCCTTATGAGGCACTGTATGGCAGAGCATGTGTTGGAGTGATGTAGGAGAGAGACAGATCATGAGGTCAGAGTTGGTTGAGCAATGTGCAGAGAAAGTTCGACTCTTTCGAAAACAATTACTTGCAGCCCATAGTCGCCAGAAGAGCTATGCGGATGGGAGACAGAAGGACTTGGACTTAGACGTAAGAGAGCATGCATTTTTTAGAGTTTCCCCAGGGTGTGATTAGGTTTGGTGTAAAGGGGAAACTCAGTCCCAAATACATTGGTCCTTTTGAGATCTTGCACAGAGTCGAACTAGTTGCATACCAGTTGGCCCTACCCCTACCGCTAGCTGGAGTACATGATGTTTTTCATGTCTCTATGCTGAGAAAGTACATACCGTACCCATCCCACGTGCTAGAGCAGATACCGTAGGAGCTACAGCCTGACTTGACATTCGAGGAGCGCTCTATACAGATCTTGGATAGCAAGATCCAAGAGTTGAGGACTAAGACCATTCCCCTGGTCAAGGTCCTCTGACAGCATCACTTGGCACAGGAGGCTACTTGGAAGTTGGAGGATGAGATGAGATGTACCCATCTAGAGCTTTTCACGTGAGGTATGCACATTTTAAATTTCAAGGACGAAATTATTTTTATAAGGTGGGTAGGATGTAACATTTACTAATTTAAAGATTAGGAAAAGTTGATTTTTGAAATAATGATAATAATAATAATAAATAATATATATGTAAAAAAAAAAAAATAGGGAAGGGGGAAAAAGAGGCGACGCACTTAAGGGGGGGTGCCTTAAATGCATCTTCCCCCCCCCCCTTCTCTCATTTTCCTTGCCCCTCTACGTTGTGCAAGCCACCGGAAAAAGCTACCCCGGGTGACCAATTCATGGCGAGGATGCCGTCAATCTTCGAAAGGCCATTGGGAGTGGCCAACTAGACTGAGGTAGGCCAACCCCCATGCTTTTCCCCATCTCCAATCGTTATGCTTGGTCATTGTTTTAGTGCCAAAAAATGGCGCGGATTGTCGTTTTCCAATGAGGAGGTGCATTAGTATTGTTTTCAAAATAAGTCAATGGAATGGTGCCAGATGAGTATCTAGGCCGTTCATCCTATACGTGATGGTGCAAGAAATAAACCCATGAAGTTTCATGGGGATTAGACGGCTAGCGATGCCAAAAAACCCCAAAAATAGTAGGTAAGGGTTTTTAGAAACGAAATAAAAATTGTGAAAAAAATGACAGATTTAGGAGGGCTTTCTAAAAATGGAGGGTGAAAATGATATGTACGCAAAAAACTGGACTCATAGGTGTAAAAATAATAAAAAATAGAGCACCTGGGGTCACCGGAGACGATGAACCAGTCCGGTTGTGATTCCCGGCAACGGCGACCCGCTCCGGGTTGAGGACACGCACACAAACACGTGACACACGGCACCACGTCGATGCACGTCACGGGCAGGCGTGTCGCGCGGTGCGACTGGCGGCCATGCTACGCAGCAGACGCGCGCCACGCAGGAGATGGGTAGCACAACACGCACGCACCACCCAGAAGGAAAAGGCACGAATGAGGGAGCGCCACGCGGTGCGACTCGCACACCCCATGCGGACACTGTTTCCCCAAGCACAGAGCGTGTCCATAGATGTGCAATGTGCTTGCACCGGTTACAGATGCGCGCCGTGTCCACAGACGCACGTGCGGCAGGTTCTTTTTCTGTTTTTTTGGTTTTTTGACCCTTTATTCATGAAAAACGTGATTTTAGGAGCTATAGAGGTCCAAATCACCATTCGAAAGAGGCGTTGTGATCATCTCAACAAGGAGGACCTTGATTTAAGATAAAAATCTAGTTTAAAGTAACTTTTTAATATCAAAACAACTAAATGCTATTAGATGATTCAAATCAAGCCGATCAATAGATGATCAGGCTTTAGATTTTGGTTATATACGTTAACCATGATATGAATTATGGCATGACAGGTACATCAAGGCATATACCTTGATATCATTTACATGTTTGTTTGGGATATTACGATACCGAGGTAGGTGATTTCATTCACAATTTTTCCATGATTCTCAAATGATGACTTGGTAATTTGAGTTTTGAAGCATATGATTTATGCCTTACCATATGCATGAGATTAATTTCAGCATATAGTTTCTCATGTGCGTGCTATCTTTAGGGTGGTTATTGCATGCACTGTTTCTGATATATTTCGTGAACTTCCCTTGATTATTAGTATATTTTGACATGTGGGAGTCACTCTGTTTTGATATTTGAGACTATTGCTCCTATGGTAGGATGCATTTCTTCACCCCGTGAGTGCTTGAGTGCCCATGAGGGTGAAAAAAAAAGTGGAACGTGTCATTTTCGTGAGTGCCTGAGTGTCGTGAGGGTGCAAGGGTGAAAGTGACTGGTACAAAGAGCTAACCCCACATTACCGTGAGTGTACTTGAGACACTCATAGGGCTTGACTGTGTATGATGTTCGATACTTTTGACATGCATTCATGTGTTTCCAGATTTTCTTGGATGGTGCATGTCCTCATATCATGATTGATGATATCTTATTTATTTCATGGACTTGGTATGTCTTTCATCGTGTGATTTAAGGCTTTATATTATGTTTGATCATCTTATGATCTTCATGCCTTACTCCATGTGATTTGTTTTATTGAGTTACTTTCAATGTATATCACCTACACAAGCTTGACTTGCTGAGGCATTGCTTTATTTTGTAATGCCTCAGAATCAGAGTGCAACAGTAAAAAAGGGAAGCGGGCGGAATAAAGTGGAGCTGGGTGGGGGCTTAAGGACCAGATACTGTCAGATTCAGAGACAAAGTGGTGTACATTTTGTTGGACTAGTAATGGATATTTGGACTTCTACTTAGTCATTGTATATATTAATAGATTAGACCCATATCACTGTATAGTATGCATATGCTTATACATGGATGACGTGGTGATCTTGGACAGACCCTGGAGCTTTGGAACCTGCACTATCATGTATCTTTACAGTTGCAAAAATTTCATCGTGGTTTTATTTTGTGAGCATGCTCAAAAGGTTTACTTTTGGTTCTGTTTATTCATTGTAGTTTTTGAGGCAAAATGACCCTCGGGGTTTTCTTCATTGGGATTTTTCTTGACGCTGTGAAAAGTTTTTAAATTTTGAGTTTAAGTTTTTTGGGATCCCATCTATTTTCTTTCAATAAACTATTATTATTTTTTAATACATGTGGAAAAGGATTTAGAAAACCCGGGGTGTCACATTTTCATATTTCAATTCTATCATATAGTTGAATCAATATTCCTCTGAATTTTATCTCCTTATTTATCTATATTAAAACTCTTTTTATTCACCAATTTTGAATATATTTACCTATCTCCTTAAATTATTCTCAAGTAAGATCATCTCTATTTTGATGATTAAGCCCTTTAGTTAATTGTCGTAATACTACATCTATGTAGTAATTGTAACTCTTACATTTATATTTATTATTTATTATTATTAATTTTGAATTTTGTAATAATTCTAAGGTTGTATCTTTAATATCTATTTCACCTTTCCTATAAGGGTTGGATTATATCCTTCTTCATCCTTTCCATCCTATTTTTTCCAATTTATCATCTCTTTCTCTTAATCTCCATTACTTCACCTAATAGGAGTAATATTAATGTATTTTATTTCTACAAGTATCTTTACTTAAGATTTCAGGTTATACCTGAATATCATACAGTACATCTTCCTCTATTGTAATGTTTTCCTTATAGTACATCTTCATCATCCACATCTCCTTCTAATGGTTGGTTATATGTCATTAGTAAGAGTCCAAAAAAATTACCTTCTCTCTATTGTGTCTTACTTTGCTTCTTATCTTTTATATTTGTCCCCAAGATACATCAATAACTGTCATGGTATCATGTGCTCTACAGCCAAACCCTTGATTAACTTCGAATTTCAACTGTCTATTGTTTTCCATATGTGACTTGATTCCTCGACCAAAGTTACATTCAAAATAAAATCATGAAAGCCAATTAGTAGCATCTTCCATCGAGGACCTTATCATATACTGAAAGTAAAATGTCCTAACTCTATATCCAGTTTCATAATTATTGAATTCATTAAATGCTTTCTTCCGTGAAGATTTTATCCAAACTCATGTTAATGGTCGATTCATCATCATGGGTCACATGTTCTCGTCTAGAGGCCTATCTCACTATTCACATCAATTTGTCATTAGGATTTTCAATAATGTTCCCATTTATGCAAAGCAAAAAAAAACTCTCTTATTCATAACTGAGTACCCTTACTAGGTCATGGTTGAATCCTTTGTCATCATCCTCTTTATCCTTTCTTTGCTTGATGGTTTTCTTTGTTATCTTTTAGTCCAAAAGTTCTAAACTCAATCCAGTAGGGTTAGTCCTTAAGAAATTCCTTCAATTGATTTTTTGTACTTGGTATATGCACATAACAACTAACTTTTTGTCTAAAGGCAATGTAACATCAAATCTCACCTTATATTGTGCTGGTCACCTCAACTTTTCTCCTTCCATCCCCTATGTCAATATATTGTTCAATCTTTTATCAAGGCTATATCGTCAACCATGCAGTCTGCATTGTCAGGAGGTATCCTTATAAGTAGTGATTTTCTCAATTCCTCAAATTTTATCCTTCAAGTGCCTCCTCATACTTAGCTTATAATAGCAGTTCTCGTTCTATAGCTATTACATCAAGTTATGCTGAAGCTGTTAAATCATCAAATCTGAAAAACACTCAGGTAAGCATGGAACATTTTCGTAGACATATAGAAAGAGAATTTATTCGATTACCTATTGATCTTTGTCCAGATGTATAGGTTATGAGCTCAACGGTCTCTCTAAAGTGATTAGTGCTTATCCAAGTCAGCAGCATCTTTCAGACCCACAGTGATTTCTATGGTTTGTTATGGTATCTATTTAGGTTTGGAAAAATCTGTCTCACTGGTGGAGATCACTCCTTATTTTTGCTTTTGTCTCAATTGTTACGGTATTTATTGTTCTTGTAGCTCCTCCATGATGTGGCCTAATCAACTGACCTCATACCCTCAAATGACGTAGTCTAACAAGTAACTTCTTTTAGGTAAAACTCATGTCCAAATACTTATAATATCCCTTTGAGTATATAACTTCGACTACTAACTCATAGATACTAACATACTTGATTAATTAGGTTGGGATACCTTTATTTAGTCAACAGTACTCTAAAGGTAATGACTAAATAATGGTCTTAAGATTTTTGGTTTTCCAATCTATGATAGCAAGACCTCAATTCGATTCTCTACTCAAAGTCTTAAACCCCATATGCTTTCTCTCTTTTATACTCTTTTACAATAAAATCACCAACTCAACTAGTATTATTCCTTCAAATTTGATTGGTTTGACCTTCCCATAGGATTCAAGATGAAAGATTTGTATGTATCTTCATAGAGTCATGATCTTCTTCTTTTGAATATTCAATATTCATTGAATACTTATAGTTACATCTCTATCTCTTTCTCTCTTTTCTTCAAAATCTTCATTTGGTCTACCTGGATCAATGTCTCCATATCCTTTGTTGCATATAGTCGATACTTCAACTATTCCATTACGTAACATATGTGATAAACCGAATGCTTCTCAGAAATTTGAAACTGTCTTAAGATCATTGAAATCCTCAATTGCCTGTAGCCTCAATAAAATTCATACAATGTCTTAATAATGACATTGACGTTTTGATCATGCTATACTTTTCTTACAAGTTCATGTTAGGATCAATCTATTATCATAAATCTATCATCCCCAATATTATCGTCAAAGTCTTTTGGTAACTCTGGCAAATACAGTTCCTTATCATATTTGTGTTCACTTCACTTTTCATAAGACTCCAATTAAGGTATCCAAAATTGAGCTAAGTCTTTCAGGATCCATACATTTGTGATCTAGTATGAGTCATAGTTCTTTCATAATATCATCTTGCATTCTGGTCCCTCTTAGATCATCATCAAAACCTTCTCAAAGTCCATCTTTTATATCCCTTATCATACTCATATCATAGCCCTTGTGATAGTGTGCTCATATTCTGATATTCTTTATGATGGTAAGATAGCCATCTAGGTTTTTCGATGTTCTCATCTTTGGTGAGATTAATCTATTACGGTCAGAATTATCTACTAACAAGTTCACTAACATCCTCATTCATCATTCTCATCATAATCTAATTTATATATGAGTTTCCCTGTTTGCACCACTGCACAACAATCCTTATTGATAAGATTTAAGCCACCCAATATCTAAGTATTTGCTAGGCCCATCTCCTTTTTCACCTATTTGTTTATGGTGAAATGCCTTGAGCATTAATATTGTAATCCTTAAATAGAAGTAGTCATCTCTGCTACTTCTATTTATACTACTTCTTCTTGATTTTCTCTATTGTCTAGGACCCTTGGACATCTTTGGGTCATTTGTGAAAGGATAAAACCTGGGCTCTGATACCAATTGTGACGACCCAAGTTTTCCAATACATTTTTAAATGCAAGATTTAAATTCCTAAGGCGGGATGCATCCCTATTTGAAAACCATTTTATAAAAACCATGCAATGTAGCAGAAAATCTTTAGTTTTAAACTCATTTTGAAAACCCTGAGTGTCATTTGCTTTCACAATCACCAAAGTAGTTTTTGAAAAACTTCAGAAATCATAAATGTTTTCCCAGGTCTGTCTAGTCACAGCTCACAGCCCAACTGTAAATAAATACAAATACATGTCCAAAGGGTAGAGTGTTTACTTACATGTATAATTGTCTCCTTTTGATTTTTCTTGCTCGTAGCACTAACATTTCCTGAGGCGTCTTCTACTCGTGAATGGAGTTGTCCTGAAAAATGTTAAGGATTGGGTGAGTATATACTATACTCAGTAGGAGTCTATCACTACTAGTTTTACAATGCATGCTATGTTTAAAATCATATGCTCTTTAAATCATGTGCATGTTTGAACACTCATGTTCAATATCGATATTAAAAACCATTGTTGAATTGGAATACTGACGACTTAAAGAATCGCATAATCCAAGTCGAAAGTATCATATATATATCATAACATAATAATATGCATAAGATGCTCAACTAAATCCAACTCATGGATATATGGTATGGTCAACCAACCTCATGTCATGCCATATGCAATGCAAGTAAATCCTCAAACCATAGGGCCCACTATGCCCACGACCTCGCCGTCGTGTGGTCACCGGGTACCTGGGGACACTCGGTCATAGCCTCCACAGGTCATATGACACATCGACCCAGTGCCGTGACATCAGTGGTAGCCCCCTGTACCACATGTAGTCGACGTAGGGACATGCCCTTTCTGGGCGTGGTACCCATTCCACCTAATAGTGGTAGAGGCTGGGAGGCCACCCAAGACCTCTTGGCATAGCGCCGAGCCCAAATCATATACGATCAAATAAGCAAAAACCTCTTTTTCAAAACCTGTCCTCTTTGGGTCCCTCACAACTGCCTACCCAGTGTCTTTTGGGCACTCTAGCGTCTTTTGGTAACCCTCAAGGATATGCAATTTTTCAAGAACTCAATGCTCACAAATCATGCAATATATGCAATTGTTTGCAAAACATGTCTATGCATAATGTATTTGTTATATGCATGCGAAATTCGTTTATAAGATTAAGTCATGCTAAACAAGTCATATAACTTAAACATGCATTCTCAAAACAATCATGGGTTCTTTTAGAAAGTCTAGTAGCGATAGAGCACCTACATCAAAACATCATGGGTTCTTTTATAAAATTCTAGTAGCGATAGAGCACCTACATCAAAGTCTCCTGGAGTTGCGTTCTTCATTACTCAACCCGACCCTGGGTCTCATTTATAAACTCCTGGATATGAATGGATACAAGGAGTCCTTATCAATTTCGATCTATTTAAAAATTAGATCACTAGATTTGCCTTTTAAGGTCCATGGGTCCTTACCTAATTCATTTGTCAGGCTAGATCCTATGATGTGGATCTACTATTCAATGGTTAACTCTATAAATTGTCCTCTGATCCTAACTTTATAGTCTCACTAGATCCGTGTGTCCCAGTTCCCAAGACACCCGTGCATCCTGGTTGAACCGCAACTGCCTCACGTGCATGCACACCCAAAGGCCATGCCAGGGACTGCATTTTTCACGCGCACATGCATGCTCAAGCGACGCGCTATGACGCGCATCCTGGATGGCATCACACGGATGCACCTTTGGTGTAGCATGGCGCGTCTCAGCTCCCAAGGCACCCCCTGCATCTTGGTCAAGCCAGGACCCGTGCCCCACGCCGCGCGCGCACCCGAAGGCTGTACCAGGGACAATGTACGCACTATCGTACGCCTAGAACCTGTCCCAGGGACCCTGTCCCAGGCGCAAGTGAAGCATGGCATCCCTGGGACGCCCAGTTCGTACAGGGCAGGCTGGAACCGGCTTTATCTTCTCCGGCTGGAAAAAATTGGCTGGGAAAAGACTAGATTCGCCATGGATCTGGCCTGGGGGAAGTGAAACAGAGAGAAAGGGAAAGAGGGGCTTACTTGGGTAGCCGGGGACACCCTCCTGCGGGTGGTGCAGCTCCCTCTTTCCGTCTAAAAACCCCATTTCGCCGAAAATCGTGAGGAAGAGGAACGTCCCTAATGTCGAGCAAGACCGGAAAAAAGAAGAGAGGGGAATGGGGAGAATGGACGGCCTGACTCGGGCCTGGCCATTGCCAGAAATCGCAGGGAAACTGGGTTTCTGATTTTTGCTGGAAACCTCAGTCCCAAATGACCGGAAAATTTGTGTTTTGGAGACGGGGAGATAGGGCTTTTTATAGCCTTGCTATGGCGGTGGCAGAAACCTCTGGAAACAAGGTTTCTAGTGAAGTCTAGAGGAAGAAGACGATGGGGTACCGTTATTAAAATGGCCCCCTGCATTTTCTGTCTTTTTCGTTTTTTTATTTAAATTACAGAAATGCCCCTGATCTTTAAACGGTCGTATCTTCTTCATACGAACTCCATTTTTGGCGTTCTTTGAGGCGTTGGATTCCATTTTTTGAGTAAAATTTAATGGTACCAAGTTTCCTCATAAATTCCTTTGTTTAATATTTTAAATAAAGTAAAAAATTTAACACAGTTTATTTCCCATAGAATGTTCAATTTTTGTTTAAAATAGCGTAAATTGCTCAGGCATTACAATCCAATAACTGAACTTAGATCAAAGAAGAACTAGACGATCAAAGGTCTAGGACCCTGATCTTTATCAACATCTGTAGATTGTAAATCAATGGATCTATGAAAGATCAAGATCAAGGAGATGGACACACAAAAACTTAGAGAGAAAAATACTTAGATATGAATGATCTAAAGATCATTCTAAACATTAGATTTAGTGATCAATAGGATTTTTCAAAATTTATATATTGACAATATGTATGGATGTACAAATTACATACATCAGTCAGGATAATGGAAGACTGGGGAAAAGAGATCAATCCTTAAAGGTAGGAGGATTTGATGAATGCATTTACATGAGATATACATGATTGTAGTAATGTTAATACTTGTATTAAATCTCTTGAAAACCTTATGATCCAACCAAACACATATAAGATGGTTAAGGACTAAACTATAAGTGAATAGGGAAGTAGAAAATATTTCAGCCCTAAGTAAACAGACATATGGTCTGATATATATGAAATCTATTTTACATACAAGCTTGGAGGCTTGTGAGTTTGTTTTAATAGGCATAAGCCTAAGGGAATGCTATTGCTAGAGGAGTTATGAGGGTTTGGCCACCCACTCCTTGAAATTTGATGATATGATGATACCTTGCCCAAAGAGAGGCTAAAAGTCGGGTGGTGGCAATTATGGGAAGGCCACCACTGTGAAAGTCTTGGCCCCCCATACAAGCAGTGACATAATATTTTTCACCGTGGTATCAGTGGTGAATATGGCAGTTATTCGAGCATGCTAGTACGGATCAGACTGCAACATAGCAACCTTTTTTATTATTTTGCACTATGATGCATATGAGAATAGGCAGAGTGAAATGCCTTATGCTGTAGCATAATGAAATGCTAGGTAATTGTATATTACCAATATTTCCCAATAAGGGAAATTCCCAGTATAAGATTAGCTGTAATACTAAATTCTCATAATGAAGAAAATAAATCAGCTTAGTTGGGAATGATAATTGACTTCCTTCATAAATTTAACTAGTTTACTCATGAAGAGTATGTATGTATATAGATATACATAAATTACAAAGTAAAGAGTAGAGACATGAATATGTTGAGGGATAATGGGATTATGAAGTATTGGAATTACATTATCAATTATTATGCTTCTCGAATCCCCTACCAAGCATTGCTTGCTGAGATATTGTAAATGTTGCAATATCTCAGATACAGGGAAAGAGAGTTAGGAGCTGAAGACGATAGAAGACTTGAAGAGAATAATCTTCAAGGTATGCCCTTGAAGACATGTATTTTTCTTTGTTGAGAGTTTTATTGTATGGTGAGCTTGATTTTTGGATTATGTAATTTGGACCAAGTACTGTAATAGATTTGGTTGTACTGTGAACCACTGGATGGATCCTAGAATTTAATAAAAGTATATTCCTTCAATGGAATTTTATTTTGTACACAAATTGTATTTATGTTATGTATGAAGTGGTGACTTGGGTTTTCAAAACAAGTTCTAAAGAAAAGAATTTCTGCTGCTTTGAAAATACTTTACAAATCATGTTACAAAAACCTGGGTCGTCATAAGGAGGATGATCTTGGTTCTCTTCTTTGAATCATGATTGATCAAGGGTTCAGATCTTATATTCTATTTGATCAAAATTTCAAGCCACACACACACACATATATATATCATCAAGAAGTATTTATTTCTTTTTATTGTTCTTAATCATTCAAGATCCCATGGATCTTATTTGATCATCCTTATCATACTTACAATTTTTATTAGGGTTAGATAATTTACTAACCTTTTATGCTTTTATTATCATTATTCAACTGGTTAATGCCTTTATGCTTTCATAAACATTAAAGCATAAATCCAATATAAATTTAATAACTATTTATACTAACATGATTCCTGTGAATGTAACTTAACCTATTGAAATAAAGCTATGCTTAAACTAGCATGATCCTATGTTATGAAATACATGAAATTTTACTTATAATCCAATGGAATGATGCTAAAATATTCATTTCAAACTATCATGACCCTAGGATAATTAAATTACCAACTTATTATAACAATCTAATAACATATTGAACATTGCATGCTAGAATTTAAGAATTACATTATCATGCTTCCTAATTTATAACATAAATCACATTTACATTACTATTATCAAATAAAATACAATGAAACTAATTAGATTAATATTATTAGAAACTTTTACTTATGATCCAACCATTAGATCTTAGATCTTTTCCTTTAAATCAAGGGTTTTTCCTCTATTAAGATCCAAAGATCATATCCACTTGTTTTTGTTATATTTAATTCATTATCTAACTAGATTCCATCATAATATCATTCATTCAATCCATCCCAAGGATCTTATCATACTTGATCTCATTGATCAAGTGGGTCCCTTTCTATTTTTTGGGTTTTTCTACCATAAAGGGTAGATTCCTCATTTTATGTTAAATCTGTCAAAATAAATCATGGATATTACTTTATTTCAACATTATATCATCATTAAAATAGATCCTCAAGATCTGATCATCTCAGATCTTGAAGATCTTAAAAATTGGAAGCTTATTTCCTGAATATAGAAAGTTTCATAAAGAATTTTCTAAATGTTATGATTTCAGAAAAAAATAGACATGACAAGCTTTGCATAGCTTCTTTCCAATCTTAATTTCGAGTTCGGATGACTCCACTATTGATTATTGAAGTTCATAGTCATGCTTAAGGTCGAGATTTGATCTAGGCCCAATAGAATGGATGGTTCAGATGAAGTCAGGCGGAGTGGGTTCGGTTGAGCAGAATGATTGCCGCGCTCCAGTCCCTGAGACGCACGAGGAAACACGCTCCCCGGGACTGACATTGTCTCATTGTCGTTCCGTCGAGATGGTGTCGCACACGGAGTGCGTGTGTGGAGATGCTCCCGCAGGCCCATTTCCGTGCGGCATCCTAGGAGCTCAATCTTTTTAGGAAGATTGGAGAGTCCGTTTTGGATTGTCCAATCAATTCCTCTTCAATTGAAAGCTCAAAACTTGATAAAATTTCTTGAAACTTCTACCCTAGGGATTTTGGACCTTTCTGGATTAATTGGATAACTTAGATTTTCCATCTGAGCTCACTATCATCCCAAAATGAAGGGTTTTAAACCTTACTTGATTTTTAAAATTTTCAAAGTAAAACTAATTTTAGAAAAATAAAAATTACAAAACTAAAATGAAATAAGTGTGAGAATAGTTTCCACCTACCTGATTAGAGAAAAACTTAGATTTTATAACTCAATTTGAAATAAATATCCCTTTGATGATAAGATAGCCTGATAGCTGCTTGTTTTGCTATTTTCCATTGATTGCACCGTTGGATCTTGAAATTGATTTGAGGGTTTTGTACATAAGATAGTCTAGGATCATATGGATGGTGGTATGTGTGAGATTTTGTTTAGAACAAAGTGCCTAATTGAATTTTAGTCTCTTGTTCCAATCCAGAGTGAGGAGAGAGAAAGTGCGAGAAGAGAGATTTTTGGGAGTTTTGGAAATTTAGGAAAGAATCTAGATCTATTTTTTAGAGTAAGCAAATGATTTCATGGGAATTTTAATGAACATTTTTGGAGGTATATTTATAGATGTTTTTGAATTTTTTATAATTACTTATAATAATTATATTTTAATTCTTTTGAATATTAAATTAACATTGGATCCTCCACTACCACCTCCTTCTCCACTGTCAGCTGTTAGAGGTTTGACGACTCATTACGTGTTTTTTGGGCGTTGGATTCACTTGTGGGCCCCACGGAGGTGTGAAAGGACCATTTTGCTCTTTTATGGATAAAAATCTGCTTGATTCTCCCAAACTCAGAATTGAGCGTACTTAGTGGCGTTGGAATCGTATTTCCAAGTGCATTCTAAATATTGATGTCGTAGATCTTGGTTATGGGTAAAATTATCACTTTATCCTTTTATTCATAAAAATAAAGAAAATTAGGTACTTTTTATTTTAACCTCGGAATTGAACATACTTAGTGTCATTTCGATCTATTTTTCCAATACATTAATAATTTCTAAGTTTAAAATCATGTTTAAATCCTTATAAAAAAGAAAATTTCTAATAACCTAAAATTTTAGCCTAAAATTTTTGAAAATTCAAACTAAATTAATTTTCTAAATCAATTTATAAAAATTAGGGTTATTACAGTACACATAAATTAATAAACTAATCATGGAAAATTTAATTAATCATCAACAATTAATTTTTAGATAAGTACATGCATGCATGATCAACTTACTCAATGTAAGGTTGGACTTCATCAACATTTCACAATATATAAAGATGCGCTCGGTCTCGTTCTTTATAGTTAACGATCAATATAAGACCACTCGATGGAGGTTCTCCAACCTTTGGATCATGGAATGCAACTAATTGTTTCTTTCTTGGGATTTCAATGGAATCCTCTCCTACTATGTAATCAATGCATTTCTACCACCCAAATATTTAGGGATGGGATTGAAGGATATGATCATGATTTACCATGAAGAAAAATCTCTTTCCTACATCTTCATGGATGACAAGGCTAATCTGTACTCGAATTGCATTAATATGCTATTCATTTTTGTATGGATATGTGAAATCAATGGGACTCAACCCATCTCGGTTATTAAAATACACCCTTGAATGGGCTGATGCTCTACAGTAACATCATCAGATTCTCCTTCCTGTTCTGCTTGTAGAAAGGTTGTAATGAACCTAAACTATCACATTGTGGATTGTCTGCCAAAGGTTTTAGGTTCAAACTGAATGTTGCTTCTATAGTACAATGCTCAAATATAAAGTTAGGGATTGTAGGAGGTCCAACTCGGGTTCTCCATTGATAAGTGTTCATTAAAATTGTAGTATCCAATAATGCATTCACTTCATCAATGGAACAATCAGTTTCAAAATCACTATTAAAATGTGTAAAGATAGGCCTTGAGAATTAGTACTGAAGGGTGGTAGGGATGGTAGACTACCTATCATATTGACGTCAAATATATCTCCAAAGTTTGACTGTCTTGCATTAAAGACATTTAGTTTAATGTCCATATTTCTAAAGGACAACTTCAGAGTTCCATCTGTTGATAATGGCATTCGTTGCAACTAAGAATGGCCAACCCAAAATGACTAAAATTTGATTACCTAGATTTGCTATAGGTTGAGTGTCTATGACTAAGAAGTTTACAAGAAATAGGCATTTTTCAACTTGAACTAGAACATTTTCTACCACACCACATAAAATTTTCTCTTACCTATCTGCCAATTGCAATGTGGTCGTAGTGTTCTTTATCTGGCCTAGACCTAATTGCTAGTATACAAAGTATGGCAATAGGTTGGTACTCGACCCCAAATCAAGTGGTGCCCTTTCAATTATATGCTCCCATATGACATAGGATATTGTTAGACAACGGATCTCTATACTTCAAAAGGGTGTTGTGTTGTAAATGGAGTTAGGTTGCTTGGCAAGAAATTCTTTCTTCTACACATTCATTCTCCTTTTTCATGTGTAGAGATCTTTCAAAAATTTCGCATAAGAAGGTACTTCTTTTATTGCATTGTGTAATGAGATATTGATGTCTACTCATTGAAACACCTACATTATCTTATTGAAATGTGTACTCTTCTTATCCATTTGTAAACAGTAAGGATATGGAGCTTTAGGAATATAATGTGGCTCAGGGCTGGGTACATGGGTAGAGGGGGCTTTCTATTTCTATTTCTTCTCTTTACACATCTGAGTTTGCATGGACTCCCCAATATCATCACTGGATTAAGCATCTGTAGTCACACCTACTTAAAGATCTATTATTCTACCACTCTTAAGCATAGTTATGTCTTTGGCTTGTTCTTGATTGTTCTATTCAGAAGATGGGCCTATATTATACTAACCTTTACGATTTTATATGGGTTGACTAGGAAACATGTTCTTTTCCCTTTCACTTAATAGCTAACCCATTTGATGCTCCAATTTGGCAATAGAATTTGCAATGTTTTGTATAAATTAAGCAAGGGTCTCATCCAATGATGGTTTCCATGGTTGCTATATAAACTGTTCAGATTGTTGAGGTTGATATGGCATTGTGGCTCTGGGAAAAGGTTAAGATGGGGAAAATCTAGGTGGATCCCTTGATGGTTTTTTTGAGACCATGAGAAATTGGGATGCCTAGCCCATCTAGGATTATGTTCGGTTTTGGAATGCATACATTACATTCACTTGCTTCAAAAAGTATTCATGGAGTGTCGAGCTAGATGGACATGAAGAAGTGGGGTGGGTAAGACTAGAGCATATAGAACAAACCTTGGATGGAGGTTTCATGGAAGTTTATCTAACCAACATAGCATTCCAAAACTTATGAAGGAGGTTACTAAACTTATCAACCCTATCTGTCAATTTATCTACTTTACTATCCATGTTAGAAGTGACCCCTATCTCACAAATACCTCCTTTCTTATGAGGCTATGGTTATCTATCAGCCTTTGCAGGGTAGTCCCATTGCTAGGAATTCTCAAATAGCATCTCAAAAAATTTCCACACCTCGACATCACTGTTGGTCAATAGTGCCCCACCACTTGTGGGATTAAAAGTACGATGGTTCTGTGGTGTTAGAACTTTGTAGAAATAATGTATCTTTCACCACTTCTCAAATTTATTGTGTGGACACTTAAGTGATAAGTCTTTCCACCTTTCCAAGTATTCATAAAAAGGCTCACCCTCTTTCCACTAAAAATTTATAATTTACTTATAGAGGGCATTGGTTTTGTGGATTGGAAAGAATTTGTTCAAAATTTTCATGGATAATTGTTCCCAAGTCATGATGGACCCTACTGCTCATGCATTTAGCCATGCAAAGAGAAGGAAAATAGCCGTAATCTAATAGAGTCATTACAAAAATTGTAGTATCAAAATATAGCACAGATGTCAAGGAACTCCTTGACATGGTGGTAGGGATCCTCTCTATTCAAATCATAAAAGGTTGGCAGAAGTTGGATGACACCGAATTTTAACTTGAAGTGTTCTATAGTGGTTACAATAGCATTATATAAGAAGGGGCATTAAATTTTACTGGTATTGAGTAGAGTCTCTTAAGGGTTTGATATATGTTGCTTCATTAGCCATATCTAGTGCAAGGGTTTATTGAGATTATAATGTTAAACTCGCAAGGGCACAAATCAATTGCAGTTTTCTCATGCAAGGAGGTCGATCCCATAAGAAATCGAACAAATGTGGTGTTAGTGGTCCCTTATTTAAACTATCTAACCTAGCCAAAATTTGAGAGATTTTTATTCTAAACTAAGAATAGAAATTAACACATGAACATGGAAATTATGCAAAAATTAAAAACATGCTAGAGTTAAATTTTTTCCTAAAACACAGTTTCTAAAAATAACACCTTCATAAATTAAAAACTTTCTAAAATTATGACTCTCCTAAATTAAAAACTTTCTAAAAATTGCAACTAAGCTACTTTCCTAAATCAACTTTTCCAAACATGAAATTAAATAACTAACCTAAGGAAACATGCATTAAATAACTATTTTCCTAATCGCACAACTTCTAAAGCAGGAAATTAACTCATGGAATGGAAACTTTAATAATTAAAACCTCAGCAACAACATGCACACAAACTAATCAAGATCAATAATCAACTACTAATTAAACTAATTTTCATAACATGAGTGAAAGCAACTAATTTGGTTCTCAATCAATCAATAATCACTGAAATCCATGCACACCATTTATAGATAACACACATATCCTTAAGATGATTTTTGGGAGAAAATTTCATGCTTCTTAAGTGAGAAATTAATTAATGAACTATGAATGGGCAGCACCTTAACAAGATTAAATAAATTAAAACCATTCGTTCCATCTTTAGATTGGATGCATAGTTTCATAGGTCTTTTAATTTAAATGCTTGGGAATTCAAAACAAAGAAATCACTACTTAATCTACCATCAACATGCAACAAGTAATTAAGAGAAAATCATGTTCATTCATTAACTAAAAATTATTCAATTAATCATCAAAGTTGTTGCATACAAGTGATTACATGGCTGGTGCGTTCAACTTTTGGAAAGCAAGAACTAGATCTTAGTAATGATTCCTACTCCAATAAACTTGAAATTTAAAGGAAATTCTAATGGAATGATAAGACAACATAGTAAAAGAAATTAAGGAAACAAGTCTGGAATAAAAGGACACTTAAAACAGAACTAAATGGGAATAAAAATAAAAGGGGGAGACTAGATTCAAGGTGACTTCCCTTGGTTGTCACTTCAAGGGAAAAACTAGCCATGGATCTTGGTCTTTAGGCAAAGAGAAATAAAGGATAGCAAAGCAACAACTAACATGAAAGAAACTAAGATCAAACAAGAAAAGCAAGGGAAGATTAACTAGCCTTTGAAGGATATATCAATCCCAAAACCAGGTGTGTAACCCTTTAGAAGATGCAACACATCTTAGAAAGACTAGTAGCTACCCAAAGGAGATCAAAACCGAAAGCAGGAGAATGGATGATATTAGGTAGGAAGAAGATGCCCTCCTCTAAGTGTAGGAGGTATCTTCTTCCTCTATGTAAAAGAGATCCCTAACTTAGTTTTTTGCTAGATTTTTATAGTTTTTATCCTATTTTTCTAGGGTGCACTAATAATGTGGTGTGGTGGGGATGAAAATAAGTTATTCTGGATGGCTAAGATGTTAAGGCAGCTAGGGGCCTAAAAGAGGAAACAAGTGGCATTGGTGATTGACTCTTTGGAGTGGAGTAGGTGGGAGCAGCCACTATTTTGGGAAGGACCATCTCCCCCTTCAAATATCATGGAACAACCTACAAAAGTGGAAAGTTGGCAGATGGAATGAGGTAGGAAAGTGATATAAATGTGTAAAAAAAGTGGAAAAATATAAAAAATAGAAGGGTCTCATCCTATTGGTCCACATGTCAACTTATCCCAATGAATTTTTCATTAATTCTCTTTAAAATATCTGCTAGAATCCCATGGATAATCCTCTTGAGTTTCCTCAAATCCTAGACTTCCATTTAGGTAAGCTTAATGGCTTTGATGGCTAACTTTGGGGGCTCCGTTGGATATGCTTCACGGCTGGCTTAGATGGCTCACTTAGCTTTGCTTCATAGCTCCATCCCTTGGCTTGAGTGGCATGAATTCCTTAGCTTGTTGCCCTCTTCATGGCTTGAATTTGGCTAAGGTGACATACATGGCTTCCATGCAAAGGTGGTCAAAATGAATGGCTTACTTCATTGCCCCACTTTAGCCACCTTTAGTTCCTTTGATTTGAATATATTGCTTGCCCTAAGATAATCTTCACCTTTGGATTGATTACTTTTAAGCTTTGACTTGATCTTTTGATCTTGATCTTCAATTTTCTTTTCGATCGATCTTGGCCATTGGATCACCATCTCGTTTCCTACAAAAAGTAAAAAACTCTAATTAATTCTAGAAAAATATGATTAATCACATATTTACTTTATATTAGCCTCTAGACCTACAAAATATTGACTTTTTGAGTCATTAGGTCAAAAACACATATTACAAATTTCAATCTAAAAACCCTAAATTTCCCCTAAAAGTACACATGGATAACTAATTGGCTGGTTTTTATGCAAAATTAAATACTTATCACACACCCAACTAGCATTTTGCTAGTTCTAAAAGAAAAAAACATGCATGCAACAAGCCCTTAAACCATTAGGCTGTCTCTAGTGGATGAGTTAAGCCTTATGAGGGTTTGTAGTGAATATACCCACAAAATTCCCTAAGATTGAGTCCCCTATTTCATTCTAGTTATTTCTCAGAGTGCATATGTGTGAATAGCCACATGTCACAATTTCTAATTGGATATGCTTAATTTTCATTAAAAAAATGTCTTGACCTCAAATCCTCGCAGGTATACTCTCAGAAATAAAGCTCTTAGATAAAAGTTTGAACATATTTCTCTCATTGTATGACTAGATTCAACAAAGCTAATGGTTCACATAAATTTATAACTAGTAATGAAACAAAGGATAGTAGGGGTAGTTTACCTCAATTCCTTATCTTTATCTTCTCTTTAAAGCTATGTTCTACATGAGATCAATAGGTCTTTCACCAGGGCAAAATACAGGCTTGGGTAAGGTTCTAAAAAGAAGGGTATAAGGATTCAAAGGTTCAAAATTGAGTAGTGGTCTTATTTTTTATTGTTGGATAATTGATCCTTGACTATACTGAAGTGAATTTCTTTTTGTATTCTTATCTTTTCTTTTAGTTCTTCTCATCTTTTTCTACTATCTCTTTCTTTTCACTTTTCCTTTCCTCTTTTGACTTCTTTGAAAAAAAGGCTTCTAATGTTTCTTACTTCTTTAATTTTGATTCCTTTTCTAACTTTTTCTACTAACTCTACTCATTTTGAAAATAGGTAATGGTTATTTATTTCTCCGACTTATTCTAAGTTAAAGAAGAAAAGGCTTAATAATACGTTCAAGGAGATAACTAGTGGTATAATATATTGGGTAGGTTTTATGTCTCTAGGCTGAGCAAGGATGGCCTATATCATTCCCTAAGTTTCCTAAGGCCTATCCGATTCAATATTTTTTTTTGGAAAGAAAGCTATTACACCTCTTTATTAGTCTTGAATATGTGATGCGTGTAATTATTTTTTGAAAATTAACTTTCATAAAATCCTTCAACACATGCATAATATGCAAAACTAGACATATACACTTCTATTAAGTGGTGAAAATAGCAAAATTACTAAGTTTAAAAATCCAGTTCTCATCATAGTAAGGGAACACTTCCTCAAAAACTGTTTTCTTTCAAAAATTAGGGAAAATTTAGGAAAATCCAAATTCTCTATGTGCATCTACACCCCCGACAAAGATGAACCATTGTCCTCAATATTTGAAAACATAGAACTCTATATGAAAATTGAAAGATGTAGAAGATGGAGATTTTAAAGAAAACATTAGGGTTTCCTCCCAGGAAGGGCTAAGTTTTACATCTTCACCCAAACATAATGATGAGTGCAATGATAAGGATCTATAAGGGTTCCTAAAAATGTCTAAGTTGGGTCATGATAATGAGGTGTCTTTAAAAGTGTCTCTTCAATTTCAAGGTTATGTAATTCTAGAAAAGGTTTTAACCTTTAGCCATTTACTTTTTGGATCTCTCCATCCCTCTTAATCTTGACGACCCCATTGAGGATAAACTATGCATATGAGGTGAGGTCCAGTCCGTCTAGATCTATGTTTGGCTGGGAATAGATGCAATCGTGAATTATGCAACAAGATCTTTTGTCCACGGGAGAAGGATTTCCTTAAGATTTGTCTATCATGGGTAACCTTCATCTGGTCCTTGTATAGTTGTGCAGAATCATTTGCGTCTTTCCTCAATTCTTCCAACATATTGAGTTGGAGTTTTCGGTGGGTCCTAGTAGTTTTTGAATGGAAATTGAGCCTTTTGATAGCCCAATATGCCTTGTGCTCTTGCTCTACTAGTAACTAATAGGTCTTTCCACAAACCAGGCGGTACTGTGACATTCTTATAGGAGTTTTATAAGATCTACGATAACCCCACAAAGTGTTGTTAAGTCTCATAGACTAATGTCTCCTAGTTGGATTGATTGTCTTCTCTAAAATGCACTTGATCTCCCTATCAAATACCTCTATATGGCCACTAGTCTGAGGGTGGTATGGGGTGGCTATCCTATGGTTGACACCATACGTTTTCAGTAAATTCTTAAGCACTTTATTACAAAACTATTTCCCTCATCACTTATTATGGCTCTCAGAGAACACAATCGTGCAAAAATAGTTTATTTTAAAAAATTTACCACAACCTTGTGGTCATTCATTTTGCAAGGTACAGCCTCCACCACTGTGACACATAGTCCACTCCTACTAGGATGTAAAGATTCCCACAAAAATTAGGAAAGGGTCCCATGAAATCTATGCCCCAAACATCAAATGGTTTTATGACATCATGTGTCTCCTTCCTAGGCTTCCTAATCATTGGCGCCTTACACATGTTGTGCCGTAAGCATGTGCATCCTTAAATAAGGTGGACCAATAAAGCCACACTGCAAAACTTTTGCAGCTGTCTTTCTAGAGATAAAATGGCCCTCACATGCATGATCATGATAGAAAGAGATGATTTGACTATGCACACTATCTAGTATGCATCTTCTAATGACCTAATCAAGACAATACTTGAATAAGTATGAGTTATCCCAAGTAAAGTATTTTACCTCAGTCAAAAATCTCTTTTTGTCTTGATTGGTCCAATGATTACACATTTTTCCTATAATAAGATAATTTACTATATATCCAAACCAAGGTAACTAGGAAATGTGAAGAAAATGTTCATCTAGAAAGGATTCAGTTATAGGCACATTATCATTAGTGTGGTCCACCACCAATCTAGATAAGTGGTCTACTACAACATTTTTTGAACCCTTCTTGTCCCAAATTTCTAAGTCAAATTCTTGTATTAGTAGTATCTAATGGATCAACCTAGGTTTTACATCCTTTTTAGAAAGAAGGTACTTAGACCTGTGTGATCTAAGTACATTATAACTTTAGACCCTAAGAAGTAAGATCTAAACTTACCCAGAGAAAACACTTCAGCTAACAACTCTTTTTATATGGTCAAATAATTGAGTTGTTTGTCATTTAATGTTTTAATAGTGTAGTATATTACATGGGGTAGTTTATTATGCACTGCCCCAAACCAGCTCCAATAGCATAATCCGATAGGTCGTACATTATCTCAAATGGTGCATTTCCAATCAGGTGGTTAAATAATGGGTGCAGAGGTCAACTCGGCCTTGAGTCACTCAAATGTTTTCTTACAGTTCTCATCAAAGTCAAAGGTATCCTCCTTTGTTAGCAAATTAAGAAGGGGTTTGGAAATTTTGCTAAAGCCTTCGATTAATCTTCTATAAAAGCCAACATGTCCTAAAAAGTAGCAAATTTCTTTCACCGTCCTTAGTGGATGAAGGTTGGATATTAAAGTCACTTTAACCTTATCTACCTCTATCCCATTGTGTGATATTATGTGTCCTAGAACTATCCCACTTTGTACCATAAATTGGCACTTATTCCAATTTAACATAAGATTCTTCTACTGACACTTTGTAAGAACTAACTTTAAGTGGTGCAGGCACTCATCAAAAGATGACCCAAATACTAAAAAGTCATCCATGAACACCTCAAGAAAACCTTTCTATCATATAAAAAAAGATGCTTAATAAACAATTTTGAAATGTAGCAGGAGTGTTACCAAGACCGAAAGGCATACTTCAGTAGGCGAAGGTTCCAAAAGGCTAGGTGAAGGTGGCCTTCTTGGAATCCTCTAGTGCTATAGGAATTTGGTTGTAGCTGAAATGCTCTTCTAGACAGCAGTAATAACTATGTTCGACCAACATCTCTAACATTTGGTTAATAAAAGGTAGAGGAAAGTGATCTTTCCCATGAACTCATTCAATTTATAGTAGTAAACACAAACTCCCCAACTGATGGCCATGCATGTGGGTACTAACTCATTCTCCTCATTTTTTACTACCATGACCCTAAATTTCTTGGGAACAATCTAAATGGGGATGACCAAATTGTTGTCAGAGATAGGGTATATGACGCCAACATCTTGAAGCTTTAGGACTTCATCTTTGACCACATCCTTGAAGTGGGGATTCAATCATCTTTGGGTTTTTTAGAAGGTTTTGTATTGTCTTCCAAGTGTATCCTGTGCATGCATATGGCTGGACTAATCCCTTTAATGTCTGCTACATTCCACCCTAGAACAGTCTTATGTACCTTAAGAACATTAAGAAGTTTTCCTTTTTGTTCCTTTCTAGATATGATGCCATTATCATAGGTAAAGTTTCATCTGGTCCTAGGTAAGAATATTTGAGATTGTTAGGCAAGGATTTGAGGGCCAGAGAAGGTGGTTGCTCTATCGAGGGTATGTGAACATACTCTGTAAAGGGGGAGTGGCCGCGACATAAGGGCCCCACCTTGAGGTATCCATGATTGGAGAAGCCTCTAAAACGTTGATTACCTCCTCAATAGACTTGTATAAATCAAAATCTCCATTAAAATGCATGAGACAAGCTCTAATGGGTCAAAGATGGAAGATGATGGATGAATGTCATGAATTAGACTTTTGATCAAATTCACATCACAAAAATCATCGAGGACTAAATGTTGTTGATTGACGTTAAAGACATTAAGCTTAACCTTCATATTGCTAAATGATAGTTTCATTACACCATTCCTATAGTTAATCATGGCATTGGATGTCACTAGGAATGGATGTCCAAGGATGACTAGGATCTGACTTCGAGGATCAAATACAGGCTGAGTGTCCAGTAAAATAAAATCAATTGGGTAATAAAATTAGTCCACTTATCTTCAACCAAACCAAGGGTTATCTTGACAGATCAATTAGCTAATTAAAGCATAGTACTAGTTGATTTTAACTCATAGAGTCTTACTTGCTCATAGATAGAGTATGGCAACAAGTTAGCACTAGCCCATAGGTCAAGTAGTGCCTTATCTTGGTTTTCAATAATGCAAGAAATGGTAGGACACCCTAGTTCAAGTAGTGCCGTATCAAAGAGCTCACATGCTTGGTGAGAAAAGCCCTTTTTTAGACATTTAGGTTTCTTTTTCTAGTGCAGAGCTCTTTCAAGAACTTGGCATAGGCGGGGATATCTTTTATTGTATTGAGCAATGGAATATTGATTTGTACATGTTTAAATATATTCATTAACTCATTGAAGTTTGTTCCTTTTCTAGCTGTGTTCAGTAATGGAAGAAATGCAGCTTTAGGCACATAAGGGGGCTCCACTACAGGTTCTACAGGGGCTAGCTATCTGTCTTTTCTCTTTCTCCTATGTTTTGATTGCCTCCTTCTCCTTTCCATTTTCCTTAGCATGCCCTACCATGTTATCAATTTGACAACCGCTCCTAAGGGTTGTTATGGATTTGGCATGCTCATGAGGGTCAAGGATTTGAGAACTTGACCCTATCTCAAATTAACCCTTAGGGTTAGGGATGGGCTAACTAGGGAACTAATCCTTTCCTCTGGCATGTAGTGCACCTGGCATTTGGCTTACCTTCATCTCTAACTTGTATATGGCTTAAAAGTAGACACGTGCTGAATGTCTACTATCATTTTGCAATTGGTGTAAGGCTTTTTTAGTGTCTTCATTTTCCTTTAAAGATCTTTGAAGAAGGGTCTAAATGGTTTCCTCAAAAGGTGGTTTCTTTTGCTACTAAGGTTGTTGGAAGCTAGATGGCTACTAGGGAACTGTAGCTCTAGGAAAGTTTTGGGTAGGGGGTTCACAGATGGTCCCCCTAGTAGTTATTCTTTGACCAAAAAATATTTGGATGCACAGCCCATGCAAGGTTGTAGGTCTTAGAATATGGATTTTTGCTAGGATTGCTATATGAATTCAATGCATTTTCTTGTTCAACTAAATAATCATTAAGTACTTCATCTGATGGACAAGGCATGGTGATGTGTACTGGGCTAGAACAAAGAGCACAAACATCTTAGGGAGGTTTAATAGATGTGGGAGCCATAAAACATTGAAATATAGTTTCAAGCTTGTCTACTCTTTCATTGTACTTGTCCATTCTTTCTAGTATAGAGTTGAGTTTATGGGATATATCAGTACGTACTCCTATCTCATAGAGACCCCCTATTGTGGTGGGGTGCTTGTTTCTCTCTCTTCTATTTGAATAATCCCATTGCAAGAATTTATTTACTAATGTTTGAAAGAAATTCAAGGCCTCTCTCATCTTTTAACATGAGAGCCCCTCTACTCCTTGCATCAACCATTTGTTTATTTTGAGGTGTTAATGTCCCATAGAAATATTGGACTTGTTGCCATTTCTTAAATCCATGATGAGGGCATTTCTGCAATAGTTCATTCCATTGTTCCCAACATTTGTCCCTTTGTTGGAAATTGATAATTTTATAATGAAGGGCATTTGTTTTGTGAAAAAGGAAGAATTTTTTTAAAAACTTCCTAGACAATCAGTCTCATGTATTAGTGGAACCTACCTCCAAAGAATTGAGCCATGACTTGGCTTTATCCTCGAGGGAGAACGTGAATAGCCTAAGCCTAATAACATCATCTGAAAAACTTTGGAACCTAAATGTGGTGCAAATATCAAGGAACTCCTTGATATGTAGGTAAGGGTCTTCTCGGTCTTGACTATAAAAGGTGGTGAACAATTGGATAACTCCTGGATTTAACTCAAAGTGGTATGCATTTGTAGGAGATTGAGTTGTAGTTTGACCATGAGGATAGGAACTTGGTTTCTTTTCCCTTGTCAAGGTTTCACTGAATCTTTGGGTCGAGAGGTCCTAACTCTAACCTTTGAGATTGATGCCCTTACATATGCTAATCCAATTTAAATGTCCCTATCTATATGCTAACTCTAACTCTACAATATGCTCAATCAAATCCTAGTAATCACTAATCGAGAAGTGTCTTGATTATCTTTCCTTAGTCCATAGGTGGTAGCTTCTTAGACCTAGATCTAGATAACTCCTCCTTTTTTCTAGATTTGATTACTGCTTAATAGTTGGGTTCTGATCAAAATTGGCTAATACAACCCTCATGTCAAGAGGCATTTAAACTACAATTGACGTTAATGAAAAGCATGGGAAAATCACTTGAATTGTAAGATGCCCACTATAACCACAGTGCTCACAAGCCTAAAGTGACAATAAATCATCTCCTTCAAAAGGCATCTTATGAGCTAAATACCCTAAGTCTCTTCTACATGATTTTTAAGGTAACTTTCAAATGTTGGGATTGAGATATACAAGGAAGTTGATTGATTCCTAGGTGGGCCAAGGACTTAGTGATGAAATCCTATCCTTATCTTATAAGGGATCCTATGGGAGCCTTACTAACATTAATTCCATTCGACCATAAAGCTATTAAATATGCAATGAAGAACATAAAGCAAAATAATGCCTACCTATATGCTACTTAACAAAGGGTTAAGCACCTTAACAAATGGGACACTATAACCATGCAACCTATGCTTTAGTTATAACCGAGCTCAGGCTAACCTTTGCTATATAGGTGCATAACTAATCCAACAATCCTAAGTATTATGCAACAATTAAAAAGGCATGACCCTAATCTATATGATTTATACTATAGTCCATATGAAAAATCATACTAAATGCAATTTATCTTAGAAAATTAAAATTTGTGTGAGGATTGCTCATAGTGAGGGGTTCAATGATGATCAAGTATGGGCCACCATACCCCACACTTGCCTTGTATTATTACAAATAGGTCTCACTACATTTACTCAAATACTAATCTAGGAAAGCAATGAAAACCCTAATCTATGTTGATGAAGCTGTGGCCCACAAAATCATCACAGCTCCTTTGTCAATTTCGCTCACACAAAAATCAAGAAATATGGTCAATATGAGGAAAATAGCAACAAATGCAACAATATGTTGTAAAACTCAAAACAAGTGTACTCTAAACCTAGACTAGAGGGAAAAAATCTAAAGTATGGTCCACTACACAAAACATTATCTCCCCAACAACGGCATAAAAAACATATTGTTATTTTAATGTTAAACTCACAATCGCATGAATCAGTTGTAGTATTCTCATGCGAATAGGTCGATCTCACGAGGAATTGAACGAATGTAATGCTAGTGGTCCCTACTTTAGACTATCTAACCTTGCCAAAATTCAAGAGATCTTTAGTCTAAATTAAGAATGGAAATTAGCACATGAATATGGAAATTATGCAAAAAATTAGAAACATGCTAAAATTAAAAACATCCCTAAAACAAACTTTCTAAAAATAACACTTTCCTAAATTAAAAACATTCTAAAATTGCTACTTTCATAAACTAAGGACTTTCCTAAATTGAAAACCTTCTAAAAATGAAATTAATCAACTCTCTTAAACATGAAATTAAGCAACTAACCTAAGGAAACATGCATTAAATATCAGATCCCCATCTTACTTCCTACAAAAAGTGAAAAACTCTAATTAATCCTCAAAAAATATGATTAATCACATATTTACCTTGGATTAGCCTCTCGGCCTATAAAATATCCAATTTTTGAGTCATTATGTCAAAATGCATTTGTTATGAATTTCAATCTAAAAATCCTAATTTACCCCTAAAAGTTCACATGGGTAACTAATTCATGGTTTTTATGCAAAATTAAACACTTATCAGGTTTTTAAATTTTCTTGACTCCTAAGTCCTTGCCTTGTGGTCCATTTGATCTTTAAATTTAAGAGTAGTATGTCTAGGTTCAATGATGGAATGGATGGCTTAAGAGACATTTGTAGGGTGTATTATACTGTACTTTAAATATAACGAAAATAAGTCATTCTTTACAATGAGACAGCACTTTACTTTTTCTTTATTTTTTATTAAAAACTATGTTGAACTTAATCTATATGATGTAAAGAATATGATGCATTCAAGGGCACAATTAATCTGAACCCCAATACAAACAAGCTGAAAGGTTTGATTTTTTTGTTGCTCTTTGGGGGAGTGAATTTTAGGTTATTTCTAAGGTAAGTAATTCCTTTTCTCTTTCAAACTTGTGATACTACTTACCAGTTAGATCCTAGTCTTAACCAACCACTTCATTACCTCCTCAGTCATCTGTAGGTGATCTGAGTCATTTAATGTGCTAGTGGATCTAGTAATTTAAATACCAATATATCGATTAGAGAGGGGCCACTAGAGTGGTAATAGGTCACCTCCTTCCAAGAGGATCCTATGAGCTCATAAGCTACTATAGGTCTCTTTTAGATTGATTTTAAATTAATTATCTAAGGCTAAGGTTACGTCAAGCGATGGTTAATCTTGGTGGGCTAAGGGATGGTAATGAAATTCACCCTTGATCATGTTAGGGTGATTGTCCTTACCAATCTTTTAAGCACACTTAGGACAAATCAATCAATATATACTGCACCTTAAAGTAAATACGTGTGCCTAATTATGCAAGAAAAAGTAGTAAGCTAATGCAACTACTTATATGCTATCTAATAAGGGGTCAGGGCCTTAATAGACTGGATGCTATAACCCTGAGAGCCTATGTCATTGGGTTAGAGCCGAGCTTAAGCGATCCTCATTAAATAATTGCTAACAAATGCAAGTTCCTAGGTATAATGCAACATGTAACATAATGGATGCACACTCTATGATTTTACATTAGCAAACAAATAATGAGAACTAAGTTATATGCAATCCTAATCTGGGAAATAGAAAGAAGCCAGAAAAGCTTATAGTGGGGCCTTGATAAAGTCTTCCCATAAAAAGGTGGATCCATGTACATGCCACCTCCTCTTTTGAGTTAGGATGGCCTTCCCTTGACCTGTATTATTATAACCCTTTAATTTGATTAAATTGAGATTAAATAAAATACATTCACTTCCTTACTACAAATCACTCAAAATAAAAATTATAAACTATCCTAGTTTCATTCAATTCTCACTCCAAATCACTGCACAAATAAATATAAAATGAGAACCTAAAATATCACATGAATAATGGAAAGAAAATGCAAAATGGAACTAAAATGAATGAAACCCTAAAATCTTTGTGTAGTGGTAAAGTAATTAACTTAGATTTTAACTAAAAATTCATTGCAAGTCTTGGGAAACGATGCTAAAAAGTTGATGCGTTTTAAATAATACTGCAAGTGCACTATTCTATTGTATCATAGATTGTGCAAGTATGGGTCGGTCCACACAGACTTTATTAATAAACATATTTTAATTAAATCCTACTTTAAGTACTCTAACCTAGCCAAATGATTTGTTAAACTAGACTAATTACCTAAAAACACTTAAAATTTAAAAAGTACAAAAATGATATCAAATCAATTCTAACTCTCATAATCAAAACTCAAATAAATTAAAAATCAATACTTTTAAGAAGTAAGCTATCTAGCTTATTTTTTGTAACACCCCAAAAATTTCAATTTATTTTATGTAAATGGAATAAATTAAAAAGTTTAAACAAGAAATTTAATATTCATGATTTAAAATTTTTAAGGATAATTAAAGAAAGACATGGAATTGGCCATTGAAATATCAATATTAATAATCTACTCATAAAAACAAGTGCAACGATAGTAAGTACGTTGAAATCAAAGTTTGGACAACAATTTTGTAATTATTTTAATTAAAGAATTTAAATTCAATTAATTAGTAATTCAAGTGATGGAAATAATTGTTTGTGGGACCCACATGATGCAATCATGAGTAGTTATGTCACCCATAATTGTAAAAATGAGTCTACATGAAATTAAGGGTAATAATTACATGCATTTATGACTGATAATGATTAATGAAAATTTTTAAATCAGCATTTAAAGCTAGTTTCCCAAACTACCAAGCCCACAACCTCTACCCTTCTCAACGCCACTCCATTAGCACATTGGTCAACAACGTCACATTAAAAGGTAGGCCGAACACATTGATCGATGCATCAAGCCCCACACCATCTGACAGGCACTATGAGCGTGCTCCTCCTCTCCCATCTTCCTCTCTAGCGCTAGTGTTAGCCCTATCCATTGCAATCTGTTGGTGACGTCTTCCTCCCCCTCTGTTCCCCTCTCTGGTGCCCTTGTCTACCACCATCTTGCCACCTTTGGCACTAGTTTTCTCTCTCTTCTCCCTACCCTATTCTTCTCGGCTAGGCAACGCCAGCTAGTACTGTCCAACCCACAATCCGAGTAGGCCAACTATTCCAGACCCACCTCCCTATTCTCCTCCGACTAAGTAGGCCCCATTTTACTTTTTCTCTTCTCCTCTTTTTCCCCTTAAGTTTGCCTGCTGGATTAGTTTTTTCAGTGGGAATTTGCTAGTGAACAAATACATAGACATGGCTAAAACTCCTATAAACACCTCAAACTAAAAATAGGAACCCTTAGATGGATTCACAGCACCTCAAAACCTAGAAAACCCAAGTTACAGTAAAATAATCAGCAGTTCAGGTAGGAGATCAAGACAAAAAATGAACCGATGGCAAGGATCGCATCATTCAAGCAGTTTCTAGCAGGTTTGTGACTGGGACACCCTATGCAGATGCACCACAAGAACGCATGTGCTTGAAACATTTTCGTGTGTGCTGAGCGGTCACAAACCAACCGAGATGGCAATCCGTCCTTGGGACCGAGATGCACTCCAGTGCATTCTGAGACATGACACACTAAGCATTCTAGAATGCATGTCACAGAGCCAGTGCATCCTAATGACTCCATTTTCTAGCCCATTCTGATCCAGATCCAATTTAAACCATTGAAATCTATTTGAAACTTAGATTTTCAATTCTAAATGCAATATAACTCCAACTTTAGATTTGAAACATCCTTTGGAATCGTCTCAATGAGATAGACTTATTAAAATAATAAAATTTAGGATTTGGACAAATCTTGAATAGTAGTTTTGAGCCATAAACTTGGGATGGTTTAGATCTTCCAGATCAAAGGCAATCAAACTTCAAATGTTTAAATATTTGTTTGATCTAACACAATATAGATATTGATTTATAGTTAGATCATCCAATAATTCAAAATAGTAACATTTTACAATGAAAAAAAAAAACCTAGAATCATCAATCTGATCAATCAGAGTTAGATCTGACCGTCATATCCACAAATTACCTTTGGATATACAATTAAAGCATATAAAACACTAAATATATATAGGTTAAGATGTAGATGACTAAGACACCCAAGGCAAATATTGAGAGGAATCTCACAGTAGGATCATCCTAAAAGCCTTGGATTGAATATGATTAGACCTTGTACAGCCTAGATCTGCTAATCGTAAGTATCCAGACCTCAATAAATGACTAAATTAATGATCTAACATGGATGATAAAATGATCTAATGGTTAGATTGTATTAGTAAACCAAAATTTATAAATCTAAATTGTAGGATGAGACAAGAGACATAGATTGAACCAATCAAAGTAGGATTTGATCATCAAATCTAAACAGGAGCTATTGAGAGGCAATTGAACAACAAGAAACCTATAAAATACATGTTATCAAGATAAATCAAACTTTAAAATGCATAATTGAACTAACCTAAAAATGGATTATTCTGATTACCTTAGCTTAGGAAATTGAAGGTTAGGATGATCTAGTACTATTGATTTGACTAGTAAGAATTTGATCTAACTGTCAAATCGATAGATTAAACATGGAATTATGAAACAGACCATAGGTTAGGCTGAGATTGATAAAAGTTGAGAATGAATAGATGATCTAGATCATGTTGATCTTTAATCAATAGTCAGGATTTGATGAAATTACAAAATAAAGAGATGTACCTAGGATATGAGGTCAGTTAGGGCAAGATCTAATGATGCTCAAAGACTAGATGAGTAATAAATGAGAAATTATGAGCAAGTGATTAACCTAATATGATCAAAGACTTGACAAGTGTGCTAATTAATATGACATTGAGACCATTGGGCATATCAAGGATTGAGATAGTCAGATTCGAGGTAAGTGGAATTTAAGATGCTAATTTTCATAAATTGCATAATCTATTGATATGCTGATGATGTGATTTTGATAATTGCATTAGATTTTAGTTGCATGAATTATTTATGGAATGCAATTATTATACGATATTATACATGCAATATTTGTTACGTAATTTATGAAATAAAAAGGCTATAGTACTATATTATGGTTCTAAGGATTGGAAATGCATGATTTAAGAATTTGTTACACATTTTATATTCGTATGGTTTGATTTCACAGCTGGGTAAGCTTGATTTTGATACAAGGTACCAAGTATGCACATGTTACATTTTCATGATTTGATATGAAGCAAGCATATAGCCTAATGATTTTATGATATCCAAGAATAGAGGCCTAAGGGTCTTGTTTTCAATAGACATGTGTGTGGGATGCTATGCTAGGAGGGATGTAGGATTAGCAACTCATCATATCACTTTGTGAGATGACAGACACCTGCCCCATAGAAGGGCAAACATCATAGGGAGTGGTATCCTAGGTAATCCATGCTGTAGTGATGATCCTCACCCATGTGGCGGATGCCTAGTATCCCATTCAGATGTTGATGGGGAGTAGTAGTTGATAGACCTGGGAGTTGGTTATTGATGCAGAATAGCAGTCCTTTGTATTTTTTTGCATAGTGCTATGAGCACGACTGAATAACAACATGTGTGCTTGGTTTTCTTTAGAGATCTAGATGTTGCGATAGCAACCGAGTGACATTTTTGTGACTATGTAGCATGATGTTATGCCTAATACGAGCTCATGACTATTATGTATACCCAACATTAACTAGATGATTGTAGGCCTCGTATAATTAGTTGGGTGACTACTAATGACGATATTCACTAATTTCATGAGTTTACATCATTTAACTTGTTTGACTATTTAGCATCTTTATTTGTGACTTGGACTATGATTTGTGCCTAACCTTGCATTGTTGGATCTATTTATGATGTTTACATCTATTTATAGAGTTTACTTCATATCCTAATTATGATTTGAACATGATATTCACTATTGGATTTATTCATGATATTTACATGAAAGGCTTTAAAATTTGATATTCTGAAGTTCTCAATTATCTTAAATGCAATCATGTAGATTATTGATGCAAAATGTTTTGGTTCATTGAAATGATTATTACATTGTAAAAGAAAATATTTTGATTTTGATTTTCATAAGCATTTTATTCCCCTACCAAGCATGGCTTGCCAAGGCATTGCACTATTTTTGCAATGGCTTGCCAAGGCATTGCACTATTTTTGCAATGCCTTGGATATTGAGTGACAGACTGAACTAATGAGAAGTCAGATGAGTAGCTAATCGAAATATCGTCGTCTAATGATATGTTTTAATTCTACTTGGAGTATATATTTATAACTATAATATTTGGACTTGATTCATAATCATGCAAGGACTAGGGCTATCAACTAGATGGGTCCTGAAAAAGTAAACTTGTTTTAAAAAGGTTTACTTGCAAAATGGAAAATTTATTTGAGCTTTCAAATTTTAAATATAAATTGAATCATAAATAATTAAGTTGAAGGTTGACACCTGGGGTTTTTAAATGAAATTCATAGAAATTTTTTTTCACTATTTTGTTTTTGAGACTATTTTTAAAAAATTGGGGCACTTTTTGAAAGGATTTGTGAAAAAGTGTTTGAAAAAGCAAGTTCATCCACTCACGGCATGTCCCAAATGTCCAAGTTGAGATGATAGTCCAAGGTGACAAGGGAGATAGAATTTCCAAAGATGGGGTGATAATCATTTCTAAATTAGATTCATATCATTAATGAAAAATGGCTCATTTAGAAGTCATGAATAGTCAGTGAAAAAGGAAAATGATTAAATAAAAGATGAGTTAATTCTTATGAGAATGGAAGGGTTCTTAAATTAAGAAATCGGAGTATGGTGTATATGAGTTTAGTGTTTGTAACTAAGAATATTATTATTGATCGATCATTTATTAATGGAGACAACTTACTATGAGTACAAGTTCTAATGTGAGAATAGTACGTGTAAAGCCTTGGAGAGTACGTAGATTATTTATGAGAAAAGATCAGAAGTTGGTCTTAATGAATGAGCATTTTCAAATTTTAGAAGATTATGAGAATGAGTTTGGTCAAATAGTTGATATCTCTTATTGATATTTTATGGCATGATGAAAAGATTGATAGAGATATTGAGATAAAGAGGATCTAAATGCTATTGTAAAGAAATGCTTATTTATAAAGATGATTAAATCTTGGACTATGAATTCAAATGCCATTATTAATAACTCGTTGGGATAGAAGAGTACAAAGTAGAAATAGTATATGACAAGTATTTTATATACAGAAATACGATATGGATGTTGTATATATTATGAACAAGGATAAAGAATTCCTTTAAAATTGTTATGAGGATCTTGTAGGAGGGTACAAAAATCTGTTGTTATGGTGAGAGGAATTAGTTTATGATGTATTATTTTACTTAGTTGATGGAATTAGATATGTGTAGGTTGTTACCTAGGGTAATATAAAGTAGAAACACAAAGGACATAATTGGTGATTGGATGTATACTGTTATCAAAGAATTATAAAATTTTCATGTGGAAGCACATCTATTGTTTGAGATAGAATTGTCAAATTCTCTTTGATTCAAGTTCTACAAAATTAATCACATGTTTTGATTACACCATGCATAAATAATCCTAAACTAGTGCAAATAAATACTCTTAGCACTTGTGCAATGAGAAAGGACTCAAACCTTCTAAACATTTCCATTATAATATTAGAAGCCCACCTAAATTACAAATTAATTGATTGTGAAAGGTAAATAGGAATTTAATCAAGAGAATAGATTGGTTGGAAACTAAATGATGGAAAAAGAGCTTATTTGAATGTGTAGTTTATAAAGTATAATTGACCCTGGTATATAAGGAATAATATAATACCTATCACATCCTTTTCATCAAACAAGGAGGATGATAGAAAAGGAAGGATTATCTAATGAGATTGACATATACTGAAAGACATTATAAATAGTTGGCATAAAATAGCAAATAAGACATGTGATCTTTAATGACTAGGAGGAGCTAAGTTAAATTTTACTAAGCGAGTTGATTTAGAATCATAAATGAACTACGATAATGACTTTTGGCAAATATGATCAGGAATGAAACATTAGTTATATAATACTTAATGATGAGAATGTGAATGTATAAAGATGATAGAGGAGATTCAATTGACTTAATTTGGTCATTATGGGATTAGTGAAAGAGAATTATGGGATTGATTTTTAGAAATCTTATATCCGAGCCAAGGAAGATTGGATTAATAAATAGAATATATTTCGAGATTTTAAGTGATTATTGTATGAAATGTTGGAATAAATAGAATGATGTAAATGACCATTAAAATCAATAAGAAAGAAAAGTATATGTAGTGGAAATAATAATGGAGAAATAGTTCTACCATGAGAATTTCATATCGATGATGCATACAAAGTTCGGAAACATATTGTATACAATAAGTTGTTAAGGTGCATGGGTAATTATAATGAAGCTAGTAAAATGCATAGGCAGTGATAATGTAGAACCATTGATTTGGAAGTCTAGGTATTATTTAGGAAATGAAAAGTATCATTTTTTATAAAGAAACAAGAAATTAATTGTATGGACATATCAATCACATTATGAGGATTCATTTAATTGAAATAAAAAGGTTCAAATACTCATCATGGTTGTACTGAGATAGTATAAATGAGATAAGGAAGTAGATGTGGCCATGTTTGACATTTTGAATATTTGTAGCAGAGGTTTAGAGATATTATTGATATAAAATGCAAGACTATATGGAATTATTTAGGAACTATGTTCAAAATAGTTGTGCTATTAAAAAGGTGAGAGCTAGTTGTCTAAATAGGAAGTATAAAGGGAATTGAGATGTGCAATACTAATAAACGAGAAAACTAATAATGCTTAGGAAGGTTAACGTATTCTTAGAAAATTTATGAACTTAAATATGATTGAGTAAAAGTGTTAGAATGGGAGTAGTATAATTTCTAGATAAAAGAACTATAGTGTAAGGGTATATAGTAATTATTCTAATGTAAAATTTTAGATAAGTAGTTGAAAGTATGGAGTTTAGCTTATACACGGTATATTTATAAGTTTAATTATGGAATTTGGTGATCTTTGAACTTTCACCTAAAAGGAGCTGTCTGACTGTAACTTGAAAATTATTTTGATAACTAGAAATTTTGGTAGATAAAAGATTGGGAAATAATAGAACGTTATGAATTAAGAATGAAGTGTGGAAAATAAGCGGAATCATGCTTAATCAATTATGACTAGTGAACAGTTATGACACCTATTAATTATGAAGGGAGCATGAAATAAATAAATGATAGTTACAATGTGGATATAGAAACCCAGAGGCATACCTATGGATGATTTGTTACAAGAGGGGGTTGATCTTCAGAGTACGAAATGGAAGTGAATCTTATTACTTGGAGGAAATCGAAAAGTTACACCAGTGAACTTTATCAGTTACAGAAATTTTTCATTGAAAGTCCTATGCGTATTGTGAAGTATGAAAACTTAAATAGACAACAATATGAAGAAGCATTTGGAAATTTTCAAAAGAAGACATGGAAAGAATTTCAAGAACTTGGACGAGCATTATGATAAAGATGAGATGAGAAAGACATAACTTGAGTTAACTATATAGGGATGTACTGAAGAGAAATTTCGACGAAGAAATTTCTATAAGGAGAGAAGGATGTAATACCCCTAAATTTTCAATTCATTTTATGTAAATGGAATAAATCGAAAAGGAAAAACACAAAATTTAATATTCAAGATTTAAAATTTTTTAGGATAACTAAAGAAAGACATGGAATTGGCCATTGATCAATATTAGTAATTTACTTGTGAAAACAAGTCCAGCGACACCAATATGTCGAAATCAGAGTTCAAACAAAAAATTTGTAATTATTTTAATTATATTATTTAATTTAAATTAATTAGTAATTAAAGTGATGGAAATAATTGTTAATGGGATCAACATGACACAATCATGAGTAGTCATGTCAGCCAAGAAAGCAAAATGAGTTTGCATGAAATTAAGGGTAATAGTTACCTACATTTATGGTGGGTAATGATTAATGAAAAAAAATTAAATTTCCATTTAATGCTGATTTTCTAGATTCCCACGCTTGGAATCTCTCCCCCTCTCGAGCCCCATGCCATCTAACTAGAACTGCTGCTGTGCTTCTCCTCTCCCATCTTCCTCTCTGACGATAGTGTCAACCCTCTATTGCAGTCTGCCAGCAACACCTACCCCCCCAACAATTACCCTCTCTGACACCCTCATCTGCCATTTTCCAGCCAACTTTGGCATTGGTTTTCTCTCTCTTCCCTCTCTCTTGTTGTAATGCCTGAGCAATTTACAGTATTTTTAACAAAAATTGAACATTTTATAGGACATGAACTGTGTTAAATGTTTCACTTTATTTAAAATAGTAAACGAAGGAATTTTTAAGGAAACTTAGTACCATTAAATTCTACTCAAAAAATGGAATCCAACACCTCAAAAATCACCCAAAACGGAGATCGTATGAAGAAGTTACAGCCGTTTAAAGATAGGGGTATTTCTGGAATTTAAACAGAAAACGTTTAAAACGAAAAAGGACGAAAAACGGAGGCAGCCGTTTCGATAACGGCACCCCCTGTCGTCTTCAACCTCTAGACCCCTCCAGAAACCCTCAATCCCAATTTTCTAGAACAATCTGCCACTGCCAAGGGCGGCACCGCCATTGGCAGCACCGCCATAGCAAGGCTATAGAAAAGCCCCATCTCCCCTCTCCAAAAACGTGGTTTTCCTGTCATTGGGGCTGGGGTTTTCAGCTAGAATCAGAAACCCAGTTCCCTGCAATTTTCCGGCAACGGCCAGGCCAAGTCAGGCCGGCCATTCCCGTCTCCCCATTCCCCTCTCTTCTCTTGTTCCGGCCTTGCACGATTTCCCCCTTCTTCGAGTTTTCTAGCACCAAGGGTTTGGGCAGGCAACCTACCAGGCGGGAAGAGCGCCATCTCTGGCTGCCAAGTAAGCCGTCCCTCCTTCTTCTCTCTCCGTTTGCTTCCCCAAGGCCAGATCCATGCCGGATCTGGTCTTTTCCAGCCGTTTTCCAGCCGGGTTCCTAGCTGGAAAACGTTCCAAGCTGGCTTGGGCCGGCCCTGCACGAACCAAGTGTCCCAGAGACGCCATGCTGCACGTGCACCTGGGACTAGGTCCCTGGGATGGGTTCCAGGTGTACGACAGTGCATACATTGTCCCAGGTGCAGCCTTCAGGTGTGCGCGCGACATGGGGCACGGGTCCTGACTCGACTAGGGTGCACGGGGTGCCCTGGGAGCTAAGACGCGCCATGCTACAAGGTGCGTCCGTGCGATGATGCATGTCATAGCGCGTCACTTGAGCATGCATATGTGCATGCAAAACGCAGTCCCTGGCACGGCCTTTGGGTGTGCACGCACGTAAGGCGGTAGCGGTTCAACCAGGATACACGGGTATCCTAGGAACTGGGGCATGCGGACCTACTGAGACTTTAAAATTAGGATCATAGGACCATTTATAGAATTTAACTATTGAATAGTAGATCCATATTAGAGGATCTAGCCTGACAAATGAATTAGGCAAGGACCAGGGACCCAATAGGCAGAGCTAGCAATCTAACATCTCCATAGATTGAAATTAATGACTCCTTGTATCCATTCATACCCAAGAGTTTATAAATGAGACCCAGGGACGGGTTGAAGTGATAAAGGACAAACTCCAGGAGACTTTGAGGTAGGTGCTCTATAGCTACTAGACTTTTAAAAAGAGCCATAATTGTTTTGAGACTGCATGTTTTAAAGTATAAGTTATATGATTTGTTTAGCATGACTTATTTTATGACTTGTTTAGCTTATAAATGAATTCAGCATGCATATGACAAATACATTATGCATAGACATGTTTTGCAAACAATTGCATATATCACATGATTTGTGAGCATTGAGTTCTTGAAAAATTGCATGTCCTTAAGCGTTACCAAAAGACGCTGGAGTGCCCAAAAGACGTTGGGTAGGCAGTTGTGAGGGCCAGGCAGTTGTGAGGGACCCAAAGAGGACAGGTTTTGAAAAAAGAGGTTTTTTGCTTGTTTGATCTTATATGAGTTGGGCTAGTAAGCTCGTGGGCGCTATGCCGAGGGGTCTGGGTTGGCCTCCCAGCCTCTACCACTACTAGGTGGAATGGGTACCACACCAAAAAAGGGCATGTCTCTATGTCGACTGCATGTGATACAGGGGGCTACCACTGGTGTCACGGCACTGGGTCGATGTGTCATATGCCCTGTGGAGGCTATGACGCTGTGTCCTCAGGTACCTGGGGACCACACGGCGGCGAGGTCGTGGGCATAGTTTGGGCCCTATGGTTTTGTGGATTTACTTGCATTGCATATGGCATGACATGAGGTTGGTCGACCATACCATACCAAATATCCATGAGTTGGATTCAGTTGAGCATCTTATGCATATCATTATGTTTATGATATATGATACTTTTGACTTGGATTATGCTATTCTTTAAATCATCAATATTTCAATTTGACAGTGGTTGCTAATATTGATATTGAACGTGATTGTTCGAACATGCACATGTTCTTAAGAGCATATGATTTTAAACATAGCATGCATTGCAAAACTAGTAGTGATAGACTCCTACTGAGTATAGTATATACTCACCCTATCTTTAACATTTTTCAGGATAGTTCCACTCACAAATAGAAGATGCCTTAGGAGATATTAGTGCTATGAGCAAGTGAATCAAATAGGAGACAATTATACATGTAAGTAAACTCTCTACCCTTTGGACATGTATTTGTATTTATTTACAGTTGGGCTGTGTGCTGTGACTGGATAGATCTGAGGAAAAACATTTATGATTTCTGAAGGTTTTCAAAAAACTACTTTGATTTTTGTGAAAGCAAATGACACTCGGGGTTTCCAAAATAAGTTTAAAACAAAAGATTTTCCGCTGCATTGCATGGTTTTTATAAAATGGTTTTCAAATAGGGATGCATCCCACCTTAGGAATTAGATATTGTATTTAAAAATGCATGAGAAAACCCGGGTACTCACACTTGTACCTGCCATATTCTTCTCAGCTGTTGATGGCAATGCCCACCAACACTGCCCGTGACCCACCTCCCTTTTTTCATCTGGCCAGGTGACCCCCTTTTTCCTTTTTCTTTTCTCCTCTTTTTCCCCTTTAGTTTGCTTGCCAAACTAGTTTTTTTGGTGAGGATCCATCAGTCAATGGATCTGAATAAACATGGCTAAAACTCATATAAAAACAACTCAAACTAAAAATATGAACCGTTAGATGGATTCTGCACCTCAAAACCTTGAAAACCCATGTTACAGTAAAAAATCAAAGGTCCATTAGGAGATACGGACGAAAAATGAACATACAGTTAGGATAACACCGTCCAAGCAGTTTTTGTCTAGTCTGTGACTGGGATGCACTATGTGGACGTACCATGAGAACGCGTGTGCCTGGTGCGTCTTCGCGAGTGCGGAGCGGTCACAGATCAACTAGGATGCCAATACATCCTAGGGACTAAGATGCACTCCAACGTGTTTTGGAGACCATGATGCACTGAGCATTCTAGAATGCAAGTCACAGAGCTAGTGCATCCTAGTGACATCGTTTTCTGGAACATTTTGATCTAGATTCAATCTAAACCATTGAAATCTATCTGAAATTTAGACTTTCAATTATGGAAGCAATATAACTCCAAATATAGTTTAGAAACATCCCCTAGAATTGTTTTGACCAAATAGACTTGTTAAAATAATAAAATGTAGGATTTGGACAAATATTGAACACTAGATTTGAGCCATATACTTGGGATGGTTTAGATCTGCTAGATTGGAGGAAATTAGACTTGAAATATATGAATAATTGGTTGATCGAACACAATATGGATACTGATTTATAGTCAGATCATCCAAATAATTTAAAATAGCAACATTTTATGAGAACAAAACCTAGAACATCAATCTGATAGATCAAAATTAGATCCACCCATTAGATCAACAAATTACTTTTGGATATAAAATTAGATCATATAAAACACTAAAGATATGTATGGTCAAGATGTATTATATGCAGATGTAGATGATTAATACACCAAGCCAGACATTAAGAGCAGTCCAATGGCAAGATTGTCCCAGAACCTTAGATTGAGTAAAATTAGACCTTCTACAACCAAGATCTGTTAATCGTAAGCATCCAAATCTTAACAAATGTCTAAATTGATTGTCTAATATGTTAGATGAAACAATCTAATAGCTATATTGTCTTAGTAAAACAAAATTTATAATTCTAGATTGTAGGATGAGACAAGAGACATAGACATGGACTGATCAAAGTAAGATCTGATTGTTAAATCTAAGCAGGAGCTAGTGAGAGCCAACTGAACTATAGGAAACCTAGAAAATACAATATTAAGTTCAATCAAACTTCAAAGTGCATAATTGAACTAACCTAACAATGGATTATTCTGATTGCCTTAGTTTAGGAAATTAAAGATTAGGATGATCTAGAACTGCTGATCTAACTGATAAGAATTTGATCTAACCATCGAATCAATAGATCACACATTGAAATATGAAGAAGAATGTAGGTCAAGGTGATATCAATAGAAGTTGAGAATGGATGGATGATCTGGATCATTGATCTTTAATCAACAACCAAGATTTGAGGATATTATAAAATAAAGAGATATACCTAGAATTAGAGGTCATTAAGGGCAAGATCATCATATTAGATGATGATCAAAGACTAGATGAGTATTAAATAGAAATTTTTGTGCAAGTGATTAACCTTAAATATATGTATGACTTGACAGATGCACTGATTAATACAACATTGAGACCATTGGGCATTTTGAAGATTAGGATAACCGCATTCAAGGTAGGTGGAATTTAGGATGCTAATTTTCACAAATTCATGATCTGTTGATATGCTTATGATGTGATTTTGATAATTGCATGAGATTGAGTTGCATGAATTATTTGTAAAGTGCTATCATTGTGTGATATTATACATGTAGTATTTATGACATAATTTATGAAATAAAAAGGCTATAGTACTATATATGAAAATTTATCATATTATGGTTCTTAAGATTGCAAATGCATTTCATTTATTTAAAATGCATGATTAAGAATGCACTTCATGTTTTATATTCACATTGTTTGATTTGACAGCCAGGTGTTCTTGTTTTTGGTATAGGATACCAGCTATGCTCATGATATGTTATTTTTGTGATTTGATATGAGATAGGCTATAGCCTGATGATTTTATGATATCTAGACATGCAGGCCTTAGGGTTTTGTTTTTTTCAAGCATGTGCCTAGTGATGGTAGTAGGGATGTAGGGCTGGCCACCCACCATCTAACTTTGTGAGATGATAGACACCTGCCTCATAGAAGGGTAAACACAATAGGGAGTGGTATCATGGGTAATCCATAATATAGTTCTAATCCTCACCCATTTAGGACAGACACCTAGTCTCCTGCTCTTGCCTTAATGGGGAGTAGCAGTTGATAAACCTGAGAGTTGGTTATTGCTCCAGCATAGCAGTCCTTTATATTTATTTGCAAAGTTCTACGAACACGATTGAATGATAGCAGTGTGCTTAGTTTTGTTTGGAGATCTAGTGCAGTGATCATCACTGAGTGATAGTGCTATGATTATATGGCATGATGATATGCCAAGTATGAGCTCATGACCATTATGTATACCCAGTGTTGACTGGATGATTGGGGGGCCTGTATAACTAAGGATGTGACCACTAATGACTATATTTACTAATTTCACGATTTGAACCGTGATTTGTGCATGACCTTGCATTGTTGGATATATTTATGATGTTTACATTTGTTTATAAAGTTTACTTAAGATCCTAAATATTATTTGAACATGATATTTTTGCTATTGGATTTATTTATGATATTTACATGAAATGCTTAGAAATTTGATATTCTAAAGTTCTCGATTATCCTAAATTTAATCATGCAGATTATTAGTTATTGATGCAAAATATTTTTATACGTTGAAATGATTATTACATTATGAAAGTAGATATTTTATTTCAATTTTCATAAGCATCTTATTTCCCTACCAAGCATAGCTTGCTAAGGCATTGCACTATTTTTGCAATGCCTCAGATATTGAGTGACAAACTAGACTGGTGAGGAGTCAGATGAGTAACTAAAGGAGACATCATCGTCTAAGCATATGTTTTAGTTCTACTTGGATTGTATCAGTACATCTATAATATTTGGACTTGATTTGTAATCATGCAAGGACTGTGGCTATTAACTGGGTGGCTCTTGAAGAAGTAAACTTATTTTTAAAAAGGTTAACTTGAGAATGAAAACTTTATTTGACTTTTCAAATTTTAAATATCAAATTGAATCGTACATAATTAAAGCAATGAGTCAATTGTTGATAGTCGAAATTTTTAAATGAAATTCATTGACAACATTTTTGCTGTTTTGTTTTTTAAATTGTTTTTCAAAAATTGGTGCCCACCTTGAAAAGGATTTGTGAAAAAGTGTTTGAGAAGTCGTGACATTTTTACTCATGTAATTGAAGCATGATATTTCTAGTATATGGGTGATAATTCATTTAACGCTATCTTTCTATGTTCTTAATACTAGTTTCTTAGCATGGCACTATACTTATTTAAAGTATAACTAGTCTGTTTGGGGCACCAACTATTAAAGATTCTTGTATAGACCTTCTTTCTTACTATAGTCCATATCCCTTATCTTGTATATACCTTCTTTCAATAATTTAATATTAATATTAATTATTTTTATAAATTAAGATGACTTAATCTTAAACATATGTCATTCTAACATATAATTCATTCTAATATCCTAGGTAACTAATGACATAAACATAAAATTATAAAGTAAATTTGCAACTACTAAAGCAAGTAAATATAAAATAAATGAAACAACACTTAAGTCAAATATAAAAGAACTTTTATTCTACTAAAATGGAAGTTAAATCAATTGAATAGAAGGAAAGGAATAACAAAAGAAAATACAACTAATCCTATAATTAAAAATGCATTAACCTAGAATTTCCAACGTGTCATGCAAGAGATCTTCCAATGAATCATGTTAACTTGCACACTACCACATCTCTTTTCCATTGTTTTCTTTTGATATAACCAATGTTATGTAACTCAACATATTTGGGATCACCAATCAATTACCATAGTAGTTGGGACAAGAAAGAGAGAGAAAGAGATTCAAAAAGGACAATAAATAGAAAAATATTAGATAAAAGAATGGATGGAATGACAGAGGATAGGATGGAAGTGTAGGGTTATGATTTTATAACCAGAAGGTGAAGATAAAAATTTAGAAAAATAAATTAAGATGGAAAAAAATTGATGACTAGTAATGAAACTAAAATTTAGTGTTAAAAGTGGTGAATGGAATATGGGGTTAGAGAAGAATTTTTTCTGTGAAATTTGGTACAGATGTTGATTATGGGGTGGAGAAAGGTAAAAGAATTGAGTAGAAAAGACTCAAAATAAAGTATAAAAAGGATGAATGAATGAAAGGATTAAGGAATGAGTTTTAGATGGATATCTTGGTGATTGATATATAATGGGATGCAGGGCTAGAGGAGTGATTTTGAAGATAGGATGAAGTGTAAAAATAAAAAAAAATGAAATAAAAAGATGGAATGAATTGACATGCAATGGAAGAATGAAACAAACTTTTCTTGCCCCTTCTATTCTCCTTGGATTTTCCTCCCCTTAGGACGCTTTCCCCTAATGCTCATTTACTTCATGTGGTCCTCTAATCTACGGATCAAGTGAAAGGACAAGTGGAGAATGGAATGAATAATCCCCTACATTTATATTTTTGGAGTAGAAGCCTTAAGAAATGGAGGATGGAGATCATATGGGTAAAAGAAAGGATGGATGGTAAGGATTTAAGCAAGGAAAATATGTTAGATAGAGGTGGGAGGTGTGGAATCCTTAGGGATATGGATGTAGATGAGAAGGAATGGGATAAGGAGGAAAAGAGAGGAAATATAGGAAAATGGGAAGGAGGATAGGCTACGGGAGGGAAGGCAATGGGTGGGAAGGGAGAAATTCTACGAAAATAAGTGGGAATGGAAAGAAAAAGTTGTGGGATGTGTGGAATGGATTTGTGGTTGTGATGAAGTTCAAAATTTTGATATGTATGTATGCCATTAGATTGAAATGAGTGGTTGAGATCTTTCCTACTTAGGATTTTGATTTGACTCTTCAACAAGGGCAAAGTGGCTAGAGTTTCACATTTCTATGATCTTTCTCTCCTCCAATAGATCCTTCTTGGGCCCTAAGATGGATACTAGGGATCTCTTTGATGTATCTCACAAATTGGCTGTAGTTTAATGCTTCTTTTCTTCTAATTAGTCCGATTGGCATGCCCTAAGGTGAACGACTAGGATTTTTTGGAGATTTTCTTATCTAAAATGATTCTTCTTCTTTATTTTCTCCTACCAATTTTATCTCTAAAAAATTATATTTAAGCACACATTTTTTCCTAAGGAGTATGTTTTCTCTTACTTGAAAAATGGTGGGCAACCCACCAAAAATATCTCCACCGATCATGGTTCAGTCTTCTCTCCCCTGCATGGCTTCTTCTCAGTGCTCAATCCTAACTCAAATAGCTTCTCATTGGTTTCTTTAGGATGGTCTTGGATGCAAATTGTTCTAAACCACTATTTCATGAAAATCCTAAATGGAAACTAATAGTAGACTTCCTATTTTTTTTATCTCTCACCTCACCTCCTTATTTGTCTCCAACAATCATAATAATTCCTTCATGTATTATATGTGGAATTAAGTGGGATGCACCACCTTTGCATATAAAATTCATGGTACACATATAGGTGGTCTCCATTTTGAAGTGCAAAGAGAGAAAGTGAGGAATTTAGGTTTCTTGCAATCCCCGATTTGAGTGTACTTCACATGCATGCTTTCTTTGATTTGTGTGGCTGTTAAACTTCACTCAGAAGCTTCCCAAATGTGGTTGATTACATGCATGCATGCTTAGTAGTTTTCCACCTTTGTTTTGATGTTTATAGCCTTCTCTGAATAGATAAGGTTCAATGATTCTCCTAGGGTTTCTGACTATGTTGAAAGTGATACCAACACTTCTTATGCATGCTAAACTTTCAGACTTCACTAAATTTGACAAGTAGGCTCATAACTTTAGTCAGACTCTAGATTATCCATCTTTTAGGATTTGGAATGCCAAAAATTCCCCTTTTTACAATTGTACCCTAATCATGAAAATGGTAGAACTAACTCTCATTAGTGATATTTAGGGAAAATTCTAAGCCAAAACCTACTAAATATAAGTTATATGTATCATATATATATATATATATATATATACATACACACGAAATATATGGAGAGGTATGTCCACATCTTTTCTTCCATTTACTCTTGCCATTGCAAGCATATCTCTTGTTCTCTTTCTTGCACACAACTCCAATCTTCTATCTTTCTTTTCACTCCATGTAACATATACTCCATCTATTCTTCTTTCTATTTCATGCATTCTTCATACATCCTTCTATCTTTTCCATTACATGCACCCATCGATCTACCTTCTACATTCCATGCATCATCCTTTTATCTTTCCATTCTTCTATTCTTCTCTAAACACTATCATGCAACCATCAGTGTATCCCTTCCATGCATAGCTCCTACTACCTTCTCCATATCTCTTGCATTCAACGTAACTTATATCCTTCTTTCTCTCTTAACTTTCAACACCATCCCTTCTTTCTATCTCTCTTTATCCTTTCAATACAACACCCATCTCACTATCTCATACCCTTCCATGCATCACCATCTCCATCACTTTCTCTTACCATTCCATGTTGAGATCCTTAGAGTTGAATGGATTGGTGAGTGTTGATTTGTCCCTTCGGGTCTATGGCTATTGGGTGGGGTTCAATTTGCTTGTTGAGTTACTGCAAGTTAGAAGGCATTGTGTGGTTGTTGATTGAAAGTGGCAATGTGGTTGGGATAGAACTCGATGGCAATATTCATTGAGTGGCAATGAGTTTTAATTTATGTATTACTTTCTTTTAAATTCTTGTATTCAATTTATTATAATACTCTCATTTCAATTTAATGAAAATTTAGTTTTTTTTTCATTAGTTAGATTTAGAGCTATTTCATTGTGCTTTGGATGAATATCTTATATTTGCTTTGCATTATTGATATTTGTTGTTAATTGAATGTTTTAGTTTTAAATTTTAATTAGAATAGTATTTAGTATTTGTATTGCAATAGAAGTAATGGCAGTTAATAGAGAGGAATGGCGGAATATGATTCATGTGGCAGACCCCTAATTGGGATAAAGACTTGATGATGGTGATAATGATTATAATTAATTGTAGCATAGTTTTTTTTATTTTTTTTACTTTGCTTAGAATATGTTTTCTATTATAAGTTTTAGAATAAACATGAGTGACTAGATTTTTTCCTAGGATTAGCATGAAATTGCACTAGCTTTAGATATATAAATGTTAATTACATTTTAGATTTAAAAATGAGAAAATATCATATTTAGGATTACCAAGCTAGTTTATAAATTTAGTATTCTTTTCATAGGAAGTATCATGTATCTCCTATAGTTTAGAAACTAAATATGTTAAATTAGTAATTTAGTATATAAAATTCTTAGAGAATTAGTTCCCTAAAAAGACAAGTTATGCCTTCAAAAATATACTAAATTAAGCAAAACCATAGGATTGAGAAAATATAAAAATGAGGGATTTTAATGATGATATATTCCATGCTTCTAATTCATTGAGGTTTTGTTAACATGCGTAGTATTAAATCTAACATTTCTTCATTTTGAATTTATGTGAATTTAGTGTGTTAGACTCTGAAAATATAGGCTTAGAATTTTATTAATTTATTCACTTTTAATACTTTTAGATTTATTATATTATTTATCACTCATCCAATAACTAAGTTAAGATATTTAATATAATTAAAATTAAAATTCTATAAATTCACCAATTGAATCCTCATGTGATCGATCGACCCATACTTGTATTGTCTACATTACAATTGATCATGCACTTGTTGTTATTTTTAAAACACATCAAATTTTGATAGTATAATTGAATGTGATGACTCATCCAAGGCTCTGATACCAATTTGTAAAGATGTGGGTTTTTAAGACACAATATTTGAAAGAATAAATATATCTTTTGAAAGTTTAAGTAGCCTTATTTGAAAGTTCCTTTTCAAAAACTCAGTTCTTTTAGAAAAAAAATTTCAAAAATTTAGGTGTCAACTTCACATTGAAAAGCAACTAACATTTGACTCATAACCTATCATCAATTTAAAACATTACCCATACTAACAAATTACACAATTAACTATAATAAAATCAACATGAATGAATGTAAAGTCAATGTATTCAGCACTTAAGTGCTTTGATCAAAATAGCCATAATCTTAGAGAAAATGAACGATCCTCAATGACTAGTCCACATATGTGCTATGTGTGGTGTGTCTTTAGCCTCAAAAGTCATCTAATTGTATGCATTTCAAAGGAATTTTTCTTAAATACAAGAAATAAGACGACCAGCCACCTAGGTGTCTCATGTGATGCATCAACATCCACAAGTATAAACATACAATCATCATCTCTATACATATAGAGTATGGTAATCACTTGACAATTCAAGTATGATCAAGATACATCAATATAACAACAAATATCAAAGTACTAACATAAAAAATCATCAGGCACAATCCAGCATCAGGGAAAGTCTCACTGGACTCTTATGGACATGTCTACCAACAATCTCAAGTACTCATATGGTTCATCTATCGAACCTCAATATCACTCCAACTAGAGTACAAAACATCATACAATCACATGGGATAGCTACGTTCACCAACTCTGCTATTACGTGTGCCCTTCAATATCTTAGTGGGACTCTAACTTATAACCATACAGGTCTACAAACATCTCAACAGGGGCCATGAGTTACCAATCAAGATAATGCCACTCTTGATGTTGGATACCATTCTACCCATAGTGATCTGAGACCAAGGAGTGACCTTATCAAAACCTCTTATCATACTGCCCATCACCCTTGTTAGCCTATCTCCCACTAAGAAAACTCAAGTATTACTATACCCATATATAACAGTTACAAATCCTTTATGAAAACATACAGTGCAAACTGAAGTTTAATAGGCTCTTTCTCAAGCCATAAGCCAATCACATAGCTCACTCGAAGCCAAAGTAAATTTTCAAACCATTTGAAATCTGTTTTCAAAACATATATTAAGTTGACACAAACTTACTTATTACATAGCTTTGAAAACACATTAGCACTTCAACTACAGAACTAATCCTTATTCCTATGCTATACATGATTCTTAACTCTAATCATGTCTTACAAACTGCATCTAGTTTGGCATGCATGCTACTTTCAAAACAATTTCTATATTGGTCTCCAAAACTCTAGTTTTCTCACTCTAACAACTTCAAAGTTTACTAATTTAGGACTTTGTCCTTAAGTTTTCAAAACATGTTCCATTATTCATTTTGAAAACATAGTTATCATGAGGATTTTTTCTTTTAGAAATAGCTTTTAGAAAGCATGAATTTTCTTCCCAAATTAACATGTTGTAAAACCACCTCCCTCATGCTAAGAAATCTTAGTCACTTAGGTCATGGAATCACTTGTCATAGTTAGAACTCACACACCCATATATCATATGTCCAATAACATAGATGAATATTTTCAAGATTCAGACTTCTTCAAATTCCACTCACTTGTGCACTAGTATCACCATAACTTATGATGAAGATGAGCCATTAGTAAGTTCTATATTGTATGCATATGAGGTGAGCCTATAGTGGTCTTTCCTATCTTCCTAAAGTCCCATGTTCATGCACCTAACCTTGCTATTCTTGGTGTCAACTTAGTCTTCTAAGAGACCCAGTATGAATGCACAATGCACACAACTTTAGGAAGAACGTTTGGCCTATCACAAACACTAATCCATGTGCACATCATATGTCTATTTTAAGGTGAAAACTTTTCATTCTTAGGCCTTGAATCATGCACACCCTTATAGGTTTAAACTCGACTCCTTTCTCCACATATGTATCATGTGAAAACATAGAACTTAAAACTCTTTATTCAATAGACTAGAAGATCATGCATCTAATAGCTTTAAAAACATGGAAAGAATCCATCCATCATGGGTCTACACCATGGGCATATTATCACAAATAGTAGTATGCCAACACTCATCAACATACAATGTAAAACATGTGCCCATAGTCTATGAAAGCATATAGGGACAACCCAACCAATCTAGGCCTAACCCATGAGCCTATAATCAAGCTTTTTATAGGTGAACACGTGCATATATAAGGCTCTAAAGCATTCATCAAACATCATAGAACATATCATGAAAATCATGTCCCTTTGTGGCCCTAAGATCATGTGATGCTAGCATATAGAATCTACATAAAAACTTGTATAGAAACTTGATCATTCATGACCTTTCAAACAAATGTTCTCTAGCATGTTAGAATATAGGTAAGACAACATCCAAAATCATTGGAAGAATATGGAAAATAAAGAAAACTTCACAGCCTAGGGTTACATACCTTCAATCATCGAATCACAAATGCTTCCTCATGTTTTTCCTTACTTTCCAAGCATGTTTTCCACTCCTCAGGGACCAGTCATACTCCTTTTCCCTCCTCTTCCTTTCTTTCTCTCTTCCTTTCTTTCACATGGATCACCAGCCAAAGGATTGCCTTGGCTGGTCACTCAAGCTTTTATAGATTTCACATTGTTTCCAAGTTCATCAAGCCTTTTTTGTCGAACTAAATAGATCTAAGGGATTTGATTTGGATTTTTATCCCATTCACATATTACAAATGTATTAGTAGTGAGATTTTTATTCCTTGTCCGCTTTTTTCATTTCACAATAATTAGAAATAGATAATTTCTATCAGATAAAGTATCATTGGGATATTGGCATCAATTCTTATTGATACATTCCAGTCAAGAATGATAGTGAATTAGGTGAAGGTACAAAAAGAGAGGGATGATTTTAAAAATGAGTGATTGCCCTTCTTCGACCCTTACTGCCCAACCTGAGAGCAGATAGCTAATGTGTTCCACTTATTGAATAGGATCTACGGTCAATTTGTTCCCCCTAGATGCCAAAGTCATCCTTGATGAGATCTCGTAGTTCCTACAAGGTGGAGATGATGGGGTTAGTCCATGGATTTTCCTTTTACAACATTTTACTCAAAGAGTAAAAGGGAGATAGTGCATCAAGCTACTCATAAGGGCCAATTTGATCCTCTTCCCCTTGCTTTCCAAGGCAACAAGCTATTACTCCTTTGAAAATCACAATCTTTTATTTGTTTAGAAACTCTCTCCATTCCAACTAAACCTTGTTGCCCACTTACCATGTACCTTTTCTCTTCTCCTAAATCTTAGATGCCATTTCTCTTTCCATAAGATGCTAGCAACATCCTTGGTCAATAGCTCAAGACATCTTGTTTAGCAACATCATTTAAGGTCTTGGGATGCTCCTTGATGTGCTTTAAATTATGCTTCCACAAGTGCATGGGTCTATTGTAGCATAAACTTCACAAATAGGAGTTGATCCCATGAAGACTCTTTAATAAATGGATTCTAACTAAAACCTAAGTTATCTTACTTTAATCTAGCCAAAGATTTGAAACAAGGAAATAAATTACTATTTACTTTAAACTAAAGCAATAAAAAAGATAGCATAGAACTAAAGCAAATAAATAATTGAGAAAAGGAAACTTTCATTTATATTACTTGTATACATGAGCAATGGATCCATTGTATGGCTTCTTTGCTATGTCACTCAACAAGGGCATGTACACATCAATCTACCCCAAAATACACTTACTGCCAAACAAACATCATCAATGCAACTCCCTTTACTTCTTGATACACATGACTTGAAGCCAACAAGCAAAGAGGGATCTCCCAACATGCCACTTTCCCAATTATTATTCAACCCAAATCCAAATAACTCTTAGGAATGAAGTGCTTAGGTCACCATAGAGAGAGGTGCCTAGACCTTGTTCTAAAAGCTTACCACCCACAAGAGAAGTAAAGGAAGAAGATGGAATGGAGAAAAAAAAGGAGAATATATGCTTTTCCTTATGCTAGCATGTCTATAAAGAGGGTGGCCTTGAGGATAATGCAAGAGATTAAAGCGGAATCATCCTAAAGTGGGGAGTGACCAATTGAGCTGGGTGTCCCACTCTAGTAATATTTTGGAATGAAAAAAAAAAAAAAAAAAGAATGAATGAATGGGGACCAGTGACCTAGGGATAGGATGTGACGACCCAGGTTTTCCCATGCATTTTTAAATGCAAGATCTAAATTCCTAAGGCGGGATGCATCCCTATTTGAAAACCATGAAATCCAGCAGAAAATCTTTAGTTTTAAACTCATTTTGAAAACCCCGAGTGTCATTTGCTTTCACAACAACCAAAGTCGTTTTTGAAAAAACTTTAGAAATCATAAGTGTTTTCCTAGGTCTATCCAATCACAGCTCACAGACCAACTGTAATTAAATACAAATACATGTCCAATGGGTAGAGTGTTTACTTACATGTACAATTGTCTCTTTTGATTTTCTTGCTCTTAGCATTAACATTTCCTGAGGCGTCTTCTACTCATGAATGGAGCTATCCTAAAAAATGTTAAGGATAGGGTGAGTATATACTATACTCAGTAGGAGTCTATCACTACTAGTTTTACAATGCATGTTATGTTTAAAATCATATGCTCTTTAAAACATGTGCATGTTCGAACAATCATGTTTAATATCGATATTAAAAACCACTGTTGAATTGGAATACTAACGACTTAAAGAATAACATAATCCAAGTCGAAAGTATCATATATATATTATAAACATAATGATATGCTTAAGATGCTCAACTGAATCCAACTCATGGATATCTGGTATGGTCGACCAACCTCATGTCATGTCATATGCATAATGCAAGTAAATCCTCAAACCATAGGGTCCAACTATGCCCACGACCTCGCCGCCATGTGGTCCCCAGGTACCTAGGGACATAGGATCATATGCCTCCATGGGACATATGACACTTCGACCCAGTGCCGTGACACCAGTGGCAGCCCCCTTACCACATGCAGTCGAAGCAGGGACATGCCCTTTTTGAGTGTGGTACCCATTCCACCTAATAGTGGTAGAGGCTGGGAGGCCACCCCAGACCTCTCAGTATAGCGCCCACGAGCTTATTAGCCCAAATCATATAAGATCAAACAAGCAAAAACCTCTTTTTCAAAACTTATCCTCTTTGGGTCCCTCACAACTGCCTACCCAGCGTCTTTTGGGCACTCCACCTTCTTTTGGTAACCCTCAAGGACATGCAATTTTTCAAGAACTCAATGCTCACAAATCATGCAATATATGCAATTGTTTGCAAAACATGTCTATGCATAATGTATTTATCATAAGCATGATGAATTCATTTATATGCTAAACAAGTCATAAAATAAGTCATGCTAAACAAGTCACGTACTTATACTTAAAACATGCATTTTCAAAATGATCATGGCTCTTTTAAAAAGTCTAGTAGCAATAGAGCACCTACCTCGAAGTCTCCTGGAGTCGCGTCCTTCATCACTCAACCCATCCCTGGGTCTCATTTATAAACTCCTGGGTACGAATGGATACAAGGAGTCCTTATCAATTTCAATCTATTTAGACATTAGATCGATAGATCTGCCTTTTAGGGTCCATGGTCCATGCCTAATTCATTATCAGGCTAGATCCTATGATGTGGATCTACTATTCCATGGTTAACTCTGTAAATTGTCCTCTAATCCTAACTTTATAGTCTTCTTAGGTCCGCATGTCCCAGTTCCCAGGACAGCCGTGCATCCTGGTTGAACCGTGACCGCATCACGTGCGTGCGCACCCAAAGGCCGTGCCAGGGAGCACGTTTTGCACGCACACATGCATGCTCAAGCGATGCGCTATGACATGCATCCTGGATGGCATCGCACGGATGCACCTTTGGAGGAGCATGGCACATCTCAGCTCCTAGGGCACCCCGTGCATCCTGGTAGAGCCAGGACCCGTGCCCCACGTCGCGTGCGCACCCGAAGGCCTCACTAGGGACAGTGTATGCACTGTTGTACACCTGGAACCCATCCCGCAGACCCTGTCCCAGGCGTACGTGGAGCATGGCATCCCTGGGATGCCTGGTTTCATACAGGGCCGGCTGGAATCGGCTTTGTCTTCTCTGGCTGGAAAAACCGACTGGGAAAAGACCAGATTCGGCATGGATCTTAGCCTAGGGGAAGCTAAACGGAGAGAATGGAGAAACAGCTTACCTGGGTAGCCTAGGGACGCCCTCCTTAGGGTGGTGCAGCTCCTTCTTCCCATCTGAAAACCTTATGTTCGCCAGAAATCGTGAAGAGGAAAAACCCCAATGCCAAGATTGGAAAAGAGAAGAGAGGGGAATGGGGAGAATGGCCGGCCTGACTAGGGCCTGGCCGTTGCCAGAAAACGCAAGAATACTGGGTTGAGATGGGTTTTCAATTTTTTCCGGAAACCCCAGCCCCAAATGACCAAAAAATTGTGTTTTGGAGAGGGGGGGAGATGGGGCTTTTATAGCCTTGCTATGGTTGTGCTGCCAATGGCGGTGCCGCCCTTGGCGGTGGTAGATTTCTCTGGAAAAATTGGGAGAGGAGGGTTTCTAGAGAAATCTGAGGAGGAAGATGACAGGGGGTCCCGTTATCAAAACGGCCCCCTGCATTTTTCGTTCTTTTTCGTTTTTAGTTTAAATTACAGAACTGCCCCTGATCTTTAAACGGCCATAACTTCTTCATACGAACTCCGTTTTCAGCATTCTTTGAGGCGTTGGATTCCATTTTTTTATTAGAGTCTAATGATACCAATTTTCCTTAAAAATTCCTTCATTTACTATTTTAAATAAGGTAAAACATTTAACAAAGTTTATTTCCCATAGAATGTCCAAAATAGCGTAAATTGCTCAGGCATTACATAGGAACACCACTTCTTGACTAAGGAGACATGAAATGGAGCTGGAACTTACCTAGAGATGGTGCACATTACCCTCAAGACTTTCACATGATGCCTTAAACAAGAATAAAGGGTTGCTATGGATTCAGTGATGGACTCTTAGCTCTGCTACTTAGGATCTGGATGTGTGGATCTATGGGAGAGATGGTGAGAGTGATCTCTCTCCCACTGTTTCTCTAGTATTTGGCTCCAATGTTTTAGGAAAAGTAAGAGACGATTCTTCTCTTCACCTCACCTCTATTTATATATTTTCTAGGTGAAAACCCTGGTGAAGGGTGTAGATCATCCCATACTAGACGAAGGAGGAATGAAGGGTTGAGATGAGGGCCATGATGGACTTTGTGGCAAAGTGTTGGAGATGGAAGGGAGTGTGAAAGAGAGGAGGGAGGCATGGAGATGAGTTAAGAGGAGGGATATAGAGGTGAATGGGAAATAAGATAAGCTGGGAAGGAAAGAGATAGAAGGAAATGGTGAAAATAAAGGAAAGGATGAGAGACGTAGAAAGGAAATGGGGGAGTGTGATAGAAGGTGGTAAGGGTTTATGAAGTTTAGAAAGATGAGGAGAGAGGTGGAGCATTGGATAAAAATGGATGACAATGATCTTTCCTCCTTAGGATTTACTTTCAATTTTTAGGAGGATGGTGGCTAGGGTTTGTAGATCTTCTCTACAACATTCTTGTCCTTTGGATCATGCTTCACCCTAGTTTGAATGGATCAGATTCTGTTGAAGTTTCTTTATCCAAAAGGATCTCTTTTGTAGCTCATTTTCTCTTCACTATTGGATTGACATGCCCTAGAGGGGGTGGCAAGGATTTTCGTAGAGATTTTATTATCCTCTCTAGGTCCCCTCCCTTATTCTCTCCCAACCCACCATTATTTTCTCCAACCAATGAGAATTGAGGAGTGGATGGTGTCTTTATGCTCAAAGGAACATGTTTTCTCCTAAAATTAGGGTGGGTAGCCCACCAAAAAAATATCCACAAATGGGGTTCAATTCTTTTCATCTTTATACTCTTCTTTCTCATTGGTCCATCCTTGTTTAAGTGAGTTCTTATTGGGTACTTAGGATATCCATAAGTAGGATTGATCTTGGCCCTTGAATCTTCAAAAGTAAGGATGAATGTTTATTATAGAATTCCTGTAAATTGTCTCTCTCCTCTCCAGTTATTTTCCTACATTATTTTATCATGTAAAAACATATTTTTCTACGTTTCACACATCCACTTTCATGAAAAAATCATGGAGCTCTTTTGGTGGTCCCCTCTTGTGATTAAGTAAGAGAGAGAGAGAGAGTGAGTGGAATGAGTCTTCATGTGGACCCCTATTTCAAACTTATTTTGTTTCACAAAAAGATCTTAGATATATATGCATCCATTGTATGTAATTTGAGCTTTCCGTAGAAGCTTCCTAAGGTGGTGGAATCTTTGCATGCATGCATCGAAAGTTTATCATCCTCGCTTTTGATAAAGACATCTTCTTTTGCATAGATAAGGTTGGGAGTTGTGCGTGGGGTTCCTAATAGTGCTAAATATGATACAAACACCACCATAGGAATTTGACCATCCAGAATTATATTTAGCATGTGGGCCCATGACATTGCTTGGATAGTAATCTTGCTCTCTTTTAAGGTTTTAGTAACAAAAAATATTCATTTTTCTCAACTATACCCTAATCCCACAAAATGTAAAATAAACCCTAATTAGTGATATTTAAGTTAATTCTCTGGTTAGTGATGTGAATTTAATTAATACCTCAAGTGTACAAATTTATTGGAGTGTAGACCGGCAAATACTAGTCAATTCCACGATTACTCTTTAATAAATGGGTTCAATTAAAACCTAAGTTACTGCACTTTTACCTAGCCAACAATTAGAGAAAGAAAATAAACTTAAGCACTACACAAAAACAATGGAAATAAAGCAAGTAAAATAGCTCAAGGATACAACAGAATTTAAATACAAAAAGAAAGGAAAAGAACAACTAAGCAAATAAAATAAAAACTTCCTTTTGAAGTGTCTGCTATAGGAATCCTCAGTTGAACTAGTACTTTTACATGTCTACTTATTTTAACCAAGCTTGAATTTAGTTTTACACATCTTCTATTGTGTGACTCAACAAAGGCTTGTACACTTCTTTTTAACCCATAATATACTAAATTGTCACTAAGCTTTTCTCATCTATAACCCAACATATCATTCACCCAAAGTTCAAATCACAATCCAATGATCCTTACAAATGAAGTGTTAGGGGAGTCAAGAAAAGAGGTTCCTAATTACTTGTGCTAAAAGTCACCACCCTTTGCAAGAAGAAAAAGAAGAGATGGAGTGAAAGAGTGAAATAGATGTTTGCTTCTCCTAAGCTGGATAATCTCATAAAAGAGGGTAGATTTAGTTAAAGGCAAAGAGGGGATTAAATGTTATTCATCCTAAGAGAGAGTTGGCCATAGAAAGAGGCACCCACCTTGAGGAAGAAGAGATGAAGGAACTATGTACTTACCACGAATTCTTACTATTCTTTAGTATGATGCCATTAGTTAAGAATTATGGATGGTTTTGATTCTCCTCAACCATACTTTAGGATTGGAAGGAATTCTTGGCTCCAAAAAAGTGGAAAAAGGATTTCTTCCTTACTTTTTATTCCCAAATCCCAAAGAAATGCAAATAGAAAGGAAAGAAGCAAGATGCATGGAAGTAAATGGAAGATATGAGGTGTGTTTAGAATGAAGGTTGGTGGCTAATGCGTGTAGGGGCTAAGGTAGTGGGGGTGTGTTATAGAGAATGGAAGGCACAAGGGAAAGGCAAGGGTGGATGGATGTGCGGATGACAAGAATGAGGAGGATAGATGTTATACATACAATGGAAGGATGCAAGTGGTAAGCATGCAAGGGAGAGGTGAGGATGTGTAAGCATGGAATACAAGGGGTATGCATGTATACTAAGGGGGAGAGGCATGGAATAGCAAGGGAAGGGAGGCATGTAGGTGAAAGAGTAGAGGATGGGAGGGTGTGACACTAAGGGGATGATGAAGGGTGCGTGTGAGTGGAAAGGTGATGAAGGCATGTAGGTGGGAAAGTAGCAATGGAGAGTGTGTGTAAGGGTGTGTAGGTAAGAAAATGAGAAAGGAAATGGGAGAAGAAAGAAATGGAAGTGGGGATTAGTTGAGACTCTTACCTCTTCCCTAAGGGTGTGGACATGTGAATCAATGAGAGAGATGGTGTGTAACACCTTTAAATTTCTAATTCACTTTATGTACATAGAATGAATTGAAAAAGGAGAAACGTAGAATTATATTTTCATGATTTTGACTTTTTAATGATAACTAATAAAAGGAACACAATTAAGCATTGAAATATCAATATTAGTTATCTACTCGAGAAAAAGAATCCAACTACATTGAGTATGTCGGAATTGGTAGTTAATTAATATTTATTTTTAGTTAAGTATTTAATTTAAATCTTATAATTATTTTAATTAAGTATTTAATTAAAATTAATTAGTAATTAAAGTGATAAAATTAATTATAAGTGGGAACCATGTGATGTGGCATGCAATCATGAGCTTCCTTAAATGTAGAGGCGGGATTTACATGGAAGTAACTACTCTCATTTATAATGAGTAATAATTACATAAAAATATAATAATAGTAAACTAATTAAAGGGCATTTAATTTTTGCCTCCCCCTCAGTTTTCCCCCTCCCTCTCGACAATTCGCTTGCAGGTCAATGCGCCGACCCGAGGTAGCAACTCGCCAACGATTCTCGCACTCCCCTCTTTCCGTCTGGTGCTCACAAGGGAAATGACGCCAGCATAGCTGCAGCTAGTTGTACGCCGCCGCCACCACCCGTTTAGGCCAAAGTTGCCACTACAGCCAGCGATCCTTCTCCTTCACGACCGAATCCCCAACAACCCCCCTACCAACATCTCCAAAACCCCTTTCCCTATTGCTCCTCTTCGGCGCGGAACCACTCCCATGACATTGACGCGTCCAACCCCTCCCATTCCCCTGTCATTTTTCTCCCTCCAGTGTAGACTGCCCAACACGACTGTGCGTACAGGCTGACCACTCTCTATCTCCCTCCCTATCTCTTGGGTGTGGTCCTAAGTGGCTACCGAGCTGGAGCTATTGCCGGAACCCTCTCTCTCTCTTTCTCCCTCTTACTCTCTATCTCACTCTTCTCCAGCCTAACATGCCTGTGCTCACAGGCTAGCGCACAGACCCATTGCCCCCCTATTTCTCTTCCTCCTGTACCAACTGGCGTAGCCACAATTTCCCCTATCTCTCTCTCCCTTTAGCATGTAGACCCGATGCGCAACCTAAGCAAGCCAGCGCTAGAGCCGCACCTGCCCCTTCCTCCTCTCCCCATTCTATTTGGAACCCACCATTAACGATGGCTCTATAACAGTGAATAGAGCCACCAATCTCCATCATGCATGGATGAGGGAACATCTCAGATTTGAGATCTGAGCCATTCATCGCTTCCATCACCATCAAATGCCCATACCCTTTTGAAATAACTGTGATCAGAGGATTGTTAGCTATTGAATTTGAGTTGGAATGGTCACAAAGGAGGTAGTCTATCTCTACATCTCATAGGATGAGGAAAACTTAAATGGAAGATCTGAGACATTCACTGTGATTCTTGCAATGCAAGAATCAAAACTTATCAACCAATTTGACCATCGATGAAGATCTAATAATGATCTGAAGCCGACAATAATGTATGGTATGATCATATTGATCTATGACTGATCTAACAATCCATCGTCATTTAGTCAATAATCTATCACCTAACATCAAATCTGTGATCAAATCCACAAATCCCCATAGGATCCAATTGTTAATCAATTACCAAAACTCAAATCTAACCTCTTATCATGATCCAACCACTGATCTGCCACTCGATGCTAGATCTACAATCAATCCATTCCTTTTAGATGATCTAATCTTTGATCATCTACTCAACACCTAGATTGACCACCAATTTGAGCTTCCATGTAGATTTTATCATAGGTCTAGCACTTGATCTAAGCCATTCATTCTTGATGTTTTGGATCAAAGGCAATCAAACTTGATCAAGCCACATCAGATGCAATGTCATACATAGATTTAAGCAATCAGAGGTAAGATCATTATCAAATCTTATTTAAATCAATTATATTTTATTTTATTTGATTATTCTGAATAAATTGTGAATATTTCAGAAAATAAACTAGATTAGAATGGATTAAACCTTAGGAAGAACAATTGAGCTATTTATGCTATTACTTAGATTAATGTAATGGTTGATTGTTTTGACAACCTTAGATTTGAAGATTTGATATTAGGACTTGGAATTATTTATCTAACCTATAAGAATTTACTCTAACTGTAGGATCAATAGATCAAACATTGAAATTTGAAAGAGACTATATGCCAAGCTAAGATCTATAGAAATTGAGAACAGGTAGATGATCTGGATCGTTGATCTTTAATTAACGGTCATGATTATAGGATATTACAAAAATAAAAAGACATACGTAGGATTGAAGGTTAGTAAGGGCAAAATCATCATACTTAATAATGATCAAGGACTAAATGAGTAATAAATGGGAAATTATGAGTAAGTGATTAACCTGAAACATATGTATGACTTGACAAATACGTGGATCGATATGACATTGAGACTATTGGATGTTCAGAAGATTTAGATAGCTCGTATTTGAGATATGTAGAATTTAAGATGCTAGTTTTGACAAAATACATGATCTATTCATATGGTTATGATGTGATTGTGATAATTGCATGAGATTTGAGTTGCATGAATTATTTAATGCCATTATTCTGTGATATTGTACATGCAGTACTCATGATATGATTTATGAAATAAAAACGTTATTGTACTATACAAGAAAAGTTATTATATTATGTGTCTAATGATTAGAATTGCATGTCATTTATTTAAAATGCATGATTTAAAGAATGCACTGCATGTTTTATATTCACGTGGTTGATTTGGTAGCCAGGTGGGCTTATTTTTTGTATAGGGTACCAACTATGCATATGATATGTTACTTCCATGATTTGATATGAGACAAGAATATAGCCTAATGGTTTATGATATCCAAGCATGGAAGCTTGAGGGTTTTGTTTTCAACAGGCTTGTACCTGGGAGATGCTACATTAGGAGGGATGTAGGGCTAGCTACTGGCCCTCTGACTTTGTGCGATGATAGACACTTGCCCCATAGAAGCACGAACACCATAGGGAGTGGTATCATGGGAAATCCATGCTATGGTTCCGATCCTCACTCATGCAGGATAGACACCTAGTCTCCCATTATGGTGTAAACAAGGGGCGACAATCGATAGACTTGGGAGTTGGTTACCACTGCAGCATAGCAGTCCCTTGTATTTTTTTGCATAGTGTTGCGAGCACGATTGAGTGAGAGCATGTGTGCTTAGTTTTCTTTGGAGATCTAGGTATTGCGATCACAAATGAGTGACATTACCATGACTATGTGGGATGATGATATGCTAGGTATAAACTCATGACCATTATGTACTCACAGTGTTGATTGGAGGATTCTGTGCCCCATATAGCTAGGGGTGTGACCACTAATGACTATATTCACTAATTTCATAGGTTTAACATTGTATAACTTGCTTGACCATTTAGTATCTTTATTAGTGATTTGGATCGAGGTTTGTGCATGACCATGCATTGTTCAATATATTTATGATGTTTACATCTATTTATAAAGTTTACTTGAGATCCTGATTATGATTTGAACATGTTATTTTGTTGTTGCATTTATTCATTATATTTGCATGAAAATCTTTAAACTTTGATATTGCAATGTTTTAAATCATCTTAAATTTAATCATGCAAATTATTGATTATTGATACAAAATTCTTGGGGCCCCAGCTTTCTAAAATATTTGTGAAAAAGTGTTTGAAAACCCCAATCGTCACATAGTGAGAGTGATCTCTCTCCCTCTGTTTCTCCAAGGTTTGGAAATAGGGCCAATGAAAAAGTAGGATAACCTTTATTCATTCTTTATCACCTCTATTTACAGATTTTCTAAGGTGGAGGCCCTACGAGGTGAATGGCTAAGATTTAAGGATGAATGAAAGGAGAATGATGGAGATGAGAATAAGAATTGAAGGATATAAGAAAGAAAGGAAGGAGGGGCAGTGGAACTCAATGGAAGGGAACTGTAGGATGTGGGATGGCAAGTAGAATAAATGGAGATAAGGAGAGATAAGGTGTCTGGAAAGAGATATGTGTGAAAGGGAAGGAGATAAAGGTGAGTGGGGAAAGAAGATTGACTACTGAGGAAAAGATAGATGGGAAAGGGAGAAAACAAAGGAAGGGATGTGGGAATTATAAATTCATGGGAGGGGACATTGGAGTCAATGGAGTATAGTGGAAGTTCAGAAAATTTGAAATAAAGGTGAATCATTGGATGAGAACATAGGGTGAAGATCTTTCCTCCTTAGGGTTTTTCCTTGAATTCTCATGGATTGAATGGTGGATAGGGTTTGTGGATTTTCTCTACTTCATTCATAGCCTATGGATCATGCTTCACCCTAGTTTGAGTAGATGAGATTTTATTGAAGTTTTCTTATCCACCATTATCCTCTTTTATAGCTCAAATTTTCTCCACCATTAGATAGCATAGATTTCTTAGAGATTTCCTTATCCACTCTAGGTTTTTCCTCTTTTTCTCTCAACACACCTTTACTTTTTCCATCCAATAACATTCAAAGAGGGTGGGATGTCTCCTCCTTGAAAAAGACTTTCTTCTCCTAAATTGTATGTGAGTAACCCACCGAAAAAACTTCCACCAATGGGGCTTCATTCTAGTCTTCATAGTACTCATTGGTTCATCCTTGATTGACTTAGTTCCTATTGGTTGTTTAGGATTGAAAAGTAAGGATGATTTTCAACCATAGATTTTCCATAAATCCTCTCTCTATATTCACGTCCTTTATTTTCTCCACCTCTCTTCCTTATTTTTCTCATTTGAAAATGTAGAATTAAGGGGAGTGAATATGCTTGCATGGAAAAGGCACCCTCTCCATCAAGTGGTTCCATCTTTTCGTTGAGTAGGAGAGAGAGTCAAAGGAATGCAACTCATGTTGGCCCAGGTCTTCTAACTTGTTTTATTTCAAAAAAGTTCTCATTGTATGTAATTTAAGCTTTCCTTAGAAGCTTTCAAGGTGGTAGAAATCTAGTATACATGCATGAAAAGTTCTGTTACATTTACTTTTGGTACAAACACCCTTTTTAATGTGGATAAGGTTTGTCTTCGAATTAAGATTTTTGACTGCTTTGACTTTAATAACGACACCCACTTATCATTCTGGGCTTCCCGAACTTCATGGCTAGCATGTGGGCTCATGATGTAGCTTGGAGTCTAAATTTTCTCTTTTTAGGGTTTTGATTGCCAAAAATGCCCTTTTTCTCATTTGTACCCTTGACTTACAATATGTAGAATTAACCCTGATTAGTGAAATTTATGTGAATTCTGAGGCTCAAACCTACTAAATATAAATTTATGTGTGCAATATTTGTATATATATATATATATATATATATATATATACAACCCAGACTTAGATTTTTCTAGTCCTCAAGTGAAACTATAAAATAGAAAATAAGAAATCTAAAACATCCTAACCACTTTCGCAGGTGCTCTCATTTGCATTTAACATATGGAAAAAACCTTTATACCCCTAGAGTACCCCTAGCGGATGAGTTATAGCCTCATAAGGGTTTCCAGAATTGATACCCATAAACATTTCATAACTTTTACGAAAGTTCCTTATTTATCTGAGAGAATTTTCTTATATTTAGCTTACATTGAATTCCTAACTTTAGAATGTTAATCGAAATGAACAAAAGTTGAAAATCCTATCCACATGCTAAAGATATTCCATTATCAATCAATCATCGGAATGCGAGTGTGTTCATACAGCCAATAAATATACAATTATAGGTTTCAAAGTAAATTATAACCTAAATTACCATCCAAAGTATGTTTTGACTTCAAATTTCAGATGATATAACTTACACTCAAAAAGATGTAATTCTCTCATTAATATATGAGTAGAATAATGTTCATCAAAGCTAAATTCTCACATATTTCATACCAAAGAATGATAATTTAAAAAGAATATGATAATAGTCTCATGGAAAGGATACCAATTATTTAAGAATATTACACTCTAATAGAGTCCTTACTCATTCCTAACCATATCCAAGTCATACTTCTCTTAAGATCAAGTTAGTACTTCTACTAAGATGAAATATTGGGCTTAGGATAGGGTTATGAAAGGAATGGGTATAAGGATAAACAAAATTTGTTTTGAAAGATATGTTAAGGTCTTCGACTAGTGTATTCACAACTTTCTCTTCTACCCATAGGAGAGAACATTTCCTTTTTCATTGGCTATCTTTTCTTTTCTCATTTTTCCTTTTCAAATTTTGGTATAACCTTGCTTTGAATTTTTCTCTTTTCATTTTTTTTTGTATGTTCATCTCTTGACTTGTATTGCTCACACTTTTTTCAAGATATTTATCCAATCATATCTAAATATTTCCAAAACAATGTGTAATGGAGATATTATAGGAGTTACTAAGGGTACTAATCAATGGGTTCACAAAGAAAAGGTTCATTAAAAAGGATAAACGGATTAATTAGTGATAAATAAGTTAGGAAAGGCTAAAGGATCTGAGTTTACTGAGGATGTCTCCATCATTTCCTATGTTTCATTTGGTTTAAATTGGCCATAAACTTAAGAGATGTATGGTATAGTGTAATACTAGTGAATAAGTAAATCCCTTATAATATATAAGAAAGTTACAAATAAATGGGGGATTTTTTTCCATTTTCCTTTACTTTCTTACATCTTAACCTTAGGACAGGCTGAGTGTAAAGATTCATCTTAACTCTTGGCAAGATATACTTAAGAGGACATTAACATTGTAAAAGAGTGGAAGAATCACTTAAAAGTTTGGGTAAGAACAAAGGACTGAAAGGTTCTAAGTATTTAATAAGAAACTTTAAGCAATTAGAGTGTTGGAATGATGGATTAAGATATTAATTAAAGAGGATAGAAGAGCTGAGCACTTGGGCTGGGTTACATGCATGCAACTAGCCCCAACTTTTATAGAACTTCAGGTGGGCAGGGCTAGTTGAGTGTGCTTGTATTCTCATACCCCTATGTGGGAAATGAGGACTTAAAACAAACATAAGCCCCCCTCCATCTTCTTCCCCATACATATGACTCTTTTGGGCTAAAAGTAGAAGAAAGGAGAAAAGCTTGGGAGATGGGGGAATATACAGCCATGAAAGATGAGGTTGAGTGGAGATCAAAACCCCAAAATCCCTTGCCTTCAAGACTCTCGCTTAAGGGAGATGGAAGAGGGGAGAAGCCAACAACAAGAAAGGAGGAGAAGAAGAGTTTTGACAAGAAGCAAGGAGCTGGTCATGTGAGTTAAGGACTACAGGAGTTGTAGTGTAGTAAGTGTGGAAAAATCACCATTTTTCCTTTAAAAATGAAGCAGTTTGGGTACTCAAAGCTCAGGGAAAGTGAAGAGTGATAGAAGGAAGTGATGTGGGTGAAAAGTGGGATAAAACCTAAGTGATTTAAGGCTCAAATGTGGAGTAGGATGGCTACCACTGCTGGTTGACTACACAACCTGAAGGGAGCATGAATTTTGCATCCTTAAACCCACCTTGTTTGGAGTTGGTGAAGGTCCTAAGCAAAGAGAAAAGCAAGGGGAGTGTTTGATCATCCTAAAGGTAGGGTTTTTAAGTTGGAATTAGGTTATCTTGCCTAACTTGGAATGTGTAAGTGTGTTGAAAATCTACAAAAATTTATGTTTCTAACCTACATCTATGATTTATTTTAATTCTTGTATTCTAGGCTTTTGTAGTTGGATTTTTCATGAAATATTATATGGGATATCTTTAGTTGTTTACTACTTGTGGTTAAAAGATCATGGTTGTTATGGATGTAAGCTAGTTATTCTCTAGGTGCTGGTTCTCAACATTTACTTGTAAATCTTGAAACTCCACTCTTTAGGGATATTTGCTTAAGTTGAGTTAAACCTTCACATGGGTATTTCCTAACTACATATTTTGGGATTGTTCTTGAATGATTATGATTGTTAGGGAAGTTGATAGGAGATTAAACACTAGGATCATTGATCTTAGCTCTATCAGTAAAGCACTATTGACACAGAAAACATTATTCGTGCAAACTATAAGAAACTCCGTTTCTAAGCTATATATTTTAAAACTTAGTTTTGTTGGAATTTCCTTTGAGAGAACTTCAATTTATATAAAAATGAATGGATTCCAAAAGTTTCTAAGCCATTCCATCAATTATGTGTTATGTATGTTCTAAGCATTGCTTCTTTAACTTTCAGTAAAATACTATTCACATGGATTGTAGGTAAGCATATGAGTTTTAGCTTCTCTTGCCTTGATAAAGTCTTGAAATTTTGATAGTTGGAGTTGGGATGTAATGTTTATGACTGTGAGGAAGTGAAGAAATGAATTTGGAATGATTTTGGAGTAGCTTAGCACATGATTCGAACAAAGGAATGAGACATCCTATAATTGCCCTATTTGGATAGAAATAAAAAGTCCTGCTCTCTTTGATGTTTGCATGGGTTTTAGTCTTACAAAATCTTGGAAATTTTGAAGGAAAATGTACTTAGTACATTAGCATTGATTTGTAAATGAATGTAGAGGTGATTCCTATGCTTAAAGAGGGCATAAGGCAGGGTGTTTCATTCAAAATTTCTAATGTAATTTTCTGCAAAAATCTATAGTTAATGAGACAAAACTGAAGCAAATACATACTTGTTTCTACGAAACACTATTTGTAACATCCCAAAAATTTTAAATGTCAATTTTAGTGAATCTTGAAAAATATTAAATTGGTACGAAAAGAACATATTAAATTTCATATTTTTAGAGTTTTATAATTGAAAGACTAGATAGACATCTAATCTAGTATTGGGACCTCTATAATTGGATAGTACTCGAAAATATGATTCAAATGACACTAAGTTTGTAGAAATCAGAGTTCGGATGGAGGAGATATGGATAATTGAATATGAGGGGCATTTTTGTAAAAATATGATAAAAAATAAAACCAAAAAGCCTAAATAGAATGGGGCTAGATTTTGTAATAACCCAATTTTTATGAATATAATTGAATTATTAAAAATTAAAAGTTGAAATATTAAAATTGGAACTAGAACTTTGAGTTCCAGGAAAAATTCATTTTTATAAAAATAAAATCAAGCCTTAAAACTTGGATATTTTTAATGTAGTAAAAAAACTGATCAGAATGACTATAAGTATGTCAAATTCTCAATCCGAATGAAAAATCCTTAATTGTCTCTATTTTTATGAATAAAAGGGTAAAATAGTAATTTTACTCATAATTTAGACATAAGACATCAAAATTTAGAATGTACTCCAAAAACAGATTGAAACAACACTAAGTATAAGTTCATAGGAATAAACCCTATTTTTCTCCATTTTTGAAATTAAAAGGGACAAAACGGTCTTTTCACAACTATGCGGGGCCCACAAGGTGGGCCAATGGTCTAGAAGGCTACCATCATGAGTGAAACCACTACTAGCTACTAGTGGAGAAGGAGGTGGTAGTGGGAATCCAATGCCAATTTAATAATAAAAAGAATTGAAACCTGATAATTACATGTAATCATACAAAAATTCAAAAACACCTATAAATACCCCATAAAAATTCACATAAATTTTCCTAAAACTCCCCCACGAGGTTCCCTAGACTCCCCTACAATTGCAACTCAAAAATCCCCTGCAATCTCTCCCAAATTTTCCCTCTTTGTATCTTTCTCTCTCTTTCTCTATGGGCGTGTCCCCAAACGCACCCGGGCAGATGACCCCGTGTCTACATCGGGAGCGTTCAAGGATGCATCATACCTAATGAGACTAGGAACCCTAAATCCTATTAGCCATCTAATTTCAGCCGATGATTTTCATTCTTCACCATTGGATCTAGTTGGAGAGGGCTGATTTACAAAAGCCCTAACTTTCCATGATGATCCACCTCCTAGATCACTGGAAAAATCAAAATGAAGATTAATCTTTAGCAAGGTCACCATCTCTGGCATATTTTTCACATTTCTCCATCATATCTCACTGTCAAAACACAAATCTTGGACTGTTGAATGTCTTTAGAAGGTTGGGTTTTACAAAAACCCCATGGTTTCCCTCCTCCTTCGACAACGACACCAGAGATCTTGGAGTCTCTATGTTGTTCTGGCATTAGGGTTTTCTTTCACTAGTAAATCTCATCTCCAATGAACCCCTCTTCACTGGACTGACACAGGTAGGTGCACCCATCACCCCTCTATTAATTTCAGCGTTACCTAAGTATTTTTTAGCCACCAAAAGGTCTCCCCCAGCTATTGATCTGTCAGAGATGATGGATCTGGCTTGGATGGTAGAGATCTAATCATAGACGGCTTAGATGAAACTTCTGAGCCATTAGATGATTTCTTAGGGCCCAAAAACCCCAACAGATGAAATCTAGGGCTTTGATCTTGACCAATGGAGTAGATTTAGTGATGGGTGATCCAATAGTCCGAATTTGGACCATCTCTCCTATCACCGGTCACCGCTCCCAGTTCACCGGTAAATAGCAGTAACGAACACGGGTCGTTGGTCGTCCCCACACTCGTTAAGCCCAGATTTGATCTGAGCTATCTAATTTTTTAACGAAGAGCTTATTTCTTCAATTAAGAGCTCAATTTATCTCTGATTTTAGATCTGAAAGTTGTTATAGATTCCTTGTCACTTGTATGAGGTATTGAATTCATAAAATTTATATTTTGAAGCATATAAAATTCTATTAATTAAGAAAAGTACTACTAATTCCTATGATCAGTGAAATTTGGAATGATAAACTTCATAATTCTGATCCACTGATGATCTTGTGATTCTAGAACATGGAATCAATTGTTATAAGTTACTGATCTATGTTTAATTCAGAAAACTAGCCTTAAAAGAAGAAAAATCATAAAAATGAGCATGGATCTTCATGATCTGATTAATCAAGCATTATTAGACCTTTCAAAATAGTTTATATGATGATCTAAATGTATAATTACAATAATTAAATGGTTGTATGTAATTTATTTTCCAGATCTTAATATCTTGACCCTTAAAAGTAGTAAAATCAATAAAAGTGAATGGTAATCTCCTTGATCAGTTTGATCAAGGATGATTGGACAGTGTGGATGTATTTGGATGATGATATAAAGTTAATATCATATGGATTGATGGGCCTAATGAGGCTAATTTGGGATAAACTAAGATCTATGCCCTTAATTTTGATAAAATGACATAAGATCTTCTTGATCGGTTAGATCAAGAAGGATCAGATCATTTGATGAAATGCATCAATGATGTAGTGATAAATCACATTAAGAAAATGTGTTAGATCTAAACCCTAAATGGGATAAAAAATGAATTGAAATCAAATATGACCATTAGATCATCATGAACAGTTATGGCATGTTAAATTTCATTTGAATTATTGAATGTTATTATAATTTTCCTTTATTGCCTAACAGATTTAATTGTTAGATTCACTTATTTATTTATTTATGCTTGAATGCTTATGTTATGAAAATTTCATTGAAAATGTAATTAAATGAAAAATAGAGTTGAAGGACATTTACATGGAATGAATGACATGGACTTAATGATAGTAAGGGCTATAGCTAGTAGGATAATATATGGAATATCATTTCCTTTGCCCAAATTAGGAGAATAATGAAACTCCATGAATGACATTTTAGATGTTCATGGATTTAATTAAAATCAATTAGAAAGAGTACTTAGGGTTATAAGGCTCATAGGAACTTTGTTAAAGGTTGAGCTAGTGTCACCTCAGTGGACTTTGAACATTGTTGTTATAGGGGATATAGAAGAGCCAAGTGCTTTTACCTTGCCTTCCATCAACGTAAGTTGAGGTCTAAACGCCTCCTTACATGAGGGTTGTATTAACCACTCTTTGAGTAGACTTTAACTGCTATCTTTAAGGAGGAACAATCTAGACTTAGGATGAAATATGCTATCTTTAATCAGTAAAACATTAATTGGTTGAATAATAATAATAAGATCATAAAAGGTTAGTAAAATATCTAATATTAATAAAAATGGTAAGTAAGATAATCAAGATCAAACAAGATCTATAAGGAAATCTTGAATGATTAAGAACAATAAGAATCATAACATTGTATTGTATTTAGTATGTATGTTGTAGATCAAATCTAGATCATTAGATTAGATAATCCAAACCCTTGATCAAATATGTTTCAAGGAAGAGAACCAAGATCATCGTCCTTAGGGATGATCAAACAACTGAACTTAGATCAAAGAAGAACTAGATGATAGAAGATCTAGGCCCTTGATCTTTATCAACAAGTATAGATTGTTGATCAAAGGATCTATGAAAGATCAAGATCAAAGAGATGTATACACAAAGACTTAGAGATAGAAAATACTTAGACTGAAAGTTTAGAAGATCATTCTAACCATCAGATTTGTTGATCAATAGGATAAATACTACATGAGGAAGATAGATTGTGTGGATGATAGGAACATAAGACAGATCTAAATCCTTTATATCAAAGGACAAGATTAGATAAGGAGTATAATAGGAGATTATCCAAAATTGTACATATAATGACAATATGTATGTATTTACAAATTACATACGTCAATGATGGAGGATTTAAAGGAATGGATCACTACATGAAGGTAGGTGGAACTTTAAGAATACAAGACCTATGGTCTACGGAATTATTGTTATACATAGACATTATAATGCTTAAGAATGATAATATGCTTAGTTACATTTGAATCATAATTCATGTATATGAGATAAAGATAACTATTGAAATTAGATAGCATACAGAATAAATACTTGGGTATCATTTATGATTACCCCTAAACTTAGATAAGAACATAATAATAATGGATATCATTTGTATAAAATGAGTATCCTTACACTTAATAACATTTGGTATATGAATACCAAATTAAAGGAAATGGGGATCATTTACAATAAATGGTTAATCCCTAAACTTATAAGAATATGGGTATCATTCATTGTAAATGAGGATCCCTAAATCTAGAAATAAAATTATATCCTTAGTATGAGGATATTGAATACAAGAATGATAATATAAACAGACAGATCGTCTGAAATGTACAAGAAGTATTTTGGATACAAGCATAGAGGCTTGTGGTTTTGTTTTGAACAAGCATAAGTCTTGGGATGCTATGCTGCGAAAGTTACAAGGGTTTGGCCATCCACTTCCCGAAATTAGATGATATTATGATACCTTGCCCAAAGAGAGGCTAAAATCCGAGTGGGGCAATTATAGGAAGGCTCCACTGTGAAATTCCTATCTCCCCATATGTGTAGTGACACAATATTTTCTACTGTGGTATCAATGGTGAACAGGGCAATTATCCAAGCGCGCAAGTACGAATCAGACTGCAGCATGGTAGTCTTTGAGTATTTTGCATTATGATGTATGGCATAGTGAGATGCCAATACTACACTAATGAGGGAGTATTTTTCCAACAAAAGTTTGGATGATTTATCAACTCAGTATATCTGAGTATGATTATTGATGTTTGAGATATTGACTATTTTTCACAATTTTTTACCATATATATATGCATACAATATAGTGGTGAGTGGTTTGGAATTATCGTAGTAGATGATACATGATAAATTATATGATAGATCATATATGATATGGTTCATGGAAATTGAATGATGTTACTCATATGGAATATGATGAACTTGAATACCGTACTTTTGAATTATATGATTTCATATGTTCTTGAATCCCCTACTAAGCATAGCTTGCTAAGATATTGTAAATGTTTGAATGTTTACAATATCTCAGATACATAAAGGATGGACTGAAGGGATATGACAAGGGAATATGAAGACCATATTGTTGATCAAGACTATGTACATTTGTGAAAGGATTGGATTGTATTTTGATTTGTGTAGTTTCGACATAAGATGTAATAAAGAGGCTATGTATGTGAACCACTGGATCGATCCTACAATTTTAATAAAATGAGTTTCTTTGGAAACATATGTTGTACACAAAATTATGTATGTATATGTGAGTGAAATGTGGCATTTGGGTTATCGAAAAATAATTTCAAAAAAAAATAATATTTTGTTGCTTAAGTTTTCAAAACGTTTGCAAAATTGGTCGACCACCATTTGAAAATAGATATTGTAAATGTATTTCAAAAAACTAGATAGAACAAAGAAAAAAAGAAGAAGAAAGAGGAAAAACCTAACAAGAGACTGGAGGGGGAGAAGAAAGGGAAGAGGAAGGAGAATAAGGGGAGAAAAAAGAGGAGAAGGGAGAGAAAAGAGAGGGAGTGAGAACCTACATGCCAGAAAACCCAGATTGTGCTAGTGAAGGAGGGTTTGACAGTCATCGGAGAAACTGAGTTCACCGGTGACAACAATAGCTCCAATTGAAGATCCTACCATTCAATCAAGTCTTCAAGAGCTGGGGAACAAAACCCCTTTGATTACACCGCCATCGGAGGAGGAATTGCATCAGATTGGAAGGGGAAAATGGAGAGCATGAAACCATCGCCGAAAATCATCAAACAACGTCTTCTCTGGATACGATCGGAGAGCATGGACACCCATAGAGGTAAGTTTTTTGCACAAATTCTCCATTTCTTTGTTTATTTGTCTGTAGAATAGGAACAATTAGGTTTTTCAGTTAGCACCTAACTGATTCACACCACAACAAGATCAGAACTGTTGATCTTGTTTGTATTTAACAAATAAAGATGGTGAGGAGCATTGATCAACCCATTTGAGGCTCTGATCAAATCATCTGGTCAGAGCTCGAACAAGGGTGATCTGACTCCTAAAGTTCGATCCACAGACGATCCAACCATTCAAATTGTAATTTAAGTCTAAAATTAGTTAAATACATGCCTATTGTGGTTGGGATTTGACAAAAATGGTAATCTGTGCAAGAAAACATATTAGACAACCTAGACAGTCCGATTTGTTACTGTGTGAATAGTAAGGTTAAACATTTGATCAATGATTAGATGCTACCAATACAATTTTCAACCCTCAAATTTATAGAAAACTCAAAAAGAATGGGTGACATGAATTGTTTATGATTCGGTTAAGGATCAAGAGTTTGAGGCTAATGAATGGAGAAAGTAATTTGCAATCACTTAAGAAGAATGGTGGATAACCAATTTAGGATCAATGGTGTGGATTGGAAATCTAGTAAACATTGATCATTCAATTAGCAATCAATCAATAGCTAATGAAATGCCCTTAGCACAGTGGTAAGCACTGTCAGTTCACCTTGTGACAACTAGTACCAGGGACTAACTTCGTTAAAACTTCCATGCTAGGGAAGCTAAGAGACGTCCTAGAATTGTATAAATGAATATGTGTTTGTATTGTTACATAAGTGTGACTGATTAGGAGTGAATATGCAAAGTAAATAGATTATTGCATCAATGAAATTGAAGATCTCCATTGAGGTAGGTGGAATTAAGATTGCTAAGATTTTTAGTATATATGCATTTGTATATGAATTTCAAGCATTGAAATAAGTCTTTTCAGTTTATATGAAAGATAAGATGAATGTGCATGCTTAAATTGAATCATGAGTAAACTGTTCATGCATAAGCTATGTATTATTGTGAACCATATGAGAAAATATAAGACTCATACCAGGAATTTGAGAAATGGCTCGTAAGAGTGAAGGGAGTCATTATGATGTGGCTAGGCCTTCGGGTTGGACCAGCTACCAGTTCCTAGATGGACAAGCTATCGGCTCCTGAGAATGAAACCTTGAGGTGTGACTTTCGGTTTGACCCACTACACCAAAGAGGACTATTGTTTTCTATGCACTCTGACACACATAACAACAAGTTTTGAAGGGTCGTTATGATGTGGGTAGGCCTTTGGGCTGGACAAGCTACCAGTCTCTCAGAAATAAAGCCTTGAGGTGTGACTTTGGGTTAACCCACTACACTAGACTCAATGCGCCAAAAAGGACAATATTGTCTACTGTGCACTTTGATACACACAAAAATGCATTGTTATTCAATAATGTGAAATGGCTCATAAGAGCAAAGACTGGTATCGAGAAATGAAAATGACTTGTGAGTTTGACATGTGATTTCATACTTTGCATTTCAAAGAATGCGTTTGGTATTGATGCATCCAAAATTCTTCAATTGTGGCGTGGATTCATGATTTTGATAAATGTTGAACTATTTCAAGTTAAATGGTAACTGAATGGTAGTTGCATGATTCAGCATGGACAAATTGATCTATATAGAAATATCATGATTTTTGTTTATATACAATTGCATCTTATTCCACCTACACAAGCACAAGCTTACTAAGATATTGTGCTTGTTTACAATATCTCAAAGTAGAGGACTCCCAAGCAATAGGAGATATTACTCGCAGGAGTGCAACAACGAAAGATTTTGACGAGGACAGGTAAGAATTGGTTTTTACATTGAAGTTATTGCATCAAAAATGAGAAAGAGCCTACATTGTATACAATTATGGGAGTTTGGAAGACTTATGTGACTGGGTTGTGCTATGGAGGTTCTAGGTGTGTTTTATTTAAGTAATTTGATTTATTCTGTTAGATGTATGAAAAGGAGACAAAGTCTCCAATTATATTTTAAAATTGTCAACAAATGCTTATCAGGTACTTCGCAATGACATGTGTTAAATGTTATATGTCTAAAAATAGAGGAAACTCTATCTAATTTTTGGTAAGAATGAGCACTCATTTCACCAAGAATCCTTGTTTTAAGAAAAGAAAATGATACCTAGGGTTTTTCAAAGTGAATTTAAAAGAAAAAGATTCTTCCACTGTTGTTTAGTCTTTCAAAAGGATTTTTATTAGAGATCAAGCTCACTATGTAAATATCTTTTGTATTTAAAAAGTGTTATAAAACCCGGATCGTCACACTGATGCACCCTCAAGTATGAAAAATAAACAAAGAACAATGCATGTGTTTACTAAAAAGTAGAGACTTCAGTGCTAGTTGCTTTGGGTGTAAAACAAGGACATTGTACGCTATCTTTCAAGAGATAAAACACTTGTTAATATCAACAAAGTGGAGGACTATCTTGGAGCACAAATTTTTGCAAATAAAATAAGAAATTGATGCTTAGGATTATGCTTCACTTTGGATGTTGTTTGGCAAAGAGAAAAGTAATAACAATGGTGATCAGAACCTAGCTAACTAAGTAACATAAAACATAAGTGAAAAGACACCTAAAGGTAGCTTAGGGAAAAAACCTATTTGATGGCTTTACACTCTTAAGCAAATGACATTACAAGTTAAAGTAATTGAGTGAAGAAAGACAAACCTTAAGGGAATATAACTCAAAGTGGAAATCATGTTTACTCTTGGCCTAGAGTAGAACTCAAAACTAAATCTTTAGGTAATCTTAACAAACACTTGATCAATTTAACAAGAGTAATCTACAATGCATTCCTAGAAATTGGCATGAATAGAAAGCATCAAGACATATATAAGGGTTTACAAGAGAATGTTTAGGGTGTATCTCTTCATTGTTGAATGGTAGCACTTGCTTGCATGAAGCTAAAATGTTTCATTCCTTTTTACATGAACACTTTTGGATATGTATGTACATGTGTTATGTGATATTTAGATTCATGCAAGCTAACATTGTTTTACTTATATTCCGAGCAAATGGTAATGCATGGTGGGATGTGAATGCTTATTGCCATGGGTAAGGGTGTTGTAAAATTGTGATGATACTTGTATAAATGGCTCATAAATAATGGTTTCATTTTGATTGGATGGCATCAAAACCTAAACCCTATTGTGAATCAAGTTATACTTGAGGAGAAGTGTGATTTCTTGATTTGGTCAAAGGTTTTAAGGAAAGCACTCGCAGAGTAGCTATAAGACCCGAGAGGTTTTGCTTTGATTATGGGGAAAAACCACTTAGCTGTGGTTCAAGTAAGTAAACCTTGAAACGTGCTCATGGAGCAGCTATAAGGTCAAATGATGGTCCAGAAATGTTGGGTCATTGTTCAAGAGCATTGGATATGATGTATGATTGATGTCTAGGAGTGTTGGACATGTCTAGGAGTATTGGATAGTATATTATGTGATGTGTTAAAAGGGAGGTCTTTACTGGTAGGACAGGTGTGCACTGTCCTAGTGAAAGGACTAAAAGGGTTGCCCTATGCATGAATGAGTGTAATGCATGGTTTTATTAGCATGATTGTAAAAATATTTGTTAGCATTTCTCTTGAGCATCATTATTGCATTCTTTACTTTGAGGTTTTATCTATTGGGGTTTCCATGACAATTCATGTCATGTTTATTTTTTGTATATTTCCTTACATCATTATATTTATCTCAGAGTTGAAATCGACATTTAATTCAAATCATATTTGTGGTTATACCTACTCAGGTTAAAATTGAACATGATAAATTGACTTACCCCTACGATAGTCATGTAATGATATAACATGACTCAATATTGCCTAGTTATTTGATTATTTAAATATTCTATATTGGTAAAAGCCTTGTAATTATGAGAATTGGTAGCATTGCCTTTATTCCAAGGTGAGAGAGATATGCTCACCCCTATAAACATTCTAGGTGAACCATTAAGGAGGCACAAGGTAGAAGAGGAGGTGTCTTAGAGACTAAGTAGTCCTAGCAACCTTTCGACATACGTAGGCAATGGAGTATTTTCTCAATTAAGAAGTTATAGATTGTATTTAGTTTTTTTTTTTTGTAATTTTAAGGTTGATACTAATACCTTTTAAATATTTTGAATCACTTAAGAAAGATTGTGTTTGCATGGTAATTTAAGTTGTGACTAGCGACTCTTATGTATGAATATTTCACTATGACATTCTAGTTTGTAGATTGGTCTTTATAAATATCTATATTATTATTACTTTTTAAAATTTGTTTTAGTAAAGAAAGGGAAATTTCTAAATATCAATTTTTATAAAATCGGGATGTGACATATAGTCTTTCAGGTGTTTTTTCAATAGTTGGCCAAGACAAAGAATAATGAGACTGATGTGTTCTAAATAGTACTCACAAGCACACGAATCAAAATTGTATGATTTCAGGCAATAATGGTTGATCCCAGGACGATTCTCACGTATTTGTATGCAATTGGAATCTTATTTAGATTACTTATCATGGCCAAAAGAGTTTAGATTTTGATTTGATCTAGGAATTAAAAGCACATGGAATTAGAAACAATCATAAAATTAGAAACTTGAACAAAAAGGAAACTTTCTAAAAGTAAGATTTTCTATAACTAAGATTAGAAACTAGCATACATTCACAAGAAACTAAATCAAAACTAGAAACATGAATAACTTAGAAACCTAATTCTAGAATGAGTTTTCTAAAATTCAAATTTCTAAGGCTCAAATCAGAAACCTTCTAAGAACTAAGATCTAATATAAGGATGCAACTAGAATAATCAATGAAATCTAAACATTCAACCCACATAATTAATGAACAAAAACTTAACTAAGAAAGAATCAAAGGAGAGTGCTCATGAAACTATGAGTTGAACGTCAAACATTACATGAAGTGCGCATATAAAATTAGAAGAGGTCGCATACAACAAACTTTGATTTATTGAATGTAAAATTTACAAGCATGGTGTGCAACATTCAATAGCATGGAAATAAAATAATTTGACTTCAATCTTCAAGTATGTAATGACCACTCATCAATGGCATGCGTGTGAATCGATGGAGAGAATCAAAGAGAGAGTGAAGGCAAGATGGGAACCAAAATTAAAAGAGTTAAAGGGAGATTATGCACTAATAAACTAGAAAAGAGCAAGCAACTAAAGAGAAACAAAGAAACACATATCTAAAAAACTGATCCAAAGGATACTCTCTCTTGGTTGTCACTACTAGAGATTGATGGCTTTTATATGAAGAAGAACTATAGCATCAATGGAAGCAAAACACCTTCACAGAATTCCATGGAAGAGTGCACAAGGATCAAATGGAGAAAGTTTGCACAAAGTATAAGCAAGATGCATGGAAACTCAAAATCTAAGTTGCATGTAAATCCTCAAAAAACAAGTGCATGGAAAATCTCCAAGATGTGTAGAAGAGAAGTAAGAAACTTGCATAAAGAACTCCTAAAGAAATTAGGTAGAATACTTAAAGGAAATTTCTTAAGAAAACTTCATATGGTTTTATAGATTTTCATCCTTCTAAAGAGATAAGATTTGCTAAAGTTCTATCTCTAGAAAGAAGGAAAGAATGGGAGAAAGATAGAGGTAAGATAATGATGATGGGAAGGTAGTTGGATAAGGTAGGGAGACTCAAGGAGTGGAAACTAGGAAGGGGGGTTTAGGAAGATGGAATTCTAAGAAGGAGGTAACCTAAGAAGGGAAGATCACGCAAAATCATGCGTCATATCCCTTCTCAGGGTAACGTGATGAAGGGAAAAAGAAGGAGAGAGAAAAGAAATTTGAAAGAGGTAGGTCTCTTCTATGATTGGTCCACTTAGCATGAATATCGTCCTTCTTCATAGAGTCTAAGTTTTCTCATATTTTTCCTCTTCAAAACATATTTTTTCATTTGGAAATTGCGTAGAAACATCCCAAAACATGTGGACCCATGTAGCTTGGATTAAGTGGCTTAGATAGCTTCCTTTGATGGATTCTAAATTGGTGGCTTCATTGCTTACGTCTTAGCTTCATGTCCACATGGCTTGGCTTCTCCTAGTCATTAGTGCATGACTTAGGTGGCTTGTAGGCCTTGAAATCACATGCAAAGGTGGTGAAAGTATACTTCCTTTACATGGATTTTGCATGGGCACTTTTCTAATCACCTTGAATTCTACCAATTGTTTTTGGAATCCATCTACTTGCTTTGAAATGATCTTGATCCTTACATGAACTTTGAAATGATAGAAAATGTGTCTGAGTTTGCCTTTTGGGTTTATCTGGATCATCAATTATCATCTAAGGCAATCTAGGCCAATGTATCATTCTTTTAACACCTACAAAAGATTAAAAACACTATTTAGTATCCAAAAAATTTATAATAGATCACATTCTTACTCTGCATTAACTTCTGCTCTTGTAAAATATCAAATTTGTGAATTATCAATTCTGAAATGGATGTGTCATGAATTTTGGAAAAGCCTAGAATAATGCCCTATAGTCTATGACACATATAGTGGTAATTGGGTACTCTTTATATAAAATTGACTAATTAGAGACCAACTAGGAATTTTTGTCTAGTAATGAAAACTTGGAATTTATATATAAGCCTCAAAAAGGAAGAATGTCTCCAAAGCCCACATGGGTTAATAGTCTCCACTTGTCTTCTTCACGATCTCTAAGTTATATTTTATCTTCAAAATATACGACTATTTTCTGCAATAATTGTTATGAGCTTAATTTTCAATGGAATACTTTAGAAAAAGGATAGAATAGTAAAATCTATTATTAAATGCCAAAGTTTAAAAGATAGATTGAATATTTAGAAAATCTTAATTCTCATCCTTAGAAAAGAACTTTTCATATATTTTTTCAAAAATGTTTTGAAAATTTTCAATTTATAATTTTTTTTTCAAAAATTAAAGCCTATAAAATAATTAAAAAAGACTTTGGACACATCAAAATTTAAATACCCTACCTCTAGACTTAAATTAAAAATTGTCCCCAATATTTTAAAATAAAAGCATGGAGAATGAAATATTTAAGTAAAGAGAGAGAGGTTAGAAAGATAGTAACTACACTCCAAAGATGATGCATGGATCTATTGATGTGTCACGAATGCAAAGTCTATAATGCATATGCAAATGCAACTCTAGGACACTTAACTTGAAAGAACAAATTAATCTACTAAACCTAAACTTGTACTAATTGTGATGGAGTTCCTAGAAAACTCAATCCACTTCAGAATTTCATGGTAATCAATTTACATTTTTCACCCAAAGATGTATAGTGCTAAGAAGATAATGGCATGATAAATTACCATGAAGTAGAATTTTATGTAACCAACTTGAGGTGACTTAGCCCAAGAACTATTAAATTGAGTAAAGATAATGCCAACATCAAAGAGTTGATAATATTCCTCCTCCCTTACCTTATTATGATGGCTAGGCTTAAGCAGGCTCTACATCTCCCCTAATGAATGTTCATGTTCCTTTGGATGCAAATAAATATTGGAGCTTAAATCCTCTATGCCATATAATGTACACCCTAGAGCTAGTTGATGTTAGGCCAGAAAATCAATTAACTCTCCTTCCTTTTCTACAATCATAGGTAAAGTCTCAAATTAACCAAACTCTCAATGGAGAACTACCTGGTAAATGTTGTAGGTCCAAATCATGTGCTTCTTCACTATATAGCTCAAATAAAGTCTTAAGAAGTGGAAAGGCTCCTCCTCGGGCTATCCATTGAGAAGTGTCCATTAATGTCGTAATATCGAGTAAATTATTTACATCATCAATAGAGGTGTCAGTATAATAATCAAAATAAGTGGGAGATGCCTCAAGGGGATTATTATTGGTAAAGATTAGGGATTGTGTATTTATTAGACTCTTTATCTCGAAAGAATATTCAAAGTATGATATTATTACTATCCCTGCATAGTTATTGATAGGCTTCACATAGTCCTCAACTTGCACTATCTTTTCTTCTCTTTCTATGAGTACAAATATCTTACTCATCTCCAACTTGGAAATAGATTGAAAGTGAGCCTCCACAACTTGTTTTCCATCATTGTGGAAAACAAACTAAGGATTTCTTCTAATGATTTTTCTCCCTATATTGGAGGATAGCATAGGTTTCTATGGCATTTAATCGCTAGGGAAAGAGTAATTATCCTAAGACCATGAGAAATTGGCATGATTAGCCCATTTAAGTCTCAGAATAGAAGTTATCTCTTGGGTTTTGAAATGCATTCTCTTCCTCCAAAAAGTATTCAAAAAACACAGAGCTTGATGGACATGAGATAGTAGGATGTGTTGAACTACCATAGGAAAAACACTTCCCAAACTAATGTTGTCTTGATGACTCACTAGCTAGAATAAAAGCATCCAATTGATGAAATTGACTATATACTCTACTAGCCAATCTATCTATTGTATTGGACAGATAAGGAGTATCCCCTATCTCATGAAGGGGCTATGGAGTAAAATAGTAAGAAAGTGGCTTTGTTTCTCCTACTTCGCCAGCCATATTTTTGGCAAGGTTAATTGGATCTACTTGATTACATAACCCTTACCTAACTTGACTCAACTTTGTATACAATAAAAACAAGTCATTGTAATTTTCTTTTAGCTAGTCTGGGAAAACTTAAACTAGACAATCCAACCTAAATGCTAAATGATGCACAACCAAAGAAACAATGACACACAATAATCCTAACCTATGGGAAACATGTTGAAAGGTTTACTTTTCTTTAATTTCTTTTTGGGAGTGTAACTTTTAGGTTATGTTGAACTTATGTTGCTCCTCCTCCTTTTTAGACTTATCTTATTTCTTACCTATTAGATCCTACCTTAATAAACCACTTTACACCCTCCTCAATTAGCCATAGGTGATCTGAGATGATGGATGTGTTAGTAGAGCTTGTTGTTTAAATGTCAATGCAACTGATCAAGTAAGGGCCAATGGAGTGGTAACAATTTGCCTCCTTCCAAGAACATGCTCTTAAGCTACTATAGTTCTCATCTACATTGATTTTAATTTAATTATTGAGGCCAGGGTTGCGAGTAAGGTGATGTTAACATAGGTGGGCCAAGATGGTGATGAAATCCATCCTTAATCTTATAAGGGATAAGTTCACTTAGTAATCAATTAAGCAACCCATGTAGTTTGATCAACATATATTCACATGAAAGCATTTAAACATGCCTAATGTGCAAGAAAAGTAATAAATTGAAGGCCTCAATACACTAGACACTATAACCCTAACAGCTTATGTCCCTAGGTTATACATCAGCTTAGACTATCCTTTCTCTATAGTTGCTTGCTAATGCGACAATCCTAAGTACTATGCAATAGTTAAATACATGAGTGCAACCATATGCTTTTATACTGCCATCCACAATGTAAAATCAAACTACTTATGCTTGGATTTTATATTACAGATTTCTTGTTGGGTAAGAATAGCTCACAACAGGGTCATGAAATTAATCTTCTCACGCAAGGGTGGGTCAATGTACATGCACCTCCTCTTTGAGGTCAAGATGACCCACCCTTCTCCTATATGATTACAACCCTTTTAATAATTTAAATGAATCATGGTGTAAAAGTTTACAAGTATGGCCTCACTACAATCTACTCAAATAAAAAAAATAAAAAATGAAACTATCCTAAGTTTTCCTCCAAGTCCTCCAAATTCCTGCACAAATAACAGGATAAGTTAATATCCAATATCTTTTGAGAATAAGGAAAATATGCAAGGATTCAACTAATCTATATGCAACCCTAAAAACTATGATAAGCAGTATACTATTATAAACTAGATTTAGTTGGAACTCCATTGCGAGTCCCTAAAAATGGTTACAAAAGCATGATGTCAATTTAATTAATGCCACAACTACATGGATCTATTAGAGTATAGGTCATCAAATATGGGTTGATCCCACGACGACTCTTTAATACACAAGTTCAATTAAACCCAAGTTACTACATTTTAACCTCCCCAACAATTAGAGAAAGTAAATAAACTTAAGAACTACACTAAAGCAAAGGAACTAAAGAAAGTAAAATAAAGCAAGGAAATAAACTAATTAAGAAATTTAAATCTACTTTCATTAATGGAAACTTTGATTATAGTGGAATTTAAATAAATTTAAATATATAAGGAAAGGAAAAGAACAAGTATGCAAATAAAATAGAAACATCCTTTTGAAGTGTTTATTTCAAGAATCCTTAGTTGAACTAGTATTTTTACATATGCATTTATTTTTCTTGAGCGTGAATTTCACCTTGCAACTCTCTTATTATGTCGGTCAACAAAGGTTTGTACAATTCTTTCCAATCCATAATACATTAAATTAGCACTAAGCTTTTATCATCTGTAACCGTACATGTCATTTACCAAAAGTTCAAATCCTAATCCAATGATCCTTAGTAATGAAATGTTAGGGCAGCCAAGATGAGTGGCACTTAATTACTTTTACTAAATGATCACCACCCTTTGAAATAAGAAAATGAAGAGATGGAATGAAAGAGTAAAATAAATGTTTGCTTCTCCTTTCCTAGATACTTCCATAGAAGAGGGTAACTTTGATTAGGAGAGAGGCAGAGAGGGGGTTAAAAGTTATTCATCCTAAGGGAGGGCTAGACATAGGGAATGGCACCCACCTTAAGCAAGAACTACAAAAAGGAAACATAATAAGGAAAAAGTAGAACTTGGCTTAGGGCTCACCAAATTCCAAACATAGGAGATCATGAAGGAACTAAGTACTTACCTTGATGTCTTGCTACTCTTCAGCATGATGCCTTTAGCTAATAATTATGAATGGATTTGATTTTCCTCAACCATGCTTTAGGATTGGAAGGAATCCTTGGCTACCATAGAAGTTGTAGGATTTCTTACTTACCTTTTTATTCTCAAATCCCAAAGAAAAGAAAATAGAAGGGAAAGAAGCAAGATGTGTGGAAGTGAATGGAAGATAGGAGGTGTGTATAGAGTGAAGATTAGTGCTAATGTGTATAGGGGCTAAGGTAGTAGGGGCATATGATAGAGAATGGAAGGTACAATTGAAAGGCAAGAGTGAATGGATGAGTGGAAGACAAGAATGGAGAGGATAGATGCTATGCATGCAATGGAAGGATAAAAGGGAGAGGTGAGGTCATGTAAGAGTGGAATGTAAGGGGTATGCGTGTAGGCTTGGTGGGGGAGAGTGTAGGTGAAATATTAGAAGGTGGGAGTGTAATAACCCCAATTTTTGTAAATTGATTGAGAAAATCAATAAAGTTTGAGTTTTCAAAAATTCTGGGTTGGAATATTAGGTTATTGGGAATTCTCTTTTATAGAGATTAAAACATGATTTAAAACTTAGAAATTATGAATGTACTCGAAAAACAGATAGAAATGACACTAAGTACGTTCAATTCCAAGTTAAAATGAAAAATTCCTAATTTTCTTCATTTTATAAATAAAAGGGTAAAATGGTAATTTTACCAGTAACTGAGATCTAAGACATTATTATTTAGAATGTAATAAAAAATACAATTCCAGTGCCACTAAGTACGCCCAATTTTGAGGTTAAGAGAATAAAATGGATTTTTGTCCATAAAAGGGCAAAATGGTCCTTTCACACACCCGTGGGGCCCACAAATGAATCCAAGGCCCAGAAAACATATAATGAGTGGTCAATTATGTAGTTACATGTAATGAGTGGTCAATTTGAAATGAGAATAAAATGAATTTTTCTCCATTAATTTGAGTTTATTAGATAAAGTATATTAGTTAGAAATCATGCTAGTGTAATCTTAAGTACCATGTACCATTATCATTAGGTTGTTCAATTATGTAGTTTTATGCTTTAAATTTATAATTCATTTATGTTTAAATTTTATTAGTAGATTTAATTTTTAAAGTAATTATGAGACAAAGAGCATAAAACACCAAAAATGGAACCTAATGAGAAAGTAGAGTTTCATAACACAAATAAGAGTGAATTATTTGACTTGGACTTAATTAGTAAGGGCAATAGTTAGTAGGACAATATAAATATTATCAAATCCTTGGCCCAAACTAGGAGAATAATAAACCCCATAAATGACATTTTAAATGTTTATGGACTTAATTAAAATTAATTAGAAAGAGTACTTAGGGTTAACATGTTATAATAACTCAAAAATTTTAAGCTCTTTTGTATCACCTTACCAACTATATGTTTGTCATTTACTAAATTGATATAGATTATTTATTTTGAAAATCAATATATGTAATTAACTACATTAAATGTTCTATTTTAATTAAAATATGAAACAAAAGAATCTATGAGAAATACTGTATAATTAGATTTTATGCTCGAAATGAAATTCAACACCTCAAAGAACACTGAAAATGGAGTTCATATGACCAACTTATGGACTTTTAAAGATGAAGGGCAAATTTGTAATTTAAATTTTCAAAAAGCTAAGGGACGAAAAATGCATGGGGTCATTCTACTAATGACACCCCCCATCTTCCTTGTCATCTTCCTCAGTGTGCCTACAACCCCTCTGCAGTGCGGCGCTGAAAAAGATGGTGGCACCGCCTTCCTCTCCACCGCCTTCACTGGCTATAAAGCCCTCTCCCCCTCTCTCTCTGAGCATCTCTCTCTCCTTCTTCTCCGGCTACTTCAGCCCAGGGCTCTGGCATAAATGGGAAAAGTCACACCACCAGCAAATGGGCATCATCTCGAGCTAGCCAGGTAAGACCTTTTCCCCCTCTCTCTGATTTTCTTCCCTTCCAAGCCAAATCCATGCTGAATTAGGTATTTTCAAAATGGAGTTCGTAAAACCAAGTTATGGACTTTTAAAGATGAAGGGAAAATTTGTAATTTAAAATTTCAAAAAGCTAAGGAACGAAAAATGCAGGGGGTCGTTCTACTAACGACGCCCCCCATCTTCCTCATCATCTTCCTCAGCGCACTTACACCGCCTCTACCTTGCGGTGCCGAAAAAGATGGCAGCATTGCCATGGGACGGCATCGCCTTCCTCTCCACCTCCTTCACTAGTGATAAAAGTCCTCTCCCCCTCTCTCTAAGCATCTCTTTCTCCTTCTTCTCCTCCTACTTTAGCCTGCGGCTTTGGCAGAAATGGAAAAAGTTGCACCACCAGCGAATGGGCATCATCTTAAGTTGCCCAGGTAAGACCTTTTCCCCCTCTCTTTGATTTTCTTCCCTTCCAGGCTAGATCCATGCTGGCTCAGGTATTTTCCCTACCAAAAATCGCCAGAGAAAACCTTGGGTAGATGGATCTAACGATCCATCAAACTAGATGCGTCTTGGGGATGAAGTGCATAATGCGCGCCTAGTACGCGCCCCCTGGGATGGCCTTTGGACGGTGCGGTGTGCAGGCGTGGTCCTAGTTCGGCCGGGATGAACGAGCGTCCTAGGAACTGTGATGCCCGTTACCCAGGCTGAACACGCACGCACGTGGTGCCATCCAAGATGTGCATCCTGAAGCGTCGTTCGTGCATACACAAGCATGTGAGTCCGGTCTCGGTTCGACTGGGACACACATGCATCCTGGGAACTGTGACGCACTGGCCCTATATAGACAAATCTAGTTTGTCCATTGATTCGCGACACTAAAAATGCAATTAAGGAGGCTATATAACTCTGATTGATGATCCAAAAAATCATTGCGTTCATAATGACGACGCGGACCTAATGATACTATAAAAGTTAGGATTAGAGGACTATTTAATATGACTATAGCCTATGAACTGATGAAATCTCGTAGATTTACAATATTAAAGATGACCAGACCTCGAATTGACCCCTTAGAGGTGATAAGAGATTAATAGCTCAGAAAGGAGATTAATAGCTCAGAATCAACCCTACATTACATGTATCCATCCTTAAATTATAAGATCCAACAATTCGATTAAACAATTTGGATAACATAAACATTATTGAAGGCAATCTAACGATTAAATAGTAGATCCATACATGAGATCTAGCCTGGAAACACGTTAATCAAGGATTTATGATCCTAAAGGACAGATCTAGCCTTTAATTTAGAAATCTAATCAGTTATCTATAAATGGATGGACAATGATACTTGAATCCTTATTATCCATTAATATCTAGGATTTCACAAAGGTGATTCAAGGTTAAATAGTGAAGAACACGATTCAAGATACATCGAGGTAGGTAGTCTAATACTACTAAGTTTTCAAATGCATTCCAAACCCTAAGTGATTTACTTGACTTTATTGCCATATTTGTATATGCTTTTTGAGATATGATGTTCTTATACGAGCATGTAGAATTGTCTCCATGATTTATGGCCTTGAATGCGATTACTAACATGAATAGATTTTATGCATTGCTCGCATGTTTTGAAAATAATTGCATAAATTGCCTGATTTACAATGATTGAGATTTAGATTACTTATATATGCTTTTTGGGCTACTGAGCTTGGTGGTCACTATGATGAGAGGTTGTTTATGTACAGGGTTGACCTCCCGGCCTCTACCACAAGAAGTGGATGGTATCACTGCCAAAATGGCATTGTTTCTTCCTCAACTGTTGTAGTAAATAAGGATGACCACTGGAGGTGTTCACTGTACCTTTTCAGGGACATATCCATAATCGCCATGGAGGATATGGTGGACTGGTCTCTAGATACCAGAGACACACGATTCCATATGTGTTTTGATCATGAGCATAGTGGACCCTATGATTTTAGTATTATCGATATGCATATAGCATTGAGATGGTTGTATATGAGTACTTGTGACCAGTCGGCATGATGTGTTCGCTGAGAGACCCATGTGCATGATATTTATAGTGTTGCTATCATCTGCTTTGACCAATTACTATTTTAAGAATTTCATAATTATGATTAGTTTATGATTCATTATGTGATTACTACTCTATGATTTTTGTGATAGTTATATCGTTGATTTCTGGATTTCAATAAAAGCTTCCATGATTGAAAATGAGCAACACAACCTATGATTTATGCATAAAAATTTATGTTTACTTAAAGAGAAATTGTATGATGTTTCACATGCAAAGCCTCTTTTGAAACCATGTATATTGCATGCCGTGTTTTCAAAATAGTAGTACCAGATCACCTACTGAGTATGAGTAATATTCACCCAAATATGTTATTTTTATAGATTAGCTCCACATAGCATTAGAAGAAGCATTAGAAAATGTTAGTGCTACGATCAAGGGAATGAAGAGAAGACAAGTATAAATGCAAGCATATGATCTACCCTTTGGACATGTATCTGTAATTACTACAGTAAGACTGCGAATTGTGATTGGATAGACCTGGGAAGACATTTATGATTACTGTAATTTTCAAAACTACTTTGCTCATCTTGAAAGCAAATGACACTCAAGGTTTCCAAAATTGAATTTAAAATAAAATGGTTTTCCATTGCATTGCATTGTTTTTTTTTAAATTGTTCTCAAATAGGGATCGATCCTGCCCTAGGAATTAGTTTCGCATTTAAAAATGCATGTGAAAACCCGGGTTGTCATACATGCTCATAGGAACCTCATGAAAGGTTGAGCTAAGGTCACTCTAGTAAATGTTGAACATAGTGGTTAAGGGGGTTTTCTAATAGAGCCTCACTCTTCCCTTACCTTCTATTGATGTTTGTGAGGTCTAAACGCCTCCTTACATGAGGATTGAAGTAACCACTTTGTGTTCACCCATTCAGCTAGTAAGCCTTAGCCAATTGGAAATATGAGGAGCAGTCTAGACTTAGGCTAAAAGAAGTTATCTTCAACCAGTAAAACATTAACTGGTTGAATAATAATAATAAGAGCATAAAAGGTTAGTGAATTATCTAATCCCAATAAAAATTGTAAGTAAGATAAGGATGATCAAACAAGATCCATTGGATCTTGAATGATCAAGAACAATAAAAAGAAATAAATACTTCTTGACGATATATATATTGCTTGCAACTTAGATCCAATAGAATAGTAGATCTTAGATCAAATAGAAGATCTAAACCCTTGATCAAATATGATTTAAGGAAGAGAACCAAGATCATCCTCCTTAGGGATGATCAAACAACTAAACTTAGATCAAAGGAGAATTAAATGATAGAAGATCTAAGTTCTTGATCTTTATCAACAAGTTTAAATTGTTAATCAAAGGATATATGAAAGTTCAAGATTAAACAAAGGAATACATAAAGAATTAGAATAGAAAATACTAAGATTTGAAAGATTAGAAGATCATTCTAATCATCAATAAGATAGACAGTATCTGTGGAAGATAGATCATGATAGGACAAAAAAATCTGGATCCTTTATATCAAAGGACAAGATTACATAAAGAATATAAATAGGATTATTCAAATTGCATATGTATTGGCAATATGTATCAATTTATAGATTTCATACACCAGTCTGGATTATGGAGGATCTGAAGAGATGGATCACTGCTTGAAGGTAGGAGGATTTATGAATGCATCTGCATGGGATGTACATGTTGAACACATGACCTTATGTTGACAAGTGTAATGTTAATACTTGTATTAAATCCCCTGAAACCCTTATGATCCAACCAAACACATATGAAATGGTTAAGTTAGAATTGAGGACTAAACTCTAAGTGAAGGTGGAATTAGAAGATATTCCAGCCCTAATTAAATAGACAAATTGTCTAATACGTATGAAACCTATTTTACATACAAACATGGAGGCTTGTGATTTTGTTTTAGACAGGCATAAGCCTGAGGATGCTATGCTAGGGGAGTTATGAGGGTTTGGCCACCCGCTTCCCGAAATTTGATGATTTGAAGATACCTTGCCCTATGAGAGGTTAAAAGTCAGGTGGGGTAATTATGGGAAGACCACCATTATGAAAGTCCTGTCTCCCCATATGGGCAGTGACACAATATTTTCCACCATGGTATTAGTGGTGAATAGAGCAGTTATCCAAGCGTGCTAGCACAGATCAAACTGCAGCATGGAAGTCCTTTGATTATTTTGCACTATGATACATATGAGATAGGCATAGTGAAATGCCTTATGTTTTGGCGTGATGAAATACTAGGTAATTGTATATTACTAGTATTTCCCAAGAAGGGAAATTCCCAATATAGGACTAGTTGAAATACTAATTTCTCAGAGTGGAAAGAATTGATCAGCTTAGTTAGGAATGATATTTGACTACTTTCATAAATTTGATAGATTTATCCATGTACAGTATGTATATATAAGGATGTACATATATTACAAAGTAAAGAGTTAGACACATGAGTATGTTTATGAATAACGGGATTATGAAGTATTAGAGTTATACTATCAATTATTATGCTTCTTGAATCCCCTACCAAGTATAGCTTGCTGAGATATTATAAATGTTTCAATGTTTATAATATCTCAAATACAAAGAAGGAGAGTTAGGAGCTCATGACTGTAGAAGACTTGAGGAGAATAATCATCAGGGTATACCCCTTGAAGATATGTATTTTGTTTTGTTTGAGAGTGTTGTATTGTAATGAGATTTTCATTGTATGGTGTGACGACCGGGGTTTTTGAAACATGATTTGTAAAGTATTTTGAAAAGCAAGGCCCTTAAGAGTGTAAAATTTTTTCGCAAAACAAAGCAGCGGAAATTCTTTTCTTTAGAACTTGTTTTGAAAAACCCAAGTCACCACTTCATACATAACATAAGTACAATTTGTGTACAAAATAAAATTCCATTGAAGGAATATACTTTTATTAAACTCCAGGATCCATCTAGTGGTTCACAGTACAGCCAAATCTAGTACAATACTTGTCCAAATTACATAATCCAAAACTCAAGCTCACCATACAATAAAATTCTCAACAAGGAAAAATACATGTCTTCAAGGGTATACCTTGAAGATTATTCACTTCAAGTCTTCTATAGTCTTCAGCTCCTAACTCTCCTTCCCTGGATCTGAGATATTGCAACAAGTACAATATCTCAGCAAGCAATGCTTGGTAGGGGATTCAAGAAACATAATAATTGACAAGATAATTCAAATACTTCATAATCTCATTATCCTTAAACATACTCTGTACTTTGTAAGTTATGTATATCTATATACATACATACCCTTCATGGGTAAACCAGTTAAATTTGTGAAAATAGTCAAATATCATTCCCAACTAAGCTGATCAATTCTCTTCATTTTGAGAATTTAGTATTACAGCTAATCTTATACTGGAAATTTCCCTTCTTGGGAAACATTGGTAATATACAATTACCTAGCATTTCATTATGCTATAACATAAGGCATTTCACTATGCCTATTCCCATATGCATCATAGTGCAAAATAATCAGAAAGGTTGCTATGCTGTAGTCTGATCCGTATTAGCACACTCGGATAACTGCCCTGTTCACCACTGATACCACGGTGGAAAATATTATGTCACTGCCCGTATGGGGGGGCAAGACTTTCACAGTGGTGGCCTTCCCATAATTGCCACCACCCGACTTTTAGCCTCTCATTGGGCAAGGTATCATCATATCATCAAATTTCAAGGAGCGAGTGGCCAAACCCTCATAACTCCTCTAGCAATAGCATCCCCTAGGCTCATGCCTATTAAAACAAACTCACAAGCCGCCAAGCTTGTATGTAAAATAGATTTCATATATATTAGACCATATGTCTGTTTACTTAGGGGTGAAATATTTTCTAGTTCCCTATTCACTTATAGTTTAGTCCTTAACCATCTTATAGGTATTTGGTTGGATCATAAGATTTTCAAGAGATTTAATACAAGTATTATCATTACTCTTGTCAACATAAGATCATGAGTAAAATCATGTATGTATTCATCAAATCCTCCTACCTTTAAGGATTGATCTCTTTTCCCCAATCTTCCATGATCCTGACTGATGTATGTAATCTGTACATCCATACATATTGTCAATATATAAATTATGAACAATCCTATTGATCACTAGATCTGATGTTTAGAATGATCTTTAGATCATTCATATTTAAGTATTTTTCTATCTCTAAGTCTTTGTATGTTCATCTCCTTGATCTTGATCTTTCATAGATCCTTTGTTTGACAATCTACACATGTTGATAAAGATCAAGGTCCCATCTAGTTCTTTTTTGATCTAAGTTCAGTTCTTGGATCATCTCTATGGAGGATGATCTTGGTTCTCTTCCTTGAATCATCTTTGATCAAGGGTTTGGGTTATCTAATCTAATGAACTATAACAAGTATACTAACAAACATGCAGACTAAATACAATATAGTGTTCTTATTCTTGATCATCCAATATCTAATGGATCTTGGTCGATCATCCTTATCTTACTTACTATTTTTATTAGGGTTAGGTAATTTACTAACCTTTTATGCTCTTATGATTATTATTCAACCAGTTAATGTGCTGGTTGAAGGTAGCTTATTCAAGCCTAAATCGGGACTGCTCCTCTTATTTCCAATTGGCTAAGGCTTACTAGTTGAATGGGTGAACACAAAGTGGTTACTTCAATCCTCATGTAAGGAGGCGTTTAGACCTCACAAACGTCAACAGAAGGTAGGGGAAGAGCGAGGCTCTATTAGATAACTCCCTTAACCACTATGTTCATCATTCACTAGAATGACCATAGCTCAACCTTTCATAAGGTTCCTATAAGCATGTTTACCCTAAGTACTCTTTCTAATGGATTTTGATTAAGTCCATGAATATTTATAATGTCATTCATGGGGTTTATTATTCTTTTCCTAATTTGGGCCAAGGATTTGATAATCCTTATATTGTCCTACTAACTATTGCCCTTACTAATTAAGCCCAAAGTACTCTATTCTTATTTGTGTCATGAAACTCTACTTTCTCATTAGAATAAATTTTTGATGTTTTATGCTCTTTATCTCATAACAAGTAAATCTACTAATAACATTCAACCATAAATGAATTATAAATTTAAAGCATAAAGCTACATAATTTAACATTCAATGAAAATGAGGCAAGGTACTTAAATTAAATCTAGCACCTTATGATAACAATGAAACACATATCATACTAAACTCTAAATGTTATACCAGCATGTTTTATAACATAATAATATACAATGAAAATAATTACATTTACATTTTTAGAAACCTTTACTTATGATCCAACTATTTGATCTTAGATCTTTTCCTTTGATTAAAGATTTTAGTTGTATTTAGGAAATTTTCTCCATTAAGGTCAAAAGATCATAATGATCTATTTTTGTCATAATCCATTTATGATTTCCTTGGATTTCATCATATAAGCATTTATTCTTTCCATCCCAAGGATCTGATCACACTTGATCTCATTGATCAAGTGGGTCCCTTTGTATTTTTAGGGTTTTTCTACCATAAAGCATAGATCCCTTAATATATCTCATATCTATCCAATTTAAACATATATCTCACTTTATTTAAGTATTATATCATTATTAAAACATATTTCTAAGATTTGATCATCTTAGATCTTGAAAATCTATGTAATTGGAAACGTATTTCTTTAATACAGAAATTTTTTACTGAATAACATGTGTATTTATCATTTCATAAGAAAATAGAGGTTTCAAGCTTTCCATAGCTTCTTTCCGATCTCAATTTGGAGTTCAGATGACTCCAGAATTGAATTTGGAAGTTCATAGTCCTTCCTAGGGCCTGGATTTGATCTGGGCCCAAGGAATGGATGACCCAGATTAGTCGGGCGGAATGAACCGAGCGGAACGAACCAGGCATCATCGGGTGCATCCGCTTAGATGAGTGGACGAAGCGCTCTGAAGCGGTGTCTACGGACACGGACGGGACGAGCAGAACGCTCGTCGTCCGCGCGCCCGCAAATCGGGCTATCGCTGGGCGCGTCCGCTTGTTGATTTGACGGATGCGTTGTCGTCTCGCTTGGGACGACGCTCCATGTGCAGCGTATGCACCGTTCCTATGGTGCGTCACGTTTGCGTCTTGGGCGCCGTCTGATCTAGAGATCGGATAGTGCATTCTAGACCGTCCAATCAATCCTCTTTCAATTGGGGCCCAAAACGTCTCTGATTTTTATGAAAATTCTACCTTAGGGGTTTTGGACCCTTTTGGATCGATTGGTATGGTCAGATTTTTTATCTGAGCACTCTATCATCCTTAATTAAGGGTTCTATTGTTTACTTTATTTTTACCTTTTTATTACTAAAATTAATTACAGTAAAATAAAAATTACATAAAACAATACTAAACATCTATGAAAAGGATTTCCACTTACTTGATTGAAGAGAAAACCTCAGTTATATGCCCAATTTAAAAAAATACCTTGTTGATGAAGATATGGCCTAAAATCCACCTTTTTTGCAAATATCTGTTGTTTGAATCGTTGGATCTTGAAATTTCTTTGGGGGTTTTGTAGAACAGATATGTTGGGAAGTTTTAGACAGTGGAATTAATCAAATTAGATCTAGAACAGAGTGCCTAATTGATTTTAGGTCTCTTGTTCCAATCTAAAAAGAAAAACAAGTTGAAAAGAGATCTAACTCTTGGAGATTTTGGGTTTTTGGGGAAGGATTCTAGATCTAATTTTTCAAGGAGATTGAAGAGAATTTTGTGGGGATTTTATGAGGATTTTTGGAGGATTTTTGGGGTTGTATTTATAGGCATTTTGGGTCTTTTTCCATGATTATAATATTTTATTTATTATTATTAAATGGCATGAAAGTCTTCAATGCTCCCATGCCTATTTTTTTCTTCCCCAAGACCAGTTGATATTTGTTGACTCATGTTTCACATGGGTTGCTGATAAAATTGGTTGTTGGGGATGTGGTGGTCCTATGTGGGCCCCACATGGTGTAAAAAGACCGGTTTACCATTTATGCATAAAATTTTGGGTTTTATTCCCATGATCTTGGATTTGAGTGTACTTAGTGGCGTTGGTTTTGTATTTCTTAGTACATTCTAAATTGTGATGTTTCATATTTTGATTTTTGGAATATTTTGATTTTTGGGTAAAATTACTATTTTACTCTTTTGTCCAAGAAATGAAAAACTTAAGGATTTCTCATCTGAATTCGAAATTTGTCTTGCTTACAGTCATTTTGAAGGGTTTGATAAGTTTAATTTCAATTTTACATATATTATGATTTGATTATACTTTTATAAAATGTATATTTTAAATAACCTTAATATTTCAGCCCGAAATATCTGAAACTCAAACTTTATTGATTTTTCTCAATCAATTACAAAAATTGGGGTTATTACATATGGTGAACTTTGAGTAATAGATTATTTAATTTGGACAAGTATTGTAATAGATTGGGTTGTACTATGAACCACTAGATGGATTTTAGAATTTAATAAAAATATATTCCTTCGTCATCATCATCATCAAGACCTTATGCCAATTAGGGGTCGGCCACATGAATCTTATTCCTCCATTCCACACTATTAAATACCATGGCTTTATTTAGTCCCAAAGTTTTTAAATCTTTCTTCACCACTTCTATCTACGTTTTTTTGGGTCTTCCCCTTGCCCTTTTAGAACCTTCAACTTGTATTGCCTCACTCCTAACTGGTACTGTTATTGGTCTCATTTGAGCATATCCAAACCATCTAAGTCTAATCTCCCTCATCTTGTTACCTATTGGTGCTATCCCTAAATTTTCTCTAATATTTTCATTTCTAATTCTATCCATTCTTGTCTTACCACTCATCCTATGAGTATGATGTTCCTTAACTGCCCAACACTCTGATCCATAGAGTATGGCCGGCCTTATAGCCATCCTATAGAATTTTTCCTTTAGTTTGAGTGGCACCCATCGATCACATAAAACACCCGATGCACATCTCCATTTGTTTCAACCCGCTTAGATTATCTGGTAACCTCCCTCTCAATCCCTCCACTCTCATGGATCAATGATCCTAGGTATTGAAAGTGGTCTCTCATGGGGACCTCTTGATTATCAATCTTGACTGGTGTTCCACTCCTACTCTCCTTGCTAAAATTACATTCCATATATTATGTCTTAGTTTGGCTAATTTTAAATCCTTCCGATTCTAATGCTTCTCTCCATAACTCCAGCTTTATGTTTACACCCTCCCTTATCTCATCAAGTAAGACTATATCGTTTGCAAATAGCATGCACCAGGGAATCTCCTCATGTAGATGTTTTGTTAACTCATCCATAACTAATGTGAAAAGGTATGGACTCAATGCCGATCCTTGGTGCAATCTGACAATGACAAGAAAATCACTAGTCACACCACTAGTGGTCTTAACATTTGTTACTACTCCCTCATACATATCTTTAATTATGTCTATATATCCCTGAGAAACCCCTGTATCACCCAACACCCTCCATATTAACTCTCTAGGGACTCTATCATAAGCTTTCTCTAAGTCGATAAAGACCATGTGCGGGTCTTTTCTCCTCTCCCTATATTTCTTTACTAATTGTCTTAGTAAGAAAATAACTTCCATGGTAGACCTCCCAGGCATGAAACCAAACTGAATCTCCGATACACTTGTTTCATGTCGTAGCCTCTTCTCAATCACTCTTTCAAAAAGTTTCATGGTGTGGCTCATAGGTTTGATATTCCTTCAATGGAATTTTATCTTATACAAAAGTTCTACTTATGTTATGTATGAAGTGATGACTTGGGTTTTTCAAAATAGGTTCTAAAGAAAAGAATTTTCACTACTTTGCTTTGGGAAAAAATTGTACTACTAAGGGCCCTGTCTTTGAAAATGTATTACAAAAACTCGGGTTGTCACAATTGGTATTAGAGCCATTCGTCTAGTCACAGTATAGTACAAATATATCCAAAGGAGAGATGATAATCCAATTTTAGATTCAGATAGAAATAGTTGTATGGAATACTGATAGAAATTTTGGTTTATGAGCAGATGCCACCAAAGAGAGTCATAAGGCAGATAGATCAAAATACTCCAGGAGACATTATAGCGAGATTAACAATGAATAATGTGTAAGAGATGGTAATAAGGGTATTGAGGAACCTTCTTCCTCACATGCAACAAACCCAAAGTTCATCACCTCCCGTAGAGATACCAAATATGTAGGCTCAGGCTTAGCCTGAAGTGAGACACAATACACCAACACCAATACCAGCTACTCCCACACTAGTATAGGGGCAATCTTCCCTTGTACCAAGTGAAGTAGTTAAAAAGTCTCCGTTAACACCAAAAAGAGTTGACAACATGATGGAGAGATTTCAAAGATGGTTATGGTGTATAATGACAAGGGTGAAGCCGAGAAGGTTGAGGAATGGGTGTATGAAGTAGAAAGGACTTTCAGTGTTCTACGTACTCTTCCAGAGTTGAAGGTGAAATTTGTCACCTATCTGCTAAAACAAGAAGCTGCATTTTGGTGGAGATCAGCTAACAACACCTTCTTCTCAAATTCTGAAGATACTACATGGGAGGAATTTAAGGAAGTCTTTAACTACAAATATTTTCCTTCTCATGTACAAGAAAGAAAGCTGATAGAGTTTCTGGAACTAAGACAAAGGAACATGTCAGTGGTAAGAGTAGGTGGAGATCAACTAACAACACCTTCTTCTCAAATTCTAAAGATACTACATGGGAGGAGTTTAAGGAAGTCTTTAACTACAAATATTTCCCTTCTCATGTACAAGAAAGAAAGCTGATAGAGTTTCTGGAACTAAGACAAGGGAACATGCCAGTGGTAGTGTACGATAACATGTTCACACAGTTAAGGAGATTCATGACTCATGTGTATAACACTGAAACACACACAGTGAATCGATTCATTGAAGGGCTGCACCCAGGGCTCAAAATAAAGCTACTTAGTACTAAACCCACAACCTTGGCTAAATGTGTGGAAATGGCTTCCATGTTTGAAGAAGAATACAAGAAGAGTCAAACCACCAAGCTTAGTGGAGGAGGAAACAATAACCCAAAGCCCTTCTAGAAGAATAAAAGACTTGGAACAATTTTAAGCCCCAAAGAAATTAGAGGAACAATGCACCAGGGAAAAATAGATGACCATGTCCAAGATGAAGAAAATTTCACCAGGGCAATATTTGTGCTAGACCTGGACAATAACAACCCCAACGGTTTCCTATCAAGTGCCATAATTGTGGGGAGTATGGACACATCGCCACCTACTCTCCCAAACCACTGGCGATTAAGGAGGCAAAACTAGAAATTGCCCCTTGACACAAAGGGAGGGTCTCCGCCATCACTAATGGCCAGGCTGGACCATCTAATGCAGTGATTGAAGGTACATTACTTGTAGTTAACAACTATGCCAAAGTATTGTTTGATTCTAAATCTACACATTCCTTTATGTCTTGTGTATTTGCATCTAGTATACAACGTTCAGTGAAAAACTTGGGATTTAATCTAGATGTAACAACTCTAGTTGGAAAAATAGTTAAATTACAAGAATACTTGCACAATGTACCTATAGAAGTATTGGGCAAAAGAATGGATATAGACCTCATTTTATTGAACATGGTGGACTTTGACATCATACTAAGTATGGACTGGATAACAAAATACTAGGTAGTTATGGACTATTACAAGAAGAAAATGACGTTTAGCATACTGGGTGAGGAAGTACTAGTACTGTACGGGAAACACAATCACTTAGACAAATCCATTATGTCAGCTATGAAGGGAGTCAAACATATGTCCAAAGGGTGTTAGGCATTTCTAGCAACAGTAATTTCTTCAAATGTTGAATAGCCCAGGATAATAGAAATTGAAGTAGTTAGGGAATTCCAAGATGTTTTTCTAGAAGAACTACTTGGATTACTCCCACATAGAGAAATTGAGTTTACCATTGAAGTAATTCCTGGTACAAATCCAATTTCTAAAGAACCTTATAGGATGACCCCAGCAGAGTTGAAAGAGTTGAAAGGTCAGTTACAGGAATTGTTAGACAAAGGGTTTGTTAGACCAAGTAGTTCACCATGGGGAGCACCTGTAATATTTGTGAAGAAGAAGGATGGGTCTATGAGATTGTGCATTGATTATAGAATGTTGAAATTGTTATGGTGAAAAATAGGTATGCCTTACCTTGCATTAATGATCTCTTTGATCAACTCCAATCTGCTAAGGTCTTTTCCAAAGTCGACCTTAGATCAGGATATCATCAATTGCATATTAAGGATGAAGACATACCCAAGTTAGTATTCATAACTCAGTATGGGCATTGCAAGCTTCTTGTCATGTCTTTTGGGTTGACCAATGCACTAGCAGTGTTTATGAATCTAATGAATAGAATCTTCAAGGAATTTTTGGATAAATTTGTGATTGTATTTATTAATGATATACTAATTTACTCTACCAGTATAAGGAACATCAAGAACATTTACGAATTGTACTAAATACCCTCAGAACACAAACTATTTGGTAAATTTAGTAAGTGTTAACTCTGGTTGAAGCAGTAAAGAATTGGGGGAAACCTAAAACAATAACAAAAATACGTAGTTTTCTTGGACTGGCAGGATACTACCATAGATTCATTCAAGGATTTTCCCATATAGCCCTTCCTTTGACTTCATTGACTAGAAAAGGGATACAATTCACTTGGACAAAAGAATGTGAAAATAGTTTCCAAGAGCTAAAAAAGAGGTTAACTACAGCACCAGTATTGACCTTGTCATCTAGAAGTGGGGGATATGAAATATACTATGATGCTTCAGGCAAAGGATTAAGAGGTGTGTTGATGAAAATGGGAAGGTCATTGCTTTTGCATTTAGACAATTGAAGAAATATGAAATAAATTACCAAGTACATGACCTAGAATTGGCAGCTATAGTTTTTGCATTGAAAATTTGGAGACATTATTTGTATGGAGAAAAATTCAGTGTATTCACAGATCATAAAAGTCTTAAATACATCTTCACTCAAGTTGATTTGAACATGAGACAAATAACATGGATGGAGTATATCAAAGACTATGATTTTACAATCCAATACCATCCTAGAAAAGCGAACGTAGTAGTTGATGCAATAAGTAGACATCCAAGAGCTGCACTCACAAACATCACTATTAAATCAGCTTTTTGTAGAAAGAGTTCTTAAAGTCCAAGAAGAAGATACAATAACTTAGGAATTGTGTAAAAAGAAAGGATTTTATAAGGGTACAGATGGGGCTATCTGTTTTCAAGAGATATTGGTGGTTCCTCTAAATACATACTTAAGAAAAGAACTATTACAAGAAGCCCATCAGTTAAAATTTTCCATACACCCTGGGGGTACAAAGACGTATCAGGATTTGAAAAGAAACTTTTGGTGGCAAGGTATGAAAAAAGAAATAGGGGAATTTGTGGCTAAATGTCTAAATTGTCAACAAGTAAAAGCTGAACACCAAACATTAGCTGGAATGTTACAAACATTGGAACTTCTAGAATAGAAATGGGACAACGTCGCTATGGATTTTGTAGCAAGATTGCTAAGGACCTAGGCAGGTCATGACACGATTTGGGTGGTTGTGGATAGGTTAACATAGTTAGCACATTTCCCTCCAATTAGGCAGAACCAGTTAGTTGACAGTCTAGCTAAGTTATACATCAAAGAAATAGTAAGTCTTCATGGGATTCCACTATCCATCATCTCTGATAAGGATGAAAGATTTACTTCAAGATGGTGGAAGAGTGTACAACAAGCCTTGGGAACCTCACTTAAATTAATTACACCATTTCACCCCCAAACAAATGGTCAATCAAAAAGGACTATTCATACTTTAGAAGATATGTTGAGAGTATGTGCATCAAATTGGAAAGGGAATTGGGATGAATATCTTCTATTAGTAGAATTCGCGTATAACAATAGTTTTCAAGCAAGAATTGGTATGGCACCATATGAAGCATTGTATAGACGGCCATGTCGATCACCAACCTGTCAGAGTGAAGTTGGAGAAAGAAAGCTAATAAAATCAGAACTAGTGGAACAGTGTACAGACAAGGTTAGATTGATACAGAAGAGGTTGTTAATAGCACACAGTCGGCAGAAGAGTTATGTAGATAAAAGACATAGAAACCTAGAATTTGATGTGGGGGAGCATGTATTTTTGAAAGTATCACTAGTCAAGGGACTAATGAGGTTTGGAAGCAAAGGAAAACTTAATCCTAGATTCATCGGTCCATTTGAAATCCTAGAAAGAGTTGGTCTAATTGCTTACAAATTAGCCTTACCATCCCAACTCTCAGAAATACATAGTGTCTTTCACGTATCTATGCTACAAAAATACCTACAAGATGACACACATGTACTTCAAAGGGTGCTAGAAGAGCTAAAGCCAGACCTTACCTTCCAAGAGAAGGCAATACGGATCCTGGCCCACAAGGAACATAAGTTAAGGACCAAAACCGTTTCGCTAGTCAAAGTCCAGTGGCAACATCACTCTGTTGAGGAAGCCACATGGGAAACAGAAGTAGAAATGAGGAAGATACACCCTAGTCTATTTGATTAAGTTATTGTATTTCAAATTTCGAGGACAAAATCATTGTAAGGGGGGAAGATTGTAATAACCCCAATTTTTGTAAATTGATAAAGAAAATCAATAAAGTTTGAGTTTTCAGAAATTTCAAGCTAGAATATTAGGTTATTGGGAATTCTCTTTTTATAGAGATTAAAAAATTATTTAAAACATAAAAATTATGAATTTACTCGAAAAGCTAGTCAAAATGACACTAAGTACGTTCAATTCTGAGTTAAAATGAAAAATCCCTAAGTTTCTTCATTTTATGAATAAAAGGGTAAAATGATAATTTTACCCATAACTAAGATCTAAGACATTATTATTTAGAAAGTACTCAGAAATACGATTCCAATGCCACTAAGTACATTCAATTTCGAGTTCAAGAGAATAAAATGAATTTTTCTCCATAAAAGGGCAAAATGGTCCTTTCACACCCTGTGGGCCCCACAAACGTATTCAACACCTAGAAAACATGTAATGAGTGGTCAAACTACTACCAGCTGCTAGTGGAGGATCCAATGTTAATTTAATATTTAAAAGAATTAAAACATATTTATTACATGTAATTATGAAAAATGCAAAGCACCTATAAATACCCCTCCAAAAATGTTCATTAAAATTTCCATGAAATCATCTTGCTTACTTTAAAAAACCAGATCTAGATTCCTTCCCAAAATTCCAAAACTCCCAAAAAAATTTCCCTTCTTGCACTTTCTCTCTCCTCTCTTTAATTAGAATAAGAGACCTAAATTCAATTAGGCACTTTGTTCCAAGTTAAATCTCACAAATCCTACCATCCATACAATCCTAGACTATGTTATCTACAAAACCCCCAAATCAATTTGAAGATCCAACAGTGCAATCAACGAGAAATCACAAAATAAGGGACTATCAAGCTATCTTATCATCAAATGGGTATTTATTTCAAATTGGGCTTCCAAACTACATTGTTTCTCCAATCAGGTTGGTGGAACCACTTCTCAAACTTATTTCATGTTGTTTTATGTAATTTTTATTTTTCTCTAATTAGTTTTGGGTTAAAATTTATAAAAATAAAGTAAGGATCAGAACCCTTCAATTCTAGATGATGAAGGGCTCAGATGGAAAATATGAGCTATCCAATCGATCTAGAACGGTACAAAACCCTTAGGGCAGAAATTTTAAGAACTTTATTAATTTTTGAGCCCTTAATTTTAAAGAGAATGATTGGACAGTCCAAAATAGACTGTCCGATCTCCCAAATTGGATAGGTTCTCGGAACACCATGTGAAATGCCTCATTGAAACATGCCATGTGGTAGCGTTTCCACATGCATGCATGCGTGCAACATTGTCCTGATGGGACGACCGCGCGATAGCACCACTCCGGGGCAGATCACATCATGATTCCATCCCGGTGATGGGCGTACATCGACCTTTCTACTCTTGATGTTGGATACCATTCTACCCATAGTGATCTGAGACCAAGGAGTGACCTTATCAAAACCTCTTATCATACTGCCCATCACCCTTGTTAGCCTATCTCCCACTAAGAAAACTCAAGTATTACTATACCCATATATAACAGTTACAAATCCTTTATGAAAACATACAGTGCAAACTGAAGTTTAATAGGCTCTTTCTCAAGCCATAAGCCAATCACATAGCTCACTCGAAGCCAAAGTAAATTTTCAAACCATTTGAAATCTGTTTTCAAAACATATATTAAGTTGACACAAACTTACTTATTACATAGCTTTGAAAACACATTAGCACTTCAACTACAGAACTAATCCTTATTCCTATGCTATACATGATTCTTAACTCTAATCATGTCTTACAAACTGCATCTAGTTTGGCATGCATGCTACTTTCAAAACAATTTCTATATTGGTCTCCAAAACTCTAGTTTTCTCACTCTAACAACTTCAAAGTTTACTAATTTAGGACTTTGTCCTTAAGTTTTCAAAACATGTTCCATTATTCATTTTGAAAACATAGTTATCATGAGGATTTTTTCTTTTAGAAATAGCTTTTAGAAAGCATGAATTTTCTTCCCAAATTAACATGTTGTAAAACCACCTCCCTCATGCTAAGAAATCTTAGTCACTTAGGTCATGGAATCACTTGTCATAGTTAGAACTCACACACCCATATATCATATGTCCAATAACATAGATGAATATTTTCAAGATTGAGACTTCTTCAAATTCCACTCACTTGTGCACTAGTATCACCATAACTTATGATGAAGATGAGCCATTAGTAAGTTCTATATTGTATGCATATGAGGTGAGCCTATAGTGGTCTTTCCTATCTTCCTAAAGTCCCATGTTCATGCACCTAACCTTGCTATTCTTGGTGTCAACTTAGTCTTCTAAGAGACCCAGTATGAATGCACAATGCACACAACTTTAGGAAGAACGTTTGGCCTATCACAAACACTAATCCATGTGCACATCATATGTCTATTTTAAGGTGAAAACTTTTCATTCTTAGGCCTTGAATCATGCACACCCTTATAGGTTTAAACTCGACTCCTTTCTCCACATATGTATCATGTGAAAACATAGAACTTAAAACTCTTTATTCAATAGACTAGAAGATCATGCATCTAATAGCTTTAAAAACATGGAAAGAATCCATCCATCATGGGTCTACACCATGGGCATATTATCACAAATAGTAGTATGCCAACACTCATCAACATACAATGTAAAACATGTGCCCATAGTCTATGAAAGCATATAGGGACAACCCAACCAATCTAGGCCTAACCCATGAGCCTATAATCAAGCTTTTTATAGGTGAACACGTGCATATATAAGGCTCTAAAGCATTCATCAAACATCATAGAACATATCATGAAAATCATGTCCCTTTGTGGCCCTAAGATCATGTGATGCTAGCATATAGAATCTACATAAAAACTTGTATAGAAACTTGATCATTCATGACCTTTCAAACAAATGTTCTCTAGCATGTTAGAATATAGGTAAGACAACATCCAAAATCATTGGAAGAATATGGAAAATAAAGAAAACTTCACAGCCTAGGGTTACATACCTTCAATCATCGAATCACAAATGCTTCCTCATGTTTTTCCTTACTTTCCAAGCATGTTTTCCACTCCTCAGGGACCAGTCATACTCCTTTTCCCTCCTCTTCCTTTCTTTCTCTCTTCCTTTCTTTCACATGGATCACCAGCCAAAGGATTGCCTTGGCTGGTCACTCAAGCTTTTATAGATTTCACATTGTTTCCAAGTTCATCAAGCCTTTTTTGTCGAACTAAATAGATCTAAGGGATTTGATTTGGATTTTTATCCCATTCACATATTACAAATGTATTAGTAGTGAGATTTTTATTCCTTGTCCGCTTTTTTCATTTCACAATAATTAGAAATAGATAATTTCTATCAGATAAAGTATCATTGGGATATTGGCATCAATTCTTATTGATACATTCCAGTCAAGAATGATAGTGAATTAGGTGAAGGTACAAAAAGAGAGGGATGATTTTAAAAATGAGTGATTGCCCTTCTTCGACCCTTACTGCCCAACCTGAGAGCAGATAGCTAATGTGTTCCACTTATTGAATAGGATCTACGGTCAATTTGTTCCCCCTAGATGCCAAAGTCATCCTTGATGAGATCTCGTAGTTCCTACAAGGTGGAGATGATGGGGTTAGTCCATGGATTTTCCTTTTACAACATTTTACTCAAAGAGTAAAAGGGAGATAGTGCATCAAGCTACTCATAAGGGCCAATTTGATCCTCTTCCCCTTGCTTTCCAAGGCAACAAGCTATTACTCCTTTGAAAATCACAATCTTTTATTTGTTTAGAAACTCTCTCCATTCCAACTAAACCTTGTTGCCCACTTACCATGTACCTTTTCTCTTCTCCTAAATCTTAGATGCCATTTCTCTTTCCATAAGATGCTAGCAACATCCTTGGTCAATAGCTCAAGACATCTTGTTTAGCAACATCATTTAAGGTCTTGGGATGCTCCTTGATGTGCTTTAAATTATGCTTCCACAAGTGCATGGGTCTATTGTAGCATAAACTTCACAAATAGGAGTTGATCCCATGAAGACTCTTTAATAAATGGATTCTAACTAAAACCTAAGTTATCTTACTTTAATCTAGCCAAAGATTTGAAACAAGGAAATAAATTACTATTTACTTTAAACTAAAGCAATAAAAAAAGATAGCATAGAACTAAAGCAAATAAATAATTGAGAAAAGGAAACTTTCATTTATATTACTTGTATACATGAGCAATGGATCCATTGTATGGCTTCTTTGCTATGTCACTCAACAAGGGCATGTACACATCAATCTACCCCAAAATACACTTACTGCCAAACAAACATCATCAATGCAACTCCCTTTACTTCTTGATACACATGACTTGAAGCCAACAAGCAAAGAGGGATCTCCCAACATGCCACTTTCCCAATTATTATTCAACCCAAATCCAAATAACTCTTAGGAATGAAGTGCTTAGGTCACCATAGAGAGAGGTGCCTAGACCTTGTTCTAAAAGCTTACCACCCACAAGAGAAGTAAAGGAAGAAGATGGAATGGAGAAAAAAAAGGAGAATATATGCTTTTCCTTATGCTAGCATGTCTATAAAGAGGGTGGCCTTGAGGATAATGCAAGAGATTAAAGCGGAATCATCCTAAAGTGGGGAGTGACCAATTGAGCTGGGTGTCCCACTCTAGTAATAATTTGGAATAAAAAAAAAAAAAAAAAGAATGAATGGGGACCAGTGACCTAGGGATAGGATGTGACGACCCAGGTTTTCCCATGCATTTTTAAATGCAAGATCTAAATTCCTAAGGCGGGATGCATCCCTATTTGAAAACCATTTTATGAAAACCATGCAATTCAGCGGAAAATCTTTAGTTTTAAACTCATTTTGAAAACCCCGAGTGTCATTTGCTTTCACAACAACCAAAGTCGTTTTTGAAAAAACTTTAGAAATCATAAGTGTTTTCCTAGGTCTATCCAATCACAGCTCACAGACCAACTGTAATTAAATACAAATACATGTCCAATGGGTAGAGTGTTTACTTACATGTACAATTGTCTCTTTTGATTTTCTTGCTCTTAGCATTAACATTTCCTGAGGCGTCTTCTACTCATGAATGGAGCTATCCTAAAAAATGTTAAGGATAGGGTGAGTATATACTATACTCAGTAGGAGTCTATCACTACTAGTTTTACAATGCATGTTATGTTTAAAATCATATGCTCTTTAAAACATGTGCATGTTCGAACAATCATGTTTAATATCGATATTAAAAACCACTGTTGAATTGGAATACTAACGACTTAAAGAATAACATAATCCAAGTCGAAAGTATCATATATATATATATTATAAACATAATGATATGCTTAAGATGCTCAACTGAATCCAACTCATGGATATCTGGTATGGTCGACCAACCTCATGTCATGCCATATGCAATGCAAATAAATCCTCAAACCATAGGGTCCAACTATGCCCACGACCTCGCCGCCGTGTGGTCCCCGAGTACCTGAGGACACAGGGTCATATGCCTCCACGGGACATATGACACTTCGACCCAGTGCCGTGACACCAGTGGTAGCCCCCTATACCACATGCAGTCGAAGCAGGGATGTTGCCCTTTTTGGGCATGGTACCCATCCACCTAATAGTGGTAGAGGCTGGAGGCCAACCCAAACCTCTCGGCATAGCGCCCATGAGCTTATCAGCCCAAATCATATCAGATCAAACAAGCAAAAACCTCTTTTTCAAAACCTGTCCTCTTTGGGTCCCTCACAACTGCCTGACCCTCACAACTGCCTACCCAGCGTCTTTTGGTAACCCTCAAGGACATGCAATCTTTCAAAAACTCGTTGCTCACAAATCATACAATGTATATAATTGTTTGCAAAACATATCTTTGCATAATGTATATGCAATTATTTGCAAAACATATCTATGCATAAAGCATTTTTCATATGTATGCTGAATTAAGTCATGCTAAACACGTTATATAACTTATACTTAAAACATGCATAAAACAATTATGGCTCTTTTAAAAAGTCTAGTAGCGATAGAGCACCTACCTCAAAGTCTCTTGGAGTCACGTCCTTTATCACTTCAACCCATCCCTGGGTCTCATTTATAAACTCCTGGGTATGAATGGATACAAGGAGTCCTTATTAATTTCAATCCATTTAGACGTTAGATCGCTAGCTCTACCTATTGGGTCCATGGTCCTTGCCTAATTCATTCGTTAGGCTAGATCCTTACGGTGGATCTAGTTTTCAATAGTTAGACTCTGTAATTTATCCTCTAATCCTAACTTTAAAGTCTCATTAGGTCCGCGTGCCCCAGTTCCCAGGACACCCGTGTATCCTAGTTGAACCGCGACCGCCTTACGTGCGTGCTCGCCCAAAGGCCATGCCAGGGACCGCATTTTGCACGTGCACATGCATGCTCAAGTGACGCGCTATGATGCGCATCATCACACGGACACACCTTGTAGCATGGCGTGTCTCAGCTCCCAGGGCACCCCGTGCACCCTGGTCGAGCCAGGACCCGTGCCCCATGTCGCACGCGCACCCGAAGGCTGCACCTGGGACAGTATACGCACTGTCGTATGCCCAGAGCCCATCCCTGGGACCCTATCCCAAGCGCACATGGAGCAAGGCATCCCTGGGATGCCTGGCTCGTGCAAGGTCGTCTGAGCCGATTTGGGGACGTTTTCCGGCCAGGAAATCCGGCTGGAAAATGTCTGAGAATGCTAGATCTAGCATGGATCTAGCCTGAAAGGGGAAGAACCAAGAGAGAGAGAGAAGAACAGGCTTACTTGGGCAGCTTGGGGATGCCCATCGCCGGTGGTGGAACCCCATTTCCGTCTGAAACCCCATCTCCCTGGAATTCTTCGATGAAGGTGGAAACCCCGTTGCCAGTACTGGAAAAGACAAAGGGAATGGGAGAATGGCCTCCCCGACTAAGGCTTGGCCGTTGCCGGAATTTGTAGAGAGACGGGTTTCCAATTTTGTCGAAAACCCCAGTCTCAAATGACTGGAAAACTCGTGATTTTGTAGGGGGTAGATGGGGCTTTTTATAGCCCTACTATGGCGGTGCTGCCCTTGGCGGTGGCAGAATCCTCTAGAAACGGGGTTTCTGGAGGGGTCTAGAGGTTGAAGACGACAGGGGGTGCCGTTATCAAAATGGCCCCCTGCGTTTTTCTTTTTTTGGTTTTTCTATTTAAATTCCAGAACTACCCCTGATCTTTAAATGACCATAACTTCTTCATACGAACTCCGTTTTGGGTGATTTTTGAGGCGTTGGATTCCATTTTTTGACTAGAATCTAATGGTACCAAGTTTCCTTGCAAATTCCTTCATTTAATATTTTAAATAAAATGAAACATTTAACACAGTTCATTTCCTATAGAATGTCCAAAATAGCGTAAATTGCTTAGGCGTTACATTCTTTCCTACTTAGATGATATGAAATTGATGTTGTATGAGAATCATCTAAACCATTTGGGAATGTTTTCCTACATGATTCTACCTTTATATAGATTGTGCATCTATGAGATGATAGAAAATGTTGTTTTGAGGTTATATATGTGCACCTTATTTCATCGTAGTGGGTGGCTTGAGATTGATGTTTTTGAATGTTTAAACTTCATGTACTTTTGATGTTCTCGCCTGATTGTATAGAAGTAGATATATTGTTAGATTAAACATGGACTGCAAACTCTCTTATTGGCACCTTTAGATCTAATATATAAATCAATGTTGAATGGCTAGATGACATTAGGCCACGGGATTTGACTACCTTTCAAGTAAATTTCACACCCTATGAGTGATGGTTTTATCATAGATCATGTTTATTCTAAAATTGACCCTTTGGGTAACTAAAGACTCTATTTTTCGAGGAGATTTTCCTATTGAAAGGATGAATAATTCAAGAATGAGAACTATTGTAAGAGAGTTATTTTATAGTTTCAAACTATAGTATTATTCCTATTGGCTTCTGGCACACAATTTCATTTTTATAAAGGAATTATTTGAGTTGTAAAAGATACATGGAAGACATGGTTTAAAATATAGGATGAATTTTTGGATCTTCAACGTGTTTTTGAGATTTTAAAGATGCATGAAAAATGACATTTTAGCTTATTGTTGCATACCTATAAAACCTAGGTTTTAACTATTAAAAAGAGGAAATTTATGGGCTACCTTAGCATGCTAAACAAGTTTATGAATGGTTGGATTTCTTATGTTTTCAAAGAACATGAAAACAACAATTTTTTTGCATGAGTTATTTAAATAAATTGATGCATGTCAAGTATAGTTTTTGGAGTCTAGTAAAAACTCTAAAAAACGATAGCAAAGGCACATCCCTAGAATAGTAATTATAACAAGTTCAACATACTTATGAATCATGGTTTTAGCAATCTATATAGGAAATGTTTTATAAATGAGTTTTTTGGAAGACTTAGTGCACCTATTACTTTGGCAAGATTTCATTTCTTGAGGACACTAAATGTGTCTGCTTTGGTACAAAATTGATGAAAATTTAAGATGAAATATTTTGGGGTATACTGATACCCAAGATATATATTTTTTTGCATGCTAAAATTCCTGAGGGAAGCTATGATATGAAGTAGTATGAGTTGGCTCCTCGATCTCCCACCACTAGAAATGGTAGGTATCCTATGCCCAAAGAGGTATTAATTTTCCCCCACTATTGTTGTAGGAACAACCACTATAGATTATCATGGCACCCTTTTGAGACATGTCCATTGATCTAGTGCTACACACGACTCTTATAACCAAGGCCCTGTATAGGATTGCCCCAGCTAAACTAAAAAAGTTAAAGGAGTAGTTGTGGGAACTATTGGACAAAGATGTTTTTGTTCATCCATCATATGGCTATATTCTAATATATCAAGGGGTGCTAAACTCTACTTAGTCTATGCTTTATGACATCATGAAACTCCTGTTGAAAGACTTGGAAAACAATTCTAGGTATTTTCTAGAAGAGGTGTCTAAGTTATCTGATGTGCCTAGACCTCCTAAATAGTAACCCCTCATGACCGAATAGTATTGTCAAAGTTTGCATATTGGAAGATAGTAGTTCCCCAATGAGAGTTACATCTTAGATGTATCAGCAAAGCTTACAGCATTAGGAATCTACTACTTCAAAGAAAAGATTCATGGCCGAGTAGTATCCTCAAAGCTTACAACCATGGAGAAATGATCCACCTTTCTCTAGAATATACACCTGGATCCACAAAGGACACTCTTACATTGCAAGAGCATAAGTTAGCTTCACCAACATACATCCTCCAAGTGAGTAAGACTCATGTGATCACTTGACTTGTTGCAACATCATCCAAGTGATAGGGATTAATTAGTAGAAGTTTACTAGATCACACTGAGATCTGGGAGCTCCCCACCACCTCTACTTGGTCTATGCTTTATGACATCGACAAACTCCTATTGGAAGACTTGGAAATTTTTTTTGGGTATTTTCTAGAAGAGGTGTCTAAGTTATCTAATGAGCCTACACCTCCTAAATAGTAACCCCTCATGACTGAATAGTATTGTCAAAGTTTGCATATTGGAAGATAGTAGTTCCCCAATGAGAGTTACATCTTAGATGTATCAGCAAAGCTTACAGCATTAGGAATCTACTACTTCAAAGAAAAGATTCATGGCCGAGTAGTATGCTCAAAGCTTACAACCATGGAGAAATGATCCACCTTTCTCTAGAATATACACCTGGATCCACAAAGGACACTCTTACATTGCAAGAGCATAAGTTAGCTTCACCAACATACATCCTCCAAGTGAGTAAGACTCATGTGATCACTTGACTTGTTGCAACATCATCCAAGTGATAGGGATTAATTAGTAGAAGTTTACTAGATCACACTGAGATCTAGGAGCTCCCCACCACCTCTACTTGGTCTATGCTTTATGACATCGACAAACTCCTATTGGAAGACTTGGAAATTTTTTTTGGGTATTTTCTAGAAGAGGTGTCTAAGTTATCTAATGAGCCTACACCTCCTAAATAGTAACCCCTCATGACTGAATAGTATTGTCAAAGTTTGCATATTGGAAGATAGTAGTTCCCCAATGAGAGTTACATCTTAGATGTATCAGCAAAGCTTAGAGCATTAGGAATTTACTACTTCAAAGAAAAGATTCATGGCCGAGTAGTATCCTCAAAGCTTACAACCATGGAGAAATGATCCACCTTTCTCTAGAATATACACCTGGATCCACAAAGGACACTCTTACATTGCAAGAGCATAAGTTAGCTTCACCAACATACATCCTCCAAGTGAGTAAGACTCATGTGATCACTTGACTTGTTGCAACATCATCCAAGTGATAGGGATTAATTAGTAGAAGTTTACTAGATCACACTGAGATCTGGGAGCTCCCCACCACCTCTACTTGGTCTATGCTTTATGACATCGACAAACTCCTATTGGAAGACTTGGAAATTTTTTTTGGGTATTTTCTAGAAGAGGTGTCTAAGTTATCTAATGAGCCTACACCTCCTAAATAGTAACCCCTCATGACTGAATAGTATTGTCATAGTTTGCAGCTTGGAAGATAGTAGTTCCCCAAAGAGAGTTACATCTTAGAAGTATCAGCAAAGCTCACAGCATTACGAATCTACTACTTCAAAAAAAAGGTTCATGGCTGAGTAGTATCCTCTAAGCTTACAGCCATGGAGAAATGATCCACCTTTCTCTAGAATATACACCTACATAAGTCAGCTTCACCAACATACATCCTCAAAGTGAGTATGACTCATGTGATCACTTGACTTGTTGCAACATCATCCAAGTGATAGGGATTAATTAGTAGAAGTTTACTAGATCACACTATGATCTGGGAGGTCCCCATCACTTAGATAGGCTCCTATAAATACTTCAACCATAGTTCAAGTAGGGTTACCAACACAAACTAATCTGGCACTAAGATAGAATGATAGGCTATCACAAACCAACACACCTACAATGCCTTAGATGGCTAGATATAATATCTTGGCATACCTAAAGAAATTTTTTGTTCTTTTCAAGTGTATATGTTAATTAGTCATGATGCAAGGGCTTTAGGAAGATCACATGTATGTCTTGAACCATTTAGTGGAGTATCACACTAAAATGCATTAAATTAAAAGGTAATGGAGGTTGAGGAAAATAAAGATGATGGAAATGGCATGGTCCTTTTAGAACCAGTCATCTTTACAAAAAAGGACTTCCATTATGGGATAAGGAATCATAATTACCCTTTGTTCCTTTCAGCTTAAGTCAATAATGTACTAGCAAAATAATTTGATGATAGATTCAAGGTCTATAGTGAGTTTAATCTTGATCCAAATGCATAGCACACTCACCTTGCCATCAAAGGATTTGAACTATATGTCCTGATGATCCAAGGTTTCAATCACAATAGTCCAAAAACCACTAGGATAGTCCTTTTGAAGGTAGAAGTTTGAGAGATAGACTCAGTGACCAGTTTCCATGTTAGTAATTGTACTCATTTCCTACAATGCCTTGCTAGGACAATAGTGGCTACATGATAACTGGGTGGTTCCATCAAAACTCCACTAATTCATCAAGTATCTCAAGGACAGGAGATCTATTCCCTTTTGAAAAATTAGAGTAAGGTTTTGGAAGATGCTTGCTTTGATTTTATTGATAATGACAAGATGAAATCCAAACCATCATTTCATGATGACAAGATGGAGCTTATGAAAATCGTCAAACCACTAAACAGCATATACCAATGGAAATTAAGGCAAAGAGCTATGTAAATAAATCACCAAACCCTTACCACCTTATAGGAGGCCAAGATAGACAACTCATTGTCCACTATAGCCCTAGGGGAAAAGAAAATTTTCTTCTCCACCAATGCCATACCTCAAAGCTACAGTGCAAAGATAGTAAGATGCTAAACATAGAACCTCATTATCACTGATATAGTCCACAATCAATAATGATGATGGAAGAAAGGGGAGAAAACTTGAATGTGGTGGCTATAATGTCACCTTTTGAAGACATTATAGTGTCTCATTAGAAATGTGCTCTACGTGGAGTTGGCAAAGTTAGGGAATCTAAGGTCGGTGTGGGGTACACTCACTAAGTGTTAATTCAAGACAAGTATACTTTGTCGATTAACATGGTCACGATAACTGAAGAAGTAGACAATGAAGAGGAACTCATCTCACTTGTATTGAAGAAGGTAGATGATGGTGGGCAAGCGATAGTTGATATTTGGTTAAGGTCAACTTGGAGATAAAAGAAGACCTAGAACGACATTTGTTAGTGTGGTGCTTACTTCGAGAGAAAAAGAATAGTACTAAAACTTTCTGATGCAACATAATGATGTTTTTGCATGGACATACAAGGAGATGTTGGGGCTCAACCTCGACCCAAAGGTTCTTAGTCAATAGTTGCCAACAGACCCTTCCAAGACAGTAATCAAACAATTGCTATGATGCTTCTAATTGGAATTGATTCTACAAATTGAAGTCAAGGTGAATAGGAACATTGAATCTAGGGTCATACAATATGTGAACTATCCAAGTGGATCACCGATGTTTTGCTAGTTAAAGAGAAAAACAAACAAATTCCTATTTGTGTCCACTTTAGGAACTTTAATGCAGCCTACCCTATGGGACCATTTTTCACTCCCCATAATAGAGATCTTAATTGATGCAACTATCAGCTATAAGGCCCAATCGAATAAGAATGAGCCTCAAGGATGATAAATGCATTACATTCCACACTCCAAAAGGAATTTTTTATATAAAGTTATGCCCTTTGGCCTAAGAAATGCTAGGGTCACTTATCAATGTGTTATCAGTCATATTTTTTTATGGGATGTTTCATGATAAGTGGAGTACAATGTGAATGAACCTGCAGTAAAGACTATGGATCAAGAGTCACATATAAGTGGATGACCATAGGCACCAACTTAAATTGAATCCATCAAAATGCACATTTGGAGTCACCGCCAATTTTTTTTTTTATCAATTTTGTAATATGACACCAAGGAATCTATGAAAACTCCAATTTTTCTAGAATTATTTGGAATTAATTGGAAATTTTACGAAAATAGAGGTGAAATATTATATTTAATATAATATTAATTTTAGAAAAAGAATCAAGTCTTGAAACATAGATATCTAGAATCATTCACCAGAAACCTGTTAGACTAACTGTAAGCACGCTGAAATCTGAGCTCGGGTGAAAAATTGCTATTTTTTGTAATTTTTGTGAATTTTCATTTACCCAAATTGGTAAAATTGACATTTCACTTTTGTGTGCGGTCCACAAAAGTTAGGTGAGCTGGTGGACAACCAGCTCAGGGAATATCAATGATGAGAATAAAATGATGATGAATATGCTTTTAATTTTATAAGAAAAGTGAAAAATTATTTAAAATAAAAATAATACAAAATGAACCCTATAAATACCCCTCCTACAGGCTGCACGGAATTGCACAAACCCCTTGGACTCTCCCTCTCTTCCTCTCCTTCTTTCCTTCTTTTTCTCTCTCTTCCCTTTACAGCCACAAAGCACGTCTGCAGACTCACCCGAGGGGAATATTCCCCAAATTTGTCGGGCACGTCCATGGACACATTGTCCTGATAGAGGAGGGTTTTCCACCCAGAAACCCTATTTATAATTGCCATTCCAATTCATATAAATTTTCCAAGATCTATATCGTTAATTGGATTCAGAATTCCATCATCTACAAAAGCCCTCTATTCAAGAAAGAATCTACTGGTTAGATTCTTTGAAAACTTACTCTATATAGTTTTTTGGCAACCCATAGTCATTGTTGTCTATGTTTGGCTTCCTCCGGCAGTGACAACGACCTAGAACTTCTTCCTTTTCCCCTGTAGTGATTTCCCCCTTATCCTTTATCTTCTTCGACACCGGAAAACACTCCAGCAGCACCATTCCAGGGGATATCATAAAAACCCTAGATCGACTACCAAAGGTTTCATTCTAGCAACAATCTCTTCTCTCCAATTTTTCTCACTACTTCAAATGGGATCCAAGTAGGTTCCCTTAGTTTCCCCTCTATTTTCAAGCCAAATCACCGTTGAATTTGGTTCACCGGCAACTGGATCGCCAGTGAACCAGAATCCAGTGACCTAATTGGGAACACCACTAAATCAATAAGATTTGAGAATTCTAAACTGTTAGATTGATTCAGAGGGTCCCAAAACCCCAAGATAGGTGTTCATGGTAAGATTTCAATTAGATATGACTATTGATCTACGGAAGAGCTAATCTTACAGTCCAGATCGAACTATCTCACCTATCCTAGGTCACCCCTCCCCATACACCGACAATCACCGGTAAAGGGGGTGGGCCACTAATCGACCTGTTGATCTGAATAATCTAAATTGAATCTAGGCATTTGTTTTGACTGAAAATTTCAAACTCTAATGCAGAGCTCATTTTAACTCCAAATCAAGACAGAAAAGAAGTTATGAATTCCTAGTGAAGAGTAGAATCTAATGGAAATATAAAATTTAGGTTTTATTCACTGTAAATTTTTGTAAATCACAAAAGTGGCACTAATTCCCAAGATCATTCAAATCTGACATGATCAAAACTTAGAATTCTAATCCATCAGTGATCTAATGATGAGGTAACATGGAATAAAGAGTTAGATGTGGCTGATCTGGAATGAATTAAGAAATTTAACCTTAATGGAAGAGAAATCATAAAAAATGATCATGGATCTACTTGATTTGAGTAATCAAGCATCATCAGACCATGAAAATTAGTTTGAATGATGATTTAAAGTTAAGATCATACATATTGATGAGCCTGATGTGGCTAATTTGGGATAGATTGAAATCTATGCCCTTAATTTTGAAAAAAAAATGGCTTAAGATCTTCTTGATCGGTTAAATCAAGAAAGATCATATCATATGATGAGATGCATTAATGATCTAGTGATGATATCACATTAAGAGAATGCGATAGATCTGAATAAAAAGGAAAGATCAAGATCTAAACCTTTAATGAAATGAAAAATGAATAGAAAACAAAATATGATCATTGGATCAAAATGGAAAAATATAATATATTCAAATGAGCATTTGAATTATTATATTCTATTGTAAATGTTCTTTTATTTGCTTAGTAGATTTAATTGTTAGATTTACTTATTTATACCTTAATGTTCATGTTATGTAAATTACATGAAAAATATAATTAAATGAAAATAGATATTGATAAACATTTAGAATGAATATGGACATGAACTTAATGATAGTAAGGGCTATAGTTAGTAGGACAATATAAGGAATATCATTTCTTAGTCCAAATTAGGAGAATAATAAACCCCGTGAATGATATTTTAAATCTTAATGGATTTAATTAAAATCAAATAGCAAGAGGACTTAGGGTCTAATGCTCCTAGGAACCTTATGAAGGTTGAGCTAAGGTTACCCTAGTAAATACTAAACATGGTGGTTAAGGGGGTTCTCTAATAGAGCCTCACTCTTCCCCCACCTTCTAGCAATGTTTGTGAGGTCTAAACACCTCCTTACATGAGGATTGAATTAACCACTCTGTGAGCAGCTTTTAACTGGTAAGCCTTAGTCAATTCTGAAATAAGGAAGAGCCATCTAGTATTAGGAAAGAAATAAACTATCTTCAACCTGTAAGACATTAACTAGTTGAATAATAATAAGAACATAAAACATATCAAATTATCTAATCCTAATAAAAATTGTAAGTAAGATAAGGATGATCAAACAAGATTCATGATGAGATCTTGAATGATCAAGAATAATAAACAGAATTATAATTTAGATTAAACGTTTGATTTTGTATAAATGTTAGATTTAAATATAGATCAATAGATTAGATCCTTGATCAATACAATCCAAGAAAAAAGATCCAAGTCATCCTATGTAAGGATGATAAAATGAACAACTAGGAAGTATAAATGAGTTGAGAAATGACTATATACGTATGACTTGATAGATATATGAAGGATACAATAATCAAGATCAATGAGAGATGGATTGTGAAAGTAAAGGTAGGTGGATCTTAAGAATATATTCAATATATAAGATACATGTACTTTACACATGATCTTATCCTGATAATTATAGATTGATTATAATTTCCTTAGAATTATTTATGAATAAAAAAATGATGTTGAAATGAATATAAAGCGATTGATTAAGCAATTATGAAATTACTTAAGGCAACAAATGATGTAAAAATGAATACAAAGGGATTGATTAAGTATTTATGAAATTACTTAATGGGTAGAATGAGAAGATTTGAACTATATAAGTTGGACCCCCAAATCTTAAGGAAATAAGTTATAGGCATGTCCTATTATAACCAGACACACAGTCTGTAACTATGAAATATTATTTTCCATACAAGCATGGAGGCTTGCGATTTTGTTTTAAGAAAGGCTTATGCCTAGGGATGCCAATGCTAGGAGAGTTATGAGGGTTTGGCCACTCGCTCTTCGAAAGTAATTATGATGATGATACCATGCCCAAAGAGAGGCAAAATGTCGGGTGGGGCAATTATGGGAAGGCTGCCACTATGACAACCATGGTTCCCCCCATACGAACATGGATCTATATTTTCCATAGTGGTATCAGTGTAGTATTGAGCAATTATCCAGGCATGCTGTACGAATTGAGATTGCAAGTGTGGTAGTCCTTTGATTATATTTTGCATTATGATGCAATTGATTATGGCATAATGAAATGCCTTATGTTATGGCATGATAAGATGCCTTATGTTATGGCATGATGAGATGTCTTATTTTATGGCATGATGAGATGGCCAATAAAAGTTTTTACCAATGTTGTATTGGAGGATGATTTCCAATACGGTATGATTATATATTAACACCTAGTGTTAATATTGAAATCAGTTTGAAAATGAGATATTATTGATGATATTGACTATATTCACAATTTTCAGCAGCTTTATTTATATGTAATATATACATATAATTCATATGATGAGTGAAGGATAAGATGGTTATCCAATTGTATAAATTGATTTATATCATGGATATAAAGAATTGTTGATTTTAAGATATATTGATTATATTTCTTAATCTGCTACCAAGCATAGCTTATTGAGATATTGCAAATGTTTGAATGTTTATAATATCTCAGATACAGTTAAGGAAGATTGAATCCTCAAGACTTGAGGATAGTCATCACTGAACTACTACTCAGGGTATTTACTTTGAGGAATATTGTATTAATTGTTTTGTAATTTGGATTGTAATATTTGGACAAGGTATGTAATGACTACTAGGGCTGTGTATGTGAACCACTGGATTCATACTAATTTTCATAAAAGTATTTCTATTGATATTCAATGGAAAATTTATTTTATACAAAAATCTATGTATGATAAGTAATTTAAGGTGGCACTCGGGTTTTTGACAAATCAATTTCAAAGAAAATATATTTTTGTTGTTTGTATTTAAAATTTTTTCAAAATCAGGGCCCTACCTTTGCAAATATTTATGAAAATGTGTTTTAAAAACCCTAGTTGCCACAGAATCAAGGTTGACCTGACTAAAGTCAAAGCTATATAAGAAATGCCACCTCTAAGGAACCTTAGTGAACAAAAGGAGCTTGTAAGGAAAATTGGCATATATCAGGAGATTTATTTCTAATATTTCATAGCATTGTCAACCATTGGAGAAGGAAGTTCCATTCAAAAGGTATGAAGCCTACCAAAATACCTTTGAAAGTCTAAAAAGTTATCACCTCAATCTACCTCTTTTAGCAATGCAAACAAAGTGAAACCACTAATCTTATATATTGCAGCATTTGATGGTCCCCTTGGTGGCCTACTGGATCAAAACAATGATAAGGATAAAGAGAATGAATTGTACTAACTTAGTTGGACCCTACTAGGTAAAGAAACTAGGTACTCTCCTATTCAAAAGATGTGTTTAGCCTCGGCCCTTCCATTCCAAAACCTAACACATAATATGCCATCACACGCTTAGTGCTACATTGCTATGATAGCTTTGTACAACTCTACAAAGAAGAGTTATATTGAAAAATTGAATGGCTTTATCAGAATTCATTCACTTCTTTCAACATATTCATTGGTTAATAATATGCAAAACATGCTCATCATTGGGCAATGGATTTAAATAAGGTGAAACAAGTAAAATTGTATAAAGATAAAGTAAAACAAATTAATGGTAAATTAGTCCTCATTTGATTGTCTATGGGACAAATTTGAGTGCCTACAGATGCCCCACTTTGAGATAAAGCATATCTGAATATTTAAGTAAGGCTTATTTGAGGATCTGAGGTAAATTAGATAAAAAAAGATCCAAGGTAAAACATATCCAAAGATATGAGGTGAAGTAGATCCAAAGATCTAAGGTAAAGCAGATATGAAGATAAAAAGTAAAGCAGATCAAAAGATCTAAAGTTAAGCATATCTAAAATTCTAAGGCAAAGCATTTGAAGATCTAAGGTAAAGTAAATCCAAACATCTGAAGGGTGTAGCAATCCATAAAGGTTTAAAGTAATAGTAGATCAAAAAACTTGAAAAGTGTAGTCAACCAAAAAGGTTTCAAGTATAGTAGGTCAAAAAAACTAAAAAGTGAGGCAAGCCAAATGGCTTGCAAAATGTTGCATGTCAAAAAAGACTTGAAAAGTATAAAGTCTAAATAGATGAAGAAAATATCACAAGCCAAAAGACTTCAAAGGTGAAGTAATGTATCAAGATAAAAGACTCAAAATGCAGTGTCAAGAATGATAGATGTATAAGAAAATGAGGGTACAAAAGGGTATTTTGTAAAATTATAAAGAAAAGAACAAGATGCAGTAAGGGTCTTAATGCCGCTGCCATGAATGATGCTACTAAGCAATGTGGGAATTTATAAAATAAAATAAAAACCCCTTGCTAAGAGTGATGACATGATAAAAGTTTCATGAGCATGAATGGTATGTGATATGAAAAAATGTAGGTGAAGTTGAGATGATATGTTGCACACAAGATGAGACTGGAGATGAATGTGGCACAAGAAGAAGCAATTTAACATAATTAAAAGAGGAATAAATGCAAATAGGGCTATAGAAATTGGAAGGAAGTAAGCATGAAAGATCTAAAGTGATGAGTTCTGAGAAGTGACCCTAGGTTGTGAGCCTTGAGAAGTAGGCTGAAAATTGATAGAGTTCTAGCGATTTCAAAAAAGATGGGAAAGTGTAATATGAAAAATGCAATAAAAGATTGTGAATGGACCATGATGAAGGCCCAATTCATTGGAATACAAGCAAGGACTAGTATGACACTCTAGGACAAGGAATGAATAAACTAAGGCTAGTAAATAAGAAAAGACAAATGATGCATTGTGAGAACAAAATGATTATTGTAAAATGGGAATGAAATATAAAGTGACAATGACCATATGAGAAAAATGAATAAAGAAGAATGGAAAAATGAAATATAGCACGATGGATGATTTTGTATAACTTGAATACTAACCTCGATAATCTCCAAATATTCAATTTTGCTATTGTGATTGTTAGGAATATTAGAATGTGTGTGTGTGTGTGTGTGTGTGTGTGTGTGTGTGTGTGTGTGTGTGTGTGTGTGTGTGTGTGTGTGTGTGTGTGTGTGTGTGTGTGTCATGAAAGTTAGTAATAAGGTGAAAGGTGAGGTTGAAGAGGATAGTGAATAAGTTGAGTGGGAAATTATGCAAAGATAATTTATGATGGATGAAATTAAGATATGGGCTGATTATATGTTCTCTTGTGGAATCTCACCGTGCAATGCCTGCTATTTTTAACTCATGTGTACACAAAGATTTAGCTAGTGATATAGCATAAGGTAATATACACTAGTTCTCATTTCAAAGATTTCATCCTACATAAAGCTATTTGGCCCCAATAGACAATGATACAATTGAGTAATGAAAATAATAAGAGCAATTGTGAAATAAGAGAAACCAAGGAGAACTCAAAGAAGTGATACAAAGAATAATAAGCTTGGAACCATATTGAATCAATAAGCAAAGTCAAAGGATGCAAGTTGCATGACACGAATATCAACAGAAGTACACACATCCTTCACAAATAAAAAACAAAGTACATATCATTTGCTTAAAGTTACAAATCAAACCTTTCGCTTCTTCAAAGTGACTCCAAGTAGAGTAAATTCCCCTTAATCATCTATGAACCTTTTGTATTGTGGCGCTAATCTTGAGAAATCTTGTATCAAGATATCATTGAGCTTGAGCATTGTCATTAACATGCGGGAAGGACTTTTGAGGAAGGATGACCATGCTACAGTTATGAATAGAAAGGTTTGGGCTCAAAAAATAAGAAACAACTTTAAAACTTTGTAAATATATGTGTATGTGTGTACGCATGCATGTATGCATATGACACGATTTGAGTTAATCAAGTTGCCTGCATACACTAGTGTAGGGATCAAGTCAAGCATATTTTAGGCTTACTTCCCTAAAAGTGGATAATTTGAAAAGAATATAATTCATTTGATTGATTATTATTTTGAAGATTCAAACTATATAAGGCTCAAATTGGTGAAATAAATATGATTGAATATGTTTAAGTCAAAAAATTTTAAGATCACAAGTTTTGAAATGTCGCTTTATAAGTGTTGTGTCTTGAAGCACTATCAGCACAATCCATTTCCATTACACTTTTCTTTCTTCTTCCTTTTTTCCTCATTTTTCTTTTCAGTAAGCTTGAAATGCCTATTTTTCTTTTGGTTTCTACTTGTGTTGGCCAAATGTCCTTTGTTTACTGATGCTAAGTGGATAAGTGAATCCTTGATTGAACTTAGTCAAAAAACACCTTTCTCCTACACTGATCTGAGGTTGGGGTGGTTCTCCATTTCTTTTAAGCTCATTAGTCGAAAAAATTTCTTCTTATCTATCTATGTAAGGTTGTGTGTTACAATACTCAAAAAGATCAAAGATTACTATAGTGTCAAGAGATAGGATCTTGAAATTGTGACTAAGGTGTAAGAAAAGTTTGGGTATGCCTGTGAAGACAAAATAGAATCTTGAAAACTAGACATGAAAGAAGTAGCTCCGCAACTATAAAGAAAACATGAAAGAAAAGTGTGGATATATGGACCATTAAATTTTCTCTTTCATATACATTGTGAATTAGTAATGTGAGAGCAAGAAAATTTTAAAGAATTTTATTTCCTGATTAAGTGGAGGAGGGCAAAGAAATCTATCATGTCTAAACAAGTGATAAGCTTGAAAAGTGGGAAAGTTGGGCATGATATGAGGATTCAAGGGGATCAAGATATAATAATGTTAAAGTGGAAAGTTTTGTAGATGCAAAAACTTAGCTTAACTTGCTATAATCCATTATCTAAAAAAATCTTTAGCCTACGTGGAGGTATATAAAAAATTCATTGTCAATGGACAAAATATGAAAAAATGCGATCATTTAAAATATTATAACTAATGTGGCATTGGAATGAGAAATGGTTAAAAAGAGAATGATAAACACGGAAGAAAATAGTAAGGATGCACAAGATTGAAAATAAAGTTGATATAGATCTATGCATGTTATTGAAATAATAAATGGCGAGTCTCCATAGAATCATGTAACAAGAGGACATGAAAGACTCTCAATTGCAATGTAGTGAGTCAAGAGACTCAAATATGTAAGCTTACAAATCCAAAGACTTTAAGATGGAAATGGTACAAGTCCAAAGACTTCAAGAAAAAATGTTGCAAGTCGAAAAATTTGAAGAGAAAATGTCATAAGTCAAAGACTTAAAGATAAAATGTTATAAGTCCAAACACTAATTGCAAGTTCAAAGACTTAAATATAAAATGTTGTAAGGCCAAAGACTTGAAGATGAAATAATTGTAAGTCTGAAGACTCAAGAAAATGTCGCAAATTAGAAGACTTGAAGAGGAAATGTTGTAAGTTTGAAGAGTTAAAGATAAAAACATAGCAAGTCAAAAGACTCAAATGTGAAGTTCAGTTAGTTGAGAGACTCCAAAGTTTGTTGTTGCAAGTAGGAAGACTCAAGAGTGTAGTGTGGTAGTCAACCAATGCAAAAGTGAATAGAGCAATGATGGTGAGGACGATGCGGACAAGAACAATGAGAAGGATGAGAGTGGTGACAATGACTATGATGATGTTAGTCCCGATAAAGAAAATTGATAAGTGTTCAATTTTGTATAAAAAGTACCCAATTAGTAGTCCATGTGTTACAAATTATAGGCATTATTCTAGGATTTTTTTGAAATTTCATAACACATGCATTTCTAACTTAACAATTTAAAGTTTGATATTATTGTACATTCAAAAGAATATTTACAGTAAGTATATGAATCATCATAATTTTTTAGAATTTAATTAGGGTTTTTACTCTTTTTGTAGGAAGTGAGAAGATGATCCAATAGCCTATATTGAGCTTCGCAAAGTTTTTCACAGATCAAGCTATGTGGTTATCTCACTAAGGATGTAAGGGGTAGGGAGCTGCTACCAGGGACTTGAGAGCAAAGCTTCCTAAAGGTCCACAAGCAAGCAAGGAAGCAATTGGAAGAAGGTAATGGTGACTAAAATAGGTCCATGCACAAGCTGTGCATTTCCACCACCTTTACATGGGAACCATGAAAGCCACCTAAGCCATTTGAGCCAACAAAAGTGAGCCACCAAACCACTTAAGCTAATGCCACTTGGAGTCACATAATTGGAGGATCAATTCGAGTAGTTATCCTATGCTAAAATGGTGATTTTCAATGGATAATTAGAAGGAATTTAGGAGATTTATCAATAAGGTAAGATAGCATGCATAGGTGCACCAATCAAGAGAGAAATCCTACTTTTTGAATCCATTTTCCATCCTTTTCCTCCAACCCAACTAGGTGAACCGTGATTTTAACTTAAGGAGGGAGCCACCTCCTAAAAAAGCGTCACCTCCCCCTTGCTTGGTTGTCACCTAGTTGGCATCTTAAATTGGAAACTCCTAAATTGGTTCCCACTCAAATCATCTCAAAATCTTAACTAATTCCCCATCTTTCCTAACTTTTTCTTTTCCCTTCTCTCTCTTTATTAACCACCAAACACCACACACTTAGAAGGGTGGGAGCTCCATGCCACCTTCCTAAGAAGGTGACGCTTCTCCCCCCTTCCAAATATACCATGCCATGTCATCACTTGCTAATCCTCTCTTCACCTAACTTTCTACCTAAATTCTATATCTAATTACATCTTTCTTTCCTAGAATAAGATCTTATTAAAATGGAAACTCAAAATTTTATGAATATCCCAATAGTTTCCATGTGAATTTGAAGTAGAGGTTTTGCACAAATACCTTGAAAGAAGCATTCTACTCAGGTGATCCTTGGAGCTTTGGACTTTGGCTTTCCTTTCACTATCTTTCTCTTATATTCTTCAAGTATTTTTCTTTGCTTTTGCACTTCAATCCCAAGTTAGTTCTTACTTTCAATCCTTATTTTCATTGCTTAGTTGTTCTTGTTTTGCTTCTTTAATTCTAGACACATAGATCCTCCTTGTTTTCCCTTGAATCTTTGCTTCCATCCTCATAGTTTTTCTTGCTTTATCTCTCAAGATCCAAGTTTTTTCATCTCTAGTAGTTACAGCCAAGAGAAAAAGTAACTTGAATACCTGTTTCCTTTTTAGAATTTCCATTTTTTTCTTAGAGAGAGAGAGAGCTATTTTTATGAGTCTTTTTCCTATTTTGTTGCCATCATTGCAACCTTCTTTTCTCTTAATTACTTGTTGGGTTTCACTTGCATGTGATCTTAGTTTAGTTTAAAGTTGTTGGAGGGTGCTTTAGCATTGATTTGAATCAAGTTTTAGGCTAAGGAAAAGTGTGCAATTTTCAAATTTATACCTATGTATCATAATCACTATTTCTAATGTAAGTCTCCATTCAATAAATAAATTTATTTGAAGTTCATTATTCATTCTTGATCCAGTAACAAAGTACTATAAATCTTGAGCTTTATCTTGCATAAAAAGTACTAGTTTAATGTCTTTCCATGCTTGGTTTGATTTGACTTTCTTAAGTGCTTGAAATTTAGAATTTTCTCATTCAATCTTCATGCTTAGTTTCCAGCACCTTATTCATCCTATTTGCTTAATTCCTTTTAGGTTTTTGGTTTTCTTATTAAGTGTTTTGATTATCATACAAGTTAATTAGCATTTGCTTATTGAATTTTGAATAGTTTTCATCACATGAGCTATGTGCATCATCCCATGGATCGTGCACATGAGACTTGGGTGATTCCTCGTTTGATTCCTACTTTATTTGTTGATTAATCTTAGTTTAGTTATTATCAATTAGTTGTTTACATATTAGTTTAGTTTTAGGAAGTTTCTTTATTGGGTTTTAGAAAGTTCCATTTTTAGAAGGTTCTAGAATTAGGAAAGTTTCCTTTTTAGTAAGTTTTCTAGATTAATTAAGGCTAGTTTTGCATTAGTTTCTTCTATTGAATGCATGTTTATTTACAAACGTTTCTAATTTTATTGAATATCTTTATTTTTAGGAGGTTTCCTTTAGTTGTAGTTTCTAATTTAGTGCATGTTTCCAATTCCATGTTGTTTGAATTCTTAGTTTAATTCAAAACCTATTTCTCTTTGGCTAAGATAAGGAACTTAAATAAGACCCAATAAATTGAAAATTCCAAGAGATTCCCTATTGGATAGACCTCTTTCACATATAAGTTACTATATTAATTCATGCTTTTGAGAGTAATATTAAAGCTACACCACAAATAATAATAAGAATGATCTGTGCCTCAACGTATTGGGGAAATATAATAATTCAAATATTAATATTTCTCAAATTGCTCCACCTACTATTATGGAGAAGAAAAATATGCAAGAAAAATGCAGAGGAAAGTATAATATAAAGAGAAATACTCTTTTTTAAATATGATGCATTTTGAAAACAAATATTGTTTTAACATTATTTTTTTGTTTTTATGCAAAATAAATATGAAGTTTATTTCTTATAGAATGAAATGAAATACTTTTCTTTAAAGAAACAAATGTGTGGATTTGTGTGTAAATGAGCAATGCAAATACCACTTAACACAAACACAATAAACAATAAAATGCATTACTTCCAAATTTGAATTTCCTGCTCAAAAGAAAAAGAATCAATATTTTCTATCAAATCCAAAACAAAATAACACGGAGCAAGAATCTATGATACACATTGCACATGGAAAAAAATTTCCCAAAAGTTGGCCAAGTGTATGGTAGTTGGAAAACTACAAAGGATCATTAGTTTGTTTAGAAGATGCCATTATGTTAGTAGATGGTGTCATTTATTTGTGGAACATGGAAGAGATTAGAAGATAATTAATGAATAGAGTAGCTAACAACACTCTTCATAAATTGAATGTACCAAGGATTTGAAGGAAATCTAGATTAGTTGGCAATTCTTGAATGCTGCCATATACTTTTAGGATCCATAATGCCATATTTTCATATTTATGCTTTAAGAAATTTATTACACAATTAAATTTTTTTACAAAATTGATGAATGTTAACAAATCTAGGAGAAATCAGTTTGCTAGCCAAAACTCATACAACTTGGAATCTATATGATACTACCTTGAAAGTCAAAGATTCAAAGTGACACATTATTCTATAAAAAGAACAGGGACTAAGCATCTTAAATGGTTGGATCTAGGATTCGTACACGCTATGCATGGGGTGGCTTAGGATAGTGTAAGGGTTCTTATTGTGCTGAGTGTCTCCTTACTCACCATGAGGTCCCGTCAAGAATTTCACCTTTGGAGCAGTGGATGGAGTATCTCTATTCGATATTTCTTAATGATATTGGATAGTAAGTAGAGATTGTTCCCAAGGGATCACTTGATCCTCATGGATATGTTACTACAAGGTATTAGAGTCACTGTGTTTTGATCATAGGTACTCATGAATGCATATATCCAGGAAATGCATCAATGCAAAGAACCATTCCTCTATGTGCCTCCATGGAATAATTTCTATTTTCCATCTCCATTCACATCCATCCAAACTATTTAGCTATTGACTTGATTAACACATTACAAACATCCATAATAAAGAGTGAAATCAAGACAACAAGAAAGTAACTCTTTGAAGGAAAATAACATATAAAAAAATATAAAGGATGAAAAGTTGTGCAAAGCTAACCAAGTAGCACATAGATGAAAAAAATGCCCAAAAACTTCTAACAAGGGACTTTACCTTTAAGTTTAAAAGAAACCATGGACATGGGTTTCCAATCACACCCAATAAGCATTCTAGGTTTCAAATTGGAGTTTAAAGGGACATGAAATTTGGGATCTGAAGAGGTCACCCAATAAACCTCTAAACCCTACTATCACAAGGATCCTCAAAAACCATAGACTTGAGCTGCAAAACTCTCGCCCATTAAGTTCTTAAGATCTAAAAGACTAGAGAACCTTTTTTTTTTTTTTCAACCCATTGAGATTTAAGATTCGAATTGGGCATCAAGAACCAAGGACATAATAAACAATGGGAGCACTAGTCTAAAGAGAAATTCCTACACAAACCCCACAAAATTTCCAAATAAAAGGTGTATAGATGGTAGGAAATTGCATCAAATTCAAAGGCAAGGAGGTGTAAAGCACACACACCACTCCCCCCCCTCTTCTTTTTTTTCAAGAAAAGAAAAATGTGTTTCCAAAATAGGTTTTTCTTTAAAACAAAAACATGTTTTTGAAACATTTAAAACAAAAAGTGTTTTCATAAAAATATGTTTCAATGAAAATGTTTTCCAAGTAGGGAGGATGTTTTAAAACAAAATCAAGTAAATAATAAAAAATTGCCCTTACATAAAGCTTCATAGTGCGTGGAACTAGAGAGAGATAATGTGTGAGGGATTTCTAAGGCCTGACTCTACCTTTATAGAAAACATACCTAGAAAATCCCAATCCCTCTTAGGCTCTAAAGTCCTAAAACTTTTGGAATTCTCATTTGTTCCAACTTCAAAGTGTTTAATATTTCTAATTTACCCTTGACAAGGAACTTAATATTTTCAAAGGGCATTTGTTGGAGGGCTAATTTTATCGTTCTCCTCCTTTTATCTAAAATAAAAAAGCCTCCCACCCCCTGCAACCCCATGGGGACCTTCCTTGTTTGAAAATTGTTAGGACTCTTCTAGAGAGAGAGAGTCCTCTCTAATTAGTTGTCTAGGGGTCCAATTTCAATAGGATTTTTCTAAGGATTCTTAGAAAGCATGGAAATCTTATATGGATAACCCTAACTAGGGTCCACTTTATCCAATAGATGGAATCACTCGAGATGATAAAAAATGTCCCCCATGGAACTTTTAGGAAGAGAGAGAGAGAGAGAGAGAGAGAGAGTCATTTGTATTTGCCATTTTTGAGCAATTGTAATACTAGCAATATGTAAAATCTCATATACATATTTTTTGTAGATTATATTTATATTGTATAGGATTTCACAAAATTGCTCATGTGACACTAAAAAAAGTACCACATTTTTTGTAGATTATACTTATATTATTTGGCATTTTATATAATTTCTCATATTACACTCAAGTGTAATATGAGCAATTATGTAAAATAACATAAAATATAAATATAATGTACATAAAATGAGATATTTTTAATTTTCTACTCTCTCTCTCTCTCTCTCTCTCTCTCTCTCTCTCTCTCACCTCACTTTACTCTTTTCTTTTCCTTTCCTTCAATTATATTATGGAAACAATTATAATGAGAGAGTGATTGAAAATATTAGAACATGTTGGGATGTCTTAAGAGAGTAGGGAAGGCATGGGTATAGGTGTTACATAGAGGAAATCCTAGGTGGAGGAAGCTTGAGGTGTAGGGTAGATTTGCGAATAAACATTGTAAAGATGTAGACCACAACCCTAGGTGTCTAATTAGACTAACATAAAAGACCTAAATAACTAATTAGAGTGAAGACTATGGTGTGAATTAACTAAGATCTAGAAGGCTAAATGTTGAAGATAGAACCTAGGTAATGCAATGGATTAGGAATTATAAAATTGAAAGAGAGAGAGAGAGAGAGAGAGAGAGAGAGAGAGAGAGAGAGAGAGAGAGAGAGAGAGAGAGTTGGAAAGATGCTTAAGGATGAAGCCTCAACTATGGATAAGAGAATGAATGTTATGTAGGTGCTTGCATGAGTAATCCATTGAGGAGGTATTGCCTAGCTAGTGGAATGTCAACTTCCATTAGGATACTATGTAAGAAATGGAACACATGTTAGGCAAGCATACTAACATGGTGAGCTTGTACACCAACTTGGAGGGGAACATATATCCTAAGTGGCTGTGCTAACATAAGGAATAAATATATTAACCATGGAGAAAGGAACTTTAGTCTCATTATTGGGAAATACCTAGGTGGCTAATGGGTAGAAATGGAATTGCAACTTTAGCATAGTGACATGGTTTTGCATTTAACACCATACCAAGGTGGTGGCTGGCCATTCCATACATGGGAGACCAAGCCACCACGTGAATCCAAGAATGGCAGCTGGTCCCCAAGCATTCTATGAAGTTGGCCATGGTATAACATTGTAAAATGGGAAATCATAGAGTGAGATTAATATAATAAGAGGAGAAATATGAAGGCTAGATTATGCATACATGCAAGACCAGCCAAAAATGTGGGATAGTGCAAGCGGTTGTTCAAGAAAAGTTAAGGAAATAGAATATAAAATGGAGAGGCAACGATGCCATCTCCTAGTTTCATGTGTCCATTCCAAACCTAGAGAAGTCACTACATTAAAAACCAGAGAAAACCTACGAAAAACTCAGGGAAAAAATTGGTAGGAAGAGAGATGCTGGAGTTGGGATGATTGTGAAAGGAGAAGAAGAGAAGTTGAGGAGAGAAGGTGGTTTTGGGTGGAGTACATCTCAACACCCATTACTGGAAATTTCAAACACCCTCCTGGAACTTCAACACTTAGATCAGGTGAACATTCATCAAAAACTAGGAAACTAGAGGAATCTCTAAGAGGTATTGAAATTCTAGGAAAGTAGGAAGGTTTTTTTAAAGACATTTTTCCCATGATTGTGCTAGACTGCTCCACTATTGTTAGCGTGACGAAATGTATGAGTTGCTTGGATTTTCTGCTAAAGAACTGTCATGCATGTTGCTGGGTTTGTTTAATCAGTATGTTGGCGTTATGAATCTATAAATTTTTCTAATGGAAAGTATGTAAATCATGTGTAAAAGTTGCAACTCCATGGACTACTCATCTTAACCGAAACGCAGGGGAGTTTCCAACTGGAAATACCCGTGTTCCATCATGATAAGCAAGGCTTAGCTACTGGTTACTATGGGTGACATGGTTGTAGATGTCTTAATTAATTTTAATTTGAATATTAGGGTTGAATCACCAGATTTGGCAGGTGAAAACAGGTAGAGGAAATGATACAATTTCCTGCACAAAAATCAGGAAATTGGAGCCCGTTCCTCCCCTGTTTACCACTTGTTTTCCTTGCAACTTTCAATAGAATTAAGAGCAAAATTACTGTATTTAATGTGGGATTAACAGTAGGGTAACGACAGAGAAAACCTCACCCAATTCTGAGGTGAACTTAGGCAGTTATTCAACAATTAGCATAAGATATACCCTGTTGGACCAGCAGGGGTACATTTTGAACAGACGCAGTCTAGGTTGCTAGTTTTACACAACTTTTATGTGTGATCAACCTGATTCAATGCTCTACTGTTATAATCATTAGTAACATTAAAAAAAAGGAAAAATAAAAATTAGTGTAAAAATTCCATTGAAAAGTATGTAGTAGTCAGCAAACACCTAGGGAAGTAAGAACACTCCAGCTGGACCAGCAGGGGTGCATTTTGTGAATTTACACATTGGGTTTGGTAAAACCCCATCCAACCTGAGTGTTCCTGTCTAGATTACATTTTACATTGTTGATAATACCTATAACCTTGTAGAATATGAAAAGTTTCCATTGAACTAGCTCAAGTTTTAACTTGGATCTTGCATAGAACATCGAAGTGTACCCGGCTGGACCAAAAGTGGTACACTTAGAAATCTTTGGCCTTAGATGTACTGCCATGTGACATTTCCAACTTATAATAACAGGTATAAGTAAATTGCTATAAAATTAGTCAGGGACTTTAAGATTTTACCTTCAAGATTTGGCATTGTTTGAACTCATTATTAACATAAATAAACCGTGTACCCTGCTGTACAGCAGGGGTACCCATTATGATGTGCTACTATTGGATGAGCTTAAGCTATGTTTTTCTGAGTTATGAATGTGTAATTGGGTGCATTACTAATGTTACAACAAATAATACTACTGTTGTTTACCAGAAAACTTCCTAGTTACTTCTCAAGACAAACATATATGCAAAGGAATTGAATGAGTTTCCCGCCAGACCTGAAGGGTACCTTTATGATGTACTGCCATTGGGTGAACCTAAGCTACTATTTTTCTGATCTCTAAATGCATGAAATTGTAAATTACTGATGCTACAACCAGTAACATCTATTATTGTTTACTTGAACTTGCCGAGTTAGGCCTTGAGACAAGCATGTATGACTAGGTGGTGAATGTGTTCTCTACTGGACAGCAAGAGGGGTTCAATGGAATTATAAATTCTTGTCATTACCTAGTTACCTTGATCATTTACATGCCCACATCTTGTTTTCCGTATAAATGGATAAATATCCAAATGGGAGGACATGTCTTGTACAAACTATTTATTGAAAACAAAGTGGAAGCTTGTACGTGGACTACTCAAACTTATAGATGCCATACTTCTAGGAAGCATGTAGTTAACTAGTACTACATTAATCTAAGGATACACAACTCTAATTCAAATGTCATACACGAGATTGATGAATGTGAAATTCATGAGAATCTCTTAGAACATTGAATACTAGTTCAAGGCAAAGTAGTTGAGGGTATACACCTAATTGTGCTTAGAAAAGGGAATGAAACTAAGCTAAACCATTAAGAGAGTGATCAAATAAAGAACTAGAAATCTAGAATATTCAAATACTTATGATGGAACCTATAATAAACTATAGGTGAACACTATTCTCATGCTACTAGTACTTCTTAGGATCTAACATTGGTAAGTAGAGTAGAAAAGATGATAAACTAAGTCCGACCCTAAGGAAATGATTGATAACAACCCATACTACTTTACTTCATAACACAATAATTTGGATAGACATAAGAAAAGGCAGAAATGCTAGATTATGTATGAAGAAGTATGGAATAAGAAAAACATCCTAGCTACTCACTAAACTAAAAGAGTTCATGAAACCTAGGGGAACTAATTTATTTTAAATAAATATTGTAATACTCCTTACGTGCTATGAACAGAAGTGTGATGATTTAACCTTGCTACTAATTTTGTTAGAAAAACTGGAAGAGAGAAGAATATCATCCAATTACATCATGATGAAATGCATGGCAAAAGAGAACAATTTTAGAGTGTAAACTACTAAGAAAAGGTGATCTAAAAGAAAGCAAATTCATCTCATCCTCTAAGATCTAACCCACAAAAGTTATCCTCATAACTTGTCATCAAAACTTGCCCTCTACTCTCGAATTTAGAATCTGGTAATCCATGTAGAGCAAGTGCTTTATCTTGTAAGAAAAGACTATTTAGCCATGTACCTTGGAATGAATAGAGGACGTGCTTTTGGGAATGTTAATTCATTAACACATCTTAAGAGGCATGTTTTCAAGAACTTATGGAAAATCACAGGGATCATGAATGGAAGGTTTTCATACTACAAATGAGAGGTGAGAATTCCACGTTTTTGCATATGGTTTTAGAAGCCACTTGGCTTTTTCATGTGATTATTTTATCAATGTTTGGGCAGACACTCTACAAGTGGCCATAAGTCCTAGAGGTGTTATTTGATCAATGTTTGGAAAGGCACTTATGGCTATTTGATAACTGTCTAGGTAGGCACTCTATCAGTGGCTGTAAGTCCTAGAGATGTTATTTGCTGATGTTTTAGGCAGGTGCTCTACGAATGGTTGTAAGTCATAGAGATGCTACTTAACTAATGTCTTAGGCAAGTACTCTATGAGTAGCTGTAAATCTTAGAGATGTCATTGTGTTGAAATTTTATGCTTGTGCTTTAAGAATGTTTGTGAGTCTAGGGGACACTATGTTAAGAGGTGCATATTGGCCCCCACCCTCTGACTTGATACCAAACACTTGCACAGGGCTTTATTTGTGCAGGGTATGCTTCATGGGGCTGCCCTGGGTATGAGTCGATAATCTCATGAGGGCCGGTGTGCAAGACAGTGTGGTATCTATAGACGGCATAGTGACAATATTAGTTACCTTTGGTGACGATAGATGCTCTACGTGCATAGATGTCTGGATGTTGTTGTGGATATGTGCTGACATGTTGACCACTCTCGAGGATGGTCCTTGGTGGAAGGGCTAACGTCACTTTAGCTTTTATTGGTGATAAATTGACGAGTCAAGCCAGTGATTCATGATGCAGTTTATGTCTCAACGCTTATGCAGCCAAGGGTCAGTTTGCTTGGAGGTGATATGACTCTGAGGATTTGGTTTTGCCAACTAATTCCTCCCTCTCATTGACATGGAAATTTGACACTCACATTTAATCAATTATCTTATCCTCGATTCATGATATACATTGACTTTATTAAGACCAATGTTTTCTTTTTCAAGAATTTGGATCAATGAGAGATTTGACATTTAACATATGTAGATACATATATACTTATGTGCATAATATTGGTTGTCACGTAGTTTTGGTGGGCCTGTTTGTATTAGACTTTTTCTTGGTGAGCATTTTATGCTCATCCTCCTACACCAACATTTTTAGGAGAGACTTTAGGTAGGTTTTGCACCGAGGAGAAGGGAAAGGTGAAGCTGTGGGATGCTTGACCATGGATGTACATGACTGTGGAATACACTATGATAGCTTTTTTTTCATTTTAGACTATTAAGACATGTGATATATAAGTTTAAGGTTGACAGTCCATCATCTTGTAATTATTATGGGAATGTTTGTTTGGTTATGTTTTCGAGATAGTAGTTTGTGCTGTAACTAGGAGATCTTGTTGCATGCAACTCTAATCCCCATTTACATGAGCTTACCCATTTTAATTATATGAGGAGATTTATGGGTAGTAGCAACCTTTTCGAAGAAGAGCATTTTACATGTACTTATTAAATGAGTTTCCAACTATTTTATAAATTAAGGGAAATTTCCACTATTTTTTAAGAGGAATTTTCAAATATTATTTCTTAAAACCGAGATGTTGCAATTATCCTTTTTAAGAAGAATTCTTACAAGTTCTTTTAAGCTCAAAATAATGGGACTCATTTTATTTACATGGGTAGGACCCACCTAACTATTAAAAAAATTGTCCCAACAAGGCAGTCCTCATGCTTTGAATCATCTAGGACTCCAAGTGAGTAATTCATGCATAAAATACCTTCCTAAGAATGACCTTTGAAATAGGATTCTAGGAATATTTTAGTTCTTTAGAAATTTTCAAACAAGATTTCTTAAAAAGTTAGGACTATGTGTAGCTTTAATGGGGCATCCCATGCAGTCTCCAATCTCTTTAGAATTTTCGAAAATGCAAAAAAATATGAAAAAAGAACCTAATTATCATGTCTTTCTGCACCTTTGAAATTTCCTAAATAGTTTAAATTTCTTAGAGGGTTTTATTTTAAATCCTTCAAAAAACACAAATGGATAAATAGGACCCACATAGGAGTCCCATTATCTTATGCTTTTCAAAATTTATATCTCCTACAAATATTTTTAATTCAAAGTATGCTAAACACTTTTAGAGACTTGCAAATAAGTAGGCCCACCTAAAAGATCATGAGTCTTAAAAACATAAGAGTTCTAACTCCCCGAGATTCCAAGCTTCCAAGATTTTAAAGGGTCTAGCTTTTATGAGATCAAGGGTTGTACAATCGTCAAGATGGGGCATCTGACCTTCTTTTGTAGTTATGATTATTCTAAAATATCACAAGAATCCTAACACATTAAATATGTCCCTCTCTCTCTACATTTTCAATCCCTCATTTCTTTTTAGAGTTCCATTTTGGCAATAGCTCTCACATTCTCTCTCCTACTCAGTCTTCTAGTAAGCCTATTACTCCAACTTCATCTCCCCACTATCTTTTCCCATTTCCCATATAATTCTCTCTCTCTCTCTCTCTCTCTCTCTCTCTCTCTCTCTCTCTCTCTCTCTCTCTCTCTCTCTCTCTCTCTCTCTCTCTCTCTCTCTCTCTCTCTCTCTCTCTCTCTATGATGACCCGGCTTTTCTCATGCATTTTAAATGCAATGTCTAATTTCCTAAGGCGGGATGCATCCCTATTTGAAAACCATTTTATAAAAACTATGCAATGCAGCGGAAAATCTTTAGTTTTAAACTCATTTTTGAAAACCCCGAGTGTCATTTGCTTCAACAACTAAGGTAGTTTTTGAAAAACTTCAGAAATCATAAATGTTTTTCCCCAGGTCTTTCCAGTCACAATGCACAGCCCAACTATAACTAAGTACAAACACATGTCCAAAGGGTTGAGAGTTTACTTACATGTGTATTTGTTTCCTTTTGGATTCACTTGCTCATAGCACTAACATAGATGTCCTCTTTTTGTGAGTGAAGCTGTCCTGAACCATGATATATACGGACGTATCCTGTCCTTGAGTACTTACTGATGTCTGAAAAATGTTAAGGATTGGGTGAGTATATAATATACTCAGTAGGGCCTATCACTACTAGTTTTATAAATGCATGAGATGTTTTAAAATCATATGCTCATTCAAAATATGCGTATGTTTGAATACTCGAGTTCAATATCAGTATAAGAATCCATAATCAACTGAAATACTCATGACTTAAAAGATCACATAATTGCAAAAGTGAAACTATCATATATATGATGACATCATGATATGCAATAGATGCCTCATGGAGTCCAACTCATGGATCTCTAGCATGGTATGGTCGACCAACCTCATGTCATGCTATATGAAATGCACATAACTCATCAAACCATAGGGTCCACTATGCCCACGACCTCCTCGTCGTGTGGTCCCTGGGTACCTGAGGACACTCGGTCATAGCCTCCACAGGGCCTATGACACGTCGACCCAGTGCCGTGACACCAGTGGTAGCCCCATGTACCAGATGCAGTCGACGTAGGGACTTGCCTCTTTTTGGGCGTGGTGCCCATCCACCTATTAGTGGTAGAGGTCGGGTGGCCAACCCAGACCCCTTGGCATAGCACCCACGGGCTTACTTGCCCAAATCACATAAGATTAAAGAAGTCAAAACCTCTTGTTAAAACTTGTCCTCTTTGGGTCCCTCACAACTGCCTCGCCCTCGGCACTCTAGCGTCTTTTGGCAACCCTCAAGGACATGCAATCTTTGCAAGTACTTAAATCATGCAATGCATGCACTTGTTTGCAACACATATATGTGCATAATGTATATGCAGTCATTTCAAAACATGGCTATATACAAAGCATTTAACATCCATGCTGAATTAATTCATGCAAATCAAGTCATATATCTAAAACATATGTTCTCAAAATAACAATAGTTCTTTTAAAAGAATCTAATAGTGATAGAGCACCTACCTGACTAGGTCGCGTTAACCCTTTTGTCCTCGTACGCTGCTGAACATGGTTTGGGGACTCAAGGTTAGTTTAGCCTACCTTTTATGGGTTTAGAGCAGTTGGGTCTTATTACTTAGGCATTAGGGGTCCATCCCTATGCCTATGGGTGTCCTAAGGTCCTAATTGGGCCTTGGTATCCTCAGTTTTCCAAAGTTCTGGTGGCCACACGCCACCATCCTATTCTAAGGGTCATTTCCTACTTTGATTGGGCCTTGATCAGAGATTTTATAGTTTGGATGTGTCCTCATCATCGATACGGACACAACACCTTTTGCGGCGCCTCAATCGGAGCTCTAGATCTCAAGTTATAAGCGTTTTAGTGTTGTATGTACATAGAGTATTTAAAGACAAAAAGTCGGAATGCTAGGGCACTGCCATACTCTCGTACGTGCCGATTTAACAATACCGTTTCCTAGCGGTACTTCATCTATCTTGAATTCCTTAGATTCCTATACTTATCTCATCATGTATAAGATAGTCTCCTTGTAAGATCATGCTTCTTTGCTCATGCATATACTTCTTTCAAGATCATATTATCTTATTTCTCCTATTTTGAATATCATAGGATAATCCTTTTTATCTAGTGATCTCTTTCCTTATCCATAAGTCCAAAAAGTTACCTTCTTTCTATTGTGTCTAACTTTGCTTCTTACCTTTGTCTCCAAGATACTTTAATAACTGATATGGTATCATATGCTTTATAGCCAAACTCTTACTTAACTTTGAATTTCAACTATCTGTCGTTTTTCATATGTGACTTGATTTCCTTGACCAAGGTTACATCCGAAAATAAAAGCCAATTAGTAGCATCTTACATTGAGGACCTTATCATATACTGAAAGTAAAATGTCCTTACTTCATATCCAGTTTCATTATTGAATTTATTAAATGCTTTCCTCTGTTAGGATCTTATCCAAACTCATGTCAAATGTTAATGGTCGATTCATCATCATGAGTCGTATGTTTTCGTCTAGAAGCCTGTCTCATTATTTCTCATCCATTTGTCATTTAGGATTTTCAATAATGCTCTTATCCATGCAAAGTAAAAAAAGTTTCTTATAACCGAGTACCCTTACTTGGTCATGGTTGAATCCTTTGTCTTCATCCTCTTTGCCCTTTCTTTGCTTGATGATTTTCATAGTAACTTTTTCAATCCAAAAGTTCTATACTCAATCCAATAGGGTTAGTCCTTAGGAAATTCCTTCAATTAATTTTTTCGTACTTGGTATATGCTTATAACAACTAACTTTTTGCCTAAAGGCAAGTAACATCACATCTTCACCTTATAGTGTGCTAGCCTCCTCAACTTTTCTCTTTCCATTCCCTATGTCAATATATTGCCCAATATTTTTCTCAATTCCTCAAATTTTATTTTTCAAGTGCCTCCTAATTTTATCTTTTAAGTGCCTTCTCATACTTAGCTTATAATAGCAATAATTCGTCTCTAATAGCAATTATATCAAATTGTACTAAAGTTGTTAACTCCACAAGTTTTATAATACTCAAATAAGCATAAACATTTTCTTAGACATAGAAAGACTTTATTCGATAAGCTTAAGGGCCTCTATAGTGATCGGTACTTATCTACCTTTCTTTCAATCCAAGTCTGTAGTATTTTTCAGACCCAAAGTAATTTCTTCACCTTGTCATGGTAGCCACTAAGGTTTGAAAAACCTTTCACATTGGTTTAGATCACTTCTTATTTTTGCTCTTATCTCAGTTGTTACCATATTTATTGTACTTGTAGCTCTTCATGATGTGGCCTAATCAACTTCATGATGTGGCCTAATCAACTGGCCTTATATCCTCAAATGACTTAGCCTATCAAGTACTCAAGTCTAAAGACTTATAACATCCTTCTGAGTATATAACTTCAACTACTAACTCATAGATATTAACATACCCGATTAATTAGGGTGGGATGCCTCTATTTAGTTGACAACACTTAATGATGGTCTTAAGATATTTGGTCTTTCAATTGATGATAGCAAGACATTCATTTGATCATTGATGGTACTCTTCTTGCTGAAGGTAGATAGATGGACAAGTTACTGTCCTGGCCTAATTCGTTTTTATTTACTCATGTAGTGGCAAGGTGAGATATCACCAAATTTTCCTTTTTATTACATCCATGGGTGTTCCCCATAAGCTAATGGATCCGATATCAAACCATTTGTAGATTTTTAATTTCTAGTTGGTCACTTTTTTTGAAACTTTCTTGTCACATAATCTCCTGAAATTTGATACTCTACTCAAAGTCTTAAATCCCATATGCTTCCTCTCTATTATACGTATCATTGCTAACTCAACTCTTATTCCCTTAAGGTTGATTGGTTATCTTCAAGATGAAAGATTTGTATGTGTCATCATAAGGTCATGATCTTCTAATATTGAATACTTATAGTTACATCTCTATCTCTCTTTCTCTTTTCTTCAAAATCCTCATTTGGTCCACCTGGATCAATGTCTCTATATGCTTTGTTGCATATAATTGATACTTCATCTATTCCTTTACTTAGATATGATAAAGTGAATACCTGTCTTAAGATTATTGAAATCCTCAATTGCCTATAGCCTCAATAAAATTCATACAATGGTATTGACGTTTTGATCATGCTATACTTTTCTTACAAGTTCTTGTTAGGATCAATCTATAGATTTATTATCTCCAATATTATCATCAAAAATCTTTTGATAACTTGGTCGAATTCATTTCCCTATCATATTCGTGTTATGTTTCTCTTAATCTCATAATATGTTACTTGATTTACTCCATAATACTCAAGTGGTTATTATTCAATAGCATTTCACTCTTCATAAAACTCCAATTAAGGTATTGAGCTATACCTTTGTGATCTAGTATGAGTCACTGTTATCCCCTAGTATCGTCTTGCATTCTCATCGCTCTTATTATTATCAAAATCATCTCAAAGTATGTCTTTTAAATCCCTTATCATACTCATCTCATATCCCTTGATACTCTTTATGATGGAAGATATCCACCTAGGTTCTTTAATTTTTTTCACCTTTGACGAGATTACTTTATTGCAGATCAACTCTATCTTCTAACAAGTCCTTTAATCATCTTCATTCATTCATTCTCATCATCCATATATGAGTTTTCACATTTGCACCTTACAATAATCCTTATATGAGATTTCATCTTTGCATCACTACACAATAATTCTTATTTCCTATAATTTTGATAGGATTCAAGCAATCCAATATCTAAGTATTTGCTAGGACTATCTCCTTTTTCACCTATGTGTTTATGGTCAAATGTCTTGAGTCATTATAATCCTCGAATAGAAGTAGTCATCCCTACTACTCCTATTTATACTACTTAGCCTTGATTTTCTTTATTGTCTATGACCCTTGGACACGCTGGACTGGCTGCGAAAGGATAAAACCTGGACACGCTGTAACTAAGTACAAACACATGTCCAAAGGGTTGAGAGTTTACTTACATGTGTATTTGTTTCCTTTTGGATTCATTTGCTCATAGCACTAACATAGATGTCCTCTTTTTGTGAGTGAAGCTGTCCTGAACCATGATATATACGGACATATCCTGTCCTTGAGTACTTACTGATGTTTGAAAAATGTTAAGGATTCGGTGAGTATATAATATACTCAGTAGGGCCTATCACTACTAGTTTTATAAATGCATGAGATGTTTTAAAATCATATGCTCATTCAAAATATGCGTATGTTTGAATACTCGAGTTCAATATCAGTATAAGAATCCATAATCAATTGAAATACTCATGACTTAAAAGATCAAATAATTCCAAAAGTAAAAGTATCATATATATGATGACATCATGATATGCAATAGATGCCTCATGGAGTCCAACTCATGGATCTCTAGCATGGTATGGTCGACCAACCTCATATCATGCTATATGAAATGCACATAACTCATCAAACCATAGGGTCCACTATGCCCACGACCTCCTCGCCGTGTGGTCCCCGGGTACCTGAGGACACTCGGTCATAGCCTCCACGGGGCCTATGACACGTCGACCCAATGCCGTGACACCAGTGGTAGCCCCCTGTACCACATGCAGTCGACGTAGGGACTTGTCTCTTTTTGGGCGTGGTACCCATCCACCTATTAGTGGTAGAGGCTGGGTGGCCAACCCAGACCCCTCGACATAGCACCCACGGGCTTACTTGCCCAAATTACATAAGATTAAAGAAGTCAAAACCTCTTGTTAAAACTTGTCCTCCTTGGGTCCCTCACAACTGCCCGACCCTCGGCATTCCAGCATCTTTTGGCAACCCTCAAGGACATGCAATCTTTGCAAGTACTTAAATCATGCAATGCATGCACTTGTTTGCAACACATATATGTGCATAATGTATATGCAATTATTTCAAAACATGGCTATGTACAAAGCATTTAACATGCATGCTGAACTAATTCATGCAAATCAAGTCATATATCTAAAACATATGTTCTCAAAATAACAATAGTTCTTTTAAAAGAATCTAATAGTGATAGAGCACCTATCTAACTAGGTCGCGCTAACCCTTTTGTCCTCGTACACTCCTGAACATGGTTTGGGGACTCAAGGTTAGTTTAGCCTACCTTTTATGGGTTTAGAGCATTTGGGTCTTATTACTTAGGCATTAGGGGTCCATCCCTATGCCTATGGGTATCCTAAGGTCCTAATTGGGCCTTGGTATCCTCAGTTTTCCAAAGTTCTAGTGGCCACACTCCACCATCCTATTCTAAGGGTCATGCCCTACTTTGATTGGGCCTTGATCAAGGATTTTATAGTTTGGATGTGTCCGCGTCGTCGATACGGACACAACGCCTTTTGCAGCACCTCAATTGAAACTCTAGATCTCAAGTTATAAGCGTTTTAGTGTTGTATGTACATAGAGTATTTAAAGACAAAAAGTCGGAATGCTAGGGCGCTTCGCGTCAGCGTCATGCGCCCTGCTTCCTTAAGTAACACAAATTCAACCTGCGCTAGCACACGCCCATCTGTCCCTTTAGCGGAAGCGCCCGTTTGGTTTTTCAAACGGACGTCGACTTGCGTCGACGTGGGACGTTCCTATTGGATTGTCCCGCCCATTAGAGACCTGGGTCATCCTCATGTCACCCTGGTTTGACCCTATCGAACCAGTGCGGCCCTGGGGATGTCCCAGGGTCCTTGGTGGCTCTCCCAGGCTCTGTTTTGCATGGTTTTTCATGCAGAAACTTAGGGGAATTGAGCCTAGGACTATGGGTGAGATGGGTTTGGGGAGTTTTTGAGCATACCTGCTTCGTGGGTGGTTTTCTCTCCACGTTTTCCCCTCTTGGTCACTGCTCCACGATGGGTTTTCTCCAAGGTTTTAGGCTGCCATTAGAGGCACCCAAGAGCTCTATTTATAGAGCTTTAAAAGAGGGTTCTGGAGGGGTTCTAACCGCCTTTGAATGGCGGTGGGGAATCCTCCAGAATGGTGGTGGTTTCTCCTTGAAACACCGCCGTTCCAGAAGCCTCTAGGAGCTTGAAGACGACGGGGTGCCCGTATCAAAACGGGCACCTGTGTTTTTCAGGTTAAGTCCTTTTTGTGAAATTTACAGTTTTGCCCCTGAACTTCAAAGGGCCATATCTTGCTCATTTTAACTCCGTTTTGGGTGATTTTGGTCTTGTTGGATTCTTTTTTCTGAGACGCATCTAATGGACACATTTTTAGGATCAGATTCCTGGGTTTAGTCAAGGCAACTAGTGAAATGACCAAAATACCCTTATCTTTAAAACTAAACTTTTCATGGCCTTTTAATATTACAAAGATTGGGGTCATTACACACGCTCTCTCTCTCTCTCTTCACCCCATAGTTCTTTCTTTCTTGCTTCTCCTCATAAGTTCCACCCAATCACAATTCTCCATCTATCATCCTCCCCTATGTTTTCCTTTCTTAACCAACTCAGCCACCTTCTTAGAGAGAAAGATTTTCTAAGAAAAGTGTCCTTGAGTCATTCAAGATGATTTCCTTCTCTCTTATTTTTTCCCATGTTTTAAGTCTCTTTCTCACGGGTAGAGCTCTCCATGCCTTAGAGGGAGGTACTTGCTTTCCTCTTGTGAACTCTAATCTACTCTCTAAATCTCCAAGTAGAGTTCGCCATTGCCTAGAGAGTTTTTGAAGTCGGGATTCAATAGATTATTCCTCTAATGGGTAGAACTTGCCATGCCCCAGAAATCCACTTGCTCTATCTTGGTTTCCTAGGGGAAGCTTCCCATTCTCCAAAAATTCTCTCGGGGAACATAAAGTTGGCCTAGTTGACACATAAAACTAGGCACCCACTCTTTCTCTCTTGGGGAGTTCTAAGATGAATCAAAGTCCTTAAATCATTAGGCTTCTGTTTCTCATGAATTTCAAGTGGTATAAAACTTTGAAGACTTGATTACAACAAAATGGACCCTAGGAGACCGCCCAGGGTAGCAAGAATTCTAAAAGATCTTAGATGCCAATAACTTTTAAGACCTTAAAGCAACAAAAGTTTCAAGAGTCCTACTATGATCAAAAGTCCTAAAGTCTTAAAGATTTCATTTAAAGTTCTAAATTGAATCTAAGTCAGAGAGACCCATGGACATAAAAAATGAAGATTCAAGTGGACCCCACTATTAAAAATAGGCCACCCAGTTTTCCTCTTCTAAGCTGTAAGAAAATTCTTCTTTACAAAAAGATTTCTATAACAATTTAAAGTCACATTGTTTAAAGACTCCTAAGTTAGTTCAAAGCCCTATTGCTTTAAGATTTCTACAACTTATAATATAAACTAGAAGCCTAAAGTCAATGGAGTTCTAATCCAGAAGATCCTTATTGGAACCTAGTTAACACATAAATTGGGTGCCCAATGTCTTTTTCTTTTCTGGTTAAATCCCAAGTCCAATTAAAATCCCATATTGAACTAAAGTCTTATAGTTTTAAGAATCCTAAAGCACTTCAAAGTCTGTCAGTCACTAAATCTTTGAAACAATTAAAGTCTTGGAACTTCTAAATTAGATTGAAAAACTTCTTAGGGACAATAATCCTCAGTTGACCCTAGTTGACTGTAATATCCACCCACCGGCGAAAATTCTCCAGCGACAGCCACTCCCGGCAACTGGACGAATACGGCTAGCCCTCACCTACCTCCGACTAGGCAGACCAAGGTAAGCTCGCCCCACTCTTTCTTGAACATTTCTTTTCCAAGTTTATCATCTGGTAAAAAACTAGGCGTTACTATTACCCTGGGAAAAAGTTGATGTAACGGTCTCAGATGACGATCTGGACCGTTCATCTTGAGCATGATGATGTAAGGAACCGACCCATGAAATTTTGTGGTGATCGGACGGCTAGAGAAGCCAGAAAAGCCAAAAAATAGTATGATGGGCGTTTTAAAAAATGTGATAAAAATCATGAAAAAATGATAGATTTTGGTGGGATTTTGAAAATGGAGGGTGAAAATGAAATGTGTGCAAAAAACTGGACTCAGAGGTGTAAAAATCACAAAAAACAGAGCACCTAGGGTCACCAGCAATGGCGACCGGCACTGGGAAGAAAACCAATGGACAAGAGAGTGCCACGCGGTGTGATGAGTGCGCTCCACGAGGAGGGCACGTGGTGCAACTCGCACGAGCCACGCGCGGGATGTGCGGCGCTCTGAACGCGTGCCACACGCACTGTTTTCGCCCCCACGCGCAGAGCGCGTCCACAGATGCGCTATCCACGCGCCTGGTTCCAAACGCGCGCCACACATGTAGCACACGCGCGTGCAGATGGCACACACCGCATGTGCGGTAGGTCTTTTTTTTTGTTGAGTTTTGCGGGTTTTTAACCCTTTATGTATAAAACACGTGATGTTAGGAGCTACAAAGGTCCAAATCATGATCCGAAAGAAGCGTTGTGATCGTCTCAACAAGGCGGACCTAGATTTAAAATAAAAATCTAGTTTGGAGTAAATTTTTAATAGAAAAACTACTAAATGCTATTAGATGATTCAGATCAAGCTAATCAATAGATGATCAAGCTTTAGATTTTGGTTATATGCGTTAACTATGACATGATTTATCAATCACAGCTCAATTATAAATAAAAAGTTTAACCAAATATATTTTAATACATTACGCTTGAACACATCAATAATCAACTCCTGTGTGCATTGCTGTTGAGAAGATCTACATGAAAATGATATCCTCCATTTTGGTATGCTTCCTTTATTATGACTATAGCTTTACAATGAAAAATATATCTAAGCCTTTCCTTGTGTAAAAATAGATAAGAAATATAAATCTCCAATAGTTTAGAACCTCACTTTTCTACATTGATTCGTGTTCCTACAATTCCTTAGTCTTTACTCCTTGTCCTTTCTCACTGATCTATAGGGTTTTTAGTAGGTTAAGTATGTAGGATATACTCAGTTGATAGGTCTAAAACTACAAACTCAAAATCTATGGCACAATAGCATACGTGTTCATACAAATGATTTTGAAATCACATTTCATTACAAGAAATCCACATGACTAAATTATTAGTAGTCATTTCATGCAATGCATCATACCCCAACCTTAGAGTACACTTGCATCTATGCATCTCTTTGCCTATAGAGAATAAATATAATAACTTGACAATTCAAGTAAAATTATGATATTCAAAATTGTAATATCAGTCTAAGAATCCAAGCACACTCTTGCTCCTATAGAGTTTCCCAACTCTAATTGGTACATCTATCAATATTTTCTTGAGTACCCATCCATCAACCATAATCTAGGTTCATCTATCAAACCACCATTCCACTCCCTAAGAGCATAAAAACTAAATCCAAACTATGCTCATGAACAACCCATCTAAATTGTGTGCCCTTTATTACCCTGAGAAGGACTTTCTACTACTTCCTCACAAGGCCAATAGCTGTCTCAAGAGGGTGTCGTGAGATACCTATTATGGAACCTACCACGAATAGAGAAAATGTCACTTTTTAGTGTTGGTTACCTACCATCTCTTGTGGTTGGAGGCCAAGTGGCCAACCTATACTAACCTCATAGCATAGCTCCCACCAAGCTCATTTGCATGTCTAGAATTTCAAATCCTAAGTTTCACTTCTAAAATCCCAAATCCTGCGTATCACTTCTAAAATCTCAAATCGTGGGTATCACTATACCCTCATATGTTCTGCAAAACTTTCAAGAAAAACTCATCCATGCACTTTCAAGACATATGATCATATAGTGACTCTTTTTCAAGCAACTTAAATGTGCAAATCATAACTTAGATAATGCTTGCTTTCTAGCTAGATGAAACATCAATGTGTTGTCTTGGAAACTAAGTTCAAAACATCAAAGTCCAAGCACACATTTATGCCAAAATCAAACATGACATAACCTCAAATCATAGTTTAGAACAGGCCATTTTCAAGCATAGAAGAATAAACAAAGACCAACTTGGTTTAGGTTCTCAAAATTGTGGTTTTTCATAGTTTAGCATCTTGCTAAGAATTGATCTATCAAACCTCAATTTTGAAGTTTCAAAACACTACTATGATGGGGGTTTTTTAAGATGGTTAAAAAGGTAGATAGTAGATGGTTCAAAAGCTGTCGTCTACGGTTCAAAAGGTAGATATTTAGAACAATATTCTAAACATTCTTACAATCCATGATAATATTCATCTATTTCCCTTTCATATATATATATATATATATATCATTGGCTTCAAAATTTCTAGATTATGCATTTCCTCATGCTTCTTTCAAGCATACCTCATAACCTTTTTCTATTTTTCTTCATATCATACTAACCCTTTATTTGAAGTATTCTTCATAATTCCAGTTAAAAGAGCCCATATTGACTTTTTAGTCATCCATTTCAAACCTTTAAAAACTTCATATATTCTTCAATTCTCAACAATCTACCACAAACTCTTTTAGGGTTTATGTAATCAATAGCAAGATTGCACTTAAACAATGTCCTTAAGTTATACAATTAGTAAGAGATAAATTTCTCTAATTGTCATTGTGATTTCATATTTTAGTATCATATGTCACATTTGTTGGGTCAAATTCCATACCATCCTTAAAATTTATATGACCCTAAACTTTGCTTTCTTCAATCAACATGTACACTTACCAGATAGTTGACAAGTTTTGCAAGTGTCTAACATATATTCTATAAATGCTCTTGATTTCCTTAAATCCATTTCCATATATCATTACCACTTCATCTAATATATTTCATTCTCCTCAAATTCATGAATATCCTTTATTCAACTCATATAACTTAAAATTTGTTTTGATTTCATACTAAGATGTTTCATTTCCAATTCCCAATTGATGATAATAAATTAGAAAATGCTCATCCTTATAGAGTAAAAGGGTACTTAATTTCTTCAATAACATCATTTATGTTCAATGCATCCTCACATTGATTCTTCCTTTTTCTTTTTCCAAGGAAATTTGTTACTTTCATAATGTAAATTTCTATAATCACTCCTAATCCTTAAAATTTGTTCTTTCAACTCATTCAAATAATTTGATGTTCTTTTCCTTAACTATTATAGATATTTCCTCATTCAATCTCATGTAAGATTGAAGATCTTCAAAATATATTAAAATTTCTAACCACTTATTTCTCCAAAAATTTGGATTTATACTTCATTCATAATCATCTTTAAACTTAACTTTAGCAACCAATATTTGTTTATAAGTCTTCATTTCTCATGTTTTATTTCACCATTCCTCCAAAATATATTTCTTAAATCTTTCAATATCACCAACTCTATCATGTAAGTGGAATTAATATCTCTATTCATATATAACTCTTCATTTGCTATGATCAATAAGATGTACTCCTCTTTATGATAATCAATAACCATATTTTCCCAAATCATCAGATCAATATTTCTCTTTATTTTCCATAATTGTTTCACCATCCATGCCAAATGTACTTCTCTTTATAGTCCCAAAATTAATTTCAATATCACCAAAGTTATCATATCAATATCCCTCTAATTCTTGATAATCCTTTTGTGCTAATTTTCACAATTAATTGATCATACCAATATAATTTCTAACTTAGTGATTTCATATTTGTTGTACCATATATAGGGCTATAATTTCTTTGTTAACCATATATTCTCATGGTTTAATTATCTTTCTTAATAAGTTTGGGGATTGTATTTTTGCCCTTTCAACATATCTCTCTTCTTCCTTTTCATTTTATTCTAATTTTAAAGAACATCTCTTCATGTTCTAAACTTCTATCATCTCTTTATTAAATCCTTCGCCTTTACTAATTTGGGAGAGAAAATACTTACTTATCTCCTTATTCATCTTTATTTAAAACTATCCTTATTTACAAATTTTGAAATTTCTCACTTATCTCCTTAAATTTCTTTCAAATAATATCATCTTTATTTTGATGATTAAATCCATTTACTTAATTTCCATAATACTGCATATGTAGCAATTATAACTCTTACATTTATATTTATTTATATATTTATTATAAATTTTGAATTTTGTAATAATTCTAAGGTTTCGTCTTTAGCACCTATTTCTCATAAATTTCTATTTCACTTTTCCCATAAAGGTTGAAGTTTTTCCTTCTATACTATTTCCACCGTATTTTTCCAATTTATCACTTTATTTCTCTTAGTGATGGTTATATACATACTAGTATTGGTGTACTCTATATCTTACTATTCCCTTTATTGGTATTCTTACTTACTAAGTAGTATTTCTAGTCCTTTCACTAAGTAATATCTACTTGTATTATACTATTCCTTCATTACACTAACTCTTTCTATACTCATCCTCAACTAATGAGTTTAACTCTTTCTATACTCATCCTCAACTAATGAGTTTAACTCTTTCTATACTCATCCTTCACTAATGAGTCAACTCTTTCTATACTCATTCTTAACTAATGAGTTAATCACATAACTCATTCTCATCAAATAATAACTTATTTCTTATTCACTCACTATTTCTCATCCTCTAATTGGATTGTCATCTTCATATTGGGCATAAGGGTATTGTACTATGACTGAATGAATGGCTCTAATACCAACTGTGATGACCTAGGTTTTTGTAACACATTTTTCAATGGCAGGGCGCCCTTAGTAGTAAAAAAATTTCACAAAACAAAACAGTGAAAATTCTTTTCTTTGAAACCTGTTTTGAAAAACCCAAGTGTGACGACTAGGGTTTTCTCATGCATTTTTAAATGCAATGTCTAATTTCCTAAGGCGGGATGCATCCCTATTTGAAAACCATTTTATAAAAACCATGCAATGCAGCGGAAAACCTGTACTTTTAAACTCATTTTTGAAAACCCCGAGTGTCATTTGCTTTCACAACAACTAAGGTAGTTTTTGAAAAACTTCAGAAATCATAAATGTTTTTACCCAGGTCTTTCCAGTCACAATGCACAGCCCAACTGTAACTAAGTACAAACACATGTCCAAAGGGTTGAGAGTTTACTTACATGTGTATTTGTTTCCTTTTGGATTCACTTGCTCATAGCACTAACATAGATGTCCTCTTTTTGTGAGTGAAGCTGTCCTGAACCATGATATATACGAACGTATCCTGTCCTTGAGTACTTACTGATGTCTGAAAAATGTTAAGGATTGGGTGAGTATATAATATACTCAGTAGGAGTCTATCACTACTAGTTTTATAAATGCATGGGATGTTTTAAAATCATATGCTCATTCAAAACATGCGTATGTTTGAATACTCGAGTTCAATATCAGCATAAGAATCCACAATCAACTGAAATTCAAAATATGTGTATATTTGAATACTCGAGTTCAATGTCAGTATAAGAATCCATAATCAACTGAAATTCTCATGACTTAAAAGATCACATAATCCAAAACTGAAAGTATCATATATATATGATGACATCATGATATGCAATAGATGCTTCATGGAGTCCAACTCATGGAACTCTAGTATGGTATGGTCGACCAACCTCATATCATGCTATATGAAATGCACATAACTCATCAAACCATAGGGTCCACTATGCCCACGACCTCCTCGCCGTGTGGTCCCCGAGTACTTGAGGACACTCGGTCATAGCCTCCACGGGGTCTATGACACGTTAACCCAGTGCCGTGACACCAGTGGTAGCCCCCTGTCCCACATGCAGTCGACGTAGGGACTTGCCTCTTTTTGGGCGTGGTACCCATCCACCTATTAGTGGGTAGAGGCCGGGTGGCCAACCAAGACCCCTCGGCATAGCACCCACGGGCTTACTTGCCCAAATCACATGAGATTAAAGAAGTTAAAACCTCTTGTTAAAACTTGTCCTCTTTGGGTCCCTCACAACTGCCCGGCCCTCGGCACTCCAGCGTCTTTTGGCAACCCTCAAGGACATGCAATCTTTGCAAGTACTTAAATCATGCAATGCATGCACTTGTTTGCAACACATATATGTGCATAATGTATATGCAATCATTTCAAAACATGGCTATGTACAAAACGTCTATCATATGCATGCTGAATCAAATCATGCTAAACAAGTCATATGCTTATAACATATGTTCTCAAAACAATAATAGATCTTTTAAAAGAATCTAATAGTGATAGAGCACCTACCTGGCTAAGTCGCGTTAACCCCTTTGTCCTCGTATGCTCCTTAACATGGTTTGGGGACTCAAGATTAGTTTAACCTATCTTTTATGGGTAAAGAGTAGTTGGGTCTTATTAATTAGGCATTAGGGGTCCATCCCTATGCCTATGGGTGTCCTAAGGTCCTAATTGGGCCTTGGTATTCTCAGTTTTCCAAAGTTCTAGTGGTCACGCACCACCATCCTATTCTAAGGGTAATTCTCTCATTTTATTGGGCCTTGATCAGGGATTTTATAGTTTGGATATGTCCACGTCGTCAATACGGACACAACGCCTTTTGCGGTGCCTCAATCGGAGCTCTAGATCTCAAGTTATAAGTGTTTTAGTATTGTATGTACATAGAGTCTTAAAGACAAAAAAACCGGAATGCTAGGGCGATGCACGTCTGCGACGTGCGCCCTGTTTCCTTAAGTAACAGAAAAATTTGACATGCGCTAGTGTGCTATGTGTCTGCGGCATGCACCTTGGTGGGCGCATCTGCAGACGCACGCGACAACTTCGCCCGTCTGTCCCTTTAGTGGGCGCGTCCCTGGACGCACTCGTTTGGTTTTTCAAACGGACATCGACCTGCGTCGACGTGGGACGTTCCTATTGGATCGTCCCGCCTGTTAGAGACCTGGGTCATCCTCAGGTCACCCTAGTTCGACCCTGTCGAACCAGTGCGGCCCTGGGGACGTCCCAGGGTCCTTGGTGGCTCTCCCAGGCTCCGTTTTGCATGGTTTTTCATGCAAAAACTTAGGGGAATTGAGCCTAAGACTATGGGTGAGATGGGTTTGGGGAGTTTGTGAGTATACCTGCTTCGTGGGTGGTTTTCTCTCCACGTTTCCCCCTCTTGGTCATTGCCCCGCAATGGGTTTTTCTCCAAGGTTTTGGGCTGCCATTAGAGGCACCCAAGAGCTCTATTTATAGAGCTTTTAAAGAGGGTTCTGGAGGGGTTCTAACCGCCTTTGAATGGCGGTGGTTTCTCCTTGAAACACCACCGTTCTAGAAGCCTCTAGGAGCTTGATGACGACGGGGTGCCCGTATCAAAACGGGGACTTGTGTTTTTTAGGTTAAGTCGTTTTTGTGAAATTTACAGTTTTGCCCCTGAACTTCAAAGGGCCATATCTTGATCATTTTAACTCCGTTTTAGGTGATTTTGGTCTCGTTGAATTCCTTTTTCTAAGATGCATCTAATGGAACCACTTTTAGGACTAAATTCCTGGGTTTAGTCAAGGAAACTAGTGAAATGACCAAAATGCCCTTATCTTTAAAACTGAACTTTTTATGGGCTTCTAATATTACAAAGATTGGGGTCATTACATTATTACCCCCTTAAAAGAATTTCATCCTCGAAATTCCATAACTTATTAGTTTCCAGGTATTTGTCTCTTTAGATGATTTCTTGGTGAATGCATTCCCCTCTAGGAATCAATTCTAGGTTCATCCTCAATTTATTATTTCCATTGTTCCTCCTATAAGGCCTCCCCCATAAGAGCCTATTTTCGCTGCGTACTTTGATATAGCGCCATACTCTCGTATGTGTCGATTTATCAATACCGTTTCCTAGCGGTACTTCATCTATCTTGAATTCCTTAGTTTCCTATACTTATCTTATCATGTATAAGATAGTCTCCTCGTAAGATCATGCTTCTTTGCTCATGCATATACTTCTTTCAAGATCATATTATCTTATTTCTCCTATTTTGAATATCATAGGATAATCCTTTTCATCTAGTGATCTCTTTCATTGTCCACAAGTCCAAAAGTTACCTTCTTTCTATTGTGTCTAACTTTGCTTCTTACCCTTGTCTCCAAGATACTTCAATAACTGATATGGTATCATGTGTTCTATAGCGAAACCCTTGATTAACTTCAAATTTCAACTGTCTATTGTTTTCCATACGTGACTCAAGGTTATATTCAAAATGAAATCATGAAAGCCAATTAGTACCATCTTCCATCACTAATACTACCTCATATTACGATTAGGACATTCAAACTGTTCATCAAGTTTCATAGATGCTGAAGTTATCAAATGCTTTTTCTTCTTGAAGAGTTTATGCATACTCATGTCAAATATATCATGGTCCATTGTTCTCTTCTAGAGGCCTATCTCACTATTCACATCAACTTGTTATTAGGAGTGTTAATAATGTTTCTATTTATGCAAAGCAAAGAGTCTCTTATTCATCACCGGATACCCTTACTAGGTCATGGTTGAATCCTTTGTCATCATCCTCTTTGTCCTTTCTTTGCTTGATGGTTTTCTTCGTTACCTTCTAGTTTCAAAGTTCTATACTCAATCCAGTAGGGTTAGTCCTTAAGAAATTCCTTTAATTGATTTTTCGTACTTAGTATATGCTCATAATGACTAACTATCTATCAAAAAGGCAATGTAACATCCAATCTTACCTTATAGTGTGCTAGCCATCTCACCTTATCCCCATGTCAATATATTGTTCAATATTTTTCCAAGGCTTTATCGTCACCATGTAGTCTGTATTGTCAGGAGGTATCCTCATAAGTAGTGATTTTCTCAATTCCTCAAATTTTATTTTTCAAGTGCCTCCTTATTTAATCTTTTAAGTGCCTTCTCAATTAATTCGTCTCCAATAGCAATTATATCAAATTGTACTGAAGTTGTTAACTCCATAAGTTTTTATAATACTCAGATAAGCATAAATATTTTCTTAGACATAGAAAGACTTTATTCGATAAGCTTAAGGGCCTCTAGAGTGATCGGTACTTATCTACCTTTCTTTCAATCCAAGTCTGTAGTATTTTTCAGACCCAAAGTAATTTCTTCACCTTGTCATGGTAACCACTAAGGTTTGAAAAAATCTTTTACATTGATTTAGATTACTTCTTATTTTTTGCTCCTATCTCAGTCGTTACTATATTTATTATACTTGTAGCTCTTCATGATGTGGCCAAATCAACTTCATGATGTGGCCTAATCAACTGGCCTTATCCCCTCAAATGACTTAGCCTAACAAGTACTCAAGTCTAAAGACTTATAACATCCTTCTGAGTATATAACTTCAACTACCAACTCATCGATACTAACATACCTGATTAATTAGGGTGGGATGCCTTTATTTTAACAACACTCAATGATGGTCTTAAGATATTTGGTCTTCCAATCTATGATGGCGAGACCTCAATTTGATCCTTGATGGTACCCTACTTGCTAAATGGATAAGTTACTGTCTAGGCCTATTTCCTTTTTCAATATAACTTTATTTACTCATGTAGTGGCAAGGTGAGATACCACCAAATTTTTCCTTTTTATGGATTATATCCATTGGTGTCTCCCATAAACTAATGGATCTTGATAAGAATCTTTTTGATATCAAACCATTTGTAGAATTTTAAATTTCTAGTTGGTCGCCATTCTTTTTTGAAAATTTCTTGTCACATATTTTCCAGAAATTCGATACTCCACTCAAAGCCTTAAACCCCATATGCTTCCTCTCTTTGATACTCTTTTACAATAAGATCATCAACTCACCTAGTCTCCTTTACTAAACCCAGGAATTTGGTCCTAAAAGTGGTTCCATTAGATGCATTTCGGAAAAAGGAATCCAACGAGACCAAAATCACCCAAAACAGAGTTAAAATGAGCAAGCTATGGCCCTTTGAAGTTCAGGGGCATAATTGTAAATTTCACAAAAACGACATAACCTGAAAAACACAGGTGCCCGTATTGATACGGGCACCCCGTCGTCTTCAAGCTCCTAGAGGCTTCTGGAACAGCGGTGTTTCAAGGAGAAACCACTGCCATTCTGGAGGTTTCCCCACCGCCATTCAAAGGCGGTTAGAACCCCTCCAGAACCCTCTTTAAAAGCCCTATAAATAGAGCTCTTGGGTGCCTCTAATGGCAGCCCAAAACCTTGGAGAAAACCAATCGTGGAGCAGTGACCAAGAGGGGAAAACGTGGAGAGAAAACCAGCCACGAAGCAGGTATGCTCAAAAACTCCCCAAACCCATCTCACTCATAGTCCTAGGCTCAATTCCCCTAAGTTTTTGCATGAAAAACCATGCAAAACGAAGCTTGGGAGAGCCACCAAGGACCCTGGGATGTCCCCAGGGCCGCACTGGTTCGATAGGGTCAAACCAGGGTGACCTGAGGACGACCCTGGTCTCTAACGGGCGGGACGATCTAATAGGAACGTCCCACGTCGATGCAGGTCGACGTTCGTTTGAAAAACCAAAGGGGCGCGTCCAAGGACGCGCACGCTAAAGGGACAGACGGGCGGAGATGCTGCGCACGTCTGCAGACGCGCCCGCTGAGGCGCACGCCGCAGACGCGTAGCGCACTAGCGCACGTCGAATTTTTGTTGCTTAAGGAAGCAAGGCGCATGACGCTGACACACAGCGCCCTAGCATTCTGACTTTTTGTCTTTAAATACTTTATGTACATACAACACTAAAACGCTTATAACTTGAGATCTAGAGCTCTGATTGAGGCGCCGCAAAAGGCGTCGTGTTCGTATCGACGACGCGGACACATCCAAACCATAAAATCCCTGATCAAAGCCCAATAAAAGTAGGGAATGACCCTTAGAATAGGATGGTGGCGCGTGGCCACTAGAACTTTGGAAAACTGAGGATACCAAGGCCCAAGTAGGACCTTAGGACACCCATAGGCATAGGGATGGACCCCTAATGCCTAAGTAATAAGACCCAACTGCTCTAAACCCATCAAAGATAGGTTAAACTAACCTTAAGTCCCCAAACCATGTTCAGGAGCGTACGAGGACAAAGGGATTAACGCGACCTAGTCAGGTAGGTGCTCTACCACTATTAGATTCTTTTAAAAGAAATATTGTTATTTGAGAACGTATGTTTTAGATATATGATTTGATTTGCATGTGATTTGCATGAATTAATTCAGCATGCATGTTAAATGCTTTGTACATAGCCATGTTTTGAAATGATTGCATATACATTATGCACATATATGTGTTGCAAACAAGTGCATGCATTGCATGATTTAAGTACTTGCAAAGATAGCATGTCCTTGAGGGTTGCCAAAAGATGCTGGAGTGCCGAGGGCTAGGCAGTTGTGAGGGACCCAAAAGAGGACAAGTTTTAACAAAAGGTTTTGACTTATCTTATGTGATTTGGGCAAGTAAGCCCGTGGGTGCTATGCCGAGGGGTCTGGGATGCCGAGGGGTCTGGGTTGGCCACCCGGCCTCACCCACTAATAGGTGGATGGGTACCACGCCCAAAAAGAGGCAAGTCCCTACGTCGGCTGCATGTGGTACAGGGGGCTACCACTGGTGTCACGGCACTGGGTCGACGTGTCTTAGGCCCCGTGGAGGCTATGACTGAGTGTCCTCAGGTACCCGGGGACCACACGGTGAGGAGGTCGTGGGCATAGTGGACCCTATGGTTTGATGAGTTATGTGCATTTCATATAGCATGATATGAGGTTGGTCGACCATACCATACTAGAGATCCATGAGTTGGACTACATGAGGCATCTATTGCATATCATGATGTCATCATATATATGATACTTTCACTTTTGGAATTATGTGATCATTTAAGTTATGAGAATTTCAATTGATTATGGATTCTTATACTGATATTGAACTCGAGTATTCAAACATACGCATATTTTGAATTTCAGTTGATTATGGATTCTTATACTGATATCGAACTCGAGTATTCAAACATACGCATATTTTGAATTTTAGTTGATTATGGATTCTTATACTGATATTGAACTCGAGTATTCAAACATACGGATGTTTTGAATGAACATATGATTTTGAAACATCTCATGCATTTATAAAACTAGTTGTGATAGGCTCCTACTGAGTATATTATATACTCACCCAATCCTCAACATTTTTCAAATACAAAGTAATTACTTAAGGGCAAGGAACGTTTGTACTAGAAGACACAGACTAAGTACAAGTAAGTAAACCCCTATCTTATCTTTCAATGTTACTTGATTGTAGTTACTCTCTAATAGCTGGGGTTGTGACTAATACTTTCTTGGGAACAATATTGATTTAAAACTTTGCCATGACTAAATAGATTGAGAATGTGTTTTCACACTCGGGGTTTTTATGAAAGGTTGTTTTCCAAATGAAAAAGATTTTCATGCATCTCATACTTATAAAACAAGAGATCTCGCCTTTTTATCAACATTGCATCATATAAAAACCCGGGTCGTGACAGTTGGTATCAGAGCAAGCTCCTTATCAAATGGCTCCTGCAAAACTAAGAGAACTGAAGACCCAGTTACAGGAACTACTTGACAAAGGGTTCATACGACCTAGCATGTCTCCGTGGGGAGCTCCAGTCCTTTTTGTTAAGAAAAAGGATGGCTCCATGAGATTGTGCGTAGACTATCGGATGCTGACTAGGGTCACCATTAAAAATAAGTACCCTCTTCCCCGAATTGATGATCTTTTTTATCAACTTCAGTCAGCTAGAGTCTTCTCTAAGATTGATCTACGATCAGGGTACCATCAACTTCGAGTTAGAGAAGAAGATATCCCCAAGACAGCCTTCAGGACTCGATACAGCCATTATGAATTCAGAGTGATGTCCTTTGGTTTGACTAATGCTCCAGCTGCGTTTATGGATCTCATGAATAGGGTGTTCAAGGAGTACTTGGATAAATTCATCATAGTGTTTGTGGATGATATCTTAATATATTCTGAAACTCCTGAAGACCATATGGAACATCTAAGGATAACATCAAGCACCCTACGAGCACACAAGCTATATGCAAAATTCAGTAAGTGTGAGTTTTGGCTGAAAAAGGTTAATTTCTTAGGACACATTATTTCTCAAGATGGCATAGCAATTGCCCTACTAAGGTTGAAACAGTACAGAACTGGGAAAGACCTAAGACAGTCATAGAAATAAGAAGCTTCCTAGGACTTGTCGGATATTACAGGAGATTCATCGAAGGTTTTTCACAAATGGCTTTACCTCTAACTAAACTAACCAGGAAAGACACAAGATTTGAATGGACTGATAAATGTGAGGAAAGCTTCCAAGAACTAAAAAGAAGGCTGACTACCGCACCTGGGGAAGGTAATCGCTTATGCTTATCGACAACTTAAGAAGCATGAAGTCAATTACCCAACCCATGACTTGGAATTAGCAGCCATAGTCTTTGCCTTGCGAATATGGAGACATTATTTATATGGGGAAAAGTTTGAAGTTTTTATAGATCACAAGAGTCTTAAATATATCTTTTCCCAACAAGACTTAAACATGCAACAAAGAAGAGGGATGGAATACTTAAAAGACTATGACTTCTCCATTCATTATCACCCTGGAAAAGCTAATGTGGTAGCTGATGCATTAAGCAGAAAAACCCAAGGGATGCGTGCAAGTTTATTAACAAAGACTTGATTATAAGTTATTCTCCTCATAACTGTTAAGGGCTGTTCATCAAGTTTCATAGATGCCTTTTCAATGGATGAAACTTGATTATAAGTTATTCTCCTCATAACTGGGCTGTGAGTAACGTTAAACCGTGCTCTGATACCAACTGTCACGACCCGGGTTTTTATATGATGCAATGTTGATAAAAAGGCGAGATCTCTTGTTTTATAAATATGAAATGCATGAAAATCTTTTTCATTTGGAAAACAACCTTTCATAGAAACCCCGGGTGTGAAAACACATTCTCAATCTATTTAGTCATGGAAAAGTTTTAAATCAATATTGTTCCCAAGAAAGTGTTAGTCACAGCCCCAGCTATTAGAGAGTAACTACAATTAAGTAACATTGAAAGATAAGATAGGGGTTTACTTACTAGTACTTAGTCTGTGTCTTCTAGTACAAACGTTCCTTGCCCTTAAGTATTTACTTTGTATCTGAAAAATGTTGAGGATTGGGTGAGTATATAATATACTCAGTAGGAGCCTATCACTAGTAATTTTATAAATGCATGAGATGTTTCAAAATCATATGCTCATTCAAAACATGCGTATGTTTGAATACTCGAGTTCAATATCAGTATAAGAATCCATAATCAACTGAAATTCAAAATATACGTATGTTTGAATACTCGAGTTCAATATCAGTATAAGAATCCATAATCAACTGAAATTCCCATAACTTAAAAGATCACATAATCCAAAACTGAAAGTATCATATATATATATGATGACATCACGATATGCAATAAATGCTTCATGGAGTCCAACTCATGGACCTCTAGTATGGTATGGTCGACCAACCTCATATCATGCTATATGAAATGCACATAACTCATCAAACCATAGGGTCCACTATGCCCACGACCTCCTCGCCATGTGGTCCCCGGGTACCTAAGGACACTCGGTCATAGCCTCCACGGGGCCTATGACACGTCCACCCAATGCTGTGACACCAGTGGTAGCCCCCTGTACCACATGCAGTCGACGTAGGGACTTGCCTCTTTTTGGGCGTGGTACCCATCCACCTATTAGTGGTAGAGGCCGGGTGGCCAACCCAGACCCCTCGACATAGCACCCACGGGCTTACTTGCCCAAATCACATAAGATTAAAGATGTCAAAACCTCTTGTTAAAACTTGTCCTCTTTGGGTCCCTCACAACTGCCCGACCCTCGGCACTCCAGCGTCTTTTGGCAACCCTCAAGGACATGCAATCTTTGCAAGTACTTAAATCATGCAATGCATGCACTTGTTTGCAACACATATATGTGCATAATGTATATGCAATCATTTCAAAATATGGCTACGTACAAAGCATTTAACATGCATGCTGAATTAATTCATGCAAATCACATGCAAATCAAATCATATATCTAAAACATATGTTCTCAAATAACAATAGTTCTTTTAAAAGAATCTAATAGTGGTAGACCACCTACCTGACTAGGTCGCGTTAACCCCTTTGTCCTCGTACACTCCTGAACATGGTTTGGGGACTTAAGGTTAGTTTAACCTATCTTTGATGAGTTTAGAGCAGTTGGGTCTTATTACTTAGGCATTAGGGGTCCATCCCTATGCCTATGGGTGTCCTAAGGTCCTACTTGGGCCTTGGTATCCTCAGTTTTCTAAAGTTCTAGTGGCCACGCGCCACCATCCTATTCTAAGGGTCATTCCCTACTTTTATTGGGCCTTGATCATGGATTTTATGGTATAGATGTGTCCGCATCGTCGATACGGACACAACACCTTTTGCGGTGCCTCAATCGGAGCTCTAGATCTCAAGTTATAAGCGTTTTAGTGTTGTATGTACAAAGCGTATTTAAAGACAAAAAGTAGGAATGCTAGGGCACTGCGCGTCAGCGTCATGTGCTCTGCTTCCTTAAGTAACAAAAATTCGAAGTGTGCTAGCGCGGGCCTCAGTGGGCGCGTCTACAAACGCGTGCGACAACTCCGCCCGTCTGTCCCTTTAGCGGGCGCGTCCCTAGACGCGCCCGTTTGGTTTTTCAAACGGATGTCGACGTGGGACGTTCCTATTGGATCGTCCCGCCCGTTAGAGACCAGGGTCATCCTCAGGTCACCCTAGTTCGACCCTGTAGAACCAGTGCGGCCCTGGGGACGTCCCAGGGTCCTTGGTGGCTCTCCCAAGCTTCGTTTTGCATGGTTTTTCATGCAAAAACTTAGGGGAATTGAGCCTAGGACTATGGGTGAGGTGGGTTTGGGGAGTTTTTGAGCATACCTACTTCGTGGTTGGTTTTCTCTCCACGTTTTCCCCTCTTGGTCACTGCTGCGATGGGTTTTTCTCCAAGGTTTTGGGCTGCTATTAGAGGCACCCAAGAGCTCTATTTATAGGGCTTTTAAAGAGGGTTCTGGAGGGGTTCTAACCGCCTTTGAATGGCGGTGGTTTCTCCTTGAAACACCGCCGTTCCAGAAGCCTCTAGGAGCTTGAAGACGACGGGGTGCCCATATCAAAACGGGCACCTGTGTTTTTCAGGTTAAGTCGTTTTTGTGAAATTTATAGTTTTGCCCCTGAACTTCAAAGGGCCATTTTAACTCCGTTTTGGGTGATTTTGGTCTCGTTAGATTCCTTTTCTGAGACGCATCTAATGGCACCACTTTTAGGACCAAATTCCTGGGTTTAGTCAAGGCGACTAGTGAAATGACCAAAATGCCCTTATCTTTAAAACTGAACTTTTTATGGGCTTTTAATATTACAAAAATTGGGGTCATTACACCAAGTCATCACTTCATACATAACATAAGTAGAATTTTTGTACAAGATAAAATTCCATTGGAGGAATATATTTTTATTAAATTCCAAAATCCATCCAGTGGGTCACAGTATAGCCTGGTACTAATACAATACTTGTCCAAATTACATAATCTAAATTTCAAACCTCACAATACATTAAAACTCTTAATGCAACACCATGCTCTCAAAATAAAAATACATGTCTTCAAGGGATATAACCTGATTGATTATTCTTCCAAATCTTCTTCTGTCTTGAGCTCCTAATTCTCTTTCTCTGTATCTGAGATATTGTAAACATTGAAATATTTACAATATCTTAGCAAGCTATGCTTGATAGGAGATACAAAAATAAACTACTTCACCAATATAAGAATACATACCTCAATCATTATTCCATCATAGTTATCTACTCATGAGTTATCTCAACATAGAGTATATATGCTATTTATGTAGTATAGGATAAATTAGTTAAAATAGTGAAGATTGCTCAAAACTTGTTCCTTCCCTTGGCTATACTTCCATTTAGGAGATCCATATTCAACCAATTCTCATACGGGGATTTTCTTTCCAGGAACTCATGTAGTGGCATCTCATTTTGCCATGGCATTTCACTATGCCTATCATATGTGCATCACAATGCAAAATATATCAGGACTACTATGTCGCAGTCTCAATCTGTACAGCGCATCCAAATAACTGCATAATAATCCACTAATACTAATTGTGAAAATAACAAAATCTAGGTTCGCATGGGGGGAATCCTGGTTGTCATATTGGCGGCCTTCCCAAGATTGACCCACCTAACATTTAGCCTCTCTTTGGGCATGGTATCCATCATATAAGTTTCAGGAACCGGGTGGCCAAACCCTCATAACTTCCCTAGCGTAGCAACCCCAGTCCTAGGACTGTGTTAAACCAAATCACAAGCCACCATGTTTGTATATAAAATATATTGTACATATCAGAAGATGTGTCTGTTTAACTAAATCTAGAATATTTTCTCTGCCCTATTCTTAGGGTTTCCTTAGTCTACACATCTCATCACTTTCACCTCATTTGATTAGATCATTAGATTGGATTAGTTGACTTAGATTATGGGGTTAGTTCACTTAGTTGGATCATGTGATTGGATCATAATTAAGCTAAGGTACCAAGTATACTTATATCATGAAGGTCTATAATTCTAAATAGAAGATCATGTATGTATACACATGAATCCTTAATACATTCATGTACATCCACCTACCTCAAAGTAGTATCATGATCTTGATTCATACATCTCAAGTGGTATTAACTCCACATTGCCCATCATTGTCTTGATTCATACATCTGTCAAACCATACGTATAAAGTTATTCCTCTATACAAGTATTCTTTCTTCATGTATTCCTATAAGGGGTGCCCTAATTTTCCTTGAATCATGTTAGATTAAGGGTTTGGGTTCTCTATCTATATTTTTCTACATATACATACATAATTTCTACCTATACATAATACAATACGACATTAGTATTCTTATTGTTTTTTATCATACAAGACCCTTAGGATCTTATTTGATCATCATTATCTTACTTACAATTTTTATTAGGATTAGATAATTTACTAACCTTTTATGCTCTTGTTATTATTATTCAACCAGTTAATGTTTTACTGGTTGAGGATAGCATATTTCATCCTAAGTCTAGATAGCTCCTCTTATGTCAAATTGGCTAAGGCTTACTAGCTGAATGGTTGAACACAAAGCGGTTACTTCAGTCCTCATGTAAGGAGGTGTTTAGACCTCACAAACGTCAATGGAAGGTGAGGGAAGAGCGAGGCTCTATGAGAGAACCCCCTTAACCACCATGTTCATCATCCACTAGGGTGACCTTAACTCAACCTTTCATAAGGTTCCTATGAGCAATTTAACCCTAAGTACTCTTTCTAATTGATTTTAATTAAATCCATGAACATTAAGATGTCATTCATGGAGTTTCATTATTATCCTATTTTGGGCCAAGGAATTTATATTCCTTATATTATCCTACTAACTATGGCCCTTACTATCATTAAGTCCATGTCATTCATTCCATGTAATTCTTCTTTAATTCTATTTTCATTTAATTACATTTTCAATGTAATTTTCATAACATAAGCATTAAAGCATAAATAAATAAATCTACAATTAAATATATTAAGCAATAAAAGACAATTATACTAACAATTAATAATTTAAATAAAATTTTTAACATGCCATAACTATTCATCATGATCCAACGGTCATTATTCATTTTTCATCTCTTTTAGGGTTTTGATCTTGATTTTTTTCATTCTACTTTAGATCTAATATATTTTCTTAATGTGATTTTATCATTAGATCATTGATGCATCTCATCAAATGATCTGATCCTTCTTGATCCAACCGATCAAGAAGATCTAAGTCCTTTTATCCAATTTAAGGGCATAGATCTTAATCTATCTCAAATCATCATCGTCAAGTTCATCAATCCATATGATATTAACTTCATATCATCATCCAAATATACCAATGCTATCCAATTTTCCTTGATCAAGGAGATTACCATTCATTTTTATGTATTTTACTACTTTTAAGGCTAGATCTCTTAAGATCTGCCAATTCAATTACATATAACCCATTATTTAAGTTAGTATATTATTAGATCATCATCCAACATGGTTTGAATGGTCTGATCATCCCAGATCTTGTAGATCAAGGATGCTAGCACTCTTATCTACTTAAATTCAAAACATTTAATGAATTAAACTTATGATTTTATTGGTTCAATAGGCTCTCCTCATCAAGAGGAATCCAACCCATCTTTCCAATCTCAATTTGGAGTTAAATTGTGATCAAAATTGGGATTTAAAGATTTCAGCCTGTTTTAAGGGATGAGATTGAATCTTACTATTTTTGTTCATTATCTTAACCTGGATATATAGAAATTTTACTATAATCATGATCCATAGGTTTATGAGACTCCCTGAACTCATCCATCAGTTCAGATTTTTATTTTAAGATTATTTGGATCATGATCCACTACCTTTGGTATGGATTTTACTAACTATCACATGTAAATACAATTGGAAACGTAGATCTAATGAGTTCAATTACTTCTTCAAGATATAAGGAACATATAGAAACTTTCAGATCTAAAATCAAAGCTAAATTGAGCTCTTAATTATAAAAATAAGATTCTAGTTCAAAATTTAGACGGCCAAAATCAAATCTAGGCTTACGGGTGTGGGAACGACCAGCGGCCCTCCTGCTACCGTCTATTCGAGGTAGTTGGGTGGAGGTGACTGGCTATAGGCTAGATGGTCTAGATCTAGACCATCGGATCACCCGTGGTTGGATCTCCTCCATCCTTGACTATCAGCAGCCCATATTTCATCTCTTGGGGTTTTTGGGCCCCAAGAATCCATCCAACATCTCAGAGATTTTATTTGAGATGTCCAAGATGGTGGATCTCAACCTTGTTGTTGGATCCATCGTCTTCGACAAATCAAAGGGCGGGGAGATTCTTGGATGCCGGAAAACCCAACCTAATTGCCAGAATGGAAAGAGGGGAGGGAGATGCACCTACCTATGCTAGTCCGGTGAGGAGAGGGTCACCAAAGAAGAAGAATTGAAGCTGGAGAAATAGAAGAAACCCCAAATACCTGCAAACGCATACAGTCATGTAATTAGCCATTGTTGTTGCCGTTGCCGGAGAAGGAGAGAAAACATGGGGCTTTGGTAGATCACCACGCCCTGAATACATTTAATCGTGCAAGATCTCCCTTTAATGACCAGATTGGCCAAAATAACATAAAAAACATACCATAGATGGTATCCAGTACCGGAGTTATTTTTGTTTTGATTTTCGCAACAATCCAGGAAGCGGATCATCAAACTTTCTCAGGGCTTTTGTAGATCTCCTCAGTTCGAACAGATCCAATGGTGGAGATTGAAAATTATTGGCTGTAAATGGATGGCTAATTCAAATAGGGTTTCCCAGGCAAAAACCCTAGCTCATTGAGGATGACGCGTCCTTGGACACACCCAATGCAGACATGGGGTCCTCTGCCCGGGTGCATTTGGGGACACGCCCACAAAGAATAAGAGAGAATGAGAGAAATAAAGAGAAATTGGGGAAGATCGGGGAGGCTTTTGTAAATAGGATTTTGAGGCATTATAGGGGACCTCGTGAAGAACATTAGGAGAATCTTTGGGAATTTTATGAGCTATTTATAGGGGTTTTTGGAATTTTCCATGATTACATGTAATTATCATGTTTGATTTCTTTTGATTATTAAATTGTCTTTGGATTCCCACTACCACCTCCTTCTTCACTAGTAGTTGGCAGTGGTTTGACTCATGATGACTTATTTTGTGGCTGTTGGATCCCTTTGTGGGTGCCTTGTGGGCCCCACAGAGGTGTGAAAAGACCATTTTGCCCTTTTATGAAGAAAAATCTGTTTTATTATCCTAGACTCGAAATTGAGCGTACTTAGTGGCATTGGATTTGTATTTCTAAGAACATTCTAAATCTTGATATCTTAGGTCTTGGTTATTAGTAAAATTACCATTTCACCCTTTTATTCATAAAAATGGAGAAAAATAAGGATTTTTCATCCGAATTTAGAATTTGTCATGCTTACAGTCATTTTGAAGGGTTCGTTGAGTATGTTTTCAATTATACATGTTTTATATCTTGAGTCAACTTCTATAAGAAGTGAATTTTTAATAACCCTAATATTTCAGCCTGGTTTTGCTTGAAAATTTTAATTTCATTATTTATTCAATCTCCTTACAAAAGTTAGGAGTGTTACAAAATTAGTGTGATTATCCTTTTCTTGATGAAGCTTGAATTTTCTAATTAGATTTTTCTCCAAAAAGTTAATTTTTATACTATTTAGGTGACTTGAACTCAAGGCCAAAGACTTTACATTCAACATTGTAACTAGTAAAGCTAACTATCATATGTTGGTCATGTCTTGTAAAAATAAATATTAATACTTGAAAAGTGGATTTATTACATCCTTCCCACCTTACAAAAATTTCATCCTCGAAGTTTCTTAAGATACATATCTAGAACAATTTAGAAAATTTTTGTTTAAACTCCTCTTCTACTTCCCAATTGGCTTCTTTTGACAAATGGTGCTACCACTATACTTTGACTAACATGATAATTTTATTTCTCAGAACCTTTTCTCTTTTATTTAACATCTAGATTAGCTTCACTTTGGAGGACAAGTTAGGCTGCAATTCCACTGACACCTAATCAAGTATGTGAGTATGATCAGGTTTATACTTTCTCAACATTAACACTTGGAACACATTATGCACCTTTGTGGCAATGTTGGACAATAAGCAACCTTTCCAATCCACTCCAATATTTCAAATGGACCTATAGCCATTAGACTCAACTTCCCTTTAATACCAAATCTCATTACTCCTTTCATTAGTGAGACTTTTAGGAAAACACAATCTCCAACCTCATATTTGAGGTTTATATGCCTTCTATTTACACAACTCTTTGATTGCTATGAGCTACCAATAATTGCTTCTAGATTATTCTCATATTTTCCACACATTATGCAATTATCTCTGATTTCAAAAACTCCTACTCCCTAATGTCACCTCAGCATGTTGATGTACGTCAAGGTCATAGAGTGCTTCATATGGTGTCATGCCATTACTAGAGTGGTTGTTATTATTAAGAAACTAAATGAGTGTTAGGTGTTCATCCTAGTTACCTTTATATTTCACAATGATATATATAGTAGGTTTTAGCACAAAACTTTCCATAAATGTCATTACAAAAGAGAAAAAAGAGAAAAATTAGCAATTTTAACCCTAAAGAAGAGTAAAACTACTTTCCAAGCTACATCATGGACCCACACATACCAAATATGAAGTTTAGAAGTTCAGAGTGAAAATTGTGTGTCATTATCAAAGTTAGAGCAGTCAGAAATCTTAAGTGAATGATCAAGGCTTATCTGTACTAAATGGGGTGTTCATATGAAAAGTAAAGTGATAAAATTTCTCATGCATCCATGCAAACTATCCGCCACCTTGGTAAGCTTGTAAGGAAGCTCAAATCACATACATTGGAATTGACAGGGCTACATGAGGTATATTCCTTACACTCTCTCTCCTAATCAACCAAAATTGGGGACCACCTAAGGGGCCATACCAATTCTATCACGTAAGGTCATGAGTCACTCTCAATTCCATGTGATTACATGAGAAAATTAGGAAATACAAGTGATAAAAATAAAGGAGTGAAGACGGAGACAATTTATGGGAAATCTATGGTTGGAAAGTATCCTTACTTTTCAAGCAATAAAGGTGAAGATCTATCCTTGTTCATGCACAATCCAAGCAACCAATAAATAATGACTCAAGCAAGGATGCACCAATGAGAAGATAGACTGCAATGATGACCAAAACCAAGCCCCATTGACAGAGATTATTTCAATGGGCTATCCACCTCTTTTTAGGACAAAAAAAAAGGTAATTCATAAGGGGGTAGATGTCCCACCATCCTTACACCTCATTGGCGGGAGAAATTTATGGTAGACTGAGAGAAAAATAATGTGAGACCTAGTGTAGATAAGAAAATCTCAAAGGAATCTAGACCACCCACTCTAAGGCATCATGATCCAATAGTGGAGAGAAAAAGAGCCCTTAAAGAAGATCTTTTTGGATAAGATATAATAACTCCAATTTTTGTGAATATAATTGAATTATTAAAATTCTAAAATTTAAAATTCTAAAATTGGAACTGGAACTTTGTGTTCCAGGAAAATTCATTTTTATAAAAATAAAATCAAGGCTTAAAACCTAGATATTTGTAATGTACTAAAAAATTGATCAGAATGATTATAAGTATGTCAAATTCTGAGTCCAAATGAAAAATCCTTAATTTTCTCTACTTTTATGAATAAAAGGATAAAATGGTAATTTTACTCACAACCGAGACCTAAGACATAAAAATTTGAAATGTACTTAAAAAACCAATCAAAACAACACTAAGTACACTCAATTCTGAGTTCATAGGAATAAACCCTAATTTTCTCCATTATTGGAATTAAAAGGGCAAAATGGTCTTTTCACAACTATGTGGGGCCACAAGGTTGGCCAACGGTCTAGAAGACCACCATCATGAGTCAAACCACTACCACTTGCTAGTGGAGAAGGAGGTGGTAGTGGGAATCCAATGATAATTTAATAATAAAAAGAAATGAAACTTAATGATGACATGTAATCATGGAAAATTCAAAAATTCCTATAAATACCCCATAAAAATTCCCAAAAATTTTCCTAAAAATCCTTCACGAGATGCCCTAGAATCCTCTAGAATTGTAGCTCAAAAGTCCCCCTCAATCTCACCCAATTTCTCCCTCTTTCTCTCTTTCTCCTCTTGTTTTTTTCTCTATACAAGCATTTGCCGATGCACTCGGCACTCCAACCTCCTTGGAGAAGTTGAGCAGGTCAATTGACATGTTGTCCCCTTTGAATCAAGGTTTCTGCCTGGGATACCCTATTTGAATTAGCCATCCAATTCCACCAGTTAGAATCAAATCTTCACCATTGGATTGATTCGGGATGAGGTGATCTACAAAAGCCCTAAGTCCCGTGATGATCCACCATCTAGATCTTTGGTAATTTCAAAACAAAATTCAACCATCGGTGAATCACAGTCTCCAGCAAGTTCTTCATCTATTTTTGGCCAATCCAGTAGATTAATGGTGATCTTGAACCATTAAAGATCTTCAGCACGTGGATATCTATAAAACCCCAAAGGTTTCACCCCATCTCCGGCAATGACGATGGAGGAGTCTATCTCTGTATACTTCACGGGAGATTAGGTATTCTTTCATTCGTGTTTTTTTCCTCCGATGAAATTCCCTTCACCGGACTAGCACAAGTAGGCCAGCCACTTCATTCCCCTTCCATTCTGGCACCTCCCTTAGGTTCTCTGACCTCTAGGTGATCTCCCTAACTGTTGATCCATTGGGAATGACAGATCTGGCAATAGGGTTGAGATCTCCATCTTAGACGGCTCAGATGAAACTTCTGAGCCATTGGATGATTTCCTAGGACCCAAAAACCTCAAGAGATGTAATCTTAGCCCTTGATGTTGAGAGATGGATCTGTTGCAGGGTGATTCGACGGTCTAGATCTGGACCATCTCGCCCATAGTCAGTCACCACTCTTAAACCACATGTACAAGGCGGTCACAAGCATGGGTTGCTTCTTTTTTTGTCATTTTCTATTGGAATGATCTCAACCATCCATCTATTAAACTAAAATCTTGTTTCTTCAATTAAGACTCATTTTAACACTGATTTTAGATCTAAAAACATAGATGCATTCCTTATGTTATGTAAAATATATTGGAATCATGAGATCTATGTTTCTAATTGTATTTATGTGAGATAATTGCTAAAACCCGTTATAACAATCTTAGATCATGCCTAAGATGATCTTAAAATGTAAATCTAATCCAATGGATGGATCTAAAAGGTGTCAAAACCCTATGATTGATGATCACAGTAGGATTTCTAACCCTCTATATAGGTTTATTTGATAAAAAATAGTATATACTAAAATTAGCCATTGAAAATGGCTGAAAATTTAAAAATGCAATTACTCGCTCAATTTGAGTCCGATTTTCAATCTATAAGATGCTATGAATAGATCTTGATGAGGGGAACATACTGAACCCTTAAAAACAAGGTTTTAAGGACCAAAAATTTTTGTTAATTAAAAATACTCTTACTTACACCCATGATCAAGTAGATCTAGGGTGATCAAAATTGAAAATATAGATCCGCTAAGGATCTAAGATGATAAAATAGCATGGGGATGGTTGGATTGGATTGATATGAAATAAATCAAGGTGTAGGCCCTTAAGTGTGAAAATGATCATGAAAATTCTCAATGGATGTCCTTCATCGGATGGATCAACAATGATCAAGCCAATTGGACCTATAAATTGATATTCTTAATGGAATATCAACCCTAGATTTAAAAGATGAACAAATCAAATGGTTGGATCATAGGGATAGCTAGATCACATGCTTAGTTAATTGTATTTTATAGTAAATTTCATTTAATTTTGATCCATGTCTATTTTCCAATTTTAGTGTAATTATCTTTAATTTGCTAGCAAATTTAAATTCAGGTCACTACTTTCAATTCTAGCATGATTGTCTTTAAATTTCTTAGAATTATTGGTGCAATTTATTTTAATCGTAGAATTATGGAAAATACCTTAAAAGAGGTAATTGATGACATATAGGACTTCACTAAATACATATACATCATGAAGTATAATTGTAGTAAGGGTTATAATTAGTAGGACAATATAAGGTGTGGATTTTCCATTTCCTTGGCCCAACTTAGTAGCATAATAAACCTCCATGAATGACGTAGTAATGCTCATGAAATTAATTAAAATCAAGTAAAAATAAACTTAGGGTTATGAGCTCATAGAGCCTTATTGAAGGATAAACTAAGGCTATCACATTTCATGTTATTCATCGTGGTTACAGGGGTTTTTAATAAGCCTCACGGTCCCTCCTCCTTTTGTTGATGTTTGTTAGGTTTAAACATCTCCCTACATGAGGATTGAATTAACCATGTTGGGAATGACACATATTTGGTAAACCCTGACCAATTGGAAATAAGAGGAGCTGTCTAGATTTAGAGATGAATAAATTATCCTCAATCTAATAAAACAATAACTGGTTGAGAAATAATAATAAGAGCATAAAAAGTTAGCAAATTATCTAACCCTAATAATAATAAAAATTGTAAATAAGATAAGGAAGATCAAACAAGATCCAAGAGAGATCTTGAATGATCACAAACAAAAAGAAAAGAAATATAATGTAGAGTATAGTATTGTTCTATGATTTTACTTATAGTGTAGATTGTGAACTTAGAAGGTTTGAAACCTTGATCATATATGATTCAAGGAAAATTAGGGCATCCTTCATAAGATAACCCAAATACATGTAGAAAGAATACTTGTATAAAGGAATAACTTTATATGTATAGTTTGACAAATGTATGAATCAAGACCATGATGGACAATATGGAGTGAATACCATTTTGAGGTAGGTGGATGTATAAGAATGTATTAAAGATTCATGTGTATATATATAAATGATCTTTTGTTTAGAATTAAAGACCTTCATGATACAAGTATACGTGGTACCTTAGAACAATAATGATCCAATCAAATGATCCAACCAAGTGATCCAACCCCATGATCCATCCAACTGATCCAATCTAATGATCCAATCAAATGATGAGACATTAGTGAGATGTGTGGACTAAAGAAACCCTAAGAATAGAGCATAGAAAATATTCTAGCCATAGTTAAACAGACACATCGTCTAATATGTACAATCTATTTAACATGCAAGCGTGGTGGCTTGTGATTTTGTTTTATATAAGCATAGGCTTGGAGATGCTATTCTAGGCAAGTTATGAGGGTTTGGCCACTCGCATCCTGAAATGTATGATATTATGGATACCATGTCGAAAGAGAGGCTAAGCATGCTCCACCATTGCATGACCTACACACATTGGTACTTACACACTTCCACTCACCTACACCCCATTCCACTCTCTTACATGCCCCTACACCTTAGCGTACATGCATATCACCATTACGTGCACTCCCTCTACATCCCTTCTCTTACATGCATATTTCTTCCTTCATCTTTTCTTTTCTTTTCTCTTTGGGATTTGGGAATATAAGGAAGGAAGAGAAACCTTATGTGTGACGACCCAAGTTTTCACTTGCATTTTTAAATGCAAAACTAATTCCTAATGCGGGATCAATCCCTATTTGAAAACAATTTTATAAAAACAATGCAATGCAGTCAAAAAAATCTTCTTTTTTTTAAATTCATTTTGAAAACCCCGAGTGTCATTTGCTTTCAAGACGAACAAAGTAATTTTGAAAACGTAAGACACTCACATATAAACTCCAGGCCTATCCAGTCATAGCTCACGGCCCAACTGTAATAATTACAAATACATGTCCAAAGGATAGATTATATGCTTACCTTCATACTTGTCTTTGTCTTCATTCACTTGATTATAGTACTAACATTTCCTTATACTTCTAATCTTGTTGGAGCTAATCTATAAAAAATAGGTATTTGAGTGAGTATTCCTCATACTTAATAGGTGATCTGATACCACTATTTTGAAAACACAGCATGCCACACGCATGGTTTCAAAAAAGGCTTTCCATGTAAAACATCGTGCAATTTCCTTTTTGTGTAAACATGCATTTTTATGTATAAATCATAAGCTTATTTGCACATTTTCAATCATGGAATCTTTTATCGAAATCCAGTAATCAACAATATCAATTATTATGAAAATCATAGAGTAGGTTTACTCAATCCAGGTACTAAGATCTCAGTATAAACATCAAGCTGATTAGTCAATAAATTATAACTAATCATAATTATGAAATTCTTAAAATAGTAATTGGTCAAAGCAGATGATAGCATCACTATAGATATCATACACATGGGTCTCTCAATGAACACATCAAGCCAACTGGTCACGAGTACTCGTATACGACCATCTCAATGCTATATGCATATCGATAAAACTGAAATCATAGGGTCAACTATGCTCCTCTGCAAGCTACCTCATTTGGTGATCTGCACACTTGGAACTCAAGGTTTTGTTACCACTACAGGCTGCCTCATTAGGCAATCTGCCCACTTGGAACTCAAGGTTTTGTTCCCTCCGTAGTCTACCTCATTCGGTGATCTGCCCACTTGGAACTCAAGGTTTTATTCCATACACAGGTTGCCTCAATCAGCGATCTGCTAAGTAATCAGCGATCTACCCACTTAGCAGAGTTCCCACCAAGCTCATTAGCCCAAAAAATATAGACACATGTAATCCAAATCGCAATCATCATAAATCATGCACTTTATGCAATGCGTTTCAAAATATGCGAGCAATGCATTCATAAAATTAGTTCAATACAAGCAATTGCATTCAAGATCATAAGGAAAATCTACATACTCATTATGCGAATATCATATCTCAAAAAGCATACTAAGCACAATCGCCAAGAATAAATAAATCAATTAGATTTTGACAATGCATTTGAAAACTTAGTAGTATTAGACTACCTACCTCGATCGTCATTACTTAGCTCGTGTTGCTCTGTAATTCGAGTCCTAGGGTACCTTTATGGGGTCCTAGATGTTGTTTAAACATAAAATCCAAGTATTATTTCTAGATTCACAGATTAATAGCTAGATCTATACGATTTGTGGGTTTCTAGTGGTCGCTTTACATGATTTTTAGGTTGATCCTAGACTAATGATGTCCTAAAGCATCTAATAGGTTAATCAATGAGATTCAATCGTTGTTGATCTTGTCGATCCATGAAATTTTTGTGGTTTGTAATGCTATAGTCACCTTGAACAATCTCCTGATCCTAAATTTTATTGTATGAGTAGACTCGTGTCATAAATACAAACACAACGGTTCTTTCGGATCGTCGATCGGAATTGTGTAGCCTCCTTAATTACAAATTTAGTGTTGTATGTCAGATAGACGAACCAGATCTGACAACACAAGGCACGCGTGTCACGGTTCCTAGGACGCGCGTGCATTCTAGTCGAACTGAAACCATGCTCGTGCATGTGTGCACACTCAAATGATGCTCCATGCCTGCCAGAACCCTAGGATTGAAACAGTTGAAAGAGGAGGGGAAAATGTTGATCAAAGGGAGAGGGGAAAGGGCTTTTTATAGTTGGTGAAGGTAGTGCCGCCATTTTTTCGGTGCAGCATTGCACAAAGGCAGTGCTGTGCGTTGGTTAGAGGAGGAAGACTGTGGAGGGGGGTGTCATTAGTAAAATGACCCCTGCATTTTAAGTCCCTATGTGTTTTGAATTCAATTTACAAAAATGTCCTCCATCTTTAAAAGCCCATAACTTAGTCATACGAACTCCGTTTTTAGTGTTCTTTATGTTGTTGGATTCCATTTTTTGAGTAGAATCTGATTATGGGATATTTTTACCAAATTGGATTTCTAAAAATATCACTTTTAATATTCCAAAATAGGACTTAAAAATTTAGGTTATTACATTATTACCCCTACAAAGAATTTCGTCCTTGAAATTCTATAACTTAATACTCTTTAAAGAACTCTGGATATTTCATTTGTCAAGCTTCCTCTTTGATGAATGTGTTCCTTCTTAAAACTTAAGCTAGAGAAATTTCTTTACTTCAACTTCTTTATCTTCTTATCTAAAACCTCAAATGGGTCAATAATTAGGGAAATTTTGTCTTTGAAATTCTTTTCATGTTATCTTTCAACCAACTTTAGGAACATTCTCAATTCATCATTCTCAGAATTCCTTCATATAAATACTTAAATATAACTCAAATTCAGCTAATAAAGAGCCGCTTTCGCTGCGAACTCTGATACCTAATCTTTACTCACTAGTTAATCATCACTTCTGCATAAATTTAGGTCATATAATTGAGATCTCCAAATCCTTGGATTACCATATTCCTTTAATCGTGTATAACCTACTCCACACCTCGATAATACGACATTACTCCTTGTCCATTAATGATCTTATTTCCTATATCTCATTTTGAATAGTATAGGATACTTTCTTTTTCCTCTTGTTTTCCATTTAATGATCTATTTCTCATTACCTGCACCTTGCTGGTAAAAGTTTCAAAGTCTACATTCTTTCTATTATGTCTCATTCCACTTTATATTTTCTTCAAGAAACTTCAAAATTTGATACAGTATTACTTCTCATCTCTTGATGTCAATGATTAAAGCTTTCTTCATACTAAACCCTTTTATTGGAAAATCATTTGAGAACTAGTCTCCAACTTTGAATTCCAACTGTCTTTCACTTTCCATATGTGACTCAATTCCTCCACCAATGTTTACTTTGAAATTCGAAATGGACCTCTGAAAGAATCAAGTAGTATCTTTCATCAATTGTATCTTCCACATAAGGTCTCCTAACTTTATATCAGGCTTCATGAATTTTGAATCCATTGAATAGTTTTCTCCTCTAAGAATTTGGTTAAAATCATATAATATATCTATGGTCAATCCATCATTACAGATCGAATGTTTTCATTTCAAGTCTCATTCTCATCAAATTTTCATTAAGATTTTCAACAATATTGATACCCATGTCAAAAGCCTCTTCTCTATAACAGAACTCATTCATTGTGTTCATGGTGGAATCCCTTGCCATTATCCCCTTTTAAATTTTCCTTGATTGATGATTCTCTTCGTGATCTTCCAAACCAAAAGTTCTATATAAATATAGAACTAGCATCTCAATCCAGTAAAGCTAACCTTGGTGAAATTTACGTCTATTTAATTTCTTTAGTTGGCCTTTGTACTTGATATGTGCATATAACAAATACCTTTTTATTTAAAGGCAATTAAACATCAGATATTACCATATAGTGTGACAACTATCTTAACTTTTCTTCTTTCATTTCCTATATCGATATATTGTTCAATCATTTATCAATGGCTTTGTCATCAACCATTAAGTATTAATTGTTAGGAGATATCATCATTAGTAGTGAGTCTCTCAATTCCTCAAATTTTATCTTTCCAGTACCACCTCATACTTATCTTATAACAATAATAATTTGCATTGAAGCTTTCGGAGCGACAATTTTTAAGGAACACATAGGTAAGCATAGAGCATCTTCTTAGACATAGAAAAAGAATCTGTTCGATTACCTATATATCCCTTTCCCAGATTTATAGGTTATAAGCAATCAGTGCTTACTTGCCTTTCTATTCAATCCAAGTTAGCAGCATACCTTCCAGACCCAAAGTGACCTCTACCGCTTGTCATAGCATCCATCAAGGTCTGGGATTATCAGCAATCTTTGTCATTGTTCTAGATTACTTTTCATTTTACTTCTGTCTCGATTGTTACTACTTCTATTGTACTTTTAGATCCTCAAATGACTTAGTCTAATCAATTTACTTCCTTTAGGGAAAAACTCATGTCTAAGTACCCATAACATTCAGCATAACTTAGGCTACTATCTACTAGATGCTATCATGGTTAATTAGATATGATTTGAATACCTTAGTTCAATTAACATCAGTTCAATCAACATCATTCTAAAGATAATGACACTTAATTCTATTTGCTCTTCCAATTTGTCTTTATATTATCAGGGCCTCAAGTTGATCCTTGATGATACTCTCGTTGATGAAGATCGATTGGACAAGTCACTATCCATGCTCTTTACTTCTCACTATAACTTCACTCAATCATATAGTGGCAATGTAGGGAATTATCAACTTCTCCTTATTGTAGACTACAACTACTGGTGTTTCCTCATAAACTAATGGATCTGATAAAAATCTAATATCACCAATGGATATAGGCATCAAACTTATTGTAAAATTAAATTCCTAGTTTGTCACTATCCTTCTTTGGAAATTTCTTGCAACACACTGTCCTTAATGTCGACACTCTACTAAAAGACTATATTTTCTGCTGCTTTATCTTTATTATACTCTGTTACCATAATATCACCAATCCCAACTACTCTTATTCCCTCAAATTGGAATGATTCATCTTTCAATTTGGCAATATGACTCAAAATGAAAGATCTTTGATTCTATACTTCTCCTTCCTATCCTCCATAAATCATGATCTTCTTATTTTGACTATTCAACATCTATCAAATACTTGTAGTTACATCTCTCTCTCTCTCTCTCTCTCTCTCTCTCTCTCTCTCTCTCTCTCTCTCTCTCATTATTATTATTATTATTATTATTATTATTATCCCTATTATTATTATTCCTTAATCAGCATCCTCCTTTTTTCTATGTAGATCAATGTCTCCATTTGATTGGTTGCATATAATCTATATCACATCTACACATCAGACATGATAAACTTAATACTGCCAAGAAGATGTTAAAATTTTCTAATATCATCAAAATCCTTAATTGTCTCAATTCTCAATAAGCCATGTAGTGTCTCCACAATTACATTGACATTTTGTTCATACTAAACTTCTCTTTATAAGTTCATGTCATGATCAATCTATCATCATAGATCTATCATCCCTATTAGATTATCATCAAAATCTTATAATAACTATGTTATAATCAAATTCTTTGTCATTCTTCTCAGATTCAGTCTTTTACATCCACTGTCATATTCATGTCGTATTTTCCTTAATAATATATCAATTATTGTACCCATCTTCTAATCTACTATATTATACTTAGGTTGTCATTGTAAGATAGCAATTTACTTTTCATAATGTTCCAATTAAGTCATCTAGAATTCATCTAAGTTCTTCAGGATTCTCATTTGGTTTGGTCTAGTACAAGTCAAACTTATCTCCTAAAGATTCTATTAGCACCATTTTATATTTTCATTCCTTATTCTCATCATAGTCTTAGTCTCATCGAATAGTTTCCTTGCTTACTCCACTTCTCAACACTTCTTCATCCCTAAGTCATTTAGACTAGATTTTCGATAGGGTTTGCACCATCCAATGCTTAAGTACTTGTAAATGCAACTCCCTTTCACCTATTTACTTAGGGTGTATTTCTTTGTGATATTGATATTATCTCTTATTCTAGTCATCCATATTCTTGTATTTAGACTACCTTTTTCTCTATTATTCTTGTCGTATATGACTTTTGCACATGCAGGACTAGCTGTGAAAGGATAAAATTGAGCTTTGATACCAACTCTGATGACTCGGGTTTTCACATGCATTTTTAAATGCAAAACTAATTTCTAATGTGGGATCGATCCCTATTTGAAAACAATTTTATAAAAACAATGCAATGCAGCAAAAAAATCCTTTTATTTTAAATTCATTTTGAAAACTGCAAGTGTCATTTGCTTTTAAGACGAATAAAATAATTTTAAAAAAGGAAGACACTCATATATAAACCTCAGGTCTATCCAAATGACTCACAAATTTCAATCGTAATAATTACAAATACATGTCCAAAGGATGGATTATATGCTTACCTTCATACTTGTCTTTGTCTTCATTCACTTAATTGTAGCACTAACATTTCCTTATACTTCTTCTAATCTTGTTGGAGCTAATCTGTAAAAATTGGGTATTTGGGTGAGTATTCCTCATACTCAGTAGGTGATCTGATACCACTATTTTGAAAACACGGCATGCCACATGCATGGTTTCAAAAAAGGCTTTCCATGTAGAACATCGTGTAATTTCCTTTTTGTGTAAACATGCATTTTTATGCATAAATCATAAGCTTGTTTGCACATTTTCAATCATGGAATCTTTTATCGAAATCCAGTAATCAACAATATAAATTACTATGAAAATCATAGAGTAGTGATTACTCAATCCAAGTACTAAGAACTTAGCAAAAACATCAAGCTGATTAGTCAATAAATCATAAACTAATCATAATTATGAAATTCTTAAAATAGTAATCGGTCAAAGCAAATGATAGCATCACTATAGATATCATGCACATCGGTCTCTTAGGGAACACATCAAGCCAACTGGTCATGAGTACTTATATACGACCATCTCAATGCTATATGCATATCGATAAAAATGAAATCATAGGGTCAACTATTCTCCTCTGCAGGCTACCTCATTTGGCGATCTGCCCACTTGGAATACAAGGTTTTGTTCCCACTGCAGGCTAACTCATTTGGTGATCTGACCACTTGGAACTCAAGGTTTTATTCCCTCCGCAGGCTGCCTCATTCGGTGATCTACCCACTTGGAACTCAAGGTTTTGGTCCCTACGCAGGTTGCCTCAATCGGTTATCTACCCACTTAGCATAGTGCCCACCAAGCTCTTTAGCCCGAAAAATATAGACACATGTATTCCAAATTGCAATCATCGTAAATCATGCACTTTATGCAATGCATTTCAAAACATGCGAGCAATGCATTCATAAAATTAGTTCAATGCAAGCAATTACATTCAAGATCATAAGGAAAATCTGCATACTCATTATGTGAATATCATATCTCAAAAAACATACTAAACATAGTCGTCAGGAATAAATAAATCAATTAGATTTTGGAAATGCATTTGAAAACTTAGTAGTATAAGACTACCTACCTCGATCGTCGTTACTTAGCTCCTGTTGCTCTGCAATTTGAGTCCTAGGTTACCTTTATGGGGTCCTGGATGTTGTTCAAACATAAAATCCAAGTATTATTTCTAGATTCACAGATTAACAGCTAGATCTATATGATTTGTGGGTTTCTAGTGGTCGCTTTACATGAATTTAGGATTGATCTTGGACTAATGATGTCCTAAGGCATCTAATAGGTTAATCAATGAGATCCGATCGTAGTTGATCTTGTCGATCCATGAAATTTTTATGGTTTGTAATGCTATAGTCACCTTGAACAATCTCCTAATCCTAAATTTTATTGTATGAGTAGATCCGTGTTGTAAATACAAATGCAACGGTTCTTTTGAATCGTCGATCGGAGTTGTGTAGCCTCCTTAATTGCAAATTTAGTGTTGTATGTCTGATAGACGAACCAGATCTGACAACACAGGGCATGCGCATCATGGTTCCCAGAACACACATGCGTTTTGGTCGAACTGAGACCATGCTCGTGCGCATGCGTATGCTCGAGTGATGCTCTAGGGCTTACGTCCTAGACAGCATAGTGTGGTTGCATCTTCGACGTGGGCAGTGGGCGTCACGATTCCTAGGATGCTCACACATCCTGGTCAAACCAGGACCATGCCGAATGCCGCGTGTGCCGAAGACCATCCCAGGGGGCGTGTTATGCACTATGTCCCCGAGATGCATCTGGGTCGAGTGTTCTGGATCTGAACCCGACTTTCTCTTGCGATTTTTGGCCGCGAAATACCAAATCCAGCATGGATCTGGTCTGGAAGAGAGGGAAATCAAAGAGCGAGATGAGGATCTTACCTGGGAAGCCTGAGATGGCACCCTTTTTTTCCAGTGGTGTGATTTCTCCATACCTGCCAGAACCCTAGGATTGAAATAGCCGGAAGAGGAGGGGAAAATGCTGATCGAAGGGAGAGGGGAAAGGGGAAAGGGCTTTTTATAGCCAATGAAGGGGGTGCTGCCCCATGGTGGTGCTCCATTTTTTAGGTGCCACACTACACAAAGGCAATGTTGTGCTTTGGTTAGAGGAGCAAGATGGTGGAGGGGGGTGTCCTTAGTAAAACGACCCCTGCATTTTTAGTCCCTACGTGTTTTGAATTCAATTTACAAAAATGCCCTCCATCTTTAAAAGCCCATAACTTGGTCATACGAACTCCCTTTTCAGTGTTCTTTATATCGTTGGATTCCATTTTTTGAGTAGAATCTGATTATGAGATTTTTATTTTTTTTTACCTAATTGGATTTCTAAAAATATCACTTTTAATATTCTAAAATAGGACTTAAAAATTCAAGTTATTACATTATGCCCTTCTATGGAAGCCAAGGATTCCTACCAAATCCTAAAGCATGGTTGAGGATTACTTTGGGTTTGTAGCATGTTGAGTTAAGGAGATGAGAAAAGTTTGGTTATAAAGTAGTGTACCTTGGGTTAGATATAAGCATGTAGGCCTTATTGCATGACACAACAAGAAAGTTGTATAGCAAATGGTCAAGCCCAAAAAAGAAGGAACATGTAAAGAACCTAACTGAGAACTCCTACCACAGATACTTTAAGAAAGTATTATTTGCTTTATGTTAGTTACTTTCCTTTATTCTTTGTAATCAAGTATATTAATATAGTTGTCTATCCATTCCTTAGATAGTTTTAAATTTATTTACTTGCATTATTTGACAGCTCTGGTTTATTGTCTTTGATTCAGTGTTTAGATCTAATTAGTTTCCTCAACTTTTGTCTAGGTTAAAAGCAAAAAAGACTAAAATTTCAATTAACTCCTTAAGAGTCCTAGTGGGATCAACTCACATTTTCTAATTCTATACTTCAATAGAGTAGTGCACTTCCTACAATTATAAAAGCACACTACACAGGGTAGGCTAGCAACATGTCCTTAAGTGTTTGAATGGTCCTTTTGGACTATCTGTCCATTTAGGTGTGGAAAGCTATACTAAACTTTGTAGGCATGCCAAGTCCATCCTAAATCCTTTGCCAGAAATAGGAGTTGAACCTACTATCACTGTCTTATATAATGGTCAATGGAGATTTATGTAGGCTCACTATCTACCTAGTATAGATCTTAGCCAAGCTCTCCAAAGACTGCTTTTGTTTGATGGGCAAGAAATGTGTAGATTTCGTTAGTCGGTCCTCAACTACCATTATTATGTCATGCCCATTAGAAGTCTTGGGCAATCTCATGATAAAATTTGTAATTATATGACCACATTTACATGCTAGAAGATCTAAGGTCTGCAGAAGTCCCGCTGGTCTCTGGTGCTCAAGTTTCACTTCTTAACACATGAGACATTGAGCCACACACTCACTCATATCTTTCTTCATTTTGTTTCACCACAAGTTTTGCTTCAAAGCTTGGTACATCTTCGTACCTCCTGGGAAAATGGTGTACTTGGATGTAAGAGCTTCTCACAATAATTCATGTCTAAGATTAGATGGTACCACCAACCTCACTTAGAAGCATAAGTCTCCATCTGCATCTTTTAAGAATCCTTCATTACCACACAATGTCTAAGTCGCCTCATAGTCTTTACATGCTGGAAGCAATTGGTCAACAAAGGCAGATCTCACGTATATACTTGCCACCATTCCATATGCCTTCCAACTTAGTGTACTACTACAACATTAGCTTTCTACAGGTGGTACTGAATTGTGAAATAGTAGTCTTTTAGTATTCCATCCATCTTTGTTGCCTCTTATTTAGAACATTCTATGAAAATATGCACTTGCGGGTTTTGTGATATGTGAAGACTTCAAATTTTTTAACATACAGAATGTGTTCCCATATCTTTAGTGCAAATACAACCACTACTAACTCCAAGTCATGTGTGGGATGGTTTACCTAGTATGTCTTAAGCTACCTGGATGGGTATGCAATGACTTTTCCATGTTGCATTAAGACATATCCTAGAATCTTACCTGAAGCCATACTCTATATAATAAATCCCTAGCTACCAACTAGCAAGGTCAAAATCACCACTAAGGAAATTCTCTTCTTCAGCTCCTTGAAGCTCTGCTCACATTCCTCTACCCATAAGGATTTTTCTTTATAATAACTTGATTTTTACTTCAACTAGTATATGGGTTTGCATAGTTATGACATGAAAAGATGAATTGCTTAAATGGTAATGCAAAATGTATGAAAGACTTTGGTTAAGAGTTCAAAGCATTACATAGTCATTTTGGCATACTTTTTGGGAAATTTTTTTGACAGAAATAGATTCTCAGATTGATGGGCTAAGAATGATCATAATCATAGAGGATTCAATGACTAGGATGAGAGCTAAGACACCCAAGTAGGAAAGGATGGCTAGGATGAGTTATCCTCGTAGCATGAGAACCAATGAGAGAGAGACATGTAGGATACCAATTGAGATGAATGGCTAGGAGTGAGGGTTGATGAGCCAATGGGATACAAGCATACATGGATCAATGAGATCTTAAATGAATAATCTTATGTGAAGTGAGTTAATATGACTTAGGGTATGGAAGGAATGGGTAGAGTTGCTAAAGAGCATGTAAGATGAGTGTTGGGGATGGGTGATGAAATAGATGGGAGATTGACTTCTAGGATTAAATCTCAATGGACTACTTAGTAGCTAAGATGGAGTGGCATTAAAGACCATGTAAAATAGGCCCCACACATGCAAGTTGATAGGAGTTCGCATGGTGTGATGGCTGCCTATGAAGAGGAGTCATAAATTTAAGAGGTGAATGACACCTTATTCTTAGGAGAATAGTAGGTGCTTGATTTTGAAGTGAAGAAAGGAGTTAAAAATGTGAAATAAATAAGGATCCTAGGAGAGAGTTTTTTAGTATGATTGGTTAAGAAACTAACCAACAATAGAATTCCTAGGTTGGGTAGGAAAATAATAGGGGAAAAAATATAAAATAAGGGAATCTTAGCCTAGAGCACTATTTGGCTACAAGACGTCTGAGAAAAAAAGAAAAGAAAAGAAGACAAATACATGGTAACTAGAGGGAGAAAAGGGAAGAAGAAAGGAAGAAAAGAAGGAGAACTAGGTGATATAGATAGAAATATTACATATAATATCCCTATATTAGCAAGTTTTAACCATGACTTAACTGAAATATCATTAATTAGGATTTATTTCACATTTTGCAGGATTAGGGTATAACTGAGAAAAATGCTATTTTTAGCAACTCAAAACACTTAAAGTGAGTTATATCATCATATAAGTAATATCATGGGTCCACATGCCATAAAACCATGAAGTTCAGAAGCTTTTAGAATGCTATGGGGTGTCCATATCAAATTCAAAACTATTAGAAACCCCATGCATAACGCTAACCTTATTCATGCAAAACGGAGTGCCTTTATCAAAAGTGAAGGTGGCAAGCTTCTCATGCATGCATTCCACCACATAAAAAGGTTTCTAAGAGAAGCTAGATTCACATATAATGAATACATATTATATTATTTATTTTTGAAGAAAAATAAGTTAAAATTAGGCCCCGCATGAAGACTTTCTACTCACTCCCTCTCTCACTTAGCTACAAAATGGGACCACACAAGGGATTCCATAATTTCAACAAGGGAGAGGATGTATTACACATATGAAAACATGGTTTTACATGAGAAAAATAATAGGTGAAAAATGTGTAAAAGAGATAGAGAATTAACAGGAAATCTATGACCAATATTAATCCACACTTTTGAGGCATTCAAAGGCCAAGATCTACCCTAACTCAAGTCTATCCTAAAGCATTTAATGAGAAGACATTAAAGCTAAGGTGGACCAATAATAAAAAACGATGCTAGAGAGTGTAGCAAAGCATCCTATAAGTGAAGATTTTTTGTGTGAGCTACAAACCATCTCTTAAGGACAGAAGATGTGTTTTTCTTGAAGGAAAAAACATGATCAAGAAGGAAGTCTTATTGGTGGAGAAATAAAAGATGGGATGATAAGAGAATCAGGATAAAGAGTTTTGAATAGGAAAATCTCAATGAAATCCTGGCCATCCATTGTAAGGTATGCTTAATCCTATGGACAAAAGGAAGGGAGGCAGGAAGCTTCTTCGACCAACCAATCAATAACCCATGGAAGCTCACATGGAGGACCCCTTTACATCTACAATTCAGCATGTTTTACATGGTGGGGATGAGAAGTAAAGAGAGATAAGGATATAGGAAAGAGAGATAAAGACTAAGAAGGAAAGGAGGGAGTTTCCTTAAGGAAACTTCCACCTCCTTAAAGCCTTCCACGTGAACTACGAAAAGGGAAGCATTCAACTCAATTTTCTAAACACCCCCCCCCCCCTCCCAACCCTTTGGTGCTTCAATGTGAAACCACAAGAAGAAATAGGGAGAAGTGAAGAAGGATCTCTCATCCACCAAGGCATCCCACAAACACATCTTGTGGTGGAGAAGAGAGCATCCAAGGTAGGAGAATTAGTCATCTCACCATCCATCTCTATTCTCTCATCCTTCTAAATCCATCCCCTTCAATGCATCACCTTTCTTAATAAACTTCCAATGCACTATTTCATTTTCATATTAGATACAACATTTAGTGTAGGATTTCTTTAGTCTAGTTTGAAAAAACAAAAAAGTACTCTTTCATTGTATATTATGAATACCTTTTATTGTATACAAATTTGAGTCAAGTGTATTGACCAATGGTATATGCATGATCAGCTATCATTGAATCCAAATTTTGCATTATTTAGATCCTGAGATCGAATGGACCACAATACAAAGGGTAAGAAATCAAGCAGATCAAATGAACCCTACAAGAGATATGGTAAATGAAGTTGTAGAAGTCAAGCCATTGAGATATTATTCTACCCTATCCAGAACGGGAGCCTTGGAAAAATGGTAGAGTTGTTGTCATGTGACCTTGAGGTCACAGGTTCAAGGGATGGAAACAACTTCTTGTAAAATGCAAGGTAAGGCTGTGTACTATTGACCCTTGTGGTCCGCCCCTCCCCTGGACCCCCCATATGCTAGAGCTTCATGCATTGGGGCTGCCCTTTTATCTAGTTTAACTCCCCATCATGTATATTGTTACCTAGGACTAATGTAGAACATTTTGGGTTAAAACCAGATGTCATCCAACTTCGGTCGACATTGTATGGCCTAGATAAATAAGACCCCTACTACCATGTCAAGGAATTTCTCGACTTATGTGCAACATTCAAATACTTCAATTTATTTGATGATTCAATTAGATTATGGCAATTCCCCTTTTCTTTAAAGGATAAAGCAAAGGTATGGCTAAATTCTTTAGAAGTAGGATCCGTCACATCATCGAACAACTATCCAAGAAATTCCGAAAAAAAGTTTTTCCCAATCCATAAGACTAATGGCCCTAGGAGAGAGAGATAATAAATTATCAATAAAAAGAGTGTCAACATTTTTATGAATTTTGGAAATAGTGGAAGGCCCTGCTATTGAAATGTCCACACCATGGCTTTGAGAAGTGGTAGTAGTTACAATACTTCTATGAAGGTCTAACCCCATAGAACCAATGTATGATTGATGCCACAAGGGATGGGGCTTTCATGATAAAAAGTGATGTGGAGGCCTAGAATTTCTTAGAGACACACTCAAAACATTCCCAACAATGGAATTACTCGACCATAATGGAAAGAAATCCATTGCCTCAAGAAAGGACAATTTATATGATATAAGGCCCACTCAAGATTTGTATAGCAAAATAGATATGTTGGTCTATATGGTTGATAAGATAGAAATTATCACACAGTGGTTAGATGTGTTCATGTTATGTAATAGTTTTTTTATGCAATCTCAATCTGAGGTTTGCTATATTTGTTCTTGTTCTGTGCATCCAACTACTTTGTATCCATCTAGCTCGATGTTCCCTAAATAGTTTTTTGAGACCTAATATCTTGGATGGTTTAAGTATCCAAATTTTTCCTGGTCAAAGAATAACTACCAAGGGGGTCCACCTAGAATTCCTAATCCTCAACCCTTTCCTCATGCTCCCATGCCTCAACAACAAATTCCTCAACAAACAAGGAAACCATCCATTAAGGAAACCTTGAATTTGTTTATCAAAATTCTTTTCAAAATGACACTAAGCAAACTCTGTAAGCCAACTCACAATCCACTGTGAAGTTGGAATATCAAATGAGTTAGTTGTTAGTTGCTATAAGTGAAAGGAAAAAAGGAAAATTCCTTACTCAACTAGTATTAAACCCTCAGGGGAAATTTGAAATTGGCAACTCCTACAAGGACCAAAATTTTCAAGAACAAGCCAACTTTATTGCTGCCCTTAAGAGTGCAAAAAAAAAGAAAAAAAAAAAGAAGATAACAAGGTAGGAATGACCAAGGATTTCCTAGTTATTGTGAAAAAGGAGAAGCCTATACAAGCTCAGAAGGGTAAAGAGAATGTTCAACCATCTCGCTCTTGCTATGACCCTTCTCCTAATGCACCATATATTCCCAAGGCTCCCTATCTTCAAAGATTTAACATGGCAAAGAAGGGTGGCAATTTTTTGTGAAATAATGGATGTGTTCAAACAAGTCAATGTTAGCATTCCATTACTTATTAACATTAAAGAAATACCTTCATATGTCAAGTTTTTAAAGGATCTTTGCACCCAAAAGCAAAGGCTAAATGTGTAAAAGAAAGCTTTTCTCACTGAGTAAGTAAGCTCAATTATTTAGCAAAAAACCCCTCCAAAATATAGAGATCCTAGGTGCTCTACTATATCAAATGTGATAGGGGAACACACCATTTATAGGGCACTACTTGACTTAAGGGCTAGTGTCAACTTGTTTCCAAACTCTGTTTATGTGCAACTTGGTTTGGGTGAGATGAAACTTACCACCACCACACTGTAATTAGTAGATAGATTGATGAAAATTCCTCTTAGTGGGGTAGAAGATGTTTTAGTGCAGGTTAAATTTTTTTTATTCCCTATGGTTTTTCTTATTTTGGACATCCAACTGATAGCCAATCTTGGTAGTCAGATACCAGCTATTTTGGGATAGTAGTTCTTGGCCACTTCTAATGCTATTATTAACTGTAGGAATGGCATCATTAAATTGTTCTTTGGCAACATGAAAATTGAACTGAACGTCTTTTATGCTAGACAACATATAGACTCTATAGACACTTATAAAGTCAACATCCACATAAAGCATGTCTATCTCATTTTAATGGAGATTTTAATATAGACAATTTCATCAATGAAGTGAATGCACTGTTAGATACAGTACATGTATTAGACACTTATAAATGGAAAGCTAAAGTAGAGCCAGTTCTACTTTCAAATAATACCAATGTTCCATCTACTGAGAAACCCCTTACTCTAGACCTAAAATCATTACCTAATAGCTTAAAAAAATGCATTTTTAAGTCCATCTGAGACCCTACCTACAATCATTGTTTCAGATTTAGATAAAGAACAAGAGGGTAAGTTACTTCATCTTCCTATAGAACATAAGATAAGTATAAGGTGGTCCATAACAGATATTAAGGGAATAAGGACGGCCATTTGCGTGCATTAAATTCGCCTTAAAGATAATGCTAAGCCATCTAAGGAAATGCCAAGGAAGGTGAACCCTAATATGAAGGAAGTGGTAAGAGCAAAGGTGTTGAAGCTATTAGATGTGGTAATCATATGTCCCATCTCTACAGATCTTGGGTCAACCTAGTTCAAGTTGTACCCAAGAAGTTTGGTGTCACGATAGTCAAGAATGAAGATAATGAATTAGTCTCCACCCTAATGACCATTGGGTGGAGTGTGTGTATAAACTATCAAAAATTGAACTTAAGCAAGAAAGACCACTTTCGTCTTCCATTTATCGATCAAATGTTGGAAATGTTAGCTAGACATGAGTATTACAATTTTCTTTATGGGTATTCTAGTTATGACCAAATTCCTATAGCAATAAGGGACCAAGAGAAGACCACCTTTGTTTGAAACTTTTGCCTACAAATGCATGCCTTTTGGGCTATGTAATGCACCTGCAACATTTCAAATGTGTACAAAGGGCATTTTCTTGGACATGGTAGAATGGTTCATAGAGGTCATTATGGATGACTTTAAGGCATCTGGTCATCTTTTGATGATTGCTTGAACAACCTAGCCTTAGTATTAGGCATGTGCCAAAAGAAAATTTTAGTGCTAAACTAGGAAAAATGTCATTTCGTGGTGAAAAGGAAATTTTTTTTAGGGCATATCATATGACACAATGCATTGAGGTTGATAAAGCCAAGGTGGAACTCATATCCAATCTTCTTCCTCCTAGGATGGTGAAGGAGATCCACTAGTACAGTCCCATAGATTTTCTGTCTACTTCCCTGCTTAGGGGAATACTCATATCTTCACATTGTAATTTTTGAAATCCATTTGAGTTACTTATGCAATTACCAAGCCATCCCAACTTTATAATAATCTTAATAGAAGCAATAAGGCATGAAATTCATCTTCAAAAATAATACCAACTGATTCCAATTGGACAATAATATTGTTGAACTCATTTAGATGCTCTAAAACACCTCCATTTTTTGTCACCTTTATATTGAACAATTTCTTCAACAAAAGTACCTTGTTTGACATTGTAGGTTTTTTTTACATCCTTCATAAAGTATTCATCAAATCTTTTCTCATCTTATCCTTGAAGATATTGAATGTTATTGACATAGTAAGGGTTATGCAATTCGTACTTAGGGCTTTCCTGTCAAATACTCCTACTCATCATCAGACATCTCCCTTGATTACTTTTATTTTTATCCAAGAGAAGATAAAGATCCTTCTAATAAAGGTAAACTTCTATTCGAATCTTCCAAAATTTGAAGTTTGATCCATTAAACTTCTCGATTCTCACTTTCCCTTATTCTGACATTGCTCCACTCAAACCCAACACTCTAATACCAGTTGTTGTGAAAATAAGATGAAAAAAAAAAAAAACATAAAACACATAGATTTGCATGGTTCCCTCTTAATTAAGGTATGCCCATAGGCTTAACTCGACAAGCGCTAAGGAATCCTTGGTTCATAGAACAACATATTTCAATATGGGCACAACAAGGTCAAGACAATCAGGCTTCAAACTCACAATAGATAATACTATTGGGATATGAGGTAGATATTTTCTTCAACTATTCTCCAATGACAGAAACAAATTTGAATGATTCAAAGCATTTAAAATCAGTACGATGAAATGGTGCAGGCCATATCAAACTCAAGGGACTTTACTATTATATTTTGTATTTCTTTTTAAGAGATAATTTGAGGATTTTATTTTAAATAAAATGACTAAGAAAGCCATTAGTTACAAGAGAAAGGAAAGGAAAAATTGCAAAGCAACTAAATCCTTCAACATCAAAAATCTCAATCCATTTGCTTGTAACTACTTCTTAGCCATACGATTGGCATATGCATTTGCAACCAAAGAAATAAATGATATATGTACCCATTCTTTTTATTGCATACCAACACCCTCATTAAGAATAGAAGAAAACCTCCATTGAACATTTTTTGTTCTCTCAACGAAATTGACAAGAACAATACAGTCACCTTCTAACAAGATATGAGATTAAGAATGGAATATGGCATTCTCGTGAAACCTCAAACCAATTTATCACATCCCACTACACTCTTATATTTCATAATATTCAAGGATACCTTTGCAGAATTTTGGGACAAGAATATTTAATGTTATATCTAGTGGTGAATATTCTTTTGGCTTGAGGAATATGAAATAACAGAAACAACATTATGAAGATGGATTAGATTTTTCTATATAGTATATGAAAATTGTTTTCTCTAGAAATTTATAAAACTAGATTATTGTCACAATTTTGCATAGCTAACCTAAGTATCTGTTCATGATAAATTTGTTAAGGAACTCTTGAGGGAGTAGAAATTTGTGAAGGAATCCAGTGGAATTGGTCCCATAAAAAAACATTGAGATATGATATTTATTTCAAAATTTGAAAAATAATTTCATAATAGTAATTCTCTAAATTTTGATTCTAAGGTTCAAATTTTGAAGAACTATTTCAGCCACACTTTCTATTCAAGCTTGAAATGGAAGAAATAGTGGCTACAGTATGAAGCCAAACATTTAAGAATTCATAGCTAACTATTTGGTGACCTTGGAGATCATCTTTAATGGCTAGATGGTTCAATTTTTTGAGGTCATGCATAATGAACCTAATCTTCGATTGGTCTGTGTTACTATATCTGGGATGTTGGACCAAAGTCTAATTGATGTTTGGACATATTTTATATCCTATTTAGTTGGTGGAAGATTGGCATTTTCTTTTTTGTCTGTTGATTGATGTTTATCAAATTATATATCTGGATATGTTTATTGAAAAAAAAAGTTATATGTGGATGTGTCTATATTCTCAATATGATATTATTTGATGCATTATTGCTAGGCCAAGATATTTCTACAGTTGCATTGCATGCATACAAGCCTATTATTCAACATGCACTCATCACCATAAAGTGTTACTTAAGAGTGGAAAGCCACATGTGATGGCCACCAAAAATTTTCTAAGGCTTATGGAAGATGTATTAGGATCCATTTAGTAAACTTTGTTGAATTTTAAGAAGGGGACTTATAGTGATGCAAGGTTTTCCACTATTGAAGAGACTTTAGGCATATGTTTTTATGGTTGTTGGTCATAACCAAAGGTAGAATGTAGCCCCTCGAGATTATGGCTTGTCCAAATGGATATTTAATCACTTGTTCAATAAGGCATCAGATGGAATCCTTGGACTAGATACTCAGTTCATACTAGATCATCCTAATATGATTCCAACCATAATAGCAACATGGAAATGATTCATGCATTTTAAGAAGTGTATTAGGGCTGTTGATGGAATACTCATCCCTATTAGACTATGTGGACCTATTGTAGGGAGCTAACATTGTCGAAGTGATATCTTGCTCAAAATGTAATAGTAGCATGTACATATGACTTGCAGTTTACATATGTACTTGGGATTATAAATGGTTGCCAACAATAGTAATTCTTCAATGTTGCACTAAGGAGGTCGACATGCCCTTTTACAGTGGGAAAGGCCTCTTTTTTTTCTCTATATGTAAAGCTCATTTTATGCATGATTATAAAATGAGGTCAGAAATTGCTAATTGAATAATATCTTATTTTGGTAAGTAAATATTACAAAATGGATGGTGGTTAGAAAAATGACCATAGGTCATAGCCCCTTATTGTGTTGTTCGATACCACCTGAATGAGTTTAAGGGACAAAAGTAAGAACAAAAATTCCTCAAGAGTTTTTTAACCACTATCATACATCACTCAAATATCCAATAGAGTGAATATATGGAGTTTTGAAGGCTTGTTTTCTCATACTCACAACTGGGGCACCATTCTCACTAGACACACATTAAATCTAGTGAGGGCTTTAATGTCCCCTAATGGAAAATCTGAGGGCAATTTAGGATTGATAGTCAATTTTTAACTTCAATTTAACTAAAGCTTCATATCATATGAAAGGCCCTAATTATATTAGACATTTTAAGATCAAGGACATATCTTCCAAAATGATGGAAGCCTTTCTAATCCTCCCTTGTTGTGATTGCTGTGACTTGAAGAAAAGTAGTTGAACTAAAAAGATTTCTTCTCAACTTAAAGAACTAAATGTGAAAGATTAGGGGATTTTTCTCTTAGAAAATGACTCTATGATCACAATATACCATCAACATGGATGGGCACCCCTTCAGTTTATATAGTTTTTAGTTAAGTTTCCTCCAAGGAAAATCACCCACTACCCATTCCTAATTATTTCATAGTCCAAATAGGAAACTTCCATAAATCTTTTCTATTCTTTTGAATTTTCAATTTCTAGTACAATAAGTTAAGGTATGATATCTTAAGTTTCCTAATTGTAGTAGATGTACGCAAGTGAAATCAATCCAATGAGGAATCTCAAGATTTTGTATATTGATTAGATCTTGATTAAATTACTTATCCTTAGTCAAACAAAGATTGTTTTGATTAAACTAGAAATTTAAATAACATGAAAAAGCAAACATGCATAAAATTAGAAACTAAACTAAAGAAACTTTCTAAAAATTAAACTTTCCTAAACTAACACTTTGCCAATCCTAGAACTTTCTAAAAACCAAACTTAGAAACTATTTAAATCTATTTAAGATGAAAACAATTAAACAAACAAATTTTGGAACTATAATGAAAGAAAGGAGCAATAACCAACTAAGGGAATACACTCAATCACCATGCACATGGCCCATGGATTTGGGCACATGGTTCATGGAGTGGGAAAGAAGGCTATTTTGTATGAATCAAAATCTTGAATTCATGAAATATCATCAAAGAATTAACTAAACTAAATGCTAAAAGAGTCCTAAGAATTCAAGCAAATAAGGTGCATGGACATATGGAAATTGTGCATGAACTTTGGGATCAAATTACACTAAAGATGGTGTGTATGATGATAAGTGAACTTGAAGCATGGAAAGAGACATGGTGCACATTATTCTAGGAGCTTAGCAATCAAAATTAAATGAACTTTATCAATGTAATCAAACAAGAGTATTTATCATAAAAAAGTGTTGCATATACATGGAATTAGAAACAAAAGAATGCACACTTTTCAAGTAAAAAAAAAAAAAACTCAACCAAAATCACTGCTTAAAACTTCTTTAACATAATCCAAAGATCATCAACTATTTCAAGATATCATGTGTGTGGTACCTAAGAGATAAAATCAATAGAATAAGAGCAAGAAGATGGAAATGAACAAGAGAAAATATAAATCTCAACAAAGAAAGAAACAAGGAGAGTAATGAAGGGGAAATAAGATTATTCAAAGCTACTTTTCTCTTGGATGACACTACAAGAGAGAAGATAACTTGGATCAAGGAAATCGAAGAAAGAAAACTAAGCAAGTTGGTGTCAAAATACTAAGATGGATTATGTGCATGAAAGTAAAGGCAACAAGCAAACAATGAAAGCAATGAATGAACTAACCTAGAAAAATCTTAGAAACCAAAGGAAAGAATGCTTGAAGTAGTTGTGGAATCATACGAAAGCAGCAACCAAGATTTTTCTAGGATTTTTCTACGCCTAGAACATTGAATGGGAGAGGCACCACTTTCCCCTTAAAAAGTGGCACTTCCTTCTTCTTAATATTTATAGATGTTGGGCACTTCTAAAAGAGTCCTAATGAGGAATGGATGATAGGATAGAGGTTGGAAAAGAGTTTAGTTAAGATAAGGAAGCTAAGAAGTGGAATTAGGAAGGTGAGTTGAAGGGAGGGAAGATGAATTAGGAAAGTGAAGGGAAGAGGAGGAAACCCTAGGAACTACAAGGTGGGCTTGCATGTCTTGTCATCTCTTAGCATGGCTTGTATGTCTAAGGTGGCTTGCATCCTTGGCTTTATTTATTTGCTTTGGGATGATCTTGACTCTTACTTGAACTTTGAAATTGATGAAAAATGGGTCCTGGCTCTCTCAATTAATCTTGATCCTCAATTCCCATCTTGATTGGTCAAGGCTATTGGATCGTCATCTTAATACCTATAAAAGAGTAAAAACCCTAATTAAATTCTAAAAAATTATAATAATTTACATACTTACTCTGGATAATTTTTTGAACCTATAAAATATCAAACTTATAAATCATTCGCTTAGAAATGCATGTGTTATGAATTTTCAAAAAAATCCTACAATAGTGCTTATAATTTATAACACATGGATTACTAATTTCCAATTGGGTACTCTTTATATAAAATTGGATATTAATCAGTAAGTGCTCTTGAATGTGGATTCCTAGTCACATTCTTAGTAGAGGGTAGTTTAGGTTTACAAAGATCTAGAATTTTATTTCTCCTTGTCTTGTGAATTCTATTCACCTTGACATGGAATTCATATAACATTTTCTAAGGTTCCAGTAGTCATCTCATGACTAAACAATAAGTGTAACATTTAATAAATATAACAACAAAGTAGTACCATAAGTTTGAAGTAGAAAACAATAAAAAAAAATTCATTACACAAACATGTGATAAATTAATTATTAGCTTACATGGGCATACTTTCCCAACATGCTATATGTGTATCACACAACTACCTTAGAAGAGAATGAGTCAATGATGATTTTTTCATGATAGAGGAATTGGAACACTATGAAAATAAGTTTAATGAAGACTTAGATGATGATGAATTAGAGTATGGCACTAAAATGCAACTAGGTAATCAATTGCAATGGGATACTCAAACAAAATATGTGCTTCAATCAAGGGAGTGCACACTAAATAGCAAGTAGAAAACTTGATACGATTTCTAATCAAATATACCAGGAGTAGACATTTGACCTATTAATAATTAGTAGTTGTTTGATGCGTGTTTGTACTTGTTCTCTAAACTAGTTCTCTATGTTGTGTTATTTTTAGTACTACTGTAGTTGGATGTACATTTAATTGTAATCGTAGGCATATGTATGGAATGCACTTGTCTATATGTTTCCATTTTATTGTAGCAAGTTTGGGATAGCAGTAACAAGTCCACTTACAAATTAGAATTGACAAGTGTATTGCATAAATTGCATAAGTAGGCTTTTATTCATGTAGTTTCAATATCAGCCCAAATACTACATGCTTGTTGTATTGTGGACCTAGCTAATAAACAATATTTTATACCAAAAATGAGGCATCGCGATATTGCAATCTTTAACAAAAATCCAAAACTGAATTTTGAAATATTGAATATTCAAAAATCTTAACAAAACCTTAGGAAAAATTCAAAAACTCCAACTTTTTCAAAATCTTGATTTATCTGAATCCACTAATCTTTTCTAAAACATGGTCTCCTCATAATAGGCTATGAGTTCAAACCTTGTCATAAACTGAATATGTGAAAAACTAGTCCTTTGGGGTTTCTGCTTGGATTGGCTACTTTATGCCATTGGAGAAGGATCATGAATATCTAGATATCTCAAAAACTGGATTTCAATATTGACAATGCAACTTTTTGTGAAAATGAGTTTTTTTGTCAATATCTTTATGCACTAACATAAAATATATTCAGGTTTTTTATACATCTCAAAGCACTAAAAATAAATAATTTAATATCTTAAATATTCAACAAAATCGTAATTTCTTTCTATCAACTAATCCCCTGTTTGTTGCAAAAATATCATATGCTAATCTGAAATGTGCCTCTAAGTCCATCTCATCACCTTTGAAGTTGTCTTGAGTGAATGATTATAGACCTTGATGTATGTAAACCTAGCTTGTTTAAAGTTCTGGATGATATTTGAATATCCTCTATCTTTTATTTCAAGCCACCGGGGGATATTATTTTTTATATCCGCTTCCATTCCAATTAGGTTTGGGAGGTTCTAGAGACCAATAACATCACTGGATCTCACTCCATACTTGCGAGTTAGTCGACTAGAAGCTCAAAATTGGGAAGGTGGAGCCATGCTGCACCAAATCCATCCCGTATAGGAGCTCCCGGCAGATGAAGGGTTGTGATCGCCGGCCAGTAAGGTTGAACCACATCCGCTTTTAGCCTTCAAGACTGTTTTGATTGTCCGCCAGTAAGGTGGGCACCACATCTACTCTTCACTGAATGATCATAACAAGTAGCTATGGAAAGTAAAAAAGGGATGGATGATTGTGGGCATATCCAAAGCTTATCATTGGTAGCTGATCATCCAAAGTAATTGCTTTCAGCTTGGAAGAAATCATGCATCTCCTTCGGTGGTGGACTCACCTTGATATAAGGATGTTTGTCAAATCTTCCTATAAACTATATGTCCTTGTTTCGCTGCTTTACGAGTGTTGTCTATATGTTCGAACAAATTCAGAGGGGCTTTCTTTTAAAAGGAGGAGATATTGAGAAAAATCGATTCTGATGCCATGTGACTCCATAGTGGATTAGAGATTGGAATGTTAAAAGCTACATATGAGGACCTACAAAATCGCATTTTCACCTTTCTTCTTCATTTCAAGGTCCGTGGCACCAAGTTCTCTGTGAGAGATATAAGCCTTCTCACATGTGGTGGATTGAAAGAACTTAATGCTAGAATGGCTTTATGGTTTGGAGAGATATTTGCAAGCAGCTGGATTTCTTTAAGGACATTCATTTGGAAAGAATCATGGTTCAACCTTCGATTATTGAAGGATATTCAGCCAATATTATTAATTGGACATTGGAGATTCTGGACAGTGGTTGAAAAATCGAATAGAAATTTAAAATCAAAATATTCAATTTCGACATACTCCGATCAGCCAACTCCAAAGCGGATGAGCTCACGAAAGTTCTTGATGATATTTGCTTAGAATCTTTGAGACTAGCCAGATTCATGGAAGTTAAATTGCATCGGGCTTAGATGCTACACCTATAATTCCTGTTCACTTGTTTGTAAGCCCCTATAAATGAGTGGCTTCGATGATTAACATTTGGGCCCTGACATGTACTTCAAGTTATTGTTTTAAATTTCTTTACTTCATGAAAACACGAACACCAAGCTTCCTATCCATACCATGTAAAATCCAACGTGTGATAAAAGGGGAGACAAGCAACTTTAAGAACACGTGGGCCGACTGGTTGGTGCATTTGACTCGTCAGTCTATTAGCCCCATGTTGTACTGGCCAACCACATGTCATCTTTTTGGAATGATCCTAGCCGGTGTTTATATGTGGTGCAGTGGTGCAAAATGAATGGACTATTCACCTTGTTTCCTATTATATAATCAATCATAATCTTTGTTGCCGGTAATTATATTAAAAATAATTAGTACTTAAAATTATCCATTTACCATGAAACAAGGCCACTAAAACGGGTTCGGTGCACTAGGCATCTTGTCACTCATTTAAAAAAATGAGAAATTCTATCCGACTTGCCCATTTGACACCTTTATTTATAGATTTATGTAATATTTGTGATAAGACTGAGATGGCTTTCTAATAAATTTTACCAATTCTAAAAAAGATATTTAATTATACTTAATCTTATCTATACTATATACAACGATAAATACTAGGGCACAAACAACTGAACAAAATAACTAATTTATGATAGCAATAATATAATAATTCATAAACTATTGTGGAAGAAGCAAAAAAATGTATGAAAGGGCATTTTAAAAAATATATGGGAAGATATTTTGAGAATAGGTGGAAGCGTATTCGCGAAATTGGAAGGTGGACAAAGAATTCTCTTTTTACTGGCAGAATATTATTGCCAGTAAAGTAAAAATGAATAATTTTGCAGCTATGTTATTGTAATGAATTTTATTGGTATAATATGCAGCCGTTAGAAGTAAAAATTCATTGTCAAATATAGAAGCCGAAATACTGGAAACGACATCATGAGAAATGGCGAAAGTGTACCTTGAGAATTGATAAAAGGATATTTCAAAAATATGCGGAAGAGCATTTGAAAATATGCAGAAGGGCTATTTGAGAAATAATGAACTGCACACAAACGTGAACTCCTATCTTTATCCGTTTTCAAGCCGAAGGCTATTTGAGAAATAATGAATTGCGTAAAAAAGGTGAAGTTTTATCGGCGATTTACAACTAAAAGAAGTGAAATGTATTGTTATAATTTTACACGTGCATGTGCAAGTGTTCCAGTTAACAGGGGATGAAAACTGTCAATGGCCTGTTCATATTTAATAACGATCCCCCCGTAAAATTTACAATGTGGAAGCAAGGATTAAACTTGTTCTTAGATAGTTCTAGATTACCGTAACACGTCACTCTATTCCTGGAACGCCCCAGAAGGACCACTGCCAGAAGAATTTTGTAGAAGCTGGTCGAAACCGATGAATCCAGAAGTTAAACTCCCCATATTTCGCAAGCCCCACGACCTATAAATTCCATCAACTATCTGTGGTATTTCTCAAGTCGATAACACGCGTTGCAACCAGCCAAGCTCTCATTTTCTTACTACGATCTTCATAGAGCCACCAGCGCCGTACAACATTGAGTTGGAGCACATTCTCACAGGATGAGGGCGTTTCCTTTGCTGCTGTTTGTCGCTTATGTAGGAATTGCCCTTCCAGCTCAGGGTTTGATGCCGTATCCTAGAAATTTGTGGGACATGTTGATGCCAAGCGACGACCCATTCAGGATCTTGGAGCAAACTCCTCTTCCTATTCCCAAAGAGGCAGAGGCTTTAGCTCTTGCTCGTGCAGATTGGAAGGAGACACCTATCCATCATGTGATTTCCCTCGATGTTCCGGGGATTAAGAAGGAAGACGTAAAGATCGAAGTGGAAGAGAACAGGGTTTTGAGGATCAGCGGAGAAAGGAAGAGTGAAGAGGAGGTGGAAGGGGAGAAATGGCATAGGGCCGAGCGAACTTCTGGCAAGTTCTGGAGGCAGTTTAGGCTCCCAGCTAGTGCTGATCTTGGAACTGTGAAAGCCCATCTGGAGAACGGGGTATTGACTGTAAGCATCCAGAAGCTTGCCGAGGAGAAGAAGAGGCAACCCAAGGTGATTAAGATTGCGGAAGGCTCCTCGTCTGGGACAGACGTGAAGGCGCCCAAGGGTGAAATGTAGGCAGTAAAACTTATTTGAGTGTTTTTTGCTTGTATCTTTTAATCTAATGCAGCTATCTAGTAATAAATGACAATAAAATTGGATTTTTTGACCTCTCTATAGGTCGGTCATTTGTAATGTGTCTATACTATGGATAATGAAATCTGATTCTTCTGTCATCTCTAACTCTCAAGTATGCATAAAAGGTTCGCGCACAAAAGTAGATGTACGCTCCTAAATGTTAAGCAATCCACACTCAAAAGCGGGGAAGGTTCCACTCATCTAGACTATACCATTTGTAGTGATAATATTTTCGTAGATCTAAGCAAATTTACATATTCGAAATCACTAGATAGGCTAGATACGAGATTTCATGCCTAACGGCTGATTTCGTCCCTATTCTTAGTAAGGAAAATAACGACCAGGATGACCATCGAATTTTTAAAAAATACTTAAAATACAATAATGATATTTTTACGAGTCAGCTAATTTTGACAAATTTGATGAACGGTAAAGATCTTAAAAAGGATTACGGTGTAGATCTTCAAAAAAAGGGTAGTATGGACTTTATTTATGCCTGAGCTCCTATTAGTACTCCATGTCAAACGCATAGCCTGAACTTCTATATGTATGCTTTACAGTGAAGTCAAGATCATTCTTTGAACAGTTCAACGTTTCTTAAACGAGAAATGCTCAACCAGCACGGCAATTGTTTGGCGCCTCGGAAAAGCTCTAATGTCGTTGCGCTAACACTCGGAGACTAAAGATTTAACAGCGCTATGAATTGAAAATGCTATGAGCGAGTTTTAGGACTGACCCTGGAATTGTAAATTCCTTCTTTGAATGATCTAACTTATTGATCTTGTTCAACTTTTCTCCCATTGGTTGGATACTAGTAATCGGATGATTTTAGTTGATTTTAGTTGTACCATTTTGGGTCAGTAATGTGACTGTTAAATTTTTTAATAATCAGTCTTGTTCAACCTTCCTTAGATTAGCTACACACCAAGATTCGTGATTGTTGAAAGATTTTAGCTATACTATTTTGGGTCATTAAAAGTGATTATTGAAAATTTTAATTGAGAAAATTAGTAGTTGGATGAGTAAGATTATTTAATTAAATCATCCTAAAATGGGGATTTTCTAGGAAAGGTTTTATAGTCTATATAACATTTTTCTTTTTGTGAAACCTCTTTTATGTCTTTAATTGTTAAAAATATGGCATTCTCTTCTTCTTAGGAGAAAGAAACTACAAGCTTTCTTTATAGAAAACAAAGGCCTAAAAAAATCACCAATGAACATCAATCATCCTACCAGCTGGCAAGGTAGTGGTTGAATAACCACTATCTCTTTTACACCTATACAGTAAGATGGAATTAATTTTTCTAGTAGCCTTTAATTGAAGCATCCCAAATTGTGCAAGGAATATGATAGTATTTTCTAGAGTCAACCAAGCCAAAACAATTTATACATCAACTAATTAGCATGATAAAAATTGGTCTATACTTTTGTCTCTAAGATGAATGCCTCAAAATAAATATTCAAAGTTTTACTCTCAATTTAAGAATCTAAAGATTTAATGCAAAACTGAATGAAAAGAAGAACTTCTCAAGTTCATAAACTCTACACCAAGATTTCTACAAAAAGATACTCTTGGGTCTCACCTTTCTTATCTTGAGTTCTAGAATGAGAAAACTTGACAAATACGGGAACCCTTAAAGAGCAATGCCAATAATGGGTAAACTCAAGAATGAACAAAAGAGCAATGCCAATAATGGGCAAACTCAAGAATGAACAAAAGAGCATGTTGTACTAAAGCTAGGCCCTTTTTTTATTGGCCTTGCACTAATCCTATAATCACTGAGTGCTATAGTAACACACCTAGTTCACAAGAGACGGTCCACCCTCCACAGTTAGAAAAGGTGAATCTATAAATGAAGGTGGGAACTTACAAAATAAAGCCAAAAATGCCTTGTTTTTAAAGTTAGAATAAATCAAATAACATTCACCACTTGTTTGCAGGAGACAATTGTACTAAAACTAGGCACTTTTTTTTATTGGCCTTGCACTAATCCTATAATCACTAAGTGCTATAGTAACACACCTAGTTCACAAGAGACGGTCCACCCTCCACAGTTAGAAAAGGTGAATCTATAAATGAAGCATCTCCATATACCACAATCCAAATTAGCATATCCATAGACTCGCTAAGATATAATTCATCATCAATACTACATGCCACAATAAAAACACCATAACAATGTGATGAATAAAAAAGTTGTAGTGCATCTTCATAAATCTAAATATATTATTTTTCCCTTTGAACATAGTCAACAAATAAGGTAGAGTTGCCACTATTAGTTAAACAAAAGGGTTTTAAATCCATTCTCCTCAATGTCAGTCCTATATGATAGAGTTTTTGGCATGACATAAATGTCACATCTAATAAAATATTATAGCATTTCATGGAGTCTAGCTACCAAATGAAGCCCTTTCTAAATGGGTCTCATCTAATCAATTAATGGACTCTATCTTCCTAAATGAAACCCTTCTCTAATGGGGCTCATCTAATCAATGAAGTCTAGCTCTTAGATGAAGCTCTTCTTAGATGGGGTTCATTTGACCAATGAAGTTTAGCTCCTACATCAAGCTCTCCTAAAATGGCGCTCATTTAGTTCTTTTGTTAAGGAAATTTTTATACTCCACCAAAACAAAATTAGGTGGTTATCACCAGCAAAAATCATGTGGTCATCATATTCCACTAATCAAAACTCTACATACAGCAAATTTCCAAATGTATGGTCATTTCTATAATTGCCACTCATGGCTTCACAATTTGCCGAAGTAACCTATTATTTGGTGTGACAACCTGGTTTTTAGAAATACTTTTCCTTTAAAAAAGACTTTTATAAAACGTTTGGGTACCCTTGATTTTTTTAAAAATATTTTTGAAATATAACAAATGTAACATTCATTAATTTCCAAAACCACATCTTTAAAGCATGGGCATCCCTAATAGAAAGTTCACATATAATCAAAATAATTATAACCATATAAGAATATAGAGGATCCAATAATCAGAGTCACAACTAACTAATAAATCCATAAATGTGCCACACACATAATATACTAAAGTTATTACATGTCTATCATCATCATCAAGACCTTATCCCAATTTGGGTCAGCCACATGAATCTCCATTCCTCTCTATTAAGTACCATAGCTTCATTTAATTCCAAAGTTATTAAATCTTTCCTCACCACTTCTATCCATGTTCTTTTGGGCCTTCCCCTTGTCCTTTTAAAACCTGCTACTTGCATTGCCCCACTCCTTCTAACCGGTGCCGTTTTTGGTCTCCTTTGGACATGTCCAAACCATCTAAGTCTAATCTCCCTCATCTTGTTACCTATTAGTGCTACCCCAAGATTTTCTCTAATATTTTCATTCCTAATTTTATCCTTTCTTGTCTTACCACTCATCTCAACATTCTCATTTCTGCGATGCTCATCCTATGAGCATGATGTTCATTAACTTCCCAACATTTTGATCCATAGAGCACGGCCGACCTTATGGCTATCCTATAGAATTTTCCTTTTAGTTTGAGGGGCACCCGCCGATCACACAAAACTCTAGATGCACATCTCCATTTGTTCCAACCGCTTGGATTCTCTAGGTAACCTCCCTCTCAATCTCTCCACTCTCATGAATCACCGAAAGTGGTCTTTTGCAGGGACTTCTTGGTTATCAATCTTGACTGGTGTTCCACTCCTACTCTCCTTGCTAAAATTGAATTTCATATATTCTGTCTTAGTTCTACTGATTTTAAATCCTTTATATTCTAATGCTTCTCTCCATAACTTTAGCTTTGTGTTTACTCCCTCCCTTGTCTCATCAATTAAGACTATATCATCTGCAAATAGCATGCAGTAGGGAATCTCTTCATGCAAATGTTTTGTTAACTCATCCATAACTAACATGAAAAGGTATGGACTCAATGCTAATTCCTGGTGCAATCCTACAGTGACAAGAAAATCACCAGTCTCACCACTAGCAGTCTTAACATTTGGTATCGCCCCCTCATAGATATCTTTAATTATGTCTATATACTCCCACGAAACCCCTTTATTGCCCAACACCCTCCATATTAACTCTCTAGGGATTCTATTATAAGCTTTCTCTAAGTCGATAAAGGCCATGTCGTCTTTTCTCTTCTCCCTATATTTCTCTACCAATTGTCTTAGTAAGAAAATAGCTTCCATCGTAGACCTCCCAGGCATAAAACCAAGTTGATTCTCCGATACACTTGTCTCATGCTGTAGCTTCTTCTCAATCACTCTTCAAAAAGTTTCATAGTGTGGCTCATAAGTTTGATCCCTCAATAATTAGTGTAGCTCTATATGTCTCCTTTATTCTTATAAATTGCTACAATAAAGCTTTTCCTCCAGTCATCAGGCATTTTCTTTGATTTTATAATCTTATTAAATAACTTAGTCAGCCAAACTACCCCAATATCTCCCATATGCTTCCAAACCTCTATTGGTATACCATCGGGCCCCATGGCCTTTCTTGATTTCATCTTTTTGAAGGCCTCTTTCACGTCAGGTATTCTAATCCTTTGTTCATATCTACAATATCCAATGTTATTTTGGTTTATAGTATTTTCAATCCCTATATTCTTAGAGCCATTGTCATTTAACAATTTTTGAAAGCATGTCTCCCACCTTTGTTTAATCTCATTATCTTTGACTAATACTCTTTGATCATCACTTCTAATGCACCTAACATAATCTAAGTCCTTACCCTTCTGTTCTCTTACTCTTGCAATTTTAAACACATCTTTCTCACCTTCCCTTGTTCCTAGTCTATTATATAGCTCATCATATGCCTTAAGTTTAGCCTCACTTACTATTCTCTTAGCAACCTTTTTAGCATTCTTACATTGTTCATAGTTTTCATTATTTCTAGTCTTTTGCCATGCTTTAAAACACATATGTTTTCCCTTAATAACTTTTGGCATTGTTTCACTCCACCATCATGTTTCCTTTGCTAATAGCCTTTTACCTTTAGATACTCCTAAGACATCTTTTACCACTTTCTTAATGAACTCAACCATATTAGTCCATATGGTATTTACTTCTGTTTCATAGTTCCAATTTCCTTCTACCATCAACTTATTTTTGAATGAGGTTATTTTCTCTCCTTTTAAGTTCCACCACTTAGTTTTTGGATGTGTATTAAGTTCATTTCTTTTCCTCCATCTTTTGATATGGATATCCATAACTATTAACCTATGTTGTGAGGTTAAACACTCACCGGCTATCACCTTACAATCCTTACACATGTCCATAAATAATAAATTAAATATAATAATATCTAATTTTAGTTAACTAAAGAAAACCAAGTATCTACATCATACTTTTCTCCAAACTCACTTGTCTATAGTAATCCTCTTCTTGTCCACACTATCCACTACTTTAAGAATTTTTCCAGAAAATATTGTAAGGGTGAGTACAAATACTTAGTGAAAAATCTCAAACAAATACTTCCACATTCATGACATAAACATTGTTAATATAACATTTGAATAAGTATCAGTCATAATAGTTAGAGTAAAAATCAAATATCCACTCCACAATAATTAATAACTCATGTGAGATCTGCAACACCAAAAATGTTCACATATATATAATAGCAAACAGATCATAGACCTTAACTAGCAATGTCCCACCATAAGTATCATAGGCTATGGTCTAAACCTTCGAGGATGACTGACATGTCTCTCACATGGCTAATAAATAAACAAGCTACTATGAATGTAGAAGGAACACATCTCCCAACCTATGCTCAACTATGGGCACTAATGATCTATACACACTATTAGACTTGAGGATTTTAAAGTTGGTTAAAAATATTAATAGAAGTTGATCATTAAAGTCACTTTTATTGAGTCGACTTAGAAAATTAGTAAGAAAAGAAGTTAAAAAAAATAATTTTAAAGTATGATTTTTGAAGCTGATTAACATAATTGACTTTATAAGTATTCGACTTTGTAAGTTGGTTCACGAAAATCGACCTTAAAATTATGGACTTGTAAAGTCAGTTTATAAATTTCAACTTGAAAAGTCCTTAATTGTGGATAACATTTAAAGTTGAAATTAAAAAATCAATGTTAAAATTTTGGACCTTTTTAGAATTTAAAATTTTGACCTTAAAAGTTTAAAAAATTTGACTTTAAAGTACTTTTAAAGTCAAATTTTGGAATTTTGACTTTAAAAATGTGTAATTTTTTTCTTTCCTTTACACTACAATCCCAACCTATATTTTTGCACACATTCAATGTACTACCTGCTATATTATTCTTGCATTCTTTAATGGCATAGAAAGGAATATACATTTACTTTCGCATTCGATAAAACATCCAAATCCATCATTTATCCACATATATGTAAGAAATATATAGCCTTTCTCTATCTCGAAAAGACTTGATAGAAGAAACCACAACACATTTACTTCATTCATTGTAACCTCCACATTCACTTCATTTACAAGTACAAGTTCATACACACATACACATTTACTTCCACATCTACCTTCCCCTTATTCATCCCATAAAATATATATACTTAAATAAAAATAATAAAAAATATAAGAGCACATGCATACAATGAATAAGATCTTTTATTAATGGATAAGGTAATTTACATTGATGTAGTTACAACAATTGTTTTAATTGAAACTTATTACGTACTCAGCCCATATGCTTCATATTTCATTAAGGTTTTTTTTTGAGTAATTCTTCTTGTTTGCCCATTCAAAGAGCACATCAACCTATAATACAACACATTTAATTCAATCAACACATTCTTTTGAGACGGAATCCATCAAAATTTATGAAAAAAAATGTAAGATTATAACTAGTAAAATGTATCTTACCTTTTTCAATTGGGAGATAGCAACAACATCGAGTATTAAGGATCTCATGTATCTTAGGACATATTACCTCTACACCCAATTAGACTGTTGTCTAGTGCCATGTGCAACAAGGAAAATATAAAAGATCGATAAATATCGTATGTAAAATTGTAAGTTAGTTTATTAAATAGAGTAATTGACTATTTTCCATACCTTGATATTCTTTCAAGCGAGTTTCAGTTGTTGTGGAGTCTCAGTTATATTAGCCCATGTTAACTATGCAATAGAAATTTATATTTTAAATACATTAGAGATGGATAAAAAGTTACTTATTTGCTATTCATAATGCATGAAAAGATTAAAAAATTACTATTTATGATTTTCATGATAGCGTAATGGATTTGCGATCCACAAGAATAAAAAAAGAAAGTTTACCCATCATGAACATCCACAACGAACAACATCCAATGAGACCTATATATACAATCTTACGAAGTGTAAGAAAAAAAATAATTTAGAACTAACCCACTAGTGTAGAAAATCATTAAGCTTGCCCCTTAGAGAACCAGAAGAACTCGGTAACATATTATATACTCACCTCTCCATTGGCCATTACTCCACTACTCCACCAATGATGATAGGGTCAAGGAATTGGGAAAGTACACTCTCAACCTCAAGAAGGCTCATTACATCATTCAAGAAGCTACATAAAAGAAATAATCATAACTACCATGAAAAAAATCATGCATGTCAAGTATTATGTACTTGCAGCTCGAATGGATCTTACGACGATGTGTTTAAAGAGAAGGTTGCATATGCAAGATGGGGGCAGTCAAGGAACATACTTGCATAATTTCAAATTATATACTCAATAGAGAGACGAGAAGAATAGTATGTGAAATCCTATCAAAGCTTAAAGTTTCATATGGCTACACTTCAAACTTTACAAACGTTATCTCTATGGAAGAGCTGAAAGTGTTAGGGATGAAGTTGCAAGATTACCATGCATTGATGCAACAACTACTAACTATAACAATATATTTGGTGTTGTCAAACAAAAGTTAGAGGATCTATTACAAAATGTTGCGATGTCTTCAATGCTTTGTGCAAGAAGGCTTTAGATGTTTCAAAATTACAAGGAATCTAAAAACATTTAATGGCAACTTTATGTGAGCATAAAACATTTTTTCCACCATCCTTCTTTGACATCATGGTACACTTAACAATGCACTTCATTAATGAGGTTAGACTTTATGGAAAACTTACTTGTGATGAATCTACCTATTTGAGAGGTCCATAAATTTTTTTTAAAGGGGTATTTATGAAATTACAATAGGCTAGAGGGGTGTATAGCTAAATATTACATTGTAGAGGAAGTGGTCAAGTTTTGCACAAAGTGCTTATTAGGAGTGGATGCTATTAGAATCTTGAGAAAGAAAAGATTAGTTGGATTTCATTATCCCAACGTTGGTGAACTTCTTCGAGTGGTTAAATACTCACCTTTGACCATAAAGAACGAGACCACGTACACTATTATGCATTGTCAAACAATTTTGATGAAGTCCAGCCATACATTGAGTAAGTTCAGAATGCATGACTGACTCTCTATCTTTCTCTTCATTTCACTTTTTCCTCTATTTTATATATTTGTAAAAATTAATTTATAGTTATATTTTATTTCGTCTATCCATTAATCTGTGTATATAGTGAGCACATGGACGTCTTGAAAGTAAATTCTAGTTAAGCGAAGAAACATAAGTAGCTTCAATTTGAGCATTATCACGCTTTCAATACTTAATTCCCTCAAAAGGTAAAATGAATTACTTGGTATTTCTTATAAATTGCATAATGTATACAATATACTTAATTACAATAATCATTACCACTTAATAAATACGACTGGTTGAAGATCAGTGAGACATTCTAGACAATGGTATATTAGAATCCTTGGGTTGGATGGCGATAGGACTATGACCAGAAGTAATAAAATATACTGAATATGCATCAATGGTTATCAATTTTACACAAAAGACTGCAATAACATAAGAGCACAATAGAATAGTGGGGTTAACTTAGTTGCCAATGCTGCAATATTTTCTTGTACAAAGGATAAAAGGCCAATAGTGGTGAATGATACTTATTACAGAGTTATAAGGGAGTTATGAGCCTTGGATTATACTTGAAGAGCTATGGTTATGTTGGTTAAACATAACAAAGACATCATCAAAACTGATGCCCTTGGATTGACATTGGTTGACCTCAACATGATTGGTTATAAAAATAATCAATTTATTTTTGCATCTTAAGTGAAACATGTATTTTATGTACAAGACAGACGTGATAAGAGATGGTCAACTATTTTATTAACCTCCTTAAGAGATTTTTATGATGAAGATGACCTAGGTGATATTGCAATAAATTATCTTTATACTACAAAAACAATTCCATCAAGCAAAGCACTTAGTGAGAATGGGGATTATGTGCATGATAATGGTGAGGGTACTTAGGGTTGTAAACAATGTATTAGGGGGCAAATTAAGATGTAAATATTTGAAATATAACTGAAGGAGTAAACCCAAAATTTGCAAGTGCATATATCATTAGTTATATATGATGTAGGTACATCAGGAAGCTAGCCCCAGAGTATTATATACATATATGTGTGTAGGATGTTTTTAAAGTTGATTAATAGAAATCAACTTTAAAAATATCTTGTAAAGTTGGTTTTTAGAAAATGAATTCAACATACACTTTTAAATTTTGTTTTATAAATTTACCTTTAGAATCTATTTTGAAGTCAGTTTTGGTGACTTTAAAATGTCATTGTTCTTTATAAAATCCCCCATGGTATCTCATTTTTCCTATCTTACCCATCGATGCTCTTCATCTAGTGGGTGGAATGACAATCTCCTCTTCCAATTCTTCTATCTCTCTCCATTCTTTTGCCCTCTTTCCATCCATTTCATAGATTTTTAATCTTTGTGGCATTAAAAAGATGGTAAGAATAGTAAACCCTTGTTGTCATTCATGCATTTTTTGTGTTACTAATTCAATGTTGCATAGTGTGGATGAAGTGGGATTTGTCATTGTAGATGTTGAGGATAAAAACATGGTTAAATCATTGTTATGAGCACAAAAATTGAATGGTTTTAGTGGAAACAATAAGTCCTTTTCAATCAAGCCCACATAAGAGAGGGAGAGTGCTATGGTTTGTGGTTTCTGTCCAAAATTAGGGTTCAATGAAGAGAAATATGTTTTGATGAGAGAACTTATCAATTGGGCATAAAAGGCTATACAAACTTCAATTCATGAAGCAATGGCTCTTAAAGTTAACGTCATCTTAGCAGAGGATGTCGACATTAGAACTTTACCATCTTTCTCCTGGTGAAAGTGGGTGTGAGCTAAATACTAGGAGGTCAGATCTTGGTTAGATCATCATGGAAATAATCACTACTTCTCAATCAAACCCTCATAAGAAAAGGTAACTTCTCATGGTTTTGCATTGCTCGTGCTAAGAGGCTAGACTTTCATGAAATAGCTCCAAATTAGCTCTTCGATGTGCTAGCCTATATTCGTGAGATGGAATACTATGTAACATTTGATATATGTATAAAAGGACAATAAATGAGGAATTAGTTTAAAAATAATTGATTTGCTTGTTCTTTCTTGAGTGTGTGTGTGTGCACAAAATGCATGATTGAATTGAATTGTATGAAAACTAGGTGCCCATCTAAGTAAGGGTTTTTAAAGTTAAAAAATCAATTTTAATGTAAAAAATAAAAAACTACCTTCAAAACTATTTTTAAAGTAAAAAATAAAAAATCAAATTTAAAAACTATTTCTAAAGTGAAAAAAACAAAACCAACTTTAAAAACTACTTTTAAAATTGGTTTTTATTTCTGACTTTTAAAAATTTACTTATATATGAACAAAGTTTTCACATCCCACTATTTTACCTTCTATCATTGTCTTCTATGGGAGTTGTGTCTATGAATTGATGTCGCACTCTCTCTCTCTCTCTCTCTCTCTCTCTCTCTCTCTCTCTCTCTCTCTCTCTCTCTCTCTCTCTCTCTCTCTCATGTGCGAGTGACCCTCACCCACCCTATAACAACCCCAAGTTTTGTAAATACTATTCTAGGCATTATTACGTGAAATTGGAATTTTGGAATATAATTGGAAGTTTTGACCCAAAGAAAATAAATTTTTATAGAAATAAAATTTGGAGTGAAAACATGAATATTTGGAATGTACTCAAAAAATCGAGTCCAATGACATAAAAAACACTGAAATCGGAGTTCAGATGAATTTCTCCATAAAAATTTACTATTCCATGAGCAGGTTATGAGTTTGCAAGGAGTATATCTTTTTATAGAAGTATAATTTGGAACTAAGATTGAAACTATTAGATAGTACTCAAAAAATGGGATCCAACAAAATGTCGGGTCTGGTCTGGTTTTATCTCTCTCCTCGACCAACTGCCCCTAACGCAATGGAGCTCACCCGCAACGGAGAAAATCCCTCCCTCCGGTCTCCTTCCGCATGGCCGATGAACTCAGAAATCCCCAAACCATTACCGAAGGTCGACATCTTTCTAGCAAACCCAAATCCTCTACTTCTCCTCTTCCCTGAGCAGATCCCCTAATGGATTTGTGTTTTTGGTGACCAAGAAGAAACCCAAAATGGGTTTTTCTGGCAAGTAGCCATTCACCTCCCCCAGGGTCCTCCCTTTTTTCGATGATGAAAAGAAACCCAGATCAGGCTTCTACAACGATCCCTCCCTTCTTACTCTCTGGTGATGATAGACTACCCATATAGGGTTTCCTCTTTTGGCCATGCTTGGGGTTTTTCCCCCCACTTTCATTTCTCTGATGGGATTGATGGAACCCTGGTGGGTTTCACCAACAAACAATTGGGCCCCCCTCTCTCTGGCATTGACAAAAAATCCTAGATCAGGATTTCATGGCCAAGCACCAATATTTCTTTTCCCCGCCTGGGCTGGGCGGTGACAGAATTTGTAGCCAGCATCATTTTGGCCACCAACAACAATTCCTCTTTGCTTTTCCTCTTCCCTGAGCAGATCCCCATTGGATCTGTGCTTTTCTAGTGAAACCCCTCCCAATCTTTTTGTTCCTCCCACTGACACTGGCACTACCAGAAACCCATGATTTGGGTTTTTCCTGGTGACATCACCAGTGCCTAGATCTGTTGGATCAGAGCACACTGGCGACAAGAAGACCAAAACTCAAATCAGGTTTCGCTTTTTCTGATCAACCCTCTGTTTCTCCTCTTCCCTGAGCAGATCCAAAGTGGATCTATGTTTTTCGGTGATTTCCCTCTATTCTTCTCCATGGTATGGCACAGCCAGGTCTTAGGTAGGTCAACATGCCTAGATCCACACAGGAAACCCCCTCTGTCACGTTCTTGCACCCGTATAGCCAAGCTTGGGAAGGTAGGCATGCTCAAACCCATTGGATTGTTCCCCTTGTTCTTCGTTTATCTTAGGTTTTTTGGTGACCTAGAACGGGCAATGCATAATCGGGCCATCTCCACCACCAGTACCCCATTTCCATCTTTGTTCCCCACCTTCCATTTCTGTCATTGATGATAGAACCCCAGCAACGGCGAATAATACATGCAGAGGTGAAAATGACTCGGATTGGTGATCTGAGCCACTCATCACGTTCCTCTTGACATCATAGATAAAACCCCTAAACAAATGCATTGATCAGGGTTGATTTGATGCAAATCCTGAAGCAACAATACTGTATGGCCACGATTAGGTAGATCCATGGCCGTCCAACAATGATCTGATGTTCTTAATGACCTATTGGATAGGATCCAGTTTAACCCTTGAGCGTCAAACCTGGATTCTGAGCAACCAGGAGGAGTTTTGGAAAATTGAGAGTACCCTTGTGATCCTTGAGATGCGAGGAACCAAAAGCCATCTTCCCAAATATCAATCCAATATCCAACTGTTGAAATTATCAGACTTGTGATCAGACATCAGGTCATTTGATCAGTGATGATCTGACTTCATTGATTAGGGTTGATTTGATGCAAATCCTGAAGAAACAATACTGTACGGCCACGATTAGGTAGATCCATGGCCATCCAACAATGATCTGATGTTCTTAATGACCTATTGGATAGGATCCAGTTTAACCCTTGAGCGTCAAACCTGGATTCTGAGCAATCCAGGAGGAGTTTTGGAAAACTGAGAGTACCCTTGTGATCCTTGAGATGCGAGGAACCAAAAGCCATCTTCCCAAATATCAATCCAATATCCAACTATTGAAATTATCATACTTGTGATCAGATGTCAGGTCATTTGATCAGTGATGATCTGACTTCACTTTTCCTATCCAAATAGTCTATCATGACCCGTAAGACATGTAAATCACAAATCCTATAAGATATTAAGATTAGAAGCTAGCTAGAGATGATCTTGCTAACCTGGAGCCACAGCTGAGATTAATCAAGGAATTTAGGTATAGAATAGGATCAAATTCTATGGTCCATACCATAAAAGTTGTTAAAAAGGATTATTCCCTTAGGATTACTAATTGATTACTTGATTTGGTGAATTCAGATGAAGAATAAGGACTAGATCAATATGGATCGGTGAGACTTTGCAAGCGTAGTTGATTAGCTAGTGGGAAATGGACGAACTCGTTACACGAGGTAGGTGGAGAATTAAGAAAGCATGTCTTAATAGTAAGATGCATGCTTTTAAACATGCTCTTATTCTTATGATAAATATTATATCATTTAAATTGTGCATTTCATAGGATATATGATGATGAAAAATGTTTACTTGTGAATGATGAAAATTTGTTAATTGAAATGCTACATGAATGACATGTTTATAATTGAAGCCTACTTGATGATATTAAAGGATACACATGATTTGTTCTTAAAAATATCATAGCTGTTATTGTGATAAAAAGATATTTATGGTACATGGGTACCATTACATCATATGTGATGTATGGGTTTAAGATTTTACTTTACATCCTTGGTGGACAATCACTTAATAAGTGAGGATGTTATGATTATGATGAGGTATTCATATATATTATGAATAGGCAAGATGCCTGTATATTAGTATTTTACATATAAGCATGGTGGCTTGTGATTTTGTTTTCCACAGACCTAGGACTAAGGATGCTATGACAAGGAAGTTATGAGGGTTTGGCCACCCTCTTCTTGAAATTTATATGATGAATACCATACACAATGAGAGGCTAAACGTTGGGTGGGGCAATCATGGGAAGGCCACCACTATGATAGACTTGGTCCCCCCCATGTAGACATGGATTTTGTTATTTCCACAGTTGGTATCAGTGGATTATTATGCAGTTATTTGGGTGTGTTGTACGGATTTAGACTACGGCATAGTAGTCCTTGTGTATTTTGCATTATTATGCACATATGACAAGCATAGTGTAATGCCATGGCATGAAGAGATGCCTTTTATGATGTTACTAGCAGTGGCTGGAGTTTATAAACCCCGTATGGTAAGGGGTATATGTAAGAGACCCAGTATAGTCTGGGAATGGAAGTTATAAAACCTATGGACTATGTTCATAACTTTTGTATGAATTTTAATGATTTAAATATATATGATATAGTCCTATATGTATATATTTGGAGGACATAGTTTTATAAAAGTTTTTGTATGGGAAAGTGAATGGGTAGATATATTATGCAAAGTATGGTTCATAAAATTGGAGTATAGTATCATATGAAAAATGATAATGATAAATATTTAAAATACCAGTGGATTATATATATATCATGTAAAGTATAATCTCTAAAGTGGGATTATTTATTCATATGATGAAAAAGAATTATAAATAGCTACTTTATCCATGGCTTATAGATAATTGAACTATTAATGAAATTATTGAATTATGACCTATGTTTTAACCTTCATCCCATATAAGCATTGTGATGAACTTGAATATTTTAATTGATGTAAAATTCTTAATTCATATATAAATAATTTATGTTTATGTTTAATTTATCTCAGATACAGACAGACAGGAGAAGACATACAAATAGACAGACAGGTAGATGTATAATTAATTTATGTTTATGTTTATGCTTAATTTATGTTTATAATATCTCAGATACAGACAGACGAGAGAAGACATAAACAAGCAAGAGGAGTTCAATAGCCATACTTCTACGCTCAAATATATATTTTGTTAAAGTTTTTGAATTGTGTAGTTAGTTATTTGGGTTATGTTGCTTGCACATTTAATATAATGATTATAGGGGTTGTGTATGTGAACCACTGGATGGGTCCTATTGTTTCATAAAATGTATGTCTATCTTCTATAAAAACTATATTATGTATACTATGGGAGTTGAGGTGACATTTGGGTTTTTGGAAAAATGAATTTCAAAGAAAATTTTCTTTTGCTATTTTTGAATTTTAAAATTAGAGGCATGCCACCTTTTGAAAATAAACTCAAAAATTTTTCATGAAAAACCTGGGGTGTCACCCTCTCTTTGTCCTAGTTGATTGTAGGAGGCCATGCACAATCCTTCCCTCCCTCTCTCTCTCTTCAAGGCTATCATAGGTCAAACATGAACGTGACCCTCCCCCTCTCTCTATTCCAATTGGTTACCAACAAGTGTGTGTGACTATTGTGATTTTAAGTCTTAACTTGTAAGTGCACAAATCAGTTATAGTAATTCATGTGAGGAGGTCGATCCCACAAGGAATAGAATGGATGTGATATTAGTGGTCCTTACTTAATTATCTAACATAGCCAAATTAAGGAGATCTTTTTACTAAAGTAAAAATGGATGATTAACACACTAAAGATGGAATTATGCTAAAACAAAAACATGCTAAACGTAACAACTTTCTTGAAACACACTTTCTTAAAATAAGACTATCCTAAATAAAAAACCTTCTAAATTTAGAACTTGACTAAATTAACTTTCTAAGCATGCAGTTTTTAAAGAATTCAAGTGATCCAATGGGAATGAATATAACAAAAAGATTTTTAAAACTTTGTAAAGATGAAAAATTCACTAAATAACAAACTATTCGAACCATAAGCTAAACAAGCTAATCAAACTAGCATGCATACACTAATTAACTTTCCTAACATGCTCAACTAACTCCACATTCCAACTCTTCTTTAATCAAAGTTCATGCAACTCTAAATCCCACAAAACCATGTGCACAACCCATGGGCAGGGCACATGGTTCAAAGGTGATTTGGATGTAATTTTAGTACTTAGTTGAGATGAAAATAGAATGAACTAACCAACATATTTGAATGATACTAAGAAAGGGAAATAATTCTTATCTATGATGTCCTGCTTTCATCCTAAAAAGCTTTCAAAACCATGTGTTCAACACTTAGAGGGTTTTAATAAGTTTCTAAGTTGATTTTGGTTTGAACCCTTGAAACAACAATCTCTATTAAACATCAAACCATGAGATCAACAATGTGCAAATAAGCAAACATAAAGAGATCAATATCATTCATCAATCAAGAGGATATCCATTAATCATCAAATGGTAATGAAGCAAAAGCAAGATTACAAGGATGATGTATTCCACTATGGGTGAGTGCGCACCATGTATTACATTAAAAGAATCCCAAATAAATATGATTCAATTCTTCCTACTCCAACAAGCTTGAAGATCAAAGAGGAAATCCAATAGGAAATAGAGGTAAATCTTAAGAATCCTAAGGAAAATCAAGATGGAATCAATTGAACCAATGGCTAAGCAACAAACTAAACAAACAAGAAAGGAAGCCTACCATTCTTGAAGGAGTTGGTGTGGAACACTTGGAGAAGAGAGTAGCCCCCTGTGAAAATGTCATTGAATGTTAGAAGCAAAGGAAAAGAGGGGAAGAAAGGTAATATGTGTGGAGAAGAGAGTAGCCCTCTCTCTTATGCTCCTCCACATCGAATGCCCTAAGTTCTATATAGGTTGGGCTCTTTCCTTTCTAGATAAGGTATGATTTTGCAATGGCTAAGGAAAAGGCAACAAAAGGAGAGGAGATAGGATGATGAGGTGGGATGCTCTTATTTCTTAGGAATTGGGCGTCTCCACTCTTCCAACTTGAGTTTCACATGGAGAGCCCTAGAATTGGATGGATGACATGCTTAGATGAGAGGGGAGTGTATGGATAGGAATGAGATATGATGTGGCGAGCTAGGGTTTTATCAAAGAGGAAACAAGTGGGATATTTGGAGGGAGTTAAGGTGGGAGACGCCATTTTTTTAGGAGGGTGTGCCTTCCCCTTGTAGAAATCATGGAAGGCTATTATATTATAAAGGTGGGAAGATATGGATGAGAGAGAGAGAGAGAGAGAGAAAGAGAGAGAGAGAGAGAGAGAGAGAGAGAGAGAGAGAGAGAGAGAGAGAGAGAGAGAGAGAGAGAGAGAGAGAGAGGTGGAGTGTAGTAAGCATGAAGATTGGTTAAGCTAGAGAGAATTTAGGAGGTTGGTGGAGTGGATGAGGCAAGGATGGGAGGGAAGCTCCTACTTTGTCGAAGTTTCATGTGTAATTCCCTTCCTTGAATTTTTTTCATGTGCAATGCCAAGAAAAATGAAAGAGCCCATGAAGGGAAAGTGAAGTCTAAGAAAGAGATGAGGAAGAGGTGAGGTGGGGAAAAGTGATTGGCTAGGTGGTTTCCTAAGAACTGGGGATTGGTTTAATGGTTGGAATGGAAGTTTAGGAAGGTGGTAGAGTCTTAGAAAGATAGGACTCTTTGATGGAAATTAAAATTCGTAGTGCCCTTATTGGTGAGGTGGAAAGGGAGAAAGAAGTGCGGAAAATATGGAAAAACAATAAAAATAAAGAGGTATATTTCAATTGGTACACATGCCATATTATCCTAGTGGATTTTCCTTAGTTATCTTCAAAATAACCCTAGAAATTCCAACGATAATTCTTTAGATTCTCCTCCAATCATGGCCTTCCATTTAGCTTGGCTCATGTGGCTTGATGGCTAACTTTGAGAGCTCCATTGGATTGGCTTGATGGCTTGCTTTAGGGGTTCTTTTGCTAGCTCAACCCCTTGCATTTTGTGGCTAACTAGGCTCCTTGGCTTGTCACCTTCTTCATGGCTTGATTATGGTTAAATGGTTTATGTGAAACATGCAAAGGTGGTGGATTTTGCATGGCTTGTGCATAGGCCCACTTTAGTCACCTTTAACTTTTCCATGGTATTCATGTCTTAAGTTGATTGTTATCCTTGATCTCACTCACATTGATGACTTTTAGTCATTGACTTGATCTTTTGATCTTCATCTTCAATTTTCATCTCAATCAATCTAGCCCATCAGATCATCATCTTGCTTCCTACAAAAAGTAAAAAACTTCAATTAAACCTTTAAAAAATATGATTAATCACATAATTACCTTGGATTAGCCTCCAAACCTACAAATTTTCAAGTTTTTATTCTTTTAGGATAGAAATGCATGTGCTATAATTTTTTCTCAAAATGCCTAATTTACCCCTGTTAAGTGTTTAATTTTGGCTAAAAGAACCACCCTAGTTTAGCATTCAATTAGATCACCCAACCGTTTAAATTTGAAAATTTTAGCTTAAATTGACCATCCAAACTTTAATGTTTTTAATATCAACAGTCAGATGATCATTGTAGCTTATTAGAGGATTAATGTATGATTTTGATAATTCTAATTTAGTCTTTTATTTTGCAGATTAACTAAAGGAGGGTTGGATGGTTCATATTTAATTTCAATGGTGCAGATCAAGTGGAGATCAATAAGGCAGGAGTCCTAATTAGAAGAGGAGTTGTAAAAGGAAGAAGAGTCCTAAATAGGAAGAAGGGGAGTTTTCTAATAGGAATCTACCTCTTTAGGAAGAGTTAGAGGAAGATTAGGAAAGGGTAAACCTTATAAAGAGGGAGAACGTATGGAGTTGGAGTTTTTTTTTTTTTTTAGTTTGGTTTGCTTTCCCTAATTGCATTCCTTTCTCATTTGTGATATTTTCTCTTCATGTTTGTTTTAGAGTTTTCCTGGTTTACTATCTCTCTTTCACATTAACTGCTTTCCCTTTTCATTCATCGTTTGTTTTCAACACACCAAACCTAGCTCTTGTTTCCATTGCATCATCCATCTCTCACTTGTTCTTCTCTTTCACTCTCACTCTCTTGCTCTGCCAAGTCACTGCTCATACCCATCACCTTCTCCTCATCTTCTCTATTTCATCACGAACACAACCCGTATCACCTTCCTCTCATCACCAGTCACACTTCCCCAGTAGAGCACCGTAGCCCCCATTTGTTTCTCTCTATCGGGCTCGTCATCTTCACTCCACCCTCTTCCAAATAGCGTTCCACCCTCCATTGCACGTCAACTCTAGTTTCTAGATCCACCAATCATCTTCACTCCAGCCTAAAGCATAGAAGCCCAGATCATCTACCTTTGTTCCAAACAAAGTCTTGACATTTTTCCTATTCACCGGTTCGGCAAAACCTAGATCGCCCAGCCGGCAATCCCCACTCCTTCGTCAGCCTTTGGATTGTTTTTCCTTCATCAGACTAGTCAGCTGCTCCCCAGACCGTCGTTAGCCCTTTGCTCCTCCGGCATTCTTCCCCGCCTCCAGCCGGCCTAGGCATCCTTGTTGACCGGTTGGTCTTCTCTCTTTTCACCTCTTCTCTTCTCCCTCTTCTCCCTTCTTCCCCATCTCCTTCTCCGATTTTCTCTTCATCGAGTTTTCCTCTGGTTTCCGTTTAAAACCAGAAATCCAATCCAATTTCAATTGTGCCCTTATTAGATCTCATTAATTACACCTCTGTCCTCATTTTAATTACGTCTGTATCCCCGTTTTAATTTCTTATGAGTCCCTATTTTATTTACAGATGTATCCCTAAATATTTTGGTTTTACCTTATCCCTATTCTCCCTATCTAGGGACAATGATATCCAAGGCTACTTATTTAGTTTTATTTTATGTTTTCTTGGATTTAGAAATTTTGTAAATTGCAGCAGTTGAATAAATTTGAATTTTTATTTTATTGTCATTTTATTTCTATTATATTTGTTAGTTTTATTTTTTATTTTTATTAATTGAATGTTATGTAAAACTCCATCTTTTAAAGCAAGTCCCTATGGGATTGACCCATATTTGCATAGCTATACTATAATAGCTCATGCACTTGGGAAAAACATCAACAAGTTTTTAGAGCTGTTGTTGGGCATGCGCAACGGAGTTTTTATAGAATTTAATTTAAAAAATCCAAAAAATTTTAAATGTTTTTTGGAAAGAATCAAAATATCCAAAAAATAAATAAATATTAGGAATTGCATTTTAGGTGCATATTTAATTTTTGTTTGCGCATAACCACTTTATTTCCTGAATTTGGGTACTAATTGTTATTTTCTTTTTCAGGAAATTGTCAAGTGGAGCATTATTAACTAAATAGATTTTTCTTGCTTTCTTATATTAGGAATTTTTTCTTTTGAGTGAATCTTGTAGTGAGGCTCCTTTGTAATTTGCTCTTTTAATTTCAATTTTTAAAGGGTTGTAATAATACAAGGCAAGTGTGGGATAAGGTGGCCCACATTTGATCTTCATCAGAAACCCCACAATAAGTCTTCTCACTCGTTTAATTTCTAGATTAGGGTTTGCATTTAGAGTAATTTTGCATTGGTTGGTAGTTTAATTGCATATCGAAAGCATCCTTTATAATAGTTGCATTTTTAGGGTTTTGCATTAGTTTATTGCTTTTCATTGCATCTTAGGACACGGTTAATGCTTTAAGGATATATATATGCTAATCGAACTGCCATGGAGTGTGGAATTAATTAGTAAGGGCACCCTACCCCATAAGATCAAGGGTCAATTTCAGCACCACTCCTTAGCCCACCTAGGATAATCACCTCAAGCGCGCTACCCCACCCTTCAAATCAAATTAAAATGAATGAGAAGAGACCTATAGGGCCATCACATGCTCGTAGGACCCTCTTACTAAGACGCAATTTATTGTCACTCCGGTGGCTTTTGAGCACTGTGGTTATTGAGGGTTGTCTAATAGAGCCTCACTCTTCCCTCACCTCCTGTTGACATTTGTGAGGTCTAAACGCCTCCTTACACGAGGGTTGTATTAACCACCTTACGAAGAACCTAACTGGTAAGCAATAATCAAGTCTAAAGGAGAGGAGGAGCGCTAGATTAGGCTAATTAAGTGCATTGTCCCCACACAAATTCAAGAAAATCAATATATTGCTTATTAGCCTAAGGTGTTTGACTATGCCTTTTTGTTTACAACACATAGAGTTAGAGTTAGCATTTAGAGTAGGACATTTTAGATTAGGAATAGTTCATCCAAGGGCGTGAATCTCATAACCATGAGCTACTACCGTTAAACCTAGAGATTCAATGTACCCAACACTAAGGGGAAAGAAACATAGTTCCTATCCCTATGGCTAAACCACCACAGAGATTGAGCGCAAGACCATTAGAGATTTTTATGCACTACTCCAACTAAATACCCTCGCCTGCATAGCTTTACCTCCCACTAATACTGACCACTTTGAGTTAAAGCCAGGAGTAATTCAATTACTCCCTAATTTTTATGGTCGAGACTGAGAAGAGCCATACCTACATATTAAGGAGTTCCTTGATATTTGTGCCACATTTAGGTTCCAAAATTTTTCGGATGACTCGATTAGGCTAAGGTTATTCCCATTCTCACTTAAGAATAAAGCCAAGTCATGGCTTAATTCCTTGGAGTAGGTTCCATACATACATGGGACCAATTGTCTAAAACGTTTTTGAACAAGTTCTTCCCTGTTCACAAAACAAATGCCCTGCATCGTGAAATTATAAATTTCCAACAAAGGGATGATGAACAATATTACGAATGTTGGGAATGATGGAATGAACTGCTGTAAAAATGCCCTCACCATGGATTTGAGAAATGGCAGCAAGTTCAATACTTCTATAACACATTGACACCTCAAAATAAACAAATGATAAATGCAATTAGTGGAGGGACCCTCATGTTAAAAGATAAAAGTGAAGCTTGGGAATTCTTTCAAATTGTAGCTCATAATTCTCAGCAATGGGATTATTCAAATAGGAGAGAAAGAACTAACCAGCCCACTAAGAAAGGAGGTATCTCTGAGATAGGAGCACATACTGATCTATCAGATAAGCTTGACTCTGTCACTAAAAAATTAGATGGAAAAATGGGCAAGCTTGAAACTATGTTTCAATCTTTCCTAGATGTTACATTATCCCAAAAACCTCCATAAGGAGTATGCACTACTTGTTCTAGTCAAGCCCATTTTACCTCAGTGTGTCCATCTAATAAAGTATTCCCTAAATATCTTGTAGACCAAGTGAATGCATTGAATGCATATCGCCAATCTAGCGATAACCCATATTCTGAGACCTACAATCCTGGATGGGCTAGGCATCCCAATTTGTCTTGGTCAAAGAATAACCACAAAGGGGGGCCATTTGTAAATCCCCTTATCCAAAACTTTCCTCTTAAAAATGCAGTTTCCCATCAGCCACCTAGCTTTCAACAACCTTTACAACAAAAGAAACCATATTCAGAGGAAAACATCCACACCATTTTGGAACAATTTGCCAAAGATAATTATTCCACTAAAAAGGACTTACACCAATTGTAAAATGATAGTAGACATTCAGCCAATGTCAACTCTGAAGCCATAGCGAAGTTAGAGGTGCAAATAAGCCAATTGTGTGTTGAATTACATAATAGAGGAAAGGGTCAGTTTCCTAGACAACCCATCCCTAACTCTAAGGGTCAATTTGAGATAGGCTTCAGTTCTCAAAACATTAACCCTCATGAGAATGCTAAGTCCATAATCACCCTTAGGAATGGTCATCAAATCGATAACAAAGAAGGGCAGGCTAAGGAAACTGCAGAGGAAAAAGAGGCAACAAAAATACAGGAAAACGAGAAAAGACAGAACAACCCTGTAGAACTTATAGTGGATGCACCCTATGTGCCTAAAGCCCCTTTTCCCCAATTATTGAATAAATTTAGGAAGGGATCAAACTTCAATGAGTTAATGGAAGTGTTTAAACATGTACAAATCAATATACCCTTGCTCAATGCAATTAAAGACATCCCTGCCTATGCCAAATTCTTAAAAGAGCTCTGCACAACAAAACGAAAGCTTAATGTGCAAAAGAAAGCCTTCCTCACTGAACAGGTGAGCTCTTTGATTCAACACAAGACCCCACCAAAATTTAGAGACCCAGGATGTCCTACAATCACTTGCGTCATTGGAAATCATGTCATAGATATGGCACTTCTTGACTTAGGGGCTAGTGTTAACTTGTTACCATACTTTGTCAATGAGCAACTAAAACTCGGTGAGTTGAAACCAATCTATTAAGATACCTCATGGTTTGGTTGAAGATGTCTTGATATAGGTGGATAAGTTTTATTACCCTGTTGATTTCATGGTGCTAGACACCCAACCAGTATCAGATCCTAGTAGTCAAATCCCAGTTATGCTTGGGCGTCCATTCTTGGTAACATCCAATGCCATTACTAACTATAGGAATGGTGTAATGAAACTCTCATTCGGCAACATGAAGGTTAAGCTTAATGTTTTTAATGCCAATCAACAACATTTAGACCTCAATTATGCCTGTGATGTCAACCTGATAGAGAGTCTAATTAATGAGATTCATTCACCATTGTCCATCTCAGACCCACTAGAGGCTTGTCTAATGCATTTTAATGGAGAATTTGACATAGACAAGTCTATTAAGGTGGTAAACAATCTTTTAGATGTTGCACCACTCATGGATACCTCTAAGTGGGGTCCTTATGTGAAGCCACTCCCACTGTCTAAATCTATCCCCACACCCTCAATAGAGCAACCACCTTCTCTGGACCTGAAACTCTTGCCTAATAACTTGAAATATTCATATCTAGGACCAAATGAAACCTTACCCGTAATAATAGCATTAGACTTAGATAAAGAACAGGAAGGTAAGCTTTTAGATGTTCTTATGGAACATAAAATTGCTCTAGGGTGGAAAATAGCAGACATAAAAGAGATAAGTCTAGTCGTATGCATGCATAGGATACATCTAGAAGAAAATGCAAAACCTTCTAGGGAAACTCAAAGACGACTGAACCCCCACATAAAGGACTTGGTTAGAGATGAAGTCCTAAAACTCTTAGATGTTGGCGTCATATACCCTATCTTTAATAGTACTTGGGTTAGCCCCGTTCAAGTTGTACCCAAGAAATTTGGGGTCACGGTAGTAAAAAATGAGGATAACAAGCTAGTCCCCACCCGCATGACCACTGGGTGGAGAGTTTGTATTGACTATTGAAAGTTGAACGTGGTCACGAGAAAAGATCATTTTCCTCTACCTTTGATTGACCAAATGCTAGAGAGGTTAGCTGAAGATAACTATTATTGTTTTCTGGATGGATATTATGGTTATAACCAAATTCCTATAGCACCAGAGGATCAAGAGAAGACCACCTTCACCTGCCCTTTTGGAACCTTCGCCTATAGACGTATGCCTTTTGGGCTGTGTAATGCTCCAGCTACATTTCAAAGGTGTGTGTTGAGCATTTTCTCAGACATGGTAGAAAGATTTCTTGATGTGTTTATGGATGACTTCTCAGTATTTGGGTCATCATTTGATGAGTGCCTATACGACTTGAAGTTAGTCCTTGTAAGGTGTTAGGAGAAGAATTTGGTCTTAAATTGGGAAAAGGGCCATTTTATGGTACAGAGTGGCATAGTATTAGGCCACATAATATCACCCAATGGAATAGAAGTTGATAAGCAAAAATGGATTTAATAGCCAACCTTCCTCCACCAAGGACGGTAAAAGAAATTTGCTCTTTTTTAGGACATGCTAGCTTTTACAAACAATTCATTAAAGATTTTAGCAAAATATCCAAGCCCCTATTTAATTTACTTACAAAGGAGGCCACTTTTGACTTTGATGAGGACTGTAAGAAAGCATTTGAGCGACTTAAGGCTGAATTGACTTTTGCACCTATTATTCGACCACCAGATTGGAACACACCATTCAAAATAATGTGTGATGCGTTAGATTATGCCATTGGAGCTATTTTGGGGCTACACATTGATAAACTTCCCCATGTGATATATTATGCTAGTAAAAAACTAAATGATGTGCAATTCAACTATTCCACTACTGAGAAAGAGTTGTTAGTTGTAGTGTTTGATCTGGATAAGTTTAGATCTTACCTGTTAGGGTATAAGGTTATAGTATACTCATATCATGTGGCTTTAAAGTACCTCTTTTCTAAAAAGGATGCAAAACCTAGGTTGATTCACTGGATACTACTGCTACAAGAGTTTGACTAAGAACTTAGGGAGGAGAAAGGTTCAGAAAATGTAGTAGCAGATCACTTATCCAAATTAGTGGTGGAGCACACTAGCAATCAAGGGCCTATAACTGAGTCATTCCCAGATGAACAGTTATTGCATGTTTCCCAGTTACCTTGGTATGGAGATATTGTTAATTATCTTGTTATAGGACAGATGCCTAATCATTGGACCACACAAGATAAAAAAATATTTTTAACCAAGGTTAGATATTTTACTTGGGATGACCCGTACTTATTCAAGTACTATCCTGACCAAGTAATTAGGAGCTGTATACCCGATAGTGAACATAATCAAATTATCGCTTTTTTGTCTTGATCATGCATGTGGGGGCCATTTCAGCTCTAGAAAGATAGCTGCAAAAAATTTGCAATGTGGATTTTATTGGCCCACCATATTTAAGGATGCACATGCTTATTACAAAGCATGTGTAAGGTGTCAATGGTTAGGAAGTTTAGGAAAAAGACATATGATGCCCTTAAACCCAATCCTTGTTATAGAACCTTTTGATGTTTGGGGCATAGATTTTATGGGAGTGGACTATGTGTCCAAGTGAGTGGAGGCTATACCCTGCAAAACCAATGACCACAAGGTTGTGGTAAAATTTTTAAAGGAAAATATTTTTGCACAGTTTGGTACTCTAAGAGCCATAATAAGTGATGTGGGGAAACACTTTTGTAATACGGTGTTTGAGAATTAATGAAAAAGCATTGTGTCAACCATAGGATAGCTACCCCATACACCCTCAGACTAGTGGTCAAGTAGAGGTATCCAATAGGGAAATAAAGTGGATTTTAGAAAAGACAATCAATCCAAATGGGAAGGATTGGTCTCTAAGACTTATTGATGCTTTATGGGCTTATTGTATAGCATATAAAACCCCTATAGGAATGTCACCCTACTGCTTGGTCTATGGAACGGCCTGCCACTTATGAATAGAGTTAGAGCACAAGACATATTAGGCTATCAAAAACCTAAATTTTGACTTAGATTCCGCTGGAACCCATAGAAAACTCCAACTCAATGAGTTGGAGGAATTGAGAAAAGATGCATATGAGTCTACACAATTGTACAAAAACCGAATGAAGGCTGTGCATGATTGACATATTCTAAGAAAACCTTCTCACCAGGTCAAAAAATCTTACTATATAATTCTAGATTGTATCTATTCCCAGGAAAACTTTGATCTCGATGGATTGGACCTTATATGGTATGCACAATCTATCCTCATGGGGCCATCGAGATTGAAAAGGATGGAGAAATCCAAAAAGGTCAATGGTCAAAGGTTAAAACGTTTCCTAGAATTGCTTGACCTTGAAATTGATGAGACACTTTTAGAGGCACCTAAGTATCATGATCCACATTAGATTACCACTCCAGGAGCCTTACAACATATCATCATTATGTTTGGCTGAAGACGTTAAACTTAGTGCTTATTGGGTGGCAACCTAAGGGTTTAGAGTTTACATCACTCAACTTTCATATAGAATCTTATGTTTTCCAACATTGGGGACAATGTTTCATTCAGGTTGAGGGCTGTAGATGCACTAGAGATTTTGAATTTTCTTGAGTTAAAAAAAAATTGAAACAATGCAAAAAAAGGAAAAAAAAGTGAGTTTTTAAAGTAGAGTTCCCTTATTGTGATGAGAATTGGATGTTCATAATTTAGTAAATATATTGTTTTCACCTCTTAATGGGAATGCATATGATTATTTTTTCATATCATGCATGTGTTGAAGCATTTTATGAAAGTCAATTCTCGGAAACCATTTACACACAGCACATAATCAAGACTAATATAGAGCTATGACTTAAAGATCCTGAGGAAAACCAATGGAGACTTATAACCTAGTGAGAGTTTGAGACTATCTTCTTTTAGAGAGTTATAAGTAATTCCATAATTTCTTCAGTGTACATACATTGATGTGATCTTGTTACCATTGTTTTGGTTAAACATCAAGAATAAATAGGAGTAATAACTTTAATTCTAAAAATTTATTCAATATAATAGGCATTAGGAAACCTAGGAAATGATATAGGCGATCCTTGCTCAGGCCAGAGACATAAAGCTTAGCCAATATAGTATACCACTAGTTAGCCTTTTGAGCCTGTTATTAAGCCTTTTCTTTCTTAAACCCCATTCACCTTAACCCAAAATAACCCCAAAATAAATAACCACTACCCATCTTCAAAATGAGTAGGGTAGAAAAAATTCAAACATGGGACAAAAAGTCAAGGAAGTAAGAAAAATTAGCTGTCTTTCCTCCAAAGAAAAAAAAAAAGAAAACATAAAAAAGAAAGACCAAAAATTTGAACAAGAAAATCTCTTCAAATACAAACTAAAAAGGAAAGTTGGCCTAGCAGATATTCATTGAAGACATCTACTCAATTTTGAACCTTTGAAATATTTATACCTTTCTTTTCTATACCTATCCTAAGCCTACATTTCGTCCTAGTTAAAGACCTATTGATCTTATGTGGACACAGGCTTAAAGAGGAGATAAAAAGAAAGAATTAAGGTAAAAGACCCCTAATATTCTTGGTGATAACATCCACTCTTAGGGATCACTTTCCTTTGTCTCATGAGCGTTGAAAAGAATTATGTGAACTATCAGCTTGTTGGATTCGGTCACATAATGAGAGAAATATGTTTAACCCCTTATCTAAGAGTTTTATTTCTGAGTGTATACTTGTGAGAATTTTAGGTCAAGGCATATTTCCAATGGAAGGTAAACATATCCAATTAGAAGTCAAGATTTATGTGGCTGTACACACACATATGCACTATGAGGAATAGCTCAAATAAGATGTCTTTAATATGTGTATGGTGTGTAAAATTATTAAATTCTTTTTATTAAGTCGTGAAAAATTAGTAAAGTTGCTAATGAATGAGGATTCTCTGAGATAAAATAGGGAACTTGACTTTACTGAATTTTTTAGGTACATTCTTTGCAAAGCCTCACGAGGCCTAACTCGTCCACTAAGGGTAACCTAGCGGTTCAAGGGCTTGTTGCATGTGCTAAAAGCAATCATGAGTACCTATGAAAGTGGCACCTTGTACTAGTTTTGTGTAAAATAGTTGTCTGCATGTTTTGCTCTGGACTAGCAAAATGCTGGTTAGGGTGTGTGTTAAGTGTTTAATTTTGGCAAAAAGAACCCTAGTTTAGCATTCAATTAGATCATCCAATCATTTAAATTTGCAAAATTTAGCTCAAATTGACCATCCAAACTTTTTTTTTTTTTTTTTAAATCAATGGTCAGATGATCATTAGAGCTTATTAGAGGATTAATGTATGGTTTTGATAATTCTAATTTAGTCTTTTATTTGCAGATTAACTAAAAAAGGGTTGGATGGATCCTATCTAATTTCAATGGTGTAGATCAAGTGGAGATCAATAAGGCATGAGTCCTAATTAGAAGAGGAGTTGTAAAAGGAAGAAGAGTACTAAATGGGAAGAAGGGGAGCTTCCTAATAGGAATCTACCTCTTTAGGAAGAGTTAGAGGAAGATTAGGAAAGGGTAAACCTTATAAAGAGGGAGAACGTATGGAGGAGTTTTTTTTTTAGTTTGGTTTGCTTTCCCCAATTGCATTCCTTTCTCATTCGTGATACTTCCTCTTCCTATTTGTTTGAGAGTTTTCCTGGTTTACTATCTCTCTTTCACATTAACTGCTTTCCCTTTTCATTCATCGTTTGTTTTCAACGCACCAAAACCAGCTCTTGTTTCCATCACATCTTCCATCTCTCACTCGTTCTTCTCTTTCACTCTCCCTCTCTTGCTCTGCCAAGTCACCGCTCATACCCATCGTCTTCTCCTCTTCTTCTCTGTTTCATCACCAGTCACACTTCCCCAGTAGAGCACTGTAGCCCCCATTTGTTTCTCTCTATCGGGCTCGTCATCTTCACTCCACCCTCTTCCAGATAGTGTTCCACCCTCCATTGCACATCAGCTCCAGTTCCCATATCCACCAATCATCTTCACTCTAGCCTAACGCATAGAAGCCCAGATCATTTGCCTTTGTTCCAAACGAAGTCCTGACATTTTCCCTATTCGCTGTTCGGCAAAACCCAAATAGCCTAGCTAGCAATCCCCTCTCCTTCCTCTACCTCTGGATTGATTCTCCTTCATTGGATTGGTCAGCTGCCCCCAAACCATCATTATCCCTCTGCTTCTCCGGCATTCTTCCTTGCCTTTGGCCTTCCCAAGCGTCGTCGTTGACTGGTCAGACTGCTCTCTTTTCCCCTCTTCTCTTCTCCCTTCTTCCGTCTTCCCCATCTCCTTCTCTAGTTTTCTACTCATCGGGTTTTCCTTTGGTTTCCGTTTAAAATTAGAAATCCGATCCAATTCCAATTCAACTCTCATCAGATCTCATTAATTACACCTCTGTCCTCATTTTAATTACATCTGTATCCCCATTTTAATTTCATTTGTGCAATAAGCATATGAACTTTAAAAAATGGTGGGCCAACAAAATCCATATTGCAAATTTTTTACAGCTGTCTTTTTAGAGCTAAAATGGCCCCCACATGCATTATCATGGTAAATGGATGATCTTACTATGCTCATTATCTAGTATGCATCTCCTTATCACCTGATTGGTATGGTACTTGAATAAGTATGGAATGTCCCAGGTAAAGTATTTAACGTCGATCAAAAATTTCTTCCTATCTTGTTGAGTCCAATGGTTGGGCATTTGTTCTATAACAAGATAATTCGCTATGTCTCCATACGAAGGTAACTAAGAAATGTGTATCAACTATTCATCCAAAAATGATTTAGTTGTAGGCACATCATCGCTAGTGTGCTCCACCACTAATCTAGATAAATCGTCTGCTATGAAATTTTTGGAACCTTTCTTGTCCCAAATTTCTAAGACAAATTCTTATAGCAAGAGTATCCAATGGATCAACCTAAGTTTTGCATCCTTTTTAGAAAAGAGGTACTTTAGAGTTGCATGATACTAGTACACTATTACTTTAGACCCCAGCAAGTAAAATTTTAACTTATCCTGAGCAAACACTATAGCTAACAACTCTTTTTCTATATTTGATTAGTTGAGTTGCGCATCATTCAGTGTTTTACTAGTGTAGTATATCACATAGGGAAGTTTATCGATGTGCTGCCCCAACACAACTCCATTTGCATAATCTGACGCATCACACATTATCTCAAATGGTGCGCTCTAATCAGGTGGTTAGGTAATGGGTGTAGAGGTTTACTCGACCTTTAACTACTCAAATGTTTCCTACATTCCTCATGAAAGTCAAAGGTAGCTTTGTTTATTAATGAATTACAAAGGGGCTTGGAAATCTTGCTGAAGTCCTTCATGAATCTTCTGTGGATTCCAGCATGCTCTAGAAAGGAGCAGATTTCTTCACCTTCCTTAGTGGAGAAAGGTTGGCTATTAAATCATCTTAGCCTTATCTATCTTTATTCTATCATGTGATATAATGTGGCCTAAAACTATACTACTTTGTACCATAAAATGGAACTTTTGCCAGTTCAATACCAAAATTTTCTCTTGACACCTTGCAAGAACTAACTTCAAATGGTACAGGAACTCATCAAAAGAAGACCCTAATACCAAGAAGTTATCCATGAACACCTCAAGAAACCTTTCTGCCATATTAGAAATGATGCTCAACATACACCTTTGGAAAGTGGCTGGAGCATTACAAAGCCCAAAAGGAATACATCCATAGGCAAAGGTCCCAAAAGGGCAGGTGAAGGTGGAATTATCTTGATTCTTGGGTGCTATAAGGATGTGGTTATAACTGGAAGATCCATATGAAAAACAATAATAACTATGTTCGGCCAACCTACTAATCATTTGGTTAATAAAAGGTAGAGGAAAGTGGTCTTTCCTCGTGTTCGCATTCAATTTTTAGTAATCAATGCAAACTCTCCACCAACATCTAAAAGCTTAAGGACATCATCTCTAACCACATCCTTCATGTGGGAACTGTGTCATCTTTGGGTTTCCCTAGTGGATTTAGCATTTTTTACCAAGTGGATCCTGTGCCTGCACAGAGTTGGACTAATCTCTTTGATGTTTGCTATGGTCCACTCCAGAGCAGTCTTATGTTCCCTAAGAACATCTAAAAGCTTACCCTCCGTTCATTATATGAATCTAATGCTATTGTAATAGGTAAGGTTTCATCTAGTCCTAAGTAAGAGTACTTGACATTGTCAAGGACAGGGTTTAGGGCTAGAGACGATAGTTACTCTATAGAGGGTATGGGGATAGACTCTAAAGGAGCGAATGGCTCCACATAAGGGCCCCACTTGGAGGTATCCATGATTTGAGCATGCTCTAAAAGGTTGTTAAACTCCTTAATTGACTTTTCTTAATCAAAATCGAAGATGGTGGATGAATGTCATGAATTAGACTCTCAATAAAGTTCACTTCACAAGAATCATCGAGGTCTATATGTTGTTGGTTGGTGTTAAAGACATTAAGCTTAACTTTCATGTTGTCGAACAACAATTTCATTACAACATTTCTACAGTTAATAATGGCATTGGACATAGCCTAGAATGGACGTCCAAGTATAACTAGAATCTAACTGCCGGGATCAAATACAAGTTGGGTGTCTAGTACAATGAAATCAAACCGGCAATAAAATTGGCCCATCTATATCAACGCATCTTCAACCAAACCACGGGATATCTTTATTGATCTATTAGCTAATTAATGTGGTAGTGGTTGGTTTCAGCTCATCGAGCCTTAGTTGCTCACAAACAGAACATGACAACAAGTTAACACTTGCCCCTAGGTTAAGTAGTGCCCTATCTATGACATGGTCTATGCAAGAAATTGTAGGGCACCCTAGGTCTTTAAACTTCGGTAGGGTCTTATGTTGTATCAAAGAGCTCACCTGCTTGGTGAGGAAAGCTTTCTTCTATATATTTAGCTTTCTTTTTCTAGTGTAGAACTCTTTTAGAAAATTGGCATAGGTGGGGACATCTTTTAATGTATTAAGAAATGGAATGTTAATTTGGACATGTTTAAATACATCCTTAAGCTCGTTGAAGTTTGATCTCTTTCTAGCCTTATTTAGTAACTGAGGAAATGAGGCTTTGGGCACATAGTCTGCCACCACTATAGGTTGCACAAGAGATCTCTAACTTTTTAGCTTGCCCAACTTTTTTGTCAACCTGACAACTACTCCTAAGGGTGGTTATAGACTTGGCATGCTCATGAGGGTTATGAGTTTGATAACTTGACCCTATCTTAAATTGGCCCTTAGGGTTAGGCAAGGACTAACTAGGGAACTTACCCTTTCCTCTATCTTATAATGTAGCTTACAATTGGCTTACTTGCATCTCTATTTTGATTATGGCTTAAGAGTTGACATTTGTTAAATGTTGACTATCATTTTGTAATTGATGTAGAGACTTATTAGTGTTTTCATTTTTTCTTTAAATATCATTCAATAAGGGCCTAAATGTTTTCCTCAAAAGACAGTTTCTTTTGTTGTTGAGGTTGTTGAAAACCAGGTGGCTGCTAAGGACCCATAGCTTTGGGAAAGTTTTGGTTCGGGTGTTCATAGATGGTCCCCCTTGGTAGTTATTCTTAGACCAAGAAAAATTTGGATGCCAAGCCCATCAAGGATTGTAGGTCTTAGAATATGGGTTGTTGTTAGGATTGCAATATGTGTTCAACATATTTGCTTGTTTCAGTAAATATTCATTTACTATTTTATTTGATGGACAAGATGCAGTGATGTGGGCTGGGCTGGAATAGAGAGCACAAACCTCTTGTAGAAGTTTAATAGAAGTGGTAGCCATGGGGGACTAAAACATAGTTTCAAGTTTGTTCGCTCTTCCATCATACTTATCCAATCTCTCCAATACAAAGTCGAGCCTATGGGCTAGGTCTATATGTAGTCTAATTTCATATTGACCCCATTTCTTTAGAGGCTAGTTGTTTCTCTCCTTTCTATTTGAATAATCCCATTGCTAGGAATTATCTTCTAATATATGAAAGAACTCCTAGCCTCTCTCTCATCTTTAGCACGAGGCCTCCTGCACTCGATGTATCTACCATTTGCTTATTATGAGGCATCAATGATCATAGAAGTATTGCACCTACTGTCATTTCTCGAATCCATGATGTGGTCATTTTGCAGTAGTTCATTCCACCATTCCCAACATTCATAATACTGATCATCATTGGGCATTTGTTTTATGACCAAGGAAGAATTTGTTAAAAAATTCCTAGGCAATTTGTCCCATGTATTTATGGAACCTACCTATAAGAAATTTAGCCATGACTTGGCTTTATTCTTGAGTAAGAATGGGAATAAACTAAGCCTAATTACATCATTTGAAACGTTTTAAAACTTAAATGTGGAGCAAATATCAAGGAATTCTTTGATATGTAGGTATGGGTCTTCTCATTCTCAACCATAAAAAGTGGGGAGTAATTGTATGACTCCAGATTTAACTTGAAGTGGTCTGCATTTGTTAGCGGTATAGCAATGCAAGATGGGGTGTTAGATGGAGTGGCACATAAAAATCTCTAATAGATATTCCCTCGACTTCTGCTTGTAGTGACGCCATGGGGATAAGATCTTGGTTTCTTTTCCCTTGCCTAAGATTGCATTCAATCTCTGGGTTAGAAGGTGCTAACTCTAAGTTTTGAGATTGACACCCTTGCATAAACTATCCTAATTTGTAACTAAATGTCCGAACTAGATTCTTACTCTAACTTTAAGTGATGTATAATCAAATCCTAGTATTCACTAATCAAGCAATGTCTTGATTATCTTTTCTTAGTACATAGGTGGTAGCTTCTTAGACCTAGATCTAGACAGCTCCTCCTTTTATCCAAATTTGTTTACTACTTACCAGTTGGGTTTTGCTATAAAATGGTTGATACAATCCTCATGTTAGGAGGTCTTTAGAATTCAAAGGACGTCAACAGAAGGCATGGGAAGAACACTTAGATTTTAAGACACCCACTATAACCATAATGCTCAGAAGCCAATGGGGTGACAATAGATCGTGTCCTTGGTCTTATGAGCTTGATACATTAAGTCTCTTTCTACTGGATTTTAAATTAATGTTCAAGGGTTAGGATCATGACATAAAAGGGTGTTGATTAATTTCTAGGCGAGCCTAGGAGCCAATGATGAAATTCAGTCCTTATCTTATAAAGGGTCATGTGGGGGCCCTTACTAGCGATAAGTTTCATTCCACCATAAAGATATAAACATGCAATGCAAAAAAAAGAGAAAAAAATTCAAACTAATGCCTACCCAAATGCTATTTAACAAAAGTCTAGGAACTTTAACAAATGGGATTCTATAACCATGCAGCCTATGCTTTGATTATAGTCAAGCTGAGGCTAGCCTTTGTTAAATAGGTGCTTGAACTAATTCAGCAGTCCTAGGTATTATACAACATTTATCAAAGCATAACCCTAATCTATATGATTTATAATACCATCACAAATGCACTTCTACACTAAATGCACTTTGTCCTAAAAATTAAAATTTGAGTGAAGATTGCTCATAGTGAGGGGTTCAATGATGGTCAAGACTGGGCCACCATATCCCACACTTGCCGTATATTATTATAACCTATTTAAAAATTACATAAAATTAAAAATACAATGGTCCTTGCTACAATTTCACTCAAATTCTAATCTAGAAAAGCAATAAAAATCTAATATATGCTCATGAAGCTGTGTCCCATAGGACTATCATTGCTCCTTGGCCGATTTCCCTCACAAAAAAAATAAACAATAATGGTCAATATGAGTAAAATAGCAAATAAATGAAATTTTCAAAAGTAATGCACCTAAACTTAAACTAGAGGTAAATAATCTAAGGTATGGTCCCACTACATAAACGATTGCGATTCCCCGGCAATGGTGCCGAAAACGTATTGTGATTTTAATTCTTAATTTGCAAGTTCATGAATCAGTTATATTAATTCATGAGAGGAGATCGATCCCACGGGGAATAGAATTGATGTGATATTAGTGGACCTTACTTAAATTATCTAACCTAGCCAAATTAAGGAGATCTTTTTCCTGAAGTAAAAATGAAAGATTAATACATGAAAGATGGAATTATACTAAAACTAAAACATGCTAAACTTAACAATTTTATTGAAACACACTTTCTAAAAATAAGACTTTTCTAAATTTAAAACTTGACTAAATTAAGTTTCTAAGCATGCAATTTTTAAAGAATGCAAGTGCACTAATGGGAATGAATATAACAAAAAGATTTAAGAAACAAAACACTAATTCAATAAAACTTTATGAGAAATTCACTAAATAACAAACTATTCAAACCATAAGCTGAACAAGGTAATCAAACTAACATGCATACACTAATTAACTTTCCTAACATGCTCAACTAGCTTCACATTCCAACTCTTCTTCAATTAAATTTCAATCAACTCTCAATCCCTCAAAACCATGTGCACAACGCATGGGTGGGGTGCATGGTTCTAAAGTGATTTGCGTGTAATTTTGGTACTTAATTGAGATGAAAATAGGATGAACTAACCAACTCATTTGAATGAGACTAAGAAAGGGAAATAAAGCTTATCTCTGATGTCCAGCTTTCATCCTAAAAATCTTTCAAAACCATGCGTTCAACACTTAGAGTAGCATGCATGGTTGCAATAATCTCTATTAAACATCAAACCATGAGATCAACAACATGCAATTAAGAAAACATAAAGAGATCAATGTCATTCATCAATCAAGAGGAGATCCATTAATCATCCAATGGTATTGAAGTGAAAGCAAGATTACAAGGACGGTGCATTCCACTCTAGGTTAGTGCGGACCATGCATTACACCAAAAAATTGCAAATAAAGATGATTCAACACTTCCTACTCCAACAAGCTTGAAGATCAAAGAGAAAATCCAATAGGAAATAAAGGTAAATCTTAAGGATACTAAGGAAATCAAGATGGAATCAATTGAACCAAAGGCTAAGCAACAAACTAAACAAATAAGAAAGGAAGCCTACCTTTCTTGAAGGATTTTTCATCGAACACTTGGAGAAGAGAGCAGCTCTAATGAAAATGTCATTGAATGCTAGAAGCAAAGGAAAAGAGGGGAAGAAAGGTAATATGCATGGACAAAAGGAAGAAATGAGAGGAGTTTGCATTGAAACCCCTACTCTCCTATGCTCCCCCACATTAAACACCACTAGTTCTATATAGGTTGGGCTCTTTCGTTTCTAGATAAGATTTGATTTTGTAATGGCTAAGGAAAAGGCAACAGGTGGAGAGATGATAGGATGGTGAGGTGGGATGCTCCTATTTCATAAGAGTTGGGTGTTTCCACTCTTCCAACATTAGTTTCACATGGAGAGCCCTAGAATTGGATGGATGATGTGCTTATATGACAGGGGAGTGTATGGATAGGAATGAGATATGAAGTGGCTAGCTAGGCTTTTATTAATGAGGAAACAAGTGGGATATTTGGAGGGAGTTATGGTGGGTGACGCCCTTTTTTTTGGAGGTGATGTCTCCCATTGTAGAAATCATGGATGGCTATGGGATTATAAAGGTGGGAAGATATGGATGAGGTAAGAGAGAGAGGGTGAGGTGGAGTGCAGTAAGCATGGTGATTGGTTAGGATAGAGAGAATTTAGGAGGTTGGTGGAGTGGATGAGGCAAGGACGAGAGGGAAGCTCCTACTTTGTAGGAGTTTGAAGTGTTACTCCCTTCCTTGAAGTTGTTTCATGTAGAATGCAAAAAAAATTAAAAAAATGTACGCGAAGATGGGAGGAAAGTGAAGGAGAATAAAGAGATGAGGAAGAGGTGAGGTGGGAAAATGGTTTGGCTAGATAGTTTGCTAAGAAAAGGGGATTGGTTTGATGGTTGTAATGGAAGTTTGGGAAGGTGGGGGAGTCTTAGAAAGATAGGACTCTTGGATTGTAAGTAAAATTTTTAATGCCCCTTAGTGGTGAGGTGGAAAGTGAGAAAAAAGTGGGAAAAAGAATAAAAATGGAGAGGTATCTTTCATTTGGTCCACATGCTACATTATGTTAGTGGATTTTTCCTTATTTGTCATCAAAATAACCCTAAAAATTGTAAAAGATAATTCTTTGGATTCTCCTACAATAATGGCCTTCTATTTAGCTTGCCTCATGTGGCTTGATGGCTAACTCTTAGAGATGGCTTGCTTTAGGGGTTCTTTTAGCTTAGCTTGTGGCTCAACCCCTTAGATTTTATCACTGGCTACGCTCCTCAGCTTATCACCTTCTTCATGGTTTGATTATGACTATGGCTTTAGTAAAACCCATGCAAAGGTGGTAAACTCTGCATGGGTTGTGCATGGGCCCACTTTAATCACCTTTGACTTCTCCCATTCCATCAATTTCGTGTCTTAAGATGATGTTGATCTTTGATCTTTTTTGAATTGATGACTTTTAGGCCTTGACTTGATCTTCAATTTTCATCTTGATTGATCTTAGCCATCATATCATCATCTCGCTTCCTACAAAAAGTAAAAAATTTAATTAAATCTTATAAAAATATGATTAATTATATATTTAACTTAGATTAGCCTCTAAACCTATAAATTATAAATTTTTGTTCTTTTAGGTCAGAAACATGTGTTATAATTTTTTGTCAAAAATCCTAATTTACCCCTATAAGTTATAAAACATGAGTAACTAATTGGGTGGTTTTAGTAAAGATGCTTATTGGAAACCTTACACCCCCCTCTCTCTATCCCTATCTATCATTGGCAGTGTGCACGACCCTTCCCCCCCCGCCCCCCCAACTCTCTCTCTCTCTCTCTCCTTTGTTGTCTCAGCTTGGTCGTGCTGATCTTACCCCCCTCTCTTTGTCCTAGTCTATCACTGATGCCCATGTGCAACCTCTCTCTCTCTCTCTCTCTCTCTCTCTCTCTCTCTCTCTCTCTCTCTCTCTCTCTCTCTCTCTCTCTCTCTCTCTCTCTCTCTCTCTCTCTCTCTCTTTGTTGCAAGCCAGCTGTGTGCATGGCCCTTCCACCATCTCTATCCCAATCAGATGTCGACAGCTGTGCCAAAACCTTCCCCCCTTGTTTCTCTCCTTCAGATGTCGTAGGCCAGCTATGTGTGCAATCCTCTCCTTCAGATGTCGTAGGCCAGCTATGTGTGCAATCCTCTCCCTATCTTTGTCCTAGTCACCATCCACCCTGAGTGACCCTTCCCTCTCTCTCTCTCTCTCTCTCTCTCTCTCTCTCTCTCTCTCTCTCTCTCTCTCTCTCTCTCTCTCTCTCTCTCTCTCTCTCTCTCTCCCCAATCAGATGTCGACAGCTGTGCCAAAACCTTCCCCCCTTGTTTCTCTCCCTCAGATGTCGTAGGCCAGCTATGTGTGCAATCCTCTCCCTATCTTTGTCCTAGTCACCATCCACCCTGAGTGACCCTTCCCTCTCTCTCTCTCTCTCTCTCTCTCTCTCTCTCTCTCTCTCTCTCTCTCTCTCTCTCTCTCTCTCTCTCTCTCTCTCTCTCTCTCTCTCTCTCTCTCTCTCTCTCTCTCTCTCTCTCTCCCCAATCAGATGTCGACAGCTGTGCCAAAACCTTCCCCCCTTGTTTCTCTCCCTCAGATGTCGTAGGCCAGCTATGTGTGCAATCCTCTCCCTATCTTTGTCCTAGTCACCATCCACCCTGAGTGACCCTTCCCTCTCTCTCTCTCTCTCTCTCTCTCTCTCTCTCTCTCTCTCTCTCTCTCTCTCTCTCTCTCTCTCTCTCTCTCTCTCTCTCCATGGCTGTCATCGGCTAGCCATGCACATGACTCTTCCCTTCTCTTCGTTCCAATTGGTCACCAATAGCCATGGAGAACACTTGCCCTCTCCTTCTCTATCCTTGGCTATCGCTAGTCGACTATGTGCATGACCCTCCCCCTCGTCTCTATCCCAGTTGGTCACCCACAGCCATGCATGACCCTTCTCTCTCTCTCCCCTCTCTGGTAGTCACCAACCAGCCATGTGCATGACCCTGCCACCTTCTCTTTGTTTGAATTGGTCACCAATGGTCGCACCCCTCTCTTTATGTCCATGGCTATTGTCAACCAACTGTGTGTATGACCCTCCCCTTTGTCTCTATCCCAATTAGTCACCGATGACCGTGTGCAACCCTTCTCTCTCTCTCTCTCTCTCTCTCTCTCTCTCTCTCTCTCTCTCTCTCTCTCTCTCTCTCTCTCTCTCTCTCTCTATATATATATATATATATATATATACCCATAGCTATAATTGGTCAATGAGCTATGCCCACGACACTCACCTCTCTCAGTCCTATTCGGTCATGCATGTGACCCCTCTCCTGGTCCTCTCTCTCCCTGTCTTCGTGTGTAGAAAATGACTAATCTATAAATGTGAGTACTAAAAATATTTGAAGAAGTGACTATAAAAGTCAATTTTAGTCACTTCTTCAAAGAGTTGTTTGAATGCATGATTGTCATGGTTATATCCTATGAGGTCAAGAATTATCATTACTTCTTGGCATGTTGACATTCATGTGCATGTAAAAATACTTATAATTCCAATGAATTAAGATTCATGTGAATATAGAAATACATGTAATTTCCATAGAGTTGGAACTATGTTCTTTTTGTTTCTATGTCCTTGAAGTTTGATGCCTTAAGCTAGTAGTATCCATGTCTACTTACCCTTTACAAAAATGCTCATATTACTTTCTAGAATATTATGAATTGAGTCCAAGGTTTCTTGAAGTTCTAGTTTTCAATTGAGATTAGTGTTTCATATGAAGTAAATATCTTTCAATTGAATGTTATGTTTCCTAAAGTTATATATGGTTATGAATTGGAAAGGAGCATGTTAAGCATGGACTTGTCCCTTTAGTTTAAGGGTTATCTTATTGTAAGTCATCTTTACTAAAGCCTTAAAGGTTTAATATATTTTTAGAGGCTTTGGTGAGTTTTGCATTTACATTCCCCTATATTCTTTATTTTGTCTCGAGTTTTTGCTATGAACTATTTTAACCGTGTCCATGATTTTACTTTCAAGTTTTAGGATATTGGACCACACAAGGTAAGCAATCATTTAGAGCTTGATTTTAATTCATTTGTGAGGAAGAGGTAAAGTCACTAGTTTGTCATTATGTTGCATGCTTTTGAATTATATCCATAACATTTTTACATAAATAAATACATAGGTAATTTCTTTAAATATATATACTCCTTTTCTATATACTTTAGCTATTTTCAATTTTAAAAATAAGGGCTAATTGAATATCACTTGTTCTTTTGGTGCTTCCTTTCTAAAATATGTATATAAAGATTCATGTTTACGAATGAACACTCAAATGCAATAGGACTTAAATGTGTTATGTAGCCTTATCATGCACATTTGGATAGGTAATTTTCAATGTAAACACTTTCATGTTGAAGCTATTTTTTACATTCATATTTTACATTTGGATACATCACTATTGGATGTAATTAGTATAGAATAATTCCATTTGTCAACAACCTAATCTCATTTAGAATTGAAACAACTATAGTAGTTACTATGGACATATTTAGTTTTCAAATGAAAAGAGGTCATCCAATGTCATGGCTGGCTTCTTTCACTTAACTTTATTTTTTGACTTTAAACTATTATATTAGAAAATCAAAATGAATAGACAATGTCTACACCATGGTTTACATTTAAATAGCACTACAAATTCATAAGCTAATGCCACCTTTGTACTAAAAAAAGCATGTTTCTTATGCTTTTTTTTTTCTTTGTATTCATTAAATGCATTACATGGATTGTTTCATTTTATTGTTTAGATTTCATTATGTTTTTGTTTGCAGTAAAGGTGGAACATGAACCACATGAAGAACATGTATAAGATGCCAACCTTAGCATCACTCAAAAGAGAAAGGGCAGAGGGTGAACTATGATGGAAAATTATTATTAGGAGAAACTCAAAGGGATTCTAAGAAACTGTCCAATACTTTAGTAAGCGATGAGAGATAGGTAACATTGTAACATATTATAGTAGTTTCTTTTGCTCTACAGTAAGAAGCATGGTGCTTATTATGATTGATGGTTGAGACATGTGTCACCAACAATCAAAGATTCAATATGGGAGATGGTGAAGGTTTGTAAAGATATTATGTATTATATAACATATAACATATCTTATCTTCTTATTTTCAAATATAGTAACATGCTTTGCACTTTGTAGCTACTTTTAAGGTACCTGAGGAGAAGAAGATGCCTACTTTGCAAGGAGCTAGTTAACAATGAAGAAAATGAAAGACTTACCTTATTCGTAATCACATAGTTACTAATGTCAATGATTCGTCGAGGCTTTACATAGTGCTCTCCATTTATTCTGATGTCATTAACGAAGATGTGTGGAATGAATTTATAAAGGCATGCACATCCACTAAATTGAGGTATGTACTAAAATGATGTTTCATTGAATTAATTATATGTAGCATCAATTGTGCTTAATTACATACATACAAATATGCAACACCACCTCTCCATGTTGGGTTATGCCTATTTTAAAGAATGTGAAGTAATTATCGTTGATAGTTTAATCTGTTTAAATTATTCCATAGTTATATATGTTTCACTACCTAACTATAGTGTCTCGCTTAAAAGAAAAAGAAATCTGGAAATATGAATCCCATTGACCACATTGTCCTTTGGGAGATGGTGCATTTGGTGGGCCATAATGCCCAAACCTTCATAGTGTAGATTTAAAATTACTTGCAATTGCATGTAATTTACATGCTAGAGAGGTTGATCCCATGAGGAATCTCATGGAATTTTCAATTGGTTGGATCTTATTTAGATTACTTTGCTTAGGCAAAGAGAGATGAAAGAAACTTTGTAAAGGAAACTTTCTAAAAGTAAAGGTGTTCAATGGAATTAGAAACTTTCTTAACTAACATGCATTAAATGAAAGAAACTAGTGCAAAATTAGAATGATGGATCTAACAAACTTTAATTAAGGAAACTGGCTAAAAATGAAACTTTCCTAATCCTAAACTTTCTAAAAATAAAACATTCTAAAACTAAATAAGGAAACTTCCTAAAACTAAACTAAGATGTAAATAACTAAACAAGTAGTACTAACTTATCATGAAACAGAGAGACAATTAACCAACTTAAAGGAAAATCACCTGATCATCATGTGCATGACCTAGTACTTGATGGTGTTGGTGTATCCCAATTTAAAAATGTAAGACACCTTTTATTGGCCATGAGCTTAAATTTTTCATAATTTTTTTGTTAATTCTAGCTTAAAATAATGTGTCAACTGAATTAAATATGTTGTATAGCTGGCTGTTGTACTTTTTGAATGGGCAAACAAGAAGAGTTACTCTAAAGCAAACCTCAACGAAATATAGAGCAAATGGACTAAGTATGTAATGAGCTTTAATTAGAACAATTCTAGTAATTACATCTATGTAAATTACCCTATGCAATAATACAATAATAATCTTCTTCATTTATATGCATGTTTTCTTCTAGGTTTCATTATTTTCATGGAAATATAGATATTGGATGAATGAGGGAAGCTGGAGTAAGGAAGTAAATGGATGTGTATGGAGAAGTGTAGTCGCAAATTTTTTATCATGTCTTTGAATATCTTGTGGCCGACCCCTAATTACGATAAGGTCTTGATGATGATGATCTTTGAATATCTTTATTAGATGTGAATGAACTGAAGATATTGTAATTTCATTTTTCAATTATTTTCATGATAGAGAAAGGCTATATATTTTTAATATAAATGTGGATGGATGTTGAAGTTAGATGTTCCACAGATGTGAAAGTGAATTTTTCCTTTTCATGTCTTTAAAGAATGTAGGAATATAGTAGGACATTGAATGTATGGCGGAATGCAGGTGATAAATGTGCATTGCAAAAAAAAAAAAAAAATTTAAATTACTTGACTTTTATAGTTAGTTTCAAAAAAATGACATTAAAAGTAGGTAGTTTTACAATTAGATTTGAAAACCAACTTTGAATGTCATGTACATTTAAAGTCAGTTTTGCAATTTTGACTTTAAAATACCCACTTTTAAGATCAATTTTAAAGGTATGACTTTAAAAGTCATACACAAATGAGGACTTTTGAAGTTGTAAATAGCAAACTAAATTTAAAAGTTTAACACTTCAAATCAGCTTCCATAAATGGATTTGAAAATTCATAAAGTCAAGAACACATATCCAACTTGAAAATACTAACTTTTAAATTTGGTTTCTTTCTAACTTAACTAATTTTCAAAATTAGCTTGATAGAAGTCACTTTACTAACCAACTTCTATATATGTTTTTGATTGACTTTAAAACCCTTTTGACTAGTAGTGACCTACTGGTAGATGGTTGATAAGTATTCAATTTTGCATGTGAAGTATCCAATTAGCAGTATATGTGTTCTAAATTATAGTGCATTATTCTAGAATTTTTTAAAATTTATAAAACATGCATTTCTGAGCTAATAATCCAAAAGTTTGATATTTTATAGGTTCATAAGCTAATCTAGAATAAGTGTGTAAATTTTCATAATTTTCTAAGCATTGATTAGGATTTTTGATCTTTTGTAGGTATTGAAAGGATCATCCAATGGCTGAGAGTACTTTAAGTGAGAATCGATGATCAAGATCAAATCCAAGACCCAATTTTACATCAATTCCAAAGTTTAAGCAAGGGTCAAGATCATTCAAATGTAAGTAGATGAGTTTTAGAGACAATTGGAAGAATCAAGGAACTAAGCCATTGAAGCCACTAAGTAAGAAGCCATCAAAGTGAGCCATGAAGCCATCCAAGCCAAATCTACTTGGAACCACATAATTGGAGGATTAAAATACAATTATCCTATGCAAAAATCAGGATTTTAAAAAGGGATAATTTGAAAGGAAAAGAGGATAATTATCACATGGGAAGATGTGCATGCAAGGTGGACTAATAGGAGAAGAGACCTATCCCTTAGACTTTCTTTTTCTTTGTTCCTCTCTTTCCTCCATTGTGAATCATTTAGAAAGGGGAAGTTCCATGCAACTTCCTAGATCTCTCATTCTAACTCTACATCCTAGATCTTCTCTACATCCCACTTCCTATAGTTCCTAGTTCCACTTTTTTAGCTTCTAATTCTAAGAGTCTACTTCTAATTTCCTTCTTACCTTATCTCGGAAGTTAGAAAGTGCAACCCATAAAAGATAGAGATGCTTCCCACAAAAATAAATAAAAATAATATAAAATAGGGAGTTCCATGCCCTACTTGGTGTAGCTTTAAAATTACTCACAATCACATGAATTGATGTAGTATTTTCACGAAAATGAGGTTGATCCCACAAGAAATCTCACAAATTTGCAATGGATTGAATTTTATTTAAATTGATTAACTTTAGCTGTTGAGAAAGAGTTGTAGATGAATTAGAAAACTAACGTACTCAAAATAGAAATATACATGGAATTAGAAACTAAAACTAGAAAGGCAACTTACTAAAACCAAAATTACAATGAAAGCAAAAACTTATTAAGCTAACATGCATGCAAACTTAAAAATTATAGTAAGGAAATAACAGTAAACAACTAACTTATGAGGGTAAAAATGAAAACTTTCCTAATCTAGAATTAAAAGTAAGGGAAACTTACAAAAATTTAAACTAAGCAATTAGAATTGGAAACTTAACTAATTAAGATTAAAAAAGTAAATAAAATATATAGAATTAGAAATATTCAAATTAGCAAACTAAACTTAAGGAAATTACTTAAAAAAGAAACTTTTCTAATTTAGAACATTCCTAAATTAAAACTTACCAAAAATAGAACTTTCTAAAATTCAGAAAGGAAACCTTATAAACCTAAAACAACATAAAAATAACTAAATTAACTACCATGACATAAGATCCAACAACTAAATTAACCAAAGTTCAAGGGAGAATGGGACTTAGAACCACACAAATGGTTTTTGGAAGGTGTGCATGATTTTGGAGCCCTAAAGATAATGAAAATTCCTGATTCTAATGCAAGATAACATGAAAACTAACTATGGGATATAATAAAAAACATCAAAGTCTAAATTGGTACCTAAGGATTCAAGCAAAAACCATATCAAGATGGCTGAAATTAAAGCACAAAATTAAGAAAAAATTAATTTCAGTTTTAGGTACTTAAGAAAAATCAATAAATCTCAAATTAAAAAGTTACTAAAACCATAACTTTTATGCAAGGAAATAACCTAGATCCTAAGTAATTTGATGAGATAAACAATCCATGACAAGAATTCCCAAAGTATAAACATAAGGAAAGTGTCCCTATGATTAGGGTATCGAATGAGTAAGGTTAGGTGAAAGATAAATTAACAAGATGATGTCATAAACATGGCATAGGAGAGATAGGAAGTGTGGCTGACTAGTTTCTAATTTTGAAAAGGATATAGGAGTCTTTTTCCTAGAAGGAAAGTGGGGCTCTTTCCCTTGCAATTTTGTAATGTTTGGTTGAAGAAAAGTCAAAGAATTAGGTAAGGAATAAGGTTTAGAAAAGATCAAGGGTTTTGAAGTAGCTTGAATTGAAGTAGATCTAAAGTTTCCTATTTAGAAACCCTTTGATCACCAAATAGGAAAGTGGGGTGAGGTGGGAAAAATTGATTGGCTATGTAGTTTCTTAAGAAGTGGTGAATGGTTGGATGGTTTGGATGGGAGTTTAGCAAAGTAGAGAAGTCTTGGAAAGGTAGGACTCTTAAATAGAAATTGAAATTCGTAGTGATATTTGGTGGTGAGGTGGAAAGTGAGAAAAAAGTGGGAAAAACATGAAAAGTAGAAGGGTCTCATCCTATTAGTTCACATGTCAACTTATCCTAATAAGATTTCCCTTAAATTCCTTCAAAATATCCCTTAAAATATCATGGATGATCCTCTTGATTTTCCTCCAATCCTAGTCTTCCATTTAGCTTAGCTTAATGGCTTTGATGGCTAACTTTGAGGGCTCCATTGGCTAGGCTTCATGGATGTCTTAGATGGATCTCTTCACTTGGCTTCATGGATCCATACCTTGGCTTGAGTGACTTAAATGGTTTGGCTTGACTTTCTTAGCTTGTCACCTTCTCTCATGGCTTATATGGCTAAGGTGGCTTGAATGGCTCCCATACAAAAGGTGGTGGAAATGCATGCCTGGCTTCATGGGTCCACTTTGGCCACCTTTAGCTCCTTTGATTGCATTCACTACTTTTCCTAAAAATGAACTTGACCTTTGGTTTCATGTTGAAGTAATGATTTTGAGGCTTTGACTTGATCTTTTGATCTTCATCTTCAATGTTCATCTCGATCGATCTTGGCAGTTGGATCAACATCTCCCTTCCTACAAAATGTAAAAAATTCTATATAAATCCTAAACAATATAATTAATCATATACTCACCTCATATTAGATTATAGACCTACAAAATAACAAACTTTTGCCTCATTAGTTTAAAATATGCATGTGGTACAATTTTTTGTCTAAACCCTAATTTAACCCTATAAGTTATAACACATGGATAATTAATTGGATGGTTTTTATGCAAAATTAGACACTTATCACTACCCAAGGGACGGTCCTCCACACCTTCTTCCCAAAGCCTTCCATGCCACTTTCCTAGGAGTTCCATGCCGTCCTGTTGTAACGACCCGGGTTTTTGAAACACATTTTATAATATATTTTTCAAAGGCAAGGGTGTCCCCTCAGTAAAAAAAATTTGCAAAACAAAGCAGCGAAAATTTTTTTCTTTTAAAACTTGTTTTGAAAACCCAAGTCACACATTCATACATATATAAGTACAATTTTTGTACAAAATAAAATTCCATTGAAAGAATATGATTTTATTAAACTTCCAAGATCTATCCAGTGGTTCACAGTACAGCACGGTATCAGTACAATACTTGTCCAAATTACATAATCCAAAATTCACAAACCTCACCATACATTAAAAACTCTCAATACAATACAATTCCCTCAATTAAAATACATGTCTTCAAGAGGATGTATCTTGATTGATTATTCATCCACATCTTCTTAAGTCTTCTACAATCTTGAGCTTCTAACCCTCCTTCTCTATATCTGAGATATTATAAACATGAAAACATGTACAATACCTCAGCAAGCTATGCTTGGTAGGGGGATACAAAAACATACTACTTCATCAACATAAGAAGACATACCTCAGTCCTTATTTCATCATGGTTATCCATTTATGAGTATTATCCACATAGAGTATATACATTATCTATGTAGTACATGACAAATTAGTTAATATAGTGAAGATTGCTCAAAACTTGTTACTTCCCCTGGCTATACTCCCACTTAGGAGAGCAATACCTAGCCAAAGATTATTCAACCCTTGTTCCTTCCCCTGGCTGTACTTCCACTTAGGAGAGCAATACCTAGCCAATTATCATATGGGGTTTTCATTCTAGGAACTCATGTAATAGCATATCATCATGCCATGGCATCATACTATGCCTATCATGTGTGCATCATAATGTAAAATACATTAGGACTACTATGCTTACAGTCTCAATCTGTACAGCGCACCCAAATAACTGTATAATCCTCCATTGACACTTACGGTGGAATAATCAATCCATGTCCTCATGGGGTGGACCATGGCTGTCACAGTGAGGCTTTCCCATTATTGCCCCACCCGACATTTAGCCTCTCTTCGGGCATGGTATCATCATATAAGCTTCAGGAAGCGGGTGGCCAAACCCTCATAACTTCCCTAAAATAGCATCCCCCGTTTCTATCTCTTTGTAAAACAAAATCACAAGCCTCCATACTTGTATGGAAAATATATTGTACATATCAGACGATTTGTCTGTTTAACTAAGGCTGAAATATTGTACATACCCTATTCTTAGGGTTTCCTTAGTCTCCATATCTCAGTACTTTCACCTCATTAGACTTGATCATTAGATTAGATCAAGTGGATTAGATTACGAGGTTAGATCTCTTTGTTTGATCATTTGGTTAGATCCCATGTTTTGGATCACTTATTTGGAACATATGTTTTGGATCACTTAGTTGGATCATATGTTTTGGATCCCTTAATTGGATCATATGTTTTGGATCACTTAGTTGGATCATATGTTTTGGATCCCTTAGTTGGATCATATGTTTTGGATCCCTTAATTGGATCATATGTTTTGGATCACTTAATTGGATCATATGTTTTGGATCACTTAGTTTGATCATGTGTTTTGGATCACTTAGTCGAATCATGTGTTTTGGATCATAAGTTTTGGAGCACTTGTTTGGATCATGACTATGCTAATGTACTAAGCATACTTATACAATGAAGGTCTATAACTTTAGACAGATAATCATGTATGTATACACATGAATCTCTAATATATCTTTGTATATCCACCTACCTCAAAGTAGTATCTTGATTCATACTTCTCAAGTGTATTCTTCCACAATGTCTATCATGGTCTAGATTCATCCATCTGTCAAACCATACGTATAAGGTTATTTCTCTATTCATGTATTCCTATAAGGGATACCCTACTCTTTCCTTGAATCATGTTTGATCAAGGATTTGGATTCTCTATATATGTTCTTCTACAAACCCATGCATAATTTCTACATATACATACGTAATACAATACTACATTAGTATCTTTATTGTTTTTGATCATTCAAGATCCTATGGATCTTGTTTGATCATCCTTATCTTGATTACAATTTTTATTAGGAGTAGATGATTTACTACATTTTATGCTCTTATTATTATTACTCAACCAAGTAATGTTTTATTGGTTGAGGGTAGCTTATTTCATTCTAAGTCTAGATTGCTCCTCTTATGTCAAATTGGGTAAGGCTTACTAGTTAAATGGTTGAACACAAAGTGGCTACTTCAATCCTCATGTAAGGAGGAGTTTAAACCTCACAAACTTCAATGGAAGGTGGGGGGAGAGCGTGGCTCTATTAGATAACCCCCTTAACCACTATGTCCATCATTCACTAGCTTGACCCTAACTTAACCTTTTATAAGGTTTATGAGCATTTAACCCTAAGTAATCTTTCTAATTGATTTTAATTAAATCCATGAACTAAAATGTCATTCATGGAGATTTATTATTCTCCTAAGTTGGACAAAGGAATTTCTATTCCTTATATTATCCTACTAACATGGTCCTTACTATCATAAAGTCCATGTTATACATTCCATGTGAATGTCCCTTCTAATTTCATTTAATTCAATTTCCATGAAATTTCCATTACTTAAGCATTAAAGCATAAATTTAAAGCATAAATAGGCAATTTAAACAAATAATTCTATAATTAAATCAACCAAGCAATGAAAGACAATTATCATAATGTTCAATAATTCAAATAGAAATCTACATGCTATCATGATCCAAGGGTCTTAATTGATCCATATTCATTTGTCATCTCTTCAGGGTTTGGATCTTGATCCTTCATTTTATTTTAGATCCAACATTTTATATTGATGTAATTTAATTATTAAGTCATTGATTTATCTCATCCATTGATTTGATCTTCCTTGATCTACCCGATCAAGGAGATCCTAAGTTACTTCATACTATTTAAGGGCATAGATCTTGATCTATCCCAAATCCTCATCATCCATTCCATAAATCTATATGATCTTATCTCAATATCATCATAAAAATACATCCATATAGTCCAATCATCCTGGATCATCTTGATCTAGGAGATACTATTCATTTTTAGGGATTTTAGTAACTCCTAAGGCTAGATCTCTTAAGTTCTGCCTGATCAATACCATTTAAGTAACTAATTTTATTTAATAAATTATAAAATAATCATCCAACAAGGTATTAGTGGACTGGTCATCCTAGATCTTGTAGATCAAGGATGTTAGATACTTATCCACTTAATTACAGAAAATTTAATTAACTAAAATAAAATTTTATTGGTTCAATACATTATACTTATCACAAGGAATCCATTACAACTTTTCAATCTCAATTTGGATCTCAATTGAGATCGAAATTGAGATTTTAAGATTTCAGTTGATTTTAAGGGCTGAATTTCACCTTACTATTTTGGATCCATTTGACTGATCTAGAGAGACATAATTTCTATTGTGAATATTTTTGTTAAGGTTTTGGGACCTTATTAACACATCCAACGGTTCAATTTTACGTTTTGGGTCATCTGAGCCACGATCCAAGATTAATGGCACGAATTGTACTAAATAGATCGTGTAAATACTAATTAAAAATAATATCTAACATCTTCAGTGGATTAATAACATAATTATGAATCCATGTAAAGTTTCTGATCTAAATTTGGAGGTCAATTACAATCAGAATTAATATTTTAAGATTTCAGCTTGTTTTAAGGGCTCAATTTCATCTTTACTGTTTTGGATCAATTTCTTAATATCTATGAACACAAATATGAAGGTGAACATGATAATAGGGTTTTAGTGGGTCTCTAAAGACATCCATCCATTCATATTTGTATTTTAAAGTCATCTGGTCCATGATCTAAGATCATGGGTACTGATTTTACTAAATAACATATATAATTGCAATCTAAAACATGGATATGATGAATTTAGTACCTAGATAAAGTTACAAGGAATTCATAGAAGCTTTCTAATCTAAAATCAGAGCTCTATCAAGCTTTGAATAGGAAAAATAAGATTTCAATTAACCAGATGGACGGCCCAGATTAGATCTGGGTTACAGGTATGGGGCAATCTGCGTCCCGCGCCTTTACCACCTATCCTGGGTTATTGGGCAGAGGTGACCGGCTATAGGCGAGACAGTCTGATCTGGACCGTCGGATCGCCTGTGGCTGGATCTCCTCCACCCATCTCATGCAATGGCCCAGATTTCATCTCCTAGGGTTTTGGGACCCCAGGAAATCATCCAACGGCTCAGAATTTGGATCTGAGCTGAAAAAATAGGAGATCTCAACCCTTAATGATGGATCCGTCGGGAACGACGGATCAATGGCTGGGGAGCTCCCATCCTCCCTGAAAAACACCATGGAGGTGCTAGAATGGAAAGAGGGGGTGCCAGTGTACCTACCTGTGCCAGTCTGAGGGAGAGAGGTTCAGTGGAGAAGAAGAAAACCTGCTGGAGAAGGTGGAGAAACCCTAGACGCCGACAATATATACAGCCCAAAATTTCTACATCGTCGTTGCCAGAGAATGTGGGAAACCATGGGGGTTTTGTATATCATCCCATTTCGGAGGATATCAACTGTACAAGATCACTGTTGAACGGCCGGATTGGCCGTAATCTCTTAAAAACATTGCTGGAGATGGTAAACGGTATTGGGCTACATTTCATTTTGAAATATGTGGAGATCTAGGTGATGGATCATCTTGGGACCAAAGGGCTTTTGTAGATTACCCTTCTCCGACTACATCCAACGGTGGAGATGAACCTTCAACGGTTACAATTGGATGTATAATTTCCATCGAGGACAACGCGTCCCGAGATGCTCCATACAGTTCCATTGGATATGGAGCGTATGGTGCGTTTGTGGACACGCCCTCAGTTAAAAACAAAGAAGTGGAGAAGAAGAAGAAATTGGGGGAGTTTGGGGAGGTTTATGGAGCTGGTATTTTATAGAAAGCTAGAGGACCTCGTGAGGACCACTAGGGAAATTTTTGGGATTTTTCTGAGCTATTTATAGAGGTATTTGGAATTTTTCATGATTACTTGAAATTATCACTTTTATTTCTTTTGAATATTTAAATGTCATTGGATTCCCACTACCACCTCCTTCTCCACTAGCAGGTGGTAGTGGTTTGACTAATGATGGGCTGTCTTCTGGACGTTGGATCCCTTTGTGGGCCCCATGTGGGCCCCACATGTGTGTGAAAAGACCAAATTACCCTTTTATAGAGAAAAATCCATTTTATTCTCCCGGACTCGGAATTGAGCGTACTTAGTGGTGTTGGATTTGTATTTATGAGTACATTCCATATTTTGAGATCTCAAGTATTGGTTATTTGTGAAATTTCCATTTTCCCTTTTATTCATTAAAATGAAGAAAAATATAGATTTTTCATCTGTATTCAGAAATTGTCGTGCTTACTGTCATTTTGAAGCGTCCTTCGCATATGTTTTCAAATATACATCTCTCATACCTTGATTCTACTTCTATGAGAAGTGCATATTTCATAACCCTAATATTCCAGCTTGATTTTCATTGAAATTCTCAATTTCAATATTTATTTAATTTCTTTATAAAAATTAGGGGTGTTACACCTGCATCCCATATTCAGCCCACCTCCTTCATCTAAGTTCTCTATCTTTTCCAAGTTTGTTTTCAAGCAACTTTCCAAGTTGGTTGTCAATTCAATAAAACATCTTTGATTCAAGCCCATCTTTCTTGAATGTTCTAACATTTTATTTCCATAGAATATTGTGTTTCATGTTTCATGTTCCATGCTCACCCTTCCATGGTCCATGCACACTATTTTAATTATTGTTTTTTCTTGCTTTAATTCATTGATTAGTTACATGTTTAGATTTCGTTTCTTAAGTTAGTTGCACCTTTAGATTAGTTTTTCGTAAGTTTCTAACTCTAGAAAATTTTATTCTTAGAAAGTTTCCTTAGTTTACTTTCTAATTCCATGCACGTTTCCTTTTCCATGTTACTTACTTTCCTAATTTAAAAAAATACAATCTTCCTTGGTCTAGGAGAAGAGAAATAAGATCCAATCAACATAACAAATTTGTGAGATTCCTCGTGGGATTGACCACATTCGAGTATAATTTGTTACATTGATTCATGTGATTGCCAGTAAATTTTAAAACATACACCAATAGCTTCTTGCTATCTAATTGATCATTTAAGTGTCTAATTATAAGAATTGGTTTGATGTAGGTCAATCCTTTGTGAATAAACTTCATGTCCACAATGATTTTGGGCATCCCAAGTGCTTGGTTTGCAGATGGTACTAAATCTTTCAAGTGGACCATTTGTAATAAATTCTATGTGAGATGTTCTATGAAAAAATACCTATAGGGCACCCTTAATATAATCCAAATTTCATCATATCTATACCAATTTTCTTTTTCTCAAGATTGATCCTCATCAAGTTTAGGATCATTGGTTAAATTTTCATAGAAAAACCCCATAATTTGTTCCCAAATTGAGAGCAACATCATTATAGGGTTTTTAGCCTGCTTGTTAAGATAGACGACTACTATTATGAAGTAGTGGGTAAAACATGGAATTTGTTCATGATTTTATCCTATTTACCAAACAAACTTCTCCTGCTATTATTAAGCATCAAATATAGAATAAATTATGTAGATTTCATGGAAAATCATGTTTGATATCATAGTCAAATCATTCAATGAATCAACAGTAGTATGTATGTATATAGTAGAAAACACATAGTGTAGGTCATGGTTAAAAAATATGGAAAATTCTTTGTGTAATGACCTAAAAGATCTACTATCATATAATACATTAAAACATTATTCAAAATGTGTATAATACCCTAAGAAATCTTACCATATAACGAAGCCTAGCCATGGATAAAATAGAGACAAAATTATGCATGGAAAACCATTAGGAAACACATTTATTCTAAAGCTTGCTTGATAAAAATATTTTGAAAACTCAAACCTAGGAATGATCCACAACCCCTACCTAGTTGTTTTTCTTCTTCTCCTTTTTCTATTCCTTTCTTCTTCTCTTTTCCCCTTTTGGCCTTTACATTTTCAGCTCCTCTATACTTGGACATAGCTAACAACCCTCCTAGGTTAGATGTCCTCCTATTTTATATATTTTTGATAAGTGTTTAATTTGTATAAAAAGTACCCAATTAGTTCCCCATGTGTTACAATTTATAGTGTTAAATTAGGGTTTTTGGTTAGAATTTTGTAACACATGCATTTCTAACCTAATAATTCAAAATTTTAACATTTTGTAGGTTCATAAGATAATCCAAAGTAAGTATGCAAATGATCATAATTTTATAGGATTTAATTATATATATATTTATTTATTTTGGTACAGTGTGAGAAGATGATGTTACGACCTATATTGCACTTCATAGAGCTTTTTGCGGGTCGACCTATGTAGTTAGCTCGTCAAGGGTGCAGGGGGTGACGTGCCCCTGCCCAGGGGTATGTGGGTGGAGCCCCCAAAAGAAATTGGAAGAAAGAAAAGGTGATTAAAATGACCCATGCAAAAGTTTATGCATTTCCACCACCTTCGCATGGGAGCCATTCAAGCTACCTAGGCCACATAAGCAATGAAAAAGGGTGATAAACCATACAAGCTACTCAAGCCTTTAAGCCAAGCACTAAGCCACTTAAGTCACCAAGAAATGAGCTATAAAAGTAATCCATCAAGCCAAGGAAGAATGCCACATGGAGCCACACGATTAGAGCATCAATTCAAGCAACTTTTCTATGTTAAAGGTGTGATTTTTAAGGAATTTTGAGATTAATGTAAAACCCATCAAGAGGGAAAATCCCACATTCCTAATCCATTTCTTAAACCTAATAGACCATTCATCCTAAGGTTAGAAGTTTTTAACTCCAGGAGGGAGCCACCATCTTAGAAGAGGATGCCTCCCTTGCTTAGTTGGCAAAATCAAGTAGCTTCCTAATCAGGAAACCCTAGATCCATGTCCATGAAAACATGTAAAAATTCTAGGTTTTCTTCTAGATTTTCCTCCTTATTTTCTTTCTTATTCCCTCTCTCTTCCCACCATCCAATTACCATCCAATTAGAAGGGAAGGAAAACCACTTTCCTTCAGAGGAAAATGATGCCTCCCCACTTCCTAATTAGTAAACCAACAAGCTTACGACTTTCTATCTCTCTTATGTCATCCTTATTACATCATCTTCACTTAAATTTCCTTCTTTGAACTCCACCTCAACCATAGATCTAGATCTTCACCTCTTTCCTAGATTAAACATTCATCAAATTGGAAGCCACATCATCTATATATACCCCAATGAATTCCACGTTTTTTTCTAAGTTGAGGTGGGTGAGACACCTTGACACATAGCTCACTTTTAGTGTTTATTTTTCACTATAACATCTAGGTATTCTTGTTGTTATTGGATCTCCAATTCAGGTTAATAGTTTTCTTGCTTTGGTTTAGTTTTCATTGCTTTAGTTTCACTTGTTTTGCTTTCTAGTTTTGCACCCTTCTTTCTATCTAGTGTTCCCTTTCTTCTTTACCCCAATTCCATTAGTTTTCCTTTGTCATTCATTCGAGATTTAATTTAAATATTCCCTGGTAGTGATAGCCAAGAGAAAAGTTAGCTTAAAACCTTGAATTCCTTCCTTGAAATTCATGTTTTTTACCTTATTCCTACTTTAGTTTTAGGTCAATTTCCTTGCCTTAGTTCACCCATGTAGCCTTATTTTCTCTTGAATTCCTACATGAGTTTCCTTTACATTTCATAATACTTTAAATTGTGAGACTTAGATTGCATTTTTGGTGTTGTTTAGATAGGATTTTATGCTTAGAAATTGGGCACGATTTTCAGATTTTTGACGTGTATTATTCATCCAGATTTTATGCTTAGTTTCTTGTTGTAGAATGTTTCTTTTATGGATATACTTTAGATCTGTGTTTTTTCCTTGCATAAAAGTTGCGGTTTCAATTGCTTGCTTATGCTTGAATTGGTTGATGTTCTTAAGTAGTTGAAATCCAAAAATTTTCTCTCCTTAACTCTGTGCTTTGTTTCCAGCCATCAAAACACCATATTTGCTTAAATCCTTAGGAACCCATTCAGATTTTTTGTTTTTTTGTAGTTCCTAGCTTAGGTTTCATGTTAGTTTGCATTAAAAGAGTCAAATTTGGTCACTTATGCACCTATCAACCATGTGCATAGTCCATAGATGATGAGCATGGTACATGTGGTGGTTCACATTTAAGTCTTGCTTCATCCACTTTCTTAATTTAGTTTTAATAGTATTTAATTCATTTTTTGTACCCTAGTTTAGGTTTAGAAATTTTTCTTTTTTATTTTAAAAAAGTTCCACCTTAAGAATTTTTAGGACTTAGAAAGTCTTTTTAATTGTAGTTTCCATTCACATTTGTGTTTCTAATTTTTTGTTCAAACTAGTTAGATCACATTGGTTACTTGTTTTTGCATGTTAGCTTGCTGTTATAAAGTTTCCTAATTTGGTATTAAAATGTTCTATTTTTAAAATTTTTTGTATTCTAGTTTAGGAAAGTTTTAATTTAGGAAAGTTTCAATTTTAGTAGTTTCCTTAAGATTAGTTGCCTAATATAATTCATTCTAATTTAGCATTAGTTTCCTTTAGTTACTTAGTTGATACTTAGGTAAGTTTCCATTCTTATTGCTTATCTTTACTTTCAGAAAGGTTTTTTTAATTTAGTTTCTAATTCCATGAATGTTTGCATTTCATGTTGCTTTAAATTCCTAGTTTGATCACAACTCTTTCTCTTTGGCTGAAGTTAATTGATAAAAATAGAATCTTGTCCATTGAAAATTTGTGAGATTCCTCATGGGATTGGCCTCACTTATTTACATCTACTATAATTGTTTTGTCCTCTTGCGAGTAATTTTAAAGCTACACCAAGTTTTTGAAGTTGTTGCCAGGGAATTGCAACATATTTGTGGTTGGATTCTTATTTAGATTATTTATCTATAGTCATAGTTTTAGGTTGCATTAGATTAGGATTTTGCATTTCAATTGCATATTTTTCTAATTCCTCATAAATTAATCCATCTTACTTGTTTTGTATGAGGGGAATTTGGTAAAGGAGCGGCAGCTATCCTATGGGCCAAAGCTTCAGCTACTTTTATTGCTATTCTAGATTAGGTTTTTCTTTTTGAGTGAACTTGTAGTGAGGCCCCATTGTAACTTACAATTTCTATATTTAAATTTTTAATGGCTTTTATTAATATAGGGAAAGTGGTGGAGCATTTAGTATAACTTTGTATTTCGTTGGTAGTATAATTCATACAATTTAGTGTCATTCATCTTAGTTGTTGTATCTTATTTAGGGTTGTTGAATTAGCTTGCACCTATCTAACCCTTAGTTGCATAGCATATAGGTTGCATTAGTTTGCTTTCTTGTACTTGCATTGCACATATACTGCATTCTGGTGGATGGAACATAATGTTAGTAAGGGCCCCGGAAAAACCCTCATAAGATAAGGACTAGATTTCATCACTAGATCCTTGCCCATCTAGGAAATCAATTCAATCCTTGTATGCTTACGATCCCAGCCATTAGTCTTAATTTAAAATTAAGAAGCAATAGACCTTGGGTTTTGAGCTCATAGGATCCTTTTTAAAAAGGGAAATTTATTGTCACTCTAGTGGCTCTTAAACTTTGTGGTTATAGTGGGTATCCAAAATCCAAGTGATTTTCCCACTTTCTTCTATAGATGGTTATTGAGGTCTAAATGCCTCCTTCCATGAGAATTGTATTAACCACCTTGGGCAAGACCTAACTGGTAAGCAATGGTCAAGTCTAGATTAAAGGAGAAGCCATCTAGCTTTAGGTTAAAAGTTACAACCTCATATATTAACAAAGCTCATAAAATCAAGCTTATTAGAATTCGAAATTGTTTGCTTGCATATCACACAGAATTAGGAGTCATTTAGGTTTAGGTTTCATCATTTAATTAGGTTTTATTATATTCAATGGCAAGGACATCGATCCCAAAACACTAAATTAGTACCATTAGATCTTGAGATTGAACGTACTTAAGGCAAGGGTTAAGAAAACAAATTCCTAACCCCATGGTAGATCCTCCAGTTGAAGTTGAGTATAAGGCTACTAGAGATTTCTATGCACCACTTCAATTAAATACTCCATCATGCATCACTTTACGACCCACCAATGCAAACCATTTTGAACTCAAACCTACAATCATAAAATTACTCCCAAAACATCTACGGCCGTGATAAAGAGGATCCATATCTACATATCAAGGAGTTCCTTGATATTTGTGCCATATTCAGATTTTAAAATCTTTTGGATGATTCTACTAGACTTAAGTTGTTTTCATTTTCATTTAAGGTAAGGCCAAATCATGATGTACATTTAGAACATTTGATTTATTTGATTGAGAGTAATTTTAAAGCTACACTAATTTCCCTTATTTTTCCTAGTTTGTTTAGGTGTTTGAGCCCTACTTAATCTCCTAGTCCTCCCATGTTTCAACTAAGTGTCCATGTTCAATGCACATGGTGAAAAAGTCAATCAATTAAGTTGGTTTATAACTTAACCAAGTCATCCTATGGTAAGTGTTAAATTTTTCATAAAAACCACACATTTAGTCATCTAGGTGTCACAACTTATAGGGGTAAATTAGGGTTTTTAGACTAAAATTCATAACAAATGCATTTTTTGACTTAATGACTCAAAATTTTGATATCTTGTAGTTCTTAAGACTAATATGAGTTAAGTATTGATTAATCATATTTTCTAGGATTTAATTACAATTTTAACTCTTCGTAGGAAGTGAGATGGTGATCCGACGGCTGAGATCGACTGAGATTAACATTGAAGATCAAGATCAAAACATTGAGTCAAAGCCTAAGAATCATCAATCCAACATGAAACGAAAGGTCAAGATCATCCTTAAGACAAGCAATGAATGTAATCAAAGAAGCCGAAGGTGGCCAAAGTGGACACATGAAGCAAACCATGCAATTCCATTGCCTTTGCATGGGAACCACCATGTAACCTTAACTATATAAGCCATGAGAGAAGGTGACAAGCTAAGGAATTTAAGACAAACCATTCGAGTCACTCAAGTTAAGGGATTGAGCTATGAAGCTAAGCTAGAGAGCCATCTAAGACAACTATGAAGCCTAGCCTATAATAACCCCAATTTTACTAAATTGATTGAGAAAATCAATTTAGTTTGAATTGTCAGAAATTTTGGGCTAGAATATTAGGTTATTGGAAATTCTATTTTTATAGAGATTAAAACATGATTTAAAACTTAGAATTTATGAATGTACTTGAAAAACCGATCGAAATGACACTAAGTATGTTCAATTCCGAGTTAAAATGAATAATCCCTAATTTTCTTCATTTTTATGAATAAAAGGGTAAAATGGTAATTTTACATATAACCAAGATCTAAGACATCAATATTTAGAATTTACTTGGAAATAAAATTCCAACGCTACTAAGTATGCTCAATTTCGAGTTCGGGAGAATAAAATGGATTTTTCTCCATAAAAGGGCACATTGGTCCTTTCACACCTCCGTGGCTCCCACATGGGGCCCACAAAAGAATCCAATGGCTACAAAACTTGTAATGAGTGGTAAAAACACTACTAGCTGCTAGTGGAGAAGGAGATGGTAGTGGAGGATCCAATGTTAATTTAATATTTAAAAGAATTGAATCATAATTATTACAAGTGATTATGAAATTTTCAAAAGCATCTATAAATACACCTAAAAAAATCCTCCAAAAATATTCATTAAAATTCCTACAAAATCATCTTCCTTCCCAAATTTCCAAAACTCTGCAAAGTATCTCTTCTTTCACTTTCTCCCTCCTCTCTCTAAATTGGAACAAGAGACCTAAATTCAATTTGGCACTCTGTTGCAAATCAAAACTGTAATGACTCCAATTTTGTAATATTAAAATCCCAAGATAGTAATGAAAAGTTCAGTTTTTGAAGATAAGGGCATTTTAGTCATTTCACTATGCACCTTGACTAAACCTAGAAATTTGGTCCTGAAAATGGTACCATTAGGTGCGTCTCAGAAAAAGGAATCCAACGAGACTAAAATCACCCAAAACGGAGTTAAAATGACCAAGTTATGGCCCTTTGAAGTTCAAGGGCAAAAATGTAATTTTACTAAAAAACGGATTTAGCCTGCAAAACATAGGGGCCCATTTTGATACGGGCACCCTTCATCTTCAATCTCCTAGAGGGTTCTAGAACGGTGGTGATTGGAGGAGAAATCACCGCCATTCTGGAGGTTTCTCCACCGCCATTCAAAGGCGGTGAGAGCCCCCTCCAAAACCCTCTCATAGTTCTATAAATAGAGCTCTTGGGCGCCTCTAATGGCAGCCCAAAAGGTTGAAGAAAAACTGTTGTGGAGGAGTGACCTAGAGGAGAAACAAGGAGAAAAACCCAGCAATGAGCGAGGTATGCCCAAGATCCCTCAAAACCCATCTTCACAGTAGTTCTAAGATCAATTTCCCCAGGTTTTTGCATGAAAAACCATGCAAGATGGAGCCCTGGAGACTCACCAAGGACCCAGAGACGTTCCTTGGGCTGCACTAATTCGATAGGGTCAAACCAAGGTGTCTTGAGGACACCCCAGTCCCCCAGACGAACGAGACATTCCAGTCCGAACGTAACACATCGTTTCCGTTTGAAAAACCAAACGTGCACGTCCAGGGACGCGCCCACAAAAGAGAAAGACGAGTGGGAAATTCAGCGTGTCTGCAGATTTGCCCGCTAAGGTGCATGCTGCAGACGCACAGTGCGTTAGCGACATGGGGTTTTCTTGTTTCTTAAGGAAGCCGGTACGCATGCCGCTGGCGCGCAGCACACTAGCATTCCGTATTTTTATCCTTAAAGGCTTATGTACATATGACACTAAAATGCTTATAACTTGAGATCTAGAGCTCCGATTGAGGCACCGCAAAAGGAGTTGTGTCCGTATGGACGACGCGGACACACTCATACTATAAAATCCTTGATCAAGGCCCAATAAAAGGTGGGCATGACCCTTAGAATAGGATGGCGGTGCGTGGCCGCTAGACCTTTGGGAAACTGGTAATACCAAGGCCCAATTAGGACCTTAAGACACCCATAGGCATAGGGACGGACCCCTAATACCTAAGTAATAAGACCAGCCACTCTAAAACCCATAAAAGATAGGCCAAACTAACTTTGATTCCCCAAACCATGTTCAGGAGTGTAGGAGGACAAAGGGGTTAGTGCGACCTAGCCAGGTAGGTGCTCTATCGCTACTAGATTCTTTTAAAAGAACTATGATTGTTTTGCAAATACATGATTTAAGTATATGACTTGTTTAGCATGCATGTGACAAATGCTTTATGCATAGACATGCATTGTATATACATTATGCATAGATATGTTTGGCAAACTATTGCATACATTGCATGATCTATGAGCATTAAGTTCTTGCAAAGATTGCATGTCCTTGAGGGTTGCCAAAAGACGCTGGAGTGCCAAGGGCCAGGTAGTTGTGAGGGACCCAAAGAGGACAGGTTTTGAAAAGAGGTTTTTGGTTTATTTGATCTTATGTGATTTGGGCTAGTAAGCCCGTGGGTGCTATGCCGAGGGGTCTGGGTTGGCCACCCAGCCTCTACCACTACTAGGTGGAATGGGTACCACGCCCAAAAAAGGGCATGTCCCTACGTCGACTGCTGTGGTACAGGGGGCTACCACTGGTGTCACGGCACTGGGTCGATGTGTCATATGCCTCGTGGAGGCTATGACACTGTGTCCTCAGGTACCCGGGGACCACACGGCAGCCAGGTCGTGGGCATAGTTGGACCCTATGGTTTATGGACTTATTTGCATTGCATATGGCATGATATGAGGTTGGTCGACCATACCATACTAGAGATCCATGAGTTGGATTTAATGAAGCATCTTATGCATATCATAATGTTATGATATATATGTATATGATACTTTCGATTTTGGATTATGTGATCCTTTAAATCGTTAGTATTTCAGTTTGACAACGGATTTTTATATCGATATTGAACTTGAGTATTCAGACATGCACATGTTTTGGAAAGAGCATATGATTTTAAAACATCTCATGCATTATAAAACTAGTAGTGATAGACTCCTACTGAGTATAGTATATACTCCCCCTATCCTTAACATTTTTCAGGATAATTCCATCCACGAGTAGAGGACATCTATGTTAGTGCTACTCGCAAGTGAATCAAAAAGGAAACAATTATACATGTAAGTAAATTCTCAACCCTTTGGACATGTACTTGTATTTAATTACAGTTGGGCTGTGTGCTGTGACTGGATAGATCTAGGGAAAAACACTTATGATTTTTGAAGCTTTTTAAAAACTACTTTGGTTATTGTGAAGGCAAATGACACTTGGGGTTTTCAAAAATGGATTTAAAACCAAGGATTTTCCGCTGCATTGCATGGTTTTTATAAAATGGTTTTCAAATAGGGATGCATCCCCCTTAGGAAATTAGGTATTGCATTTAAAAATGCATGAGAAAACCTGGGTCATCACAGTTGGTATCAGAGCCCAGGTTTTATCCTTTCATAGCCAGTCCAGCATGTCCAAGGGTCATAGACAATAGAGAAAATCAAGAAGAAGTAAGATGAAAAGGGGAAGTAGAGATGACTACTTCTATTTAAGGATTACAATATTAATGCTCAAGGCATTTCACCATAAATAAATAGGTGAAAAAGGAGATGGTTCTAGCAAAAACTTAGATATCGGGTGGCTTAAATCTTAAGGGTTGTTGTGCAGTGGTGCAAAGATGAAATCTCATATAAGGATCAGATTATGATGAAAATGAATGAATGAAGATGATTATTGGACTTGTTAGTAGATAGTGTTGACATGCATTAAAGTAATCTTATCAAAGGTGAGAAAATCAAAGAACCTAGATGGCTATCTTACCATCATAAAGAATACCAGAATATGAGTACACTATCACAAGGGATATGATATGAGTATGATAAGAGATGAAAAAGAAAGACTTTGAGAAAACTTTGATGATAATAGGGATAAGCATACAAGATGATACTAGGGGATAACGGTGGCTCATACTAGATCACAAAGGTATAGCTCAATTTTGGATACCTTAATTGGAGTCTTATGAAGAGTGAAGTGCTATCGAATAATAACTACTTGAGTATTATGGAGCAAATCAAGTGACATATTATGAGATTAAGAGAAACATAACACGAATATGATAGGGAAATGAATTCGACCAAGTTATCAAAAGATTTGTTGACGATAATATTGGGGATAATAGATCTATGATAATAGATTGATCCTAACATGAACTTGTAAGAAAAGTATAGCATGACCAACACGTCAATGCCATTATTAAGACATGGTATGAATTTTTATTAAGGCTACAGGCAATTGAGGATTTCAATAATCTTAAGACAGCTTAGAATTTCTAAGAAGCATTCAATTTATGATGAAGTATCAATTATATGCAACAAAGCATATGGACACATTGATCTAGGTAGACCAAATGAGGATGTTAAAGAAAAGAGAGAAAGAGATAGAGATGCAACTATAAGTATTCAATGAATATTGAATATTCAAAAGAAGGAAATCATGACTTTATACAAATCTTTCATCTTGAAATCAAGTGAGAAGATAACCAATCAACTTCAAAGGAATAATAATATTTGAGTTGGCAATGATGTTATTGTAAATACGTATAATAGAGAGAAAGCATATGGGATTTAAGGCTTCGAGTAAAGTATCAAATTTCAGGAGATTATGTGACAAGAAATTTTCAGAGAAGAATGGCGACTAACTAGAAGTTAAAATTCTACAAATGGTTTGATATCAATTATTAGATCCATTAGCTTATGGGGAACACCGATGGATATAATCCATAAAAAGGAAAATTTGGTAATATCCCACCTCGACAATAAAGTATATTACAAAAAAAGGAATTAAGCTGGAACGATGACTTGTCCATTTAGCAAGTAAGGTACCATCAAGGATCAAATTGAGGCCTTGCTATCATAGATTGGAAGAGTAAAAATCGTAAGACCATTATTTAGTCATTACCTTTAGAGTACTGTTGACTAAATAAAGGTATCCCACCCTAATTAATCAAGTATGTTAGTATTTATGAGTTAGTATTCGAAGTTATATACTCAGAGGGATGTTATAAGTCTTTAGACTTGAGTTTTCCTTGAAAAGAAAAGTACTTGTTAGACTAAGTCAATTGGGGGTATGAGGTCAATTGAGGATGACAGTAACGACTGAGATAAGAGTAAAAATGAGAAGTAATCTAAACCAATGTGAAGGATTTTTTAGACCTTAATGGCTACCATGACAAGGTGAAGAAATTACTTTGAGTCTGAAAAATACTGCTGACTTAAATTGAAAAGGAAGGCAAATAAGTATTGATCACTTTAGAGACCCTTGAGCTTATGACAATGATATATCTGAAAAGAGATCAATAGGTAATCAAATAAAGTCTTTCTATATGTCTACAAAAATGTTCCATGCTTACTTGAGTGTTTTCAAATTTGATGATTTAATGGCTTCAGCATAACTTGATGAAGTAGTTATTGAACGAGAACTACTATTATAAGCTAAGTATGAGGAGGCACTTGAAGGATAAAATTTAAGGAATTGAGAAAATCACTACTTATACCTCTTGACAATATAGACTGCATGGTTGACGATAAAGCCTTGATACAAGATTAAACAACATATTGATATAGCGAATGGAAGGAGAAAGTTAAGGTGGCCAGCACATTATAAGGTAAGATTCGATGTTACGTAGCCTTTAGACAAAAAGATAGTTGTTATGTGCATATACCAAGTGCGAAAAATCAATTGAAGGAATTTTCTAAGGACTAACCCTACTAGATTAAGTATAGAACTTTTGGATTGCATGGTTACGAAAAAAACCATCAAGCAAAGAAAGGACAAAGAGGATGATGACAAAGGATTCAACCATAACCTAATAAGGGTACTCGATTATGAATAAGAGACTTTCTGTTTCACATAAATGGGAACATTATTGAAAATCCTAATGACAAATTGATGTGAATAGTGAGACAGGCTTCTGGACCAAAACATTTGACCCATAATGAAGAATCAACCATTAACACTTGACATGAGTTTGGATAAAATCTTCACGGAGAAAAGCGTTTAATGAATTCAATAATTATGAAATTGGATATAGAGTTAGGACATTTTACTTTCAGTATATGATAAGGTCCTCAATGGAAGATGCTACTAATTGGATTTCATGATCTTATTTTGAATGTGACCTTGGTCAAGGAAATCAAGTCACATATGGAAAATGACAGACAGTTGAAATTCGAAGTTAATCAAGGGATTGGCTGTAGAGCACATGATACCATGACAGTTATTGAAGTACCTTGAAGACAAATATAAAAGGAAAGAAGCAAAGTTAGACACAATAGAAAGAAGGTAACTTTTTGGACTTGTGGATAATGAAAGAGATTACTAAGATGAAAAGGATTATCCTATGATATTCAAAATAGGAGAAATAAGATAATATGATCTCAAAGAAGTATGAAGAAGCATGATCTTACACATGATGAGATAAGTATAGGAATCTAAGGAATTCGAGATAGATAAAGTACCGCTAGAAATCGGTATTATTAAATTGGCACATATGAGAGTATGGCGCTGCATCAGAGTACGCAGTGAAAATGGCCCTTATAGGTGAGGCCTTATAGGAGGAACAATAGAAATGATAAATTGAGGATGAACCTAGATTTGATTGCAAAGGGGGAGAATGCATTCACCAAGAAGTTATCTAAGAGACAAATACCAGGAAGATGATAATTTATGGAATTTCGAGGACGAATTTCTTCTAAGGGGGTAATAATGTAATGACTCCAATTTTGTAATATTAAAATCACAAGATAGCAATGAAAATTTTAGTTTTTGAAGATAAGGGCATTTTAGTCATTTCACTATGCACCTTGACTGAACCCAGAAATTTGGTCCTAAAAATGGTACCATTAGGTGCGTCTCAGAAAAAGGAATACAACGAAACTAAAATCACCCAAAACAGAGTTAAAATGAGCAAGTTATGGCCCTTTCAAGTTTAGGGGCAAAAATGTAATTTTATTAAAAAACAAATTTAGCCTGTAAAACACAAGGGCCCGTTTTGATACAGGCACCCTTCATCTTCAACCTCCTAGAGGGTTCTAGAACGGCGGTGATTGGAGGAGAAATCACCGCCAATCTGGAGGTTTCTCCACTGCCATTCAAAGGCGGTGAGAGCCCCCTCCAGAACCCTCTCATAGTTCTATAAATAGAGCTCTTGAGCGCCTCTAATGGCAGCCAAAAAGGTTGAAGAAAAACCGTTGTGGAGGAGTGACCTAGAGGGGAAACAAGGAGAAAAACCTAGCAACGAGCCAGGTATGCCCAAGATCCCTCAAAACCCATCTTCACAGTAGTTCCCAGATTAATTTCCCTAGGTTTTTGCATGAAAAACCATGCAAGATGGAGCCTTGGAGACTCACCAAGGACACAGGAACGTTCCCTGGGCCGTACTAGTTCGACAGGGTCGAACCAGGGTGTCCTGAGGATGCCCCTATCCCCCAGATGGAATGTAACACGTCGTTTCCGTTTGAAAAACCAAACGGGCGCGTCCAGGGACGCGCCCGCAAAAGAGAAAGACGAGTGGGAAGTTCAGCGCATCTGCAGACGTGCCCGGTGAGGTGCACGCCGCAGATGCGTAGGGCGCTAGCAACACGGGGTTTTCTCGTTTGTTAAGGATGCCGGTGCGCATGCTGCCGGTGCGCAACACAACTAGCATTCCGTATTTTTATCCTTAAAGGCTTATGTACGTGTGACACTAAAATGCTTATAACTTGAGATCTAGAGCTCCGATTGAGGTGCCGCAAAAGGCGTTGTGTCCGTATCGACGACGCGGACGCATCCAAACTATAAAATCCATGATCAAGGCCCAATAAAATGTGGGAATGACCCTTAGAATAGGGTGGTGGCGCGTGGCTGCTAGACCTTTGGGAAACTGATAATACCAAGGCCCAATTAGGACCTTAGGACACCCATAGGCATAGGGATAGACCCCTAATGCCTAAGTAATAAGACCAACCACTCTAAAACCCATAAAAGATAGGCCAAACTAACTTTGATTCCTCAAACCATGTTCAGGAGCGTAGGAGGACAAAGGGGTTAGCGCGACATAGCCAGGTAGGTGCTCTATCGCTACTAGATTCTTTTAAAAGAACTATTTTCTCATGCATTTTTAAATGCAATATCTAATTTCCTAAGGCTCCCTATTTGAAAACTATTTTATTAAAACCATGCAATGCAGCAGAAAACCTTTAGTTTTAAACTCATTTTGAAAACCCCGAGTGTCATTTGCTTTCACAACAACCAAGGTAGTTTTTGAAAAACCTTAGAAAGCATAAGTGTTTTTCCCCAGGTCTATCTAGTCACAGTACACAGCCCAACTGTAATTAAATACAAATACATGTCCAAAGGGTTAAGAATTTACTTACATGTATAAACGTTTCCTTTTTTATTCACTTGCTTGTAGCACTAACATGGATGTCCTCTAATCGTGGATGAGATTATCCTGAAAAATGTTAAGGATTGGGTGAGTATATACTATACTCAGTATGAGTCTATCACTACTAGTTTTGCAATGCATGAGACGTTTCAAAATCATATGCTCTTTCAAAACATGTGCAAGTCTGAATACTCAAGTTCAATATCGATATTAAAATCCATTCTCAAACTGAAATACTAACGACTTAAAGGATCACATAATCCAAAATCGAAAGTATCATATACATATATATCATAACATGATGATATGCATAAGATGCTTCGTTGAATCCAACTCATGGATATCTATCATGGTATGGTCGACCAACCTCATATCATGCCATATGCAATGCAAATAAGTCCATAAACCATAGGGTCCAACTATGCCCACAACCTCCTCGTCGTGCGGTCCCCGGGTACCTGAGGATACTCGGTCATAGCCTCCACGGGGCCTATGACACGTCGACCCAGTGTTGTGACACCAGTGGTAGCCCCCTGTACCACATGCAGTCGACGTAGGGACTTGCCTCTTTTTGGGCGTGGTACCCATCCACCTAATAGTGGTAGAGGACGGGTGGCCAACCCAGACCCCTCGGCATAGCACCCATGGGCTTACTAGCCCAAATTACATAAGATCAAATAAACCAAAACCTCTTTTCAAAACCTGTCCTCTTTGGGTCCCTCACAACTGCCTGGCCCTCGGCACTCCAGCATCTTTTGGCAACCCTCAAGGACATGCAATCTTTGCAAGAACTTAATGCTCATAGATCATGCAATGTATGCAATAGTTTGCAAAACATATCTATGCATAATGTATATACAAAACATGTCTATGCATAAAGCATTTGTCACATGCATGCTAAACAAGTCATATACTTAAGTCATGTATTTGCAAAATAATCATAGTTCTTTTCAAAGAATCTAGTAGCGATAGAGCACCTACCTGGCTAGGTCGCATTAACCCTTTTGTCCTCGTATGCTCCTGAACATGGTTTGGGGACTCAAGGTTAGTTTAACCCATCTTTTATGGATTTTAGAGTAGTTGGTCCTTATTACTTAGACATTAGGGGTGCATCCCTATGCCTATGGGTGTCCTAAGGTCCTAATTGGGCCTTGGTATCCTTAGTTTTCCAAAGGTCTAGTGGCCACGCGCCACCATCCTATTCTAAGGGTCATGCCCACCTTTTATTGGGCCTTAATCAGGGATTTTATAGTTTGTATGTGTCCGTGTCGTCGACATGGACACAATGCCTTTTGCAGCGCCTCAATCGGAGCTCTAGATCTCAAGTTATAAGCATTTTAGTGTTGCATGTACATAGGCATCTTAAGAATGAAAAAATGGAATGCTAGGGCGCTGCATGTCTGCGTTGTGCACCCCAGCTTCCGTAAGTAACGAAAAAATCTGTAGTGCTAGTGCACTACGTGTCTGCAGTGAGCAGCTCAGCAGGCGCGTCTGCAGACACGCCAGGTTTTCCGCCCGACTGTCTCTTTTACGGGCGCGTCCCTAGACGCGCTCGTTTGGTTTTTCAAACAGAGACGATGTGGGACGTTCCGACTAGAACGTCCTGCTCGTTGGGGAACTGGGGCATCCTCAGGACACCTTGATTCGACCCAGTCGAACCAGTGCGGCCCAGGGGACGTCCCTAGATCCTTGGTAAGTCTCCAGGGCTCCATTTTGCATGGTTTTTCATGTAAAAACCTAGGGAAATTGATCTTAGAACTATGGTGGAGATGGGTTTTGAGGGATCTTGGGCATACCTGGCTCGTTGCTGGGTTTTTCTCCATGTTTTCCCTCTAGTTTGCTCCTCCACAATAGGTTTTCTTCAACGTTTTGGGCTGCCATTAGAGGTGCCCAAGAGCTCTATTTATAGAGCTATGAGAGGGTTCTGGAGGGGGCTCTCACTGCCTTTGAATGGCGATGGAGAAACCTCCAGAATGGCGGTGATTTCTCCTCCAATCACCGCCATTCTAGAACCCTCTAGGAGGTGGAAGATGAAGGGTGCCCGTATCAAAACGGGCCCCTATGTTTTGCAGCTAAATCCGTTTTTGCAAAAATTACAGTTTTGCCCCTGAACTTCAAAGGGCCATAACTTGCTCATTTTAACTTCGTTTTGGGTGTTTTTGGTCTTGTTGGATTCCTTTTTCTGAGGCACATCTAATGGTACTATTTTCATCACAAATTTTCTTGGTTCAGTCAAGGTGACTAGTGAAATGACCAAAATGCCCTTATCTTCAAAACTGAACTTTTCATGGGATTTTAATATTACAAAAATTGGGATCATTACATTATTACCCCCTTAAAAGAATTTTGTCCTCGAAATTCCATAAATTATCATCTTCTAGGTATTTATCTCTTAGATGATTTCGTGGTGATTGCATTCCCCTTAGGAATCAAATCGTCCAGAAGCCTGTCTCACTATTCAAAATAAGAGACTTTTTGTTTCACATAAATGGGAATATTATTGAAAATCCTAATGACAAATTGATGTGAATAGTGAGACAGGCTTCTGGACCAAAACATTTGACCCATAATGAAGAATCGACCATTAACACTTGACATGAGTTTGGATATAATCTTCACGGAGAAAAGCGTTTAATGAATTCAATAATTATGAAATTGGATATAGAGTTAGGACATTTTACTTTCAGTATATGATAAGGTCCTCGATGGAAGATGCTACTAATTGGATTTCATGATCTTATTTTGAATGTGACCTTGGTCAAGGAAATCAAGTCACATATGGAAAACGACAAACAGTTGAAATTCGAAGTTAATCAAGGGATTGGATGTAGAGCACATGATACCATGACAGTTATTGAAGTATCTTGAAGACAAATATAAAAGGAAAGAAGCAAAGTTAGACACAATAGAAAGAAAGTAACTTTTTGGACTTGTGGATAATGAAAGAGATTACTAAGATGAAAAGGATTATCCTATGATATTCAAAATAGGAGAAATAAGATAATATGATCTCAAAGAAGTATGAAGAAGCATGATCTTACACATGATGAGATAAGTATAGGAATCTAAGGAATTTGAGATAGATGAAGTACCGCTAGAAATCGGTATTGTTAAATTGGCACATATGGGAGTATGGCGCTGCATTAGAGTAAGCAGCGAAAACGGCCCTTATAGGTGAGGCCTTATAGGAGGAACAATAGAAATGATAAATTGAGGATGAACCTAGATTTGATTGTAAAGGGGGAGAATGCATTCACCAAGAAGTTATCTAAGAGACAAATACCAGGAAGATGATAATTTATGGAATTTCGAGGACGAAATTCTTCTAAGGGGGTAATAATGTAATGAGTCCAATTTTGTAATATTAAAATCCCAATATTGCAATGAAAAGTTTAGTTTTTGAAGATAAGGGCATTTTAATCATTTCACTATGCACCTTGACTGAACCCATAAATTTAGTCCTAAAAATGGTACCATTAGGTGCGTCTCAGAAAAAGGAATCCAACGAGACTAAAATCACCCAAAACAGAGTTAAAATGAGCAAGTTATGGCCCTTTGAAGTTTAGGTGCAAAAATGTAATTTTATTAAAAAACAGATTTAGCCTGCAAAACACAAGGGCCCGTTTTGATACGAGCACCCTTCATCTTCAACCTCCTAGAGATTTCTAGAATGGCGGTGATTGGAGGAGAAATCACCGCTATTCTGGAGGTTTCTCCACCGCCATTCAAAGGCAGTGAGAGCCCCCTCCAGAACCCTCTCATAGTTCTATAAATAGAGCTCTTGGGCGCCTCTAATGGCAGCCCAAAAGGTTGAAGAAAAACCATTGTGGAGGAGTGACCTAGTGGGGAAACAACGAGAAAAACCCAGGAACGAGTAAGGTATGCCCAAGATCCCTCGAAACCCATCTTCACAATAGTTCTAAGATCAATTTCCCTAGGTTTTTACATGAAAAACCATGCAAGATGGAGCCCTGGAGACTCACCATGGACCCAGGGATGTTCCCTAGGCCGCACTAGTTCGACAGGGTCGAACCAGGGTGTTCTGAGGATGCCCTGGTCCCCCAGACGAACGAAATGTTCCAGTCAGAACGTAACACGTCGTTTCCGTTTGAAAAACCAAACGGGCGTGGGGACGCGCCCGCAAAAGAGAAAGACAAGTGGGAAGTTCAGTGCGTCTGCAAACGCGCCCGCTGAGGTTCATGCTGCAGACGCACAGCGCGCTAGTGACACGGGGTTTTCTCATTTCTTAAGGAAGCCGGTGCGCATGCCGCTGGCGCACAGCACACTAGCATTCTGTATTTTTATCCTTAAAGGCTTATGTACATGTGACACTAAAATGCTTATAACTTGAGATCTAGAGCTCCGATTGAGGCCCTGCAAAAGGCGTTGTGTCCGTATCGATGATGCAGATATACCCAAACTATAAAATCCCTAATCAAGGCCCAATAAAAGGTGGGCATGACCCTTAGAATAGGATGGTGGCGTGTGGCTGCTAGACCTTTGGGAAACTGATAATACCAAGGCCCAATTGGGACCTTAGGACACCCATAGGCATAGGGACGAACCCCTAATGCCTAAGTAATAAGACCAACCACTCTAAAACCCATAAAATATAGGCCAAACTAACTTTGATTCCCCAAACCATGTTCAGGAGCATAGGAGGATAAAGGGTTTAGCGCGACCTAGCCAGGTAGGTGCTCTATTGAAAAGAACTATGATTGTTTTGCAAATACATGATTTAAGCATATGACTTGTTTAGCATGCATGTGACAAATGCTTTATGCATAGACATGTTTTGTATATAGATTATGCATAGATATGTTTTGCAAACTATTGTATACATTGCATGATCTATGAGCATTAAGTTCTTGTAAAGATTGCATGTCCTTGAGGGTTGCCAAAAGACACTGGAGTGCCGAGGGCCGGGCAGTTGTGAGGGACCCAAAGAGGATAGGTTTTGAAAAGAGGTTTTTGGCTTATTTGATCTTATGTGATTTGGCCTAGTAAGCCCGTGGGTGCTATGCCGAGGGGTTTGGGTTGGCCACCCAGCCTCTACCACTACTGGGTGGAATGGGTACCACGCCCAAAAAAGGGCATGTCCCTACGTCGACTACATGTGGTACAAGGGGCTACCACTGGTGTCACGACATTGGGTCGATGTGTCATATGCCCAGTGGAGGCTATGACGCTGTGTCCTCAGGTACTCGGGGACCACACGACGGCGAGGTCGTGGGCATAGTTGGACCTTATGGTTTATGGACTTATTTGCATTGCATATGGCATGATATGAGGTTGGTCGACCATACCATACTAAAGATCCATGAGTTGGATTCAATGAAGCATCTTATGCATATCATAATGTTATGATATATATGTATATGATACTTTCGATTTTGGATTATGTGATCCTTTAAATCGTTAGTATTTCAGTTTGACAACGGATTTTTATATCGATATTGAACTTGAGTATTCAGACATGCACATGTTTTGGAAAGAGCGTATGATTTTAAAACATCGCATGCATTATAAAACTAGTAGTGATAGACTCCTACTGAGTATAGTATATACTCACCCTATCCTTAACATTTTTCAGGATAATTCCATCCACGAGTAGAGGACATCTATTTTAGTGCTACGCGCAAGCGAATCAAAAAGGAAACAATTATACATGTAAGTAAATTCTCAACCCTTTGGACATGTACTTGTATTTAATTACAGTTGAAATTTGTGTCTTGTATTTGGGTAGATCTGGGGAAAAACACTTATGATTTTTGAAGCTTTTTAAAAACTACTTTGGTTATTGTGAAGGCAAATGACACTCGGGGTTTTCAAAAATGGGTTTAAAACCAAGGATTTTCCGTTGCATTGCATGGCTTTTATAAAATGGTTTTCAAATAGGGATGCATCTTGCCTTAGGAAATTAGGTATTGCATTTAAAAATGCATGAGAAAACCCGGGTCGTCACAAAAACTCACAAATCCCACCATCCATAAGACCCTAGACTATCTTATCTACAAAACCCTTAAATCAATTTCAAGATCCAATAGTGCAATCAATGAGAAATCATAAAATGAGTGGTTCTTGGGCTATCTTAGCATCAAGTGGGTATTCTTTTAATTTGGAGTACAAAACTAAAGTTTTTCTCCAATTAGGTAGGTGGAAACCCTTTGCACACTTGTTTTATGTCTTTTTATGTAATTTTTATTTTTCTAAAATTAAGTTTAGGTTAAAAATAATAAAAATCAAGTAAGGGTAAGAACCCTTCACTTCTGGATGATGGAGGGCTCAGATGGAAAATCTGAACTATCCATTCGATCCAGAAGGGTCCAAAAACCCTAGGGTAGAAGTTTCAAGAAATTTAATCAAGTTTTTAGCCCTTAATTGAACAAGAATTGATTAGACGGTCCAAAATAGACTGTCCGATCTTCTTTAAAGGATCAGAATCCTGGGACGCTGCCGCGAGATGCCACACGAAAATGCACCCTGTGGGAGCGTCTTCGCGCACACACTCCACATGCAACGCCATCCCAACGGAATGACCGCGCGACAGCACCAGTCCAGGGATGTGGGTTACCATGTGCGTCTTAGTGATAGGAGAGTGGCGATCATTTTGCCCAATAGGACCGCCCACCCAACTAATCCCAGCCATCCGTTCTGTTAGGCCCAGATCAAATTTGGACCCTAGGAACGATTGTGAACTTCAGTCATCAATTACTGAGTCATCTGAACTCCAAATTGAGATTGGAAAGAAGCTATGGAAAGCTTGTAATGTATATTTTCTTTTGAAACCATAATATTGATAAAACAATTCTAGAAACTTTCTATTTTTAAGAAATAAGCTTCTAATTTTCATGATCTTTAAAATTTGAGATGTTCATATCTTGGGGATCTTATTTAATGATGATATAATGTTGAAATAAAGTAATATCCATGATTTATTTGGACAAATCTAAGACAAATTAAAGGATCTACCCTTTATGGTAGAAAAACCCTAAATATACAAAGGGACCCACATGATCAATGAGATCAAGCATGATCAGACCATTGGCAAGTATTGAATAAATGGGATTATGATAGAATCCAATGAAATCATGGATTAAATGTGACAAAAACAAGTGATATGATCTTTGGATCTTAATGGAGTAAAAGACCTAATTGTGACTAAAACCCTTGATCTAAAGTAAAATATCTAAGATCTAATGGTAGGATCATAAGTAAAAGTTTTCAATAATCTTAATCTAATTAGTTTAATTGTCTTTTATTTGAGAATATAATGGTAAATATGATTTATGTTATAAATTAGGAAACATGATAGTGTAATTCTTAAAATTTAGCATGCTATGCCCTAAATGTTATTAGTTTGTTATTAGGTTGATACATTTAATTATCTTAGGACCATGTTAGTTTAAATTTGAAGTTTAAGTCTAATTCCATCAGATTAGTGTAAAATTTCATGTATTTTGTAACTTAGGATCCATGTTAGTATATTAGAGTATAAATGCCCTTAGAATGATATAGATGTACAATTCTCTTATGATTTAGAGTGTATGATTATTTGAATTGTCAAAGTATAGTATAAGCATCTTAATGATCTTTAAGCTAGTAGATATAATTGTTTAATTAGTGGTTATGTCTCAATATTCATAAATCACCAAAACTGAAATCTAATGAAATATAGAGATTCCTGGACAATTAAGATGAGTGAATGACTTGGACTTAATATTAGTAAGGGCTATAGTTAGTAGGACAATATAAGGATTATTAAATCCTTGGCCCAAACTAGGAGAATAATAAACCCCATGAATGACATTTTAAATGTTCATGGATTTAATTAAAATCAATTAGAAAGAGTACTTAGGGTTAAAATGCTCATAGGAACCTTATGAAAGGTTGAACTAAGGTCACTCTAGTGAATGCTGAACATGGTGGTTAAGGGGGTTCTCTAATAGAGTCTCACTCTTCCCCTACCTTCTATTAACTTTTGTGAGGTCTAAACATCTCCTTACATGAGGATTGAAGCAACCACTTTGTGTTCAACCATTCAGCTAGTAAGCCTTAGCCAATTGGAAATAAGAGGAGCAGTCTAAGCTTAGGCTGAAATAAGTAGAGCAGTCTAATCTTACGCTGAAATAAGTTATCTTCAACCAGTAAGACATTAACTGGTTGAATAATAATAATAATAAGAGCATAAATGGTTAGTAAATTATCTAGTCCTAATAAAAATTGTAAGTAAGATAAGGATGATAAAACAAGATCCATAGGATCTTGAATGATCAAGAACAATGAGAATTATATTGTTGTATTTTATGATGTATGTTATAGACGAATCTAGATAGAGAATCCAAACCCTTAATCAAATATGATTTAAGGAAGAGAACCATGATCATCCTCCTTAGGGATGATCAGACAACTGAACCTAGATCAAAGAAGAATTAGATGATAGAAAGATCTAAGCCCTTGATCTTTATCAACAAGTATAAATTGTTGATCAAAGGATCTATGAAAGATCAAGATCAAAGAAAGGAATACACAAAGACTTAGAATAGAAAATACTTAGATTTGAATGATTAGAAGATCATTCTAACCATAAGATCTATTAATCAATACTATCTGAGGGAGATAGATCATGATAGGACACAAGATCTAGATCCTTTATATCAAAGGACAATATTAGACAAAGAATATAGATAGGATTATTCAGATTGTATAAATATTGACAGTATGTATGGATTTACAATTTACATACATCAGTCAAGATCATAGAAGGTAGGAGGACTTTATGAATGCATCTACATAGCATGTACATGTTGAATACATGATCTTATGTCTAAAAATGTTGAAAAGTGTAATGTTAATACTACTTGTATTAAATCCCTTGAAACCCTTATGATCCAACCAAACACATATGAAATGGTTAAGTAAGAATTGAGGAATAGACTTTAAGTGAATATGGAACTAGAAGATATTCTAGCCCTATGTAAATAGACAGATTGTCTGATACGTATGAGAATTACTTTACATACAAGCATGGAGGCTTGTGGTTTTGTTTTAAACAAGCATATGCCTGGGGATACTATGCTAGGAGAGTTAGTAAGGTTTGACCCCACGCTCTTTGAAACTTGTTATTATATGGATACCAAGCCTAAATGAGGTTAAAAGTCAAGTTGGGCAATTATGGGAAGGTTGCCACTGTGACAGCCATGGTCCTCCCCATACGAACATGGATATTATGATTTCCACCAAGGATGGTATAGGTGGATTATTGGGCAGTTGTCTGAGCACACTGGTATAGATTTTGACTGCATGCATAGTAGTCCTTTCAGTATTTTTGCATTATGATGTATGGCATAATGAAATGCCTTATGATATGGCATGATGAGATGTCGGGTAATCGTGGATTATCGATACTACCCAAATGAGGGAGTATTTTCAACAGAGTCTGAATGATTTATCAACTCAGCATAAGTTGGGTATGATTATGTTTCGAGTTATTAACTTTTTTCACGGTTTTGATCGTATGTATATATCTATACATAGTATACTGTATGCATGTGTAAGGATGTACATATATGACAAAGTAAAGAGATTGCTCCATGAGTATGAATAATGGGATTATGAAGTATTACCAAGCATAGCTTGCTGACATATTGTAAATGTTTCAATGTTTACAATATCTCAGATACAGAGAAAGAGAGTTAGGAGCTCAAGACTGAAGAAGACTTGGGAGAATAATCAATCAAGGTATACCCCATGAAGACATGTATTTTTATTTGAGAGTGTTGTATTGTATTGAGAGTTGTTATTGTATGGTGAGCCTTGAAATTTGGATTATATAATTTGGACAAGTATTATAATGATACTTGGGCTATATTGTGAACCACTGGATGGATTCTGAAATTTAATAAAAGTATATTCCTTCAATGGAATTTTATCTTATACAAAAATTCTACTTATATTATGTATGAAGTGATGACTTGGGTTTTTCAAAACAAGTTCTAGTGAAAAGAATTTTCACTACTTTGTTTTGCGAAATTTTTTTACTACTAAGAGCCTTGCCTTTGAAAAATGTGTTACAAAAACCTAGGTCATCATATAGCCAAAGAAGCCTTCAAAGTTAGCTATCAAAGCCATATAAGCTAAGCCAAATTGAAGGCTAGCATATAAGCTACCACTGATACCACGGTGGAAAATATTATGTTACTGCCTGTATGGGGGGGCAAGACTTTCACAGTGTTGGCCTTCCCATAATTGCCACCACCCAACTTTTAGCCTCTCTTTGGGCAAGGTATCATCATATCATCAAATTTCAAGGAGTGGGTGGCCAAACCCTCATAACTCCTCTAGCAATAGCATCCCCTTAGGCTTATGCCTATTAAAACAAACTCACAAGCCTCCAAGCTTGTATGTAAAATAGATTTCATATATATCAGACCATATGTCTGTTTACTTAGGGCTAAAATATTTTCTAATTCCCTATTCACTTATAGTTTAGTCCTTAACCATCTTATATGTGTTTGGTTGGATCATAAGGTTTTGAAGAGATTTAATACAAGTATTAACATTACTCTTGTCAACATAAGATCATGAGTACAATCATGTATATCTCATGTAAATGCCTTCATCAATTCCTCCTACCTTTAAGGATTGATCTCTTTTTCCCAATCTTCCATGATCCTGACTGATGTATGTAATCTGTACATCCATACATATTGTCAATATATAAATTTTGAACAATCCTATTGATCACTAGATCTAATGTTTAGAATGATCTTTAGTTCATTCATATCTAAGTATTTTTCTATCTCTAAGTCTTTGTGTGTCCATCTCTTTGATCTTGATCTTTCATAGATCCATTGATTTATAATCTACACATGTTGATAAAGATCAGGGTCCTAGATCTTCTATCATCTAGTTCTTCTTTGATCTAAATTCAGTTATTGGATCATCCCTAAGGAGGATGATCTTTGTTTTCTTCCTTGAGTTATCTTTGATCAAGGGTTTGGATTATCTAATCTAATGAACTATAACAAGCATACTAATAAACATGCATACTAAGTACAATATAATATTCTTATTCTTATTATTCTTGATCATCCAAGATCTAATGGATCTTGTTTGATCATCTTTATCTTACTTACTATTTTTATTAGGGTTAGGTAATTTACTAACCTTTTATGCTCTTATTATTATTATTCAACCAGTTAATGTGCTGGTTGAAGGTAACTTATTCAAGCCTAAATCTAGACTACTCCTCTTATTTCCAATTGGCTAAGGCTTACTAGTTGAATGGGTGAACCCAAAGTGGTTACTTCAATACTCATGTAAGGAGGCATTTAGACCTCACAAACGTCAATGGAAGGTAGGGGAAGAGCGAGGCTCTATTAGATAACCCCCTTAACCACTATGTTCATCATTCACTAGAATGACCATAGCTCAACCTTTCATAAGGTTCCTATAAGCATGTTTACCTTAAGTACTCTTTCTAATGGATTTTAATTAAGTCCATGAATATTTATAATGTCATTCATTGGGCTTATTATTCTTCTCCTAGTTTGGGCCAAGGATTTGATAATTCTTATATTGTCCTACTAACTATAGCCCTTACTAATTAAGTCCAAAGTACTCCATTCTTATTTGTGTCATAAAACTCTACTTTCTCATTAGATTACATTTTTGATGTCTTATGCTCTTTATCTCATAACAAGTAGATCTACTAATAACATTTAACCATAAATGAATTATAAATTCAAAGCATAAAACTATATAATTTAACACTTAATGATAATGAGGCAAGGTACTTAAAATTACTATAACATGATTTCCAACTAATATGCCTTAATAACTCAATTTAAACTAACATGGACTTAAGGTATAATCTCATACTATAGTATAAACTTATATGAAATTCTAGCATGGTCCTAAGTTAGAATGGCATGAAATCATACTAAAGTGCCCCTAAGATAATTAAATCTTGCACCTTATGATAACAATGAAATCACATATCATGCTAAAGTCTAAATGTTATACTAGCATGCTTTATAACATAATCATATTTAAAATGTTATTATATAAAATGAAACTAATTACATTAACATTTTTAGAAACCTTTACTTATGATCCAACCATTAGATCTTAGATCTTTTCCTTTGATTAAGGATATTAGTTATATTTAGGGGATTTTCTTTATTAAGGTCCAAAGATCATATTGATCCATTTTTGTCATAATCCATCCATGATTTCTTGGATTTCATTATATCAACATTCATTTTATCCATCCCAAGGATCTGATCACACTTGATCTCATTGATCAAGTGGGTCCCTTTGTATTTTTAGGATTTTTCTACCATAATGGGTAGATCCCTTAATATATCTCAGATATGTCCAAATAAACCATAGATATCACTTTATTTCAATAGTATATCATTAGTGAAACATATTTTCAAGATCTGATCATCTCAGATCTTGAAGATCTTGGTAATTGAAAACTTATTTCTTTAATACAGAAAGTTTTATTGAATATTATGTTCATTTTATCATTTCATCAGAAAATATAGGTTTCAAGCTTTCCATAGCTTCTTTCCGATCTTAATTTGGAGTTCAGATGGCTCCGAAATTTGATCTGGAAGTTCATAGTCCCTTCTAAGGCTTAGATTTGATCTGGGCCCAAGGAACAGACGACCCAAATCTTTCGGGCAGAAAACCAAGCGGGGCAGAATGCTCCCTCACGTCGGGCGCGTTTGCCACAGAGGCACTATGGAAGCGTCTGTCTCGGACTTCCACCGATGCGGACAGGATGAGCGGGATGCTCGCCATCCGCGCGCCTGCAAATGGGATGCTCATCGGGCGCGTCCGCTCTTCAGTTTGACTGACGCGCCGTCATGCCGCTTGGGACGACGTCCCACGTGCAACATGCACAGAACGTTTCCACGTGTGCCATTTCTGACGCTGCATCACACGTGTGTCTTGGGCTCTGTTAGATCAGGAGATCGGACAATCCATTCTAGACCATCTAATCAATCCTCTCTCAATTGAGCAACCAAACCTTCATGAAATTTAGTGAAAATTGTACCCTAGGGGTTTTGGACCCTTCTGGATCAATTGGTAAGGTTAGATTTTCCATCGGAGTCCTCTATAGGCCTAAATTGAAGGTGCTATTATTACTTTATTTTTACTTTATTTTATCTTCAAAATAAATTACAGTAAAATAAAATTTTCATTAAACATAAGTAAACATGTATAAAAATTGTTCCCACCTACCTGATTGGAGAACAAATGTTGTTTATGTGTCCAATTTAAAATAAATACCCTTTTGATGAAGATAAGCCCAAGATCCACCTTTCTTGCAAAAATCCCGTTGTTTGAACCGTTGGATCTTGAAATTGCTTTAAGGGTTTTGTAGCTAAGGTATGGTGGGAAGTTTTGGATGGTTAAATTGAAGATATTTGATCTAGAACAGAGTGCCTAATTGATTTTAGGTCTCTTGTTCCAATCTAAAAAGAAAAGAAATTGAAAAGAGAGATATCTCTTGAAAATTTTGGATTTTTGGGGAGGGATCTAGGTCTAATTTTTCAAGGAGAGTGAAGAAAATTTCATGGGGATTTTATGAGAATTTTTAGAGGATTTTTGGGGTTGTATTTATAGGCATTTTGGTCTTCTTTCATGATTATAATATTTAATTTTTTATTATTAAATGACATGAAAGTCTCCCATGCTCCATTTTTTCTTCCCCATGCTCCATTTTTCTTCCCCAAGACCAGCTGGTGCTTGTTGACCCATGAATTCATGTGGGCTGCTCATAAGATTTGTTTTTAGGTCCCTTGTTGGCCCCATGTAGGCCCCACATGGTGTAAAAAGACCTTTTTGCCATTTATGTATAAAATTTTGGGGTTTTATTCCCATAATCTCATATTTGAGTGTACTTAGTGGCATTGGATTCATATTTCTCAGTACATTCTAAATTTTCATGTCTCATATTTTGATTTTTGGGAGATTTTGATTCTTGGGTAAAATTACTATTTTACCCTTTTGTCCAAGAAATGAAGAAACTTAAGGATTTTTCATCTGAATTCAGAATTTGTCATGCTTACAGTCATTTTGAAGGGTTTTCTAAGTTTAATTTCAATTTTACATGTCTTATTATTTGATTATACTTTTATAAAAAGTATATTCTAAATAACCCTAATATTTCAGCCCAAAATATCTGAAACTCAAACTTTATTGATTTTCTCAATCAATTACAAAAATTGGGGTTATTACAAGACAGGCACCTATCACCATAGATTCCTCTTTGAAAACCTTATCTTAATTCTCATCCTAGCCATAAAAAATTGCTTGCTTTCATGACCATCACAGCTTATTCTTAGGCTACCTAGAAAATGTAGGAGAAAATTTATAAAAACCCAAGGAAGAGGACTCTCTTTCACACAAAGGAAAAAGATGTCTTGTCCATGGGAAGGAGATGTCCTCTTACTAATTCTCCCTCTTCTCTCTTTTTCCTTTGATTATCATCTCCTTTGGCTGGCTGCTACTCTTTCTTAGGGTGTGTTACATCTCCTCAAGTGTTTCACATTTGGTTTTTGGGTGTTTGATTGACCTTTCAAAGGTTGGTTCCTCTTCATTCTATTGCACTTTCTCTTGTTGATTGTTTGTGTTGTTATTCTAATTCTTTGTTTACTTTGTTGAAGTATCTTAGATTTTTTATTCTAATAAATATAACTCTCTTGGAGTGATAACTAATAGAGTGTAGTTGTTAGATCAAATCCTTGCCCTCTTTCTCCTTAAAGCCTTTTCCCATCCCTTGCTTTATATTCCATCTTCTATCTATTGTTTCACTTGGATCTCTTTTGGATTACATGCATGGTATCCTATGATTGAGAGTTGGATTACATTGATGAAGATTATAGGAGAATAATTAGTTGATTTCAGGTCCTTATATGGTGCTCATGACCCTTTTGAGGGCATGCACCCCACTTGCATTATTTAAGTTCAATCAATTCCAATTTTAGTTCAAGGATGATACATAGTTCATGGTTATGTTATTGTTTTAATTCTTATGTTTCATGGCTGTTGAATTTAAGTTTTACATGTTCAATCCCATTCATGATTCACTTTAGAGTAGATAAACCATCTAAGAAGCTCATCTTTGTTCCATGCACACCATCCATAGGATCATGCTCATGGACTCAGAGATGGATTCCTTTGCTAGTTGATTGAAATTTCATGCTTTAGTTAAGAGAGTTCTATGCATTCCATGATAGAGTAGTTTACACTTTACTTCAAGTACATTTCCCATGCTCTGTCCATCATTATGTTCATGCACACTTCCATACGCATCATGTTGTTTATGTTTTGCATGTTTCAATTAGTTTGTTTAGTTTACGTTAAGTTTAGTTCACCATGTATTAAGATTAGTTGCATACTAGATAGTTTTAATCATTTCTAATTTGGGTTTAAAAAGTAGTGATTTTAGAAAGTTTGATTAGGAAAGTTTTAGTTTTAGAAGGTGTGTTTTGGGAAGGTTTTAATTTTAGCATGTTTCTAGGTTTTGCATAATTTCCATTTTTATGTTTGAATTTTCATTCTTAGTTTAGGTTAAAAATCTTTTGAATTTTGGCTAGGTTAGATAGTTTAATTGGGACTACTAGCATCACATTCATTCAACTCCTTGTGGGATTGACATCACTGGCGTTCTATATTACAACCAATTCGTGTGCTTGAAAGTTAGCTTAAAAATAAAAAGTTTTTGGCACGTTGCTAAGGAATCGCAATGTTTTGTTTAAGTGGACCATACCTTAGATTATTTTCTTCTACTCTAGGTTTAGGGTGCCTTAGTTTAGGGTTTTCCATTATTTTTTGCATTTATTTTCTATTTTCCTTAGATTGGCCAACTTGTTTGATTTTTGTACAAGGGCAATCAGCAAAAGAGTGGCTGTGATCTTGTGGGCCATGGTTTCATCAACATAGATTAGGATTTTCATTGTTTTCCTAGAGTATGATTTGAGTGAAATTATAGTGCGGCCCATTTGTAATTTTAATTTCTATAATATTCAATTTTTAGATGGGTTGTAATAATATAAGGCAAGTGTGGGGTGTGGTGGCCCACACTTGATCATCATCACACCCCTCATTATGAGTAATCCGCACCCAAAATTTTAATTTCCTAGCATAAATTGCATTTAGTAAAATTTTGCATTTGGATGGTAGTATAATTCATATAGATTAGCGTCATACATTAATGGTTATTGAATTCGAATTGTTACATTAGTTGTGCACCTATTTAACAAAGGCTAGCCCAGGTTCGGCTATAACCAAAGCATAGGCTGCATGGTTATAGTGACCTGGATGTTAAGGTTCCTAACCCTTTGTTAAGTAGCATATAGTTAGGTATTGGTGTTCTTTTGTATTGCATTGCATACTTAGCTACTTTATGGTAGAATGGAATTAATGATAGCAAGGACCCCAGAGGGACCCTTATAAGATAAGGACTAGATTTCATCACTAGCTCCTTGGTACACTTAGGAATCAATCAACATCCTTGTATGTCGTGATCCCAACCCTTGAACTTTAATTTTAAAATCAAGTAGAAAGAGACTTAGGATATCGAGCTTATAAGACCCTTTTAGAAGGATGCAATCTATTGTCACTCTAGTAGCTTTTGAGCACTGTGGTTATAGTGGGTGTCTTGAAATCCAAGTGAATTTTCAATGCCTTGTATTGATGTTAGTTGAGGTCTAAATGCCTCATGTCATGAGGATTGTATTAACTACTTTTGAGCAAAACCAAACTAGTAAGCAGTAGTCAAATCTAGCTAAAAGGAGGATATGTCTAGATCTAAGTTTAAAAAGCTACCACCTCTACACTAAGAAAAATAATCAAGACACCGCTTGATTAGTTATTACTAGGATTTAATTGTGCATCACTTAGAGGTAGAGTCAGCACATAGTTAGGACATTTAGATTAGGATAGTTTATGCAAGGGTATCAATCTCAAAGCCTAAAATTAGCACCTTTCAACCTAGAGATTTAACACAACCTTAGACAAGGAGAAAGAAACCAAGTTTCTCTCCCCATGGCTGAACCACTAATAGAAGTCGAGTGCAAAGCTATTACAGATTTTTATGTGCCATCACAACTCAACACCCCATCCTACATAGCTTTAGCTCCTACAAATGTAAACCACTTTGTGTTAAAGCTGGGAGTTATCAAATTACTCCCCACTTTTTATGGTTGAGATCGAGAAGACCCTTACCTACATATCAAGGAATTCCTTGATATTTGTTCCATATTTAGGTTTCAAAATTTTTTAGATGATGCTATTAAGCTTATGCTATTTCTATTCTCAATCATAGATAAAGCCAAATCATGGCTCAATTGCTTGGAGTTAGGTTCCATAATTACATGGGATCAATTTTCTAAGAAGTTTTTGAAAAATTTATTCTCTTTTTATGACACAAATGTCCTTTGTTTCCAATAAAAGGAATGATGAACAATATTACGAATGTTAGGAACAATGGAATGAACTATTGCAAAAATGCCCTCATCATGGATTTGAGAAATGGTTACAAGTTCAATACTTCTATGAGGCATTGACACCTTAGAATAAAAAAATGGTAGATGTAGTGAGTAGATGGTCCCTCATATTAAAAGTAGAGAGAGAGGCTTAGGAGTTCTTTGGAACATTGGCAAATAATTTTCAGTAATGGGATTATTCAAATAGAAGAGAGAGAAACAACCAACCTCTAAAGAAAGGGAGTAGATATGAGATAGGAGTACATACATATCTATCCTATAAGCTTGACTCTGTAGTTGAAAAATTAAACAAACTGAAGCCTTTAGGAGGAAGAATGGACAAACTTGAAACTATGTTAGAAATTTTCATGGTCGCTACTATATCTCATAAACCTTCACAAGAGTTATGTGCTACTTATTCTAGTCTAGCCCATCTGATTACAACTTGTCCATCGTATAAAGTGTACCATGAACACCTTTTAGAGCAAGCCAATGCACTTGGTTCATATCATAATCCTAATAACAACAACCTATATTCTGAGACTTATAATCCAGGATGTGCTAGACATGCCAATTTGTCATGGTCTAAGAATACTTACTGGGGAGGTATGTTTGAGAACCTCCCTATTCAAAACTTTTATAGGATTTTTGTTTCATAACAACAACCAAGTTTTCAACTACCCCAACAAACATAGAAACGATCAATGGAGGAGAACATACAATATATCATGAAAAAACTTGATGAAAATACTAAAGCCTTGTATCAAACCCACAATGAGAGTCGACAAAATATCGCCAAGTTAGAGAGGGTAATGGGTCAGTCGCATGCAACTTTAAGTGAAAGGGAAATGGAAATTTCCCTAGTCAACCCATCCCTAACCCTAAGGCCAACTAGAAATAGAGCCTAGTTCACAAAGACCCCATAAGCAAGCCAAGTCTACTACTCTTAGGAGTGGCCGTCTGGTTGATAACAAAGTAGTGCAGACTAAGGAAAAGGAAGAGGGGAATGAAAAGGCCACAACATGGGAGAAAGAGATTAGATAGAAACCTCCTAATCCTTTGAAGCCTATAGTGGAGGCACCCTATGTACCCAAGGCCCCATTCCCTTAATTACTCGATAAGGCTAAGATAGGAACAAATTTCAATGAGATAATGGAAGTGTTTACACATGTACAAAAAATATTCCATTACTCAATGCTATAAAGGATATTCCAGCTTATGCCAAGTTTCTTAAAGAGCTCTGCACTACAAAGCAAAACTTTAATGTGCAACAGAAAGCCTTCCACATTGAGCAAGTGAGCTCATGAATACAATACAAAAATCCACCTACGTTAAAAAACCCAGGGTGTTCTACCATTTTGTGTGTAATTGGAAAGCGTATAATAGATAGGGCACTACTTAACTTATAGGCTAGTGTTAATTTGTTGCCATTCTTTGCCAATGAGCAACTCGAGGTTGGTGATCTTATACTAACCAACACCACATTGTCGATAGTTGATAGATTAATTAAGATTCCCCATGGTATGGTTGAGGATGAATTAATATAGGTGGACCAGTTCTATTTTCCTGTAGTCAGATCCTAGTAATTCTTGGACATCTATATTTTGCAAAATCCAACGCAATCATAAAATTTAGAGATGGTATATTGAAATAATCCTTTAGCAATATGAATGCTGAGCTCAATATTTTCAATTCCAACCATCAACAATTAGACCTTGATGACTCTTACAATATGATTGAAGATTTAATTCTAGAAGTTCTTCCACCATTGTCTACATTTGATCCACTAGAGGCCCATCTTACACAGTGTAATTTCACATTTTAACACCTAGCTGAAGATGTTAAACTTAGTGCTTACTAGGAGGCAACCTAGGGTTTTAGAGTCCCATTGTTTTACACCACTCATTTACCATATAGATGCCCAATATTTTCAGACATTGTTGACAATGTTTCATTCAGGTTTGGGGGTGTAGATATACATAGAGGTTTTGGATTTTTTTAAATTTTTATAAAAAAAAAGAGTTCTGAGGTAGAGTTCCCTTATTGTTATGAGAACTAGAATTTCAAACTTAGTACATCTATTATTTTCACCTCTTAAGGGAGTATATATGATTAGTTTTGTATTTTACTCATGGGTTGAATCATTTTATGAATGTTAATTCTCAAAAAATATTTACACAACACATAATCATGACTATTGGAGAGGTATGGCTCAGAGACCTTAAGGAAAATCAGTGGAGACCTATAACTTAGTGAGTTTAGAAACTATATTCTTTCAAGAGAGTTATAAGTAATTCCACAGTTTCTTCAGTGTACATAACTTAGTGTGATCCTGTTATCATTGTCTTAGTTGACTATCAAGAATAAATAGGAGTAATAGCTTTCTTCCTAGAAAGTTTATTGAATCTGATAGGCTTTAGGAAACCTAGGGAATGATATAGGCCATTCATGTTCTGCCTAGAGAAAGAACCTACCAAGTATATTATACAACTAATTAACCCCTTGAGGCTATTATTAAGCCTTTTCTTCCTTAACCCAAAATAAGCAAAAAATAAATAACCATTACCCACTTTCAAAGTGAGTAGACTTAGTAGAAAAGTGCAAAAGAGGATAAAATTTAAAAAAGTGAAAAATACCAAAAGTTGCTTTTAAATAAATCAATATAAAAAGAAAAGTGAAAACAAAAACATATTTGAGAAAACTGAGAAAAAAATAAGAATACAAAGGAAATTCACTTCAGTATAGTCAAGGATCAATTGTCCAACAATCAAATAGAAGACCTCTACTCAATTTTGAACCTTTGAAATTCTTATACCCTCGTTTTTAGAGCCCTACCCAATCCTACCTTTCATCCTATTTAAAGACATGTAGATCATAGGTGGAACATAGCCTTAAGGAGGAAATAAAAGTAAGAATTAAGGTAAAAGACCCTTACTATTCTTAGTAATAACATCCACTCTTAAGGATCACTTTCCTTTGTCTCATTAACACTTTAAACTTTATGTGAACCATTAGCTTGTTGGATCCGGTCACATAATGAGAGAAATATGTTCAATCTCATATTTAAGAGCTTCATTTCTAAGAGTATACCTAAGAGGATTTGAGGTCAAAACATATTTTCAATGGAATTTAAGCATATACAGCTGCAAGTAAGTATTTATGTAGCTATACACACATATACACTTCGAGAAATAACTAGAATAAAATTTCTTTAGTATGTGTATAATTTGTAAAATTATTAGTTTTCTCCATTAAGTCATGAAAAACTCATAAAGTTTTATGAATGAGGATTCTTTGAGATAAAATAGGAGACTCAACCTTAGGAAATTTTGTAAGTATATTCACTATAAACCTTCACGAGGCCTAACTCATCTATTAGGGGTAACCTAGGGGTTTAAGGGCTTGCTACACATGTTAAATGCAAACATGAGTACCTTTGAAAGGGGCACATTGTATTAGATTTTGTAAAATGATTTTTTGCGTAATAAGAAAAATGCTAGTTAGGGGTGCTATAAGTGTTTAATTTTGAATAAAAACCATCCATTTAGTTACCCATGTGTTACAACTTATAGGGTAAATTGGGTTTTTTAGACTAAAATTCATAACACATGAATTTTTGACCAAATGAGTCAAAATTCTAATATTTTGTAGGTCCAGAGAGTAATTCAAGGTAAGTATATGATGAATCATATTTTCTAGGATTTAATTAGAGTCTTTTAACCTTTTGTAGGAAGTCAGATGGTGATCCAATGACTGAGATTGATCAAGATGAACATTGAAGACCAAGATCAAAAGATTGAGTCAAAGCCTAAGTATCATCAATCCTTAGGACAAGTAATGGATGCAATCCAAGGTGGCCAAAGAGGACCCATGAAGCAAACTATGCATTTCCACCACCTTTGCATGGGAACCATGCAATCTACCTTAGCCATATAAGCTATGAGAGAAGGTGACAAGATAAGGAATTTAAGCCAAATCATTCAAGCCAAGTGAATGAGTTATGAAGCCATGCTAAGAGAGCCATCTAAGCCAGCAATGAGGCCCTCTAAGCCAGCAATGAAGCCCTCAAAGTAGCCATCAAAGCCATATAAGCTAAGTGAAATGGAAGGCTAGGATTGTAGGAAAATAAAAAGGATTATTCATGAGATTCTAAGTGTTGAAGTGAGTTAAGGGAAAATTCATTAGGATAAGTTGGCATGTGGACCAATAGGAATATACCCTTCTATTTTCATTTTTTTCATTATGTTCCCACTTTTTTCTCACTTTCCACCTCAACCTTAGGATGCTCTACAAATTTGAATTTCCATTCAAGAGTCATAGCATTCTAAGACTCCTATATTCCTAAACATCCATCCCAACTAATCAACCAATCCCAACTTCCTAGGAAATCAATTAGCCAATTAAAATTTCCCACTTCATCTCTCTTTCCTATCCTTTTTCCTACTCATCTCTTTCCTCCCACTTTCCTTTCTCTTTCCTACCTCATTCATCCACTTAACTTCCTTATTTCAAGTGTTTTCAATGATTTTTGAAGGGCAAGACACCCTTTCCTAAAAGGGTGGCATCTCCCACCTACTTCCCTTGCAAAAGACAGCCACCTATCATGTTAGTTTTTTGTTTGAAAAGCCTATCTTAATTATCATCCTAGCCATCTAAAATTGCTTTATTTCATCATCACCACACCTTTTCTTAGGATACCCTTTAAAATGCGAGAGAAAATTAAAAATACCCAAGGAAGTGGACTCTGTTTCACACAAAGGAAAAAGACACCTCCTCCATAGGAAGGAGATGTCCACTTCCTAATTCCTCCTCTTTTCTCTTTTGCTCTTGATTATCATCTCATTTGGGTGGCTGCTAATCTTTCTTAGGGTGTGTTGCATCTCCTCAAGTGTTCCACATCTGGTTTTTGGGGGTTTGATTGACCCTTCAAAGGTTGGTTCCTCTTCAATATTTTGCTCTTTCTCTTGGTGTGTTGCATCTCCTCAAGTGTTCCACATCTGGTTTTTGGGGGTTTGATTGACCCTTCAAAGGTTGGTTCCTCTTCAATATATTGCTCTTTCTCTTGTTGATTGCTTGTTTTCTTATTCTAGTTCTTTGTTTACATTGTTGAAGTATCTTCGAACTTTGATTTTAATAACTATAACTCTCTTGGAGTAACAGATTAGAAAGTGGAGTTGTTAGATTAGATCCATGCCCTCTTTCAACTTAAAGACTTTTGCCAGCTCTTGCTTTATATTCAATATTTTGTCCATTGTTTCCCTTGGATCTCTTTAGGAATACATACATGGTATCCTATGATTGAGAATTGGATTACATTGATGAATATTAAGGGAGAATAATTGGTTGATTTGTGATCCTTGTATGGTGTGCACCACCCTTTGGAGGGTGCACACACCACTTGTATTATTTATGTTCAATCAATTACAATTTTAGTTCAATGATAGTGTAAAGTTCATGGTTATGTTATTTGTTTTAATTCTTATGTTTCATGGCCATCGAATTTAAGTTTTACATGTTCAATCCCATTTATCATTCACTTCAAAGTAGATAAATCATCTAAGAAACTCATCTTTGTTCCATGCACCTCATCTGTAGGATCATGCTCATGGACTTGAAGATAGATTCCTTTCCTAGTTGATTGAAATTTCATGCTTTAGTTAAGAGAGTTCTATGCATTCCATGATAGAGTAGTTTACACTTTACTTCAAGTACACTTCCCATGCTCTCTCCATCATTATGTTCATGCACACATCCATACACTTTTGCATGTTTTAATTAGATTGTTTAGTTTATATTAAGTTTAGTTCTCCTTGTGTTAAGATTAGATGCATACTAGGATAGTTTTAATTGTTTCTAATTTTGGCTTTAGAAAGTTTCATTTAGGAAAGTTTTAATTTTAGCATGTTCCTAGTTTTTGTGTAGTTTCCATTTCCATGTGCTTATTTCCATTCTTAGTTCAGGTTAAAAATCTCTTGAATTTTGGCTATGTTAGATAATTTAAAGTTGGGACTAGTAGCATCACATTCATTCAACTCCTTGTGTGATCGACTTGACTATCATTCTATATTACAACCGATCCGTGTGCTTGTGAGTTAACTTGAAAATAACAACATTCTACCTCAATTAGGACACTAGGATGTTTTCTACTTGTGGGCCTAGAGAGAAACCTAAATGGGGTTTTCTCCTTAGAGAAAAACATCCAAGTAAGACCATGTTATCTAGTCTAATTGGGTTTACCAGCTTGGGCCTCCATTCTAGCATTCTCATCTACGTACACTCCATGCTTATGAGTTGCATCTCAAGCCTCCATTCACTTCTCTCTTAATCCTAAACTACATCACACTGCTAGTCCACTTACTTGCTTTATCCTAAGAGTCCTGCTTCCTTTAGACTTTGATGGGTTTTTAACATGTGGGCTTGGACTATCTTGATCGAACCCAAATTTCTAGGAAAACACTTCCTATGCTAAGCCATGGTTATCCAAACCAAATGGACCCCAAAAATTCACATTTTGATGGCAGCTCAATCTTTTAAAAATCAAGCACCTAATATTTACTTAAAAACATGGTGCCTTTTTGGGTATGCATGCATGCCTTGCTAGCTAAGTATGTATGTGTCTTATGAGTTTTTAATTAAATTTTGGTGTGTATCTCATTGGTGTTACACCATATAATACGAATGGCTCATCTCTCTCTCTCTCTTTGTCTCACGTTCATTCTCATGTTCTTAGCATAACTCATTCTTACCATCCTCTCGTACTTATTATTAGGGTGCCTTAGCACTCATGCTAATATTTAATCCTCTACGATTATAGTCATGCTTAGACCATCAATTTAATTGTTCATTTCTATCTAAGTTTTCCCCAAAATGTGTGAAAAATAACTATATGGTGATTTGAACCCAAGGTCAAAGTCTTTCCATACTTACATTACTAAAGAAACTCAAAGTCATCATCATAACCAAGCAATTCCAAATATTTATCAAAGTAAAAGTTCTAGATATTACTTTTGGTGAAAAAATCTATGCCATCGTTGGCTTAGTTCATGCCAAGTCTCATGATAGTATATCCCATAAATAAAAGTCGTAGATGACACCTACTAATTCTTGTAAAAATCACCCATGCACATCACTTAGATTAATCTTTCAACATCCATATGCAATTACAGAGCCATGTCTTTTATCCATTACCTTGTACTCTTCATACTGAAGCTAAATAAATAGGCTTTCAATTTTCTTTAACAACATTCCATTCAAATAATCAATCTGCCTTTCATCAATTTAACTAAAATCTCACATCACCAAGTCAATGCATGAATAAGCCATTACCTTTGCTGACATATTTATTACCAGAGACATATTAGTGGCAACAAGATTTAAACCATTTTGTATCAAATATAAATTGTAAATCCATCCCTTAGGTTAAAACATCATCTACATAGGCTAACCCAACATGCATGTAGTACATTGATATACTTAGAAATATGACATGTACTACTTGTAATTTAGTAGTTTCTAACCCTGAAATTCTCTTAAATATCACTAATTAGGGTTTACTACATATTTTGTAGGATTAGGGTACAACTAAAAAAATGCTTTTTTTTGCACTCAAACAAGGATGGAAACTGCAAGGAAGACTAGATGAGAACCCCATTGGTGGAGATTTTTTAGTGGGCTGCCTACCTTGTTTTTAGAAGAAAAATGTCCCACTCTGAGGGGCGAGATGTCCTCATAGCTTAAAACTCATTGGTTGGAGGTTAACAGGGTGGGCCAGGAGAAAAACAAAGAAGAGTAGCATGGATAAGAAAATCTCTATGAAATTCATGCCATTCACTCTAAGGCATGTTGATCTAAAGGATGAGAAGAAAGGAGATACAAAATGGATCTTCAAGAGACAATGAAAATTCCAAGCAATCTTAGCCACTTAATCTAGGTTGAAAGATGATCCAAGGGTAAGGAATGAAGCAAAGAAAAGCCATGAAGCCCTAAGCCACCACCCCACATTCCCATGCATGTAATTCAATGCATTGTACTAGGAATGATGTGGAAGACATTATTTTGAAAGGAAATTACAAGTGATCTATGGAAAGAAGTTGGGAGAAGACTTCCTAAAGCATGCCAGCATATGATCTATATCTTATCATCTCCACCATTCAATGAAGACAGGCCTTCATCCAACCTTCTATCCATGCAACCTATGGATTCTTTCTTATGTCCTTCCATTCTCTTTCCAATCTCTTTCCATATTGCTATCCTATCATTTCCTTCTATCCTAATTTGTATCACAGGCCAATATTCTTTCCAATCCTCTCCTTTAAAATCCCAAAGCAGCCTTCCTTCATTCCTTAAGTCTTCCATGCCCCCTTTCTTTGCATTCACCCATTTAATCTTAGCCATCCCTTCCTTCCGTTTTCCTATTATCTCAACCCTTCACCTCTGAAGGCTTATTTCTAAAAAATCTATAAATAGTTGTAGCTTTTAAGACTGCATATCAAATAGTTCTCTATTTTGTATTTTCTTATTGATTCTTAAAGATTTTGATACTTCTTTTTATTTTTCTTTATGCAGGAATCTAGAAAGGACTTTGAAGAAGACTTAGGATAGTTACATTTTTAATTTGAGTGCATTATAGTGAGGCTTTTAATGTGCTTTTCTATTTTTTAATTCATTTAAATTAAAAAGGGTTGTAAAAATACAGTTATGGGTTGGCCATCTTAACTTGGAAGAGGTGGAATGTACATGGACTCACTCTTGTAAGAGAAAGCTAATTCTATGAACCCACTGCAATTCCTATATTAGTGTCGCATTAAGTAGTTTAATTTTGCATTATTTTGATGGTAGTGTAAAGCATATAGAGAGCACTTTATTACTCATTGCATTCTAGGTTTTACATTAGATTTACAACTTTCTTTGCATCATAGGGCATGTTTAGCCCTTTAAGGAGTATATATGTTGACCAAACTATTGTGAGAATGCTAAAACATTAGTAAGGGCAATTAACCCTAAAAGATCAAGGGTGGATTTTCTCACCATTACTTGGCCCACCTAGTTTAAATAACACCTAATGCAAGCCAACCTTCGAGTTTTTAACTATAATCACATAGAAAGGACCCATAGCAGCTTTTGAGCTCATAAAACCCTCTTGGGAGGTGGCCACTTATTGCCACTTAATGACCCTTGTCTAATCATCTACATTGATATTTAAACAGCTAGCTCTGCCGTGACATCCAATGATTTAGACACCTATAGTTGATTGAGGGTGGTATGAAGTAGTTGATTATGACTAGGATTTAACTAGTAAGTTGTAAGGAAAGTTTGAAAGGGACAAGGAGCAACCTAGGTTTGACATAACCTAAATGCTACACTCCCAAATGAAAATTAAAGAGAAAAATAATCTTTCAACTTGTTTGCTTTAGGAATGTATTTATTGTCTGTCCTTGTTTGCATCAGCAATAGGTTACATTATCTTGTTTAAGTTTCCCCAAACTAGGTTCTTAAAAAAAAAAAAAGAAATATTTCGTCATATACAATGACTTGGTTTTGTTGTATACAAATGTAAGTCCATTGCACCATCCATTGGTGTATGCACAGTTGTAGATCCCTCAATCCAAACATAGTACCATTAGATGAGGAGATCGAACAAACTGTTAGGCAAGGACTTACAAATCAAGAAGATATAGAAAACCTTGCCTAAGATATGGCCAATGAGGTAGTAAAAGTAAAGCCTTTGAAGGATTATTCTACTCTTGTCCAATACAACTCAACATCTTGTATAGCTTTACCTGTAACTAACAAAGACCACTTAGAGTTGAAACTAGGGGTTACTCAACTCATACCAATATTTTATAGGCTAGTCAACGAGGACACATACTACCATGTCAAGGAATTCCTTGACATTTTTTCCACCTTTAAATACCATAATTTCTCTAAGCATCTTATTAGGTTGAGACTATTCCCTTTCACATTAAAGGACACAGTAAAATCATGGCTCAACTCTTTAGAAGTGGGGTCCATTATTGCATGGGATCAACTATCTAGGACATTCCTAAATAAGTTCTTCCTACTCCATAAACATAATGCCATGAGGGAAATTATTAATTTTCAATAAAAAGAGGGAGAGGAAAGAAGGAAGAGGAAGATCTATGGGAGGAGGTGTCTATCCAAGGGTGGAAACACATCTACCCATATACCATTCATCCAAGGTTTGAGATCACTCCATTCACACATACATTCCTAGGATACATGTGTTTTTGGTAGACGAGTCTCACCTAGTATGATTCAAGAATAAGAAATTTAAGTCTAATATTTTAAGCCTTAAGGATTAATAAGTATGGAAGCTATGAATACACTTAGGCCAATCTAATGGTTTTTAAGCATAGGAAATTTAAATGAATGCTTGGATGTGATGACAAAAATATAGATGATGTATACTTATAAGAGAGATGAATAAGACAATAAGAAAGTAAGAGAATAAGGGATAGTTCGTATGAAAGATAATCAACAATGATGAGGAGTGCATGTGGAGTTGATCCATGCATCACCTCTCTTCCACAATCTAGATATTCTAAGAAAGGTTAGATGATAAGATTAAGCTATTAAGAAACTAGGGATACCCATATGACCATGTTAGGTAGAGCCAAAAGGAAAAGGTAATAAGAGAGAGAAGAGTTGTATGCTAGTAATGACGTGTGTTCAATTTTTCATAGAAGGTACCCAATTTGTAGTCCATGTGTTATAAATTATAGTATAAAAGTCTAAGTTTTTGGAAAAATTTATAACACATGCATTTCTAAGCTAATAATTCACAATTTTCATATTTAATAGATTCAAAAGCTAATCTAGAGTAAGTACATGAATTATCATAATTTTTTAGGATTTAATTAGGATTTTTACTCTTTTGTAGGAAGTGAGAAGATGATCCAATGACCTATATTTTTGAGATAATGATTCAAAAATTTGCATTTGGCATATTCAAAAGCTAATCCAAAGTATGTGAATTATCATATATTTTTAGGATTTAATTAGGGTTTTTACTCTTTTGTAGAAGTGAGAAGATGATCCAACAGCTTAAAAATTGTTGTCTTAAGTAAGCAAGAAGGAAATGGGAAGTTCCAAAGGTGACTAAGATGGGCCATGCAAAAAGCCATGCAATTTCAATACTTTGGCATTAAAAGGAACCATGAATGAGGTTTCCTAGTCAAAGAAAGAAACTTAAGGAAGCCAAGCCATTCAAGCTTTGAAGCTAAGGGACTAAGCCACTCAATCGATTATGCAATGAGCCATCAAAGAGAGTCATCATGCCAACTTAGCTACTGCCACATGGAATTACACTATTGGATGAATATTTTAAGAAATTGTCCTATGCTATAATTGTGAAAATCTAAGAGATAATTATCAAGGAGTGAATGATATTTATCACATGGTAAGATAACATGCTAGATAGACCAATCAACAAAGAGTTATCCTTTATCCTCTTCCCAACTTTCTCTCTCCATATCCCTCTCTATCTACATCCCTCTCTTTAGTGAAAAACCACATTGGAACAAGGGGGAGGCACCTCCTTGAAAATTGGGGCTCTCCACCTTACCAATTCCCTTAAAATTCCATGTTCCCCACATTCCACCAATCTTCCAATCATCTTCCTTGCCTTCCATGATTTTATCCTACAACACCTCTAGTCTCCACAATCCAACTTCTAAGCCTAAATTTCCTAGCACCTTCTTAGTTCCCTACTTATGCTAGAGTCCTACTTCTATGTTACCTATCCTATCTCAATCTTTTCTCATCATCCTTATCCCCTTTCTCTTATCCATTAGACTAGAATTCTAGCAAACCTAGAAAGCCAAAATTTTCTATGATACCCAAGGGCACTCCATGCATCAAAAAGAACCATGTTTCCTTGATTATTTCCCTTAGATGCAAAGGAGAACCACGTCTTACTCCTTGGCTTCTCATCCATGCCTCACACTAGTCCACCTTGTTGCAGTTAAGGCACCTTCAATGCCTCTCTCTTTTAGCCATCATCTTCCAAGCCCAAGCTTGCTTTCTCCTTCAAGTTTCAAACCTTAATTCTTCCATGATTTTCAAGCTATTTCAGGTTTGGCTTTAATTCTTTGTTTTAGTTCCACCTTGCGTTGCTTAGTTGTTTATTCTAGACACATAATTCCAACCTTAGTTTCCTTTGAGTTTTACTCTTCTTTGCCTCAGTTTTCTTTGGTTCAAAGTTTACCAGCTCTTATAGAGACAACTAAGAGAAAGAAACCATTGAATCCCCTTTGCTTTCTTGCTTATTCATGCCTTGAATCTCCTTGCTTTTCCATTGGTTACTTGCTTATTTCCTCCCATTTTCTACCTCCATTCTACATGTCCTTTTCTCTCTTTCCCTTTACACTTCTTTGGTGAACACACATGCAACCTTGAGTGTAATTGTTGTACTATTTTGGAGTGGTTGAAGACAAGTTTTTAAATCATCTTCATGTTCTTAAAAAATGAAGCATGACTCTTGCTTACTTTGTCCATGTGCACTTGAATTGTACACTTTAAAGTTCTTCAATTATTGATTAGTTTACTTGAATAACAGCCATACTCCATGCCCAATCACCCATTTATTATGAACATCATTCTTAGCTAATTAACAATTTTTAGTTCCATAAATTTCATGCATCTACCTCAACTTAGTTTTACACACATCTTGCTTAGTTATTAGTAACCCATCTTGAACTTTAGTTTATACTTTACTTTATTAAGATCACATATGCATACCTCTGCATACCATTAACATCATCTATATTTTTCCTCACAAGTTCCATGGGCATAAATCCAATGATGCAGGCTCATGGTATTTGAGTAAAGTTCTTTAGTTAGCCTATTTATTTCTTAGTTTAGTTTAGTATTAATATTTCATTGCAAAGTTATCTTGCATCTTAGATTGTTTAAAAATTTTATAAGTTTTTCTTATAGTCATACTTTTCAAGTTTCTTTAGTTGTGATTTTCAATTCCACGCATGTTTAGTCACTTTCCTAGTTCAATCAAATACAATCTTCCTTTGACTAGGATAAGTAACTTTAATAAAGATCCAATTGACGCAACAAATCTGTGAGATTCCTCGTCTGATTGACCTCACTCATGTACATTTACCAGAATTGATTCATGTGCTTACAAGTAATTTTAAAGCTACACCAAGTAATGCAAAAAGAAGGGGGTTGCCACCTTTTCATGGGAAACCATGCATGATGCCCTACCACTTTGCTCGCATGGTAGTGGTGGTGGACACATGGTGGTGCCATGTGAGGGGGTTGCATGAAAGGAAATCTTGTTGACACTTGATAAAAATGAATTGGAAGGAAACTAAGATGGTAAAAGTAGTTCTAAGGTTGACACAACAAATGTAGTTTTCCAAGTTGATCTATGGATTTATCGTGTTTATCTTGCCTATTATGTTTGATAATACTTTAATTTTAAGTGCATTCCTAAATTTAGAAAGAAATAGATTAAGTAAAGTTTTTAGCCTTAAAAGAATGCAGACTTCATATATATTGTGCTCTCTTGTGAAATATGAGTTTTTGCAATGTAACATAATCAAGTAAGATTGTAAGATTTGATTTCTGCAATATGTATATATTTATAAAGTGTTTTGATTCTATCTATATACGCTTGATAAATGATGAATAATTTAAGGAATTTGTTCTATATGAAAGCTTGATGAATTAGCAAGATACCTACTAATTATGAATTTTAGAGAGTTTCTAAAAATAATACTTACTAATTATAAATGGAAAGTTTCCAAAAATAGAACTATGTACTATATACATGGTTTTAATTGGCTCAAAATATGCCTAGTTGGCCTATGCTAAGGGGTAGTGACAGGTTGGCCTCTTAGCACCTAACCACGTTTGAGTGAAAAACACTTGACAATGGCATCTTCTCGTCTAGTGGGAGCAACCACTATAGGTGACACAGCACCTTTCAAGACTGGCCATACTCCCCATGTAGATATGTTTGAAAACTCCCTAAGATATCGGCAAGCATGCAACATAGCAATTCTAGTCTTGACCATAGTGTTCCTATGAGATTTTATGGGTTTTAATGAATTTCTAGTGATCCTAGATGAGGAACCCTAGGATGGTTGATAAATGAGTACTCATGACCATTGTATTAGATGAATGGACTTGGCAAATATGCCCACATTTGATCATTTTACCTTATAATATAATTTACATCATTTAAGAATGATATACATCCATGTTTGTTGTTATTTATTTCATAAGGTATGAAATAATGAGGATGTCTGATTATTGCATTGCATGAGTGACTAAGGCAAGGTTGTGATTTTTCTTTATTGCATTGAAAACATGTTTTATAATGCATGTGCATGTTGGATGCCAAGGTATTAAATTTTGTGGTTTTAGATGTTCCTACTGGGTAACATGTTACTCAAACTATAATATTAATAATGTGAAAACAAATCTCAAGAGTAGAGGAAATGGCAGGGATTAAATCTTGAACTATCATAAGAGAGCAAAGTGAGGATTGAAGATGGTAGTAATTATTTTTAAATTTTAGTTATTAAACTATTCATGTAATAAGGCTACTAGTTCCATTGACCTTTGTTGTGGATTGATAATTTTATTTTACGAAATGATTATGAGTGACATCTTTTGGGTAGCTCTAAAATTTTAATTGAGCTAAAATGGCTCTGACGTGGGATAGAACTTTTGATGGTTAGATCTTTAAGTGCTTCGGGGTTTCGAATGATGAAAAATACATTTTTCAAATCATTTTAAACAAGGACATCTTGCTTTACAAAAAATAAATTCTCTAAAAAGTACTACTTTAAGAAGACAGGTTGCAACATTTGGTGTCAGAGCCCATGATTAAAGTCATTCATAATTAGTCTACTATGAAGAAAGGTCGTGAATAGTTAATGAACTTAGAAATGAGTAGATCCTAGTGTAAAGAAATTAGAAAGGAAACTTATATAGGATCTTACTATTTTGAACAGATGTGTATGCCAGATGCTGGACGTTAAGATATTCGAATTTTGTGGTTTTAGATATTCCTACTAAGTAAAGTGTTCCTCAAACCATAATATTAGAAATATGTAGATAAATCTCATGAGCAGTAAAGGAAACAACAGGGATTGAATCTTTCACTATCATGAGAGAGCAAAGTGAGGGTTCATGATGCTAGTGGTTAGTTTTGATTTTGATTTATTAAACTATTCATGTAATAAGGACCATAGTGCCATTGACCTTTGTTGTGGATTGGTAATTTTATTTTAGTAGATGATTATGACTAACAAGTTCTAAGCAGCTCTAAAATTTTAATTGAACTAAAATGGCTATGACATAGGCTAGAAATTTGGATGGTTAGATCTTTAAGCGCTTGGGTTTTTGACTAATGAAAAATACAATTTTCAAATCATTTTAAACAAAGACATCTTGGTTTACAAAAAATAAATTCTCTAAAAAGTGCTATTTTAAAAACCTGGGTCTCCACATTTGGTACCAAAGCCCAAGATTAAAGTCGCTCATAATTACTCTACTATGAAGAAAGGTCATGAATAGTTAATGAATTTAGAAATGAGTAGATCTAAGTGTAAAGATATTAGAAAGGAAACTTATATAGGATCTTACTCTTTTGAATAGATGCCTTTTTAGGAGAGCCATAAGAAATGCTGCTGAGGCACCACATAGGTTCTTAATTCCCTCTCAGTAGGAGAATGCTGGTGGGGTGCCATCCATAGTTGAGCTCAATAGTTGAAACAAATACTAGAGAATTATCCTCAAGGAGTGATGAAAGGAAGGCCCGAGCATATGTTGGATGATTTCAAGAAGATGGTGCCTTCTTTTACTTGTGAGGATGAGGCTAATTGCAAGTGAGAAATGGATCTTCAAAATAGAGATGATCTTCAAGGGGATGGTAGTTCTAGAGGAGAGAAAAGTAGTCATGGCTACTTTTGTAATGATAGGAGAAGCTTCATTTTGGTGGGAAACAGTAAAGTGGACCCACTTCAATGGACATGAAGTGGTACCATGGACCAAATTCAAGGATGTGTTCTTCAACAAGTACTTTCCTTCCCAAGTTAAAATGGGAAGGAGTCTCTCTTGGCTTTCTTTCTTGATTGTATGCCTTTCTTCTTTAACTTGCTGAGTAGTTCCTAAGCCTACAACATGGTGATATGATGGTCATACAATATGAGAATAAATTCACTTGACTCAGATGTTTTGCACCCAGGTTTTGCATTGATGATGAGAAGGCAGCCAAAAAAGTTCATGGAGGGATTTACTATAGGACTTAGGAGTAAGGTCTTAAGAGTTTGACCAAAGACCATGGAAATAGTAGTCAATATGGCCTCAATGTTTGAACATGACCATAAGAGGTCCAGTAAGGAGAAGAAATCAAAGGAGAAATGTACCAACTATGGAGGGAGATTCAGCAAAGGGAAGAGGCCCTTGCAATTTACAAGGTCTCATCCTCCTTAGAAGTGCCCACACAATGATAAGGCCAAAGCACCTAAACCCCAACCATGTCCTTGATGTAGTAAACATCTTCTAGGAAAGACTTGTGGAGTTGTTTTTAGGTGCTAGATTGTGGTGAGGCAAGACACATGGTAAGAAACTACATTAAACCTATGAAAGAGGGAGAAGTACAAAAGGGCCAGCTTCCTAAGAGCTAAGGATGAGTCTTTGCTCTAACCAACAGGCAAGCACAAGTTTCATATGTCATGGTGGAAGGTATGTTACTCATCTATGATAGACCCAAAAAATTACTTTTTGACACTAGAAACCATTTGATTTTGACACTAGAAGGTATGTTACTCATCTATGTTACTTTTATATCATTTGATTTTGCATCCTATATAAATTGTCCCACTAGAAACCTAAAAGCATGCTTAGAAGCATTGACACCTCTTGGTGTTTCCTTCGTTAGACATGAATACTTGCCAAACATACCTATTATGATAGGGAACAAGTAGATGGTTCCCAATCCACTACTATTAGAGATGATAAACTTTGATATTTTTTAGGGAATGGATTGGTGATCTAGTTATTGGGCAATAATAGATTGCCAAAAGAAGAAGCTGGTGTTTGAAATTCATGGAGAGGCAGCAATATTTTTCAAAGGGAGACAGGATTACATAGGAATATGTGTAATATCAACTAATAAGGCATCAAAATACATCAACAAAGGGTGTTAGTCCTTCTTTGCCAAAATAGAGGTCATGGAAGTTGAAAGGCCTCAACTTGAAGATGTGGAAATTGCGCAAGAATATTTGGATCTATTTCTTGAGGAGTTGATAGGGTTGCCTCCAAAAAGAGAGATTGATTTTGCCATTGATGTAATACCAGGGACAACACCTACCCCTAAGGCACCCTATAGTAAAGGAGTTGAAGGAGAAACTACAGCAATTGTTGGACAAAGGGTTTATTAGACCCAGCATGTCACCATTGGGAGCATTGGTCCTCTTTGTTAAAAATAAAGATGGATTGATGAGGCTCTGTATTGACTATTGGATGTTGAATAGGGTTACTATAAAAAATAAGGACATGTTACATCGTATCGGTGATTTGTTCGATCAACTACAATTGGCCAAAGTGTTCTTTAAGATTGATTTGAGTTCTAGATATCACCGACTATGAGTGAAGGGGGAAGACATTGAGAAGATAGCTTTTAGAACTTGATATGAACATTACAAATTCAGGGTTTTTCCATTTGGGTTGACGAATGCCCCAGTTGCCTTTATGGATGGGGTGAATAGATTCTTGGATAAATTTTTGATCCTCTTTATAGATGATATTTTGGAACATTCAAAAAAATATGAAGAACATAAGGAGCATTTGCACATTATATCGAACACACTTTGTGAACATTAGTTGTACACAAAGCTCAATAAATATGAGATTTAGCTTGGCAAAGTTAACTTCTTGGTTCACATTATTTCTGAAGATAGAATTGTAGTAGACCCAGTAAAAGTGGAAGCAACAGAGAAGTTGGAGACACCAAAGTTAGTAACAGAGATACAAAGTTTCTTAGGCTTCGCAAGATACTACTGTAGATTCATAGAGGGTTTCTCACAGATTGGATTACCACTGATGAAGTTGATTAGGAAGGATGTGAAATTCATATGGGATGATACATGTGAAGTGAGTTTCCTAGAGTTGAAGAGGAAGCTAATTATAGCTCTAGTGCTCATCTTACCTAAGGGTAGTGGAGGGTTTGTATTTTATAATAATTCCTTAGGTAAAGAACTAGGATACACATTGATGCAAAATGGGAAACTAATTACCTATGCCTCTAGACAATTGAAGAAACAAAAGGTAAATTATCCAACCATGATAGTGAATTAGCATTTGTCATCTTTGCTTTGAAGATTTGGAGACACTACCTGTATGTTGAGAAATTCAAGTTATTCACTGATCACAAAAGACTCAACTATATATTCTCTCAATAGGATTTGAATATGAGGCAACATAGATGGATGAAGTATCCAAAGGCAACGATTTTTCCATACTATATCATCTAGGAAAGGCTATTGTAGTGGGAGATGCATAGAGTAGGAAGACTCAAGGCATGTGCCAGAATGTTAGCACAATAGGGGAAGTTACTAGAGGAAGTGGTTGGATGTAAGCCATAGATGCAACAAGAGAGGTCATTTATTATAAACTTGTAGTGAGATCAACATGGTTAGCATGATCCTGCAAGAACAAAAGGAAGATGTAGAGACATAAACCCTTGTTGGAAAACCAAATTTCATCAAAGAAGCAGATGGTAGTGTGAGACTACATGGATATTTGGTAGTGCCAATAGATGTAGAATTAAGGAAGGAAATTCTAAGTGAAGCACACCAATTGCAGTACACTATTCATCTAGGAGACATAAAGATGTATCAAGAACATAAGAGATAGTTCTGGTGGAAAGGGATGAAGAAGGACATAGGAGAACATGTGGAGATATGTCTTACATGTCAGTAAGTAAAGGTTAAGCATCAAAGGATAGTAGGATTATTGCAACCACTTGAATTTCTAGAGTTGAAGTGGTCCACATCATTGTGGATTTCATAGTGGGTTTGCCCAAGACACTAGTGAATATGATATGCTTAGGTAGTAGTAGATCACTTAACAAAGTCTATGCATTTTCTCCTAATAGACAGAACCAAACTATAGATACTTTAGTGTGGTTATACATCAAGGAGATAATTATCCCTCATGAGATACCAATTATTATTACCTGTGGCAGAGATGCCAGATTCACTTGTGCAATTTTAGAACAATGCATAGGAATTGAGAACATCACTGAGCTTCAGCATTACTTTCCATCCCTAGATAGATGGGCAATCTTAACTAACCATCTAGATATTGGAAGACATGTTTAGAGTGTGTGCAATTGATTAGAAGGGAAACTGGGATGAGAATTTATTGATGCGTTCAATTTTGTATAAAAAGAATACATAATTAGTAGTCCATGTGTTATAAATTATAATATTATTTCTAGGATTTTTTCTAAAATTTATAACACATGCATTTCTATGTTAACGATTCAAAAGTTTGATATTTTACATGTTCATATGCTAATCTAGACTATGTGATTATCATAATTTTTGAGAAATTAATTAGTGTTTTTAATCTTTTTTAGGTATTGAGATGATGATCTAATGGTCCAAATCGATTAAGATGTGAATAGAAGATTAAGATCAAAAGAGAGAAGTAGAACTTAAAAATTCATCATTTCAAAGCACAATCAAGGTTTAAGATTATCCTAGGGCAAGTGAGAAAGCAATTGGAAGACCCAAAGGTGACTAGAATGGGCCCATGTAAAGTCGAAACAATTCCACCACCTTTGCCTGAAATTGGACCATGCATGTAAGCCACCTTAGCCATGCAAGCCATGCAAGTCTTGAAGTTAAGGGACTAAGCCACTGAAGCCACCAAGCAAGGAGCCATCAAAGTGAGCCACTTAAGCCATAATACATGGAGCTACATTATTGGAGGAGAATTTCTAACACTTATTCATTGAAAAAAATTGTGAATTTCAAGTGGAATAGTAATAAGGAAAGTTGAATTGTCAACATGGAAGATATGCATGCTAAGGTGGACCAATGGGAGAAGAGTCCTTGAGCTTTTATCTTTCTTTTTCTTCCTTTCTTTCTTCTCCCTTTATCACCCCATCTTTCCTTATCTTTCCCTCTTTTTCTCGCTCTTTCCTCTCTCTTTCCATCCACTTTCCTATTTCCAACTTTCACCCACCTTCTAAAAGTCCTACTTTTAGCTCCCATCCTTACTTACCCATCCCATTCAACTACCCTTCCCCACTTTCGTATCCCTCTCTCTTATCTCTTATGATAGAATTCTAGCAACCTTAGAAAATTTAACCATCTATAAAGCAACAAGGAGTTCCACGCCCCCTTTAAGGCTAGTCCTCCATGCAATGTTCTTTATCTCCTCTTTCAAGCCTTCAATGCATTTTACATGTTTGGTGTAGCTATCCATGCCTCCTTTTGGGTGCATTTCTTCCTTGTTTGTAAGATGTTTCAAGGTTACTTCCATCACTCTTAGTTCCTTGCTTATTCCTTTCTTCATTACTTTGTTTGCTTCTTAAATTATTGCATTCCTTTCCTTGATTTGGTTCCTAGTTTTCCATACTTTTTTGCTTCTAGTTCTAAGCTTTAGATCCTTGTATTTAAGGGCCACAAATCTCTTTCAATGATAGCAAAGAGATAGAAGCTTGTGGATCACATTACTTGTTCATTGAAATCCTTGCTTTCTATTGCTTTCATTCACATCTTTGCATGCTCTTTTCCTTTTGTTCTCTTTGGATTCACATGCATACATCTTTGGAAATTGGATTACATCTCTTTTGAAATCAATACCTTGTAACTCTGTGCCATGAATAATGGACACTTTACTTGTTATGATATCTGGTTCATCCTTTGGAACCATGTCACATCCCGAATTCGATGAAATAGAACAAATTGAGATGGTATTTCATAATAGAAGTAATTAACTTTTATATATCAACCATTTCTTTCTTTTTCAATTGCTTACATGTTCATGCACAAACCTTTTTTTAAAGAATTTAATTTAATAAAATTATTTGGTTAATATGCAATTTTCATGTTCAATTCCCATGCAAAGTAGTCCATTGAATCCCATGTTTCTTTCTTAGTTTCCATGTACTTTGCACTTAATAATCATGTGCACCATTCATGCAGTCTTTCCATCAATGAATTTTGGGCACATAGCCATGCTATATGGGCACCATCCACTTATACTTCTATGCATGTTTTCCTTTTAATTGTTATATGCATCATCCTAGGTTACATGCGCACCAAGTTGTATTTCTTTTACAAGTTAGATACACACCAATCTTGATGTTGTTCATTTAGTTTTGCATGATTTAGATTAAGGTAGTTTGTGTATAGGGTTTTTTTAAAATTGTTTATTAAGGTTATTGCATCTTTAGATTAGCTTTCTGTAGTTTATATGTTAGTTTTTAGGAAAGTTTTGTTTAAAAAAGTCTCCATTTCATGCATGCTTAAGTTTCCTAGATTAAGTCATTCTTGTTTTGCATTAGATTCTTCTATTGAATACATGCTTGCTAGGAAAGTTTCTAGTTTCATTCAAGATCCTTAAATTTAGAAAGTTTCCTTAGTTCAAGGTTCTAATTCCATGCATATTTCTATTTCCAGGTTATTTACATTCTTAGTTTAAATCAAACTCAATAGCTCTTTGTCTAGGATAAGTGGTTTAAGAAAAATTTAACCAATATACAATTCTATGAGATTCTTTGTGGGATCAACCTCTCTTGCATATATCTACTACAATTGATTTGTGCGCTTTGAAGTAGTTTTAAAACATACACCATTTTTTGGCACTGTTGCTGGGGAATCACAATTGATTTGTGGTTGGACTTTTGTTTAGATTGTTTATTTCTAGTTGTAGATCTAGCTTGCATTGGATTAGGGCTTTTTCTTCATTCTTGCAAATTTTGCTAATTACTCCTCCAAAAAAAAAAAGACCTATCTCTTGTTTTTTTCTGAGGAGAATTTGGCTAAACGAGTGGTGGCAGTCCTATGGGTAAAAGCTTCATCGGATTAGTTAGGATTTTATTACTTTCCTAGACTTTTTTTTTTTTTTTGGAGGACTTATAGTGAGGCCCCATTGTAATTTTTCATTATTTATTTTAAATGGGTTGTAATAATATAGGCCAAGTGTGGGGTATTGTGGCCCACACTTGAACTTCATTAGAAACCCCACTGTATCTAACCCTCTCTTTAATTTTCTAGTGCAGCTGCATTTAGTGTACATTGTATTTTGACTCGTAGTGTGATTCATATAGTATAATTTTAGGACTGCTACATATAATAGAACATGATTTTAGTGAACCTTTTAGTTAGGTCAACTCGCTAAAAACTCTGAGAAGTGCAATATAGGTCATTATGTTGCAATTTAGAGGTTTTGTGTGCTCATTCCATTTATACTTAGTGCATAGCATATAGGTAGACATTAGTTTTTTTTTTCCTTTCATTGCATTGCACACTTACTTCTTCATTTATCGTTTTATGGTGGATGGATCACATTGATAGTAAATGCCCCATTGGAACCCTCATAAGATAAGGATTAGATTTCATCACCAAATCCTTGGTCCACTTAAGTAATCAAATCAACTCATTGTATATTCTTGATCCCAGCCCTTAAAGATTAATTTTAAATTAAGTAGCAAGTGACTTAGGGTATCGAGCTTGTAGGATCTTTTTAAAGGAGTAGATCTACTATCAATCTAGTTGCTTCTAAGCATCGGGGTTATAATGGGTATGCAATATCTAAGTGATTTTCCTACACCTTTTGTTAATGTTTGTTGAAGTCTAAATGCTTGTTACAAGAGAATTGTATTAACCATTTTTAGCAGGATCCAACAGGTAAGCAATAGTCTATCATAGATAAAAGGAACTATCTAGATTTAGGTCTAAAAGCTACCACACTACACATTACTGAAGATCATCAAAATAGCTCGTTATCACTAGGATTGATGGTGCATCATTTAGAGTTAAGAGTAGGATTTATCTAGGTTGCATCATATAGTTATGGTTTTCCTTTAATTTCACATAAAAAAGTATGCATTCATTGTATACAACAATTTGTTTCACTATATATAAAGTTGAGTACAATGGCCTACCAAACAAGGGATGGAAATCCACCACTTTCATACCATTTTACTCTTAAGTCATTGCCTGATGAAGATATGTATGAGTCATAGACAAAGTATACTCTTGATTTGTCCAATTAAATTGATAGTTGATTGGATAGTATGAAAAGTCTAATGAATAGGTTAATTGCTTCTAAGTAAGATACTAAGTCATATCAGTCATATCAACAATCCCAGTATGATAATTCCTATAATGAGTCATGTCAAGAACCTTAGTACATTGATGATTATGCCTATTCTAGCCACCATGCCCACTACTTCATGACCATCAAGCTCCACCTATAGTGATTATTATAATGAGTAAGTGGATGCATATAATACATTCATTGACCTTAGCAATCACTATTATCCAGAGTCAAACTATCATGACTATAATGGATGAGCTAGGCATCATGAACAACCATGGTCTTAGACTTATCAAGAATATTAGGAAGAACCATCATGGTCCGACCTTGTTCAATCCTATCATGATTACCAACAATATCAGGGACAACGATCATGGTCCCATTCTGATCAATCCTTTCCCAGTACCCCAGTGCCATATCATTATGAGCCATACAAGTTTGAATAATCATTAGAAGAGACCGAATTAGAGAGAGCATGGAGCTAATATCATTTCAACTCGGTCAAATGCATGTTGACATTATACAATGGATTGAGGAAATGAAACAAATGAGGGACAATAGTGAGAAAACCCCTAATATAGATACAAGGAAGGACATATAATATTATTTTTCTGAGCTACAAAGTTTTCAACCACCCCTAGAATCCTCTAACCCATATCCACTTGAGTCATGCCTTGCTTCTTTTTCTCATTTTTGTGTAGAGACTTCCATTGATGAAGTGAATGATTATTTAATATTGCACCATTAATGGACACTTCTCAATGGCAAGCCCGAGTAGGATCCATTACAATTCCTAACAATTACATTGAGCCATGCAATGTAGAAGACATACCCAATTGGGACCTATAAACTTTATTTGACCAAAAAACAGATAACAATATAGTTCTACTTGAAACCTTACATGTGCCTGGAGAATAAGAAGAGGAAGAGTCAATTGATATTTTGGTCCAATATCAACAACTCTAGGGTAAACATTGGAAGTCATTAAGGGTTTAAGCCCCATCATTACTCTGCCTCCAGAAAAACATGAACAACCTCTTGAGGAAATGCAGAGCTAGCTTAAACCTCAATTTCAAGAATATGTAAGGGAAAAGGAGGATTGTTATGTACTGATTGTTATGGGAACTATCAGTACTCAAATTGGTAAAAATGGGGACCATTCATCTCTATTTGGTCCTAAGAAATTTAAATGCTTGGTGGTCTTTAATGCTATGTTGTTATCACCACCAAACATTTTGAGGTAGAGGATATATATCGACTACAGTGAAATTCTTACATGGAGTGAGAAATTTCTCTATTTCATTGTTAGGATTAGAAATTAAGTAAGCTAGTTAGATTTAGAACTAGGTTAGAGTACATTAGTTAGTTAGTTTAGTTTTGTATATGTATGGCTGAAGATGTTCAATGTAACAGTCACTGGGAGGCAACCTAGACTAGTGTTCTACATTACCCATTGATCATATGGAGTCCTATGTTTCTAGCCAGAGGTGACAACATTTAGTTTAGGTTGGGGGTGTAGATATGCATAAGATTTCTGAGTTTCTTCTATTTTTCAACAATTTTTTTTTTTGAGGATTAAGTTTCTTTTCTATGACATGAATAGGATTTTTCAAAGCTCAGTATTTCTCATACCTTAACTTCTTAATAGAAATACATATCGTTAAGTCTATATTTTATTCATGTCTTGAAGTGTTTTATGAACTTGAAGTATACTTACACATAGTACATAGTCTAGACTAATAGATCTTTATGACTTCATTGTTGCCTCTTTTCTTATAATCTTTCCACTTTCTTATCTCCAATCTTCACCTAACTTTCCTATCTAGAAGTCCTAATTCTAATTCTCTGTTTTCTTCCTAGAATAGGATCTCATCAAATTGGAAACCCAAAACTCTATAAATCTCTCAAGGGCTTCCATGTGAAATGGAAGTAAAGGAGTTTGTTCTAAACTACTTGAAAGAGGTACATTATGTTGGGAATCTTTGGAGCTTTGTACTTTGGCTTTCTTCTAACTACTTTTCTATGAATTCTTCAAATCTTTCCTTTAATTTTGCACTTCAATACTAGTTTGGTACTTTGTTCCTTACTTTCCTTGCCTTGCATTGTTGCTTGCATACACATAGAGCTTAGCTAGACTTGCTTCTATCTCTCTTATTTTCTTGCTTAGTTCTTCAAGATCTAACTTATCTTTTCTCTTATGGTTATTGCCAAGGGAATAGTAGCTTTGATCCTTCTTGTTTCCCCTTCTTGTTTTCCTTGTTTTTAGCTTAGCTTAGCTCTAGGTCTACGTTGTGTGTTCTTTGCTTTCATCATCATGTTCTTTCATGATTTCATTCCTTTGAATTATCTCATAGCACTACATGCATCATATCTAAAGGTAATTTGAGAGTACTAGAGTGTGTTTAATTCTTTCTTTGAATCAAGTTCTAGCCATTAGAAAAGGGCACAATTTCTAGCCTTGTTATCTATGTACATGTGCACCACTTTTGGTGTACTTTTCAAGTTAATCAGTAAACTTATTTGAAGACCATAGTTATTGTTTAATTCTATCAGTAAAGTGCTTCAATTCTCTAGTTTTATATTCCATGAATATCTTGTTAAGTTTCTTTCTATGCCTTACTTGATTTGAATTTCATATAGACCATGTTGTAGGAATTTTTCATCTTATGTTTCATGTGCAATGTCCAACAGTCCATACGCCTTGTTTTCTTGAAATCTAAGGATCAAATTTAGCTTTGTAGTTAACTTAGTGAGTTCTTCCATTAGTTTTCATCTCAGCTAGCTTTTGGTTCATGTTTTCTAGTCTGTTTCCAAACCCATGAACCATGAGCACACTTCTGTGAGTCATGCACATGATGATTGAATTTGGATTCTCTTACTTTGTTTTTTTTATCTTTGCTTAGATTAGTTTAAATTCAGTAGTTGTTTTTCATCATGGGTTAGTTTAGGAAGTTTCTAATTTAGTTTTAGGAAGTTTTAGGATTAGGAAAGTTTCCTTTTTACTAAGTTTCCTAGAATCATTCATTCTAGTTTTGCATTAGTTTCTTGTAGTAAATGCATGTTAGTTAGAAAAGTTTCTAATCCCATTGAAAATATTTATTCTTGAAAAATTTCCTTTGGTTGATGTTTCTAATTTTATGCATGTTTCCTATTTAATGTTGTTTAGTATCCTAGTTTAATCAAAACCCTCTTGCATTGGATAAGATAAGCAACTAAAATAATATCCATTCAATTGAAAGTTGTGTGAGATTCATCATGGGATCGATCTCTCTCACATGCAAATTACTACATTGATTCATACACTGGTCAGTAATTTTAAAGATGCACCATAAAGGACTTAGCCTTTCAAGCCATCAAAGTGGGACACCAAGATAAATGAGAGCCATACCACATGGGTCACATGATTGGAGCTCATTTAGAATCAATTATCCTATGCTAAATAAGAAATTTCAAGTAATAATTAGAAATGAATTTTGGGGATAATTAACATGGTAAGATATGCATGCATAGGTTGACCAATCAAGAGAGAGACCAAGTCTAATTTCCTTATTATTCCCTATCTTTTCCTCCTTTTTCTCTCTCTTTCCTACCCACCATATCACACATTTAGAAAGCAAGGAGTTTCATGCCACCTTCCTTGAAGATGGAGCCTCCCCCCACTCCACCTACTCCACTTTCTAAATACATTATTCACTCAACTACCTCATTCCTCCATTTTTCTTATGTCATTCCACCTTCTTTCCATCCCAACATGCAAGATACCTTAAGGAAAGGGATTCTATGCCTAATCCCATGGAATTCAAAACCCCCTGCTTTCCTTTACTTATAATTAGAAGGTCCACACATCTAACCTTCTAATCTTCTATCTCCAATCAACACCTAACTTTCCTACCTTAAGTCCTAGTTCTAATTATCCTTTTTCTTTTTAGGATAGAATCTTAGCATATTGGAAATCCAAAACTCTATACATACCCAAGGAGTTCCATGCCCAATTCAAGTAGAGGGGTGGTTCCTACTTACTTGAAAAAGTGGAGTCTCATCCAAGGGTGACTAGAGCGGTTTGGCTGTTGTTCCTTTTGGGTGCTCCAAGAAAATTTTCAAGCTTATTCTCCTTTGTTCCTACACTTCAATTTGAGGTTGGTCCCTCATTTTAATTCCTTTCTTTGTTTCTTTGTTCCCTTGCTTTATTTTAATGTGCATAGAGCTAGCTTGTCTTTCCTTACATCTTGCTTCTACTTCTCTTGTTTCTCTTGCATAATTCTTCAAGATATAAGTTAGCTTTTCTCTTATAGTGACAGCCAAGAGAAATAGTAGATTGAATCCCCTTTTTCTCTCTTAGTGTTCTGTTGTTTCTTGCATTAATCACCTTATTTTTCCCTTGTCTATATGGTTGTTCTTTGCTTCTGTCCTACATCTTTCTCTCTTGAACTCACATGCATGATATCTGAGTTGATATTGTGATCATTGAATTATATTTAATTTTTAATTTGAAGTTGAGATCTTCCTTAAGAAGAGTTCATAATTTTCAGCCTTGTTTGCTATGTACATGCGCACCAATTTTTTATGTCCTTTCAAGTAATTGAATAAACATGTTTGATGAGCATTGTTATTGACTAATTTAAATATTAAATTACTTCAATTCTTAAGTGTTATATTCCATGAAAAGTGCTTACTAACTTGCTTTCTATGCCTTACTTGATTTGAGTTTCATATAACATGTTGTCAGAATTTTTCATCTCCTATTTCATATGCAAATTTCAATAGTCCATACACTTTGTTCACTTGAAATCATAGGAACCCATTTAGATTTTTAGCTATTTTAGCAAGTGCTTTGATTATTTTTCATGTTATTTATCTTTTAATACATAAATTTTGGCCATCTTTCCCTCCATGAATTATGCACACACTTTCATGGTCACACTAATGGTGATTGAAGTTCATGTCTAAGTGTTACTCAATTCTTTGCTTAAGTTAAGTTTAGATTTCAGCAGTTACATTTTTTGCATCTTAGGTTAGTTTCTAAGATTTCTTAATTTATTTTTAGAAATTTTTATGATTAGGAAAGTGTTAGATTAGGAAAGTTTCATTTTTAAAAAGTTTCCTCTAGACTGGTTCATTCTAGTCATGCATTAGTTTCTTTAAATGAATGCATGTTAGTTAGGAATGTTTCTAATTTCATTGAAAATATTTATTTTTAGAAATTTTTCTTTAATTCATGTTTAAAATTTTATGCATGTTTCTCATTCCATGTTGTTTAAATTCCCAGTTTAATCAAAACCCTCTTTAGTTGGCTAATATCAGCAATTTAAGTAAGATGCAATCAATTGACAGTTTTGTGAAATTTTGAAGATGGGGGATCATCAATATGATTCCCCAAAGGTAAAAATCATGGTGATCTTCGTTCTTTTAATGTTATCACCTCCAAAAATTTTAGGGTGGAGGCAATATATAGATTACTACGAGCTTCTAAAGTGGTGTGAGAAATCTCAACATTTTATCTTAGGGTTAGGAATAAGACAAATAAGCTGACCTAGTTAGCTCTAGGTTTAGAAAGTTAGGATAGGCCATATCTGGCTAAAGATGTTAAACGTAGCGCTTAATAGGAGGTAACCGAGGGTTTTAGATTCTACATCACTCATTTTTCATATAGATACTATATTTTTCAAACATTGAAGACAATTTCATTTATGTTGGGGGCTGTAGATGCATATAGGAATTTTGAATTTTTGTGAGTTTTCTTAATTATTTTGAATTTTTTTTTTGAAAAAAATATATTTTAAGTTAGAGTTCCCTTAATGTGATGAGAATTGGATGTTCAAAATTTAATAATTCCAAAGTTTTCACCTCTTACTAGGAATGCATATGATTAGTTTTGCATATCATTCATGTGTTGAAGCATTTTAGGAAAGTTAATTCTTGGAAACAATGTATACACAACACATAATCAACACTAATAAAGAGGTAAGACTTAGAGACCCTGAGAAAAATTAGTGGAGACCTATAACCTAGTGAGATCTAGAGACTATGTTCTTTTAGAGAGTAATAAGTAATTCTAGAATTTCTTCAGTGTACATAACTTAGTGTGACCCTGTTATACTTGTTTTGGTTAAACAACAAGAATAAATAGGAGTAACATCTTTGATTCCAAAAAAACTTTTTGAATCTAATAGGCTTTAGGAAACCTAGGAAATGATATAGGTCATCCTTGCTTAGCTAGAGATGTAGAGCCTACCCAGAATATCTTACCATTAGCTAGCCTTTTCGAGCCTATTATTATGCCTTTTCTTTCTAAACCTCAATCACCTTAACCCAAAATAAACTATAAAAATAAATATGCATTACCCATTTTCAAAATGAGTAGGTAGAAGAAGTTCAAAAATAGGACCAAAAAATTAAAGAATTGTTAAAATGAGTTGTCTTTTTTCCAAAGAAGTCAAATAAAAGGAAATGAAGAAAAAAAAGAATTTGAAAGAGAAGGAAAAAAATTTGAAAGAGATATTCACTTCAAATACAACCCCAAAAGGAAAGTTGTCCTAACAAACAGTCATGGAAGGCCTCTAGTCAATTTTGAACCTTTGAAACCCTTATACCCTTCTTTTCTAAACCTGTCCTAAGCCTATGTTTCTTCCTAGTTAAAGACCTATTGATCTTAGGTGGAACATAGAGTTAGAGACGAGATAAAAATAAAGAATTAAAGTAAAAGATCCCTAATATTCTTAATAACGACATCCACTCGTAGGGGTGACTTTTCTTTGTCTCATGAGCGTTTAAAAGAATTATGTCAAACATTAGCTTAATGGATTTTGTCACATAATGAGAGAAATATGTTTAAAACCCTTAACCGAGAGTCTCATTTCTAAGCATATACCTGTGAGGATTTGAGGACAAGACATTTCCAATAGAATTTAAGCATATCGAATTAAAGCAAGGTTAATGTGGTTAAATACAAACACATGCAGTCTGAGAAATAATTCAAATAAAATTTCTTTAATATGTATATGATGTGTAAAATTGTCAAATCCTCTACATTAAGTTGAGAAAAACTAGTAGATTGCTAATGAATTAGGATTTTCTGAGATAAAATAGGGTACTTGACCTTATTGAATTTTGTGGGTATATTCACTACAAACCCTCATGAGGCATAACTCGTCTACTAGGGGTAACCTAATGGTTTAAGGGCTTATTGCATGTGCTAAGTGCAATCGTGAGTACCTACAAAAGTGGCACCTTGTACTAGCTTTTGTAAAATAGTTTTCTGCATCTTTTGCTCAGGACTAGCAAAATGCTGGTTGGGGGTGTGTTAAGCATGTAATTTTGGTCAAAATAACCCTAGTTTAGCATTTAATTAGATCATCTAACTCATTAATTTGATAATTTTTAGATAAAATATAAAATTGATCATTCAACCATAAGTTGTCAAAATTAACAATCAGATGAGGATTTGAGCTAATCGGATGCTTAATGTACAGTTTAGATGACTCTAATCTTGCTTTCATCTAGTAGATCAACTAAAGGAGGGTTGGAATATAGTCAAGACTAATAGAGAGGTATGACCTAAAGACCTTGAGGAAAATCAGGGGAGACCTATAACCTAGTGAGATTTAGAGGCTATCTTCTTTTAGATAGTTATAAGTAATACCACAATTCCCTAATATGATCCTATTATCCTTGTTTTGGTTAAACATTAAGAATAAATAGAAGTAATTGTTTTAATTCTAGATTTTTTATTTTAAATCTGATAGGCTTTGAGAAACTGAGAAAATGATATAGGCCATCAGTGCTTAGCCAGAGATATAAAGCCTACCCAAGATATCATACCACTAGTTAGCCCTTTCGAGCCTATTATTACACCTTTTCTATCTTAACCCAAAATAAACAACAAAAATAAATATCCATTACCCATTTCCAAAATGAGTAGGTAGAAAAAGTTCAAAAATAGGACAAAAAAATTAAAAAAGTGTGAATACGAGTTGTCTTTCTTCTGAAGAAGTCAAATAAAAAGAAGAGAAAAGAAAAAAAGAATTTGAAAGAGAAGGACAAAAATCTAAAAGAGATATTCACTTCAAATACAGCCACAAAAGGAAAGTTGTCCTAATAAATACTCATGGAAGACCTCTAGTCAATTTTTAACCTTTGAAACCCTTATACCCTTCTTTTCTTAACCTGTCCTAAGCCTATGTTTGTTCCTAGTTAAAGACCTATTGATCATAGGTGGAACATAGCTTTAGAGAGGAGATAAAAATAAGGAATTAAAGTAAAAGACCCCTAATATTCTTTATAATGACATCCCCTTGTAGGGGTCACCTTTCTTTGTCTCATGAGCATTTAGAAGAATTATGTGAACTATTAACTTGTTAGAATTTGTCACATAATGAGAGAAATATGTTTAAAACCCTTATATGAGAGGTTCATTTATGAGCATATACCTGTGAGGATTTGAGGTCAAGACATATTTCCAATAGAATTTAAGCATATCCAACTAAAGTCAAGGTTAATGTGGTCGAACAGACACGGATGCAGTCTAAGTAATAATTCAAATAAAATGTCTTTAATATGTGTATGATGTGTAAAATTGTCAAATCCTCTACGTTTAGTTGTGAAAAACTAGTAGATTGTTAATGAATTAGGATTCTCGAAGATAAAATTAGGTACTTGACCCTATTGAATTTTGTTAGTATATTCATTGCAAACCCTCAGGAGGCATAACTCGTCCACGAAGGGTAACCCAAGGATTTAAGGGCTTGTTGTATGTTCTAAGTGCAATCGTGAGTACCTACAAAAGTGGTACCTTATACCAGTTTTTGTAAAATAGTTTTTTACATGTTTTGCTTAGGACTAGCAAAATGCTGGTTGGGGGCATGTTAAGTGTGTAATTTTGGCCAAAAGACACCTAGTTTAGCATTTAATTAGACCATCTAACTCATTAATTTGATATTTTTTGGATAAAATATAAAATTTAGCTCAAATTGATCATTTAACCATAAATTTTCAAAATTAACGTTCAAATCATGATTTGAGCTAATCGAATGCTTAATGTACAGTTTAGATGACTCCAATCTAGCTTTGGTCTTACTAATCTACTAAAGGAGGGTTGGAACATAGTCAAGACTAATCGAGAGGTGTGACTTAAAGGCCTTGAGGAAAATCAGTGGAGACCTATAACCAAGTGAGATTTAGAGAATATCTTCTTTTAGATAGTTATAAGTAATTCCATAATTTCGTCAGTGTACATAACTTAGTGTGATGCTGTTATCCTTGTTTTGGTTAAACATTGAGAAAAAATAGAAGTAATCGCTTTAATTTTAGAATTTTTGTTTGAATCTGATAGGCTTTATGAAACCTAAGAAATGATATAGGCCATCCTTGATCAGCCAGAGATATAAAGCCTACCAAGGATATCATACCACTAGTTAGCCCTTTTGAGCCTATTATTATACCTTTTCCTTCTTAACCTCAATCACCTTAACCCAAAATAAATTAGAAAAATAAATATCCATTATCCATTTTCAAAATGAGTAGGTAGAAAATTTTCAAAAATAGGACAAAAAAATTAAAGAAGTGTGAAAATGAGTTGTCTTTCTTCCAAAGAAATCAAATTAAAAGAAGTGAAAAAAAAAAATTTGAAAGAGAAAGAAAAAAATCTGAAAGAGATATTCACTTCAAATACAACCCCAAAAGGAATGTTGTCCTAACAAACAATCATGGAAGACCTTTACTCAATTTTGAACCTTTGAAACCTTTATACCCTTATTTTATAAACCTACCATATGCCTATGTTTTGTCCTAGTTAAAGACCGATTGATCTTAGGTGGAACATAGCCTTAGAGAGGAAATAAAAATAAGGAATTAAAGTAAAAGACTCCTAATATTCTTGATAACGACATCCACTAGTAGGGGTCACTTTTCTTTGTCTCATGAGTATTTAAAAGAATTATGTGAACCATTAGCTTGTTAGATTCTGTCACATAATGAGAGAAATATGTTTAAAACCCTTATCTGAGAGTTTTATTTTAGAGCATATACCTGTGAGGATTTGAGGTCAAGATATATTTTCAATAGAATTTAAGCATATGTAATTAGAGTCAAGATTTATGTGGCTAAACACACACACATGCACTCCAAGAAATAATTAAAATAAAATGTCTTTAATATGTGTATGATGTGTAAAATTGTCAAATCCTCTCCATTAAGTTGTGAAAAGCTAGTAGATTGCTAATGAATGCAGATTCTCTGAGATAAGATAGGCGATTTAACCTTATTGAATTTTGTGGGTATATTCATTGCAAACCCTCACAAGGCATAACTCATCCACTAGGGGTAACTTAGGTGTTTAAGGGCTTGTTACATGTGCTAATTGCAATCGTGAATACCTATGAAAGTGGCACCTTGTACTGGTTTTTGTAAAATAGTTTTTCTACATGTTTTGTTTAGGACTAGGAAAATGCTAGTTAAAGGGTACATTAAGCTTGTAATTTTGGCCAAAAGACGCCTATTTTAGCATTTAATTAGACCATCTAACTCATTAATTTGATTATTTTTGAATAAAATATAAAATATAGCTCAAATTGACCACATAACTGTAAATTGTCAAAGTTAATGGTTAGATGATCATTTGAGCTAATCAAATGCTTAGTGTATAGTTTAGATGACTATAATCTAGTCTTTGGTCTTGCAGACCAACTAAAGGAGGGTTGGATGGCTCAGATTGATATTCAACGGTTCAGATTGATCAATAGAGGTATGGATAGATCAGATTGAATTGAATGGTGCAGATCTTCTTGAATATCAATAAGGCAAGGGTTGAAGGTTTACTAATAGAAGAGGAGCCCTAATAAGGAGAGGACTATGGATGGGATTTTGGGAAGAAGAGGAAGTTTCCTAAGAGGAAACTAACTCTTAAAGGAAAGAGGGGGAGATGAGATAAGAGAGGAGGAAATCTATAAGAAGAGGAATCATGGGATTCTAAAGAGAGTTTGAGTTTTTGGTGAGTCTTTTGGAGTTTAGTTTTATTTCCCTTTTGCTTACCATACTAATTCTTCCATTGTTCTCTTTGCTTTCATTGTTAAATTATTTTTCTTTCCCTTATTGTTTTGTTTCCATTCACCTCACCAACCCCTCTCGTTACCTCTTTTTGTTTCTCCCATCTCCTTCACTCATTGCACGTTGCAACCCCTATCCCTCTTTCCTTTGTCTCTCTCTCAAGTCCTCTTTGTACTATTTCTGTTTATTGCATTGCCCAGACCCATGTTTAGCCCCTGCTTCCAGTACCGCTCCAACCCGAGCTCTCTTGTTTCCATCGCACCGTCACACCTCTCCTAGCTCTCCCAGTTCCTTTGTTTTTAAGGCCTAGCACACCTCCTTCATCACCGCACCTAGATCCTCTACCCTTCCCATCATCTCTACTATCAGCACGTTTCACACCAGATCGTCTTCTTCCCCACATGCTGTTATTGGTCTGCAATTCTCCACATTGCCCCTGTTCCCTCTCTTTTCTATCACCCAGAACTTCACCTAGAATTTAGTTCTTCGTTTGAGTACCTCTACTCCACCCCATATTTTCTCCACCGTTCATTCCATTGCCACAACCCAGTCCACCGCATCCACCCAAAGTCAGCTCACCGTCGCATACAGGCCCAACTTCTTTGCCTCTTCCCTTCTCGATCACTTAGTTTCTCCCCGTTCTCTCTGCCATGCCGACAGAGCAGCACGCCCACCTTCGCCCACTTCTTCCCCTTCTCTTTCTCACTCTCTATCTTTCTCTCATCTCTGATCATTGCCTGACAAGGCATCATCTCCTCCAACACCCTAGGCATCCTCCATCTTCCATCGTTCTACCCAGTCCAATACCAAGCATCATCTCCATCATCGAGTGGGGCAAAGCCCAAGCATCCTCTATCTTCATCCCACGCACTGGCCAGGTGAGCCACCAATGCCTAGGACTAGTTCAGCACTAGTTTGTTGGCCAATTTCCCTATCTCCAGTGTCTCCTCTAGTGGAATTGGTTTCAGTTTACTGTGTTCACGGGAAAAGGAGGGAACTTTTAGAAAAAATTCCACTTTTGCCTATAAGAGGATATTTTAAATTACATTTTCTGTCCTATTACTATTACTATTCCAGTTCTATGTTATTTCAGTTTTGATTATTAACGTTCTATGTTATTTGGTGGTTAATCTAGGAACTATCTTATCTGTTCCTGTTTAACCAAATCAAAGGTTCTGGTTTAACCATGGGAAACCTCTTATTTCTTATCTGTTTTAATTCAAAATTTTAATTAACTTTTAGAACTTATTTTCAGGATAGTTTTTAGTTTGATTACTATTCCTGATCTTCAATTTGAGTTCTGAAATTAGATCTAAGCCATTAATTCTTAGCTTTCTTACTTAAACTAGATCTCTAAAAATTTGAAGAATCTGATGAATTCATCAGTCAGATCATTAATCAAGGACATATTGAAGACGCTGGTGAATTTTGATCGAGGTTTGTTACACCAAAATTGAAGAATTGACTAGTACTTAAGCTAGGGAAGTAGATTTTTCTTATTTTTTTCCTAGTTTTAGTTTAAGCCAAGGTTATGTTTTTTTCCCTTCTCTTTTTGGAATTAGAATTCTATAATGTCGTTGATTAAACACATTTGAAGCCTAATTTCTCTTTCTTTTAATTTATATCATTCAATTTAAAATTTTAAATAATTAAATTTTATTAAAAGTCCAAATTCTTAAAGCGCATCCCTATGGGATCGACCTATACTTGCATTAGCTATACTACAATAGCCCATGCACCTATGGAATACATCAACAATTTGCTCTTGCAAGTAATAATAAAGCTACACCAAGTTGTTTTGGCACTATTGTTGGGGAATCATAATGTATTTGTGGTTGGATCTTAGTTTAAATTGTTTATCCCAATTTGTAGAATGGGCTAAAGCTTCATCAAATTAATTACAATTTCCTTGCTTTCTTAGATCAAGTTTTTGAGTAAATGTAGTGAAGCCCCTTTATAATTTGCATTTACTTATTTTATTTTAGATGGGTTGTAATAATATAGGCAAAGTGTGGGGTATGGTGGTCCACACTTGATCTTATTAGAAATGCCACTTTAAGGTTCTCTCACTCATTTATTTTCATAATATAGTTGCACTTAGTGTAGTTTGCATTATTGATTAGTAGTGTAATTTGTATAGTTTAGGGTCATTCATTATACTTGTTGCATCTTATTTCAGGTTGTTGCAGCTATTTAACAAAGGTTACTTTGTTAGATGGCATATAGTTATGCATTGGTTTCCTTTCTTTGTATTGCATTGCATTTGTATTGCTTTATGGTGGATGTAACACATTGATATTAAGGGCCCCATAAGAACCCTCATAAGATAAAGACTGGATTTCATCCCTAGATTCTTGGCTCACCTAGGAGATCATATCAGCTCCTTGTATGTTTGCTATGTTAGCTTTTAAAAGGTAATTTAAAATCAAGTAGGAAGAGACTTAGGGTTTCTAGCTCATAGGAACCTTTTTTAAAGAGGAGATTTATTATCACTATAGTGGCTTCTAGGCATCATGATTATAGTGGATATGCAAAATCCAAATGATTTCCCATGTCTTTCATTAATAGTTGTCGAGGTCTAAACACCTCCTTCCATGAGAATTATATTAACCACTTTAGAACAAGACCTAACTGGTAAGCAATAGTTGAGTCTAGATAAATGGAAGAGATGTTTAGATCTAAGTCCAAAGGCTACCACTCTACAGATTAATAAAGATTATCAAAACAGTTCGATAGTGAACCATTAGGATTGATTGTAGATCATATAGAGTTAGAAGTCACATTTAGAGTTAGGTTGCATCATTTAGATAGGCTTTTCTTTATAATGCATGCAAGGTTGTCGTTCTCAACACACTAAGTTAATAACATTAGACCCTAAGATTAAATGTTCCCATGGGCAAGAGGTGAGAAATCAAAATCCTAACCCATTGGCTAGCCCACAAGTAGTAGTTGAGCAGAAAGCCATTAGATATTTCTATGTGCCACTCCAATTAAATAATCCATCATGCATCATCTTACCATCCACCAATGTAGACATTTTGAACTCAAACCTAGAGTTATACAGTTACTCCCAACATTTTATGGTCGTGAGAGAGGATCCATAACCACATATCAAGGAAGTCCTTGACATTTGTGCTACATTCATATTCTAAAATGTTTTAGATGACTCTATTAAACTTAGATTGTTTTCCTTCTCATTAAAAGATAAGGACAAATCATGGCTAAGTTTTTTAGAAGTTGGATCCATTGTCACATGGGACCAGTTGTTTAAAAAGTTTTTGAACAAATTCTTCTCCATCCATATGACCAATGCCCTATGAAGGGAGATTATCAATTTTGTCAAAGAGATGATGAACAATATTATGAATTAGGGAAAGGTGGAATGAATAGCTACAAAAGTGTCTTCACCATAGATTTAAAAAATGGCAACAAGTTTAGTACGTCTATGAAGCATTAACACCTCAAAATAGATAGATGGTTGATGTAGCTAATGGAGGGGCCCTAATGTTGAAAAATAAGATAGAGGCCTGGGAATTTTTCCAAAATTTAGCTAAAAATTCCAAGCAATAAGATTGTTCTATTAGAAGAGAGAGAAATACCTAGAGTCAAAAGAAAGGAGGCTTGTATAAAATAGCAATGACCATAAATATGTCTTATAAATTTGACTCCTTGGTAGGATGAGTGGACAAGATAAAAAATATGTTCCAAAAAATTTATGCCAAACTTGATGCCTTCATGGCTAGAAGTGCCTCCATGACAAGTTAGGATGCGTAGCCATCTTGGATTATAGGTCTCAAAGTATGAATTATTGCTAGAATTGTGATAGGCATTCATGGTCAAGGAACAATTACTAAGGAGGTCCATCTATGAACCCCCAGCATAAAACTTTCCTAAATCTTTAGTCTGCTACTACTTCTTGGTTTTTAGCTTCCTTAAGAACCAAAGAAATATCAGTTGAGGACAATATAAAGTACCTCCTTAAGAAGACTAATAAGGTCTTGCACAATATCCCAAATGAGAGTAGACATAGATCAACTATAAATTCTGAAGCTATTGCCAAATTAGAAAAGTAAATGGGCTAGTTATCTACTACATTGAATGATAGAGAAAAGGGACAGTTTCTTAGTCAGCCAATTCCAAACCCAAAGGGCTAGTTTGAAATAGGGTCAAGTTCAAGTAGACCACATGAGTAAGCAAAGTCCATAACTACCCTTAGGAGTGGCTGTCAGGTTGATAATAAGCTAGGACAGACTATGGAAACTATAGAGAAGAATGAACAAGCTAAAACAAAACAGAAAGAGAAAAGATGGAAACCTCCTATGCCATCTAAGCCTATACTGGACACACCTTATGCTCCTAAAGCCCCATTCCCTTAGCTACTCAACAAGGTAAAGAAAGGAACCAATTTTAGTGAGATAATGGATGTATTTAAATATGTTTAAATCAATATTCTGTTACTCAATTCTATAAAAGACATTCTTGCTTATGCCAAATTTCTCAAAGAGCCCTACACACAAAAGCACAAGCTTAATGTGTAAAAGAAAGCCTTCCTCACCAAGCAGGTGAACTATTTAATCCAGCACTAAACCCCACCTAAGTTTAGAGATCTAGATTATCCTACCATCTCTTATCTTATTTGAAACCATGTCATTGATAGGGAACTATTAGATTTAGGGACCGGTGTTAACTTGTTGTGTTCTCTGTCTATGAGCAACTAGGGCTAAGGGACCTTAAACCAATCAACACTACTTTGAAGTTAGTAGATAGATTAGAAAAGATTCCATGTGGTATGGTTGAAGATATTTTAATATAAGTGGACCAGTTTTACTTTCTTGTATATTTTATTGTCCTAGATACCCATCTTATATCAAACCCTGAATGTCAGATCCCAATTATTCTTGGACATGCATTTTTGGCAACATCCAATGCCATCATCAATTATAGAAAGGGACTCATGAAGTTGTCTTTTGACAATATGAAATTCAAGTTAAATTTTTTTAATGCTGAACATCAACTTCTAGACCTAGATGATTCCTTTGTAATCAATTTAATTCAAGGCCTACTTCAAGAGGCTAATACACCATCGTCTATCTTAGATCCACTTGAGACATGTTTAGCACACTTTGACCGAGATTCTAATATAGACAAGTAGATCGATGAGGTAAATAATCTTTTGGATGCTGCACCTATAATGGATTACTCCAAATGGGGACCTCTAGTGGAACCTCTTCCTTTATTAGATTTTGTTCTTATGCCTTTATAGAAAAACCATCCACCTTGGTCCTTAATACTTTCCAAAAATATGGAATATTCCTACTTAGGACATGATGAGTCCTTGCTTGTAATCATAGCCTCATATCTAGATAAAGAATAGGAAGGTAAGCATCTTGATGTTCTTAAAGAACATAAGACAACCTTAAGGTGGACCATAGTGGACATATAGGGGTTAGCCCTGCATGTGTATGCATAGAATTTACCTAGAGAAGAATGATAAACCATTTAGGAACACAAAGGAGACTAAACCCTAATACAAAAGAGGTTGTGAGAGGTGAAGTGTTTAAACTCCTAGATGTTGTTGTCATCTATACTATATTTGATAGCACTTGGGTTAGCATAGTTCTGGCTATTGCCAAGAAGTCGGGACTCATAGTAATTCAAAATGAGGATAATGAGTTAGTCCCCACTAGCTTGACCACCAGGTGGAGAGTTTGTATAGATTATTGAAAACTAAACTTGGTCACTAAGAAAAACCTCTTTCCTCTTCCCTTCATAAACCAAATGTTAGAAAGGTTACCCAGTCATAGTTACTACTATTTTTTTTTAAGGTTACTCTAGCTATAACTAAGTGCTCATAGCACTTGAGGGCCAGGAGAAAACTATCTTCACTTGCCCTATGGGATCTTCATCTACCATCATATGCCTTTTGGACTTTGCAATGCTCTAGCTACTTTTCAAAGGTGTATGTCGAGCATATTTTCTGATATGAAGGAGAGGTTTTTAGAAATATTTATGGATGATTTTTCACTGTTTGGTTCTTCATTTGATGAATGCTTGCACCATTTAAAATTTTTCCTTACTTGGTGTTAGGAAAAAAATTTAGTGCTAAACTGGGAGAAATGTCATTTCATGATACAAAATGGCATTGTTTTAGGCCACATCATATCACATAATGACATAGAAGTAGATAAAGCTAAGGTAGATTTAATCTCCAACCTTCGTCCTTGAAAGGCAGTGATGAAAATCAACACATTCTTAGGACATGCTAATTTTTATAGATGATTTATCAAGGACTTTAGTAAAATTGCTAAGCCTGTATGTAATTTACTTAAGGAGGAAAATTTTGACTTTGATGAAAGTTGTACAAAACCATTTGAATGCCTAAAGGCTGAATTAACTTTTGTGCCTATTTGATGGCTAGAATAGAGTGCACCATTTAAAATAATGTGTGATGCTTTAGATTATTTGATCAAGGCTATGTTGGGGTAGCATATTGATAAAATTCCCCATGTGATATATTATGATAGTAAGACACCAATGATGACCAACTCAATTATTCCACTACAAAAAAAGAGTTGTTGGTACTTGTTTTGGGCCCTAGATAGGTTTAGATCCAACATGTTAGTATCTATGGTCATTGTCTACTCAAACCATGCAACATTGAAATACCTTCTTTCTAAGAAGGATGCTAAACCTAGGCAAATTAGATGGATACTATTACTGCAAGACTTTGATTTGGAAATTCAAGACAAAAAGGGTTTTGAAAATGTTGCAGTAGACCTTTTATCCAAATTAGTTGTGGGGTCTACTAACGACAATGCACCTATAACAGAAACAATTCCAGATGAACAATTATTACACATTTCTCAGTTGCCTTGGTATGCATATATTATTAATCATCTTGTCATTCATCAAATGCCTAGTCATTGTTCTAAACATGATAGGAAAAGATTCATTGTTGAGGTTAAACACTTTACATGGGATGATCCTTACTTGTTTAAGTATTATCATGATTAAGTTCTATAAAGATAGCTACAATGATTTTAAAGTGTGGTTTTTATTGGCCCACTATTTTTAGTGATTCACATGGTTACTGCATAGTATTGCTAGATGTTAATAGCTAAGGAGCATAGGAAAGAGAAATATGATTCTCTTAAACCTCATTCTTATTATTGAGCCTTTTGATGTTCAAAGCATTAATTCTACGAGACCCTTTCCTAACTCTTTTGGTTATTTATAAATCATAGTGGAAGTGGGCTATATAGTTGTACACACACTTCTCTCTAAGATGAAACTACAATAAAATGGCTATGGTATGTGAATAACTTGTGGAAATTTTTATTCATCATTATTAATTGTTAAAGTTAGTAGAGTGCTAATGGAAGAGAATTCTTTGATATAAAATAAAGGACTTAGCCTTATTGAATTTTTTGGGTATATTCACTGCAAACTTTCATGACGCCTAACTCATCCACTGTGGGTAACCTAGGGTTTTAAGGGCTTGTTTTCATGAGTACCTATGAAAATGGAAACATTTTTGTTTTCACGATTTTCCAAATGTTTTGCTCGGGACTAGTAAAATGGTGGTTGGGGGGTGTCATTAGTGTTTAAATTTGTATAAAAAGTATCCAATTAGTAATTCATGTGTTGTAAATTATAATGTTATTTGTAGGGATATTTTGAAATATTATAATGCATGCATTTTTGAACTAATAATTCAAAAGTTTAATATTTTTTAGGTCTCCAGAGTAAGTACTTGGATAAATTTCAAGCATTTAATTAGGATTTTTCATCTTTTGTAGGTGTTGAGAAGATGATCCAAAGTTAATCAAGAAAGATAAGATTTGAAGATCAAGATCAAAAGAATGCCAAACCTAAATCGCATCATTCCAAAGCTAAATCAAGGGTTAAGATCATCTTAAAGAAAGAAAATGAAGTCCAAGGAAGCAATTGGAAGCATTAAAGATGACTAAGATAAGCTCATGCAAAAAGCCCTATATTTTTGTTTTCATGATTTTCCAAATGTTTTGCTCGGGACTAGTAAAATGTTGGTTGGGGGGTGACATTAGTGTTTAAATTTGTATAAAAAGTATCCAATTAGTAATTCATGTGTTGTAAATTATAATGTTATTTGTAGGGATATTTTGAAATATTATAATGCATGCATTTTTAAACTAATAATTCAAAAGTTTAATATTTTTAGGTTCTCCAGAGTAAGTACTTGGATAAATTTCAAGCATTTAATTAGGATTTTTCATCTTTTGTAGGTGTTGAGAAGATGATCCAAAGTTAATCAAGAAAGATAAGATTTGAAGATCAAGATCAAAAGAATGCCAAACCTAAATCGCATCATTCCAAAGCTAAATCAAGGGTTAAGATCATCTTAAAGAAAGAAAATGAAGTCCAAGGAAGCAATTGGAAGCATTAAAGATGACTAAGATAAGCTCATGCAAAAAGCCCTACATTTTTGTTTTCATGATTTTCCAAATGTTTTGCTCGGGACTAGTAAAATGTTGGTTGGGGGTTGTCATTAGTGTTTAAATTTGTATAAAAAGTATCCAATTAGTAATTCATGTGTTGTAAATTATAATGTTATTTGTAGGGATATTTTGAAATATTATAATGCATGCATTTTTGAACTAATAATTCAAAAGTTTAATATTTTTTAGGTTCTCCAGAGTAAGTACTTGGATAAATTTCAAGCATTTAATTAGGATTTTTCATCTTTTTTAGGTGTTGAGAAGATGATCCAAAGTTAATCAAGAAAGATAAGATTTAAAGATCAAGATCAAAAGAATGCCAAACCTAAATCGCATCATTCCAAAGCTAAATCAAGGGTTAAGATCATCTTAAAGAAAGAAAATGAAGTCCAAGGAAGCAATTGGAAGCATTAAAGATGACTAAGATAAGCTCATGCAAAAAGCCCTACATTTTTGTTTTCATGATTTTCCAAATGTTTTGCTCGGGACTAGTAAAATGTTGGTTGGGGGTTGTCATTAGTGTTTAAATTTGTATAAAAGGTATCCAATTAGTAATTCATGTGTTGTAAATTATAATGTTATTTGTAGGGATATTTTGAAATATTTTAATGCATGCATTTTTGAACTAATAATTCAAAAGTTTAATATTTTTAGGTTCTCCAGAGTAAGTACTTGGATAAATTTCAAGCATTTAATTAGGATTTTTCATCTTTTGTAGGTGTTGAGAAGATGATCCAAAGTTAATCAAGAAAGATAAGATTTGAAGATCAAGATCAAAAGTATGCCAAACCTAAATCGCATCATTCCAAAGCTAAATCAAGGGTTAAGATCATCTTAAAGAAAGAAAATGAAGTCCAAGGAAGCAATTGGAAGCATTAAAGATGACTAAGATAAGCTCATGCAAAAAGCCCTACATTTTTGTTTTCATGATTTTCCAAATGTTTTGCTCGGGACTAGTAAAATGTTGGAATTGGAGCCATGCATGATGTTTCCTAGTCTAACAGGGAAACTTGAGTAAACCAAGCCATTCAAGCATTAAGACATCAAAGTAAGCCACCAAGCCACATGGAGTCACACAATTGGAGGACATTTATCAGCAATTATCCTATGCTAAATAGTAAATTTAAGGTATAATTTGAAAGGATGTTTAGTGATAATCAACATGGTAAGATACACATGCAATGGTCGACCGATCAAGACAGAGATAAAGTCTAATTTCCTTACTTTTCCATCTTTCTTCCTCGTTTTGTCTCTCTTTCCTACACACCATAACACACATTTAGGATGGGAGGAGTTTTGCACCACCTTCCTTGAAAGGTGGTGCCTCCCCCCTTCTAATTTCAACCACTCAACCTACTCCACCTTCTAAATCCATTCTTCACTCAACTACCTCACCTTGCTACCTCTTTCCACCTTTCTATCCCAACATGCAAGATACCTTAAGAAAAATAATTTCAAACCTAATCCCTTGGAAAATTTGACAAGTATAATGTCAATACTTGTATTAAATCCATTGAAAACCCTTATGATCCAACCAAAAGACATATGAAATGGTTAAGTTAGAATTGAGGAAAACCCTAAGGGAATAGGGAACTAGAAGTTATTCCAGCCCAAAATAAACAGGCAAGTTGTCTTATTAGTATAAAAATCAATACATGAGAATCATTTATATAGAATGCTGATCCCTAAACTTATATGAACGTGGGTATCATTCATTGTAAATGATGATCCCTAAGTTTAAACTGAAATCATATCCTTGGTATAAGAATACCAAAATACGAGGATAATGATATAAACAGACAAGATGTCCGATAAGGAAAAGAATACTTTATATACAAGCAAGGAGGCTTGTGGTTTTTATTTTAAATAGGCGTGTACTTGGGGATGCTACGTTAGGAGTGTTACGAGGCCACTCGCTCTCTGAAATGTGATATATATGATGATACCGTGCCCAAAGAGAGGCAAAATGTCGGGTGGGGCAATTATGGTAAGGCCACCACTGTGATGGTCTATCTCCACATATAGACATGATATAGATGATTTTCCACATTTGGTTTCCGTGGAGTATGAAAGCAGTTATCCAAGCTCACTGGTACAGATCAGATTGCAGCATAGTAGTCCTTTGAGTATTTTGCATTATGATGCATGGCATAATGAGATTCCAGTACTACCCAAATAAGGGAGTATTTTCCCAGCAGAGTCTGGATGTTTTATCAACTCAGTATGGCTGAGTGTGATGATATTGCCCAAATGAGGAAGTATTTTCTAGTAGAATCTGGATGATTGATCAACTCAATGTGTCTAAGTGTGACTATTGATGTTTGAGATATTAACTATTTTTCACCATTTTTACCTTATATATATATATATATATTTATACGACATATATAGCATGTATGTGTAAGGATGTACATATATGACAAAGTAAAGAGATTGATCCATGAGTATGAATAATGAGATTTTGCAGTATTAGGATTATACTGTCAAATTATTATGCTTCTTGAATCCCCTACCAAACATAGCTTGCTAAGATATTGTAAATTTTTGAATGTTTACAATATCTCTGCTACAAATAAGGAGAATTAGGAGCTCATGACTTAAGAAGACTTAGAAGAATAATCAATCAGGGTATATCCCTTGAAGACATGTATTTTTATTTTAGAGCATTGTATTGTATTGAGAGTTTTTATTGTATAGTGAGCTTTGAAATTTGGATTATGTAATTTGGACAAGTATGGTACTAATACCCAAGCTATACTGTGAACCACTTGATGGATTCTAAAATTTAATAAATGTATATTCCTTCAACGAAATTTTATTTTGTACAAAATTCTACTTATGTTATGTATGAAGTGATGACTTCGGTTTTACAAAACAAGTTTTAAAGAAAAGAATTTCTGTTGCTTTGTTTTGCAAAAATTTTTTACTACTAAGGGTGCCCTACCTTTGAAAAATGTATTACAAAATGTGTTACAAAAACCCGGGTCTTCATAAGAAGTCTCCTGTGGTACTGTTCCCCCCAAACACCGTCTCCAGGTGTTCATAGTTCCATAAGTTCTTACCAAATAAGCAACAAGCCTCGAGATTCGACTTTACAGATACATAAACATTTTTAAGGGCATTATAAAGTCTAGTACTATAGTGTCGTAGTAGTGCATTACTTGCAAGTGGGTATTCATGATCTCTAGAGTTACAAGGAAGCAATTTCTCTCCATATCCCACCCTAATCTTGAGTCTTCATTCATCAACTTTGCAAGTGTAACATACTTGATTTTGAAAAGCCTTATTTTGTTATTCAACTACTTCATCGCCAAATCAACTCCAAATCAAAATTTGAAGTGAAGCCGCAATTCCTTAATCACCACAGCCTTTGGCATACCCCCAATTATCCTCTATTATTTCATCATAGAGTGTTTCAAGGATAAAATCCTCTTGTTCCTTAGTCCATTTATTATAAGGCCCCTCGTCTCCCTCAACTATGCCTTCAAACATAGTGTCTCGATCTTCATCATCAACTGGATTAGGTGACACAGTATCCTTTCTTTTGTATAGCATCTGAAAAGAAATATATTTGCTATTTAGGTTATCAAAAGGTCTTAAATAGGTTATACAAATTTATGCATCCGAATAGTGTAGTTGAAACAATGCAACTACTGATCTTTCTAGTAATCTTTTGTAGCATAATCAATCTTTCCTTAGAACACCCAAATGACTCCTCTCCACAGGAAATAAACTATTTTAGAATTGATGTATCCCACTTGTAAAACTCAACTTCAAATGTATGACGGACATGTTTCTCTTATCCTATCAATTAAAACCAATTCAAACTAGCTCAAAGCAAAGAACGCCAATGTGCAAGTAGTTGCTTCAAACTAAGCTTGCCTCTCAGATCATCATTCTGATTTATCTAGTAGTTATCCCTCAAGTGTAGTATGGGGTTGTTGGTGGAAAGAACACAATGCAAAAAGAAGATTAATGGCATGATCTATGTGCAATTGTAACAAGGGAGGGAATGTCATTTCCTATCGTGTGAAATGATAAATGAGAGAGAACATCAAGCAAATGGCAATGACTATGTATGATTACCATGTGGAGAATATGTTATTGCACATCTAATCAAGATAAATTAAATTGAATAACAATTTGAATGCACGAAAAAGTGACTACGCAAGCCAATCAAGCCTTTATTTTAACCTACAACAAAGTACTATATTCTCTTAGTTTATTAGCCACAAAAGACTAGCTGATAGTTTACATCCTTGTGCTATTCCTCCTCCCCAACCATTTCATCCTTACCTTTTCTACAATTTTTGTAATAACCCCAATTTTTGTAATTGATTGAGAAAATCAATAAAGTTTGAGTTTCAGATATTTCAGGCTGAAATATTAGGGTTATTTAGAATATACTTTTTATAAAAGTAATAAGACATGTAAAATTGAAATTGAGCTTAGCAAACCCTTCAAAATGACTGTAAGCATGACAAATTCTGAATTCGGATGAGAAATCCTTAAGTTTCTTCATTTCTTGGACAAAAGGGTAAAATAGTAATTTTACCCAAAAATCAAAATCTCCAAAAAATCAAAATATGAGACATCAAAATTTAGAATGTACTAAGAAATACAAATCCAACACCACTAAGTACACTCAAATCTGAGATCATGGGAATAAAGTCCAATATTTTATACATAAATGGCAAAACGGTCCTTTTACACTATGTGGGGCCCACAAGGGACCCAAAAACGTATCTTATGAGCAGCCCACATGAAATCATGGGTCAGCAAATACCATCTGGTCTTGGAGAAGAAAAATGGAGCATGGGAGACCTTCATGCCATTTAATAATAATAAAATAATAATAATATAATCATGCGAAAAGGACCAAAATGCCTATAAATACAACCCCAAAAACCCTCCAAAAATGCTCATAAAATATCCACAAAATTTTCTTCACTATCCCTGAAAAATTAGACCTAGATCCCTGGAACAAGAGACCTAAAATCAATTAGGCACTTTGTTCCAGATCCAATTTCATCAATTCCACCATCCAAAACTTCCCACCATATCTATTCTACAAAACCCCTAAAGCAATTTCAAGATCCAGCGGTTCAAACAATGGAAATTTTCAAGAAAGGTGGATCTTAGGCCATATCTTCATCAACAAGGTATTCTTTTTAAATTGGACACATAAACAAAGTTTTTTCTCCAATCAGGTAGGTGAGAATACTTTATATAGATGTTTACTACTGGTTTATGTAATTTTTAGTTTACTGTAATTTATTTTGGTAATAAAAAGGTAAAAATAAAGTAAACACCAGAACCCTTAATTTGGGATGATGGAGTGCTCAGATAAAAATTTTGATTGCACCAATCGATCCAAAAGGGTCCAAAACCCCTAAGGTAGAATTTTCACAATGATCTAAGAAGGTTTGGTCCCTCAATTGACAAGGGATTGATTGGACGGTCCAAACGGACTGTCCAATCTCCCGATCAGACGGATGACGTCCCGCGTGCGTCCATGGACCCACCGTGCGGGCACTTCCTCATTTCATGGCAGTGGACGTGCCCGACGAACCGAACACATTTCGCCTGGCTTGGTTTACCGCCCAAAAAATTTGGGCCGTCAATTCCTTGGGCCCAGATCAAATCTATGCCCTATAAAGGACTGTGAACTTCCAGATCCAATTTCGGAGCCATCTGAACTCCAAATTGAGATTGGAAAGAAGCTATAGAAAGCTTGAAACCTCTATTTTTTGATGAAATGATAAAATGGACATAATATTCAGTAAAACTTTCTGTATTAAAGAAACAAGTTTCCAACTACCTAGATCTTCAAGATCTGAGATGATCAGATCTCGAAAATATGTTTTACTAATGATATGCTATTGAAATAAAGTGAGATCTATGGTTTATTTGGGCATATATGACATATATTAAGGGATCTATCCATTATGGTACAAAAACCCTAAAAATACAAAGGGACCCACTTGATCAATGAGATCAAGTGTGATCAGATCCTTGGGATGGATAAAATGAATGTTGATATAATGAAATCTAAGAAATCATGGATGGATTATGACAAAAATGGATCAATATTATCTTTGGACCTTAATAAAGTAAATCCCCTAAATATAACTAATACCCTTAATCAAAGGAAAAGATCTAAGATCTAATGGTTGGATCATAAGTAAAGGTTTGTAAAAATGATAATGTAATTAGTTTCATTTTATATAATAGCATTTTAAATATGATTATATTATAAAGCATGCTAGTATAACATTTAGACTTTAGCATGATATGTGATTTCATTGTTATCATAAGGTGCTAGATTTAATTATCTTAGAGGCACTTTAGTATGATTTCATGCCATTCTAACTTAGGACCATGCTAGAATTTCATATAAGTTTATACTATACTATGAGATTATACCTTAAGTCCATGTTAGTTTAAATTGAGTTATTAAGGTATATTAGTTGGAAATCATGTTAGAGTAATTTTAAGTACCTTGTCTCATTATCATTAAGTGTTAAAGTATGTAGTTTTATGCTTTGAATTTATAATTCATTTATGGTTAAATGTTATTAGTAGATCTACTTGTTATGAGATAAAGATCATAAAACATAAAAAATATAATAGAATGAGAAAGTAGAGTTTCATGACACAAATAAGAATGGAGTACATTGGACTTAATTCGTAAGGGCTATAGTTAGTAGGACAATATAAGGATTATCAAATCCTTGGCCCAAACTAGGAGAAGAATAATAAACCCCATGAATGACATTATAAATATTCATGGACTTAATTAAAATCCATTAGAAAGAGTACTTAGGGTAAACATGCTTATAGGAACCTTATGAAAGATTGGGCGATGATCATTCTAGTGAATGATGAACATAGTGGTTAAGGGGGTTATCTAATAGAGGAGCAATCTAGATGTAGGCTTGAATAAGTTACCTTCAAGCAACACATTAACTGGTTAAATAATAATAATAAGAGCATAAAAGGTTAGTAAATTACCTAACCTTAATAAAAATAATAAGAAAGATAAGAATGATCAAATAAGATCCATTAGATCTTGGATGATCAAGAATAATAAGAATAAGAATACTATATTGTACTTAGTATGCATGTTTATTAGCATGCTTGTTATAGTTCATTAGATTAGATAATCCAAACCCTTGATCAAAGATGATTCAAGGAAGAAAACCAAGATCATCCTCCTTAGGGATGATCCAATAACTAAACTTAGATCGAAGAAGAACTAGATGATAGAAGATCTAGGACCCTGATCTTTATCTACAGGTGTAGATTCTAAATCAATGGATCTATGAAAGATCATGATCAAGGAGATGGACACGCAAAGACTTAGAGATAGAAAAATACTTAGATATGAATGATCTAAAGATCATTCCAAACATCAGATCTAGTAATCAATAGGATTGTTCATAATTTATATATTGACAATAGTAATGTTAATACTTGTATTAAATCTCTTGAAAACCTTATTATCCAACCAAACACATATAAGATGGTTAAGGACTAAACTATAAGTGAATAGGGAACTAGAAAATATTTCAGCCCTAAGTAAACAGACATATGGTTTGATATATATGAAATCTATTTTATATACAAGCTTGGAGGCTTGTGAGTTTGTTTTAATACCCATAAGCTTAGGGGAATGCTATTGCTAGAGGAGTTATGAGGGTTTGGCCACCCGCTCCTTGAAATTTGATGATATGATGATACTTTGCCCAAAGAGAGGCTAAAAGTCAGGTGGTGGCAATTATGGGAAGGCTACCACTATGAAAGTCATGCCCGCACCCATGCGAGCAGTCACATAATATTTTCCACTGTGGTATCAGTGGTGAACAGGGCAGTTATCTGAGCACGCTAGTATGGATCAGACTGTAGCATAGCAACCTTTCTGATTATTTTGCACCATAATGCATATAAGAATAGGCATAGTGAAATGGCTTATGTTGTGGCATAATGAAATGCTAGGTAATTGTATATTACCAATATTTCCCAAGAAGGGAAATTCCCAGTATAAGATTAGCTGTAATACTAAATTCTCAAAATGAAGAGAATTGATCAGCTTAGTTGGGAATGATATTTGACTACTTTCACATATTTAACTGGTTTACCCATGAAGGGTATGTATGTATATAGATATACATAACTTACAAAGTAAAGAGTATGTTTAAGGATAATGAGATTATGAAGTATTGGAATTACCTTGTCAATTATTATGTTTCATAAATCCCCTACCAAGCATTGCTTGTTGATATATTGTACTTGTTGTAATATCTCAGATACAGGGAAGGAGAGTTAGGAGCTGAAGACTATAGAAGACTTGAAGAGAATAATCTTCAAGGTATACCCTTGAAGACATGTATTTTTCTTTGTTGAGAGTTTTATTGTATGGTGAGCTTGAGTTTTGGATTATGTAATTTGGACAAGTACTGTAATAGATTTGGCCGTACTGTGAACCACTAGATGGATCCTGGAGTTTAATAAAAGTATATTCCTTCAATGGAATTTTATTTTGTACACAAATTGTACTTATGTTATGTATGAAGTGGTCACTTCGGTTTTCAAAACAAGTTCTAAAGAAAAGAATTTCTGCTGCTTTGTTTTGTGAAAAAATTTTACTCTCTTAAGGGCCCTGCCTTTCAAAATACTTTACAAATCATGTTTCAAAAACCCGGGTCGTCACAATTTCCTCTTCCCATATCTTATGTAAAATCACCTTTGTTTCTCATAGACGCAAATTTTCATCCTTCTTCCAAGCCTCAAACATCTGCTTCAACTTTGAAAGCCCTTAATCTCGATTCATGCTTATTTCTATCTTCCCTGACTTGAACTCTACTGTTGATGTTTTTTGCAAGTGCACGGGCTATTGTAGTATAACTACGCAAATATAGGTCAACCCCATAGGGAGTCTCTTTAAAAGATGGAGTTATACATAAAATTCAATTAATAAAAATAAAAAATAAAACTAACAAATATAACAAAAATAAAATGACAATAAAATAAAATTTTAGATTTAATTAACTGCAGCAATTTACAGAATTTCTAAATCCAAGAAAACCTAAAGTAAAACTAAACAAGCACCCTTGGATATCACTATCCCTAGATAGGCAGAATGTGGATGAGGTAAAACCAGAATATTCAAGGACACATCTATAAGTAAAACAGGGACTTAGATGGAATAAAATGAGGATACAAACGTAATTAAAATGAGGACATAGGTGGAATTAATGACATCTGATAAGGGTAGAATTGGGATTTTCTCAGATTTTTGGTTTTGACAAAAACTAGATGAAAACCCGTTGAGGGGAGAAGCAGGAGAAGGAGATGGAGGAGAAGGAAGAAGAAGAGAAGAAAGGAGGGGGAAGAAGGATGGGAAGAAGAAGAAAAACCCAGATCAGGTTTCCTCCAGGGAACCGTCCGGGTTGGCCAATGACCGACAGAGACGCCAGAGGAACAGACTGGGTAGACAACGAAAATTGGAGAACAAGAGATAGGTGGAAAAGGACTTCACCTACCTAGTGAAGTGCTGGAGGCAGATGCAAAAGCTGTCCTTGCTAGTGACCATGAAAAAGAGAGGGTGCGGTTAAGAAAGATTAGATGGGAAGTGGGAGAGAGAAGAGGTGGGTTGTGCGTGCGATGGGGATGATAAGGCTGAGAGGAGAGAATGGAGAGAGACATGAGATAGGAAAAGTCAGAGCGTGGAAGAGAGTATGAGAGAATTGGAAGGGTGGTAACAAAGAAACTCAAAATAGACCAGGAGTGCTAGTGCTTGAAATGAAAAAGAGATATGGGTAAAGGAAAAGAATGAACACAAGATGACTAGGAAAAGACAATAGGAAATAAGCTAAATAAAGTAAAAACTCAAAACTCCCAAAACAACTCCCTCCTCCCCCGTACGGTTTTTCTCTTTATAGCCTTTGCACTTCCTTATTTGTCTCAAACTCTTCCCTTGAAGAGGTAACTTCCTATGAGGAAACTTTATCCTCTCCTAAATTAGGACTCTTCTCATTAGGAATCCTTTTCCAACTAGGACTCTTGCCTTATTGATCTTCACTTGATCTGCACCGTTGATCATAGATCTCAGCCATCCAAGCCTCCTTTAGTTGATCTGCAAAATAAAAGATTAAATTAGAATAATCAAAGCCATACATTAATCCTCTAATAAGCTTTAATGATCATCTGACCATTGAATTTGAAATTTTTAAAGTTTGGATGGTCAATTTGAGCTAAATAAAAAATCAAGCTAAATTTTGCAAATTTGAATGGTTAGATGATCTAACTGAATGCTAAACTAGGGGTCTTTTAGTCAAAATTAAACACTCAACACACCCTCAACTAGCATTTTGCTAGTCCCGGGCAAAACATGCAGACAACTATTTTACACAAAACTGGTACAAAGTGCCACTTTCATAGGTACTCATGATTGCATTTAGCATATGCAATAAGCCCTTGAACCCCTAGGTTATCCCTAGTGGAGGAGTTATGCCTTGTGAGGGTTTGCAGTGAATATACGTGTAAAATTCAATAAAGTTGAGTTCCTTATTCTATCTCAGAGAATCCTCATTCATTAGCAAATTGACTAGTTTTTCACAACTTAATGAAGAGGATTTGACAATTTTACACACCATACACATAGTAAAATCATTTTATTTGAGCTATTTCTCAGAGTGCATGTATGTGTGTTCAGCCACATAAATCTTCACTTCTAACTAGATATGCTTACATTCCATTGGAAATATGCCTTGACCTCAAATCCTCATAGGTATATGCTTAGAAATAAAACTCTCATATAAGGGTTTAAACATATTTCTCTCATTATGTGATTGAATCCAACAAGCTAATGGTTCACATAATTATTTTCAAAGCTCAAAAGACAAAGGAAAGTGATCCATAAGAGTGGATGTTATCACCAAGAATATTAGGGGTCTTTTACCTTAATTCTTTCTTTTTATCTCCTCTTTAAGGCTATGTCCACCTAAGATCAATAGGTCTTTAACTATGATGAAATGTAGGCTTAGGATAGGTTTAGAAAAGAAAGGTATAAAGATTTCAAAGGTTCAAAATTGAGTAGATGTCTTCAATGAATTTCTTCTAGGACAACTTTTCTTTTGGTTTTGTACTTGAAATGAATTTCTCTTTCAAATATTGGCCTTTCTTTTTCTTTTTTTTTCTTTGGAAGAAAGATGGCTAATTTTTCTCACTTCTTTGACTTTTTGTCCTATTTTTTAATTGTTTTTGCTCTACTCATTTTGAAGATGGGTAGTAGTTATTTATTTTACTAGGTTATTCTGGGCAAAGGTGAATGGGGTTAAGAAAGAAAAGGTTTAATAACAGGCTCAAAAGGCTAACTAGTGGTATACTATATTGGGTAGGCTTTATGTCTCTCGGTTGAGGAAGGATGACCCATAACATTTCCTAGGTTTCCTAAAACCTATCAGATTCGATAAATTTATAGAATTAAAGTTATTACTCCTATTTATTCTTGAGGTTTAAGCAAAACAAGGGTAACAGGATCACACTAAAGTATGTATGCTGAAGAAATTATGGAATTACTTATTACCCTCTCAAAGAAGATTGTCTTAAACTCTCACTAGGTTATAGGTCTCCACTAATTTTCCTCAGGGTCTTTGAGTCATACCTCTATAGTAGTCTTGATTATGTGCTGTGTGTAAATGGTTTCCTAAAATTAACTTCCATAAAATGCTTCAACACAAGCATCATATGCAAAACTAATCATATGCATTCCCATTAAGAGGTGAAAATGGTATATTTACTAAATTTTGAACATCCAGTTCTCATCACAATAAGGGAACACTATTTTAAAAACTCTCTCTTTTTTGCTTTAAAATTTTTTTCAAATTTTTATTTTTAAAGGTAAGAAAATTCAAAATTTATATGTGAATCTATACCCCCCAACTTAAATGAAACATTGTCCCGAATGTTGGAAAACATAGGATTCTATATGAAAGTTGAGTGATGTAGACTCTAAACCCTTGGGTTGCCTCCCATGAAGCGCTAAGTTTAACGTCTTCAGCCAGACCTTTCCTAGCCTAACTTTCTAAACTTAGAGCTAACTGGGTCAACTTAGTTTGTCCTAATCGTAACCCAAAGATGAAATGGCAAGATTTCTCATGCCACTTCAGAATTTCACAGTAATCTATATATTACCTCCACCTTGAAATTTTAGATGGTGATATGAATATAATATAGTAGATCACCGCAATTGTAAAAGTAGTGGGACCATATTGATGATCCCCCGTCTTTAATATTTCACAGTAGTCAATATAATTGTTTCACCTCAAAAATTGAGGTGAGAGTAACACAATGACTGCATGAACAACCGTGTATTTCCTTAGACCATATGGTGACAAACAGTCCTTGTCTTGACCAAATTGAGGTATAATAATAACCATTCTATTCAGTTTATTTTTTCCTTTGTGTCCCTATCATTATCCTCAATTAGGGTAATAACCTAACTCTACTGTTCTGTAATAGGTTGTTCTTGTATTACTAGAGGCAGAGACAAGATTTGGCTTAAGCCCTGGTCATCTTATGATGGGTACCCTAGAGTAGGTTGATGCATATCAACTGACTCTGCTTCTTCATGTTTGATAAGCACAGGTATGGTAGCAATTGGGCTTATTTTATCATTTGATGTTTGTTCAAATAAAGCTGCTAGGTCCTAATTAGGTACATCTACATTAATAGGCACATTCTGAATTTGATGCTTTATAGGAGGATCTACTCTGGCTTGCCATCGAGAAGTGCCATTAGAGGCACCGTATCGAACAACTCAAGCATCTCCTCAATAGATGTGTCATCATCAATGTCATAAAAATAGGTGGGACATGCGTTTAGAGGATTAGGGTTGGATTTGTCTAAAGTTTGACTCTCTTCATCAATGGAAGTTTCTTCATAATCAGAATTAGGACACGGCGCAAGTATATCTAAGTTGAAGATTTCTAAGGATGGTTGTAGACTTTGTGGCTCATAAGGATCATAGGAAATTTCCATCCTAGTGTTTAGAATAAATGACTCTATATTCCTCCTAATTTGTTTCAGTGTTTCCTCAAATTCCTCCCTCCCTCGATTTATTTCCCTAGTGAAATCCTCCATCATTTGTCTTATTTCCTTATTCCCTTGTGCTATTATTTCACACATATGTTGCATTTTTTCTTCTAATAGTGGTTCTTCTCATAGAGAAAATGACTCATAGGGTTGGTATTGTTGTGGCATTGGGGTACTAAAAAAGGACTGAGTAGGCTGAACAAAAGATGGTGGATCCTGATACTCTGAATAATCATGGTAGTACTAACCTAGGTTAGACCACTGTGGTTCTTCCAGATATTGGTAATCCTAAGACCATGGTTGTTCATGAGGCCCAGCCCATTCATTAGAGTCTTGTTAATTTGTCTCAGAATGAAAATTGCTAGGGTATGTGAATGCATTAGGTGCATCCACTGGCTCTTGATAATATTCATTAAATGTGGAGCTTGATGGGGGCTAGGAAGGAGTTGAATAAGGATGCTCAGAATAGGTATAGTCATTATGGTATTGAGGTTGTGGCGCAACTTGCCTAAAAGCTATTAGCCTAAGCAATTGACTTTCCATAAGATCTAACCAATCCATCTATGCATCTAATATATGAAATCTATCCCCTTCTTGATAGGCTCTCTTTTTTATTTTTTTTCTTTTTCTTTTTTCTAAAGATGAAAACCTACCTACATGATGCAATCTAACTTCCTAGAAAGATGCACAAAAAAAGGACACAATATAATCCTGGAGGCTAATAAGCAGCATATTGAATTTCTTGAATTTGTTTGGGGACAATGCTTTTAATTAGCCTAATCTAGGGCTCCTCCTCTCCTTTAGATTTGATTATTGCTTACCAGTTAGGTTCTATGCAAGGTCTGTTAATACAACCCTCATGTAAGGAGGTGTTTAGACCTCACAAACATCAATAGGAGGCAAGGAAAGAGTGAGGTTCTATTAGACAACCCTCAATAACCATAGTGCTCAAAAGCCACTAGAGTAACAATAAATCATGTCTTAGTAAGAGGGTCCTATGAGCATGTGATGGCCCTATAGGTCTCTTCTAATTGATTTCAATTTGAATTGAAGGGTAGGGTAGCGCGATTGAGGTGATTATCCTAGGTAGGGCAAGCAGTGGTGATGAAATCCACCCTTGATCTTATGGGGGTAGGGTGCCCTTACTAATTAATTCCATACTCTATGGAAGTTCAATCAACATATATATCACCTTAAAGCATTAATCGTGTCCTAAGATGCAATGAAAAGTAATAAACTAATGCAAAACCCTAAGAATGCAACAATTATAAAAGGATGCTTTCTATATGATTTACACTACCAAACAATGCATATTTACTCTAAATGCAAACTCTAATCTAGGAATTAAATGAGTGAGGAAACTGATAGTGGGGTTTCTAATGAAGATCAAGTGTGGGCCACCTTATCCCACACTTGCCTTGTATTATACAACCCTTTAAAATAAAAATGAAAATTGCAATTTACAAGGATCCTCACTACAAGCTTCACCCAAAATTAGAAATAAGTACCAATTTTAGGAAATTAGCTAGTTATGCACTAAGAAAATAAAATATGCACCCAAAAATACCTAAAATGTTAAAAAAAAAATGGAATTCCTAATTTATTTTTTTTTGGATTTTTTTTTAAATTTTGGATTTTTTTATTTTTTAATTAAATTATATAAAAATGCCGTTGCGAGTTGCCAGTAATGGCGCCAAAAATGTATTGATGTTTTTCACACGTGCACGATCTATTGTAGCATAGCTATGCAAATACGGGTCGATCCCACAGGGACTCGCTTTAAAAGATGAAGTTTTACATAAAATTCAATGAATAAAAATAAAAAATATAACTAACGAATATAACATAAATAAAATGACAATAAAATAAAATTTCAAAATTATTTAACTGCTGCAATTTATGGAATTTCTATATCCAAGAAAACATAAAATAAAACTAAACAAGCAGCCTTGGATATCACTATCCCTGGATAGGCAGAATGTGGATAAGGTAAAACTAGAATATTCAAGGACACATCTGTCAATAAAATAAGGACTCAGATGGAATTAAAATGGGGATACAAACGTAATTAAAATGAGGATAGAGGTGGAATTAAAGACATCTGATAAGGGCAAAATTGGGATTTTCCTAGATTTCTGGTTTTAACAAAAACTAGATAAAAACCCATTGAGGGGAGAAGTAGGAGAAGGAGATGGAGGAGAAGGGAGAAGAAGAGAAGAAAGGAGGGGGGAGGGGGGAGGAGGATGAGAAGAAGAAGAAAAACCCAGATCGGGTTTCCTCCGTGGAACCGTTCGGCCTGGCCAACGACAGACAGAGATGCCAGAGGAAAAGAAAACATGATCCAGCTAAAGATTGGGAAGAACTAGTCAAAGGGAGCTAGAGGAGAAGAGGTAAAGGTAGAGGAGAGGAGAGACCGGCGACCTGAGCAGTGGTGACTGGAGAACCAGCGAAAGGAAACCCGGTTTGAGTTTCAATCCCTAGACTGGTGATGATGCGTTGCCATTGCTTTGGGTGGTCGAGCAGGGGAAATAAGGACGGTCTGGACAGATGGGTTCTGGGCCTGTGAAAACACAAAGGGAGATGGGTGGGAAGAGTGAAAAGGGAGATGACGTCTAGGCTTATGGGCGCTGTCTGGTGCCGAGAGAGAGAGTGCCAGAGATGCCTGGGCTTTTGGATGCTCTACTCGATGAAGTATATGACACCTAGTATTGTAGTGGGCAGAACCATGGAAGATGGAGGACGCCTGGTGTGCTGGAAGTGGTGAAAGGAAAGACAAGAGCGAATCGAGGAAAAGGAAACGAGCCGGTGATTCTGACGTGTAGTGTGGAGAGTAAGGTAGGAACAAACTGGGTAGACAAAGGAAATGGGAGAACAAGAGATGGGTGGAAAAGGATATCACTTGGTTGATGAAGTGCTGGAGGTAGATGCAAAAGCTATCTTTGGTTGTGACCATGAAAAAGAGAGAGTGCGGTTAAGAAAGATTAGATGGAAAGTGGGAGAGAGAAGAGGTGGGTTGGGCATGGAATTGGGATGATAAGGCTGAGAGGAGAGAATGGAGAGAGACGTGAGATAGGAAAAGAAGTGAGAGTGTGGAAGAGAGTATGAGAGAACTGGAAGGGCGGTAACAAAGAAACTCAAAACAAACCAGGAGTGCTGGTGCTTGAAACGAAAAAGAGATAAGGGCAAAGGAAAAGAATGAACATAAGATGACTAGGAAAAGACAATAGGAAACAAGCTAAGCAAAGTAAAAACTCAAAACTCCCAAAGCAACTCCCTCCTCCCCCATACGGTTTTTCTCTTTATAGCCTTTGCACTTCCTTATTTGTCTCAAACTCTTCCAATAAAGAGGTACCTTCCTATGAGGAAACTTTATCCTCTCCCAAATTACGACTCTTCTCATTAGGAATCCTTTTCCAATTAGGACTCTTGCTTTATTGATCTTCACTTGATCTACACCGTTGATCATAGATCTCAGCCATCCAACCCTCCTTTAGTTGATCTGTAGAATAAAAGACTAAATTAGAATAATCAAAACCATACATTAATCCTTTAATAAGCTTCAATGACCATCTGACCATTGATTTTGAAAATTTTAAAGTTTGGATGGTCAATTTGAGCTAAATAAAAAATCAAGCTAAATTTTGCAATTTTGAATGGTTAGATAATCTAATTGAATGCTAAACTAGGAGTGTTTCAGTCAAAATTAAACACTTAACACACCCCCAACTAGCATTTTCCTAGTCCTGACCAAAACATGTAGACAAATATTTTACACAAAACTGGTACAAAGTGCCACTTTCGTAGGTACTAATGATTGCATTTAGCATATGCAATAAGCCCTTGATCCCCTAGGTTACTCTTAGTGGAGGACTTATGCCTCATGAGGGTTTGCAGTGAATATACCCACAAAATTCAATAAAGTCGAGTTCCCTATTTTATCTCAGATAATCCTCATTCATTAGCAAATTGACTAGTTTTTCACAACTTAATGAAGAGCATTTGACAATTTTACACACCATACACATAGTAAATACATTTTATTTGAGCTATTTCTCAGAGTGCATATGTGTGGGTACAGCCACATAAATCTTCACTTCTAACTTTATATGCTTACAATCCATTGGAAATATGCCTTGACCTCAAATCCTCACAAGTATACGCTCAGAAATAAAACTCTCAAATAAGGGTTTAAACATATTTTTCTCATTATGTGATTGAATCCAACAAGCTAATGGTTCACATGATTCTTTTCAATGCTCAAGAGATAAAGGAAAGTGATCCATAAGAGTGGATGTTATCACCAAGAATATTAGGGGTCTTTTACCTTAATTTTTTCTTTTTATCTCCTCTTTAAGGCTATGTCCACTTACGATCAATAGGTCTTTAACTATGATGAAATGTAGGCTTAGGATAGGTTTAGAAAAGAAAGGTGTAAAGATTTCAAAGGTTCAAAATTGAGTAGATGTCTTCAATGAATTTCTTCTAGGACAACTTTTCTTTTGGTTTTGTACTTGAAGTGAATTTCTCTTTCACATATTGGTCTTTCTTTTTCTTTTTTCTTTTTTTTCTTTTTTTTTTTCTTTCGAAGAAAGGTAGTTAATTTTTCTCACTTCTTTGACTTCTTGTCCTATTTTTTAATTGTTTTTGCTCTACTCATTTTGAAGATGGGTGGTAGTTATTTATTTTGCTGGGTTATTTAGGGTTAAGGTCAATGGGGTTAAGAAAGAAAAGGCTTAATAACAGGCTCAAAAGGCTAACTAGTGGTATACTATATTGGGGTGGCTTTATGTCTCTCAGCTGAGCAAGGATGGCCAATATCATTTCCTAGGTTTCCTAAAGCCTATCAGATTCAATAAATTTCTACAATTAAAGTTATTACTCCAATTTATTCTTGATGTTTAACCAAAACATGGGTAATAGGATCACACTAATGTATGTACGCTGAAGAAATTATGGAATTACTTATAACCCTCTCAAAGAAGATAGTCTCAAACTCTCACTAGGTTATAGGTCTCCACTGATTTTCCTCAGGGTCTCTGAGTCATACCTCTATATTAGTCTTGATTATGTTATGTATCTAAATGGTTTCTGAGAATTAACTATCATAAATCCTTCAACACATGCATGATATGCAAAACTAATCATATGCATTCCTATTAAGAGGTGAAAATAGTATATTTACTAAATTCTGAACATCCAGTTCTCATCACAGTAACGGAACTCTACTTTAAAAACTCTCATCTTTTTTTCCTTGAGAAAAATTTTCAATTTTTTTTTATACTTAAACCCAAGAAATTTTAAAATCTGTATGTCAATCTACCCCCCCCCCCCCAACTTGAATGAAACATTGTCCCCAATGTTGGAAAACATAGGATTCTATATGAAAGTTGAGTGATGTAGACTCTAAACCCTTGGGTTGCCTCCAAATAAGTGCTAAGTTTAACATCTTTAGCCAGACATTTCCTAGCCTAACTTTCTAAACTTAGAGCTAACTGGGTCAACTTAGTTTTTCCTAATCCTAACCCTAAGATGAAATGGCGAGAATTTCACGGCAATCTATATATTGCCTCCACCTTGAAATTTAAGTGCTAATATGAATATAATATAGTAGATCACGCAATTGTAAAAGTAGTGGGACCATATTGATGATCCCCCATCTTTAATATTTCACGGTAGTCAATATAATTGCTCCACCTCAAAAATTGAGGTGAGGGTAACATAATGACTGCATGAAGTGCCTTGTATTTCCTTAGACCATGTGGTAACAAACAGTCCTTGTCTTGACCAAATTGAGGAATAATAATGACCATTCTATTCAGTTTATCTTTTTCCTCCGTGTCCCTATCATTGTCCTGAATTAGGGCAATAACCTAACTCTGCCCTTTTCTAATTGGTTGTTCTTGTATTACTAGAGGCAGGAACAAGGTTTGGCTTAAACCCTGGTTATCTTCTGATGTGTACCCTAGAGCAGGTTGATGCATATCAACTGACTTTGCTTCTTCATGTTTGATAAGCATAGGTACGGTAGCAATTGGGCCTATATTATCATCTGATGTTTGTTCAAATAAGGCTGCTAGGTCCGAATTAGGAACATCTTCTACATTAAAAGGTGCATTCTAAATTTCATGCTTTATAGTAGGATCTACTCTAGCTTGCCATCGAGAAGTATCCATTAGAGGCACAGTATCCAACAACTCAGGCATCTCCTCAATAGATGTGTCGTCATCAAAGTCATAAGCAAGCATGCCTTCAATAACATTATGTTGCCACTTTCACAGGGAGTTGTCCTGATAGAAGCCTAAGCAAAGCTTCCCCCACTCTACCGGCCCCCTTAAAGGTTTCCCAGTCCACATTTAATCAAGATCTTTCCTCATCTTGTGCCCCTTATAATAAAGGTTAGTGGAACAAGCCTTTCTCACATATCATTAAGGCATGACATTGTGTGCGTTGCCAACTTCTAGTCCTAATTGATATCCTTTTATATATCAAATTGAGAAAACTATTAAACATAGAGAAATTATATGATAGTCTCATGACAAACCTAACCTCTAGTACTTTAGTCCATGGGCCATTATATAATTTCTCATTAAGCATAACATGAGACCTTTATGAATAAATCTAAGTAAAAACCCCTTAAAACAAAAAATCTATTATCCACTAAAGGCCCAAACATGAATGAGAAATAACACCATAAATAGTTGTAGCATCAAAATGCATTGTGAATGGTTAAAATTTTTCGTAAAGATCCCATCTATACAGTTCTTCCATGATCCTTGTATTTTGTTCTGAGATAGATATCTACACTTTAGCATTGATAAATTAGAAACATGTCACCTTGTTCACATATCAGAAGTCAATCATGCAACTCAAACAATTCTCCCAACAACGACAACCCTTATTTTGATTGTAAACATATTTGAAACAGTGAAACCAGATATTGGGAATGTCAAATGTGTTCTAAAAGGAACTCTTTTGTTCCAAAGTCCAAACTATGATGAAATGACTTTCAACATTCACTACCACCTAATTAAAAAAATTCTTTGGAAATGGCAACATGAAATCTTATATTTGTTACTACTATTCCAATTTATTATTGCATACTAATGTGCTTCTCATTGTAATGTTTTTATCTGGAATCAATTACAGGATAATGTTCCTATTTGGTAGGCTCTAGGTGCATTTTTCATGCTTATACAGTCATGTAGTCATACTGTCTACATTCATTAGAGTTCTTTCCACACCTTGGTTGAGGTTTTTGTCTGTCATAAAATCTATATTTCCAATACTTATGCCTCTACAAGAGCTATGATCTGCTTGTAATAATATATATGCCTATATAACAACATCTTAAAACTATAACAAATGTAGGGTTTTGGGTTTGGAGTCCCTCTATAGAAAGCATGTCTGGAATCCAGTCTATGATCAAAATCAACAAAGCATTTCTTCTTCATAGGTCATAGTATATATTGAATTGAAGACAAGTAGAAGGTGATCCTCAGTATATGAGAGAGTAACCTTAACCCAAAAACATAGATCAATTTCTAGACAAATTAGGGACCTAAGAATCTACTTGTTGAACATGAACAAGGCCTTTGTGATGAAGGGGTTGTGGGGGAGAGGGCAAAATTGTGGTGAGGAGAGAGATCTCGTGGAGAAGTCAACATTTGGGATCTACAACTGATGACAAAGGGTGGTGTTGATCAGTTTTTCTCAGCCTCTTGGGACCTTCATTAAACGATGAGGAAGCAGGAAAGTCTTGTAATAACCATAATTTTTGTAAATTGATTGAGAAAATCAATTTAGTTTGAATTTTCAAGCTAGAATAATACGTTATTGAAAATTCTCTTTTTATAGAGATTAAAACATGATCTAAAACTTACAAATTATGAATGTACTCAAAAAGCCAATCGTGTGACACAGTACGTTCAAATCTGAGTCAAAATAAAAAATCCCTAATTTTCTCCATTTTTATGAATAAAAGGGTAAAATGATAATTTAACCCATAATCGAGATCTAAGACTTCAATATTTAGAATGTAGTTAAAAATACAATTTCAATGCCACTAAGTATTCTCAATAATGAGTTCGGGAGAATAAAAGAAATTTTTCTCCATAAAAGGGCAAAATGGTCCTTTCACACCTCTGTGGGGCCCACAAATGAATCCAACGGCCAGAAAACATATAATGAGTGCTCAAATCACTGCCAGATGATAGTGGAGAAGGAGGTGGTAGTGGATGATCCAATGTTAATTTAATATTCAAATGAATTAAAACATAATTATTACAAGTAATTATGAAAATTTCAAAAACATCAATAAATACACCCCCAAGAATCTTCCAAAAATGTTCATAAAATTTAGCACAAAATTATCTTTCTTCCCCTGCAAAAGAAAATCTAGATTCATTTCCAAATTTCCAAAACTCCCAAAAATCTCTCTTCCTTCACTTTGTCTCTCCTCTCTATAAATTGGAACAAGAGACCTAAATTCAATTAGGCACTCTGTTCCAAATCAAATCTCACAGAGCCCACCATTCATATTGTCATAGACTACCTTATCTACAAAAATCCAAAATAAATTTCAAGATCCAACGGTGCAATCAATGGTAAAATCACAAAACAAGCGGTTATTGGGCGATCTTATCATCAAGTAGACATTTCTTTTAAATTGGGCTTCAAAACCTACGTTTTTCTCCAATCAGGTAGGTGAAAACTCTTTCCACATATTTCATGTTAATTTATATAATTTTTATTTTTCTAAAATTAGTTTTAGGTTAAAAATAATAAAATTTAAGGATAAGAACCATTCAATTCTAGATGATAGAGGGGCTCAGATGGAAAATCTAAGCCATCCAGTTGATCCAGAAGAGTTCAAAAACCTTAGGGTAGAATTTTTATGAAATTTAATCAAGTCTTGAGCCTTTAATTTAAGAGGAATTGATTGGACAGTCCAAAATAGACTGTCCAATCTTCCTATTAAGATCGGGCTCCTGGGATGCTGCATGGAAATGTGCCATACGGGAGCGTCTCCACGCGCGCTCCACTTGCGCCAGCGTCTTGACATAACAACAAGCACCCCAATGTTGGTCCCAAGCAACGCATTATCATGTGCATCCTAGTGACAGGAGCGCTATGATCGTTATGCTTGACCAAACTCGCTCTGCTTGATTGATTAGAGTCGTTCGTTCCGATATGCCCAGATCAAATCTAGACCCTCGAAACAGCTGTGAACTTTAGTCTTCAATTGTGGAATTATCAAAACTCTAAATTATGATCGGAAAGAAGCTATGAAAGCTTGTAATATCTATTCTCATATGAAATCATAAAATTGATAAAAAAGCTTCAAGAAATTTCCTGTTTCTAGAAATTAAGTTTCTAATTTTCATTATCTTCAAGATCTGGGATGATTAGATCCTGGGGATCTAATGCAATGATGATATAATGTTGAAAGCAAGTAATATCCATGATTTATTTTGACAAATCTAACATTAAATGAGGAATCTACCTTTATGATAGAAAAACCCTAAAAATATAAAGGGACTCACTTGATCAATAAGACCAAGCATGATTAGACCCTTTGGATGGATTGTATGAATGGGATTATAAAGAAATCCAGTTAGATCATGGATTAAATGTGACAAAATGAGTGGATATGATCTTTGGATCTTAATAAAAGCCCTAAATGTAATTAAAACCCTTGACCTAAAGGAAAAGATCTAAAATCTAATAGTTGGATCATAAGTAAAAGTTTCTAATGATCTTAATCTAATTAGTTTAATTGTCTTTTATTTGATAATAGAATTGTAAATGTGATATATGTTAGGAAGCATGATAGTCTAATTCTTAAATTTTAGCATACTATGCTCTAAATGTTATTAATTTGTTATTAGGTTGGTAGGTTTAATTATCTTAGGGCCATGTTAGTTTAAATTTGAGATTTTATCATGATTCCATTAGATTAGTAGTAAAATTTCATGTATTTCATAACTTAGGATCATGCTAGTTTGAGTATAGTTTTATTCCATTAGGTTAAGTTACATTCATAGGAAGCATGTTAGTATAAATGGTCATTAAATTTATATTGGATTTATACTTTAATGTTTATGATTTAATTGTTGTCAAATTTTATTAGTAAATTCAATTGTTAAGTAGTTGTTAAGATATAATGAGCATAAATCACCAAAAATGTAAACTAATGAAATATAGAGATTCATGGACAATTAAGATGAGTGAATGACTTTGACTTAATTTTAGTAAGGGCTATAGTTATTAGGAAAATATAAGGATTATCAAATCCTTGGCCCAAACTAAGAGAATAATAAACCCTATGAATGATATTTTAATTGTTCATGAATTTAATTAAAATCAATTAGAAAGAGTACTTAGGGTTAAAATGCTCATAGGAACCTTATGAAAGGTTGACCTAAGGTCACCCTAATGAATGCTGAACATGGTGGTTAAGGGGGTTCTCTAATAGAGCCTTGCTCTTCCACTACCTTCTGTTGATGGTTGTGAGGTCTAAACGCTTTCTCACATAAGGATTGAAGCAACCACTTAGTGTTCAACCATTCAGCTAGTAAGCCTTAGCAAATTGGAAATAAGAGTAACAGTCTAGACTTAAGGTGAAATAAGTTATCTTCAACTAGTAAAACATTAACTGGTTGAATAATAATAATAAGATCATAAAAGGTTAGTAAATTATCTAATCCTAATAAAAATTGTAAGTAAGATAAGGATGATCAAATAAGATCCATAGGATCTTGAATGATCAAGAAAAATAAGAATCCTAATGTTGTATTTTATTATGTATCCATGTATGTATGTTGCAAACAAATCTAAATATACAATCCAAACCCTTGATCAAATATGATTCAAGGAAGAGAACCAAGATCCTCCTCCTCAGGGATGATCAAACAACTAAACTTAGATCAAAGAAGAACTAGGTGATAGAAGATCTAAGCCCTTGATCTTTATCAACAAGTATAATTTATTGATCAAAGGATCTATGAAAGATCAAGATCAAAGAAAGGAATATATAAGCACTTAGAATAGAAAATACTTATATATAAAAGATTAGAAGACCATTCTAACCATTAGATCTATTGATCAATACTATCTGAGGAAGATAGATCATTATCGGACATAAGATCTAGATCCTTTATAACAAAGGACAAGATTAGACAAAGAATATAGATAGGATAAAAAAATATAGGATTATTTAGATTGTATAAATATTGACAGTATGTATGGATTTACAGATTACATATGTTAGTCAGGATCATGGAAGATTTGAAGAGATGAATCACTACTTGAAGGTATGCGGATTTTATGAATGCATCTACATGAGAAATACATGTTGAATACATGATCTGATGTCTAGAAATGTTGACAAGTATAATGTAAATGCTTGTATTTAATCCATTGAGAACCCTTATGATCCAACCAAAACACATATGAAATGGTTAAGTTAGAATTGAGGAAAACCCTATGTGAATAGGAAACTAGAAGGTATTTTATCCTTCAATGGAATTTTATCTTGTACAAAATTCTACTTATGTTATGTATGAAGTGATGACTTGGATTTCACAAAACAAGTTGTAAAGAAAAGAATTTTTGCTGCTTTGTTTTGCAAAAAAATTTTACTACTAAGGGTGCCAGCTACAAAAACTCAAGTACTCACAAGTCTTACTTTGCAGAACACATGCATGGTTTTTATGATGAAGGGTTAGTGGTGGAAACAACCAGTGGTGGTGAGTAGTGCGATCTCAATGAGTGGGACCTGCTATTGGCAGCAAAGGGTGGTGTCAATTGATTTTGCGCTACTTCTGAGGATCTTCTGTAATGACTCCTCTTTTGTAACCTTGAAATCCCATGTTGGTAATGAAAAGTTCACTTTTTGAGATAAGGGTATTTTGTTTATTTCACTGTTCACCCTGACTAGTCCTAGAAATTTGGTCCTTAGAATGGTACCCATAAGTGTCTCAGAAAAAGGAACCCAACAAGACCAGAATCACCCAAAACGGAGTTAAAATGATCAAGTTATGGTCCTTTGAAGTTCAAGGGCAAAATTATAATTACATTTAAAACGAATTGGCTTGAGAAAACAGGGACCCATTTTGATACGGGCACCCCCTTCTTCTCAAACATACTGCATCACCGACATTCTAGAATATCCGTGTGTAGGGGGAAAACCACCGCCATTCTGGAGGTTTCCCCACCGTCATTCCATGGTGGTGGAAACCCCCCTCCAGAACCCTCCTTAAGCTCTATAAATAGAGCTCTTGGGCACCTCCAATGGCAGCCCAAAACCCTGGGAAAAACCAGTCTTGGAGTTGTAGGCAAGAGGAGAAACCATGAAAAATACCCAGCCACGAACCAGGTATGCCTTAAACAACTCCAAACCCATCTCCCCCTCAGTCTTAAGTTGAATGTCCCTAAGTTTTTGTATGACAAACCATGCAAAACGGGGCTCTAGGGAGCCACAACAGACCCAGGGTAGGTGCTTGGGGTGTTCTGGTTCGACAGGGTCGAACCAAGACGTCTCGAGGATGCCAAGGTCACCACAGAACCAAAATGCACCTAGTGCGTTAAAGGGAAACTGATGGCCATGTCCGTGGATGCTCCCGCAAAATAAGAAAAGGGGCGGAGGCCCGGTGCGTCGACAGACGCGCCCTGTGGGGCACGCACTGCTAACGCGGGACGCATTAGCGTCCTAGGCGCCCGCCTCATGTGGGCGTAAGCAAAATGCGTAGTCTAATGACCCCCAGGAACGTGCGACTGCATGTACAGGCCGGTTGCCGCTCGACCGGGACGCAGGTGCGTCCTAGGAGCGGTGACGCATGGCCCGTTTTGGGCCTTCTATGTATTCTTAACACTAAAGTACCCATAACTTGAGTTCTAAAACTCCGATTGAGGCGCCGCGAGAGGCGTTGTGTCTGTATCGACAACGTGAATACACCCAAAACATAAAATACCTAATCAAGCCCCTATCTAAGGCTGAAATGACCCTTAAACCATGGTAGTGGCGCAGGGCCACTAAACCTTTGCAAACCTGACTATACCAAGGCCCAGTTAGGGACCTTAGGAGGCCCTTAGGCATGGGAATGAACCCTTAATGCCTAAGTAGTGAGGTAAAATAGGCCAAGCTAACCTTTTTCCCCTAAACCATGATCAGGAACGTATGAGGACAAGGGGACTAGCGTGATCAAACCAGGTAGGTGTCATATCGCTACTAGACTTTTAAAAAGAACCCATGACGCTTTGAGAATGCATGTTTTGAATCATGGTTGCTTTTCTAATGCATGTTTTAAGTTTTTAAGTTACATGTCCAGCCATTATGCGTATATCATATAAACTTATGTTACATCCTTATGCACATGACCTGTTTAGCATGAATTGATTTCATAAATGAACTTAGCATGTATATGAAAAATACATTGCTTATATATTGCGAAGACATGGGTTACATGCATAGACATGTTTTGAAAAAGGATTCTTGTCTGCATGATACATGCATAGACATGTTTTGAAAAAAAAGGGTTCTTGCCTGCTTGATAGTGTATGATTTGGGCTAGTAAGCTCGTGGGCATTATGCTGAGAGGTTCAGGGTGGCCTCCCAACCTCTCCCACTATAGGTGGAAAGGGTATTACACCAAAAAGGTTTGTCCTCACTTTGATTACTATGGTAAATGAGGACTACCACTGGAGGTGTCACGGCACCCATCGAAGTGTCATATGCCCCGTGGAGGCTATGACTCAGAGTCCCTAGGTACCCGGGGACCACACGGGGCTGAGGTCGTGGGCATAGTGTGCCCTATGTTTTTGAGGATTTACTTGCATGCATGTGGCATGACATGAGTATGGTCGGCCATAGATCCATAAGTTGGATTCAGTTGAGCATTTTATGCATATCATAGTATATGTTTATGATATCTATGTTCCTTTTGACTTGGATTATGCGATTCTTTAAGTCGTCAATATTCCATTTTGACAATGGCTTTTAATATCGATATTGAACATGAGTGTCCAAACATGCACATGGTTTAAAGAACATATGGTTTAAAAGGTAGCATGCATTGTAAAACTAGTAGTAATAGACTCCTACTGAGTATAGTGTATACTCACCCAATCCTTAATATTTTTTAGATACAAGTAAACACTTAAGGACAGGATACACCTGTGACAGAGAACATCCAAATGAAGTACAAGTAAGTAAACCCCTACCTTATCTTTTAGTGAATGTTATTTGATTGTAGTTACTCTTTGTAGTTGGGGCTGTGACTAACACTTTCTTGGGAATAGAGTTGATTTAAAACTATGCCATGGCTATATGATTTGAAAATTTGTTTTGACACTCGGGGTTTATACGAAAGATTGCTTTCCAAAACAAAAGATTTTCAATCATTTCATATTTCTAAAGCAAGAGATCTCGCCTTTTTATGAAATTTGCATCATATGAAACTCGGGTTGTCACACCTTCGTTATAGGATGCGAAAGTAGGAAACTTCTTACGTTGCAAAACATGCACATGGTTTTTGTAATGAAGGGCTTGTGGTGGAGATAACCAGTGGTGGTAAGGAGCAAGATTTTGACAACCGAGATCTACTATCTATGATAAAGGGTGGGGCTGATTGATTTTACTCAGCTTCTTAAGACCTTGATTATAGGATGATGAAATAGGAATCCAATTAATCAATGCTCATTATTTCTCTCTTTAAAAAAAAACCGTGTGTTCAAATTGATTTTTTTCCTTCTACAATAGATCAACTTTTACACTGAAAAGTGCAGTTGGCATATCTCTAATAACAACCCAAATGTCACATGTGGTAATTTTAATTATACCTAATATCTCAAATATGCCAAAGATATCGCAATTAAATAAACCTTATACCACACAAACATTGAAGATATCACTGTTAAATAAACATGATATCTCACATATTCCCAAGATATCATTATTAAAAAAGCTACACATTTGAGCTATGTCGTCATATCTCAGAAACACCCAACATACGAGGTTAAATACACCCCCTTAAATCGTCTAGGAAAATATAGAGGAGACTAAACCCTAATATGAAAGAGGTAGTGAGAGACAAAGTACTAAAATTCTTAGATGTTGGTGTTATTTACCCTATTTTTGACAACACTTGGGTCAGCCCAATTCAAGTTATACCCAAGAAGTTTAGAATCATAGAAATCTAAAATGAGGATAACAAGTTACCCCCCCTCACATGGCTACTGGGTGGAGAGTTTGTATAGATTACTAAAAGCTGAAGTCAGCCACGAGAAAAGATTACTTTCCTCTACCCTAGAAAGGTTAGCCAGTCATAATTACTGCTACTTTCTTGATTAATAGTCATGCTATAGCCAAATCCTCATAGCACTTAAGGACCAAGAGAAGACTACCTTCACCTACTATTTTCAAACCTTCGCCTACCATCGTATACTTTTTTACTTTGTAATGCTCAAGCTACTGTTAAAAAGTGTATGTTGAGGATATTTCCTGATATAGTAGAGAGGTTTTTTAGAAGTGTTTGTGGATGATTTTCTAGTGTTTAGTTCTTCATTTGATGAATGCCCACCATTTAAAACATGTCCTTACTAGGTGTGGGGAAAAGAATTAAGTGCTAAACTAGGAAAAATGTCATTTATGGTGCAAAATTACAATTTTTTAAGCCACATCATACCACACAATGGAATAAAAGTAGACAAAGCCAAAGTGGATTTAATCTCTAACCTTCATCCTACAAGGATAGTGAAGGAAATCCACTCAATTTTGGGCCATGTTAGTTTTTATAGGCTATTCATCAAGGACTTTAATAAAATAGCTAAGCTCCTATGTAATTTACTTATGAAGGAGGAAACTTTTGACTTTGATGATGATTGTATGAAAGCATTTGAGCCCCCAAGGCTGAATTAACTTTTATGTCCATTATTCGACCGCAAGATTGTAGTGCACCATTTGAAATAATGTGTGATGCTTTAGACTTCACGAACAAGCCTATGTTGGGGTAGTGTATTGATACACTCTCCCATGTGATATTTTATGTTAGCAAGACAGTCAATGATGCCCAACCCAATTATTTCACTATAGAAAAAGAGTTGTTAATAGTTGTTTTTTCTTGGATAAACTTAGATCTTACTTGCTAGGATCTAAGGTCCTCATCTATTCAGATCACGCAGCTTTAAAATATCTTCTTTCAATGAATGATGCCAAACCTAGGTTGATCTGATGGATATTATTGCTACATGAGTTTTCTTTGAAAATTTGGGATAATAAAGATTCTAAAAATGTTGTTGCACACCTTTTATCTAAGTTAGTTATGGAATCTACTATTAAGAATGTGCCTATAATAGAAACATTTCAAGGCAAAAAATATTGCACATTTTCCTATTGCCTTGGTATGCAGATACAGTCAATTATCTTGTCACATGTCAAATGTCTAATCATTGGTCTAAACAAGATAGGAAAAGTTTGTTTTTGAGGTTAAACACCTTACATGAGATGATTCATACTTTTTCAAGTACTATCCTGATCAGGTCATTCACAGATGCATTCTAGATAATGAACATCATAAATCCATTTCCTTTTGATATGACCATGCATGCGGGGGCCATTTTAGTTCCAAAAAGCCAACTACAAAAGATTTTACAATGTGGTTTTTATTAGCCCACCATTTTTAGGGATTCACATGCTTACTGTATAGCATGTGATAGATGTCAATAGTTAAGGAGCATAAGAAAAGAAATATGATGCCCTTGAACCACATTCTTATCATTGAGCCTTTTGATATTTGGGGCATCGGTTATCTATACATCCTTGGGGGAGTGGACTAGTTGTCAAAATGGGTGGAAGCCATACCTTGTAAGATGAATGACCACATGGTGGTCGTCAAGTTTTTAAAGAAAAATATATTTACACGTTTTGGTACCCCAAGGATCGGTATTAGTGATGGGGGAAACTCTTTTGTAATTGAGTGTATGAGAACTTCGATAAAATATGGTGTTACTTATGGAATTCCTATCCTTTATCATCCTCAAAGTAGTGGATAGGTAGACGTGTCAAATAAGGAGATAAAGAGAATTTTATAATAGACAGTTAATTCAAATAAGAAAGATTGGTCTTTAAGACTTAGTTATGCTTTATGGGCCTATCATACTACATTATAAGATTCCTATAAGCATGTCAATCTACCACTTGGTCTATGGAAAGGCTTGCCATATCCTAGTAGAACTTGAGCATAATTCATATTGGGCCATTAAAAGCTCAATTTTTACCTAGATAGTGCAGGGACCCACAAAAAACTTCAATTCAATGAATTGTATGAACTAAGGAACAATGCATATGAGTGTGGAAAATCCACAATGATAGATATATCCTCTGAAAGTCCTTCACCCCATTACAAAAGGTCCTTTTGTATAACTTTAGATTGCATCTATTCCTAAGAAAAATTCAACTTCGATGGACTGAACTCTACATAATACGACATGTCTTTCTTAACAAGTTTTTGAGAAATAAAAGAAAGGAGAGATTTACAAAGTCAAGTGGCAAAGATTGAAACCCTATCTAGAGTTGGTAAGCCCTAAAGTAGAAGGAATCTTGCTAGATGAACCAATCTACCAAGACCCACCTTAGCATGTCCCTTAATACTTGCATCAATCGTAAGATCTGCATTCATCACAACATTTTTTTTCTACTAAAGATGCTAAACTTAGCACATACTGGGAGGCAACCTAGAGCTTTTAGAGAGTCTCATTGCTCTATGTCACCCATTTATCATATATGAGTCCTATGTTTTAAAACATTGGGGACAATGTTTAATTCGGGAGGGTGTAGATTTGCATGATATTTCTAAATTTTCTCAACAATAAAAAGAATTTTTTCTTTTTTTGTGTTTTTATGGTCAAGTTCCTTTACTGTGATGAGAATTGGATTTTTAGAAGCTTAGTATTTCTTCTACATTAACTTCATAATAGAAATGCATATGGTTAATGCTACATTTTATTCATGTCTTAAAGTGTTTTATGAAAGTAAAATATCTGAACATACTTATAAATAGTGCATAAGTCTAGATAGATAGATGGTTATAACTTAGAGACCCTGAGAAAAATTAGTGGGGACCTATATATCCAAATTAGTCTTAGAGATTATCATTTTTCTGAGGGATATATCTAATTCCCTATTTTCTTCAACAATCATCAATTTTGAAAGATCCTAGTATCTTTGTTTTGGTCAATTGCCAAGAAACAATAGGAGTACTAACTTTCTTTCCTGAACATTTATTGAATTTGATCTATTTTAAGAAACCTAGGGAATGATATAGGCCACCCTTGTTTCAATCAGAGACATAAAGCCTACTTAGTATATTAATACCACTAGTTAGACCCTTTGAGCCTCTTGGTAAGCCTTTTCTCTTTAAAAACCCATTTACCTTAACCCAAAACATAAATTAATATCCATTACCTATCATTCAAAAAAATGAGTAGAGATGGTAGAAAAATGGAAAATTTCTAAGAAGTGAAAAACATCAATGTATTTACAAAGACAAATCCTTTTTCTCAAAGGAATAAAAAAGAAATCAAAGAGAAAAAAAGAAAAGTTGTGAAGAGAAGGGAAAAATAGGAAAGATAGTCACTTCAGTACAATCAAAAGGAAAGCCATCCAACATTTATTGAAGACTTACACTCAAATTTAAAACTTTGAATCCTTTTTCCCCTTCCTTTCAAAATCACTCCTAAGCCTACATTTCTCCCTATTTAAAGACCTATTGATCTTAAGGTGGGAGATCACCTTAATGAGGATATAAATAGGAAAGAATTAAGGTGATCTATTCTTATAGATCTTGGTAATGGTATTCATTCTTAGGGATCATAATTCTTTATCTCATTTGTGCTTATAAAATTATGTAAACCTTCAGTATCTTTCGATTTGGTCACATAGTGAGAGAATTTTATTTTCCTTTTTCTCTGAGATATTTAATTCTGAGTGTATACTAGTGAGAATTTGAGCTCAAAACATTTTTCCAATGGAGTATAAGCATATCTGTTAAGAAGTCTAGACTTAAGTAGCCTATACACAAACATACATTCTGAGATAAAACTACAATAAAATGTCTTTGGTATGTGGATAACTTGTGGAATTCTTCATTCATCTTTATTAAGTTGTAAAGCCAATAGAGTGCTAATGGATGAGAAATCTCTATGATAAATTAAGGAACTTTGCTTATGGAATTTTGTGTGTGTATTCATACAAACCCCCATGAGGCTTAACCCATCAACTAGGGTTAACCTAGAGGTTTAAGAGCTTGTAGCATATGCTAAATGCAATTTTGAGTCCCTATGAAAATGGAAAACACTTTTGTTTTCATGATTTTTCACTATTTTGATTAGGACTAGCAAAATTTTGGTTGGCGGTATGATAAGTGTTCAATTTTGTAAATTATAGGCATTATTCTATAATTTTTTAGAAATTCATAACACAATCATTTATAAGCTAATGATTCAAAAGTTTAATATGCTGTTGGTTTTGAAATTAATATAGAGTAACTATGTGAATTATCATAATTTTTAAAAATTTAATTAGGGTCTTTACTTTTTTGCAGGTGTTAACAAGGTGATCTAATGGCCAAGATCAATTAAGATGAGAATTAAAGATCAAGATCAAATCAGAGATCCAGGACCTAAAACTCATTATTTCAAAGCTTAACAAAAGTTTAAGATCATCCCAGGGCAAGTAAGAACAAAATGGGAAAGATCCAAAGTGATTAAAATTGGCCCATGCACAAACCATGAATTCCACCACCTTAGCATGAGAGCTATGCAAGCCACCTAAGCCATTTGAGGCAATCAAGCATATAGGCAATCAAGCCATCAAATCAATGTGCCATTAAAGTGATTCACTAAGCTATATGAGCCTTGCAACATGGAATTACACAATTGGAGGAATGTTTTCAAGCAATTATCCATGCTAAAATTGGATTTTTCAAGGGATAACTAGCAAGGAATTATGGAGATTAGTAAATGTAAAGATAGCATGCAATGTGGATCTGGTAAGTGTCTAATTTTTCATATAAACCACCCAATTAGTTACCCATGTGTTATAAATTATAGGGGTAAAATAGGGGTTTTCACCAAAATTTGTAATAAATGCATTTTTGACCCAATGAAGCAAAAGTTTATTATTTTGTAGGTCCAAAATCTAATCCAAGGTAAGTATATGATTAATCATGTTTCTTTTGGATTTAATTAGGGTTTTTCAATTTTTGTAGGAAGTAAGATGGTGATTTGAAAATGGAAATTGATCGAGATGAACATTAAAGATCTAGATTAAAAAATCCAATCAAAGCCTCAAAATCGTTATACTAAATAACTAAGTATAATCTAGTGGTTCACATACACAGATAGACATAGATTTTATGTAACAATAGGACCCATCCAGTGGTTCACATACATAGTCCCTATAATCATTATACTAAATGTCCAAGTAGCATAATCCAAATAACTAACTACACAATACAAAAAGTTTAACAAAATATATACCTGAGAGCAAAAGTATGGCTATTGAACTCCTCGTGCTTGTGTAGGTCTTCTCTTATATGTCTGTATCTGAGATATTGTAAACATAAAACATTTACAATATCTCAGCAAGCTATGGTTGGTAGGGGAGAGTTAAGAAAACATGTTAATTACATATGAATTAAGAATTTTACATCAATTAAAATATTCAATTTTATCATAATGCAAATATGGGATGAAGTTTACAACTTAGTTCATAATTCAATAATTTCATTAATAATTCAATTATCAGCAAGCCATTGATAAAGTAGCTATTTATAATTCTTCTTCTTCATATGAATATAATAATCACATTTTAGAGATTACACTTTACATGATATATTTAATATATATAATTCATTGGTATTTTAAATATTTATTATTATCATTTTCCATATGATACCATACTCCAATTTTATGAACCATACTCTACATAATATATCTAACCATTCACTTCCCCATACAAAAACTTTTATAAAACTATGCCCTCTAGCATATACATATAGGACTATATCATATATATTAAAATAGTTAAAAGTCATACAAAATTATGAACATAGTCCATAGGTTTTAGAACTTCCATTCCCAAACTCTACTAGGTCTAATACATATACCCCTTACCATACGGGATTCATACAACTCCAGCTACTGCTGGTAATATCATAAAAGGCATCTCATCATGCCATCATCATATAAGGCATCTCATCATGCCATCATATAAGCATCTCATCATGCTATCATATATGCACCATAGTGCATCAAATACAAGGACTACTATGCTGCAATCCGATCTGTACCAGTGCGTTTGGATAACTGCTTTCATACTCCACTGATACTAAGTATGGAAAATCATCTACGTCATGTCTATATGGGCAAACAGACCATCACAGTGGTGCCCTTCCCATATTGCCCCACCTGACATTTTGCCTCTCTTTGGGCATGGTATCAACATATATATCACATTTCAGAGAGCGGGTGGCCAAACCCTACTACTCTCCTAGCATTGCATCCCTAGGCCTATGCTTGTCTAAAACAAAAATCCAAGGCCACCATGCCTGGATGTAAAATAATAATATACAGGCATCTTACCTATCCATAATATATCTGAATATCTCATCATAATCATAACATCCTCACTTATTAAGTGATTACCCACCAAGGATGTAATGTAAAATCCTTGACTCAGACATCACATATGATGTAATGGTACTAATGTACCATAAATGTCTTTTTATCACAATGATAGCTATGATATTTTTAAGAACAGAGTGTGTGTATCCTTTAATACCATTCAATAGGCTTCAATTATAAGCATGTCATTCATGTAGCATTTCAAATCACAAATTTTCATCATTCACGAGTAAACAATTTTCATTTCATCATATATCATATGAAATGCACAAATTTAAATGATATAATATCTATCATAAGAATAAGATCATGTTTAAAAACATGCATCTTACTATTAAGACATGCTTTCTTAATTCTCTACGTACCTCATGTGACAAGTTCATCCATTTCCCACTAGCTGATTGATGATGCTTGCAAAGTCTCACATGTCCATATTGATCTAGTCCTTATTCTTCACCTTAATTCGTCATATCAAGTAATCAATCAGTAATTTCTATCTGAATGGTCTAATTGAATAGGCATAATTGACCAGGATCATAGAGCTTGATCAATGTCCTTACTTGGATCCTTGATTGATCTCAGTCATTGATTAAGATTCGCAAAATCTTCTCTAATCGAGCTTTTTGATCCTAAATCTCTCATTAGATTCTTGATCTACCCTTCCTAATGGTCATGATAGCCTATTTAGATTTGAAAAATGGTGTCAGATCGTCACAAATCAGATGATCTAACCCTCAATCAATGGTCAGGTAAATTCAACAATTGGATCTACCGAAATCACAAATTGGAAAGACAAGTTTCGTTCCTTGCGTCATAAGGATCACGAGGGTACTCTCGGATTTCCAAAACTCCTAGGTTTGAAGGTCAAGGGTTAAACTAGTTGTGCTAATGACAAGGAAGATGGAGGTGGTGGTGGTCAAATTGGGCGCAGTTCGATCCTAGCCACCAAAAAATGCAGGTGGGAGGCAAAAACTCGGTGCTAGTTAGCGGTGACCAGCCTAGAGGCCTAGTCGTGCTGTGCCTTGCAGAAGACAAGAAGGAAAAGGTGAAAAACTTAGGTGGTTGGGGTCTGAGCACGCTGGCCGTTCATGGCCAGGCCATGCCCCAAGAATCTTATTAGGGTTTTGGTGAATGGAGGAGATGGGGAAGGATGGCACATCTAAATGGGGTTGTTGTTGGAAAGTAATGGGAACCAAAGAAAGAATTTGCTGGAGATGAAAGGAATTAGGGAAACCCAATCTGGGTATCCCTCGGTCGCCGGAAAAGCACATATCCAATAGTGATCTGCTTGGGGTAGAGGAAAAGCAAAGGAGAATCGCTATGGGTGGCCAAAAAGATGCTGAAGAAGAAAAGAAACCCTGCAAGGATTTTTGTCAGATCCATAGTAGGTAGAGCGTCAAGATGAAGGTGGGAAATGGTGTTTGCAAGTGAAATCCCAATCTGGGATTTTTTTGTCAATGCCGGAGAGAGGGGGGCCTGGTTGTTCATCGATGAAACCCACTAGGGTTCCGGTCAATCCCATCAAAGAAATGAAAGTGAGCGAAAACCACACATATGGCCAAAAGAGGAAACCCGATATGGGTTTTCTGCCATCGTCAGATAGCAAGAGGGGAAGGGAAGAGAAAGGAGTCATAGTCGGCGGTCTGACCTTGGTTCGGTCACCAGCTAAGAGAGATTGTGTGACATGGAGGAGAAGGGTTAGGGTTTCATGGCTGGAGGACAGATCATATGATCTGTTCTTCTTTTGGAAAGTCACAAAAAGGGGGGTGCCAATATCAATATGGGCCCCTCCTTTACTTATTATAAATTTTTTCTTTTTCTTTTTAATTTAGTGTATATTAGTTGTTAATCATGATGTTTTTACTACTTTAAACACCATGATACTAATTAATGATGTTTTTTAACTGCATTAACTATCACATTCCAACTACAAGTGGGGCCCACTTAGTGAGATTACAAAAATACCCTTTTGTAAGAAAATTATCGTTTATTCTTCCAACCTCCAATTTCAGCAAACTTAGTGTCGTTGGATTCATATCAATGAGTACATTCCAAATATTCATGCTTCCACTCCAAATTCCATTTCTATAAAAATTTATTTTCTTTAGGTAAAAAATTCCAATTATATTCCAATTTCCAATAGTAATGCTGGGAATAGTATTTATAAAATTTGGGATTGTTATATTATTTTTTGCTATAATATGGGGTTTCTTAGATGGTTTACTTGCTTTGATTTTCTAGTTATTGTCTTGGTTATTTGCTCTCCAATTCAGATTAATAGTTTGCTTGCTTTAGTTTAGTTTTCATCGCTTAGTTTCCATTACTTTGCTTTCTAGTTTTGCACCTTTCTCTCCATCTAGTTATCTCCTTTCTTATTTACCTCAATTCTACTTATTTTTCTTTGTTATTCAATCAAGATTCAAGTTAGTTACTCTCTCATAGTGACATCCAACAGAATAGCTAGTTCACCCACTTAGCCTTTGTTTTTCTCAAATTATTTTTCTAGGTTTACTTTGCATGTCATTATAATTTTGAATGTGAAATTTATATTAGAATTTTATTTTTATTTAGATAGGATTTCATGCTTTAGAAAAGTGCGCAATTTTCATATTCTGTAGATAGTTTTATGTGCACAAATTTGATGTAAATTGGATAAGATTCAATAGAGTTCTTTGGGATTTCTTGTCATGGAATGTTTCTTTTATCAAGGTACTTAAGATTTGGGTTGTTTCTTTGCATAAAAGTTATGGTTTCAGGGGAATTCTATTGCTAGATTTGTTGCTTGTTCTTGAGTATCGAAATCTAAAAGTTGGTTTTTCGATAACTTTGTGCTTTGATTCCAGGCATCAAAACATCTTATTGTCCTGCATCCTTAGATATTTATTTAGGCTTTTATGTTGTGTATTAAATCCCATAGTTATTTTTGTATTGTAACTTGTTGTATGTACATTAACCTTCACTATCTTTTGGGCTCCAAAATCATGTGCACAGTCCAAAAACTATGCGCATGGTTATAAATCTCATTCCTTTTATATTTTTTCTTAGTTTAGTTTCTTAATTTAGTTTTAGTAGTAGTTAATTCATGGTTTGCATCTTCTTTTAGGTTTAGAGAGTTTCTTTTTTAGTTTTGGAATTTCCATCTAGGAAGTTTTAGGATTTAGAAAGTCTTTTTAGTTGTAGTTTCTATTCACATGCTTATTTCTAATTTCTTGTAAAAATTAGCTTGATCTCATTGGTTACTTCTTTCTACATGTTAGTTTAGAGTTATAAATTTTCCTAATTTGGCTTTAGAAATTTCTATTTTTACAAGGTTTTTAGTTATAGTTTAGGAATGTGTTAATTTATAAAACTTCCAATTTTAGTACTTTCCTCAATTTATGTTTTCTAGATTAATTCATGCTTGTTTTGCATTTGTTTTATTTAGTTAAATTCATGTTAGTTAGGTAATTTTCCATTCTAATTGCTTATCTTTAGTTTTTAGAAAGTTTCTTTTAATACTAGTTTCTAATTCCATGCATGTTTCACTTTCATATTACTTTACATTCCTAATTTAATCACATCTCTATCTCTTTGGCTAAAGTTAATCAATTAAAAAAATCCAATCCACTACAAATTTGTGAGGTTCCTCATGGGATTGGCCTTCCTTGCATCAAAATACTACATTGAGTTGTGCGATTGCATGTTTAACTTTAAAATCAAAATAAGCTTTTGGCGCCATTACTAGGGAATCGCAACAGATTTGTGGTTGGATTTTTATTTAGATTGTTTACTTTTAGTCTTAATTTTAGGTTGCATTAGGTTAGGGTTTTTTTTTATCATAATTGCTTATTTATTTAATTCTTTCAAAATTATTCCATCTTGCTTGTTTTGTGCTAGGGAAATTTGGTGAAGGAGCAACTTCATCAACTTAGGATTTACTTGCTTTCTTATATTAGGGTCTTTTTTTTATTTAAGTGAAACTCGTAGTGAGGCCCATTGTAACTTACAATTTCAATGTCAATTTTAAATGGGTTGTAAGGAGGTCTACACTTGAACTTCATAAGAAAACCCCACTCTAAGTGTCCCTCACTTTCTTTTTAGTTTAGTTTTCATTTAGTGTTGTTTGCATTTGGCTGGTAGTGTAATTCATATAGATTAGGATTATCCATCTTAATTGTTGCATCTTTATTTAGGCTTGTTGCATTAGAGATCACATATCTAACCTTGGTTGGATAGCAAATAGGTTGTATTAGTTGTTTCTTTTTTTTGGCATTGCATATGTAAATGCTCTATTGTGGAATGAAATTACTGCTAGTAAGGGCCCCACATGAACCCTTATAAGATAAGGACTAGATTTGATCACCATCTCCTTGGCCCACCTAGGATCAATCAACATCCTTGTATGTCATGATCCAAACCCTTGAACTTTAATATCAAAATTAAGTAGAAAGAGACTTAGGGTATCGAGCTCGTAGAACCCTTTTAGAAGGACATGATTTATTATTACTCTAGTGGCTTTTGAGCACTGTGGTTATAATGGGTGCCTTAAAATCCAAGTGATTTTCCCACACCTTCCTGTGACATTAGTTGAGGTCTAAATGCCTACTAACATAAGGATTGTATTAACCCCTTTCAAGCAAAACCTAACTGGTAAGCAATAGTCAAATCTAGAAAAAAGGAGGAGCTATCTAGATCTAGGTCTAAGGAGCTAGCACCTATGCACTAAGGAAAGATAATTAAGACACTATTCAATTAGTGATTACTAATATTTGATTGTGCATCATGTAGAGTTAGATTCATCATATAGGTTAGGACATTTATATTAGGATAGTTTATGCAAGGGTGTCGATCTCAGAACTTAAAGTTAGAACCTTTCGACCCAAAGATTGAACACAACCTTAAATAAGGGCAAAGAAACCAAATTTCTATCCTTGCGGGCAAACCACTAGCAAAAGTCAAGTGCAAGGCCATTAGAGACTTTTATGCACCTCTACAACTCAATACCCAATCCTTCATAGCTTTACCTCCTACAAACGCAGACCACTTTGAGTTAAAGTCAGGAGTCATCCAATTACACCCTACTTTTTTTAGTCGAGACCAAGAAAATCCTTACCAACATATTAAGGAGTTCCTTGATATTTGTGTTACATTGATATTTTAAAATTTATTGGATAATTCTATTAGTCTTAGGGTATTTTTGTTCTCACCTAAGGATAAAAGGAAATCATGGCTTAATTCCTTAGAGGTATGTTCCATAAACTCATGAGAGCAATTGTCTAAGAAGTTCTTGAATAAATTCTTCCCTGTTCATAAACAAATGTCCTTCATCCTGAAATTATCAATTTCCAACAAAGGGATGATGAACAATATTATGAATGTTGGGAATAGTGGAATGAACTCCTTTTGAAATGCCCACATCATGGATTCAAGAAATGGTAGCAGGTTCAATACTTCTAGGAGCCATTAACACCTCAAAATAGACAAATGGTAGATGTTGCGAGTGGAGGGCCCTCTTATTAAAAGATGAGAGGGAGGCTTGGGAGTTCTTTCAAACATTGGCAGATAATTCTCAGCAACATGATTATTCAAATAGGAGAGAGAGAGAGAGAGAGAGAGAGAGAGAGAGAGAGAGAGAGAGAGAGAGAGAGAGAGAGAGAGAGAGAGAGAGAGAAACAACCATCCTCCAAAGAAAGGGGATTTATATGAGATAGGAGCATATAAAGATCTATCCTATAAGCTTGACTCTATAGTAGAAAAATTAAACAAACTAGAGCCTTTTGGTGGAAGAATGGACCAACTTGAAACTATGTTTGTAACTTTCATGGCTGCTACTTTATCATATAGATCTCCACGAGAGGTATCTGCTACTTATTATAGTCCAGCCCATTTGACTACAACTTGTCCATTAAATAGAATGTTGAGACCTACAATCCTGGATGGGCTAAGCATCCAAACTTTTCTTGGTAGAAGAATAACTATCAGAATGGACCATCTATGAACCCCCCACTCATAAATTTCCTCTTAGAGCTATAGCTTCTCAACAGCAACCTAGTTTTTTGCATCCTCAACAACCAAAGCACCCATCAGTAAAGGATAATATTCAGCTGCTCATAAAACAAAATCACGAAATTAACAAGGCTTTGAACCAATTAAAAACTATCAACTCTCAAGCCATAGCTAAACTAGAGATGTAGGTTAGCCATTGTCAATTGAACTACATCATAGAGGAAAGAGTCAATTTGCTAATCAACCCATCCCTAACCGTAAGGGCTAGTTAGAAATAGGGTCTAGTTCACAAAGACCACATCAGCAAGCTAAGTTTATCACAACCCTTAGGAGTGGCTGTCAGGTCGATAACAAAGTAGGGCAGACTGAGGGAAAGGAAAAGGAGAATTAAAAGGAAAAAACACAACAAAAAGAGATTAGATAGAAATCTCCAACTCCATCTAAGATTATAGTGGAAGTACCTATGTGCCTAACCCCATTCCCTCAACTACCCAACAAGGATAAGAAAGGAACAAATTTTAATGAGATGATGTAAGTGTTTAAACATGTGCAAATAAATATTCCTTTACTCAATGCTATAAATGATATTCTTGCTTATGCCAAGTGTCTTAAAGAGCTCTGCACCATGAAGCAAAAGAATTTGTGCAAAAGAAAGCCTTCCTCACCAAGTAGGTAAGCTCTTTAATTCAACACAAGACTACACCAAAATTTATAGATCCAGGATGTCCTACAATTTCTTGCATTAGAGGAGATCATATCATAGATAGGTCATTACTTGATTTAGGGGCTAGTGTTAATCTGTTGCCATATTCTATCTATGAGCAACTAAGGCTTGGTTAGCTTAAGTCAACCAACACCACATTGCATTTACCTGATAGATCAACTAAGATTCCACATGGTATAGTTGAGAATGTATTAATACCAGTGGATCACTTTTTTCCCCCTATCGATTTCATTGTCTTGGATACCCAACCTGTATCAGACCCCAACAGTTAGATCGCAGTAATTATTGGACATTCACTCTTATTGATGTCCAATGCAATCATAAATTGTAAAAATGGAGTATTATAATTATTCTTTGGCAATGTGAAAGTTGAGCTCAATGTTTTCAAGGCCAACCATCAACAATTAGATCTTAATGATTTTTTGAAACTTAATTGAGGAATTAATTTCAAAATTTCTACCACACTTTGATGTACTAGTCCTATCTTACACATTATAATTGCAATTGTTAGCATCTAGCTGAAGACACTAAACTTAGTGCTTACTAGTAGGCAACCTAGGGTTTTAGAGTCTACACTCAATTGCCATATAACTATCCTATGATTTCAAATATTGGGGATAATATTTCATTTAGGTTGGGGGGTGTAGATGCACATAGAGATTTTTAAGTTCCTTGAGTTTTTTTTTAAAAAAAAAAAAAGAAACTACAAAAAACACAACAAACAAGAAAAGAGAGATTTTAAGGGAGAGTTCCCTTAATGTAAAGAGAACTAGATATTCAGAATATAGTAATTCTACAGTTTCCCCCTCTTAATGGTAGTGCATCTAACTATTTTTGCACCTTATTCATGTGTTTAAGCATTTTATGAAGGTTAATTCTAAGAAAATATTTAGGCAGAGCACATAGTAAAGACTAATAAGGAGGTATGACTTAGAGGCCCTGAGGATAATCAGTGGAGACCTATGACCCAATGAGTTTAGAGACTATCTTCTTTCCAGAGAGTTATAAGTTATTCCACATTTTCTTCAGCGTACATAACTTATTGTGATCCTATTATCCTTGTTTTGGTTATCTACTAAGAATAAATATGAATAATAGCTTTCTTTTCAAAAAATTTATTGAATCTAATAAGCTTTAGGAAACCTAGGAAATGATATAGGCCTCCTCTATTTAGCCCAAAGGCATAACGCCTATTCCATAACTAGTTACCCCTTTGAACCTATAATTAAGCCTTTCTTCTTAACCTTACTCACCTTAACCAAGAAAAACCAGTAACATAAATAACAATTACCCATTTTCAAAATGAGCAGAATTAGTAGAAAAGTTCAAACGAGGACAAGAAGTTAAAGAAGTGAGAAAATTACTAGTATTTCTTCCAATGAATCCAAAAAAATAAAATGAAAAGAAAGAGGTATCAGAAAAACAAGATTAAAAGTGAAGGACAAAAATACAAAGAAAATTCACTCAATAAAACCAAAAGAAAAGTGTTTAATAGATATTCATTGAAGACCTCTACTAATTTTAAACATTTGAAATTCTTATACCCTTATTTTCAAAACCCTACCCAAGCCTACTTTTCATCCTTGTTAAAGACCTATGGATCTTAAGTGGAATATAGCCTTAAAGAGGAAATAAAAAGGAGTTAAGGTAAAATACCCCTACTATTATTGGTTATGACATCCACTCTTAAGGATTAATTTCCTTTGTCCCTTTAGAACTTTAAAATTTATGTGAACCATTAGCTTTTTTGAATCTAGTCACATAATGAGAGATTCATTCCTGAGAGTATGCCTGTGAGGAGTTGAGGTCAAAACATATTTCTAATGGAATTTAAGCATATCCCATTAGGAGTAGGAACTTACATGGCTATACACATACATGCACTCTGAGAAATAATTAGAATGAAATGTCTTTGGTATGTGTATGATTTGTAAAATTATCAATTCTCTCCATTAAGTTGTGAAAAACTAGGAGAGTGTTGATGAATGAGGATTCTTTGAGATAAAATAGGGAACTCAACCTTATGGAATTTTGTGAGTATATTCACTACAGACCCTCACAAGGCATAACTTGTCCACTAGTGGTAACTTAGGCATTTAAGGGTGTACTGCATGTAATAAATGCAATTGTAAGTACCTACAAAAGTGGCACTTTGTACCAATTACTTACCCATGTGTTATAACTTATAGGGGTAAAATAGGGTTTTCCACCAAAATTCGTAATACATGCATTTTTGAACTAATGAAGAAAAAGGTTGTTATTTTGTATGTCTACAAGATAATCCAAGGTAAGTATATTATTAATCATGTTTTTTTTATGATTTAATTAGGGTTTTTACTTTTTGAAGGAAATAAGATAGTGATCCGACTACTAAAATCTATTAGGATGAACATTAAAGATCAAGATCAAAAGATCCAGTCAATGCCTCAAAATCATCAATACAACATGAAACTAAAGGTCAAGATCAGCTTGTGGACCAAAAATGGATGTGATTAAAGGAGCTAAAGATGGCTAAAGTGGGCCCATGGAGTAAGCCATGAACTTTCACCACCTTTGCATGGGTTGCATGTAAGCTGTAATAACCCCCATTTTTTTTGTAAATTGATTGAGAAAAATCAATAAAGTTTGAGTTTTAGATATTTCGGGCTGAAATATTAGGGTTATTTAAAATATACTTTTTATAAAAGTATAATCAAATCATAAGACATGTAAAATTGAAATTAAACTTAGCAAACCCTTCAAAATGACTGTAAGCACGACAAATTTCGAATTCGGATGAGAAATCCTTAAGTTTTTCATTTTTTGGACAAAAAGGGTAAAATAGTAATTTTACCCAAAAATCAAAATATTCCAAAAATCAAAATATGAAACATCAAAATTTAGAATGTACTGAGAAATACGAATCCAACGCCACTAAGTACACTCAAATCCGAGATCATGGGAATAAAACCCAAAGTTTTATGCATAAAGGGCAAAACGGACTTTTACACCATGTGGGGCCCACATGGGGCCCACATGGGGACCACCACGTCCCCAACAACCACTTTGATCAGCAGCCCATGTGAAACATGGGTCAACAAAGATCAGCTAGTCATGGGTTGGGTATGGGAGCATTAAAGACTTTCATGCCATTTTATATTAAAAAAATACATATTATAATCATGAAAAAAAGACCCAAAATGCCTATAAATACAACCCCAAAAATCTTCCAAAAATCCTCATACAATCCCCACGAAATTATCTTCAATCCCCTTGAAAAATTAGATCTAGGATCCCTCCCAAAACCCCAAAATTTCCAAGAGCTAAATCTTTTTCCAATTTGTTTTTTTTAGATTAGAACAAGAGACCTAAATTCAATTGTGCACTCGTTCTAGATCTTAATTTCATCAATTCCACCGTCCAAAACATCCCAACACATCTATTCTACAAACCCCAAAGAAATTTCAAGATCCAACGGTTCAAACAACGGTATTTACGCGAAAGGTGGATTTTAGGCTATATCGTCATCAACGAGGTATTTTTTTAATTGGGCATGTAAAATCAAGTTTTCTCCTCAATCAAGTAAGTGGAAATCCTTTTCCTATATTTTTAGTAATGTTTTATGTAATTTTTATTTTACTGTAATTAATTTTGATAATAAAAAGATAAAAATAAAGTAAACAACATGTAACCCTTAATTAGGGATGATGGAGTGCTCCGATGAGAAATCTGACCGTACCAATCGATCCGTAAGGGTCCAAAACCCCTAGGGTAGAATTTTCATCAAAATCGTAGACCTTTTGGGCCCTCAATTGCAAGAGGATTGATTGACGGCCCGTAATGGACCGTCCGATTCTGTGACGTACGACGCCACGTGACGCACCGTCGAACGGCGCGTGCGATACGCGTGGAGCGCTCGTTCAAGCACGGAAGGCGCGTCCGTCCAAAGGACGAGCGGACGCGCCAGCCGACAGCTCGGTTTGCGGGGCGCGACGACGGCGGCTCCGCTCGTCCCGTCCGCGTCTCGTGGACGCCCCGCAGTGCGCGCGGCGGGATTTCGTCCAGCGGACGCGCCGACGACGCCTGGTTCGTTCCGCCGGCTGCTCCGCCCGTCGTTCCGCCCGACTACTGGCCGCTCCTTTCCTTGGGCCCAGATCAAATCTAGGCCCTAGTGAAGGACTGCGTGAACTTCAGATCACCTCGGAGTCATCCGAACTCCAAATTGAGATCGGAAAGAAGCTATGGAAAGATTAAAACCTCTATTTTCTTATGGAATAATAAAAATGACATGTTATTCAATAAAAACTTTCTGTATTTAAGAATTAAGTTTCCAATTACATTGATTTTCAAGATCCGAGATGATCGCATCTTAAACATGTTTTAATAATGATCTAATACTGAAATAAAGTTATATCTATGTTTAAATTGGATATATATGAGATATATTAAGGGATCTACCCTTTATGATTGAAAAACCCAAAAAAATACAAGGGACCCACTTGATCAATGAGATCAAGTGTGATCGATCCTTGGGATGGAAAGAATAACGCTTATATGATGAAATCCAAGGAAATCAGGGATGGATTATGATAAAAATAGATCAATGTGATCTTTTGACCTTAATAGAGAAAATTCTCTAAATATAACTAAAGTCCTTAATCAAAGGCAAAGATCTAAGATCAAATGGTTGGATCATAAGGAAAGGTTTCTAAAAATGTAAATCTAATTAGTTTCATTTTATGTTATTACGTTATAAAGCATGCTAGTATAACATTTAGAGTTTATGTGTTCATTCTTATCATAAGGTGCTAGAGTTAATTTAAGTACCTTGCCTCATTTTCATTGAATGTTAAACTAAGTAGTTTTATGCTTTAAATTTATAATTCATTTATAGTGGAATGTTAGTAGTAGATTTACTTGTTATGTGATAAAAAGCATAAAACATCAAAAATGTATTCTAATGAGAAAGTAGAGTTTCATGACACAAATAAGAATGGAGTACTTTGGACTTAATTAGTAAGGGCTATAGTTAGTAGGACAATATAAGGATTATCAAATCCTTGGCCCAAATTAGTAAAGAATAATAAACCCCATGAATGACATTATAAATATTCATGGACTTAATTAAAATCCATTAGAAAGAGTACTTAGAGTAAACATGCTTATAGGAACCTTTATGAAAGGTTGAGCTATGGTCATTCTAGTGAATGATGAACATAGTGGTTGGGGGGTTATCTAATAGAGCCTCGCTTCTTCCCCTACCTTCGTTGACGTTTGTGAGGTCTAAACGCCCTCCTTACATGAGGATTGAAGTAACCACTTTGTGTTCACCCATTCAGCTAGTAAGCCTTAGCCAATTGGAAATAAGAGGAGCAGCCTGTAGACTTAGGCTTGAATAAGCTACCTTCGTCAGTACATTAACTGGTTGAATAATAATAATAAGAGCATAAAAGGTTAGTAAATTACCTGACCCTAATAAAAACTGGAAGGAAGATAAGGATGATCAAACAAGATCCATTAGATCTTGGATGATCAAGAACAATAAGAATAAGAACACTATATTGTACTTAGTATGTATGTTTAGTAGTATACTTATTATAGTTCATTAGATTAGAGGATCCAAACCCTTGATCAAAGGTGATTCAAGGAAGAAAACCAAGATCATCCTCCATAGGGATGATCCAAGAACTGAACTTAGATCAAAGAAGAACTAGATGATAGAAGATCTAGGACCTTGATCTTTATCAACATGAGTAGATTGTCAATCAAAGGATCTATGAAAGATCAAGATCAAGGAGATGAACATACAAAAGACTTAGAGATAGAAAAATACTTAGATATGAATGATCTAAATATCATTCTAAACATCAGATCTAGTGATCAATAGGATTGTTCATAATTTATATATTGACAATATGTATGGATGTACAGGATTACATACATCGGTCAAGATCATGGAAGATTGGGGAAAAGAGATCAATCCTTAAAGGTAGGAGGATTTGATGAATGCATTTACATGAGATATTCATGATTGTACTCATGATCTTATGTTGACAAGAGTAATAATAATACTTGTAGTATATCTCTTGAAAACCTTATGATCCAACCAAACACCTATAAGATGGTTAAGGACTAAACTATAAGTGAATAGGGAACTAGAAAATATTTCAGCTCCTAAGTAAACAGTACGTATGGTCTGATATATATGAAATCTATTTTACATACAAGCTTGGAGGCTTGTGAGTTTGTTTTAATAGGCATACGAGCCTAGGGGATGCTGCTAGAGGAGTTATGAGGGTTTGGCCACCCGCTCCTTGAAAATTGATGATATGATGATACCTTGCCCAATGAGAGGCTAAAAGTCGGGTGGTGGCAATTATGGGGAAGGCCACCACCGTGAAAGTCTTGCCTCCCATACGGGCAGTGACATAATATTTTCCACCGTGGTATCAGTGGTGAACAGGCGCTTATCCGAGCGCGCTAGTACGGACTTCGACATGATAGCAACCTTTCCCGATTATTTTGCACTATGATGCATATGGGAACAGGCATAGTGAAATGCCTTATGTTATAGCATAATGAAATGCTAGGTAATTGTATATTACCAATGTTTCCCATGAAGGGAAATTCCCAAATATAAGATTAGCTGTAATACTAAATTCTCAAAATAAAGAGAATTGATCAGCCTTAGTTGGGAATGATATTTCACTATTTTCACAAATTTAATTGGGTTTACCCATGAAGGGTATGTATGTATATAGATATACATAACTTACAAAATAAAGAGTATGTTTGAGGATAACCTAGATTATGAAGGATTGGAATTACATTGTCAATTATTATGTTTCTTGAATCCCCTACCAAGCATTGTCTTGTCGAGATATTGTACTTGTTGCAATATCTCGATCCAGTGGAAGGAGACTTAGGAGCCGAAGACTATAGAAGACTTGAAGAGAATAATCTTCAAGGTATACCCTTGAAGACATGTATTTTTATTTGTTGAGAGTTTTATTGTATGGTGAGCTTGAGTTTTGGATTATGTAATTTGGACAAGTATTGTACTAGATTCGTCAGATCAGTGAACCACTGGATGGATCCCGAGTTTAATAAAAGTATATTCCTTCAATGGAATTTTATTTTGTACACAAATTGTACTTATGTTATGTATGAAGTGGTGACTTGGGTTTTCAAGACAAGTTCTAAAGAAAAGAATTTCCGCCGCTTTGTTTTGCGAAAAAATTTTACACTCTTAAGGGCCCTGCCTTTCAAAATACTCTACAAATCATGTTTACAAAAACCCGGGTCGTCACAGTTGGTATCGTAGCGATTCATCCAGTCACAAAGACAAGACAAATATGTCCAAAAGAGAGATTATAATCCATGTCTAGATTAAGATAGAAATAGTTGTATAGAGGATTGATAGAAATTTTGAACATATGCCACCAAAGAGAATCACAAGATAGGCAACTCAAAATACTCCAGGACAATATGGAAAGAGTAACAATGAGCAATGTGGAAGAGATGATAACAAGCGATGATGACAAGGGTGTTGAAGAACCTTCTTCCTCACCAACAACAAACCCAAGGTTTTATCACCTCGTAGAAATACTAAGTACACAGGCTCAGGTTCAACCTGAAGTGAGTAAATAAGAGATAAGTTATTAGTTGATGAGGAGTTATGTGATAAACTCATTAGTTAAGAGATAAGTATAAAAAGAGTTAACTCATTAGTGAAGGATAAGTCTTAAAAGAGTAGCTCATTTGTTGAAGAGGATGTAAAGAGTTGACTCATTAGTGAGAAAGAGTTAAACTCATTAGTTGAGGATGAGTATAGAAAGAGTTAAACTCATTAGTTGAGAAATGAGTATAAAAAGAGTTAGTGTAATGAAGGAATAGTATAGTATAAGTAGATATTACTTAGTGAAAGGACTAGAAATACTACTTAGCAAATAAGAATTCCAATAGAGGGAATAAAAAGATATAGAAATCCATAGGAAAAACATTACAATAGATGTAGGGTATGATGTTCAGGTCTAACCTAAAGTCCTGTGTAAACATATATACAAGTATGTATATAACCATTATTAAGTAAAGTATGTATATAACCATTACTAAGTGAAGAAATGGAGATAAAGAGAGAAAAGTGATAAATTGGAAGATGAAAAAAAAAAAAAAAGAAAAAATTAACCTTAAAGTAAAGATGAAATGGAGATTTATGAGAAATAGGTGTTAAAGATGAAAACATTAAAAGTATTGTAAAATTCAAAGTTAACATTACATATATAAAGAAATATAAAATGTAGAAATTAGAATTGCTACATGCATAGTATTATGAAAATTAGTTAAATGAATTAATCATCAAAATAGAGAGGATATGGCTTGAAAGATATTTAAGGAGATAGGTAAGAAAGTGCAAAATTTGTAAATGAGAATAGTTTGAAATAAATATGAGTAAGGAGTTAAGCAAGTATTTTTCTCCAAAATTAGTGAGGCAAAGGAATTCGTGGAGAAATGATAAAATTTTAGAATATGAAGAGATGATCTTGATATTAGAATAAAATGAAAAGGAAAAAGAGAGTTAGATATGTTAAAGGGACAAAAATAAGTATTAAGAAAGACAATTAAACCATGAGAATATATGGTTAAAAAAAAAAAAATTATAGCTCTATATATGGTACAACAATTATGAAATCACCGAGTTAGAAATTATAAAGGTATGACAAATCATTGTGGAAATTAGCACTAGAGGATTTTCAAGGATTAAATAATTATTGATATAATAACTTTGGTGCTATTGAAAATAATTTTGGGACTATCATTGATTAGCATTGATTAAGTCATTGATTATCATGGTCATGGATCATGAAAACAAAGAGAAATATTGATTAGCATTGATTAAGTCATTGATTATCATGGTCATGGAACATGAAAACAAACAGAAATATTTATTAGAAAAATATAGTCATTGAATATCATGAATAGGAGTACATCTTATTGATCAAGGCAAATGAAGAGCTAACTATGAATAAAGATATTACTTCCAATTACATGATGGAGTTGGTGATATTGAAAGATTTAAGAAATATAGTAAGGGAAATATAATTTTTTGAAGGAAAGGTGAAATAAAACATGAGAAATGAAAACAAATATTGGTTGTTAAATTTAAGTTTAAAGATGATTGTGAATGAGATATAAATCCAAATTGTTGGAGAAATAAGTGGCTAGAAATTTTAAGATAGTTTGAAGATTTTCAATCTTACATGAGATTGAATGAGAAAATATCTATAATAGTTGAGGAAAAGAACATCAAATTATATGAATGAGTTGAAAGAACAACTTTTAAGGATATGGAGTGATTATAGCAATTTACATTATGATAGTAACAAATTTCTTTTAGGAAAAGAAAAAGGAGGAATCAATATATGATGCATAAATGATGTTGAGGAAATTAAGTATCCTTTTTCTATAAGGATGATCATTTTCAAATTTATTATTAATTGGGAATTGGAAATGCAACATCAAAGTATAAAATATAAAACAAATTTTAAAAGTTCTATGAGTTAGATAACAGATGTTCATGAATTTGAGGAGAATGAAATATATTGAATGAAGTGGTGATGATATATGGAAAGAGATTTCAAGAAATCAAGAGCATTCAGGGCATATATGTTGGGACACTTACAAAACTTGTCTTATAAGTGTACATGTGATTAAAGAAAGCAAAGTTTAGGTTATATAAATTTTAAGGATAGTATGGAATTTGACCCAACAAAGGTGGAATATGAGATCAAAATATGAAATGACAATGACAATTAGAGAAATATATCTCTTATTGATTTTATAACATAAGGACATTCTTTGGTGAAGTTTTGCCATTGGTTACATAAATCCTAAATGAGTTGATAATAAATTGTTGAGAATTAAAGACTAGTTGATAAATTATGGTGTTTGTAAAGATTTGAGAAGGGATGATTACAAAGTCAATATGGACTCTTTTAATTGAAATTATCAAGAATATCGCAAATAAAGAGTTAGTATGATATGATAAAGGCTATGAGGTATGCTTTGAAAGAAGCATGAGGAAATGCAAAATCAAGAAATTTTGAAGCCTATGACATATAAATATATATATACGAGGAAAAGAGATAAATATTATCATAGATTGTGAATAAATATGAGAAAGAAATAACAAAAGAGGATCAGTGAATATATATGCAGAGTTAAACGACACTATCTTGGATTGAAAAATGTAAAAATTCAAGTATTATGAATAAAATGGTACTCAAAGGGTGTTACAAAAATAATGGACGGAAATGAGGAAAGATTCATTACAAGGAAACTATTATTGAAGGACAGAATTTGACAAGAAGTTGTCAATAGAAGGAAATAGTAAAGAAGTATGAACTGTAAAGAAGAAATAAAGTATATCCTTCCAAATAATGGAAGAATAAGAAAAGAGAAAATTACTTCCAAAGATTGGAAGGTTGTTACAAAGAACAATAGTTGAAGTTATAGAATCTATCAATATGTATTATAGGAAGTCTAAGGACTATACATAGTAGGAAAGCTATGTCCAAACTTTATATGTTAATACATAGTAGGAAAGCTATGTCAAAACTTTATAAGTTGAAAAAGAATGAGGAATAGAAGGCATAATGGAAAATTGTGAAGTATGGAAAGATTGGTGAAAATTACCAATCAAGTGAAATGGAAGGTTTTGAAACAAAAAGGGATAACTCAATAAGAGTTATTAATCATCTTTTTGGGAAATTCTAGCAATAACCAGCTTTTTATTATATAGATACATTATTAAGGTTAGTCATGGAGGAGCATTTTAACCTTTGAGAAAAGATAGTATAAAAAAAAGGGATGAAAGGAAATAGAATTTCCATAAGTGGCAAGGCCACATGTGTAAGGATATGAAAGAATTGTGAAAACTCCTAAGTGAGTTGTATTACAAATTTCGAGGACGAAATTATTGTAAGGGGGGAAGATTGTAATAACCCCCATTTTTTTGTAAATTGATTGAGAAAAATCAATAAAGTTTGAGTTTTAGATATTTCTAAATATTAGGGTTATTTAAAATATACTTTTTATAAAAGTATAATCAAATCATAAGACATGTAAAATTGAAATTAAACTTAGCAAACCCTTCAAAATGACTGTAAGCACGATTGAATTTCAAATTCGGATGAGAAATCCTTAAGTTTTTCATTTTTTGACAAAAAGGGTAAAATAGTAATTTTACCCAAAAATCAAAATAAATATTCCAAAATAAAAATATGAAACATCAAAATTTAGAATGTACTGAGAAATACGAATCCAACGCCACTAAGTACACTCAAATCCGAGATCATGGGAATAAAACCCAAAGTTTTATGCATAAAGGGCAAAACGGACTTTTTACACCATGTGGGGCCCACATGGGGCCCACATGGGGACCACCACGTCCCCAACAACCACTTTGATCAGCAGCCCATGTGAAACATGGGTCAACAAAGATCAGCTAGTCATGGGTTGGGTATGGGAGCATTAAAGACTTTCATGCCATTTTATATTAAAAAATACATATTATAATCATGAAAAAGACCCAAAATGCCTATAAATACAACCCCAAAAATCTTCCAAAAATCCTCATACAATCCCCACGAAATTATCTTCAATCCCCTTGAAAAATTAGATCTAGGATCCCTCCCAAAACCCCAAAATTTCCAAGAGCTAAATCTTTTTTCCAATTTGTTTTTTTAGATTAGAACAAGAGACCTAAATTCAATTAGGCACTCGTTCTAGATCTAATTTCATCAATTCCACCGTCCAAAACATCCCAACACATCTATTCTACAAAACCCCCAAAGAAATTTCAAGATCCAACGGTTCAAACAACGGTATTTACGCGAAAGGTGGATTTTAGGCTATATCGTCATCAACGAGGTATTTTTTAATTGGGCATGTAAATCAAGTTTTCTCCTCAATCAAGTAAGTGGAAATCCTTTTCCTATATTTTTAGTAATGTTTTATGTAATTTTTATTTTACTGTAATTAATTTTGATAATAAAAGATAAAAATAAAGTAAAACAACAGAACCTAATTAGGGATGATGGAGTGCTCCGATGAGAAATCCGACCGTACCAATCGATCCGTAAGGGTCCAAAACCCCTAGGGTAGAATTTTCATCAAAATCGTAGACCTTTGGGCCCTCAATTGCAAGAGGATTGATTGACGGCCCGTAATGGACTCCGTCCGATCTCAGATCGACGACGCCCACGTGACGCACCGTCGGAACGGCGCGTGCGATACGCGTGGAGCGTCCGTCTCAAGCGCACGGAAGGCGCGCTCCGTCCAAAGGACGAGCGGACGCGCCTGGCCGACAGCCCGGTTTGCGGCGCGCTGGACGACGGGCGTTCCGCTCGTCTCCGTCCGCGTGCTGTGGACGCCCCGCAGCGCGCGTCGGGATTTCGTCCCAGCGGACGCGCCCCCGACGACGCCTGGTTCGTTCCCGCCGTTGCTCCGCCTCGCTGCTCCGCCCGACTACTGGCCGCTCTTTCCTTGGGCCCAGATCAAATCTAGGCCCTAGAAGGACTCAGAACTTCCAGATCAATTCTCGAGTCATCCGAACTCCAAATTGAGATCGAAAGAAGCTATGGAAAGATTAAAACCTCTATTTTCTTATGGAATAATAAAATGACATGTTATTCAATAAAACTTTCTGTATTTAAGAATTAAGTTTCCAATTACATTGATTTTCAAGATCCGAGATGATCGATCTTTAAAACATGTTTTAATAATGATCTAATACGCAAATAAAGTTATATCTATGTTTAAATTGGATATATATGAGATATATTAAGGGATCTACCCTTTATGATTGAAAACCCAAAAAATATTAAAGGGACCCACTTGATCAATGAGATCAAGTGTGATCAGATCCTTGGGATGGAAAGAATAACTCGTTTATATGATGAAATCCAAGGAAATCGTGGATGGATTATGATAAAATAGATCAATGTGATCTTTTGACCTTAATAGAGAAAATTCTCTAAATATAACTAAAGTCCTTAATCAAAGGCAAAGATCTAAGATCAAATGGTTGGATCATAAGGAAAGGTTTCTAAAAATGTAAATCTAATTAGTTTCATTTTATGTTATTACGTTATAAAGCATGCTAGTATAACATTTAGAGTTTATGTGTTCATTCTTATCATAAGGTGCTAGAGTTAATTTAAGTACCTTGCCTCATTTTCATTGAATGTTAAACTAAGTAGTTTTATGCTTTAAATTTATAATTCATTTATAGTGGAATGTTAGTAGTAGATTTACTTGTTATGTGATAAAAAGCATAAAACATCAAAAATGTATTCTAATGAGAAAGTAGAGTTTCATGACACAAATAAGAATGGAGTACTTTGGACTTAATTAGTAAGGGCTATAGTTAGTAGGACAATATAAGGATTATCAAATCCTTGGCCCAAATTAGGAAAGAATAATAAACCCCATGAATGACATTATAAATATTCATGGACTTAATTAAAATCCATTAGAAAGAGTACTTAGAGTAAACATGCTTATAGGAACCTTATGAAAGGTTGAGCTATGGTCATTCTAGTGAATGATGAACATAGTGGTTAAGGGGTTATCTAATAGAGCCTCGCTCTTCCCCTACCTTCGTTGACGTTTGTGAGGTCTAAACGCCTCCTTACATGAGGATTGAAGTAACCACTTTGTGTTCACCCATTCAGCTAGTAAGCCTTAGCCAATTGGAAATAAGAGGAGCGATCTAGACTTAGGCTTGAATAAGCTACCTTCAGTAACCACATTAACTGGTTGAATAATAATAATAAGAGCATAAAAGGTTAGTAAATTACCTAACCCTAATAAAAACAAGAAGAAAGATAAGGATGATCAAACAAGATCCATTAGATCTTGGATGATCAAGAACAATAAGAATAAGAACACTATATTGTACTTAGTATGTATGTTTAGTAGTATACTTATTATAGTTCATTAGATTAGATAATCCAAACCCTTGATCAAAGGTGATTCAAGGAAGAAAACCAAGATCATCCTCCATAGGGATGATCCAAGAACTGAACTTAGATCAAAGAAGAACTAGATGATAGAAGATCTAGGACCTTGATCTTTATCAACATGAGTAGATTGTCAATCAAAGGATCTATGAAAGATCAAGATCAAGGAGATGAACATACAAAGACTTAGAGATAGAAAAATACTTAGATATGAATGATCTAAATATCATTCTAAACATCAGATCTAGTGATCAATAGGATTGTTCATAATTTATATATTGACAATATGTATGGATGTACAGATTACATACATCGGTCAAGATCATGGAAGATTGGGGAAAAGAGATCAATCCTTAAAGGTAGGAGGATTTGATGAATGCATTTACATGAGATATTCATGATTGTACTCATGATCTTATGTTGACAAGAGTAATAATAATACTTGTAGTATATCTCTTGAAAACCTTATGATCCAACCAAACACCTATAAGATGGTTAAGGACTAAACTATAAGTGAATAGGGAACTAGAAAATATTTCAGCCCTAAGTAAACAGACGTATGGTCTGATATATATGAAATCTATTTTACATACAAGCTTGGAGGCTTGTGAGTTTGTTTTAATAGGCATGAGCCTGGGGGATGCTATTGCTAGAGGAGTTATGAGGGTTTGGCCACCCGCTCCTTGAAAATTGATGATATGATGATACCTTGCCCAATGAGAGGCTAAAAGTCGGGTGGTGGCAATTATGGGAAGGCCACCACTGTGAAAGTCTTGCCCCCCCATACGGGCAGTGACATAATATTTTCCACTGTGGTATCGATGGTGAACAGGCGCTTATCCGAGCGCGCTAGTACGGATCGAAAGATAGCAACCTTTCGATTATTTTGCACTATGATGCATATGGGAACAGGCATAGTGAAATGCCTTATGTTATAGCATAATGAAATGCTAGGTAATTGTATATTACCAATGTTTCCCATGAAGGGAAATTCCCAAAGATAAGATTAGTGTAATACTAAATTCTCAAAATAAAGAGAATTGATCACTTAGTTGGGAATGATATTTCACTATTTTCACAAATTTAATTGGTTTACCCATGAAGGGTATGTATGTATATAGATATACATAACTTACAAAATAAAGAGTATGTTTGAGGATAACGAGATTATGAAGGATTGGAATTACATTGTCAATTATTATGTTTCTTGAATCCCCTACCAAGCATTGCTTGCTGAGATATTGTACTTGTTGCAATATCTCAGATCCAGGGAAGGAGACTTAGGAGCTGAAGACTATAGAAGACTTGAAGAGAATAATCTTCAAGGTATACCCTTGAAGACATGTATTTTTATTTGTTGAGAGTTTTATTGTATGGTGAGCTTGAGTTTTGGATTATGTAATTTGGACAAGTATTGTACTAGATTTGGTCAGATCTTGTGAACCACTGGATGGATCCTGGAGTTTAATAAAAGTATATTCCTTCAATGGAATTTTATTTTGTACACAAATTGTACTTATGTTATGTATGAAGTGGTGACTTGGGTTTTCAAGACAAGTTCTAAAGAAAAGAATTTCCGCTGCTTTGTTTTGCGAAAAAATTTTACACTCTTAAGGGCCCTGCCTTTCAAAATACTTTACAAATCATGTTTTCAAAAACCCGGGTCGTCACATAAGCCACCTTAGTGAATAAGCCATGGGAGAAGGTGACAAGCTAAGAAATCCAAGCCAAACTATTCAGCCCCCTCAAGCTAAGGGATGGAGACATGAAGCCAACCTAAGGGAGCCATCTAAGCCAGCCATGAAGCTTAGCCAATGGAGCCTTCAAAGTTATCCATCATAGCCATTAAGCTAAGCTAAATGGAAGGCTAAGATTGGAGGAAAATCAAGAGGATTATCCATGAGATTCTAAGGGATATTTTGAAGATAATTAAGTGAAATCTCATTAGGATAAGATGGTACATGGACCTATAGTATGAGGCACTTCTATTTTTGGTGTTTATCTATGTTTTTTCCACTTTTCCTCACTTACCACCTCATCACCAAATAGCACCACCAATTTTACTTTCCATTCAAGAGTCCTACCAATCCAAGACTCCTCTACCTTCCTAAAATCACATCCCTACCTTCCTCAATCATACCCTATCCCTAGGGTCACTTTCCTTATGTTTTTCACCTCTTCCTAGGTTAGGAAACTACTTACCTATATATAGCCCTATGTCCCATACGAATTTTCACCTTAGAGGTGGGTAACACAACTTGAGATCAAGCTTTCCTTCAATGTTATTTGCTACTAGAATTTGGGATTTCTTATATGCTTTACTTGCTTTGATTTACTAGTTATTTTCTTGGTTATTTTCTCTCCAATTCAAGTTAGTAGTTTGCTTGCTTTGGTTTAGTTTCCGTTACTTTGCTTTCTAGTTTTGCGCCTTTCTCTCTATCTTGCTATCTCCTTTCTTATTTACCTCAATTCTACTTGTTTTCCTTTGTTATTCAATCAAGATTCAAGTTAGTTACTCTCTCATAGTGACATCCATCACAATAGCTTGCTTTAATCCTTGATTTCCCTACTTGAATTCCATGGTTTTTACCCTCTTTTTTCCTCAATTTTAGGCTATTTTCTCTTAGTTAGTTCACCCACTTAGCCTTTTTTTCTCTCAAATTCCTTTTTGGATTTTCTTTATGTCATTATACTTTACAATGTGAACTTTATATATTAATTTAGTTATTATTTAGATAGGATTTCAAGATTTAGAAAAGGTATGCAATTTTCATATTTTGTAGACAATTTAATGCATACAAATTTGATGTAAATTGGATATGATTCAATAAATTTCATTAGGATTTCTTGTTATGGAAATTTTATTTTATCAAATTATTTGAGATCTAGGCTATTTCAATTGCATAAAAGTTATGGTTTCAGTAGCTTTCTCTTGCAAGATTTATTGATTATTCTTAAGTACTAAAATCTGAAAATTGGTTTTTCCTTAACTTTGTGTTTTCATTCCAGCCAACAAAACATCTTATTTTCCTCAATACTTAAGTACCCATTTAGATTTTTATGTTTTTTATTAGATCCCATAATTAGTTATCATAGTAACTTGTTGTAGGTATGTTAAATTTCACCATATTTAGGGCTCCAAAATCATGTGCAAAGTCTAAAAACCATGCGCATGGTTATAAATCCTATTCCTTTTATATTTGTGCTTAGTTTAGTCACTTAATTTACTTTTGGTAGTATTTAATTCATGGTTTGGACCTTATTTTAGGTTTAGAAACTTTCCTTTTTGAATTTTAGGAATTTCCATCTTTAAGAAGTTTTAGGATTTAGAAAGTGATTTTAGTTGTAGTTTCCATTCACATGCAAATTTCTAATTAATTGTTAAAATTAGTTAGATCTCATTGGTTACGTGTTTTTGTATGTTAGTTTAGTGTTAGAAATTTTCCTAATTTGTTTTTAGAAGTTTCTAGTTTTAGTTTAGTAAAGTGTTAATTTATGAAAGTTTCCGTTTCAGTAGTTTCCTTAGTTTATCTTTCCTAGATTAATTCATGCTTATTTTGGATTTGTTTTCTTTAGTTAAATTCATGCTATATAGGTAATTTTCCATTTTAATTACATATCTTTAGTTTTTAGAAAGTTTTTTTTAATTCTATTTTTTAATTCCATGCATGTTACTTTACATTCCTAATTTAATTGCATCTCCATCTCTTCGGCTGAAGCCAAGAAATTTGAATAAAATCCAATCCATTGAAAATTTGTGAGGTTCCTCATGGGAACGACGTTGCTTGCGTGAAAATACTACATTGATTTATGTGCTTGTGAAAAATATTACATTCATTTGTTTGCTTGTGAGTTGAACTTTAAAATCACAATAGGTGCAATGGGAAGAGAGATCTTAACTTCTATTTTTCCCTCCAATATTCCCATCTCTCTCCCCACTTACTATCAAAACTAAATTCCACACAAAACACTAGAAAGGGACACGCCTCCTTCCTAAAAAGTGGTGCCTCCCCACTTTCTAATTCCTTAGAGTTCCACCAACTCCACCTTCTAATTCCATGTAGATACTATTCTCCATTGCTTATTTCCTCTTTCCTTTAACATTAGGTTAGAATCTTATCATTCTTAAAAACCAAAAACGCCAATAAAGTTTGCATGGAATTCCATGCATAGAACATAGAGGAATTCCATGCCTCCCTCATGTTGCACCACCAAGCCTCCTTGCTTTCTAGGGTTGGATACATTTCTCCTTCGCTGCCTTTCCTTAGGTTCCATGCATTTTTTCAGGTTCTATTTCTTTGGTTTTTGTACTTCAGCTCTAGGTTGGTACCTTGCTTTAATTCCTTGTTCTCATTGCTTTTTGTTTCTTTTCTTGTTTTCTTCCTTGAATTCCTTTGAGCTTGTCATCTAATTTCTTAATTTTCTTGCTTAGTTTTTCAATATCCAAGGCCTCTTCTCTCTTGTATTTACAACCAAGATAAAAGTAATCTACAATCCTCTTTGCTTCACACTCATTGTTCTCTTGATTCCTTGCTTTGTTTTGGATTATCCTTGGTTTTAGTTCCCATCATTCTTACACTTTTCCCATGATTTATCTTTTGGGTTTCACATGCATGATATTTGACACTATTTTGAGATTATTGGACTGTGTCTAAGATTTGGTTTGGATCAAGTTATAGTCATTGAAAAAGTATGGACTTGTTTGTTTATTCATCTATGTACATGCGCATAATTCTTATGTAATCTTCACTTCAATGAATGCAGTTGGTTTAAGAGCAATCTTTTACTTGATTCTAGTGTTAAAGTACTTCTAATCTTGATTGTTATCTCCTTGAAAAGTGTGTTAAGTTTCTATCTATGCCTTGTTTGATTTAAGTATCACTCACACCATATTTTGGATTTTACAATCCATGATTCATGCACAATTTATAGAAGTCTACACAAAGTAATTGCTTGATTCCTTACGAACCCATTTAGGTTTTAAGGTTAATTAGTTAGTGCCTCAGTTAGATTGCATGAATATAAGATTTGATCCATGCAAAATAATTATCTTTATACTTCATGAAGCATGGCCCATGCACATGGTGATTGAAGTGTATCTATTTGATTGTTTGGCTATTTTGTTGTTTCATGATAGTTTAGTATTCCTTGTTTAGCTATTTGTATCTTAGATTGTTCTTAGCAAGTTTTTAAGTTTAGAAACTTGCATTTTTATAAAGTTTCCATTTGATTAAGTTTCCCAGATTAGGTCATTCTAGTTTTTCATTAGTTTCTTTCATTGAATGCATGTTAGTTAGGAAAGTTTCTAATTACATTCAATATCTTTATTTGTAGAAAATTTTGATTTACTTCATGTTTTTAATTCCATGAATATTTCCTTTTCCAAATCATTTAATTACCTATTTTAATCAAACCAATCTCTCTTTGGGTAGGCTAAGTAATATAAATACAATGCAATAAATATACAAAACTATGAGCTTCCTTGTGGGATCAACCTCTATCACATGGAAATTATTACATTGATTCATATACTTGTGAATTTCAAAGCTACACCAAAGTTTTGGCACTGCTGTTGATGAATTGCAATGGTCTTGTGGTTGGATTTTTTTTTGGATTGCTCATCTCAAGTCATAGTTTTTTGTGGAATTAAATTAGCCTTTTTGCGTCATTCCTACATGTTTTACTAATTCCTTACAAATTGACCTATTTCTTTATTTTGTGAGACAGGAATTTGGAAAAAGGAGTGGCTACAATCATGTGGGCCAAAAGCTCCATCAGATTAGATAGGATTTCTCTTTAGGGCTTTCTATTTTTGAGAGAATTTTTAGTGAAGTCCCATTGTAGTTTAAAATTATTTATTTCATTTTAAATGGGTTAAATAATATAGGGTAAACATGGGTTATGGTGGCCACACTTGATCTTCAGTAGAAACCTCATTATAAATTTCCCTCACTTTATTGCATTTTGCTAGTGTTGCTTTAAATATATTAATTTGCATGTGAGAGAGGTAGATCTAGTAAGGAACCTCATAGAATTTTTAATTAATTGGAACCTATTTAAGTTGCTTATCTTAGCCAAAAAAAGAGGGTTTTGATTAAGATAGGAATTTAAACAACATGGAATAGGAAACACAATCAAATGAGAAACATGAAATATAGAAAAAAATTTAAAAATTAAATATTTTCAATGGAATTAGAAACTTACCTAACTAACAAGCATTCAATAAAAGAAACTAATGCAAAACTAGAATGAATGAACCTAAAAAACATTATATAAGGAAGCTTGCTAAAAAATGAAACTTTCCTTACCCTAAAACTTTCTAAAATTAAGTTAAGAAACTTTATAAAGCTAAACTAAGATGCAAATAACTAAACAAGTAGTGCTAAACTATCATGAAATAGGGAAACAGGAAACCACTTAAAGACAAATCATCCACTCACCATGTGAATGACCCATGGAGTTGTGGACATGGTTCATGGAGTAGAAATATGGTGAATGAACTAACAGCTTGCCAAAATGGAATCTAATAAAAACATTGACAAAACTATCAAAAAAACTAAACGGGTTCCTAAGGAATCAAGAAAATAAGTATATGGACTACTATAAATTATGCATGATTCATGAAAGGTAAAATTCAAGAAATATGGTGCTCATGAACCTTAAATCAAACAAGGCATGGATTGATACATTGTGTGCACTAATCATGAAGCATAACACTCAAGATTGGAAATACTTTACTACTGGAATTAATCAGTAACAATGCTCATGAAATCAATTTATTCATAGACTTGGAAGATACATCAAAGATGGTGTGCATGTACATGGAGAACAAAGTAGAAAATTATGCACTATTCTAATGCCTAGAACTTGGTTCAAAGAAAATCTTAAACACTCTCTAATAATCTCAAAATGATCTCAATTTAATATGCATGTGAAACCCAAAAGATAAATCAAGAGATTAAGAGCATGAAGATGGAAAAGAAAGCAACAAGAACTAGTCCTAAATCTAAGTGAGAAACAAGGAAAAGATGAAGGAGAAACAAAAAGATTCAAAGGTAGTTTTCTCTTAGCTTTTCCTATAAGAGAGAAGATGTCTTGGATCTAGAATAACTAAGCAAGAAGATTAAGAGAAGTGGATGCAAAATTCAAGGGAAATCAATGAATAACTATGAATATGGAAGAAAGCAACAAGAAAAGTAACAAACAAACATTGAAAGCAAGAATTAAAGTAAGGTACTAACCTAGAATTGAAGTGCAAAACCAAAGAAACAAAGCAAGGAAAAGGTGTGGAATACAAGGAAAGGGAGCCGAAATGTTGAAGTCCAAAGCTCTAAGAATATCCTGTGCTTGATTTCAAGGAGTTGGAAGCAAACCCTCTACTTGAATTGGGCATGGAAATACAAGGGGTATTTATAAAGGTTTTTGAGTTTCTAATCTTGATGAGATATAATCCAATGGTGAGAAAAGAATCTAAGCACTGAAGTTAGGTAGGACTCTAAGAAGGTAAGTGGAGGATGGATTAGGAAAGTGAGGTGGAAGGTGGAAACCTTAAGGACTACAAGGGGGGGAGGCATCACTTTTTAAGGAGGTGCCCTACTCTTTAAGTGCTTCATGTGGAAAAACCTAATGAAAGTGAAAAGAGGAATGGAATGAGAGAAAAATATGGGAAGGAAGGATAAGGAATGTAGGTGAAAGGTGGTTGATTGGAGATAGAAGCTTATCACATGATGTGATGAAAATAAAGTGGAAAAGATAGGAAAGATGGAAGAAAGAGATAAGAAGGTGAAATAGTTGAGTGAGGAAAGGAATTAGAAGGTGGAGTGGATGGATTTAGAAGAGGGAGGCCCCACATTTCAAGGGAGGTGTTGTAGGACTCCTTCCCTTGTAAGTATGTGATATGGTGGGTGGCAAAGAGGGAGAGAGAGAGAGAGAGAGAGAGAGAGAGAGAGAGAGAGAGAGAGAGAGAGAGAGAGAGAGAGAGAGAGAGAGAGAGAGAGAGAGAGAGAGAGAGAGAGAGAGAGAGAGAGAGAGAGAGAGAGAGAGAGGGAAAGATAAGGAAATTGGGCTTGGTTTCTTTTTTGATTGGTCCATTTGTGCATGCATATCTTACCATGTTGATTATGACCCATATTCCTTTCTAAATATCTCTTGAAATTCACTATTTAGCATAGAATAGTTGCTTCTAAATGTCCTCTAATCATGTGACTCCATGTGGATTGGTGGCTCACTTTGATGGCTTCAGTGGCTCAGTCCCTTGGCTTCAAGGATTGAATGGTCTGGCTTACTCAAGCTTTCCTTGTTAGCTTAGGAAACTTGCATGCAAGGTCCCAATTATCATGCAAAGGTGGTGGAATTGCATGGATTTTCACATGGAAGATTTTAGTCATATTTGGTTCTTGTCATTACCTTCTTGCTTGCCTTAAGATGATCTTGAATTGATTTAGCTTTGGAATGATCTAATTTAGGTATTTGTCCCTTTCTTGATCTTGATCTTCAAATCTTATCTTACTTGATCTCATATATTAAACCATCTTTTAAACACCCACAAAATAGTAAAATCAGAAATTAAATCCTAAAAAATTATAACAATTCACATACTTACTCTATTATCTCCTGAACTTACCAAATATCCAACTTTTGAATTATTAGGTTAGAAATGAATGTGTTCTAAATTTTCTGGAAAACTCTAGAAATAACATTATAATTTATAACACATGGATTACTAATTGTGTAATTTTTATACAAAATTGAAAACTTATCACACCCCAAACCAGTGTTTTGCTACTCTTGAGCAAAGCATGCAAAAATCATGAGGACAAAAGTGGTTGCCATTTTCATAGGTACTCATGATTGCATTTAGCATATGCAACAAGCCCTTAAAACCCCAGATTACTCTTAGTGGATGAGTTATGCCTCATCAAGGTTTGCAGTAAATATAGCCACAAGATTTCATAAGGCTAAGTCCTTTATTTTATCTAAGAGAATTCCTCTTCATTAGCACTCTACAAACTTTAGCAACTTAATAAAAATGAATGAAAATTTTGAAAAGTTATCCTCATACCAAAGCTATTTTATTACAGTTATATCTCGAAGTACAGTGTGTGCACAATTACATGAGTTAGGACTTCTAAATAGATATGCTTATACTCTATTGGAATGATGTTTTGATTGTAAATTCCCATTGGTATACACTAAAAAATGAAGCTCTCAGAGAACATGGGTCAAACAAATTCATTCACTATGTGATTGAATCCAACAACATGATAAATCACATAATTTTATGAGCATAAATGAGACAAAGGAATATGATCCCTAAGAATAGATGCCATTACCAAGACCATTAAGGGTAGTTCACCTTAATTCCTTAATATTTATATCCTCATTATGTCTATCTTCCCTCGTAAGATCAATAGTTCTTTAGACATGACAAAACGTAGGCTTAGGAATGGTTCTAAAAGAAAGGGTGTAAGGACTCAAATTTTCAAATTTGAGTAAAGGACTTCTAGGAATGTTTGACAACTTCCTTTTTCTTTGTACTAAAGTCAATATCTTTTCTACTTTTCCTTCTTCATTTTTTCTTTTTCTTGATATTTCTATTTTTCTTTGATTTTTAACTTTCTTTTGTATTTCTGTGAAGGAAGGCTCTTTCTTTATAAACAATTTGATATTTCTCAATTCATAGACTTTTGTCCTCCTTTCTACTTTTTCTACCATCTCTGCTTATTCTTGAAAGATAAGTAATGGATACTTTATTTTTGGGTTTTTAAGTCAAGGTTAATGGGGTTTTGAAAAAGAAAAGGCTTACCAAGAGATTCAAATGGTCTAACTAGTGGTAAAATATGCTGGTAGGCTTTATGTATCTAGGCTAAAAACAAGGATATCCTATATCATTTGTGACGACCCAAGTTTTTGTAACATGTTTTGTAATGTATTTTGAAAGGCAGGGCCCTTAATAATGTAAAAAAATTTCGCAAAAAAAAGCAGTGGAAATTCTTTTCTTTAGAACTTGTTTTGTAAAACCTAAGTTATCACTTCATACATAACATAAGTAGAATTTTGTACAAGATAAAATTTCATTGAAGGAATATACTTTTATTAAATTCTAGAATCCATCCAGTGGATCACAGTACATCCAAATCTATTACAATACTTGTCCAAATTACATAATCCAAAACTCAAGCTCACCATACAATAAAACTCTCAACAAAGAAAAATACATATCTTCAAGGGTATACCTTGAAGATTATTCTCTTCAAGTCTTCTATCGTCTTGAGCTCCTAACTCTCCTTCCTTGTATCTGAGATATTGCAACAATTACAATATCTCAGTAAGCAATGCTTGGTAGAGGATTCAAGAAGCATAATAATTGATAATGTAATTCCAATACTTCATACTCCCATTATCCCTAAACATACTCTTTACTTTGTAAGTTATGTATATCTATATACATACATACCCTTCATGGGTAAACCAGTTAAATTTATGAAAGTAGTCAAATATCATTCCTAACTAAGCTGATCAATTCTTTCCATTATGAGAATTTAGTATTTCAGCTAATCTTACACTAGGAATTTCCCTTCTTGGAAATATTGGTAATATACAATTACCTAGCATTTCATTATGCTAAAACATAAGGCATTTCACTATGCCTATTCTCATATGCATCATAGTGCAAAATAATCAAAAGGGCTACCATGCTACAGTTTGATTCGTACTAGAGCGCTCAGATAACTGCCCTGTTCACCACTAATACCACGGTGGAAAATATTATGTCACTGTCCATATGGGGGGACAAGACTTTCACAGTGGTGGCCTTCCCATAATTGCCCCACCCAACTTTTAGCCTCTCATAGGGCAAGGTATCATCAAATCATCAATTTTCAAGGAGCAGGTGGCCAAACCCTTATAACTCCTCTAGCATAGCATCCCCCTAGGCTTATGCCTATTCAAGAAAACTCGCAAGCCTCCAAGCTTATATGTAAAATAGATTTCATACATTTCAAACCATCTGTCTATTTACTTAGGGCTGAAATATTTTCTAATTCCCTATTCACTTATAGTCTAGTCCTTAACCATCTTATATGTGTTTGGTTGGATTATAAGGTTTTCAAGGGATTTAATACAAGTATTAACATTACTCTTGTCAACATAAGGTCATGAGTTCAATCATGTATATCCCATGTAAATGCATTCATCAAATCCTCCTACCTACAAGGAGTGATCTCTTTTCCCAAATCTTCCATGATCCTGACTGATGTATGTAATCTGTACATCCATACATATTGTCAATATATAAATTTTGAACAATCCTATTGATCACTAGATCTAATGTTTAGAATGATCTTTAGATCATTCATATCTAAGTATTTTTCTATCCCTAAGACTTTGTGTGTCCATTTCCTTGATCTTGATCTGTCATAGATCCATCGATACACTTGTTGATAAAGATCAAGGTCCTAGATCTTTTACCATCTAGTTCTTCTTTGATCTAAGTTCAGTCATTGGATCATCCCTAAGGAGGATGATCTTGGTTTTCTTCCTTGAATCCTCTTTGATGAAGGGTTTGGATTATCTAATCTAATGAACTATAACATGCATACTAATAAACATGCATACTAAGTACAATATAATATTCTTATTCTTATTGTTCTTGATCATCCAAGATCTAATGGATCTTGTTTGATCATCCTTATCTTACTTACAGTTTTTATTAGGGTTAGGTAATTTACTAACCTTTTATGCTCTTGTTATTATTATTCAACCAGTTAATGTTTTGCTGGTTGAAGGTAACTTATTTAAGCCTAAGTCTAAACTGCTCCTCTTATTTCCAATTGGCTAAGGCTTATTGCTGAATGGGTGAACACAAAGTGGTTACTTCAATCCTCATGTAAGGAGGCATTTAGACCTCACAAACATCAACGAAAGGTGGGGGAAGAGCGAGGCTCTATTAGATAACCCCCTTAACCACTATGTTTAACATTCACTAGAATGACCATAGCTCAACCTTTCATAAGGTTCCTTTAAGCCTATTGACCCTAGGTACTCTTTCTAATAGATTTTAATTAAGTCCATGAATATTTATAATGTAATTCATGGGGTTTATTATTCTCCTAGTTTGGGCCAAGGATTTGATAATCCTTATATTGTCCTACTAACTATAGCCCTTCCTAATTAAGTCCAAAGTACTTCATTCTTATTTGTGTCATGAAACTCTACTTTCTCATTAGATTACATTTTGGTGATTTATGCTCGTTATACCTCAACAACTACTTAACATTTGAATTTACTAATAAAATTTGACAATAATTAAATCATAAACTTTAAAGCATGGTTCCAATATAAATTTAACAAACATTTATACTAACATGCTCCTTATGAATGTAACTTAGCCTAATGGAATAAAACTATACTTAATCTAGCATGTTCCTAAGTTACAATGGCATAAAATCATACTAACTTGGTCCTATGTTACACTTGCATAAAATCACACTACCATGCCCCTAAGATAATTAAATATAGCAACCTATGATAACAATCTAATCACATGTAATGCTAAAGTCTAAAAGTTACATTATCATGCTTTATAACATAAATCATATTTAAAATGCTATTTTTAATAAATATAAAATGAAACTAATTACATTAATATTTTTAGAAACCTTCACTTATGATCCAACCATTAGATCTTACGTCTTTTCCTTTTGATCAAGGGTTTTACTTATATTTAGGGGGTTTTCTTTATTAAGGTCCCAAGATCATATTGATTCATTTTTGTCATAATCCATCCATGATCTCCTTGGATTACATCATATTAACATCCATCCCATCTATCCCAAGATCTGATCACACTTGATCTTATTGATCAAGTGGGTCCCTTCGAAATTTTTAGGGTTTTTCCACCATAGTGGGTAGATCCCTTAATATCTCTTAGATCTGTCCAAATAAACCATTTTGATAACTTTATTTCAATATTATATCATTATTAAAACATATCTCCAAGATCTTATCATCTTAGATCTTCAAGATCTTGGTAATTGGAAACTTGTTTTTTATATACAGAAAGTTTTATTACATATTATCTCCATTTTATCATTTCATAAAAAAATATAGGTTGTAAGATTTCCATAGCCTCTTTCCGACCTCGATTTGGAGTTCATATGACTCCAGAATCAGATTTGGAAGTTCACAGTCATTCCTAGGGCCTAGATTTGATATGGACCCAACAGAATGGACGACCCAGATTTTTCAGGCAGAAACGAGCCGGGAGGAAAGCTCAGTTCGTTAGGCACTTCTGCCGCGGAGGTGATACGGATGCTTCATCTCAGGACGTCCAAGGACGCACGCGGGATGAGCGGAACATTCGTCGTCATGCACCCGTAACCACGACGCGAGGTGGGCGCGTCCGCTCGTAGTTTTTACGGAAGTGCTGTCGTCCTGCTTAGGACGACGTCACACGAGCAGTGTGTGTGGAAACTCTTCCGCGTATGGCGTTTCCGTGGTGCGTCGTGTCAAGCGTCTTGGGCCTCATTCGATCAGGAGGTCGAACAGTCCATTCTGGACCGTCCAATCAATCCTCTATCAATTGAGGGCCCAAAACTTATCCGATCTTTGTGAAAATTCTACCCTAGGGGTTTTGGACCCTTATGGATCTATTAGTAGGGTCATAATTTTCATTTGAGCACTCAATCGTCCTGAATTAAAGGTTCTGTTGTTTACTTTATTTTTACCATTTTATTACCAAAATGAAATTACAGAAACATAAAAATTTCATAAAACATTAGTAAACATGTCCAAGAAGCATTTCCACCTACCTGATTGGAGAGAAACGTTGGTTATATGGCCAATTTAAAATAATACCCTTTTGATGAAGATATGGCCCAAGATCCACCTTTCTTGCAATACCCGTTGTTTGAACCATTGGATCTCAAAATTGATTTGGGGGTTTTGTAGCTAAGGTACGGTAGGAAGGTTTGGATGGTGGGATTTATGATATTAGATCTGAAACAGAGTGTCTAATTGATTTTAGGTCTCTTGTTCCAATTTAGAGAGAAAATGAAAAGAGAGAGATCGCTTGAGAGTTTTGGGTTTTGGGGGAGGGATCTAGGTCTAGATTTGTAGGGGAGGTGAAGAAAAATTCGTGGGAATTTTATGAGGAGTTTTTGGAGGATTTTTAGAGTTGTATTTATAGCATTTTGGTCTTCTTTCATGATGATATGCATTAATGATGGTTTATTTTTTATTATTAAATAAGCATTGGATTCTCCCGTTCTCCACTTACTTCCCCAAGACCAGATGGTATGGTTTGACCCATGATTTCACGTGGGCTCGCCATAGGATTCGTTTTTGGCTCCCTTGTGGGCCCCATGTGGGCCCCACATGGTGTAAAAAGTCCATTTTACCCTTTATGTATAAAAATTAGGGTTTATTCCCATGATCTCGGAATTGAGTGTACTTAGTGACGTTCGATTCGTATTTCTCAGCACATTCTAAATTTTTTGTCTCAGATTTTGATTTTTGGGTAAAATTACAATTTTACCCTTTTGTCCAAAAAATGAAGAAAATTAAGGATTTTTCATCTGAATTTAGAATTTGTTGTGCTTACATTCATTCTGAAGGGTTTGCTAAGTTTAATTTCAATTGTAGATGTCTTATTCCTTGGTTATACTTTTATAAGAAGTATATTCTAAATAACCTTAATATTTCAGCCCAAAATTTCTAAAACTCAAACTTTATTGATTTTCTCAATCAATTACTAAAATTGGGGTTATTACATCATTTCCTTTCTTAAAAGCCTATTAGATTTAATAGTTGTTTAGGATAGAAAGTTAGCACTCCTCTTTGATTCTTAGCAATTGACCAAAACAAAGATACTATGATCTTTCAATGTAATGTACACTAAACAAAGTATGGAATTACTTATAATCCTCAAAAAGATTATAGTCTCGACTACTCATTGGGTATATAGGTCTCCACTAATTTTTCTCAGGGTCTCTGAGCCATAACTAATTATATGTCTAGACTATACACTGCTATTTAAGTATGTTTTGAGATTTAATTTTCATAAAACAGCTTAGGTCATGAATAAAATGTAGAATTAACTATATACATTTCTATTAAGAAGTTCAAGTAGGAGAAATTCTAAGCTTCTATAAATCCAATTCTCATCACAATAAAGGAACTTTGACCTTAAAAACTTCAAAAAAACTCAGAAAATTCTTTTCTCTCTCTCTCTCTCTCTATTCTTTTTTTTAGGAAAAAAAAGGAAAAACATAAAAGTCTCGTGCATATCTACATCCTCTAACCTGAACTAAACATTGTCCCTAATGTTTTAAATCATAGGACTCCTACATAATAAATGGGTAATGCAAAACAATGAGACTCTATAAAAAACCATGGGTTGCCTCCTAGTGAGCACTAAATTTAGGGCTAATGACCATAGGGTGGTAGTCAACTTTTTTAAAAGAAAATATATTACACTCATTAGTACTTCTATGGCCATAATTAATGATGGAGTTAAACATTTATAATACATGGACTACTAATTAGATACTTTTTTATACAAAATTAAACACTTATCACACCCCCAACTAGTGTTTTTCTAGTCCTGAACAAAACATGAAAAAATTCATGAAAAAAGAAATGGTTGCCATTTTTTTAGGTACTCATGATTGCATTTAGCATATACAACAAGCCCTTAAAACCCTGGGCTACCCCTAAGAATGAGTTTGGCCTCATCAGGGTTTGCAATGAATATGCCCACAAAATTATCTAAGTCTTTTATTTTATCTTAGAAAATTCTCCTTCATTAGTACTCTACAGACTTTAGCAACTTAATAAAGATGAATGAAAAATTTCACGTTATTCATATAGCAAAGCTATTTTATTACAGTTATATCTCAAAGTGTAGTGCGTGTACAACTACATGAGTTAGGACTTCCAAATAGATATACTTATACTCTATTGAATGATGTTTTGACCTTAAATTCTCATTAGTATACACTCAAAAATGAAGCTCTTAGAGAAAAAGGGTCAAACAAATTCACTTAGTATGTGACCCACTTCAACAACTTCATAATTTTTATAATTTTATAAGCACGGATGAGACAAAGGAATATGATCCCTAAGAATAGATGCCATTACAAGGACTAGCAAGGGTAGTTCACCTTAATTCCCTAATATTTATATCTTCATTAAGTCTATCTTCCATCATAAGATCAATAGGTCTTTAGATAGGATGAAATGTAGGCTTGGGAATGGTTTTAAAAGAAGGGGTATAAACGCTTAGATTTTCAAATCATAGTAGAGGCCTTCTATAAATGTTGAACAACTTTCCTTTTCTTTGTACTGAAGTCAATATCTTTTCTACTTTCCCTTCCTCTTCGTTTTTTTTTTCTTTGCTTTTTAATTATATTTTTGTATTTCTATGAAGGAAGACTTTTTCTTTCTAAACACTTTGATATTTCTCACTTCTTAGACTTTTATACCTTTTTTTCTAATTTTTCTACCATCTTTAATCATTCTTGAAAGATAGGTAATGAATACTAAATTTGGGTTTCTGGGTCAAAGTAAATGGGGCTTCAAAAAAGAAAAGTCTTACCAAGAGGGTCAAAGGGTCTAATTAGTGGTATAATATTCTGATAGGCATTATATATTTGAGCTAAAAATAAGGATGGCTTATTTCATTTCCTTTCTTAAAAGCCTATTAGATTCGATAATTTTTCAGGATAGAAAGTTAGTACTCATTGATTCTTTGCAATTGACCAAAACCAAAGTTATGTACACTAAAGAAAGTACATAATTACTTATACCTCAAAAAGATGATAATCTATAATACTCATTGGTATATAGGTCTCCACTGATTTTCCTCAAGGTCTCTGAGCCATAATTAATTATAAGTCTAGACTATGAACTGTTGTGTAAGTACATTTAAAGATTTAGCTTTCATAAAACACTTTAGGACATGAATAAAATGTAGAATTAACCATATGGATTTCTCTTAAGAAGTTGAAGTAGGAGAAATACTAAGCTTCTATAAATCAAATTCTCATCACAATAAAGGAACTTTGACCTTAAAATATTCAAAAAAACTTAAAAATTTCTTCTCTCTCTCTCTCTCTCTCTCTCTCTCTCTCTCTCTCTCTCTCTCTCTCTCTCTCTCTCTCTCTCTTTTCTTTTTTTTTTTTTAGAAAAACAAAGAAAAACTTCGAAATCTTGTGTATATCTACACACTATCACCTGAACTAAACATTATCCCCAATGTTTTAAAACATAGGACTCCTACATGATAAATGGGCAACACAGAACAATGAGACTCTATAAAACCATGGGTTGCCTCCTAGTGAGCACTAAATTTCAGACTAACGACAACAGGGTGGTGTTCAAGTTCTTAAAATAAAATATATTTGCGCACTTTGGTACTCCTAGAGCCATAATTAATGATGGGGTAAAACACTTTCGCAATAGAGCATTTGAGAACTTGATGAAGAAATATGGTATTAACCATAGGATTGCTACCCCTCATCATCCTCAAACTAGTGGACAGGTAGGAGTGTCAAAAAAGGGAGATAACGCAAATTCAGAAAAAAGTAGTCAATCTAAATAGGTAAGGCTGGTTTTTAAGACATAATGATGGTTTATGGGCCTACTGTATTACATTTAAAACCCTTATAGGCAGGTCAACCGACTGGCTAGTCTATGAAAAGATTTGCTACCTCCCAATAGAAGTCAAGAATAGATCATATTGGGCATTAAAAAGCTCAATTTTGACTTAGATAGTGCTAGAAGCCCTAGAAAACTCAAACTTAATGAGTTGGATGAACTATGAAAAGATAAATATGAGTCTACTAAGATATACAAATACTGTATGTAAAGTAATCATGATAGACACATCTTGCAAAAGTCCTTCACCCTAGGATAGAAGGTCTTCTTGTATATTTATAGATTGCATCTATTCCCATGAAATCTTCTATCTTGATGGATGGGACCCTACATAATATGCGTTATTTGCCCACATCAGGTTGTTGAGATAGAAAAGGATGGAGAGATTTCCAAAGTCAATGGGCAAAGTTTGAAGCCCTATCTAAAGTTGGTCAACCCTGAAGTAGACAAAATCTTATTAGATGAAACAGTCAACCATGACCCATCATAGCATGTTCCCTGATATTAGCTGTCACAACCCCGTCGAGCCCACAGTAACGATATTGTCCTGTGCGCACTCACGTGCCACGGGTTTTGTTCTTCCCCTGCATCCAGGGGAAAACCGGTCATTACTGTGAAAGGAGGCATTCCCCCTTATAACTTAGGCCCATCACCCCCCTAACCGATTTGGGACTAACTCTCAAGCCTCACCTTACCTAGAAGCCTGCCAGCCCTCTTGGCCCACCCTCATCAGCCCGCCCTCATCGGCTAAGGCTAGCCTACTGTGATGACCCAGGTTTTCCCATGCATTTTTTCAAATGCAATAATTAATTCCTAAGGCAGGATCCCTATTTGAAAAACAATGCAATGCAGCGAAAAATCTTTTCATTTTAAACTCATTTTGAAAAGCCTGAGTGTCATTTGCTTTCCCAACAACCAAAGTAGTTTTTTGAAAATTTCTGTACTCATAAATGTCTTCCCAGGTCTATCCAGTCACAGCTCGCAACCCAACTGTAAATAAATACAGATACATATCCAAAGGAGTAGAGAGTTTACTTACATTCATACTTGTCTCTTCTTCATTACTTGATTGTAATACTAAAGGTCCTGATGCTTCTTCTACTTATGAGTAGAGCTATCTTGAAAAATAATAGAGTTGGGTGAGTATTTTCCATACTCAGTAGGTGATATGATACTACTATTTTGAAAACACGGTATGCATCATGCATGGTTCCAAGAGCTTTTCATGTAAAACATCAATGATTCCTTTTTGCGTAAACATGCATATTAATGCATCAAAGTAAGTTCATACAAATTGAAAACATAAGTTTATTGATGCGAGTTCAACCATGGAAATCCTTTATCGAAATCTAGTGTTCAATGATATGGATTCGACTGCAAATCATAATGTAGAAATCCATTGATCCAAGTAATAAAATCTCGACATATACGGCAAATCCACAAGTCAAATATAATAATCATTATGAAAATCTTAAAATAGTCATTACACAAACATATGCTAATATCATGCACATGAGTCTCTCGGCGTACATGTCACGCCAATTGGTCACGAGTAATCGTATACGACCATCTCAATGCTATATGCATATCAATCACACTAAAATCATAGGGCCACTATGCTCCTCTGCAGGCTACCTCTTTCGGCGATCTGCCCACTTGGGACTCGAGGTTTTGTTCCCATTGCAGGCTGCCTCTTTCGACGATCTGCCCACTTGGAACTCAAGGTTTTATTCTTACCATAGGCTGCCTCCTTCGGCGATCTACCCACTTGGAACTCAGGGCTTTATTCCCTATGCAGGTTGCCTCATTCGGCGATCTACCTACTTAGCATAGTGCCCATCAGGCTCAATAGCCCAAAAGCATCTATAAATAAAGCCAAAGCTCAATCATCGCAAATCATGCAATTTATGCAATCATTTTTAATGTCCTCTTTGGGTACCTCACACTGCCTGGCCCTCACAACTATCTAACTAGCGTCTTTTGGGCACTCCAATGTCTTTTGGCAACCCTCAAGGATATGCAGTTATCCAAATGATCCAATCTCAATGTTCGTAAATCAGGCAATTTATGCATTTCTTTTCAAGACATGCGAGCAATGCATAAAAATCACTTTATGCTAGTATCCTGTTTAAAGACATAAAACATGAAGACATGTTTGCATACTAGTATAAAAACATCATTAACTCAAAAGCATGCTTATCACAGCAATAAAGGCAAGTTAGAACTTAAGATGTATTTTAAAAACTTAGTAGTATCAGACTACCTACCTCGATTGTCATCACTTAGCTCGTGTCCCTCTTGCAGATGAGTCCTAGAGTACCTTTATGGGTCTTGTATATCATTTAAACATGAAATCTAATCATGATTTCTAGCCTTAAGGCCTCTCTTACATTTATCTGGCCATAGTTGATTCTATGGATTCATAAGATCCCATGGTGTTTAGGCTACTTGAGTCTGTGTCGAAATTATGGACGAACCATATTCGTCTATGCGACCCTACCGTCATGGTTCCCAAGACGTGTGCTCGCCCTGGTTGAACCAGGACCCATGCCTGCATGTAGTGCGCGCCCAAAGGCCGTGCTAGGGATCGCATTCGCATGCGCACATGCATACCCAAGCGACACGTTATGATGTGCGTCCTGGATGGCATCGCGCGAACGTGTCTCTGGCGTAGCATGGCGCGTCTCAGTTCCTAGGGCACCTCGTGAATTCTGGTCGAGCCAGGACCATGCCCCATGTCGCGCACACGAGGACTGCCCCAGGGAGTGCGCCCTGCATGTGCATCATGTGGTGCGTCCCCATGACAATTTTGCTTTGATGGGTTTCGGAGGAAACCCATCTTCCTTGGTTTTCTCCAGTGGTTTCCCCAGCTTGGAAAGCCTAGATGCGGCGTGGATTTGGACCGAGAAAAGAGGAACCTATAAAGGAAAGGGTGGGGCTTACCTGGGTGGTATGGGAGAGTGCCCATTGCTAGTGGGTGCGCCCTTTCCCGTTCAGAAACTCCATATCGCCAAAAAACTCAAAGATGGGAGAAAACCTCAACTTCCGATGAGGCCAGAGGAAGAAGAGGGGAGGTGGAGAGATGGGAATCGCCGGTCTGTAGAGACGACTCGGGCCTAGCCAGAATTTGCAAGGAAAACCAAGTGAGGGTTTTCTGATTTTTGCCGAAAACCCCAGCCCCAAATAGCCGAAAAAATCTGATTCGAAGAGGAGGGAATAGGGCTTTTTATAGCCATATTATGGCGGTTCTGCCAATGGCGGTACCACCATTGGTGGTGGTGGAAACCTCTGGAAACTGGGGTTTTCTAGAGAAATCGAGAGGAAGAAGAAAGGGGGTGCCGTTATCAAAACGGCCCCCTGCATTTTTCATTTTTTTTCTTTTTTTAAAGATAAATTACAAAATTGCCCCTAATCTTTAAACGGCCGTAACTTCTTCATACGAACTCTGTTTTGGGCGTTCTTTGAGACGTTGGATTCCATTTTTTGAGTAGAATCTAATGACAGAAAGATTTCTCACAAATTCATTTATTTCCTATTTTATATAAATTAAAACATTTAGGATAGTAATTCCCACATATTAATTTCTAAATTTAGTAAAAAGGGCATAAAATGTTTGGGTCATTACATTAGCATTCATCATGGAACCTTGTATCAAGGTGAAGATGTTATACTTAGCATTCACTAGGAGGCAATCCATGGCTTTTAGAGAATCTCATTATTCTACATTACCCATTTATCACATAGGATTCCTATTTTTCAAAGCATTGGAGACAAGGTTTAGTTTAGGTTGTGAGGTGTAGATATGGATAAGATTTATGAGTTTTTCTTCATTTTTTTCAAAATAGTAAAAAATAAAAAAAATTTAAGGTCTAAATTCCTTCATTGTGATTAGAATAGTATTTTCCAAAGCTTAGTATTTCCCCTACTTTAACTTCTTAATAGGCATGCATATTATTAATTTTATATTTTATTCATGCCTTGAAGTGTTTTATGAAAGATAAATCTCAGAACAAACTTACACGCAATGCATAGTCTAGACTAATAGATAGTTATGACTTAGAGACTTGAGAAAATCAGTGGAGACCAATACACACAAATGAGTATTAGAGACTATCATCTTTATGAGAGTTATAATTAATTCCATATTTTTCAGTGAACATCAAATTTAAAAGATCCTAGTATCTTTGTTTTGGTCAAATTGCCAAGAAAAAAGAGGAGTACTAACTTTCATTTTTGAACATTTATTGAATAAGATAGGCTTTAAGAAACTTAGCAAATGATATTGGTCACCCTTGCTTTAACCTAGAGATATAAAATCTACCTAGTATATTATATCACTATTTAGACCCATTGAGCCTCTTGGTAAGCCTTTTATTTTCAAAATCCCCCTTAACCATGAAACCTAGTTAAAAATCCATTACCTCTCATTCAAAAATGAGTAGAGATGATAGAAAAAGGAAAAAAAGGGAAAAAAATCTTATAATTGAAAAAAATATATCAAAGTGTTAAATTGAAAAGCCTTTCTCTCAAAGAAAAAAGAAATACAAAAAAATATAGAAATATTAAGGAAAAGGAAAAGTTATGAGAAAGGAAAAGTAGAAAATATATTCACTTCAATGTACTCAAAAGGAAAGTTGTCCAACATTTATGGAAGACCTCTACTCAGATTTGAAATTTTGTATCCTTATACCCGTTCTTTTAAAACCTATGCCAAGCTTATGTTTCATCCTATCTAAAGATCTATTAATCTTATGGTGGAAGATTTCCTTAATGGGAGCATAAATAGGAAGGAATTAAGGTGAACTATTCTAATGTTTTTTATAATGGAATCCATTCTTAGGGATCATAATTCCCATGTCTCCTGTGTGCCTAAATTCATATGAACCATTAATCTTATTGGATCTAGTCACATACCAAGTGAATTGTGTTTGACCTTCTATCTAAGAGATTTATTTCTGAGTATATACCAGTGAGAATTTAAGGTCAAAACATCATTCCAATGGAGTATAAGCACATCTATTTAGGAGTCTAGACCTATGAGGCTATACTCACAAATAAATTTCGAGGTGAAACTATAATAAAATGGCTTTGGTATATGGATAATGTGTGGACATTTTCATTCATCTTTATGAAGCTATGAAGCTAGTAGAGTGTTAATGGATGACAATTCTCTAAGAAAAATTAAGGAACTTAACCTTATGGAATTTTCTGGGTATATTCACTACTAACCCTCATGAAGCTTAACCCATCCACTTGTGAAAACCTTGGGGTTTAAGGATTTGTTGCATATACTAAATGCAATGGTGAGTACCTACAAGAATGACAACCATTTTTGTTTCCATGATTTTTTGCATGTTTTGCTCAGGACTTGCAAAATATTGGTTAGGGTTGTGATAAGTTTTCAATTTTGTATAAAAATTACCCAATTAGTAGTCCATGTGTTATAAATTGTAAGCATTATCCTATTTTCTACAATTTCATAACACATGCATTTTTTTATAATTGAAAACTTTGATATTTGGTTGGTTTAAGAGCTAATCTAGAGTAAGTATGTGAATTGTTATAATTTTTAAAATTTAATTAGGATTTTTCATTTTTTTGCAAATGTTGAGAAGATGATCCAACAACTAAGATCAAGTAAGATAAGATTTAAAGATCCAATGATCAAGTAAGATAAGATTTAAAGATCAAGTTCACAAGTTGGACAAAGACCTAAATTTCATCATTCCAAAGCTAAAACAAAGGCTAAAATCATCTTAAGGCAAGCAAATGAAGTCCAAGGAAGCCATTGGGAGCATTAAAGGTGACTATGATGGGCCTGTGCAAAAAGTCATGATATTCCATCACCTTTGCATAAGAATTGGTGCCATGCATGAAGTTTCCTAGTCTAAAACCTGAGTAAGACAAGCCATTCAAGCCATCAAAGTGAGCCACCAAGCTTCCTGAGAGACATGCCATATGGTGTCACATGATTGGAGGACAATTAGAAGTAATTATCCTCAGCTAAATGGTGAATTTTAAGGGATAATTAGAAAGGAATTTGGGTTATAATCAACATTATGAGATATGCATGCATAGGTGAACTATAGAAACCAAGTCAAATTTCCTTCTCTTTGCCTCTTTTTTTTCCCTCTTTTTTGTCTCTTTGCTACCCACCATATCACATATTTAGAAAGGGAGGAGTTTCAAACCACCTTCCTTGATAAGTCGGACCTCCTCCCTTCTAAATGTATCCACTCCACCTACTTCACTTTTTAATTTTATTTCCCACTCAATTACCTCAACTTCCTACCTCTTTCCTCCATCTTTCTTACCTTTTTCCACTTTCTTTCTATCTAATCATGTGAAATAATTTAACAGAAGGAATTGCAAGCCTCACCTATGCTGAAATTCAATATCTCCCCCTTTGCCTTTACATATATTTAGAAAGTCCAACTACCTTACATTTTAGTATTCTATCTCCAATCAACCACCTAAATTTTCTATCTAGATTCATAGTTTTAATTATCTCTTTTATTCCTAGGATAGTATGTTGTCAAATTGGAAAGAAAAACTCTATAAATACACCATGGAATTCCATGCCTAATCCAAGTAGAGGAGTTGCTTTTAACTCCTTGAAATCAAGTACATCAACTTGGAGAATCTTAGAGTTTCAACTTCAATATCTTGGGTGCCTTTCCTTGTATTCCACGCCTTTTCCTTGCTTTGTTTCTTAGGTTCTTGCACTTCAATTCTAGGTTGGTACCTTGCTTTAATTCCTTGCTTTCCTTGCTTGTTTATTGCTTTCATTGTTGTTTAACTTTAACACACATAGTTCCTCTTTATTCTCTTTCACTTTCTTTTTTCACTTCTTTTACTTTTTTGCTTAACTATTCAAGATCAAAGTTATCTTTTCTCTTGTAGTGATAGTCAAGAGGATAGTATCTTTGAATATCTTTGTTTCCCATTCATCTTTTCCTTATTTCTCACTTAGATTTAGGACTAGTTTTTATTGATTTCTTTCCCATCTTCATGCTCTTATTCTCTTAATTTCTCTTTTGGTTTCACATGCATGTTGGAGTGTTTTTGAGCTTTGATTTCAAGTTCTAAGCAATAGAATAGTGCACAATTTTTAGCTTTGTTGTCTATGTACATGTGCATAATTCATGTACCCAATTCCATCCAATAAAGTTTATGATTCATGTAAAGTTTCTCTTGGTTATTCCCATGCTTCAAGTTCATTAAATTTCTAGTTTTATGATCATTTTTCCAAGCCTTGAATTACATGCAACATATCAGTCCATGCCTTGTTTGATTTAAGTTTCATGAGCACCATATTTCTGGAATTTTAGCTTTCATGATGCATGAATTATTTCTAGCAATCCATACACCTTATTTGCTTGATTCCTTAGGAATCCATTTAGGTTTTTAGATGGTTTAGTTACTTTTTTTATTAGACTACATGTTATCAAGCTTGTGTTTCATGCATTTTAGGCAATTAGACAGTTTTCCTTTAAGTGGTTTTCTGTTCCCTTGTTGATGACAGTTTAGCATTACTTGTTTAGTTAGTTGCATCTTAGTTTAGGAAAGTTACACTTTTAGCAAGTTTCCTTAAGTAAGGTTTACTAAATTCAATCATTCTAGGTTTGTACTATTTATTTTATTGAATGCATGTTAGTTAGGAAAGTTTCTAATTCCATTGAAAATCTTTATTTTTTAAAAGTTTCTGTTAGTTTATGTTTCTAATTTTATGAATGCCTTGTGTTCCATGTTGTTTAAATTCCTAGTTTGATCAAAACCTTATTTCATTGGCTTAGTTAATTAACTTAAATATGATCCAATCAATTGAAAATTCTATTAGATTGCTCAAGAGATTGACCTTTCTCACATGCAATCACTACTTTGATTCTTACACTTGCCAGTAATTTTAAAGTTACATCAAGTTTTTGGTGTCGTTGCTAGGAAATTACAATGGATTTATGGTTGGATCTTTGTTTACATTATTTACCTCTAATCATATTTTTAAGTTTCATTAGATTAGGACTTTCGCATCATTCTTACATGTTTTGCTAATTCCTCAAAAATTGACATATCTCCTTGTTTTTGTGAGAGGGAAATATAGCAAAAGGAGCAACGAGGATCCTGTGGACCAAAGCTTCATCAACTTATCTAGGATTTCCATGCTTTCTTAGATTAGGGCTTTGAGTGAACTTGTAGTGAGGCTCCATTGTAATTTGTAATTCTTTCTTTCATTTTAAATGAGTCGTAATAATATAGGACAAGTGTGGGATATGGTGGTCGACACTTAATCCTCATCAAAAACCTCACTCTAAGCTTCTCACACTCTCCTTTTATTTTCCTAATGTAGTTGTATTTAGTGTAATTTGCATCATTGGATGGTGGTGTGAAATCAAATTCCCAACCCCATGGTAGAGTCACAAGCTATAGTTGAGCACAAGGCTATAAGAGATTTCTATGCACTACTCTAATTAAATACTCCATCATGCATCACATTACTAACCACCAATGCATGCCACTTTGAACTTAAACCTAAAGTTATACAGTTACTCCCAACATTTTATAGTCCAGAGGGAGAGAGAGGATCCATACCTACATATCAAGGAATTCCTTGATATTATCACTACATTCAAATTCTGAAATGTTTCAAATGATTCTATTAGACTTAGGTTTTCCCTTTCCCATTAAAAGATAAGGCCAAATCATGGGTAAATTCTTTAGAGGTTAGTTCCATATCTACATGGGACCAATAGTCTAAAAATTTTCTGCACAAATTCTTCCTTGGGCATAAGACCAATGCCCTTCATAGGGAAATCATCAATTTCTAGCAAACAAAAGATAATTAATATTATGAATGCTGGGAAAGGTGAAATAAGCTACTGGCAGCAAGGTCAATACTTTTGTGAGGCACTAACACCTCAAAATACACAGATGGTGGATGTAGGTAGTGAAGGGGCCCTCATGTTAAAAATTGATATAGAGGCCTAGGAGTTTTTCCAAACTTTAGCTGAAAATTCCCAGCAATAAGATTATTATAATAGAAGAGAGAGAAATACCCAACCTCAAAAGAAAGGAGGCTTGTATGAAATTGGAGTAACCACAAATAACTCTTTTCAAATAGAAGCTATGGGGGGACGTTTGGACTAGTTGTTCCAAATAATGAATGCCAAAATAGATGCCATCATGGCTACTAATGCATCCACAAAACCTCTAGCCCAGCACACTTAACTTCTACTTGTCCAGCTAATAGTGCATACATTGAACATCTTTTGGAACAAGTGAATGCTTTGAGTGTATATAGTAATCCTAGCAATAATCCTTACTCTCAAACTTATATCTAGGATGGTTTAGGCATCTTAACTTGTCATGGAAAAAGAACAATTACTAGGGAGGCCCATCTATGAACCCCACTGCACAAAACTTTCCTAAAGCTTCAATTCCACTATAATCACCTAGTTTTTAGCTTCCTCAACAACTACAGAAATCATTAGTTGAAGACAATATAGAGTTGATCCTTAAGAACAAGAGGAGACTAATAAGGCCTTACACAATATTCATAATGAGAGTAGATAAAGATTAACTATAAATTCCCATGCTATTGCCAAATTGGAAATGAAAATGAGCTAGTTATCAGCTGCATTGAATGATAGAGAAAAGGGTTAGTTTCTTAGTCAGCCAATTTCAAATCCTATGGGCTAGTTTGAAGTAGGGTCAAGTTCAAATGGACCACATGAGCAAGCAAAGTCCATAACTACCCTTGGGAGTAAAAATAAAGTTGGGCAAACTGAGGAAACTAAAGAAGAGAATGATTCAGCTAAAACATGGGAAAGAGAAAAGACAGAAATCTCCTAATCCATGTGAGCCAATAATGGACGCACCTTATGTGCCTAAAAACCCATTCCCTCAATTGTTAAATAAGTCTACAAAAGGAACTAATTTCAATGAGATAATGGATGTGTTTAAGCTTGTTCAAATAAATATTCCATTACTCAATGCTATTAAAGACATCCCTGCTTATGCCAAACTTCTTAAGGAGTTCCGCACACAAAAGTGCAAGCCTGATGTGCAAAAGAAAGCCTTCTTATGAGCAGGTGAGCTCTTTAAACCAACACAAGACCCCATCTAAGTTCAAAGATCTTAGTTGTCCCACCATTTCTTATGTTATAGGAAACCATGTCATTGATTAATAGTCTAGCTATAACTAAATCCTTGTATCACCTAAGGACTAGGAGAAGACTACCTTCACTTGCTCTTTTAGGACCTTCACCTACTGTTGTATACCTTTTGGACTTTGTAATACTCCATCTGCTTTTCAAAGGTGTATTTTGAGCATATATTCTAATATAGTGGAGAGATTTTTAGAAGTGTTTGTGGATGATTTTTCAGTGTTTGGTTCTTCACTTGATGAATGCCTTCACCATTTAAAACTTGTCCTTACTAGGTGTGAGTAAAATAATTAAGTGCAAAACTAGGAAAACTGTCATTTTATGCTCCAAAAAGACAATTTTTTAGGCCACATCATAGCACACAGTGGCATAGAAGTAGACAAAGCCAAAGTGTATTTAATTTCTAACTTTCCTCCTACAAGGACAGTGAAGGAAATCTACTCAATTCTAGGCCATGCTAATTTTTATAGGCCATACATCAAGAACTTTAGTAAAATTGCTAAGCCCCTATGTAATTTAGTTATGAAGGAGGAAACTTCTGACTTTAATGATGATTGTATGAAAGCATTTGAGCCCCTAAAAGCTTAATTAACTTCTGTTCCTATTATTCTATAATAACCCCAATTTTTGTAAATTGATTAAGAAAATCACTTTAGTTTGAATTTTCAAAAATTTTGGGCTAGAATATTAAGTTATTGGAAATTCTCTTTTTAGAGATTAAAATATGATTTAAAACTTACAAATTATGAATTTACTAAAAAAAATGATCAAAATGACATTAAGTATGTTCAATTCTAAGTTAAAATGAAAAACCCCTAAAATTCTCTATTTTTTTGAATAAAAGGGTAAAATGGTAATTTTACCCATAACAGAGATCTAAGACTTTAATATTTATAATCTACTCATAAATATGATTCTAACACTACTAAGTACGCTCAATTTTGAGTTCGGGAGAATAAAATAGATTTTTCTCCATAAAAGGGCAAAATGGTCCTTTCATACCTCTGTGGGGCCCACAAATGGATCCAATAGCCAAAAGACATGTAATGAGTATTCAAACCACTAACATATAATAGTGGATAAGGAGGTGGTAGTAGAGGATCCAATGTTAATTTAATATCCAAAGGAATTAAAATTTAATTATTATAAGTAATTATGAAAAATTCAAAAACATCTATAAATATACCACCAAAAATCCTCCAAAAATGTTCATAAAATTTAATACAAAATTATCTTGCTTCCCCTACAGAACCAGATCTAGATTCATTTTCAAATTTCCAAAACTCCCAAAAATCTCTCTTCTTTCATTTTCTCTCTCCTCTCTCTAAATTGGAATAAGAGACCTAAATTCAATTAAGCACTCTATTCCAAATCAAATCTCACCATTCATATTTTCCTAGACCATATTATCAACAAAACCCGAACACAAATTTCAAGATCCAACGGTGCAATCAATGGAACGTGTCAACCAATCTCCTAGATCAAGCGTTGATCTAAGCCTAACCCCGCTTAGATCATTTCTCTATGTTTCGTGATTGTCTTGTTACATTCTAGATCATCTTGCCATGTTCTAGATCATCTAAAACATGTTCTAATGGCCAGATCAAATCTAGGCTATTGATGTTTTTAACTGAAATCTTGTTTCTTCAATTAAGAGCTCATTTTAGCTCTGATTTAGATCAAAAAATTGCTATGAATTTCTAATGGTGTGTAGAATCTAATGGAGATGCTATATTTATGTTTTTAATTGTATTTACGTATGATAATCACTGAAATCCGTTCCAATAGTAATGGATCATGATCAAATGTCAAATTGACAATCTAATCCGATGGATGGATCCAGAAGGTGTCAAAACCTTAAGATTGATAATCATAGTAGGATTTCTGATCCTCTATAAAGGTTTATTTGTTCAAAAATGGTATAGACTAAAATCAACCATTGAAAATGACTAAAAATTTAAAAATTCAATTACACTCAATTTAATTCCAATTTTCAATCTATAAGATGCTATGAATAGATCTTCATGAGGGGAACATACTGAACCCATAAAAACAAGATTTTAAGCCTCAAACATTTCTATTAATTAAAAATACTCTTACTTACACCCTTGATCAAGTAGATCCAGGGTGATTATAATTGAAAATCTAGATCCACTAAGGATATAATGATGATAAAATAGCATGGGGATGGTTGGATTGGATTGATATGAAATAAATCAAGGTGTAGGCCCTTAAATGAGAAAATGATCATGGAAAATCTCAATGGATCTACTTGATCGGATGGATCAAGAATGATTAGGATAATTGGACCGATAAATTGAATGATCTAAGGTTAGGATCAGGTTATTATGATGTTGGATCAAACAGAAACATAAAGGATCAAGGGTTGCATTCTTAATGGAATATCATCCATAGATCTAAAAGATGGACAAATCGGATAGTTGGATCATAAGGATAGCTTGATCACATGCTTAATTAATTATCTTTTACAGTAAATTTGATTTAATTATGATCCATGTCTATTTTCCAATTTTAGTGTAATTATCTTTAATTTCCTAGAATAAGATGTTGTAATATTATTAGTTAATTTCTTTTAAATAGCATATTTAAATTTGGGCCAATACTTTCAATTTTAGCATGATTGTCTTTAAATTCCTTAGAATTATTAGTGTAATTTATTTTAATCATAGAATTATGAAAAATACCTTAAAAGAGGTAATTGATGACATATAGATGGACTTCACTAAATACATATACATCATGAAGTATAATTATAGTAAGGGCTATAGTTAGTAGGACAATGTAAGGATTATCAAATCCTTCACCCAAACTAGAAGAATAATAAATCTTATGAATGACATTTTAAATGTTCATGGATTTAATTAAAATAAATCAGAAAGAGTACTTAGGGTTAAAATGCCCATAAGATCCTTATGAAAGGATGAGCTAAGGTCAATCTAGTGAATGCTGAACATGGTGGTTAAGGAAGTTCTCTAATAGAGTATTGCTCTTCCCCTACCTTCCATTGACGTTTATGGGGTCTAAATGCCTCCTTACATGAGGATTGAAATAATCACTTTGTGTTCAACCATTTAGCTAGTAAGCCTTAGCCAATTGGAAATCAGAAGAGTAGCCTAGACTTAAGATGAAATAAGTTATCTTCAACTAATACAACATTAACTGGTTGAATAATAATAATAAGAGCATAAGAAGTTAGTAAATTATCTAATCCTAATAAAAATTGTAAGTAAGATAAGGATGACCAAACAACATCTAGAGGATCTTGAATGATTAAGAATAATAACAATCCTAATGTTGTATTTTATTATGTATCTATGGATGTATGTTGTAGACAAATCTAGATAGAGAATCTACACCCTTGATCAAATATGATTCAAGAAAGAGAACCAATATCATCCTCCTTAGGGATGATCAAACAACTGAACTTAGATCAAAGAAGAACTAGATAATAGAAGATCTAAGCTCTTGATCTTTATCAACAAGTATAAATTGTTGATCAAAGGATCTATGAAAGATCAAGATCAAAGAAAGGAATACATAGAGACTTATAATAGAAAATACATAGATCTGAAAGATTAGAAGATCATTCTAACTATCAGATCTATTGATCAATATCAATAGGATAAACATTATCTGAGGAAGATAGATCATGATAGGACATAAGATCTAAATCCTTTATATCAAAGGGCAAGATTAGACAAAGAATATAGATAGGATAAAAAATATAGGATTATTCATATTGTATAAATATTGACAGTATGTATGGATTTACAGATTTCATACGTTAATTAGGATCATGGAAGATTTGAAGAGATGAATCACTACTTGAAGGCAAGAGGATTTTATGAATGCATATACATGAGAAATACATGTTGAATACATGATCTTATGTTTGGAAATTTTGACAAGTATAATGTAAATACTTGTATTAAATCCATTGAAAACCCTTATGATTCAACCAAAACACATATGAAATGGTTAAGTTAGAATTGAGGAAAACCCTAAGTGAATAAGGAACTAGAAGGTATTCCAACCCTAGATAAATAGACAAATTGTCTGATAAGTAAAAAAACTAATACACGGGAATGATTCATATAGAATGGTGATTCCTAAACTTATATGAGCATGGGTGTCATTCATTGTAAATGATAATCCCTAAGTTTGAAGTGAAATCTTATCCTCAATATAAGAATACCAAAATACGAGGATGGTGATATAAATAGACAAGACGTCTGATAAATAAAAGGATTACTTTATATACAAGCATGGAGACTTGTGGTTTTATTTTAAATAAGCGTATGCTTGGGGATGCTATGCTAGGAGGGTTACGAGGGTTTGGCCACCCACTCTCTGAAATGTGATATATATTATGATACATTGCCCAAAGAGAGGCAAAATGTCAGGTGGGGTAGTTATGAGAAAGCCACCACTGTGACGGTCTATCTCCCCATATAGACATGACATAGATAATTTTCCACATTTGGCATCTGTGGAGTATGAAAGTAGTTATCCAAGCACTATGGTACGGATCAGATTCCAGCATAGTAGTCCTTTGAGTATTTTTCATTATGATGCATGACATAATGAGATGCCGATATTGCCCAAATAAGGGAGTATTTTTCCAGTAGAGTCTGGATGTTTTATCAACTCAATATGGCTGAGTGTGATGATACTGCCCATATGAGAGAGTATTTTCCAATAGAGTTTGGATGATTGATCAACTCAATGTGTCTGAGTGTGACTATTGATGTTTTGAGATATTAACTATTTTTCATGATTTTGACCATATATATATCCATACAACATATACAGTATGTATGTGTAAGGATGTACATATATGAGAAAGTAAAGAGATTGATCCATGAGCATGAATAATGGGATTATGAAGTATTTGGATTATACTGGAAAATTATTATGCTTCTTGAATCCCCTAAGATATTGTAAATGTTTGAGTGTTTACAATATCTTAGATACAGAGAAGGAGAATTATGAGCTCAAGACTTAAGAAGATTTGGTTGAATAATCAATCAGGGTATATCCCTTGAAGACATGTATTTTTATTTGAGAGCATTGTATTGTATTGAGAGTTTTTAATGTATGGAGAGGTTTGAAATTTGGATTATGTAATTTGGACAAGTATTGTACTGATACATTGGCTGTACTGTGAACCACTAGATGGATTCTAGAATTTAATAAAAGTATATTCTTTCAATGATATTTTATCTTGTACAAAATTCTACTAATGTTATGTATGAAGTGATGACTTGGGTTTTACAAAATAAGTTCTAAAGAAAAGAATTTCCACTATTTTGTTTTGCAAAATTTTTTTACTACTAAGGGCGCCTTGCCTTTGAAAAATATATTACAAAATGTGTTACAAAAGCCCTGGTCGTCATATATTCGACTACAAGATTATAGTACACCATTTGAAATAATGTGTGATGCTTCAGACTACGCGATCAAGGCTATGCTGGCGTAGTGTATTGATACACTTCCCCATGTTATATTTTACTTGCAAGATAGTCAATGATGCCCAACTCAATTATTCCACTACCAAAAAAGAGTTGTTAGCAATCATTTTTTCCTAAATAAATTTTGATTTTACTTGCTAGGATCTAAAGTTCTTTTATACTCAAGTCCCATGGCTTTAAAAGATCTTCTTTCAGAGAAACAAAATCTAAGTTGATCCAATGGATATTATTGCTACAAGAATTTGATTTGAAAATTCGGGATAATGAAGGTTTCAAAAATGTTGTAGCACACCTTTTATCAAGGTTAATTGTAGAGTCGACTAGCAAAAATGTTCCTACAATAGAAACATTTCAAGATGAACAATTATTACACATTTTCCAATTGGCTTGGTATGTAGATGTAGTCATTTATCTTGTCACATGTCAAATGCCTAATCGTTGGTCTAAACAAGATAGGAAAAGGTTTATTATCGAAGTTAGACACCTTACATAGAATGATTCGTACTTTTTCAAGTACTATCCTGATCAGGTCATTAGGAGATGCATACCAGATAATGAACATCATAAAATCATTTCCTTTTGTCATGACCATGCATGTGAGGGCCACTTTAGTTCTAGAAAGATAGCTTCAAAGACTTGGGGAGCTTCATAAACCAATTGCTAGGAAGGTTAGCCAATCGTAGTTATTACTATTTTATTGATGGATACTCTGGTTATAACCAAATCCCCATAGCACCTAAGGATTAGGAGAAGACTACCTTCACCTGTGCTTTTGTGAGCTTCACCTATCATTGTTTTCCTTTTGGATTTTACAATGCTCCAGCTACTTTTCAATGGTGTATGTTGAGCATATTTTTTAATATGGTGGAGACGCTTTTAGAAGTGTTTATGGATGATTTCTCAGTGTTTTGTTCTTCATTTAATGAATACTTGGACCATTTAAAACTTGTCCTTACTATGTGTCAAGAAAAGAATTTAGTGTTAAATTGGGAGAAATGTCATATCATGGTCCAAAATGACATTGTTCTAGGCCACAACATGCCACATAATGTTATAGAAGCTGACAAAGCCAAAGTGGATTTAATCTCTAACCTTCCTCTTCCAAGGACGGTGAAGGAAATTCACTCTTTTTAGGCCATGATGGTTTCTATAGATAATTCATCAAGGACATCAGTAAAATTGCTAAACCCCTATGTGATTTACTTATGAAGGAGGCAACCTTGGATTTTGATGAAAATTGTATGAAAGCATTTGAGCACCTAAAGGTTGAATTAACTTTTACGCCTATTATTTGGCCGACAGATTGGAGTATACCCTTGGAAATAATGGGTGATGCTTCAAACTATGTGATTGATGCTATGTTGGGCAGCATATTGACACTCCTCCATTTGCTATATGATGCTAGCATGACCCTCCATTATGCTCATCTTAATTATTTCACCATAGAAAAAAGATTATTGGTAATTGTTTTTTCCTTGCTTACTTGCTAGGATCTAAGGGCATAGACTATTTGGACCATGTAGTGTTAAAATATCTTCTTTCAAAGAAGGATGCTAAACCTAGGTTGATCCAATGGATATTATTGCTACAGGAGTTTGATTTGAAAATTCAGGATAAAAAAGGTTTAAGAAAAATTGTTGCCTACAAAGAAACTTTTCTAGATGAACAATTGTTGCATATTTTCTAGTTGCCTTGGTATGCTAGATATAGTCAATTATCTTGTCATAGGTCAAATGAGTAATCATTCGTCTAAATAGGGTAGAAAAAGATTCACTGCTGAGGTCAAACACTTTATATGGGATGAACACACTTGTTTAAGTATTGTCCTGATTAGGTCATTAGGAGATGCATACCTGATAATGATCATCATTAAATCATTTACTTTTCTCATGACTATGCATGGACAGGCCATTCCAATTCTAAAAAGTCAATTATAAAGATTTTGCATTGTGATTTTTGTTGGCCCACCATTTTCAGGGATTCACATGCTTACTACATAGGATGTGCTACATGTCAATAGTTAAGGAGCTAGGAAAAGGAAATATGGCCCTTTAACCCCATTTGAGCATTAAGCTTTTTTATATTTGGCGCATTGATTTCATGGGACCTTTTCCCAACTCTTTTGATTATCTATACAACCTTGTGTGAGTGGACTGTGTCCAAAAGGGTTGAAGCTATACCATGTAAGACCAAAGGCCATAGGGTGGTGGTCAACATTTTATACTCCGAGGGCCACAATTAGTGATGTGATAAACATTTTTTTAATAATGTGTTTGAGAAATTAATGAAGCAATATGGTGTTAACCATAGGATTGGTACCCCTATTCATCTTTAAACTAGTGGATAGGTACAAGTGTCAAATAGGGAGATAAAGTGAATTTTATAAAAGATAGTCAATCCAACTAGGAAAGACTAATCCTAAAGACTTAGTGACACTTTATGGCCTTGCCATACTACATGTAAAACCCATATAGGCATGTCACCCAGCCATTTAGTGTATGAAAAGGTGTGCCACCTACCAATAGAAATTGAGCATAGTGCATATTGATCCATTAAAAAGCTCAATTTTGACTTAGATAGTGCTATAATCCACAAAAGATTCCAACTCAATGAGTTGGATGAACTAACAAAAGATGCATATGGGTATACTAAGATATACAAAGATTGCATGAAAAGAATCATGATAGACACATCTTGTGAAAGTCCTTCACCCCAAGATAGAAGGTCCTCTTGTATAATTCTAGATTTCATCTATTCCTTGAAAAACTTGGATCTCGATGTACTGAACCCTACATGGTGTGTTGTTTGCCCTCATGGGGCTGTCAAGATAGAAAGGATGGAGAGATTTCCAAAGTCAATTGGCAAAGGTTGAAAACCTCTCTAGAGTTGGATAGCCCTAAAGTAGAGGAAATCTTTCTAGATGAAGCAGTCTATAATGGCCCACCTTAGCATGTTCCCTAATACCAGCATTTATCATTAAATTTGCATTCATCATGACACTGCAATATGTAATGAAGATGATAAACTTAGTGATCATTAGGAGGTAACCTAAGATTTTAGAGAGTCTCATTGTTCTATTTTACCCATTTATCATATAGGAGTTTTGTTTGTCAAAACATTAGAGACAATGTTCAATTCTGGTTGGGGGTGTATATATGCATAAGATTTATGAATTTTTCTTCTTCTTTTTCAAAAAAATAAAAAATAACATTTCTGGAATTTCATAACACATGCATTTCTGACCTAATAATTTAATTTTTTGATATTTGGTTGGTTTAGGGGCTAATCTAGAGTAAGTATATGAATTTTTATAATTTTTTAGGATTTTCATCTTTTGTAGGTATTGAGTAGATGATCTAATGGCCGACATTGAGTATGATAAGACCAAGTTCAAAAGAAAGCCAAAGGCTTAAATTTCATCCTTCCAAAGCTAAATCAAGGGTTGAAATTGTCTTTAGGCAAGCAAATGAAGTCTGAGGAAGCAATTGGAAGCATTTAAGGTGACTAAGATGGGCTTGTGCAAAAAGCCATGCATCCAGTTTCCTAATCTAAAAAGGAAACCTATGTAAGCTAAGCCATCAAAGTGAGCCACCATGCCACATGGATTCACACTATTGGAGGACACTTAGAAGCAATTATCCTATGCTAAATAGTGAATTTCAAGGGATAATTAGAATGTAATTTGGGTGATAATCAACATGGTGAGATATGCATGCATAGGTGGAAAAATCAAGAGAGGAACCAAGTCTCCCACGCTTTCCCCCCCTCTTTTCCCTCTCTTTCCTACCCACTATATCAAATATTTAGAAAGAGAGGAGTTCCATGCCACCTTCTTTGAAAATTGGCACCTCCCCCCTTCTAAATGCACCACCACCACCAACTCCACTTTCTAATTTGATTTCCCATTCAACAACCTCACCTTCCTACCTCTTTCCTCCATCTTTCTTTCCTTTTTCAACTTTGTTTCCACTAATCATGTGATATACCTTAACAGAAGGAATTCCATGCCTCATCCTAGACTGGAAGTCAACGTTTCCCCTTCCCTTTGCTTACATTTAAAAGTTCAACTTATCTTACCTTCTAATCTTTTATCTCCAATCAACCACCAAACTTTGCTATCTATAGTCCTAGTTCTAATTCTCTCTTTGATTGCTATGATAGGATCTTATCAAATTTAAATAAAAACTATATAAATACCCCATGGAATTCTATGCCTAATCTAAGTAGATGGGTAGCTTCTACACCTTGAAATCAAACACATCGACTTGGAGGAATTCTTAGAGCTTTGCACTTCAGCATCGTGGATGATTTTCTTATTTTCCACACCTTTTCCTTAATTTTATTTCTTTGGTTTTTCCACTAAAATTCCTTGTGGGATACCTTACTTTAATTCCTTGCTTTCATCGCTAGTTTATTGCTTCCTTTGTTGTTTATGTTTCATACACCTATCTCCTTTTTATTGTCCTTTCACTCTTTGTTTTTCCAATCCTCTTATTTTTCTTGCTTAACTCATTAAGATAAAAGTTATATTTTCTCTTGTAGTACAGCCAAGAGGATAGTAGCTTTGAATCTCATTGTTTCCCATTCATCCTTTCCTTGTTTCTCACTTAGATTTATAGCTAGTTCTTGTTGATTTCTTTCCCATCTTCATGTTGTTACTCTCTTGATTTCTCTTCGAAGTTTCACATGAGATTAGTTTGAGATTGATGAATTTTTTTTTAGCTTTTCTTTGAATCATGTTCATGGCATTATAATAGTGCACAATTTTTGACTTCGTTCTCTATATACATGTGCACAATTCATGTACCTAATTCTATCCAATAATGTTTTCGATTCATGCAAAGTTTCTCTTAGTTATTTCCCTATTTGAAGTTTATTAAATTTCTGATTTTATGATTGTGTTTCATACCTTGAATCACTTGCAACATATTAGTCCATGCTTTGTTTGGTTTAAGTTTCATGAGCACCATATTTATGGAATTTTACCTTCCATGATTCATGCATAATTTCTAGTAGTCCATACACCTTATTTACTTCATTCCTTAGGAACCAACTTATCTTTTTAGATGGTTTAGTTACTTTTGTGGTTAGATCACATGTTAGCAAGCTTGTGTTGCTTGCAGTTTAGCCATAAACTCACCCCATGAACCATGTGCACAACTCCATGGATCATGCTCATGGTGATTGAATGATTTTTCTTTAAGGGGTTTGTTGTTGCCTTGTTTCATGATAGTTTAGCATTACTTGTTTAGTTATTTGCATCTTAGTTTAGCTTATAAAGTTTCTTTGTTTAATTTTAGATTGTTTCAGGATTACAAATGTTTCATTTTTAGCAAGTTTCCTTAAGTAAAGTTTCCTAGATTCATTCATTCTAGCTTTGCATTAGTTTCTCTTATTGAATACATGTTAGTTAGGAAATTTTCTAATTCCATTGAAATTTTTTATTTTTAAAAAGTTTCCTTTAGTTCATGTTTCATATTCCATGCTGTTTAAATTCCTAGTTTGATCAAAACCTTCTTTCTTTGGCTAAGTTAAGCAACTTAAATAAGATCCAATCAATTAAAAATTCTTTGAGATTCCTCGAGGATCGTCCTCTCTCACATGCAATTTCTACTTTGATTTGTGTGCTTGCAAGTAATTTTAAAGGTACATCAAATAATTATAATGAGATAACAGACATATTTAAACAAGTCAATATCAACATTCCACTACATATTACCATTAAAGATTCCTCATTATGCTAAATTCCTAAAGGATCTATGCACACCAAAGTGGCAACTTAATGTGCATAAAAGGGCCTTTCTTGCGGGTCATGCTAGTTCTATTCTACAACACCAAACCCCTCCAAAATACAAAGATTCTAGATGCCCTGCAATCTCTTAAGCTATTCGGAAATAGATTTTATAAGACACTTTTAGATTTATAGCTAATGTTAACTTGTTTCCATATTAGTCTATGAGCAACAAGATTTAGGTGAGATGAAACCTATGCTGCCATCCCCAACTAGTAGACTGATCTATCAAAATTCCTAGAGGGGTAGTAGAAGATGTCTTAATACAAGAAGACGGATTTCTCTTTTCCAATCCAAATGCTGAAATCCCAATCATATTAGGCCATCCAGTTTTAGTCACACCTAGTGGCATAATGAAATATAAGAATGGTTCTATGAAACTACCATTCAGTAATGTGAAACTCTAGTTCAACATTTTTAATGTTGCGCAAAAGATGAACTATGAAGATTCTTATGCTGTGAATGTTATAGAGAACATAGTTCATTACACTTTCCCATCATCCTCTAGAAGAAGTGGACAATTACTTGAAGCTGCAATGGTAGTGGACACTCATAAATGGAGATCAAAAGTGGAGCCCTTAATACCACCTTCCACTACTTAAGATTCAAAGAGGAAACACCCACATTAGACCTAAAACCTAAAAGTCTAAAATATGCATTTTAGGTGACTCCAAAACATTGCCTGTTATCATAGCTATTAATCTGTTTAAGAATAAGAAGGAAAGCTATTTAATGTCCTCCAAAAACATAAGATGATCATTGTAATGACCCCAATTTTTGTAAATTGATTAAAAACATCAATAAAGTTTTTTAGAGATTAAACCATGATTTAAAACTTATAAATTATGAATGTACTCAAAAAACTGATCGAAATGACACTACGTACATTCAATTCCAAGTTAAAATGAAAACTCCCTAATTTTCTCTATTTTTATGAATAAAAGGGTAAAATGGTAATTTTACCCATAACCAAGATCTAAGACTTCAATATTTAGAATATACTCAAAAATACAATTCCTACTTCACTAAGTATGCTTGATTCTGAGTTGGGGAAAATAAAATGAATTTTTCTCCATAAAAGGGCAAAATGGTCTTTTCACACTTCAGTGAGGCCCACAAGGAGCCCACAAATGAATCCAATGGCCAGAAAACATGTAATGAGTAGTCAAACCACTACTAGTTGATAGTGGAAAAGGAGGTGGTAGTGGAGGATCCAATGTTAATTTAATATTCAAAAGAATTAAAACATAATTATTACAAGTAATTATGAAAAATGCAAAACACCTATAAATACCTCCCCAAAAATCCTTCAAAAATGTTCATTAAAATTCCCACAAAATTATCTTTCTTCCCCTGAAAAACCAGATCTAGATTCATTTCCAAATTTCAAAAACTCACAAAAATCTCTCTTCTTCCACTTTCTCTCTCCTCTCTCTAGATTGGAACAAGAGACCTAAATTCAATTAGGCACTCTGTTTCAAATCAAATCTCAACAAATCGCACCATTCTTATTGTCCTAGAATAACTTATTTACAAAACCCCAAATGAAATTTCAAGATCCAATGGTGCAATCAATGGTAAATAACAAAACAAGCGGTTATTGGGTGATCTTATCATCAAGTGTACATTTCTTTTAAATTTGGCTGCAAAAGCTACATTTTTCTCCAATCAGGTACTCCCATAGTTATTTTATTTATTTTATATAAATTTTATTTTTTTGAAATTGAGTTTAGGTTAAAAATTATAAAAATCAAGGATAAGAACCCCTCAATTCTGTATGATGGAGGATTAGATGGAAAATCTAAGCCATCCAATCAATCCATAAGGATCCAAAACCCTTAGGGTATAGTTTTTAAGAAATTTTATCAAGTTTTGAGCCTTTGATTGAAGAGGAATTGAATGGACGGTCCAAAATGAACTATCCAATATTCTTTATAAGATCGAGCTCCCGGGATGCCGCACGGAAAGGTGCCCCTGTGGGAGCATCTCCGCCTGACTAATTAAGACCGTCCATTCCACTGGGACCAGATTAAATCTGGCCCCTCAAAACGACTGTGAACTTCAAAGTCAATTACAAAGTCATCTAAACTCCAAATTAAGATCGGAAAGAAGCTATGGAAAACTTGTAATGTCTATTTTTTTCTTAAATCATAAAATTGATAAAAATATTTAAGAAACTTTCGGTTTTTAGGAATTAGGCTTCTAATTTTCATGATCTTCAAGATCTGAGATGATCAGATCTTAAGGATATAATGCAATGATGATGTAATGCTAAAATCAAGTAATATCCATGATTTATTTTGACAGATCTAATATAAAATGAGGAATCTACCCTTTATGGTAGAAAAACCCTAAAAATACAAAAGGACCCACTTGATCAATAAGATCAAGCATGATCAGACCCTTTGGATGGGTTGTGTGAATGGCATTATGATGAAATCTAGTTAGATCATGGATTAAATGTGATAAAAACAAGTGGATCTAATCTTTGAATCTTACTGGAGTTAAAGCCCTAAATGTAATTAAAACCCTTAATCTAAAGGAAAAGATCTAAGATCTAAAGGTTGGATAATATGTAAAAGTTTCTAATAATCTTAATCTAATTAGTTTAATTATCTTTTATTCGATAATAGAATTTTAAATGTGATTTATATTATAAAGTAGGAAGCATGAGAGTGTAATTCCTAAATTTTAGCATGTTATGCTCTAAATGTTATTAGTTTGTTATTAGGATTGGTAGATTTAATTATCTTAGGGCCATGTTAGTTTAAATTGGAGATTTTAGCATGATTCCATTAGATTAGTAGTAAAATATCATGTATTTCATAACTTCGGATCATGCTAGTTTAAGTATAGTTTTATTCCATTAGGTTAAGTTACATTCATAGGAAGCATGTTAGTATAAATGCTTGTTAAACTTATATTTGATTTATGCTTTAAAGTTTATGATTTGATTGTTGTCAAATTTTATTACTAGATTCAATTGTTAAGTAGTCATTAAGATATAATGAGCATAAATCACCAAAAATGTAAACTGATGGAATATAAAGATTTATGGACAATTAAGATGAGTGAATGACTTTGACTTAATATTAGTAAGGGCTATATTAGTAGGACAATATAAGGATTATCAAATCCTTGGCCAAAACTAAGAGAATAATAAACTGCATGAATGACATTTTAAATGTTGATAGATTTAATTAAAATCAATTAGAAAGAGTACTTAGGGTTAAAATGCTCATAAGAACCTTATAAAAGGTTGAGCTAAGGTCACTCTAGTGAATGCTGAACATGGTAGTTAAGGGGGTTCTCTAATAAAGCCTTGCTCTTCCCCTACCTTTTCATTGATGCTTGTGAGGTCGAAACGCCTCCTTACATGAGGATTCAAGTAACTACTTTGTGCTCATCAATTCAACTAGTAAACCTTTTTAAATTTGAAATAACAGGAGATATCTACACTTAGGATGAAATAAGCTATCTTCAACTAGTAAAACATTAACTGGTTGAATAATAATAAGAGCATAAAAAGGTTAGTAAATTATCTAACCCTAATAAAAATTGTAAGTAAGATAAGGATGATCAAACAAGATCCATGGGATCTTGAATGATCAAGAACAATAAAAGAAATAAATACTTCTTGATGATAATATATATATATTGCTTGCAATTTAGATCAAATAGAATAGAAAGTCTGAACCCTTGATCAAATATGATTGAAGGAAGAGAACCAAGATCGTACTCCTTAGGGATGATCAAACAACTAAACATAGATCAGAGAAGAATTAGATAATGGAAGATCTAAGGCCTTGATCTTTATCAACAAGTATAAATTGTTGATCAAAGGATCTATGAAAGATCAATATTAAAGAAAGGAATACAAAAAGACTTAGAATAGAAAATACTTACATCTAAAAGATTAGAAGATCATTCTAACCATTATATCTATTGATCAATAGGTTAGACACTATCTGAGAAAGATAAATCATGATAGGACAAAAGATTTAGATCCTTTATATCAAAGGACAAGATTAAACAAAGAATATAGATAGGATAAAAAAATATAGGATTATTCATATTTTATAAATATTGATAGTATATATGGATTTACAAATTACATACGTCAGTGAACATCATGGAAGATCTAAAGAGATGGATCACTACTTGAAGGTAGGAGGATTTTATGAATGCATCTACATGGGGTGTATATGTTAAACACATGATCTTATGTTTAGAAATGTTGACAATTGTAATGTTAACACTTGTATTAAATCCCTTGAAACCCTTATGATCCAACCAAACACACGAAATGGTTAAGTTAGAATTAAGGAATAGAATCGAAGTTAATATGGAACTAGAAGATATTTCAGCCCTAAGTAAATAGACAGATTGTCTAATACGTGTGAAGCCTATTTTACATACAAGCATGGAGGCTTGTGGTTTTGTTTTATACAGGCATTAGCCTTGGGATGCTATGCTAGGGGAGTTATGAGGGTTTGGCCACCCGCTTCTCAAAATTTCATGATATGATGATACCTTGCCCTATGAGAGGCTAAAACTCAGGTGGGGCAAGTATGGGAAGGCCACCACTATGGAAGTCTTGTCTCCCCATATGGGCAGTGACACAATATTTTCCACTATGGTATTAGGGGTGAATATGGCAGTTATCCGAGAGCATTAGTACAGATCAAACTGCAGTATGGTAGTCCTTCGATTATTTTGCATTATGATGCATATGAGATAGGCATAGTAAAATGCCTTATATTTTGGCATGATAAAATGCCAATTAATTGTATATTACTAGTATTTCCCAAGAAGGGAAATTCTTAGTATAGGATTAGCTGAAATGCTGATTTCTCATAGTGGAAAGAATTGATCAACTTAGTTGGGAATGTTATTTGACTACTTTCATAAATTTGATGGATTTATCCATATACAGTATCTATGTATACGGATGTACATATATGACAAAGTAAAGAGATTGATATATGATTATGTTTATGAATGATAGGATGATGAAGTATTAGAATTATACTATCAAATTATTATGCTTCTTGAATCCCCTACCAAGCATAGCTTGCTGAGATATTGTAAATGTTTAAATGTTTACAATATCTCAGATACAGAGAAGGAGAGTTAAGAGCTCCTTAAAGACATGTATTTTGTTTTGTTTGAGAGTATTGTATTGTAATGAGAGTTTCATTGTATGGTGAGCTTTGAGTTTTGGATTATGTAATTTGGACAAGTATTGTAATGGATTTGGGATATACCGTGAACCACTTGATGGATTCTGGAATTTAATAAAAGTATATTCCTTCAATAGAATTTTATCTTGTACAAAAGTTCTACTTATGTTATGTATGAAGTGATGACTTGGGTTTCTCAAAACAAACTCTAAAGAAAAGAATTTTCTCTAAGAATTTATAGAGACTATTAATAAATGTGAGCTTTAGAGCCATTCTTCAATTTTTGAGGGTTATATATAAATTCTAAATTTTCTTTGGCAGTCAACAATTCCTAGTTGGTCTCATTGTCCTTTGATCTGAGTCAACTACTAGGAAAACATTTGATAGACTATACTTACTATCTCTTGAATTTATGGTCAATTTAAGTCACGAAACATAGGAAATGATAGAGGTCATCTTTGATTAACCCAGGCCTTTAGCTCTTCCTAAGTTATTATTTCTCCACTAATTGGACCTTTAAGCCTTTATAATAATCTTTTTCTTTGTAAACCAATTAACTAATTTATAAGTGTGAAATTTTGTATAAAAATTATCCAATTAGTAGTCCATGTGTTATAAATTATAGAGTTATTTCTAGGGTTTTTTGAAAAACTCATAACACATGCATTTTTTATCTAATCATTCAAAATTTTGATATTTGTCTAGTTTAGAAGCTAAATCAAAATAATTATGTGAATAATCATAATTTTTTGGGATTTAATTTGGATGTTTACTCTTTTGTGGGTGTTTAGAAGATGATCCAACCACTGAGATCAAGTAAGAAAAGTTTTGAAGATCAAGATCAAAAGAGAGAATCAAGACCTAAATTTCATCATTCCAAAACTCACTCAAGTTTCATGATCATCTTAGAGCAAGCAAGAGAGCAATTAGAATAGCCAAAGGTGACTAGAATGGGTCCATGTAAAATCCATGCAAGTCTACTACCTTTGCATGAAATGGAGCCATGCATGTTAGCCATGAAAGCCACCTTAGCCATGCAAGCCTTGAAGCCAAGGGAATTAGCTACTCAAGTCATCAAACAATAAGCCATCAAAGTGAGCTACCAAGCCACATGTGAGCCATTCCACATGAGTAACACAATTGGAGGAAAGTTTTCAAGCAATTATCCATGCTAAAATTGGACTTTTCAAAGGATAAATAGCAAGGAATATGGTTAATACATGGTAAGATAGCATGCATAGATAGACCAATCAAGAGGTAAAAACTTATCAATTCCTTTCTATATTTACCTAATTCCCTCCTCTTATCCTTTCCTCCATTTTTCCTCAGTCTCTCTCCTCCATCTTTCTTCTTTCTTTCTTACCTTCCAACTCATTCACTAGGGTTTTCCATGCATGGGATCAAGTTGGAGAAGCACCAACCTGGAAAAGTGGAACCTCCCACCTTGCCTCCTTCCTTAAGTCTTCCACCTCACTTTCCTAATCCATCATCCACTTACCTTCTCAAAGTCCTACCTAACATTAGTGCTTAGCTTCTTTCCTCACCATTGGAATACATCTCATCAAATTATAAATAAAAACTCTATAAAGACCCAAGCATTCCACGATCCTAAGCAAGAAAGGATTGGGACACCCCTTTCCTAATAAAGTGGCATCTCATTCATAGGGTTCTTCTTAGTGCTTTGCACTTCATTCTTGGCTTGTACTCTCTTTGTGTTTCCATTCCTCCTTCAAGCACTTGTCCTTTGGTTCTCAAGCTTCTTTTTTGGGTTAGTTGCAATCCATGTTTCATTGCTTTCATTGCTTGTTCTTTATTTTCATGTGCATAATCCATTTTAGTTTCACATTGAGTTCTGAAATTAGTTTGTTTAGTTTTATTACTTAGTTTCTTTAGATCGAAGCCTTTTCTCTCTTGCAGTGACATCCAAGAGAAAAGTTACCTTGAATCCCCTTTGTTTCCCTTCCGTTCATCTCATTGTTCTTTGTTTGTTTTAGATCCATCTTAGTCTTGTTTGTTCCCATCACTCTTGCTCTTATTCTCTTGATATCCTTTTGGGTTTCACATGCATGATATCTGATATGCATTTGAGAGTATTGGAGTTTCTTTGATATTTTCTTTGGATCAAGCTTTAGGCATAAGAAAAGTGCACAATTTCTAGGTTGTTATTTATGTACATTCGCACCATTTTTTATGTAATTTCCAAGTCAACAAATAAATTGATTTCATGAGCATTGTTACCTATTGAATCTAGTAGTATCGTACCTATAATATTGAGTGTTATGCTTCCTAATTAATGCACACAATACATTTTTCCATGCCTTGCTTGATTTAAGTTTCATGCACACCATATTTTTGGATTTTTGTGCTCAATGTTTCATGCACAATTTCCAGCAGCCTAGACACTTTAGTTGCTTGAATTCTTAGGAACCCATTTAGCCTTTTAGATTGTTTAGTTACTATTTTGACTAGATTAAATGTTAGGTAGCTTTTATTCCATGTTTTTTGTCCGATTTTCTCTCTACATGAACCATGTGCCCACTACCATGAGTCATGCACATGGTGATTGGAGCTGGAATTCCTTAATTAGTTTTTTTATTTTTTATTTAAGTTAGTTTAGATTACTTTGTTTGGTTGTTTACATCTTAGATTAGTTTAGATAGTTTCTAATTTCATATTTTAAAAAGTTTCAAATTTTACTTTTTGAAAAATTATATTCTTAGAAAGTTGTACTTTTAGCAAGTTTCCTTAAGTAAAGTTTCTTACATTCATTTGTTCTAGTTTTGCATTAGTTTCTTTTATTGAATGCAAGTTAGCTGGGAAAGTTTCTAATTTCATTGAAAATATTTATTTTTAGAAAGTTTTATTTAGTTTATGTTTCTAATTTTATGCATGTTTCTCATTTCATGTTGTTTAAGTTCCTAGTTTAATCAAAACTCATCTCTCTTTGTGAAGGCTAAGTCATCTAAATAAAATCCAATTAATATCCAAATCTATGAGTTTCCTCGTGCAATCAACCTCTCTCATGTGTAAATTGTTATATTGATTCATGTGCTTTCGAGTAATTTTTAAACATACAACACTAATACCCTTATTTAACCCCTATAATATATCTATTGCCCAGTTGTTTTGAAATTATATAAAGTTGGTTGAAGAATTATATTGATGAAAAGTATGAGCAATACAAATCAAGAAATGAATAGAGAAATGGTTGAAAAGAGAAAAATTCAAAGAAAGGCTCTATAATAAAAGCAAAAGTAAATTAAAATAAGAAAGTTAAGAAAAAGATACAAAACAAAAAGAAAATATTCACTCTTATGGTTAGAAAAGAAAGTTGTGAATGCACTGGTAGAAGACCTTTACATATCTTCCAAGCAACTTTCATTTATCCTTATACCCATTCTTTAGATAACGCTATCCTAAGCCTACATCTCATCCTAGTGGAAGTCCTAACTTAATCTTAGGAGGAATATGACTTGGATATGGTTATGAATGAGTAGAGAATTTTGGTAGAGAGTAATATCCCTAATACTTGATATCCTTTTATGAGACCATTATAATTCTAAGTTATTGTTCTTCTTTGTGGAATATGTGAGAATTTTGAACTCGTTGAACATTATTCTACTACATATTGAAGAGAGTGTATCCCCTTTCTGAGTATAAAGTATATCCTATAAGATTTTATTGCAAAGAATACATTTGGATGGTAATTTAGATTATAATTTCATTACAGACTGATAATTGTATATGTATTGGCTATATTCACACACTCACATTCTAAGATTTGATGTATTAATGGGATGTCTTTAGCATAAGGGTAGGATTTTGAATTGTTGATCACTTCTATTAGCATGCTAAAATTAGTAGTTAATATAAGTTAAATATAAGAAATTCTCTAAGATAAATGAAGGGCATTTGTAAGATTTTTGAAAATGCTTATGGGTAGCATTTCTAGAAACACATGTGAGTCTACAACTCATCTATTAGGGGTAAACTAGGGGTTTAAATGCTTTTTGCATACACTAAATGCACACAATAGTAGTTGTGAAAGTGGTTATGATTTATTTTTTAGATTTTTGTATTTCTATTTTGTAGTTTTGCTCAAGGAGTAGCAAAATCTATGTCTAGGGGTATTTGAAGGGTATAGAAAAATTAGATACATAACTCTATGTTTAGAATGTTTTATTCTTAAAAATACCTAATTATCACTAATTAGAGTTAATTTTACTATTCTGTAGGTCCAGGATACAAGTGAAAAAAATTCCAAAATTTGCTAATTTTACCCCTAAAAGAGCAATTTCACATTCCAAGCTACCCCATAGGTCACATATATCAAAAATAAAGTTTTAGATGTTTAGATTGATCATTGGGTGTCTCGGGCAAAGTCAAAACGATCAAAAACCCTATGCATAACTCCTATTTAATTGAGGGTAGAAAGGTGTCAGATTCCAATTTATGCACACTTGTATACATTTCACCCCTTAAGAACCTTATGGAAGAAGTTCAATTAACATACAATGGAATCATACACAATAAAAGCTTCTCAAAAAGAAAAGAAGAGTGGGTCCCACATGAAGATTTTTTACTTATTTTCTCTCTCCTACTCAACTAAACAATGAAGAATCAACCAATTATTGGTTGTTTTATCCATAAAATATATTGAAGCACTATTGGTCTACATAAACATATGAAGAACCACAAGAATAATGCTCATTAATTCTAGGGCAATCTAATATAATGGCGGAGAGGAAATAAAGTTTGAGGAAGATTTACTTATCATAAAGGGATCCCATCCATCTAACTAAGGATAAGTATAATCTAAGGGCAAGGATTGAAGTGAAGTAAAGAAGGAATCCCTAGCCGCCTTTCCTATTTTTAAAATCAAACCGAAATCCTAAGAAAAGGAAGATCTCATCCATCCATTCTCATTCAATGGTCCTTACATTCTTATGGTTTCTAAATCACTCACACACACATGCATGTGCACTCCATGCACGCCCCCCCCCCCCTCCTAAGCACTTTATAAATAAGAAAAACCCAGATTTTTTCACCTAGTTTCCATTTCTTTCACATTATTTCCCATTTATTTCCTTTCCTATTTATACCTACCTTTACCTTCTTTTTTGCTTCTCTTTCTATTCCACTTCTTACCATTTTCTACTCCATTTGCCTATTTTGGAAAAAGATACCTCCCCCTTCAATAGTCACCTTCTAATTTGATTCTACTTCCTTTCCTTATTCCCTAAGCTACCTCCTTAGTCTCCATTTGAATTTCTTTTCATTTCCCATCATTTCCTGCATCCCTTAATATTTCCCATTCCTTTCTCTTTCCCCTTCCATCTCCACTCCACTTTCTTTTAATTGAATTCCATGCCCCCATCAAACACTTCATTAAAATTCAATTTGAAAGAATTAGTCTCCACCATTCAACACTCTTAACCCTCATTCTAGAAATCTATAAATAGAGGTGTTTTGAATGCATGAAGGATCATTGGGTGTCTCATGAAATTACATAAGAAAGTGGTTCACATGTACATGGAGAACAAGGATAAAAATTGCACAATCTTCTTAAGCAAGATCTCAACTACAAGTCAAAGATTAAACATACTACAATGATCCTAATCTAAACTCAAATATCATGCATATGAATTTAAGGTAGAAAATCAAATATAAATATGTAGGAAAGAAGAAAAGAACAAGCAAATAGACAAGGGAAAAACAAGGTGATCAAAACATGAAACAAGAGAATATTAAGAGGAAAACAAAAGAGTATCAAGCTACTGTTTCTCTTACTGTTACTACTAGAGATAAGGTGTCCTGGATCTTGAAGAATTAAGCAAGAGAAACAAGAGAAGCAAAAGCAAGATTCAAGGGACAAAACAAGGAAAGAATGATGCACATAGAACAAAGAAGAAAACAAAGCAACAAGAGAGGAAAAGAAGCATGAAAACCAACCTTGAATTGAAGTGCAAACAAAATATGGAATGCTAAACTTGAAGGAGGCTTGGAACACCTTGATGGATCAAACAAGGTGGGATCATTGAAGCTTGAAGAGGAGCCCCAAGGAAAGAGGCATGGAAGGCTTGCTAGGAGGAGGCATATCCACCCTTCTACACACTAGGATTTGAATTCCTTTAGTATATATAGATGTTAGGAACTTCTTAAAAGAGTCCTAATGAGGAATGGAAGATAATATGGAAGTTGGGAAAGAATTTGGTTAAGGTAATCCATCTAGGAAGGTGAGTGGAAAGTCGAAAGAGATAGATTTAGAAGGTCAGTTAAAGTGGGTGAGTAGACTTTCTAAATCTCAGCAAAAAGGGAAAGGGGAGGTGTGGAATTCTTTTCCTTGAGGTGTCTATTATGGAGGAGTAGAAAGTAGGAAAAGAAATATGGGGAGAGAGAGGAGATAGTTTAATAAAGTGATAGATATGGAAGAAAGGATTAGTTAAGTGTTAAGTGGCTTTAAGGTGGGAGGTACCACTTTTTTAGGAAGGAGGCATCTCACCCCTTTGTGTTTCACATAAAAACCTAAGATGGTGAAAGAGAGAGAGATGGAGATAAAGAGGAGGAAAGAGATAAACATGGAAAGGAAGTATAAGGAGTGGGCTCTTTTCCTATTCGATCACATTACTTGATATTTTACCATATACAGTTCTCCCTCAAACCCCTTCCAATTATCCATTGAAATTCACTAGTTAGCATAGGATAAACACTTCTAAATGTCCTCCAATTGTATGACTCCAATGGATATGCTCTCATATAGCTTGGTGGCTCACTTTAATGGCTCATTGCTTGAGGGCTTGGGTGGCTAAGTCCCTTGACTTCAAGGCTTTGATGGCTTAGCTTCCTTAGGCTTCCTTTATAGATGAGGAAACTTCATGCATGACTCCAATTCTTATGCAAAGGTGGGGGAATTGCATGACTTTTTGTATGGGCCAATTTTAATCACCTTTGATGCTTCCAATGACTTCCTTGGACTTCATTTTCTTGCCTTAAGATTATCTTGATCCTTGATTGAGCTTTGGAATAGTGAAATTTAGGTCTTTGGCCCTATTTTAATCTTAATCTTCAAATATTATCTTACTTGATCTCGACCTATTAGTTCATCTTCTCAACACCTACAAAAGGTGAAAAACCCAAATTAAATCCTAAAAAATTATGACAACTCACATACTCTGGATTAGCCTTTGAACCTACCAAATATCAAACTTTTGAAATATTAGGTTAATAATGCATGTGTTATGAAATTCCAAAAAAATCCTAAAATAACGCCTATAATTCATAACATATGGACTACTAATTGGGTACTTTTTATACAAAATTGAACATGTATCACACCCCTTAATCAAGATTTTTCTAGTTCTGAGCGAAAATGCAAAAAATTAGAAAACAAAATGATTGCCATTTTCATAGGTACGCATGATTGCATTTAGTGTATGCAACAAGCCATTAAACCCCTAAGTTACCCTATTAGATGAGTTAGGCCTTGTGAGGATTTGTAGTGAGTATACCCACAAAATTCCATAAGGCTAAGTTCTTTATTTTATATTAGAGAACTATCATCCATTAGCACTCTAGTGGCCTTAACAATTCAATAAACATGAATGAAAAATTCCACAAATTATCCACATACCAAATTCATTTTATTATAGCTTCATCTCAGAGTGTAGAGTGTGTAAAAGATACATAAGTTTAAAAATATAAACAAATATACTTATACTTCTTTAGAATGATGTTTTGATCTCAAATCCTCACTAGTATACACTTAGAATTAAAACAATCAAAGAAAAAGAAGTCAATTAAAAAAAAATTTCTCACTATATGACCAAATCCAAAGATACTAATGCTTCACATAATTTTACAGACACAAATGAGACAAAGGAATCTAATCCCTAAGAAAGGATGTCATTACCAAGACCAATAAGGGTAGTTCACTTTAATTCCTTCCTATTTATATCCTCATTAAGGCTATCTTTCACCTTAAGATCAATAGGTCTTTAGCTAGGACAAAATGTAGGCTTGGGATAGGTTAAAAAAGAAAGGCTAAAAGGACTCAAAGTTCCAAATCTAAGTAGAGGTCTTCAATTGATGTTGGAGAACTTTACTTTTAATTACAGTGAAGTAAATATCTTCTCTCTTTTTCCTTTTCCTCTTCACAACTTTCCTTTTTCTTTGTTTTTCTTTTTCCTTAAGGGAAAGGCTTTTCTTTTTCAACACTTTGATATTTTTCATTTCTTATATTTTTGTGCTTTTTATACTCATTTTTTAAAGTAGGTAATGGATATTTATTTGGATGTCTAGGTTAAGGTAAATGGGGTTTTGAAAAGAAAAGTTTTACCAAGAGGCTCAAAGGGTCTAACTAGTGGTATACATTACTATGTAAGTTTTATATCTCTGAGCTGTAACAAGGTGGCCTATATGATTTCCTAAGTTTCTTAGGACCTATTAGATTCAATAAATGTTTAGGAAACTAAGTTAGTATTCCTTTTAGTTCTTGGCAATTGACAAAAACAAAGATACTATTGATGTTCATTGAAGAAAACATGGAATTATATATATATATATATATATCCCTTCGAAAAATGATAGTCTCTAATACCTACTGGGTATATAGGTCTTTAGGGTCTCTAAGTCATAACTATCTATTAGTCTAAACTATACAATGTGTGTAAATGTCTTCTAAGATTTAACTTTCATAAAATACCTCAAAAAATGAATAAAATGCAAAATTGATGATATGCATTTCTATTAAGATGTTAAAGTAAAAGAAATACTAAGATTCTAAAAATCCAATTCTCATCACTTTAAATGAATTTTGACCTTAAAACTGGTGAAAACTTAGAAATCTCATGCATATCTACACCCGCAAGCCTAAACTAAACATTGTCCCAAATGTTGTGAAACATAGGACCCCATATGATAAATGGGTAATGTAGAACAATGAGACACTCTAAAAAAATACCCTGGGTTGCCTTCTAATGAGCACTAAGTTTAACAACTTCAACCAGATATACAATGCAAGAAATGATAGTGATGAATTCTAGACTTATGATGGATGCAGATCATGGGACATGCTAAGGTGGGTCCTTATAGATTGGTTCCTCTAGCAAGGTTTCTTCCACTTTAGGGTTTACCAACTCTAAATAGGATTTTCATCCTTTGCCCATTTACTTTAAAAATCTCTCCATCTTTTTTCTATCTTGATGGCCCCATGTGGGATAAATATTCTGTACTATGTAGGTCCCAGTCTATCGAGATAAAATTTTTTCAAGAAATAGATGCAATCTAGAATTATACAAAAGGACCTTTTGTCTTGGGGTGAAGGACTTTCACAGGATTTGTTTATCATGTGGTCTTGTATATCGTGGCTAACTCATTTGATCTTTCTTAAGTTCATCCAACTCATTGGTTGGAGCTTCCTATGGGTCCTAGTATCTAGGTCAAAATTGAGCTTTTTAATGGCTCAATATGCTTTATGCTCAAGTTTTAGTGGTAAGTGATAGGCCTTTTCACTGACGAAGTGGTATGGTGACATGCCTATAGGGGTTTTGTATGTAGTCTGGTAGGGCCATAAAACATCACTAAGTCTTACAAACCAGTTTTTCTATTTGGATTGATTGTCTTTTCCAAAATTCAAATTATCTTCCTATTTGACAGTTTTACCTATCCACCAGTTTGAGGATGATAATGGGATGTAATCTTATGGGTAACACTATATTTCTTTATTATGTTCTCAAACACTATTACAAAAGTGTTTTGCCCCATCACTAATTATGGCCCTAGGGGTACCAAAGCTAGCAAATATATTTTCTTTTAAAAATTTGACCATGACCTTATGATCATTGATCTTGTGCTGCATAACTTCTACCCATTTGGACACATAGTCCACTCCCACTAGGATGTACAGATAACTAAAGAAATTGGGAAAAGGTCCCATAAAATCAATGCCCACAATGATAAGAATGGGGTTTAAGGACTTTGTATTTCTTTTTCCTATGCTCCCTAAATGTTGACATCTAACATATGTTATGCAGTAAGCATGTGAATCCCTAAAAATGGTAGGCTAATAAAAACCACACTACAAAATCTTTGTAGCTGTCTTTTTAGAACTGAAATGGCCCCTCACATGCATAGTCATGACAATAGGAAATGATTTTATAATGTTCACTATTTGGTATGCTTCTCTTAATGACTTGATCATGACATTACTTAAATAAGTACGGATCATCCCATGTAAAGTGTTTGACCACAGCAGTAAATCATTTCCTATCTTGTTTAGACCAATGACTAAGCATTTTGACCTGTGATAAGATAATTAACTATATTTGCATACCAAGGAAATTGGAAAATGTGCAACAATTGTTCATCTAAAATATTTTTATTATAGGCACATTCTCGCTAGTGGAATCCACAACTAATATAGATAAGTGGTTCACTACAACATTTGGGGAATCCTTCTTATCCCAAATTTCCAAATCAAATTCCTATAATAATAATATCCATCAAATTAGCCTAGTTTTAGCATCCTTCTTAGAAATAAGTTATTTCAACACTATATGGTCTAGATAGGCAATGGCCCTAAATCCTAGCAAATAAGATTAAAATTATCTAGGACATAAACAATTGATAACATCTCTTTTTTTGTAGTTTAATAATTGAGCTAGGCATCATTGAGCGTCTTATTAGCATAATATATTACATGGAGGAGTTTATCAATATGCTCTCCCAACACAACCCCGATCTCATAGTTTGAAGCATTGCACATTATTTCAAATGGTGCACTCCAATTTAACAGTCAAATAATAGGCACACAATTTAATTTAGGTGCTCAAATGCTTTCGCACCGTCATCTTCAAAGTTAAAAGTTGGCTCCTTCCTAAGTAAATTACATAGGAGCTTAGAAACTTTACTAAAGTCCTTAATGAATCACCGTCCTTGAAGGAGGAAGGTTAGAGATTAAACTTTCTTTAGCTTTGCCTACTTCTATACCATTGTGTGATATGATGTGGCATAGAACAAAGCCATTTTGTACCACGAAATGACATTTTTTTCAATTTAACACTCAATTCTTTTCCTGACACCTAGTAAGGACAAATTTTAAATGGTGCAGAATTTATCAAATGAAGAACCAAACACTAGAAAATTGTCCATAAACACTTCTAAAAACCTATCCTCCATATCTAAATATGCTCAACATACACCTTTGAAAAGTAGCTAGAGCATTACAAAGCCCGAAAGGAACATGATGGTAGGAGAAGGACCCAAAAGGGCAGGTGAAAGTAGTCTTCTCCTAGTCCTCAGGTGTCATAGGAATTTGGTTATAACTAGAGTATTCATCAAGAAAAACAATAATAACTGTGACTGGCTAAACTTTCTAGCACATGGTCAACAAAGGGAAGAGGAAAGTGGTCTTTCCTCGTGATCGATTTTATTTTTTGGCAATCTATACAAGCTCTCCACATTGTGGTCATTCAAGTGGGGACTAACTTGTTGTCCTTATTTTAGATTACCGTGACTTCGGACTTCTTGTGGATAACTTGAAGTCGGTTGACCTAAGTGCTGTCAGATATAGGGTAAATAACACCAACATCTAGGAGTTTAAGCACGTTGTCTCTCACTACCTCTTTCATATTAGAGTTTAGTCTCCTTCGTGTTCTCCTAAAAGGTTTAGCATTCTCTTTTAGGTGAATTGTATACATACACATAGTAGGGCTAATCCTATTGATGTCCGCCATGGTCCACCCTAATGCTGTTTTATGTTCTCTAAGAACATGAAGAAGTTTACTTTCCTATTCTTTATCTAAATATGAGGCTATGATTGTAGGCAAAGATTCATATGGTCCTAAGTAAGAATATTCCATATTTTCAAGTAATGGCGTAAGGACCAAGGTAGGTGGTTTTTCTACAGATCATACTGGGCAAAATTGGAAGAAGGAAGTGGTTCCACTAGTGGTCCCCATTTGGATGTATCCATGATAGGTGCAGCATATCAAAATCATAGTTAAACTGTGATAATCATGCCTCAAGTGAGTTTAAGACAGACAATGGTGTATTAGCATCTTAAATTGGACCTTTAATTAAACTTATTACACATGAATTACTTAGGTTTAGATGTTGATGATTGACATTAAATACACTGAGCTTGACTTTCATACTGCTAAAAGATAACTTCATTACAGTTGAAACAATTGACTATGAAAAAACTTGTATACTGAATTTTAGGTTAGAACCCTCATTTACACAAATTAGACAACCACTCTATCCATGGAAAATAAATCAGCCTACACACTAATTCTGCTCCTTAATTCTATGTAACTCCTAAACAGAAACTTTCTGTATTTACAATCAATCAATATTAGGTAAATCCTAAATATAAACTTTCTATATTTACAAACAATAAACAATCCTAATTTAATTCTTATCACCAGTACTCAAATCAATATTAGGTAAATATAGACTTTCTATATTACAGTCAATTAATCAATCCTAATTTGATTCTTGCTTCCAACAATCACACCATTTCTACAATTGATGATGGAATTGGATGTTTCTAGAAATAGATGTCTAAGAATTACCAGGATCTAGAACGGGTTGGCTACTTAGGACAATAATATCTACAGGAAAGTAAAACTGGCCCCCTATATCAAAACATCTTCAACTATACCATGTGGAGTCTTCATTAATCTATCTACTAACTAGAAGGTGGTATTAGTTGTCTCAAGGTCATTGAGACCTAGTTGCTCATAGATAGAGAATGGCAATAGGTTAACACTAGCTCCTATATCAAGTAGTGCCTTATCAATGTCATGGTTCCCTATAAGACAAGAAATGATAGGACAACCTAGATCTCTAAACTTAGGAGCGGTTTGTTAACTATTAAATTTTAGTCTAAATAGCCTTAATTTAGCATTCAATTAAATCATCTAACTATTCAAATTTGGAAAATTGAGCTTGATTTTGAATTTAACTCCAATTGACCATACAATCATTAATTTCTTAAAATTAATGGTCACATGATCATCTAAACTAATGACATGCTTAATGTATAGTTAGATGACTCTTATCTCGTCTAATGTCATGCAGATCAACTAACAGAGACTTGGATGGCTTAGATCAATATTCAATGGTGTAGATGATCCAAGAGAGAATTGACAAACTAGATCATTGACAAAGCAAAATTGGAAGGTTTCCTAATAGAAGAAGAGTTCCAATAAGGAGGGGCGACTATGTATAAGAAGGGGAATGAAGAGGAAGTTTCCCAGGAGGAAACTAACTCTTAATTATAAGGAAAGAGGGGAGAGGAGAATTAGAAAGAGGGAAAGTTATAAAGAGGGAACCGTGGGAGTATTGGAGGAGGTTTTGGAAGTTTTTAATTTTGGTATGTTTCCCAGTCTTTCTTTTGTTTCTAGTTTGTTACGTTTTCCTCTTCTCCATACCTCTTCTGCCCCTCTTCTCTTCTTCCCTCTCCTCTCCACATTCTCATCACTCTCCCACACTCTTCACTTCCTTGGCTAAACCGTAGGCAGGTAGACCCACCTACCCCAGTCAGCCCCCTACTCTTATTCTCTCCTATTCTGCTGTCACGCTCCTTCTCTGACCACCACACCTCCATTTTTGGCTCATTCTCCCTCTGTTCTCTAGTTCATCACACCATACCCATCATCAGTCTAATCTTCATCTCCCTTGCACCTCTCTTTCCACTCAAACAGTGCCCATTAGCATTTCTCCCTCACTTGTCCCCTGCTACACCCCAGTTGCCGGTCTATCACGCTAGACAGACCGCGCCTACTTTAATCACCATCGGCAAGGCCAAGCTTCCCATCTGCCTAGTTCTTCCATCGATCTCCCTCTTCCGCATTGCCCAGGTAGCTTCTTCACCAACATTGCTCACCATTGCCCAAACCTCGCAGCTCCTCTATCTTCCAGCCCAACTAGAAACTAGCTCTTCCTCTAGCTTCTTCCTCTCCTATCTCAGCTTTCTATTGGCTCGAGTAAGGCCAGATAGACAATGCCAACCAATGCACCAAGTTTTTCTTCTGCTTCCACATCAACTCTCCTCTCCATCATAGTCCCACTTCACCGCTCCAACAATGGAGGGCCAGTCATCTACTCCTTCTGTTCCACACTACCTGAACCAAACCGATGCATCCAACCCCTTGCCCATAGCTCCACTGGCTTCACCATCTAGCCCGACTGGCTTCATCGTCTTCACCGCTCCATGAGTCATCTGTTTTTTTTTTTTTTTTACTACAACTTCACTTCCATTGTCTTCTCCTCATCTTCCACCAGCCTTGATTTCCTTCCATCACCAACATTAGGTCCATGGGTCGTTGTCTCTATCCTTCATGATTGGTCCAGCATTATCTTCATTAGCTTCGGCGGGCAATCCCCCTTTCTATAAAAAATTCTTGTTTTATGGGAATTTTAAGGAACTTTCAGGAAAAATTCCTATTTTGCCCTTAGCAGAAAATTTATAATTACATTTTTTTGTCTTATTACTGTTCTTATCCATGTTCTACATTATTCCCATTCTATTATTTGCATTCTGTGTTATTCTCAATTAATCAAGGAACTATTTTATCTATTCGTGTTTAGCTGAATCAACACTTTTAGTTTAATTTTAGGATATCTTCAATTTCTCATCCATTTCAATTCTGATTTTAAATTAACTATTAGATCTAGGTTACAGACATTTTAAAGCATTTTTCTCATTCGTGATCTTCAATCTAAGAATCTAAAATCAGATATGAGCCGTTAAATCTTAAGTTTCTTATCTAGCTCAGATCTCTTAGAATTTTTGGAATATGCCAAGTCCATCTGGGTGATCATTAATCAGAAGCACTGGAAACATGTTGATGAAGGCATATTGCAATTTAAGATATCTAATTTGAGCCAATCGATGATTAGCAATCTCGGGAAGTGAATTTTCTTTTCTTTTAGTTAAATTTCTATTATTTTTTACTTGGATCTCTATAATTTCATTGATTAAACACATCTAAAGTCTAATTTTACTTTATGTTGATTTTTGTCAAGTAATTTTAATTTTTTACTAATTAAATTTTATTAAAACTCCTAATTCTTAAAGAGAGTCCCTATGGGAATGACCCGTACTTGCGCATGCTATACTACAATAGCCCGTGCACTTGCAAAAAACAGAACAAGTTTTTGGTGCCATTGCCGAGGACCCACAACAATGTATCTTTTTATTTTTTAGTGCAAGAAATAGTAAAGTAGAGGAAATTGGCATGTGGATCTTCATTAAAATAGAAATTTTCTTGCTAACCTAGATTAGGATTTTCCTTTTCTTTTGAGTGAATCTTGTAGTGAGGCCCCTTTGTAATTTGCAATTCCATTTCAAATTTTAAAAGGGTTTTATAATATAGGGTAAGTGTGGGATAAGGTAGCCCACACTTGATCTTCATCAAAAACCCCACTGTAAGTATCCCTCTCCTTTTATTTCCTAGATTAGGGTTTGCATTTAAGATAGTTTTGCATTGGTTGGTTGTATAATTGCATATAGAAAGCATATTTGACAATTGTTGCATTTTTAGGGTTTTGCATTAGTTTATTATTTTAATTACATTCTTAAGGCACATTTAGTGCTTTAAGATGATATATATGCTGATCGAACTGCCATGGAGAGTGAAAATTAATTAGTAAGGGCACCTAATCCCATAAGATCAAGGGTGGATTCCATCACCACTCCTTGACCCACCTAGGATAATTACCTCAAGTGTGCAACCCTACCTTTCAAATTAATCTAAAATCAATTAGAAAAAACCTATAGTGCCATCACATGCTCGTAGGACCCTCTTACTAAGATGCAATCTATTGTCACTTTAATGGCTTTTGAGCACTGTAGTTATAGGGGGTGTCTTAAAATCCAAGTGATTTTCCCACACCTTTTGTTGATGTTAGTTGAGGTCTAAACGCCTCTTGACATGATGATTGTATTAACCACCTTGCGTAGACCCTATCTGGTAAGCAATAGTCAAATTTGAAAGATAGGAGGAGCACTGAATTAGGATAAGTTAAAAGCATTGTCCCCACACAAATTCAAGAAAATCAAATTATTACTACTTATTAACCTAAGAATTATTTGATTGTGCCTATTTGTTTACATCACGTAGACTTATAGTGAGTATTTAGACTAGGACATTTTAAATTAGGCTAGTTTATGCAAGGGCATCAATCTCAGAACCCAAAGTTAGTAGCTCTAGACTCAGAGATTCAACGCATCCAGCAACAAGGGGAAAGAAATCTAATTCTTATCCCCATAGCTAAACCACCAGTAGAGATTCAGAGAAAAATAATTAGAGATTTATATACACCTCTAAAAATTAATACCCCATCCTGAACGGCTTTACCTCCCACAAATGCTGACGATTTTGAGTTAAAGTCGAGAGTCATTCAATTACTCCCTACTTTTTATGGTAGAGATTAAGAAGACCCCAACCTACATATCAAGGAATTCCTTAATATTTGTGCCATTTAGGTTTTGAAATTTTTTGGATGATTCTATTAGGCTTAGGCCATTCCCCTTCTCACTTAAGGATAAAGCCAAGTCATGGCTTAATTCCTTGGAGGTAGGTTCCATACATACATAGGACAAATTGTCTAAGAAGTTTTTGAACAAGTTCTTCTCTGTTCACAAAACAAATGCCCTACGTCATGAAATTATAAATTTTTAACAAAGGGATGATGAGAAATATTACGAATGTTGGGAATGATGGAATGAATTGATGTAAAAATTCCTTCATCTTGAGTTTGAGAAATGGCAGCATGTTTAATATTTCTATGAGGCATTGACACCTCAAATAGACAAAGGATAGATACAGAAAGTGGAGGGTCCCTCATGTTAAAGGATGAAAGTGAGGCATGGGAGTTCTTTCAGATAGTGGCCGATAATTCTCAGCAATGGGATTATTCAAATAAGAGAGAAAGAACTAACCAACCTACTAAGAAAGGAGGTCTCTATGAGGTAGGAGTGCATACTGATCTATCTTATAAGCTCAACTATATTGCTGAAAATTAAGTGGAAGAATGGACAAGCTTGAAACTATGTTTCAATCTTTCATGGCTACTATCTTATCCTATAACCCTCCACAAGAGGTATGCACTACTTGTTCTAGTCCAACTCATTTAACTTTAGCTTGTCCATCCAATAAAGTATTTCCTGAATACCTTGTAGACCAAGTGAATGCATTGAATACATTTCGCCAACCTAGAAACAACCCATATTCTAAGGCCTACAATCTTGGATAGGTTAGGCATCCCAATTTTTCCTACTCAAAGAATAATCACCACAGGGGACCACTACTAAACACCCCTACCCAAAATTTTCCTCCTAGACCTATACTTCCTCAGCAGCCACCTAGCTTCCAACAACCTCAACAACCAAAGAAACCATCTTTAGAGGATAGAATTGAGAGCATGATGGAAAAACAGAATGAAGAAATAAAAAGGACTTTAAACCAATACCATATTATCAACTCTCAAGCCATAGCTAAGTTAGAGATGCAAGTAAGCCGATTGTTAGTTGAACTACATAATAGAGGAAAGGGTCAGTTCCCTAGTCAACCCATCCCCAACACTAAGGGTCAATTTGAGATAAGGTCAAGCTCTCAAACCTTAACCCTTATGAGCATGCCAATTCTATAACCATCCTTAAGAGTGGTCGTCAAATTGACAATGAAGAAGGGCAAGCTAAGGACATTGCAGAGGAGAAAGAGGCTACTAAAACACAAGAAAAAGAGAAAAGACAGAAAAATCCTATAGAACCTACAGTGGAGGTACACTATGTGCCTAAAGCCACTTTTCCCCAATTACTCAACAAGGCTATGAAAGGAACAAACTTTAATGAGATAATAGAAGTGTTTAAACATGTACAAATCAGTATTCCATTACTCAATGCTATCAAGGATATTCCTTCTTTTGCCAAATTTCTTAAAGAGCTCTGCACTACAAAGTGAAAGCTTAATGTATAAAAGAAAGCCTTCATCATTGAGTAGGTGAGCTCTTTAATTCAACACAAGGCCCCACCAAAATTTAGAAGTTCCAAGATGTCCTACAATTTCTTGCATCATTGGAGATCATGTCATAGATAGGGCATTACTTGATTTAGGGGATAAGGTTAATCTATTGCCATATTATGTCTATGAGCAACTAGGGCTTGGTGATCTTAAGCCAACTAATACCACATTGCAGTTAGCTGGTAGATCAATTAAGATTCCTTATGGCATGGTTGACGATGTATTAATAGAGGTGAACCAATTTTATTTCACTGCTGATTTCATTGTCTTGGATACCCAACCTATAGTAGACCCCACTAGTTAGATCCCGATGATTCTTGGACATCCATTCTTAGCTACGTCTAATGCAATCATAAATTGTAGAAATGGTGTATTACAATTATCCTTTGGCAACATGAAAGTTGAACTCAATGTCTTCAATGCCAACCATCACCAATTAGATCTTGACGACTCTTGCAACATACTTAAAGATTTAATTCCATAAGTTCCTCCACCATTGTCTAACTTTGATCCACTAGGGGCCTATCTTACACATTGTCAAATTAATTGTTAACATCTAGCTAAAGACATAAAACTTAGCACTTCTTGGGAGGCAACCTACATGCTTTTCAAGTTCCTTGCTCAACTCTTGTTCTTAAGTTCCTTTCCCATCTCTTTGCCCTCTATTATTCATTAGAACCTTTACAGTTTACATGCAATCACCATTTTTTGATATTTGGATGATTGAAGATAGATTAGAAGTTCATTTTGGGGATTGTAATTAGTTCTAAGTAGGGTGCACATACCCCTCGTAGGGTACGCACTACCCTATTACCTTTACTCCTTCAATCAGTGAAAAGTTTATGCTTCAATGGTGAATTGCTCACTGTTATAGCATTTTTAATTAAACTTTTTATGGTTGTTAGATGTCCTTTCCATACTTAGATTCCTTATGCACATGATCTTGATGTGTGAATCCTTATATTTTTAACTTGTTTTGTTTTGTTGCCCAGCCATTCCATTCATGCATCTTACATAGGTTAATTTACATCTTAGTCCATGTTTTTAGATCTCATAATCATGTGCACCATGCTTTCCCTTACCTTTAATTCATGCATCAATCTATGTAATGAATCATGCACATTCCAACTTTCATTAATGCATATTAGTTGGCTGTTAGTTCTTTAATTTGGTTATTTAATTGAGGCTTCCATGTATTCATTGATTAATGTCTTGAATTCCATAATAGCTTAGCTTGTTTCCTAGTTTAGACATAAATCCATGTTCAAGTCATGCACTTTAGATTACTTTATTCCATGCACACTTGATGTTTAAAACATGCATCATATTGGGTTACATTACATGCTTTGTTTTCTTAGATGATGTCATGTTTAGGTTCAATTGATCATTGTTTAGGTTTAGTTTGCATGATAGGTTAGTTTTAGAAAGTTTCCATATCTAGATTTAGAAAGTTCCCAATTTCATGCATTTTTGGTTTCCATATTAAATTAATTCCTTAGTCTAGGTCAAAACCATATCTTTTGGTGAGGTTAGATGATTTAAATAAGGATCCATATCATGGGATCGACCTCACTTACATGCATCTTCTACAATAGATTCGTGGGCTTGCAAGTTAAAGTAAAATTTACAACATTTTTCTTTGACCATGACAAGTTAGGATGCCTATCCCATCTTGGATTGTAGGTCTTAGAGAATGGATTATTGCTAGGATTACAATATTCATTCTATGTATTTGCTTGTTCCAAAAGAAGTTCGAACTGTTAGATGGATAAGTTGTAGCTAAATGTGTTGAACTAGAACAAAGTGGACAAACCTCTTATGAATGTTTCATGGAGGCACTTCTAGACATGAAGGCATCATGTTTGGCATCAATTTTCTAGAACACATTTTCTACCTTGTCCACTCGTCCTGCTAAGGACTCAAATTTCTAAGACATATTTGTTGTCACTTCTATTTCATAAAGGCCTCCTTTCTTTTGAGCTTGGGTATTTCTCTCTCCTATTAGAATAATCCCAAAGCTAGGAATTTTAAGCTAAAGTTTGGAAAGACTCCTAGGCCTATGTCTCATTTTTGAACATGCGGTCCCCTCCAATAGCTGTACCAACCATCCATCAGTTTTGACGTATTAGTGCCTCATAAAAGTACTGAACTTGTTGCCATTTTCTGAATCCATGGTAGGGACACTTTTATAGCAACTCATTCCACCTTTCCTATCATTCATAATATTGTTCATCATCTCTTTTCTTGAAATTGATCATCTCCCTATGAAGGACATTGGTCTTATGGACAAGGATGAATTTGTTTAGAAACATTTTAGATAACTGGTTTACGGTAATGGTATTGACCTCTAAAGAATTCAGCCATGATGTAGCCATATCTTTCAATGAGAAGGGAAAGGATCTAAGTCTAAGAGAATGATCTAAAATATTTTGGAATCTAAATGTAGCATAAATATTAAGGAATTCCATGATATGTAGGCATGGATCCTCTCTCTCTCGATTGTAAAATGTTGGGAGTAACTATAAGACTTTAGGTTTAAGTTCAAAGTTGTCTGCATTGGCAGGCGGTAAGGTGATGCATGATGGAGTACTTATTTGGACTGGTAAATAAAAATTTATAATGGCCTTGTGCTCAATTACTATTGGTGGGTCCACCATGGTGTTAGGAATTTGATTTCTCACCCCCTATCTATGGGTACTTTCAATCTCAGGATCTAATGGTACTAACTCAGTGTTTTTGAGATAGACGACCTGTCGTGCACTATAATGAAAAACCTATCTAAATGATGCAACCTAACTCTAAACATGACTCTTGACTCTATATAACACATAAAGAATCCTAACGATTCACTATCAAGTTATTTTGATAATCTTTATTAATCTGCAGGGTGATAGCTTTTAGATCTAAATCTAGACAGCTCCTCATTTTATTCAAATTTGACTACTACTTACTAGTTAGGTTTTGCACTAAAGTGGTTAATATAATTCTCAAGGAAGGAGGCATGTATACCACAACAATCATCAATGAAAGGGGTGGGAAAATCACTAGGATTTTGGACACCTACTATAACCACGATGCTCAGAAGCCACTAGAGTGACAATAGATCTCCTCTTTCTAAAAGGGTCCCACAAGCTCAAAATCCTAAGTCACTTGCTACTTGATTTTAAATTAAGCTTCTAAGGGTTGGGATAGCAAGCATACAAGGAATTGATTTCTTTAGCTAGGTGGGACAAGGATCTAGTGGTGAGATCTAGTCCTTATCTTATGAGGGTTCTTGTAGGACCCTTATTGTAAATGTGTTCCATCCACTGTAAAGCAGTAAACATGCAATGTAATACAAGAAAAGGAAGCTAATGCCTACCTAAATAAGATGTAACAAGAATAAGGAATGATCTAAACTACAAGAATCACACTACAGACCAATATGCAAGCTACACTAAATGCAATTATACTAAGAAAATAAAAAATAATGAGAGAAGCATATAGTGGTGTTTCTAATGAAGATCAAGTGTGGGCCACCATACCACACACTTGGCCTATATTATTACAGCCCATTTAAAATGAAATGAATACTTGCAAATTACATTAGTACCTCACTACAAATTGTCTCAGAAACAAATCTAATAAAGTTGATGAAGCTTTGGTTCATAGGATCGTCATCATTCTTTTTCCCTAATTCACCTTGCACAAAACAAAGAAAGATGGTCAATGTGTGAGGAATTAGAAAAATATGCAGATATGATGCAAAAAAACCTAATCTAATACAACCTAAAACTAAGACTAGAGATAAATAATCTAAATAAAGAACTAACCACAAATCCATTATGATTCTCAGGCAACAACACCAAAAGTTTGGTGTAGTTTTAACATTACTTGCAAGTACACATATCAATGAAGTAATTTGCATGTGAGAGAGGTCAATCCTCTGAGCTATCTCACTGAAAGTGATTGGATCTTATTTAAGGAAAGAGGGTTTTGATTAAGCAAGGAATTTAAAGAACTTAGAATTGGAAACTAGAATTAAAGGTAACTTTCTAAAAATAAAAATATTCAATGAAACTAGAAACTTTCTAACTAACATCCATTCAATAAAACAAACTAATGCAAAATTAGAATGAATGAATTTAGGAAACTTTTACTTAAGGAAACTTGTTAAAAATGAAAATTTCCTAAACCTAAAACTTTCAAAAGCTAAATTAGAAACTTTCTAAACTAACTTAAGATGCAAAACAAGTAACTACTAAAGCCTAAACTAAACCTAAGCAAAGAATCAACCAACAATTTAGACATGAAGTTCAATCACAATGCGCATGATGTCCATGAATGTGTGCACATGGTTCATAGTGTAAAAGGTGACTAGAAATTATGAATTAAAAGATAACTAAATGTGTGGGCTACTAAACAATGCACATGAAACATGAGATGAAAAATTCCAGCAACATGGTGTATATGAAACTCAAACCAACTAAGGCATGGAAAGTGAATTAGCAAGAACTTTTCATGGAATATAACACTGAACAATTGAAGGACTCTACTATTGAAATTAGTCAGTAAAAATGCTCATCAAACAAGTTTTTCATTGATTTGAAATTACATAAAAAATTGGCGCAATTGTAGGTAAAGAACAAGGCTGAAAATTGAGAACTCTTTTTAAGCAAAATCTCTACTTCAAATCAAAGATTTCAAATCTAAACTCAAATATCAAGCATATAAATTCAAGATAGAAAATCAAAGAGAAATATGTAGGAAAGAAGAAAAGAACAAGCAAATAGACAAGGGAAAAAAAGGTGATCAAAGCAAGAAACCAGAGAACATTAAGAGGGAAACACAAGGGACTCAAGCTACTATTTCTCTTGGAAATCACTATCAAAGAAAAGGTAACTTGGATCTTGAAGAATTAAGTAAAAGAAATAAGAGAAGCAGAAGCAGGATTCAAGGGGAAAACAAGGAAAGAAAGATGCACCTAGAACAAAGAAGCAAACAAAGGAACTAGAGAGGAAAAGAAGCATGAAAACCAACCTTGAATTGAAGGTCCAAAAAAATAAGTAATGTTGAACTTGAAGGATGTTTAAAACACCTTGAAAGAGCAGCTAAGGTGGGAGTGTTGAAGCTTGAAGAGGAGCACCTACGAAAGGAGGCATGGAAGGCTTAATAAGAGGAGGCATATCCACCCTTTTATGCACTAGGAGTAGAATTCCTTTAGTACTCGTAGATGCTGAGAACTTGTTAAAAAATTCCTAATGAGGAATGGAATATAATATGGAAGTTGGGAAATAATTTGGTTAAGATAAGCCATCTAGGAAGGTGAGTGGAAAGTAGAAAGAGATAGATTTAGAAGGTCAGTTAAGGTGGGTGAGTAGACTTTCTAAATCTAAGAAAAAAGGAAATGAAGGCGTGGAATTTCTTTCCTTGAGGTGTCTATTGTGAAGTAGTAGAAACAAGAAGGAAAGATAGTACAAAGGAGGAAAGAAAGATGGGGAGAGAGAGACGAGATAGTTAAAGAAAGTGATAGAGATGGAATGTAGAATTAGGAAAGTGTTAGGTGGCTTTAAGGTAGGAGGTGCCACTTTTTTAGAAAGAAGGCATCTCCCCCCTTTGTGTTTCACGTGGAAAACTTGGATGGTGAGAGAGAGATGGAAATCAAGAGGAGGAAAGAGATAAAGATGGGAAGGAAAGATAAGGAGTGGGCTCTTTTTGTATTGGATCACATTGCTTGCTATCTTATCGTGAACAATTCTCCCTCAAACTATTTCTAATTATCCCTTGAAATTCACTATTTAGAATAGGATAATCACTTCTAAATGTCCTCCAATCATATGACTCCATGTGGTACAAATCTCATGTAATAACCCCAATTTTTGTAAATTGATTGAGAAAATGAATAAAGTTTGAGTTTTTAGAAATTTTTAGCTGGAATATTAGGTTATTGAAAATTCTCTTTTTATAGAGATTAAAACATTATCTAAAACTTATAAATTATGAATGTACTCTAAAAAGTGATCAAAATGACACTAAGTACGTTTAATTCTGAGTTAAAATGAAAAATCCTTAATTTTCTTCATTTTTATGAATAAAAGGGTAAAATGGTAATTTTACCTATAAATGAGAACTAAGACATCAATATTTAGATTCTACTCAAAAATACAATTCCAAGGCCGCTAAGTACGCTCAATTCTGAGTTTGGGAGAATAAAATGGATTTTTCTCCATAAAATGAAAAAACGGTCCTTTCACACCTCGTGGGGCCCACAAACGAATCCAACAACTAGAAAATATGTAATGAGTGGTCAAACCACTACTGGCTGCTAGTGGAGAAGGAGGTGGTAGTGGAGGATCCAATGTTAATTTAATATTTAAAAGAATTAAAACATAATTATTACAAGTAGTTATGAAAATGCAAAACACCTATAAATACCACTCCAAAAACTCTCCAAAAATGTTCAGTAAAATTCCCATGAAATTATCTTGCTTACCCTGAAAAACTAGATCTAGATTTCTTCATGAATTTCCAAAACTCTCCGTTCTTGCAATTTCTCTCTCCTCTCTCTAGATTGGAACAAGCGACCTAAATTCAATTAGGCACTATATTTCAAATCAAATCTCACAAATCCCACCATTCAAACTATCCTAGACTACCTTATCTACAAAACCCCCCAATTAATTTCAAAATCCAACAAAGCAAACAACAGGATATCACAAAGTTAGTAGTTATTGAGCTACCTTCTCATCAAAGGGATATTTATTTAAAATTGGGCTGCAAATCTACATTTTTCTCCAATTAGGTAATTGGAAACACTTCTTATATTATTTCATGTTAGTTTATGTAAATTTTATTTTTCTGAAATTAGTTTTAGGTTAAGGACCAAAACCCTTCAGTTCTATATGATGGAGGGCTCAAATGAAAAATCTGAGTGATCCAATTGATCTAGAAGGGTCCAAAACCCCTAGGGTAAAATTTTCATGAAATTTGATTAAGTTTTTATCCCTTACTTGTAGAGGAATTGATTAAATGGTCCAAAACAGACTGTCTGATCTTCCTAATGAGATCAAATCCTGGGACGCACTGCGAGACACCGCACAAAAATGTGCCTTGCGGGAGCACCTCTATGCTTGCGCTACGGGTGCGATGTCTTCCCAATGGAATGATCGCGCGACAGTGCAAGTCCTGGGGGAGTGCATTACCACATGCATCCCAGTGATGGGCGTGCGACGATGGTTCTGGCTGACCAAATCAGTCCGAATGATTGGACCATCTATTCTACTAGGCCCAGATCAAATCTGGACCCTCGAAATGACTGTGACCTTCAAAGTTCAATTGTGAAGTCATCTGAACTCCAAATTGAGATCAGAAGGAAGCTATGGAAAGCTTGTAACGTCTATTTTCTTCTGAAACCATAATATCGATAAAAAAATATTCCATAAAATTTCTATTTTCAAGAATTAAAGCTTCTAATTTTCATGATCTTCAAGATCGAAGTTGATCAGATCTTGGGAATCTTATTTACTAATGATATAATTTTGAAATAAAGTAATATCGATGATTTATTTGGATAGATATAAGATAAATATTGAAGGATTTACCCTTTATGGTAGAAAAACCCCAAAAATGCGAAGGGACCCACTTGATCAATAAGATCAAGTATGATTAGACCTTTAGGATGGATTGAATAAATAATATTATGATGGAATCCATTGAGATCATGGATTAAATATGACAAAAACAAAGGGATATGATCTTTGGACCTTAATGGAGTAAAAGAACTAAATTTAATTAAAACCCTTGATTAAAAGGAAAAGATCTAAGATCTAATGGTTGGATCATAAGTAAAAGTTTTTAATAATCTTAATCTAATTAGTTTAATTATCTTTTATTTGATAATAGAATTGTAAACGTGCTTTATGTTGTAAATTAGGAAGCATGATAGTATAATTCTTAAATGATAGCATGCTATGTTCTATATGTTATTAGTTTGTTATTTGGTTGGATTATCTTAGGGCCATGTTAGTTTAAATTTGGGATTTTAACATGATTCCATTAGATTAGTAGTAAAATTTCATGAATTTCATAACTTACGATCATGCTAGTTTAAGTATAGTTTTATTCCATTAGCTTAAGTTACATTCATAGGAAGCATGTTTGTATATGGCTATTAAACTTATATTTGATTTATGCTTAAAGTTTATGATTTAATTGTCGTCAAACTTTATTAGTAGATTCAATTTTTAAGTAGTTGTTAAGATATGATGAGCATAAATCACCAAAAATGTAAACTAATGGAATATAGAGATTCATAGACAATTAAGATGATTGAATGGCTTTGACTTAATATTAGTAAGGGCTATAGTTAGTAGGACAATATAAGGATTATCAAATCCTTGGCCCAAACTAGGAAAATAATAAACCCCATGAATGACATTTTAAATATTTATATATTTAATTAAAATTAATTAGAAAGAGTACTTAGGGTTAAAATGCTCATAGGAACCTTATGAAAGGTTGAGCTAAAGTCACTCTAGTGAATGCTGAACATGATGGTTAAAGGGGTTCTCTAATAGAGCCTTGCTCTTCCCCTACCTTTCGTTGACATTTGTGAGGTCTAAAAGCATCCTCACATGAGGATTGAAGTAAACACTTTGTGTTCAACCATCCAGCTGGTAAGCCTTAGACAATTGGAAATAAGAGGAGCAGTCTAGACCTAAGCTGAAATAAGTTATCTTCAACCAATAAAACATTAACTAGTTAAATAATTCTAATAAGAGCATAAATGGTTAGTAAATTATCTAATCCTAATAAAAATTATAAGTAAGATAAGGTTGATCAAACAAGATCCATGGGATCTTGAATGATCAAGAACAATAAAAAGAAATAAATACTTCTTGATGATGATATATATGTTTATAGATATTTCTTGCAACTTAGATCTAATGGAATAGAAGATCTTAGATCAAATTTGATCAATTATGATTCAAGGAATAGAACCAAGATCATCCTCCTTGGGGATGATCACACAACTGAACTTTTATCAAAGAAGAACTAGATGATAGAAGATCTAAGCCTTTGATCTTTATCAAATAGTATAAATTGTTGATCAAAAGATCTATGAAAGATCAAGATGAAAGAAAGGAATACACAAAGACTTAGGATAGAAAATTCTTAGATTTGAAAGATTAGAAGATCATTCTAACCATCAGATCTATTGATCAATAGTATAGACACTATCTGAGGAAGATAGATCATGATAGGACAAAAGGTCTAGATCCTTTATGTCAAAGGACAAGATTATGCTAAGAATATAGATAGGATTATTTAGATTGTATAAATATTGACAGTACGTATGGATTTACAGATTACATATGTTAGTCAGGATCATGGAAGGTTTGAAGAGATGGATCACTACATGAAGGTAGGAGGATTTTATGAATGCATCTACATGGGATGTACATGTTGAATTCATGATCTTATGTTGACAAGTGTAATGTTAATACTTGTATTAAATCCCCTGAAACCCGTATGATCCAACCAAACACATATGAAGTGGTTAAGTTAGAATTAAGAAAAAGACTCTAAGTGAATATGAAACTAGAAGATATTCCAACCCTAAGTAAACAAACAAATTGTCTGATACGTATGAAACGTATTTTACATACAAGCATGGAGGCTTGTGGTTTTATTTTAAATAGGCATAAGCCTGGGGATGCTATGCTAGGAGAGTTATGAGGGTTTGGTACTCGCTTCCCAAAATTTGATGATACCTTGCCCTATGAGAGGCTAAAAGTCGGGTGGGGGAATTATGCGAAGGCCACCACTTTGAAAGTCCTATCTCCCAATATGGGTAGTGACACAATATTTTCCATCATGGTATCAGTGGTGAATAGGGTAGTTATCCGAGCACGCTAGTACTGATTAGATTGTAGCATAGTAGTCCTTTAATTATTTTGCACTATGATGCATATGAGATAGGCATAGTGAAATGCCTTATGTTTTGGCATGATGAAATGCCAGGTAATTGTATATTACCAGTATTTTTCAAGAAGGGAAATTCCTAGTATAGGACTCGCTAAAATTCTGATTTCTCATATTGGAAAGAATTGATCAGCTTAGTTGGGAATGTTATTTGACTACTTTCATAAATTTGATAGATTTATCCATGTACGGTATGTATGTATAAGGATGTACATATATAACAAAGTAAAGAGTTGGATACATGAGTATGTTTATGAATAACGGGATTATGAAATATTAGCATTATACTGTCAAATTATTATGCTTCTTGAATTCCCTACCAAGCATAGCTTGCTAAGATATTATAAATATTTGAATGTTTACAATATCTCAGATATAGAGAAGGAGAGGTAGGAGCTCAAGACTGAAGAAGACTTGGGAGAATAATCATCAGGGTATACCCCTTGAAGACATGTATTTTGTTTTGTTTGAGAGTATTGTATTATAATGAGAGTTTCATTGTATGGTGAGCTTTGAGTTTTGGATTATATAATTTGGACAAGTATTGTAATGGAATTGGGCTATACTATGAACCACTAGATGGATTCTGGAATTTAATAAAAGTGTATTCCTTCAATGGAATTTTATCTTGTACAAAAATTCTACTTATGTTATGTATGAAGTGAAGACTTAGGTTTTCAAAACAAATTCTAAAGAAAAGAATTTTTGCTGCTTTGTTTTGCAAAAATGTTTTACCACTAAGGGCCCTGCCTTTGAAAAATGTATTACAAAATGTGTTACAAAAACTCGGGCAATCACATCTCATATGGCTTGTGTCTCACTTTAATGGCTCCTTGCTTGATGGCTTGGGTGGCTAAGTCCCTCGGCTTCAAGAATTGAATGGCTTGGCTCCAGTAGCTTTCCTTGATAGGCTAGCAAATTTCATGGATGACTCCAATTCTCATGCAAGGGTGGTGAAATTGCATGGCTTTCTGCACCTTGATTGAGCTTTGGAATGATGAAATTTAGGTCTTTGGCCCTCTTTTGATCTTAATTTTCAAATCTTATCTTACTTGATCTCGACCATTGGTTCATTTTCTCAACACCTACAAAAGATGAAAAGCCTTAATTAATCGTAAAAATTATGAGAATACACATATTTACTATAAATTAGCATCTGAACGTGCCAAATACCAAAACATTCAATTATTAGGTTAGAAATACATGTGTTATGAAATTTCAAAAAAACCCTAGAATAATGCATATAATTTGTAACATGTGGGCTACTAATTTGGTACTTTTTATAAAAAATTGAAAACTTATCATCATTGTTGAAGTCAAAATAGTAAAAAACACTATGTTCAACTCTAACTCAATTGAGGATGAAAATGTGGCAATTTTCAAATCCAAACACAATTGGACACATGTCACTACCTTTTGAAGCTTATGAAAGATTCTCAATTCATATACATTGGAATCATATACAATGAAAGCTTCATAGAAGAAAAAATACGAATGGCATAACACAGACTTTTCACTTATTTGCTCTATCCTACTCAATCAAAAGGATTAAGAATCAACCAATGAGAAGATGTCTTATCCAAACAAGATTTTGAAGCACAATTAGTCCACATGAGAAAATAGATCTTGAAGAATCAAAGCCATTCATCCTAGGGCAATCTATTCCAATGCTGGAGAAGGAGTGACAGTTAAAGAAGGTTTACATTCCCTAAATGGATCCCATCCATTCAAGTAAAGGTAGGTATGATCTTCCTATGTTAAAAAGTCAAACCAAAACTATAAGGAAAGGAAGATCTCAACCATCAAATCTCATCCAAGGGTCAATACATCTAAAGGTTTATAAATCATTCACACAAACCCACATATGCACTCCATGCCACACCCTCTTTAGGACTTTTTAAATATGAAAAGCCTTATATTTCCCCACCAATTTTCCATTTCTTTCATTCTTTTTCCCACCAATTTCTTTCTTTCTTTTTCCTTATCCTTTCCTACTTATTCCTTTATTTTTCTTTCTATTTTCTCCCATTTTTCCACCTTCACTCTCCTATAATGAAAATCACTCTCCCGCCCTCTAGAATCCACCTTCTAATTTACTTTAGCCCCAAGTTAGAAATCTATAAATAGAGGTGTTATTAATAGGGTTTTGATCTCTCAACTTTCCCTAGAGTGCATTGCCAAATCAAAGGAGAAGCAAAGGATGGAAGATCAACCCACACCCAAATTCCCTTGAAGCTTCCATGATCAAATTACTTGGATCTCAACCTAATCCAACTTCTTTTCTTGCTTGTTTTTCTTTTTCTTTCTCTACCACCTTCTATCTGTCCATTCACCTTCTTCAAGCATGAATTCATCTAGATTTTACTTATTTAGATTGCTAACCTAGTTGCATGTATCATCCTTCTTGTTACTTCGATTTGGACTCATGAATTAGTTGTAGATTTTTCTTAGTTTTCTATCTTATATTCTCATCTTTCCTTGCTTTGTAGTTCATGTTTGGCATAGTAATTCCATTCATCTTAGAGTAATTTAGAATCATATCATGTTTCCTTTCCATTCAATAATGTTTGACATGTACATAGGAATAGGGTTTTCAAAGCATTCCATCAGTTTTTAATGGATGCATCTTGTTCAAGCTCACATACATGGTAGATTTAGCATGATGTTTAGGTTGCAATCATTGTAGTATATTGAGTTATTTTTGTTTCTTTAGGTTAGGTTTACTTTCTAGATCTGGGTTGAAGAATAATTTCATATTTAGCTTGCCTAGTTTTCATGTTTTTAAGCACTTCCTATTTTAGAAGTAGGGTAGTTTCTAATTTTGAGTTCCTTATTTAGATCTTATATTTTTTTACTTTGTAGTTTTTAGAAACTCGTTAATTTGTTTTCCATAGAAATTAGAAATATTTTAGGATTAGTTTGGTTCCATTTTAGACAATAGTTGCATGGTAGATTCTTAGATCAAGCACTTCCCTAGTTTAGAAGTAGCACTTCCCTAATTTAGAAACCCATTTTTGACTTCCTATTTTTCATTGCTTATTTCTGAGGGAAAGTTTAGAAACTTCATTCATAGTAGTCCACTTGAGTTAAAAATCATTCATAGTTTAGAAAGTCATGCATATCATGGTAGAATTATGCACCTTAGTTGCATGTAATGTAAGCATATCACTTCCCATTTTCTAAGTTGCAATGCATGGATCCTCCATGCTAGATTTTCATGTGTCTCACTTTATTTCCTACTCTATTCTCACTTTCCTTCATTCGCACACTCGTTCCATGTTTCCTTATGTTTCCACTTTCTAATTTCATCAACTTTTTAATTCCTTACACCTTCTAATTCCATGTTTCATACACTCAATTTCTAATTGTAGATTTCATGCATATTTCATGTTAGAAATATGGAAACTTTTTAATTTCTTAATTAAGGTTGACCAAAACTTCACCAATGCTGGTCCTAAGCCCGAATGAAAAAGGATGAGGATCTTGCGTTAGGTGCCAGCTGGCAAAGAAGAAGTTGAAGATGATTTTGTTATTTCTTTCCTACTTGCAAATGAATATGCATTTGTATATTAGTTTATAAGTAAGAAATGAAAATCATCTCCAGCTTCTTAAAGTATGGCAACCCTAACATGACGTGAATCATAAACTGACATTCCCTTAGGCTAGGGCATCCCCCATAAGGGACATGCTTCATTGGATCTCGGGTATGGTGAAAAATGGGCAAGGGTTGTTAGGCCATTCCCCCAAAAGTGACGTACTACATTGGATCCTAGGTGTAATGGCCAAGGGCTACTAGAGTGTCTCCTTGGAAATGACATGCTACATTAGAACCTAGGTGTAGCAAAAAGTAGGCATGGGTTCATGCCATGAAGGTCAAGAAATGCAAGGGTAAATAGGATATCTTAAGTGCATAAGATTCATCTCACTACATGGAATATAGGTACATTGACAAGTAAGAGATTGGAGTTAGTAGATATGATGAAACGAAGGAGAGTCAACATAGCTTGTATCCAAGAAACCAAGTGGAAAGGGTTAAAACTAGAGAAATCAATGGGTATAAACTCTGGCACATAGGAAAGGATAATAACACAAATGACATAGGAAAGGGGCTAAAACTAAAGAAATCGATGGGTATAAACTCTGGTACATAGAAATGGATAATAATACAAATGGAATAGGAATAATAGTGGATAAAGAACTAAAGGATAAAGTTGTGGACATTAAAAGAATCAGTAATAGAACTATAATAATAAAACTTGTTCTAGGAGAGTAGTTCATAAATGTTATATGTGTATACACACTACAAGTAGGGTTACAAGGTAAAATCAAGAGATAGTTTTAGGAAGATAAGGAGGGAGTCATGTAAGAAATTCCCAACACTGAGGGGATATTTATAGGAGCAAACTTGAATGGCCATGTAGTAAAAGAAAAACAAGGATATGATAGGATACATGGAGGGTACGGTATAGGAGAACGAAATGATATGGGGAAAACTATCCTCTATTTTGCTTTTTCATATAACTTGGCCATTGCAAATACATTCTTTAAGAATATGGATGAACACTTGATAACCTTTAAAAGTGGACTTCATAAAAGCTAAATAGACTTTTTTCTACTTAGGAATACTGAAAAATCAATGTATAAGATTGTAAGGTGATACCCGATGAGAGTTTAACCTCACAACATAGGTTAATAGTTATGAATATCTATATTAAAAGATGGAAGAAAGGAAATGAACTTAATAGGTATACAAAAACTAAGTGGTGGAACTTAAAAGGAGAGAAAATAACCTCATTCACAAATAAGTTGATGGTAGAAGGAAACTGGAACTATGAAATAGAGGTAAATGTCATGTGGACAAATATGGATGAGTCCATTATGAAAGTGGTAAAAGATGTCTTACGAGTATCTAAAGGTAAAATGTAAGTAGTTAAGGAAACATGGTGGTGGAGTGAAACAATGCAAAAAGTTATTAAAGATAAACAGATGTGTTTTAAAGCATGGCAGAAGACTAAAATAATTAAAACTATGAATAGTATAAGAATGTCAAAGAGGTTGTTGAGAGAATAGAGAGTGAGGCTAAACTTAAGGCATATGATGACCTCTATAGTACACTAGGATCAAGAGAAGGTGGGAAGTTTGGTGCACTAGAAGGGTAAGGACTTAGATAATGTTAGGTGTATTAGAAGTGATGATCAAAGGGTACTAGTCCAAAATGACGACATCAAACAAAGGTGGAAAATTTACTTTCAAAATTTGTTAAATGACAATGGCCCTAAGAATAGAAGGATTGAAAATACTATAAACCTAAATAACATTGGACATTATATATATATGAATGTAGGATTAGAATACCTGAAGTGAAAGAGGCTTTGAAAAAGATGAAATCAGGAAAGGCTATGGGGCTAGATGGTATACCAATAGAGGTATGGAAGCATATGGGAGATATTGGAGTAGTTTGGTTGACCAAGTTGTTTAAAAAGATTATAAAACAAAAATGGCAAAATGAATGCAGGAAAAGCTCTATTGTACCAATTTATAAGAATAAAGGAGACATACAGAGCTACACTAATTATTGAGGGATCAAACTTAAGAGCCACACCATGAAACATTTAAAAATAGTGATTGAGAAGAGGCTACAACATGAAACAAGTGTATCGGAGAACTAATTTGGTTTCATGCATGGGAGGTCTATCATCAAAGCTATTTTCTTACTAAGACAATTGATAAAGAAATATAGGGAGATGAGGAAAGATCTCCACATGGTCTTTATCAACTTCAAGATAGCTTATGATAGAGTTCATAAAGAGTTAATATAGAGGGAGTTGGGAGGGAAAGGGGTTTCGAGGTGACATATAGTCATAATTAAAGATATCTATGAGGGAGTGGTAACAAATGTTAAGACCACTAATGGCGAGATCAGTGATTTTCCTACCACTGTAAGACTGCACTAAGGATCAGCATTGAGCCCATACCTTTTAATGTTGGTTATGTATGAGTTAACAAAACATCTGCACGAGGAGATATAACACCCCAAGTTTCTATAGCATTTTTTTCTAATAATAATAATAATACTAATAGTTGGGATCCCAAATTAGAAGATTCTATTAATTATTTTATTATAACATTTACTGAAAAACCTCCAGGTGTTATCTCCTTTTTCTAAAATATCACGATCATGATTTAAAATATAAATATAAATACATAGTAATACATTTAAGACAATACACATATGAAATCCAACATCAAAATCATCGGCGTCTTCATTTTCAAAACAATAATTATACAAAACATAATAATGTTGCCCAGGGTCTATCCATCATAACATTCTACCATACTTAAAGCAATGTCCATCATATGTGTAACTATCAGAATCAAATCTATATAATGAGAGTATACAGTCCATAAAGTAAGTTTAAATTGTAGTCCTTCTAATAACTCACGTCGACCTGTCTATCAGTCAAATTGAAATGATACCCACTGCTATCACGGTCTCTCCATGGTCTTGCCCTTCCTACTGTCTCGCTCGTGATCTGAGGATTGCAAAACATAGCAATGCCTCAGCAAGCTATTGCTTGTGTAGGTACATAGACATTTAATGTAATGATAATGGAACAAAATTGAATAACAGTGCTGATATAATGAGTAGATCGATTATCCATGAAAATATAATTATTGTAAGCAATGCCAATAAAATCTTAAAATATCATATATGATAAAACATGCATCTCATGGATTTAGAACATGATATGATCTAATATAAATGAGCATGCAATAACAACAGGGCACGCCAAGGTACGTGGGTCCCACAAGTATACCATACACTCATATCACAGATCATGAGAACTCATATCAAACCTTTAAGTGTCGTCACACCCAAGCATACAATAACATTCCCATGCTCATCATGCAAGCACACAGAATAAGAATATGGATCGTCATGCCGTAGTGGCAACCCCTCCAGGGTCTCAACCACGGTCGCTCCCCGTCGACACCATAATGGGAGACTTAATGTCCGTCCCCATGGAAAGGCTTGAACTAGTAGGGTGGACTATCCATGTTACCAAACCCCTACCAAAAGCCATCTATGGGCAGGTGTCTATCATATCACAATCACATCACAATTTTGGAGGGTGGGTGGGTGGCCAGCCCTACTCCCTCCTAGCATGACATCCACCGAGTGAGAGCACCCGTCATGAATCATAAAACACGTAAATCACATATCACATAAAACCAAGAGCACTCATGGCTCACAATCCCCAAGACATGCCCCTCATCGCGGGTTTAGCCTCTAAAAGGGCTAGCCAATAAGCCTCTATCATCATCCTTATGAAAACTCATCTATTTCAATGGTGCAATAAGGAAAGATAATTACTAATCATATATAAGATATGTGGTATCAACCTCCTAAAATAATCGATCATAAAACCATTCAATAAATTATAGAAATCTACTATTGATCATAGCATAAAAATTTAAGTCTCACAAGATCACAGACTAAATAAACAAGTGCAAATAATTCATAATCAACCATGGTGCTATGATAATGCAAGGTTTTTAAAATTAAAGTATAACATTAAATGTTGTCACCTATCTCAATGTGAGATCACCCAATTCAAATGTGTAATCCTCTTAGCTAGCATGATCAGATAAACATTACCACAGTGCTATTTTGTGTTATTTATTTCATCATAATGGAATCTATGGCGATCTAACTATTGGATCGTTGTCTAAGATCTCTATTTATGATTTGGTCCTTAAACCCCACATTAATCGTTATCATTTATTCCTATCTCATGTTCATCTATTTCTTTTTGTGTGTATCTAACGTTTATATCTTGATCTGAAGGTCAAATCATCCTCAGATCAACAATTTCCTAAGATCTTAGTGAGATCAATGGTTTAGATCCATTTCTATGGTGAATACACATAATCTAGTCCTTAGAACCTTTAGTTCTTCCATTATATGGTCTAATTGTTCAAGTTCTATGGTCTGATCACTCCTGATCTGACATATTCATTTAATTTCCATGGTTTTTTGGGTTAAATTAGTCTACATTTAGTGTCTGATCATCACTTTTATTGCATATTTAGGTCATCATCATCATACCATTCTAATGGATGTCTTGGATCATTAATTAGGCTTATATAGACTTTTTAATTGAAATTTTTGTGTTTTAGGCCAATTGAACTGTCCAGATTAATTTTCTAGATCTCAACAGGTCTACACGTCATTATTTCTAGGATGCATCTATGTCTTGGTCGAACTCTGACTGCCCCACACATGCAGCACACGCATGTTAGGCAGTCAAGATCGCACGTCCCTAGCATGGATCGAACTTGCAAGATTAGGACAGTCCAATCTAGACCGTCTGATCAACCCCACCCCATTCAATGCCCTATTTCTCAACAAATCAGATAGATCTGCTTTCACTGTCAATTAGCTGGCTGGTGAGAAAATCTGGCCTGGATCTAGGTAAAGGATGCTAGAGAAAGAAGAGAACAAAAATGGGGAGAACGACGTTACCTAGATCTGTCAGTAAGTATTTGGATCTGGCTTGCCTGTGGTTACCGTCGTGCCATCCCTGCCAACGTCTCTATCTAGTGGAGATCACAAGGAGCAAGGGAAACCAGAGAAGAGAAAGAGGAAAAGGGAAAAGAAATAAGGGAAAAGGAAAAGGAAAAGGGTTTTTTGGTGGGGATTTGCCAGAACCCTAGTTGCCAGAAAAATTGAGATAGCAGAGGGTAAGGTCAGAGGGAAAAAGTGTGATGGAGAAGATGAGGAGAGGAGAAAGTCTGTGGGAGAGAGAGATCATGATGGGAGGAGGAAGGGAGGTTTTCCATTTAACCCTAATCACTGCCCTTCTCCTTCGATGGCATCAGCGTCGAAGACAGAGGGGGTAGAAGGGGGGAGGGGTGTCGTTATCAAAATGACCCCCTCCGATTTGGGTCCTCCTCGCCTATTTGCCAATTTTCCCTTAACTTGAATCGCACGTATCTTCGTCATATGATCTCTGTTTTTGGTGTTCTTTATGTTGTTCAAATTCTATCAAAGCGTATTTTCAATTTTTAGTAGTTTTATGTCAAAATTCTCATTAAAAATTTTAATTAAATTAAGTTATTCTATTACTAATTTAGGCTTAAAATTTGAGAATATTACAGGAGATTCTGTGGTGCATGCTATTTGTAGATGTTATAGTCTTACTTGATGAGGCAAGGGATGGCATAAACATAAACCTAGGGTTATGGAGAGAAACATTAGAATCTAAAGGATTTAAAATCAACAAAACTACGATAGAATATATGGAATGCAATTTTAGCAAGGAGAGGAGTAGAAGTAGGACACCAGTTAAGATTGATAACTAAAAAGTCCCTGTAAAAGACCACTTTTGGTACTTAGGATCAATGATTTATGAGAGTGGAGAGATTGAGAGATTGAGGGGGAGGTTACAAAGAGAATCTAAGCAAGTTGGAAGAAATGGATATGTGCATCTGGAGTTTTGTGTGATCAATGGGTGCCACTCAAACTAAAAGGAAAATTCCATGGGATGGCCATAAAGGCTGGCCATGCTCTATGGATCAGAGTGTTGGGCAGTTAAGGAACATCATGTTGAGATGGATGAGTGGCAAGACAAGAAAGGATAGAATTAGGAATGAAAACATTAGAGGAAACTTAAGGGTGGCACCAATAAGTAATAAGATGAGGGAGATTAGACTTAGATGGCTTGGACATGTCCAAAGGAGATCGAAAATGGCATTGGTTAGAATGAGTAATGTAATTCAACTAGAAGGTTCTAAAAGGGCAAGGAGAAGGACCAAAAGAACGAGAATAGAAGTGATGAGAAATGATTTAAAAACTTTGGGACTAAATGAAGCCTTGGTACTTAATAGAGAGGAAAGGAGGAATAAGATTCATGTGGCCGACCCCTAACTAGGATAAGGTCTTGGTGATGAATTAGGGTTGAGGAAATCTTGTAAATCCATCCATAAGCAACCGGGGTTCCTAAGTAAAGGCCTTCATGTTAGGAGGTAGGGATACACCATGTACTTATTTATTGCTTCATCTCCCAAGGCTAGGATGGGTGAGTCGGAAAACAAGGACCACTATCTCCAACTTGTTTTTTTTTATTATATTTCATGTTTAAGGAAGGAAGCTTCCTCTATGGTTCACCTTCATTAAATATGAATGACTTCTAATCACCTCTTTATCTAAACTCTCTGAAGTTGCCCAGTTTCTTTTAAAAGTTTCTGACTTAAGAAAATTGCAGTAACTTTTTATTATTATTTCCTTTTCCATCATTCTTCTTTCCTTCTTGGGTGGTGATTGTTTAGGAAAAAGTGTCAGGACTCCTCTCTTCTTTATTGCACTAACAATTCATTCTTAAGGATCATTGGATGGAATTTGCAAGTTTGTGGCAAGTTGGGATATAGAGAATGAAAAGCTTGGTGGTAATTTAGTGTATTTTGGGTTGAAGAGAAGTGTATAAGCCTCTATTGAGTGATACAAGATGTGAGCGCTACAGTACAATTCAAGTCCCAATTTGAAGAACATTTACTTGCTTTATTTACAAGGTTTCTTTTCATTGCTTTTGTGTCAAATCCTTGTAATTTGGCCATTAATGAAGTAGTTCTTTTTCCTTTTCTAGTTAGTGTAATTTTAGAAAGTTACTTTAATGTGTAGTTAGTTGTAATTTTGGTAGTTTCTTTAATTCATAGTTAATTGTAGTTTTAGATAGTTTTCTTTTCTAGTTAATGGTAATTTAAGGAAGTTTCTTTTTTCTAGTAAGTTGTAATCTTAGAAAATTTTCAAGTTTATTTCCTAGCTTACTTACTTCCTTAGTTTCTTTAATTACTAGCTTTCTAATTTAAGATTTATTTTTTAATTGCTTAGCTTAGATGTTTCCTTTTTAGTAGGTGTTTTGTTTCTAATTAATTGTTTGTCTTTAGTTTTAAATATAAATGTCCTTCACTTGAATGCTTGGCTAGGTTAAAGTAAGATAACCTAAATTCTAGTTAACTCTGTTTATCAAAGAGTCTTCATTGGATCAACCTACATTTGTCCATTATATAGTCCAATAGAGACATGCACTTTACAGTATTATTTAAGAGACACTAAAATTTTGGTGTCATTGGCAGTGACTCGCAATAGAGTTTAATTATATTTGGGCTTTAATGCTTTACCACTAGTCATAGTCTTAGGATTGCATATAGGATGGTTTCTTTTATTTTTGCATACTTTTCTTATTCCTAAAGAATTTAATACTTTTCGTTTCATTCATGTAGGAATTTAGAGGAGGATAAAGACTTAGAGGAAGACACTGGGATAGTTTTTTATTTTAAATTTTTATTTAAGTGGATTGTAGTGAGGATGTTCTTGTAAGTATTTATACAATGAAATTTATTTAAATTTAAATTAAAGGGTTGTAATAATATAGGCCATGGGTGGGCCATTCTACTTGGAGGAGTGGCCTATACATGGATCCACCCTTATATGGGAAGACTATTTTTAGGACCTCACTATAAGCTATTCTAACTTCTTTCTAATTCCTAGATTAGTTGCATTTGGATGGTAGTAGCAAATAAACAACATTTCCTTACTTGTATTCTATGGTTTGCATTAGATTTACTACTTTCCTTATGTATTAGGGCATATTTACATGCTTTGATGTGAATATATGTTGATCAAACTATGTGGGAATGCTTAAATGAATTAGTAAGGGTACTCACTCCTACATGATCAAGGGTGGATGTGATGACCATCCCTTGGCCCACTTAGGTTAATCATCACCTTACACAACCCTAGCTTCAAGATATAATTTAAATTTAACTTAGAAGAGATCTATAGCAACAGATAATCTCGTAGGATGCTCTTCGAAGGAGTCAACCTATTGCCACTCCAATGGCCCCTACTTGATCAACTATGTTGGTATTTAAATGACTAGCTCTACCAACACAATCAATGACTTAGATCAACTATGGCTGACTGGGGAGGGTGTAAAGTAGTTGATCAAGGTAGTTTAGGTCTTCCCTAGAATAGGTAGAAAATAATAATAATAAAGAGGCAAAGTGGTACTCTTTTGTTGTATATAATGAGTATCTTTTATTGTCTATAAATTTGAGTCAACTTAGGCAATGGTTACGTACTCAAGTAGATCTAATTAACCCTACCATAATTATGGACAATGAAGTAGGAGATAAAGAACCACTTTCATACTATTTCATCCTCAACCCTTGTACTATGAAGAAATGTATGAGACAAAGATAGGGTATAACCCTAATTTGTTTAATAAATTAGATAGATTGGACAATATGATGAATAATGAATGGAATAAATGCTTTTAGGCAAGCTATCAAGTAATCTAGGTAGCTTTAGTATGAGAATTGTTATATATATTCTAGTGATGAGTATCTAATTATGCATAAAAACCACCCAATTAGTACCCATTTGTTATAACTTATAGGGGCATATTAGGATTTTTAGACCAAAATTCGTAACACATGCATTTTTGACCTATTGAAGCAAAGGTTTGATATCTTATAGGTCTAGAGGCTAATCTAACATAAGTTTGTGATTATTCATATTTATTTAGGATTTAATTAGAGTCTTAACTTTTGGTAGGAAGTGAAATGGCGATCCAACAGTTGTAATTGATCGAGATGAACAGTGAAGATCAAGGTCAAAAGATTGAGTCAAACCTAAGAATCAACAATACAACATGAAATCAAAGGTCAAGATCATTGTTAGGACAAGGTATGGATGTAATCAAAGGAGCTAAAGGTAGCCAAAGTGATCCCATGAAGTAAGCCCTGCATTTTCACCACATTTGCATGGGTTGCATTTAAGCCACCAAGCCATATTCAAGACATGAATAGGGTGACAAGCCAAGGAGCAAAGTCAACCACTAAGCCAAGCTAAGAAATCTTCCAAAGCCAGCCATGAAGTCAAGCCAATGGAGCCTTTAAAGTTAGTCATTTAAGCAAAAGAAGCCATGTGACATGGAAGGTTAGGATCAGAGGAAAATCCAGAGGATTATCCATGATATTCTAAGGGATATTTTGAAGAGAATTAAGAGAAAATTCAATAAGATAAGTTGGCATGTGGACCAATAGGATGAGACCCTTCTATTTTTCATGTTTTTTCATTATTTTCCCACTTTTTACTCACTTTCCACCTCACCCCTTGTATGCACAATGAATTTCACTTTCCATTCAAGAGTCATACCATTTTAAGACTCCACCTTCCTAAACTCCCATCCCAATCAACCAACCAATCCCCATTTCCTTGGAAATCACTTAGCTAATCAAATTTCCCCACCTAACCTCAATTTCCTATCCTTTTCCCACCATTCTCTTTCTTCCCACTTTCCTTTCTCTTTCCTACCTCATCCAACCCACCTACCTTCCTTATTCAAAGGGTTTCCAATGAATTTTGAAGGGCAGGAGATGCCTCCCCCTAAAAAAGGGGCATCTCCCACCTAAATGCAACTCAAAAGACAACCACCTTTCTATCTTTAAAAACCCTAGCTAATCTATCATCCTAACCATTCAATTCTCCTTACCCTTCATCCCCACTGCACCTTAGTCTTAGGACATCTCATAGAAAATATAAGAGGAAATTTATAAAAATTCATTAAAAAACTAGGATTAGGGATATCTCCCTTGGGAGGAAAGAGATGCCTCATTCGCTCTGGATGAGGGCGTCCTCTTTCTCTCGCTCTTTCCTTTCTCTTTTGCTTGAGCTTTCAACTCCTTTGGGTGGAAGCCACTTCTTTCCAAGGTGTGCTCCTTCTCTAAGTATTCCATGCCGAAGCCTTGGGTGTTGATTCTCCGTTGAGAGGTTGGTTATTCTTCCTTGCTTCTCTTGCTGATCCTAGTTACCATTATGCTAGTTGTTGCTTTGTAATTTCCTTCATTTTTCTTTGCCGAAAGATTAAGATCCAAGGTTGGTTTTGACTTGAAGCTACAACCATGGGAAGTTATCTTGAATCTAATCTTTGTCCTTACTTTTCATTGCCTTTAGATCCCTTTTTTGTTTCATTGCAATCCCTTCTTCCTTTCCTTAGTGTTCTTCATGTCTTTAGTTTCTTGTAGAATTTTTCCTTGATTTCAAGCATGCTATTCATGATTGATTGTGGCAAAATTAGCTTGTAGTTATGGGTCGATTAAGAGCAAGTGAACTTCAATGTAGTAGAATTTAATTTTTAGATTTGGATTACATGAATTTGGGAGTATGTTATGAAATTTTTATGTGACTCAATGAAGTTATTTCAAATTTTCAATTCATATTTATGTCCAGCAGTTAATGAACTTTATTAGTGAATGTTTACTTGCATTAGTATTGATTAAATCCATGTTTTCCACGTTCCTTTAAGTGAATGATTCAAATAGCATGGTGCGGGAATTTGTGTCGATTGATTGTTTATGTTAATTTCCAACACCATAAACTTTATGTTCACTTGATTTTTTTAAATCCCAACTAAATTATTAGATAGCTTAGTTAATGTTATGGTAAGATTGCATGTTTTAGGTTTCCAAAGTAGCATATTAGATCAATTTTTGTCTAATAAATCATGTGTACCATTGCATGGTCACATGCACAATACTTGGGTAGCTCTCCTTCCATTGCTTGTTAGTATTTGTTTTCCTGTATTCCTCTTGCTTAGTTTAGTTAGATTCTATTAGTTTTCATCTTAGTTAGTTTCTAATTTGTAGATAGGAAAGTAATTAATTTTGTCACAGTTGCTTAAGTAGTTGATTTGGTTGCTCAATTTTCTTACATTTGCATGATTTAGGAAAGTTATTTAATTTCATTTTTAGAAAATTACAATTTAGGAGTTTTTAATTTCAGCATGTTTTTAGTTTTTGCATAATTTCTATTTCCAATTGTTACTTTAGGTTGAATATCTCTTGAATTTTAGCTAGGTTACCATAATAACCCAAAATTTAAAACTTGTTTTATTTAATTTTTGTGACAAAAAAAAGATAAAATATAATTTCATGAATTGGCCTTTTATATAATCTAAATAAAGTATTGAAACATTAATAATTAGATTATACTCAAAAAATGAAACCCAACGACATTAAAACACTAAAAATGGAGTTTGGATAAGAAAGTTACATAATTTTTAAGTATAAGAGTATTTTGGTAATCTCACAAATAAGCCATTTATACATTTAAAAAATAAAATAAAATGAAAATCAGAATTAGAGTGGGGACATTTTTTATAATGGCACCCCCTGCAACACCACATCTCCAGCTCCTTTGCAAGAGAAATAGGCCAGTGATCGCACCTGACCACGAGAAGGGCAGATCACAGGTCTCCTATCCTTTCACCAGTGCATTCTGTCTCTTCTCCCCTAGCTCCATCTCTATCCCTCTCTGTTTCCCCTCCTTCTCCCTCCGGCTACCTCCCTTTTCTTCCATCTCTGATGACCCAACAACCCAGTAGACATAGAACACATCTGCACCCATTGAAGTTGCTAGATCTACTCCTCCTCTAACACTCCCAGGTACATCTCTTTCCCTCTCTCCTATTTCCTTTTTCCTACATATATTCCCCCATATCTTAGCCAGTTCTGCTCTCACTGGCTAGAAAACCACTGGTGAAAATAGATCCAATGGATCTAATTTGGTACCCACTCAAGCACAACTTAGCTGGAAGATTTGAGCCATTCGATAAGTTTGTGAGACCCCAAAACCCTAGAAACCTCAAAAATAGTAAACTTTTTAATGATCCTAGACATTGATCCAGGACTGAAATGATTAGATAATCTATATCAAACTGTCTCATCCTTATCAAACTAATAGACCCAAAGGCACCCGATGACGCACGACGAAGATGCACTAGCTCAGAGCATCCCCATGTGTGTGCAAGCGTAGTCATGGACTACTCGGAACACCATTGCGTTTTGGGGATCGTGACACATAGCAAGTGCATTTCGTAAATTAGGATGCATTAGGATGTTCCGAAGTGTACATTTCACTCTAGTGCATCCCAGTGACCATGTTTTTAACTGTTTTAAGTTCATATTTTTAATCTGAACTGGTAAAATGATTTGAAATACTAAATCTAAGATTCAGAGGGCTATATAATCCTGAATTGTGATAAAAAAAGGTTTGTTGGACTCGTATTGATGACATGGACCTAATTATGTAATAAAATTTAGGATTAGAATACATTTTAAATTGATTCAAACTTAAAAGTCCTAGAATAACTCAAATCCATTGAATCAAATGTGATCAGACCTTAGAATTGATCAATTAAATGATTTAGAAAAGTAAATAGATTGATCTAATAGTTAGATCATTCAAATAAACTTGAATACAGATCTAGACCATCAAATAAAATAAAAACCTTCGATCTGATCAATCAGAATTAGATCTAAGCATCCATCATCATCTAGCCCATGATCTATCACCTAATGTTTGATCTGTGATCAAATCAACAAACTTCCACATGATCCAACAATTAATTAATTACCAAAACTCAGATCTATGATCAATCTAACCTTTTCATCATGATCCAATGGTCAATTAGCCACTAGATGCTAGATTCACAACAAATCCATCCTTTTAAGATTATCTAACCCATGATCAATTACTTAACACCTTCCTCAACCATCATTTTGAGCTTCCATGTAGATTTGAACATAGATCCAGCACTTGATATGGGCTGTTCATTCTTTAATTTTCGATCAAAGGTGATCAAACCTGATAAGGCCACATTAGACACAACCTCACATGTGGAGTTAAGCGATCAAAGTTAAGACTGCTACTGAGTCTTATTTAAATTAATTAAATTTCAATTTTTATCTTAGTTATGCCTAATAAATTATAAAAAATTTAAGAAATAAACAAGATTAGAATGGATTAAAAATGAGGAAGAATAATTGGCTATTTATATTATTAATTAGATTAATTTGACAATTAGATTGTTCTAATGACCTTAAATTCTAAGATTTGATATTAGGATGACTTGGAACTATTGATCTAACCAATTAGTATTTAATCTAACTCTTGGATCAATAGATCAAACATTGAGATATGAAGGAAACTAACTATAAGTCATAGATTAATAGGAATTGAAGACAATTAGATGATCTTGACTGTTGATCTTTAATCAATGTCCAAGATTTGATATTATGGAAAAAATAAAGAGGAATACCTATGATTAGAAAGTGATAAAGGCATGATTACCACGTTAAGGGTGATCAAAGACTAAATAAGTCACAATTAAAAAATTGTAAGTAAGATAAATGATGTTGTAATGTACATGTGTTGACAAAGACACTGACTGGTACGAACTAAGCTTATTGAGCATTCTGAGGATTTGGTTAACCATGTTCAAGGTAGGTAGTTCTAACATCTATTTTCCATTGAATTTTTGAGCATGTCATCTGCTTTACTAAGATATGTAGATTTTAAATGATCAAATCATTTGCTTATCATGCTTTCAATATGAGGCTATTTGACTATCATAAAATTCATATTTTGTCATGTTCCATTATTTTAACTTCAAAAGAATGCAATATTTGCAATGAGACATGTGATTTATGAATATGTACTTTCACAACCATGATGCATAATTTAATATGAAAAATGAAAATGATTTTGCTCATTCTATATTACACACAGTTGTGTGTTTTTAAAAGAAATGATTATACTTGCAATTGCACCAATGTCATGCTTTGAGATGAGTCAAAGAAATGCATGGTTTTGCATAAGATATATGATATATGATTTAATGACATTTGGATTGAGATATATGTTTATTCAGACTAATGAGCCTAGTGGGCGCTATGCTAAGAGGTTTTACGGGTTTGGCCTCCTAGCCTCTAACCACCGAAGGTGGTAAGTATTTATGGCCAAAGAGGCACATGTTTTTCTCAACTATAGTGGTATGGAAATGACCACTAGAGGTATTCACAGGACCCTTTTCAAGACATATATATAGTCACCATGGAAGCTATGGTGGCTAGTCTCTAGATATTGGAGATGGGAGATGCACAATTTTAGTGAGCTGATCGTGAGCAAAGTGTACCATGAGATTTCTGTTTTGTGATCCCACATAGATGGGCATGATGATAGTCTTTAGATGAGTACTCATGACCAACTGGCTGATGTGATCGTTGGGGTGCATATGTGCAGAAGATGATAATGTTGTTAGTTTATGATTGCCAACATTTGCAATTTAACCAATTAGTATTTTAATAATTTAAGGATCTTGTGGCATTTGAACCATCAAGTTGAATGGAGGATCTTTCACATAATTTACAAGTTATGTATTCATATAATTTTGTAATACATTATAGGTTTCAATTTATGTGAGATTACCATGTAGATCCAATAATTTAAAGAATATACATTTAAACTCATGCATATTTTATATTGATATTATTTGAAATGTTTTAGGATAAAATTGTAAATTGAGATTTACATCTAGTTTCATCTATATTTCTTATCTCTAATCTAGTCATTATATTCTTTAGAACTACATGAAAGATGATTTGAAATATTGATTAGAATTGGATTTCAAAATTGGTATAATAGATGCGAAACTACCTACACAAGCACAAGCTTGTTGAGATATTGTAAATTGTTTGCAATATCTCAAGTCTTTGAGGAATTTGATTTGAGGCAAAGCAAATCAAGGTGGGTGCAAATCTAAATTGAAGACAATAGCATAATAGATCGATGTCAGTATTCGACTTATTCCTCTTGGACATTTATATGTAATTGTTACAGCTGGACTGTGAGCTGTGACTAGCTAGATCTATGATTCATGTATTTTGTTTTAGTTTTATCAAAAAAAAAAAAATCCTAATTATTTTGTTTCCTTGGAAGTAATTAACACATGGGATTTTCTAAATGAATTTAAAACAAAAGATTCTTCTATTGCACTACATTGTTTTTATAAAATTGTATTCAAATAGGAATAGATCTCTCATTAGGAATTCATTTTGCATTTAAAAACTTCATATAAAAACTTGGGTCTTCATTGTAATATCAAAGTCTTCTATGTTCTTATAGAATTATCATCATACTTTTCAAGGGTTCATTCATTCTCATCTAGTAGATATAACCACAACCTTCACAAAATACTCAAGGGACCCAGCCTTGAGATAATAGTCAGCTTCATTTATGATCATGTGAAACTATGTCTATTTGGGTTGCACTATTGACTTGTCCAGTTTTTTGTCTCCTGGGACAATCTAGAATGAGATGCTCAACCATTCCACACTCATAACATCGCCGTAGTTGCCCTTGCTGAGGTTTTTGGTGTCATCTGACTTGAGGACAAGGCTGGTTAGGATGAGCTCTCCTACACTTAGGACACCATTTCCTTTTAGGGTTTTTATCCTTTCTGGTTAATTGTTGCTGATGCTGGGGTTGTTGTGACGTAGTGAAAGGGAAGGGCCTCTTACTCACACTAGCCTACCCCACATTGCCAATGCTCCATTCGCCCTCAGTGCTGTTCGATATAATCATGGGCTGGATCTAGGCCTATTATTGTTGTGGCTATAGATGTGGCAAGATGATCTGTAATACTTGTGTCACAATCTTTACAACTTGGCTGTTCACTCTTATAGACTTGATAGGCGTAACAATAGGTGGGGTGGGGGTGGATCTTGTCCTTCTTCAAGGAGCCATCTATTAGGAATTCAAGTATCACTAAGTGTAAGTTCTTCCCTCTTAGTTCTCCTTCAACAATGATTCTTGGACTGTTATACACATATAAGCGAACCTTCGTAATAATTATGATGGAATAGACTAAACTCTAATCCCAACTATAACACCCCAGGTTTTCTAAAAAATTTTTTATATAATAACAATAATATGGTCGAGATCCCTAATATCAAAAGGTTTTATTTACTAATATATTAAAAACATTCATTTAAAAACCTCGTGGTGTTATACCATTTCAAAAACATCACTAAAACAATTGAAAACTTTATATACATATGTTGTAATAAATTTAAACCAATTCCAATATTAAATCCAATGTTAAAAATCAAAGTTGCCTTTATTTTAAACAATAAATATTTAGAAAACATAATAATGTGACCCAGGGTCTATCCATCATAAAATTCCACCATACTCAATAACATGTCCATAGTGTACAAGTATCATAACCAAACTCAATTACGAGTATATACAGCCCATAAAGATAATCTAAAATGGAGTCTATCTAACCAATCATGTCAAACTATTAGTCAGCAAGATAAAGATGGTCCCCACTGCTATCACTGTCCTTCTATGCTTTTTCCTTTACTATTGTCGCGCTAAGTATCTAAGGCATTGCAAAACAAAGAAATGCCTTAGTAAGCTATTGATTGTGTAGGTACATAGACATTTAATGTAATGACAATTGCAGCTTAAAAAGAGTAATCAAATAACAAGAACTGATATGAGTGTAAATTACAATATCCATGATAAACAAATGTCATAAATCATGCCAACATGATTAGCAAAACATCATGTACAATAAAACATGGATTTCATGGATGTAAAGCATCATTTGATAAAATCTCGCATGAACGTAACGTCAATAGGTGGGGCACCTGAAATATGTGCATCCCACAAGTGTCCCACACACTCGTATAATAGGTCATGAGTACTCATACCGCTCCTCTATGTGTCATCACACCCAGGCAAACAATAATATATCAACGCTCATCATGCATACACACAGAAAAAGAATATAGATTGTCGTGATGCAGTGGTAACCAGGCTCCTAGGTCTACTAACTACCGCTCCCCATAAACACCATAATGGGAGACTCTCCATCCATCCACATGGGTGGGACTAGACTAGTAGTATGGACTATCCATGATACCAACCCCTACTGAATGCCATCTGTGGGCAGGTGTCTATCATCTCATAAATTCAAAGGAGGGGTGGCCGACCTTAATCCCTACTAGCATGCCATCCACTAGGTTAAAGAACCTCATAAATCACAAAATATGAAAATTACGTATCTTATAAAGCTAGGGCACTTGTGGCTCACCATCCCAAGGCACCCCCCTCATCCCAGGGTTAGCCTATCAAGGACTAGCCATTAAAGCCTCCTCATAAAACCAAGAGCATTTGTGGCTCACCATCCCAAAGCACCCCCTCATCTTAAGGTTAGCCTCTCAAAGACTAGCCACCAAGCCTCAACCACCAATTCTATGTAAAATGATCCAATCTCAGTGCTGCAATAAAGATGAGACATTTAAAATTCATATATAAAATCCATAGGTTTTAATACCATAAAATAGATCGATCATAAAAATCCATTCAATGCACTATCGGAATCTCACATCAAACCATATCATAATAAATTATAAATCACAAGTACACATAAAAAACCATATTGCAAACAATCCCAGTCAATCAAAATGCTATGATAATGTGAGATTTTAGAAAAACAATATGCAACATTAAATGTCATCACCTACCTCAATGAAGGAGCAACCAAATCAAGCATGTAATCCTATCAGCTCACGTGCTCTAATGTACTTTCTACATATGCTAAATATAGATGATGGTACCTACAAAAGTGGTTAGAATTTCCTCTTAGACTTTTTGTTTTCAATTTTTTGTAGTTTTGCTCAAGAACTAGCAAAACCTAAGTCTAGCGATATTTGATGGGTATAGATATATATTAAATATGTGCCCCATATTTCGAATGTTATAGCCTTAGGAATTACTTAATTATCACTAATTAGGGTTCATTCTATTATTTTGTAGGTCAAGGGTACAAATGTAAAAAAATACACAAAATTACCAATTTTACCCCAAAAAGAGTATTTTTACATTCCAAGCTCCACAACAAGTCACACATGCTATAAATGAAACCCTACAGCCTTAAAAAGATCATTGTGGTCATTATTGAAGTCAAAATAGTCAAAACCCCTATGTTCAACTTCAACTCAATTGAGGGTGAAAAGTTAACAAGTTTCAAATTCAAACACAATTGAACACATGTCACAACCTTTTGAAACTTATGAAACAATCTCAATTCATATACATCAAAATCATATACAATGAAACATTCTTAAAAGAAAAAATAAGAATGGGACCACATGAAGACTTTTCACTTATTTTCTCTATCCTACTCAACAAATGGATGAAGAATCAACTAATGAGAAGATGTCTTATCTAAACAAGATATTAAAGTACAATTGGTCCACATGAGCACATAGAGATCTCCAAGAATCAATGTGATTCATCTTAGCCAATGTAATCCAATGGTGGAGAAGGATTTATGTTTAAAGAGGTTTCATGCCCTAAATGGATCCCATCCATTCAAGTAAAGGTATGTATGATCTAAGGGCTAGAATTGAAGTGAAACCTTATCCACCTTTTCTATATTGAAAAGTCAAACCAAAACCCTAAGGAAAGGAAGATCTCAACCATCAAATTTCATACAAGGGTCCATACATCTTAAGGTTTATAAAAGTCATTCACACACCCACATGTGCACTCCATGCCCCACCCTATTTAGAGCTTTCTAAATATGAAAAACCTTAGATTCCCCACCAATTTTCTATTTCTTTCATTCTTTTTCCCACCAATTTCTTTTCCTACTTATTCCTTTATTTTTCTTTTTATTTTCTCCCTTTTTTCCACCTTCACTTTCCTCTAATGAAAATCATGGCCCATCTCCCCCCCCCCCCCCCCCTTCCCCCCAACACACAAATCCACCTTCTAATTTTGTTTCACCCCCTTCCCTTCCCTCTTAAGTTCTCTCCTTGGTCCCCCTTTCTAATTCTTTCATTTCTCCACTTATTCCCTTCTTCTCTTAGACTTTGTTCTTTGTTTTCTCATTCCATTCCTATGTAATTTCTTCCATTCTCATCTGTCATTCCTATATTTGAATTTCACATCCCCCATCTAGCCATTGTATCAAAATCAACTTATGTGGCTTGATTGCAACCCTTGCATTCTCTTAATGCTTATGCTAGAAATCTATAAATAGAGGTGCTATGAATAGATTTTTTATCTTTCAACTTTACCTAGAGTGCATAACCAAATAAAGGAGTAGTAAAGGAAAGATGATCACCCTCACTCAAGCTCCCTTCAAGCTTCCATGATCAAATTTCTTGGAGACAAAGATAGGGTCTCAACTTAATATAACTTATTTTCTTGCTTTTTTTTTCTCTCTACCACCTTCTATATTTTTCACTTGCCTTATTTAAGCATGCATTCATCTAGGTTTTCTTATTTATATTTCAACTCTGATTGCACGTGTCATCCTTCATGTTACTTAGATTTGCATGCATGAATTAGTTTTACTTTTTCCTTAGCTTTGCATCTTATATTCTCATCTTTCCTTACTACATGGTTCATGTTTAGCATAGTAATTCCATTCATATTAGAATAATTTAGATGCATATCATGATTCCTCTCCATTCAATTAAGCTTTGCATGTACATAGGAATATGGTTTTTAAAGCATTCCATCAAATTTTGGTGGATGCATCCTTTTCAAGTTCACATGCATGGCAGATTTGGCATCATGTTTAGTTGCATTCATTGTAGTATAATGAGTTATTTTTGTTTCTTTAGAGTAGGTTTACGTTTTAGATCTAGGTTGTAGCATAGTTTCCTATTTAGCTTGCTTAATTTCTATGTTTTTTAACACTTCCCTATTTTAGAAGTAGGGTAGTTTCTAATTTTGAATTCCATGTTTAGATCTTAGATTTTCATGCTTTGTAGTTTTAGAAACTTGTTAATTTGCTTTCCATAGATCTTAGGAATATTTTATTATTAATGTAGTTCCATTTTAAAAGTTGTTGCATGGTAGATTCTTAGATATGGCACTTCCCTAGTTTAGAAGTAACAATTTCCTAATTTAAAACCCATGTTTGACTTTCTATTTTCCATTGCTTATTTCCTAGGGAATGTTTAGAAACTTCATGAATAGTAGTCTATTAGATTTAGAAAGCATTCTTCTTTTGGAAAGTCATGCATATCACAGTAGAATTAGGTGTCTTAATTGCATGTAGTGTAAGCATATCACTGTCACTTTAGAAACACACACTTTCCATTTTCTGAGTTGCATGCATGGATCCTTCTATGCTAGATTTGCATGCATCTCACTTTGTTTCCTATACCATTCTCACTCCTTCATTGACACACTCTTCCCATGTTTCCTTATCTTTCAACTTTCCAATTCCATACACCTAATTCCATGTTTTACACACCCACATTCTAATTGTAGATTTCATGCATATTCCATGTTAGTTAGCATTTGAGATATTGATGTTTTAAATAAACTCGCAAGTGCATAAATCATTTGCAATATAGTATGCTAGTGAGGTTGATCCAATGAGGAGTGAACAATAGTGATGCTAGTGGTCCCTACTTTAAACTATCTAACCAAGCCAAAATTGAAGTGAGTTTTGTCCTAAATTAAGAAGGGAAATTAAAACACAAAATTGGAAACTAAGCAAAAACAAGAAACATGCTAAATAGAAAATTTTCCTAAAATAGGCACTTTCTAAAATTAAAATGTTCCTAAATTAAAAACTTCCAATTTTGTGACTTTCCTAATTAACAACTTTCCCAAAGTGAAACTTTTCTAAAATGCAATTTAGCAACTTTCCTAAACATGAAATATACAACTAATCTATTGGAAACATGCTTTAACAAACTACTTTCCTAATCATGCAAAACTAAGAAAAGTAAGCAACCAAATCAACTGTTTTAACAAGTACGACAAATTTGATTACTTTCCAACTAACTAAAATGCAAAATAATGGAATCTAACTGCAACTAAACTAGAGAAGTAAATGAAAGAAATCACTAACAACAATGAAAGAAAAACTACAAAATTAACCTACATGTAGCCATGGAATGGTATGCATGATTCATTGGATAGGAGTGGATTTAATCAACTACTTTGGAAACCTAAGTATGCAATATATTTCTAACATTAACTAAGCTATCTAAAAATCTAATTGGGAACTTGGAAAGTAAAGTGAACAAGATTATATTATGCTTGAAATTAACATACACCATTCATGTAGACCTAGCAATGAAACCCATCATTGAAAACACTTATAGATAGATAATGTTGAGGCACAAGGTTTGGTTGAGGAATCAAGTCTCATGTGAAAAGTGAAAGATAGCATTCAAATATATTGAAGATTGTAGTATCAAAAAATGTAAAAAACAACAACAACAACAATAATAATTAAATGTTAATGTTGGGAATTATGATTTCTTGAGGGAGATATTAACTAAAGTGTTATAGGATTTTGAATAAAGTGAAAGAACAACTAAGATCTCTTAGGTGGAATATTTGTTCTAAAAATATTTAATTGAAAATTTTAAAAAAATCAAAATTGAATGTAAAATATAAAAAATACATCTACATAATTATTTTAGGAATGACATAGAAAGAATTTTTGACGACAAAAGTTTCTTTAAGGGGGGAAGGATGTAGTAACCCAAAATTTGCAAGCTTACTTTTGAAAATTTTGCCAAAAATGTTAAAATATAATTTTATGAATAGAATCCAAATAAAGTGTTGAAACCATAATAATTGTATTCTACTAGAAAAATGGAATACAATGACACTAAGAACATTGAAAACAGAGTTCGAATAAGAAAACTACATAATTTTTAAATGTCACAAATAAACCATTTATACATTTCAAAAAAAAAATGTCAAAATTAGATGAGTCCATTTTTTATAATGGTACCACTCTGCAACACCGTATCTCCGACTCCTTCCCCGAAGAAATAGGTTGGTGATCTCTCCCACCCTTGAGAAGGGTAGACCATAGGGGATAAAAGATCTCCTACCCTTTCCCCAGTGCATTCCCTCTCTTCTCCCCAAGCTCCATCTCTTTCCCTCTCTTTTTCCCCTTCTTCCCCCTATAGCTACCTCCCTTTTCCTCTGTCTCTAGCGACCCGACAACCTAGTGGGCACAAAAAGTGTCTGCACCCACTGGAGTTGCCAAATCTACTCCTCCTCCCGTACTCCTAAGTACATCTCTTTCCCTCTCTCCTATTTCCTTATTCTGGCATATTTCTTGGAAAACCACCAGTGAAAATAGATCGGGTGAATCTAATTTGGTACCCACTCAAGGATAGCTAAAATGGAAGAACTAAGCCATCCAATGACTTCGTGGGACCCCAAAACCTTAGAAACCCTTAAAACAATAAACTTTTGAATGATCCTGAACATGGAAAGGGGACTGGAATCATCAAACCATCTCATCCTGGTTGAAATGATAGGCAACTAGGATGCACCCGATGATGTGCGACGGAGACGCACCAACTCGTAGCATCCCTATGCTGGGGCAATCATGAGGACATGGTCATAAACGATGTTCTACTGCCTAGAATGTCGTTGCATTCTGGGGACCATGATGCATTGTAGGTGCATTCTAGAAACTAGGATGCACTGGGACATCGCAGAGAGTATGTTTCACTCTAGTGCATCCTGGTGACCACATTTTTAACTATTTTAAGTTTAGATTTTTAATTTGATAAAATGATCTAATTTAGTAAATCTGAGATTCAGAGGGCTATATAATCCTGAATTATGATCAGAAAGGTCTGTTTGACTTGTATTGATGACACAGACCTAATTATACAATAAAATTTAGGATTTAAACACCTTTTAAATTGATCAAAACTTAAAAGTCATAGAATAACTCAGATCTATCAGATCAAAAGTGATCAGACCTTAGAATTTGATTAATTAAATAATGTAGAAAAGTAAATAGATTGATATAATAGTTAGATCATCCAAATAAATTTGAATATAAATTTGGACTATCAAATAAAATGAAAACCATGGATATGATGAATCAAAATTTGATCTGACCATCCATCATCATTAGCTCATGATCTATCAACCAATGTCCCATCTGTGATTAAATCAACAAACTTGCACATGATCCATTCATTAATCAATTACTAAAACTCATATCTATGGCTGATCTAACCTTTTCATCATGATCCAACTATCAATCAAGGACAAGATATTAGATCCAACTCCAATCCATCCTTTTAAGATTATCTAATCTGTGATCAACTACCTAACACCTTGATCAACCATCGATTTGAGCTTCCATTTAGATTTGACGATACATCTAGCACTTGATATGTGCCATTCATTCTTTAATTTTTTATGAAAGGAGATCAAACCTGATCAGGCCATATCGACACAACATCATACATTGATTTAAGTGATTAAAGACAAGACCGCTATTAAGTCCTATTTAAATTAATTAATTTTTTTATCTTAGAAATGCCTAATAAATTATAAAAAATTTAGAAAATAAACAAGATTAGAATGGATTAAACTTGAGTAAGAATAATTGGGCTATTTATATTATTAATTTAATTAATTTGACAATTTGATTGTTCTAATGACATAAGATTCGAAGATTGGATATCAAGATGACTTGGAACTATTGATCTAACTAATCAATATTTAATCTGACTCTCACATCAATACATCAGACATTGAGATATGAAATAAAATATCTATAAGTCATAGATTAATAGGAATTGAGGGTAGTTGGAGGATCTAGACTGTTGATATTTAATCAACATCCAAGATTTGTTATTATGACAAAAATAAAGAGGAATACCTATGATTAGAAAGTGGTAAAGGCATGATTACCACGTAAAGGGTGATCAAAGACTAAATAAGTCACAATTAAGAAATTGTAAGTAAGATAAATTACATTGTAATGTACATGTGTTGACAAAGACGTTGGCCTATATGAATTAAGCTTATTGAGCATTCCAAGGATTTGGTTAATTGTGTTCTAAGTGGGTGGTTTTAGCATCTATTTGCCATTGGAATTTTGAGTATGTCATTCGCATTACTAAGATTGTAGATTTTAAACTATCAAATCATTTTATTATCATGCTTTTGATTTGAAGCTATTTAACTATCATAAAAGTCAAATTCTGTCATGTTCCATTATTTTAGCTTTAGAAGACTGCAATATTGCAATGAGACATGTGATTTATGAACATGTACTTTTATACCATGATGCATTATTTTATATGGAAAATGAAAATGATGTTGCTCATTCTATTAAACACAGTTGTGTTTTTTTAAAAGAAATGATTATACTTGAAATTGCACTAATGTCATGCTTTGAGATGAGTCAAAGAAATGAATGGTTTTGCATGAGATATGCAGTATATGATTTAATAACATTTGGATTGAGATATATGTTTGTTCAGGTTAATGAGCCTGGTGGGAACTATTCTAAAAGGTTGTACGAGTTTGGCCTCTTCGTGGCTGACCACCAAAGGTAGTAGGTAACTAGGTCTAAAGACAGACCTATTTTTCTCCACTATTGTGGTAGTAAAATGACTACTAGAGGCAATGTTGATCATAGTGACCATGGAGGCTGTGGTAGCTGATCTCTAAATACCAGAGATACACAATTTCAGTGAGCTGGTCATGAGCATAGTATACCATGAGATTTCTATTTTGTGACCCCACATAGATTGGCATGATGATGGCCTTTAGACGAGTACTCATGACCAACCAACTGATGTGTTCACCGGGGTGCATATGTGCACAAGATGATGATGTTATTGGTTTGGGATTGCTGATGTTCATAGTTTAATTGACTACTATTTTAATATTTTGAGGATTTTATGGCTTTTGAATCATCAAGTTGAATGGAGTGTCTTTCACATAATTTACAAGTTATATATTCATATGATTTTGTAATACATTATATGTTACAATTTATGTGAGATAACCATGCAGATCCAATCATTTGGAAAATATACATTTAAAGTCATATGTATTTTACATTGATATTATTTGAAATGTTTTAGCATAAAATTGTAAACTGAGATTTACATGCAGTTTCATCTATATTTCCTATCTCTAATCTAATCATTATATTCTTTAGAACTGCATAACAAATGATTTAAAATATTATTTAAAATTGGATTTGAAAATTGGAATAATAGATGTGAAACTACCTACATAAGCACAAACTTGCTGATATATTCTAAATTGTTTACAATATCTCAAGTCTTTGAAGAATTTTACTTGAGGTAGAGAAAATCAAAGTGGATTTAAGTCTGGATTGAAGACAATAGCTATAACTAATTAGATGTGGGATGCATGTATTTTCTTTTAGTTTTATAAAATAAAAATACAAATAATTCCTAGCTATTTTGTTTCCTTGGAAGTAAATGACACTCAGGGTTTTCTAAATAAATTTACAAAAGAAAGATTATTCTACTGCATTGCATTATTATTATAAAATTGTTTTCAAATAGGGATCAATCCTGCATTAAGAATTCATTTTGTATTTAAAAAATGCGTATGGAAATCTGGGTCGTCATAGTTACATAATTTAAAGTAGGGACAACTACTATCACAATCATTTGATTCCTTTGGGATTGACCTCCTCACATTGGAATACTACAAGCAATTCATGTGCTTGTGGAGTTAAAATTTAAAAAACACAACATTTAGCTTTACATATCCAACTACTTCATGGCCATCAACCTTCATTAACAATGATATTCTTTGGAGCAAGTGAATGCACCCAATGCATTCCCAAACCCTAGCAATGATTCCTATGATGATACCAATTGTCTTGGATGGCCTAAGCATCCCAAACAAATATGGACTTGGGATTATCAAGCAGATCATCATGGTTCCTCCCTACTCAACTCTTTTAAAGTACCCCAATGCCATAATAGTATGAGTTGTACCAATCATTTCCTCCATAGCAGAGGGAACAATCATTAGAAGAGACCATATGGAAGCGAATCAATGATCTATTTCGCAAATGGAATCATAAAGGGGTCAGATAACTATTGCATTTACAGAAAGGGCTGGGGAAAAAGACCAAGTTGAGGACTATGAGAAGCCCAATAACAATTATTTAGGGATAATAATAATATTTGCTATGAAGATTATTAAGAGACAGAGTGTCAAGTGTCTACATCATCCCTGCCCTTCATTAGTAATTATCAACACAAGACATGTCTCACTCATCCAATTTTGACATAGACACCTCCATTGATGCAATAAAAAATTTATTGGATACTAAACCATTACTAGACACTTCTTGATGGACAGCCTGAGTAGGTTCCCTTCCATTGCTTAAAATGCAATTTGAGCCATATAGTAAAGAATCACGTAATTTAGACTTATAGCCTTTACTAGAAAGTGCATGATGTGGAAATTTAGGTTAATTTAGAACCTTACCCGTGACTACAAAATAGGAAGAAGAATCACTTGATGTTCTAGCCCAACATCAACTAGCTCAATGGTGTACATTAGAGGATATTAAGGGTTTAAGCCCCCTATTTCTTTGCATCAAGAGGAAAATGAACCAACCTTATGGGAGATGCAGAGCCAACCTAACCTTAGCTATTAGGGCAAAGTAAGAGAGGAGGAATCTTATCAATTCTTTGATGCTAGCTTATTCTATCCACAATTTAACAAAACTTGGGACAAGTCAACTCGACTTGATCCCATTAAATATAAATTCATGGTGGTCAATTATGCTATATTTTTATCACCACCATACCTCTTTAAGGTGGAAAGTATATTTTTGACCACTGTAAAATTTTGAAATAGAGTGAGTTTTCTAAAAACTCCTTTACAATTACTTTAAGCTTTGGTTAGGTATTATAGTGTTGCATTTTCATTATATATTTTGCATCTTTGCACACATCAATAGGTCCTTAGTCTAATCCAGGAGTGTAGGTAATATATTTCTCACACTTTTCTCTTAGGTTTATTATTTCATTTGTCCATGGTATGTAGTTCAAAATTTGAGGATATTGTTCAATTTAAGTCTGGGGGTAGGTTATTCAAAATTTGATGTGTTCAAAGTTTTTTGTGTTTAAAGTTGAAAAGAAAATATAATTTAGAGAGCCTAAAGAAGACAAGTGGAGACTATTAACCCATGTGAGTTTGGAGCCCTTCTTTCACTTTGAGGGTTATACATATGCTTCAGACCCCCTCTTGTTAAGGTAAAGGATAGGCATGGTGGGGTAGGAGCATTAAGTCAGCAATCATTTTGACCTAAAAATTCAAAATTTTCTTCAATGGACATTAATTTCTTAGTTTGTCTCATTATTTTTCATCCTCATCAACTATTAGGAAAACATCTAGTAGACTATGCCAATTATCTCTTGAGTTTATAGTTATGTTTCAATCATATGAAACCTAGGCAATGATAGAGGTCATCTTTGGTAAACCCATAGCCTTTAGCCTTTCTATATTACTTTTCCACTACTTAAGCCCTTAAGCCTTTAAAATATAAGCCGTTTGTTTGTTAGCCAAACAACCAGTACCCTATTGAAACCCTACAATATATCCAATACCCAGTTGTTATGGAAATATGTAGAGATGGTTGAAGATTATCTTGAAGAAAAGTATGAGCAATACAAGTAAAGAGATGAACAAAAAGGGTGAAAAAAGAGAAAAATTCAAAGAAAGGCTATACCAAAAGTCAAAATGAAGAAAAATGAGATAAGTTAAGAAAAAAAAAATAGCCAAGGAATTGTTTACCCTTATGGCTTGAGAGTAAAGTTTAGCATACACTATTAGAAGGCCTTTACCTGTCTTCTAAACAACCTTTGTTTACCCTTATACCAATCTTTTGAAAACCCAGTCCTAAGCCAATGTTTCATCCCAATAGAAGTCCTAACTTGATCTTAGGAGGAATATGACTTGGATATGGTTATGAATGAGTAGAGAATATTGGTAGAGTATAACATTCCTAATAGTTGTTATCCTTTCATGAGACTATTACAATTCTTTCTTAAGTTATCATTTTTCTATTTGGAATATGTGAGAATTTTGAATTGATGAACATAATTCCACTTACAAATTAATGAGAGATTTATCCCTCTTCTGAATGACTTCTTTCGAAGTCCTAAAGTATATCTTATGAGATTTGAAGTCAAAGTATACATATGAATGGTAATTTAGGTTATAATTTCCTTAGAGACCTAAAATTGTATATATTTTGGCTATATATTCTCACATACTCACCTTCCAAGGTTTAGTGAATTAGTGGAATATCTTTAGCATAAGGGTAGGATTTTGAAATTTTGATCATTTCTATTAGCATGCTAAAATTAAAAGTTTCATATAAGCTGAATATAAGAAGATTAACTAAGAAAAATGAAGGAGTTTCATAAGACTTTTGAAATGTTTATGGATAACATTTCTGGAAACCATTACAAGACTACGACTCATCCACTAGGGATAACCTAGAGGTTTAAAGGCTTTCTACATATGCTAAATATAGATAGAAAAGCCTGCAAAAGTGGTTAGGATTTCTTTTTAAACTTTTTGTTCTGAATTTTTTGTAGTTTTGCTCAAGGACTAGCAAAACCTAAGTCTAGGGATATTTGATGGGTATGGATATATATTAAATATGCATCCCTTTATTTAGAATGTTTTAGCCTTAGGAATAACTTAATTATCTCTAATTAGTGTTTTGTAATAACCCTAATTTTTGTACATTGATTTAGAAAATTAATTTAGTCTGAAATTTTAGAAATTTTGGGCTCGAATGTTAGGTTATAGGAAATTCTCTTTTTATAGAGATTAAAACATAATTTAAAACTTATAAATTATAAATGTACTCGAAAAACTGATCAAAATGACACTAAGTACATTCAATTTTGAGTTAAAATAAAAATCCTTAATTTTCTCTATTTTTATGAATAAAAGGGTAAAATGGTAATTTTACTGTAGCTGAGATCTAAGACATCAATATTTAGGATGTACTTGAAATATGATTCCAACTCCACTAAGTACACTCAATTCTAAGTTCAGGAAAACAAAACAAATTTTTCTCCATAAAAGGGCAAAGTGGTCCTTCCACACCTCCGTGGGGCCCACAAATGAATCCAATGGGCAAAAAACATGTAATGAGTGGACAAATCACACCAATTACTAGTGGAGAAGGAGGTGGTAGTGGAGGATCCAATGTTAATTTGATATTCAAAAGAATTGGAACATAATTAGTACAAGTAATTATGAAAAATTCAAAAACATCAATAAATACAACCCCAAAAATCCTCCAAAAATGTTCATTAAAATTCCCACAAAATTATTTTTCTTCCTCTAAAAACCCAGATCTAGGTTCGTTCCCAAGTTTCCAAAACTCCCAAAAATCTCTCTTCTTTAACTTTCTCTCTCCTCCCTCTAGATTGGAACAAGAGACCTAAATTCAATTAGGCACTCTGCTCCAAATCAAATCTCACAAATCCCACCATTCATATTGTCCTAGACTATCTTACCTACGAAACCCCAAAGAAATTTCAAGATCCAATGGTGCAATCAACGGAAAATCACAAAATAAGGGGTTATTGGGCGATCTTATCATCAACGGGATATTTCTTTATAATTGGGCTGTAGAACCTATGTTTTTCTCCAATCAGGTAGGTGAAACTCTTCCCATACTTATTTCATGTTAGTTTATGTAATTTTTATTTTTTTGAAATTAAGTTTAGGTTAAAAATTATAAAAATCAAGTAAGGATAAGAACCCTTCATTTCTGTATGATGGAGGGCTCAAATGAAAAATCTGAACATCCAATCAATCCAGAAGGGTCCAAATCCTCTATGGTAGAATTTTTAAGAAATTTCATCAAGTGTTGAGCCCTTGATTGAAGAGGAATTGATTAGATGGTCCAAAATAAACTATTTGATCTTCTTTATAAGATTTGGCTCCCAGGACGCCACTGCGAGACACCTCATGAAAACACGCCCTGAGGGAGCATCACCGCGCATGCGCTCTGCATGCGACAATGTCCCAATGGAACGTCCGAGTGACAGCGCAGGTCCCGGGAAGCACATTACCGCGTGCGTCCTGAGGACGAAAGTGTGGCGATCGCTCCGCCCAACCTGATCCGTTCTACCCAAATGATCAGGACTGTCCATTCCATTGAGCCCTGATCAAATCTGGACCCTCAGAACAACTGTGAACTTCATTCGTTGATTGTGGAGTCATCTGAACTCCAAATTAAGATTGAAATGAAGCTGTGGAAAGCTTGTAATGTCTATTTTCTTTTGAATGCATAAAATTGATAAAAATCTTCAAGAAAATTTTTGTTTTTAGGAAAAAAGCTTCCAATTTTCATGATCTTCAAGATCTGATGGGGATCTGATTTAATGATGAAATAATGTTGAAATTAAGTAATATATATGATTTATTTTGTCAGATCTAAGATAAATTGAAAGATCTACCCTTTATGGTAGAAAAACCCTAAAAATACAAAGGGAGCCACTTGATCATTGAGATCAAGCATGATCTGACCCTTTAGATGGGATTATGATGATTATGATGAAATCCAATTAGGTCATGGATTAAATGTGACAAAAACAAGTGGATATGATCTTTGGATCTTAATGGAGTAAAACCCCTAAATATAATTAAAACGCTTGATCTAAAGGAAAAGATCTAAGATCTAATGGTTGTACCATAAGCAAATTTTTTTAATAATCTTAATCTAATTAGTTTAATTGTATTTTATTTGATAATAGAATTGTAAATGTGATTTATGTTATAAATTAGGAAGTATGATAGTATAATTCTTAAATTTTAACATGCTATGCTCTAAATGTTATTAGTTTGTTATTAGGTTGGTAGATTTAATTATCTTAGGGCCATATTAGTTTAAATTTGAGATTTTACCATGATTTTATTAGATTGGTAGTAAAATTTCATGTATTTCATAACTTAGGATCATGCTAGTTTAAGTATAGTTTTATTTCATTAAGTTAAGTTACATTCATAGGAAGTATGTTAGCATAAATGGTTGTTAAACTTATATTGGATTTATGCTTTAAAGTTTATGAATTAATTATTTTCAAAATTTATTAATAGATTCAATTTTTAAGTAGTTGTTAAGATATAATGAGCATAAATTACCAAAAATGTAAACTAATGGAATATAGAGATTCATGGACAATTAAGATGAGTGAATGTGACTTAATATTAGTAGGGGCTATAGTTAGTAGGACAATATAAGGATTATCAAATCTTTAGCCCAAACTAGGAGAATAATAAACCCCATGAATGACATTTTAACTGTTCATGGATTTAATTAAAATCAGTTAGAAAGAGTACTTAGGGTTAAAATGGTCATAGAAACCTTAAGAAAGGTTGAGCTAAGGTCACTCTAGTGAATGCTGAACATGATGGTTAAGGGAGTTTTTTAATAGAGCCTCACTCTTCCCCTACCTTCCGTTGATATTTGTGAGGTCTAAACGCCTCCTTACATGAGGGTTGAAGTAACCACTTTGTGCTCAACCATTTAGCTAGTAAGCCTTAGTCAATTGGAAATAAGAAGAGTTGTCTAGACTTAGGATGAAATAAGCCATCTTCAACCAGTAAAACATTAACTAGTTAAATAATAATAATAATAATAATAATAGAATAAAAGGTTAGTAAATTATCTAACCCTAATAAAAATTGTAAGTAAGATATGGATGATCAAACAAGATCCATAAGATCTTGAATGATTAAGAATAATAAGAATCTTCATGTTGTATTTTATTATGTATCCATATATGTATGTTGTAGACAAATCTAGATAGAGAATCCAAACCCTTAATCAATTATGATTCAAGGAAGAGAATCAAGATCATCCTCCTTGGGGATGATCAAACAACTGAACTTAGATCAGAGAAGAACTAGATTATAGAATATCTAAGCTCTTGATCTTTATCAACATGTGTAAATTGTTGATCAAAGGATCTATGAAAGATCAAGATCAAAGAAAGGAATACACAAAGACTTAGAGTAGAAAATACTTAGATCTGAAAGATTAGAAGATCATTCTAACCGTTAGATCTATTGATCAGTAGGATAAACTGTATCTGAGGAAGATAGATCAGATAGGACATAAGATCTAATCCTTTATATCAAAGGACAAGATTAGACAAAGAATATAGATAGGATAAAAAATATAGGACTATTCAGATTGTATAAATATAGATAGTATGCATGGATTTACAAATTACATACATTAGTTAGGATCATGGAAGATCTGAAGAGATGGATCTCTACTTGAAGGCAGGAGGATTTTATGAATGCATCTATATGAGAGATATACGTTGAATACACGATCTTATGTCTGGAAATGTTGACAAGTATAATGTAAATACTTGTATTAAATCCATTGAAAACCCTTATGATCCAACCAAAACACATATGAAATGGTTAAGTTAGAATTGAGGAAAACCCTAAGTGAGTAGGGAATTAGAAGATATTTGACCCTAGATAAGCAGAAAAATTGGCTGATAAGTATAGAAATCAATACATGGGAATCATTCATATAGAATAAGGATCCCTAAACTTATATGAACACGGGTATCATTCATTGTAAATGATGATCCCCAAGTTTGAAGTGAAATCCTATCCTCTGTATAAGAATACCAAAATACGAGGATGATGATATAAACAGACAAGACATCTGATAGGTAAAAGAATACTCTATATACAAGCAAGGAGGCTTGTGGTTTTTTTTTAAATGGGCATATGCCTAGGGATGCTATGCTAGGAGGGTCATGAGGGTTTGGCCATCCGCTCTTCGAAATGTGATTTATATGATGATACCATGCCCAAAGAGAGGAAAAATGGCAAGTGGGGCAATTATGGGAAGGCCACCACTATGACAGTCTGCCTCCCCATATAGACATGACATAGATGATTTTTCACATTTGGTATCTGTGGAGTATGAAAGTAGTTATTCAAGCACCTGGTATGGAACAGACTGCAACATAGCAGTCCTTTGAATATCTTGTATTATGATGCATGGCATAGTGAGATGCTGATACTGCACAAATAAGGGAGTATTTTCCCAGCAGAGTTTGGATGTTTTATCAACTTAGCATGGTTGAGTGTGATGATACTGGCCAAATGAGGGAGTATTTTCTAGCAAAGTCTGGATGATTGATCAACTTCGTGTGTCTGACTGTGACTATTGATGTTTTGAGATATTAACTATTTTTCATGGTTTTTACCCTATATATATATATATATATATGACATATACATTATGTATGTGTAAGGATGTACATATATGACAAAGTAAAGAGATTGATCCATGAGTATGAATAATGGGATTATGAAGTATTAGAATTATATTGTCAAATTATTATGCTTCTTGAATCCCCCACCAAGCGTAGCTTGCTGAGATATTGTAAATGTTTGAATGTTTACAATATCTCAAATATAAAGAAGGAGAATTAGGATCTTAAGACTTGAAAGAATAATCAATCAGGGTATATCCCTTGAAGACATGTATTTTTATTTGAGCATTGTATTGTATTGAGAGTTTTTATTATATGGTGAGCGTTGAAATTTGGATTATGTAATTTGGACAAGTATTGTACTGATACTCAGGCTATACTGTGAACCACTAGTTGGATTTAGGAATTAATAAAAGTATATTCCTTTAATGAAATTTTATCTTGTACAAAATTCTACTTATGATATGTATGAAGTGATGGCTTGGGTTTTACAAAACAAGTTCTAAAGAAAAGAATTTCCACTGCTTTGTTTTGCAAAAAAAATTTACTACTAAGGGTGCCTTGCCTTTGAAAAATGTATTACAAAATGTGTTAAAAAAAAAAAAAAAACCTAGGTCGCAACAGGTTCATTCTGTTATTTTGTAGGTCAAGGGTACAAATGTAAAAAAATACATAAAATTACCAATTTTACCCTAAAAAGAGAAATTTCACATTCCAAGCTCCATAATGGATCATACATGCTATAAATGAAGTCTTAGAGCCTTAAAAAGGTCATTGGGTGTCATTAGTGAAGACAAAATAGTCAAAAGCCCTATGCTCAACTCCAACTCAATTGAGCGTGAAAAGGTGACAAGTTTGAAATTCAAACACAATTAAACACATGTCACCACCTTTTGAAGCTTATGAAACAATCTCAATTCTTATACATCAAAATCATATACAATGAAAGCTTCTTACAAGAAAAAATAAGAATGGGACCACACAAAGATTTTTCACTTATTTTCTCTATCCTACTCAACCAAAAGGATGAAGAATCAATCAATGAGAAGATGCTTATCCAAGCAAGATATTAACATAAAATTGGTCCACATGAGCACTTAAAGATCTCCAAGAATGAATGTAATCCAATGATGGAAAAGGAACCATGTTTAAAGAAGGTTTACATGCCTTAAATGGATCCCATCCATTCCAGTAAAGGTAGGTATGATCTTCAATTGTTCCAACATTCACTCATGAACAAGTATGCTTGAAATCAAGGGATAATCCTATGCAAAACTAAGGCAACAATCCAATGAAGCTTAAGCAACCAAAGCTGGAAAATTAAGAGGTCTAAAAGTGAACAAAGATGAAATGAAAGATAAAGAACAAAACTATATTCAAGATGACTTCCCTTGGCTATCACTCCAAAGGAAAAATAGCCTTGAATCTTAGTTTAAAAGGAAAGAAAGACAAAAGAAAATAAGCAAATTAACATGAAAAGAAGCAAATTCCAGCAAAGACTAACCAACCTTCAAAGATGAATCAAAACCACAAATCCAAGATTGAACACTTGAGGAAGAAGCATGAACTTTGGAACTTTGTAGCAGCACCCAAAGACTTCACAAAACAACAAGAAAAAGGAGTAAAATTGGTTAGAAGGAAGTGGGTGTCTCCTTCCTTTGGAGGAGACGACTTTTCGTATGTTGGACAAAGAGGGTAGTGTAATAACCTCAATTTTTATGAATATAATTGAATTATTAAAAAATAAAAGTTGAAATTTTAAAAGTGGAACTGGAACTTTGAGTTCTAGGAAAATTTATTTTTATAAAAATAAAATCAAGACTTAAAACTTGAATATTTATAATGTACTCGAAAAACTGATTAGAATGACTGTAAGTACGTCAAGTTCTAAGTCCAGATGAAAAATCCTTATTTTTCTCTACTTTTATGAATAAAAAGGTAAAATAGTAATTTTACTCATAATCGAGACCTAAGACATCAAAATTTGGAATGTATTAGAAAAATCGATCGAAACGACACTAAGTATGCTCAATTCTGAGTTAATAGGAATAAACCCTATTTTTCTCCACTTTTAGAATTAAAAGGGCAAATTAGTCTGTTCACAACTAGGTGCGGCCCACAAGGTGGGCCAATGGTCTAGTGGAGAAGGAGGTGGTAGTGGGAATCCATTGACAATTTAATCATAAAAAGAAATGAAACATAATTATGACATGCAATCATTGAAAATTCAAAAATCCCTATAAATAGGCCATAAAATTTCCCAAAAATTTTCCTAATGCTCTTCACGAAGTCCCCTACAATGCCTCAAAATCCCAGCTCAAAACTCCCCCTCCATCTTCCCCATTTCTCTCTTCTTTCTCTCTTTCCCTCTCTTTCTCTGTGGGCGTGCCCCCAGACGCACTCGGGCAGACAACCCCATGTCTGCATCGGGAGCGTCTAGTGATGCGTCATCCCAAATCAACTAGGGTTTTTGCCCAGTAAACCCTAATTCAATTGAGCATGACATTCAAGACCTAAGTTCCAGATCTTGACCATTAGATTTGTTCAGGATAGGATTTTATACAAAAGCCCTAAGATCTTATGATGATCCATCAGTTAGATCTCCAGACAAATCAAAACGAAGAATAAATCTGGCAAAGTTACCATCTCTGAAAAGTTCTATACCTTATTCTAGAAAATCTGACCGATGAATCATGATCTTGGACCGGTGATATACGTTTTCCCCATGGTTATCCTCCTTCTCTGGCAACGGAACCAAAGAAATCATGGTTTGTATATGTATTCTGACGCAATAAGGGTTTTCTAGCTTTCCTCCTCGTCTCTAGTAAATCTCCCTCTCCAGTGAAGATTTCTTCACTGGTCAGCCTAAGCAGATGGCATCTCCCTCTTCTCCTTTCATTCCAGCATTACCTTTGTGTTTTCTGGCCTCGCAGGTGATCTCCCCAGCCGTTGATCTATCGGATATGATGGATCTTGCAACAGGGTTGTGATCCTCCTCCATGAATGGCTCAGATGCAATTTCTGATCCCTTAGATGGATTCCTGGGGCCCAAAAACCCCATGAGATGAAATCTTGGCCATTGACTATCAAGGATGAAGGAGATCCGGTGATTGGTGATCCGACGGTCCAGATCTAGACTATCTCACCTATCACCAGTCATCCATCCCTAGTGATGGGTAATCCCAGGTAACAGGTGCACACCGACCTCCCATTTGTCATTTTCTTTTGAATGATCTCAGCCATCTAATTTTTGAATTGAAATCTTGTTTCTTCAACTAAGAGCTCAATTTAGCTTAGATTTTAGATTTTAAAGTTTCTATAGATTTCTTGTTACTTGTATAAGGTACTGAACTCAGAAAATTTATGTTTTGATACATGTAAAATTCTATTAATAAAAAAAGTATTACTAATTCCTATGATTAGTCAAATCTAGCATGATGAGACCTTTGATTTCTGACCCATTGATGATATAATGATTATGGACCATGACATAAATAATTAAAAGTGATTGATCTATATTTAATTAAGAGATTTAGCATTAATAGAAGAAAATTCATAAAAATAAGCATGGATCTTCTTAATCTGAGTAATAGCATGATCAGACCTTTAAAAATAGGTTTTATGCTGATCTAATGCTGTAATAGAATGTATGGAAGGGTTGTGTGTAACTGATTTGGAAAATCTTAGGATCTTTGTAATAACCCCAATTTTTGTAAATTGATTAAGAAAATCAATTTAGTTTAAATTTTTAGAAATTCTGGGCTAGAATATTAGGTTATTGGAAATTCTCTTTTTATAGAGATTAAAACATAATCTAAAACTTATAAATTATGAATGTACTCAAAAAATCGATCGAAATGACACTAAGTACATTCAATTCTAGGTGAAAATGAAAAATCCTTAATTTTCTCCATTTTATGAATAAAAAGGTAAAATGGTAACTTTACCCATAATCAAGACCTAATACATTAATATTTATAATGTACTCAGAATACAAGTCCAATGCCACTAAGTACGCTCAATTTTGAGTTCAGGAGAAAAAAAACAAATTTTTCTTCATAAAAGGGCAAAATGGTCTTTTCACACCTTCGTGGGGTGCACAAAGGAATCCAACAGCTGAAAAACATGTAATGAGTGGTCAAACCACTACTAGCTGCTAGTGGAGAAGGAGGTTGTAGTGGAGGATCCAATGTTAATTTAATATTTAAAAGAATTAAAACATAATTATTACAAGTAATTATGAAAAATACAAAACACTAATAAATACCCCTCCAAATATCCTCCAAAAGTGTTCATTAAAATTATCATGAAATCATCTTACTTAGCCTAAAAAACTAGATCTAGATTCCTTCCCAAATTCCCAAAACTCTCCCTTCTTTCACTTTCTTTCTCCTCTTTAGATTGGAACAAGAGACCTAAATTCAATTAGGCACTCTATTCCAAATCAAATCTCACAAATCCAACCATTCAAATTGTCCTAGACTACCTTATCTACAATTTAACCCCCCTAATCAATTTCAAGATCCAATGGAACAATCAATGGCAATTCACAAAATGAGCAGTTATCGGGTATCTTCTCATCAAAGGGATATTTATTTAAAATTTGGCTGCAAATATATGTTTTTCTTCAATCATGTAGGTAGAAACAATTCTTATACTTATTTCATGTTAACTTATGCAAATTTTATTTTTTTTAAATTAGTTTTAGGTTAAAATTTATAAAAATCAAGTAAGGACCAGAACCGTTCAATTCTACATGATGGAGGGCTCAAATGGAAAATCTAAGCATCCAATCAATCTAGAAGGGTCCAAAACCCCTGGGGTAAAATTTTCAAGAAATTTCATTAGGTTTTGAGCCCTTAGTTGTAGAGCAATTGATTGGATACTCCAAAACGGACTGTCCAATCTTCCTAATGAGATCAAATCCCAGGACGCACTATGAGACGTCCCATGGAAACTTGCCTTGTGGTAGCATCTTCGTGCGTGCTATGCTTGCGACATTGTCCTGACAGAACAACCATGCAACAACGTAGGTCCCGGGGGAGGGCATTACTACACGCATCCCAGTGATGAGAGCGGCAATCGTTCCACCCTACCAGATCTGTCCAAATGATCAGACTGTCTATTCCACTGGGCCCAGATTAAATATGGACCCTCGAAGTGACTGTGAACTTCAAAGTTCAATTGTGGAGTCATTTGTGCTCCAAATTGATATCATAAAGAAGCTATGAAAATCTTGTAATGTCTATTTCCTTTTGAAATCATAATATTGATAAAAAAACATTCCACAAACTTTCTATTTTCAAGAATTAAGCTTCTAATTTTCATGATCTTCTAGATCTGAGATGATCAGATCTTGGGGATCTGATTTACTAATGATATAATGTTGAATATAAAGTAATATCCATGATTTATTTAGACAAATCTAAGATAAATTGAAGGATCTACCCTTTATGGTAGAAAACTAAAAACACAAAGGAACCCACTTGATCAATAAGATTAAGGATGATTAGACCCTTGGAATGGATTGAGTGAATGGATTACGATGGAATCCATTGATATCATGGATTAAATATGACAAAAATAAGGGGATATGATCTTTGGACCTTAATGGAGTAAAAGCCCTAAAATTAATTAAAATCCTTAATTAAAAGGAAAATATCTAAGATCTAATGGTTGGATCCTAAGTAAAAGTTTCTAATAATCTTAATCTAATTAGTTTAATTATCTTTTAATTAAGAATATAATGGTAAATGTGATTTATGTTATAAATTAGGAAGTGTGATAGTGTAATTCTTAAAATTTAGCATGATATGCTCTAAATGTTATTAGTTTGTTATTAGGTTGATAGATTTAATTATCTTAGAGTCATGTTAGTTTAAATTTGAAGTTTAAGCATGATTTCATTAGATTAGTAGTAAAATTTCATGTATTTTATAACTTAGGATCCATGTTAGTATATTAGAGTATAAATGCCCTTAGAATGATATAGATGTACAATTCTCTTATGATTTAAAGTGTATGATTATTTGAATTGTCAAAGTATAGTATAAGCATCTTAATTGTCTTTAAGTTAATAGATATAATTGTTTAATTAGTGGTTATGTCTCAATATTCATAAATCACTAAAAATGAAATCTAATGAAATACAGAGATTCATGAACAATTAAGATGAGTGAATGACTTGGACTTAATATTAGTGAGGGCTATAGTTAGTAGGACAGTATAAGAATTATCAAATCTTTAGCCCAAACTAGGAGAATAATAAACCCCATGAATGACATTTTAAATGTTCATGGATTTAATTAAAATCAGTTAGAAAGAGTACTTAGGGTTAAAATGGTCATAGGAACCTTAAGAAAGGTTAAGCTAAGGTCACTCTAGTGAATGCTCACTCTAGTAAATGTTGAACATGGTGGTTAAGGGGGTTTTATAATAGAGCCTCACTCTTCCCCTACCTTCTGTTGACGTTTGTGAGGTCTAAACACCTCCTTACATGAGGATTGAAGTAACCACTTTGTGCTTAACCATTCAGCTAGTAAGCCTTAGCCAATTGGAAATAAGAGGAGAATTCTAGACTTAGGCTGAAATAAGTTATCTTCAACCAATAAAATATTAGCTGGTTGAATAATAATGATAAGAGCATAAATGATTAGTAAATTATCTAATCCTAATAAAAATTGTAAGTAAGATATTGATGATCAAACAAGTCCATAGGATCTTGAATGATCAAGAACAATGAGAATCCTAATATTTTATTCTATTATGTATGTATGTTGTAGACAAATCTAGATAGAATCCAAACCCTTGATCAAATAGGATTTAAGAGAACTAAGATCATCCTCCTTAGGGATGATCAAACAACTAAACCTATATCAAAGAAGAACTAGATGATAGAAGATCTAAGACCTTGATATTTATCAACAAATATAAATTGTTGATCAAAGGATCTATGAAAGATCAAGATCAAAGGAAGGAATACATAAAGACTTAGAATAGAAAATACTTAGATCTGAATGATTAGAAGATTATTCTAACCATTAGATCTATTGATCAATATTATCTGAGGGAGATAAATCATGATAGGACACAAGATCTAGATCCTTTGTATCAAAGAACAAGATTAGACAAAGAATATAGATAGGATAAAAAATATAGGATTATTCAAATTGTATAAATAATGACAGTATGTATGGATTTACAGATTACATACATCAGTCAGGATCATGGAAGGTCTGAAGAGATGGATCACTACTTGAAGGTAGGATGATTTTATGAATGCATCAACATGAGAAATACATGTTGAATACATGATCCTATGTCTGGAAATGTTGACAGGTATAATGTAAATACTTGTATTAAATCCATTGAAAACCCTTATAATCCAACCAAAACAGATATGAAATGGTTAAGTTAGAATTGAGGAAAACCCTAAGTGAATAGGGACCTAGAAGGTATTCCAGCCCTAGATAAATAGATAGATTGTCTGATAGGTATAAAATCAATACATGGGAATCATTCATATAGAATGGTGATCCCTAAACTTGTATGAACATGGGTATCATTCATTGTAAATGATGATCCCTATGTTTGAAGTGAAATCCTATCCTCAGTATAAGAATACCAAAATACAAGGATGATTATATAAGTAGACAAGACATCTGATAAGTAAAAAGATTACTTTACATACAAGCATGGAGGCTTGTGGTTTTGTTTGAAATAGGCATAGGCTTGGGGATGCTATGCTAGGAGAGTTAGTAAGGTTTGGCCACCCGCTCTTCGAAATGTGATATATATGTGATATACTGCCCAAAGAGAGGCAAAATGTCAAATGGGGCAATTATGGGAAGGCCACCACTATGACGGTCTATCTCCCCACATAGACATGACATAGATGATTTTTCACACTTAGTATCCATGGAGTATGATACCATTTATCCTAGTGCGTTGGTACGGATCAAATTGCAGCATAGTAGTCCTTTGAGAATTTTGCATTATGATGATGGGCATAATGAAATGTCAATACTGCCCAAATAACGGAGTATTTTTCTAGCAGAGTCTGGATGTTATATCAACATAGTTTAGTTGAGTGTGACTATTGATGTTTGAGATATTAACTATTTTTCATGGTTTTGACAGTATGTATAGATATATATACGACATATACAGTATGTATAAGGATGTACATATGTGACAAAGTAAAGAAATTGATCCATGAGTATGTTATGAACAATGGGATTATGAAGTATTAGGATTATACAATCAAATTGTTATGCTTCTTGTATCCCCTACTAAGCATAGCTTGTTGAGATATTGTAAATGTTTTGATGTTTACAATATCTCAGATACAAAGAAGAAGAATTAGGAGCTCAAGACTTAAGAAGACTTGGAAGAATAATTAATCAGGGTATGTCGCTTGAAGACATGTATTTTTATTTGAGAGCATTGTATTGTATTGAGAGTTTTTAATGTATGGTGAGGTTTGAAGTTTGGATTATGTAATTTGGACAAGTATTGTATTGATACCCAGGCTGTACTGTGAACAACTAGATGGATTCTAGAATTTAATAAAAGTATATTCCTTTAATGGAATTTTATCTTGTACAAAATTCTACTTATGTTATGTATGAAGTGATGACTTGGGTTTTACAAAACAAGTTTCAAAGAAAGGAATTTTTGGTGCTTTGTTTTGCAAAATTTTTTACTATTAAGGGCACCTGCCTTTGAAAATTTTATTACAAAATGTGTTACAAAAACCTAGGTCATCACAAACTTGACCCTTAAAGTAGTAAAATCCATAAAAGCTAATGGTAATCTCCTTGATTAGTTTGATCAAGGATGATTGGATAGTGTGGATGTATTTGGATGATGATATAAAGTTAAGATCATATGGATTGATGGGCTTGACGATGAAATTTGGGATAGATTAAGATCTATACCCTTAAATTGGATAAAATGGCTTAAGATCTTCTTGATCGATTAGATCATGTGATAAGATGATATCAATGATCTAGTGATGAGATCACTTTGAGAAAATGAGTAGATCTGTTAAAAATAAAGGAACAAGATCTAAAACTTTAAATCGGATGAAAGATGATTAGAAATGAAATATGACCATTGGATCATGATGATATGTTAAATGTGTTTATTTGAATTATTAATGTTATTGTAAATGTCTTTTATTGCTTAGTAGATTTAATTGTTAGATTTATTTATTTATTTATGCTTTAATGCTTATGTTATGTAAATTACATTGAAAATGTAATTAAATGAAAAATAGAGTTGAAGGACATTTACATGGAATGACTAGCATGGACTTAATGATAGTAAGGGCTATAGTTAGTACAACAATATAAAGATTATCAAATCCTTAGCCCAAACTAGGAGAATAATAAACCCCATGAATGACATTTTAAATGTTCATGGATTTAATTAAAATCAATTAGAAAGAATACTTAGGGTTAAAATGCTCATAGGAACCTTATAAAAGGTTGAGCCAAGGTCACTCTAGTGAATGCTGAACATGGTGGTTAAGGGGTTTTTTTAATAGAGCCTCGCTCTTCCCCTACCTTCCGTTGATGTTTGTGAGGTCTGAACACCTCCTTATATGAGGATTGAAGTAATCACTTTGTGTTCAGCCATTCAACTAATAAGCCTTAGTCAATTAGAAATAAGAGGAGCTGTCTAGACATAGGATGAAATAAGCTATCTTCCACTAGTAAAACTTTAACTGGTTGAATAATAATAATAAAAGCATAAAAGGTTAGTAAATTTTTAATCCTAGTAAAAATTGTAAGTAAGATAAGGATGATCAAACAAGATCCATAGGATCTTGAATGATCAAGAACAATAAGAATTCTAATGTTGTATTTTATTGTGTATCTATGTAAGTATGTTGTAGACAAATCTAGATCATTAGATTAGATAATCCAAACCCTTGATCAAATATGATTCAAGGAAAAGAACCAGTATCATCCTCCTTAGGGCTGATCAAATCGTCTGAGATGTACAAGAAGTATTTTAGATACAAGCATGGAGGCTTGTGGTTTTGTTTTAAATAGGCATAAGCTTGGGGATGCTTGATAGGGAAGTTATTAGGGTTTGGCCACCCGCTACCAAAATTTGATGATATTATGATACCTTGCCGAACGAGATGCTAAAAGTTAGATGGGGCAATTATGGGAAGGCCCCTCTGTGAAAGTCCTGTCTCCCCATACAGACAGTAACACAATATTTTCCACCGTGATATCAATGGTGAGTAAAGTAGTTATCTGAGAGTGCTAGTATGGATCAAACTGCAACATGGTAGTCCTCGAGTATTTTGCATTATGATGCATGACATAGTGAGATGCCAATACTGCCCTAATGAGGGAGTATTTTTCTAGCAAAAGTCTGGATGATTTATCAACTTAATATATCCCATTATGATTATTGATGTTTGAGATATTGACTATTTTTTCACAATTTTTTACCGTATATATATATATATATACATATGATGTAGTGGTGAGTGGTTTGGAATTACAATATTAGATTTTACATGATAAATTATATGATTGAATGATCATATATGGCATGGTTCATTTAAATTGAATTATGTGATTCATATGGAATATGATGATTATGAATACTATACTTTTGAATTATACAATTCCATACGTTCTTGAATCCCATACTAAGCATAGCTTGCTGAGATATTGTAAATGCTTGAATGTTTACAATATCTCAGATATAGAAAGAAAAGAATGGAGGGATATGACATGGGAAGACGATGACCATATTGTTGATCAAGGCTATGTACTATTGTGGAAAGGATTGGATTGTATTTTGATTTGTGTATTTTAGGCATAAGATGTAATAAAGGGGCTATGTATGTGAACCACTAGATCGATCTTTGAATTTTAATAAAATGAGTTTCTTTGGAAACATATGTTGTATACAAAATTATGTATGTATATGTGAGTGAAATGTGACATTTGGGTTTTCTAAAAATAATTTCAAAGAAAATATTTCTGCTACTTAAGTTTTCAAAATTTTTGCAAAATTTGTTGACCACCATTTGAAAATAAATAACGAAAATGTATTTCAAAAATCTAGGTCGTAGTTTTCATGAGTTTTGCACTGGTTTTATAAGGCTTGTCCTATTTTTCCTAGGGTCACTAAATACTAAGTTGTGGTAGGGATTAAAAGGTATCAAAATTAATGTGTAGGGTGGGGGAAAAGGGTAGATATCAAATAAGAAAGTGCAGAAGTAAGTTGGCTGGCTTGAGGAGGGGGGTAGGTGGGAGATGAGACCTTTATAAGGAGCGTCTCCCAACTTCCAAAATCTTTGAATGCTAGTTTTTGTAGGAAAGTGAGTGGGGATAGGTTAGGAAAGAGGTGGAGAAATTTGGTTGGTTGGAAAGTTTCCTAAGTGGTGGAATGAGATAGAGTTTTGGAAATTCGTATTGAATCTTAGGGGTGAGGAGAAAATTAAGGAAAATTTTGAAAGAAAAGTGAGAAAAATATTAAAAATTGGTTGCTTTTATCCCATTGGTCCACATTCCATCTTATTCTATTATATTTTCCCTTAATTATCTTTAAAATAACTCATGGATAACTCTCTTGAATCTCCTCCAATCCTAGCCTTCCATTTTAGCTTAGCTTGATGGCTTAGATGGCTAACTTTGAAGGTTCCATTGGATAAGCTCATGGCTGGCTTAGGAAGCTTCCTTGACTTGTTTTCTTAGCTTCAACCCTTGGCTTTAGTGGCTTGTATGGTTTGGCTTGAATTCATTAGATTGCCACCTTCTTTAATGGCTTATATGGTTAAGGTGGCTTCCATGCAAAGGTGGTGAGAATGCATGGCTTACATCATGGGCCTACTTTGCCCATCTTTAGCTCCTTGAATCACATCCATTATTAGTCCACAAGATGATCTTAGCCTTTGGTTAATGTTGAAGTGATGATTTTGAGGTTTTGACTCGATCTTTTGATCTTGATCTTTAATTTCATCCTAATAGATCTCAGCTATTAGATCACCATTTTATTTCCTACAAAAAGTAAAATAATAATAATAATAATAATTAAATCCTAGAAAAACATGATTAATCACATACTTACCTTGAACAAGCTTCTAGACCTATAAAATAACAAACTTTTGGGTTATTAGGTAAAAAATGCATGTGTTACGAATTTTGGTCTAAAAACCCTAATTTACCATTATAAGTTGCAATACATGGGTACTAATTGGGTGGTTTTTTATGAAAAATTAAACACTTGTCACCCCCCCCCCCAACTAGCATTTTTCTAGTCCCAAGTAAATCATGCAAAAAATCATTTTACAAAAGCAAATACAAGGTGCCACTTCCATAGATACTCATGATTGCATTTAGCATATGCAGTTAGCCCTTAAACCCCTAGGTTACCCTAGTGGATGAGTTAGGTCTTGTGAGGGTTTGCAGTGAATATACCCACAAAGTTCTCTAAGGTTGAGTCCCATATTTTATCTCTTAGAATCCTCATTCATAAACACTCTACTAGTTTTTCACAACACAATTAAGAAGATTGACAATTTTACAAATCATACACATATTAAAGATACTTCATTCTAATTATTTCTCAGAGTGCATGTGTGTGTGCAGCCACATAAATCTTGATTTCTAACTAGATATGCTTAAATTTTATTGGAAATATGTCTTGACCTCAAATCCTCTCAGATATACTCTCAAAAATGAAGGTTTTAGATGGGGGTTAAGCATATTTCTTCATTATGTAACTGGATTCAATGAAGTTAATGGTTCACATAAATTTTTGAAGTGCTAAAGAGACAAAGGAAAGTGATCCTTAAGAGTGTATTTCATTACCAAGAATAGTAGGGATATTTTACCATAGTTCCTTCTTTTTATCTCTTCTTAAAGGCTATGTTCCACCTAGATCTACAGGTCTTTAATTAGGATGAAGTGTAGGCTTACGTAGTTATGAAAAGAAGGGTATAAAGATTTCGAAGGTTCAAAATTGAATAGAGATTTTCAATGAATATCTGTTAGGAGAATTTTTTGGTTTTGTTGAAGTGAATTTCCTTTGTATTCGTGTCTTTCACTTTTGTATTCTTGTTTTTCACTTTTTCTGTTCTTTTTCTGATACTTTTCTTTTCCCATTGGCTTCTTTGGAAGAAAGACTACTAATTTTCTCACTTCTTTGACTTTTTATCCCTTCTTGAGCTTTTCTACTAACTCTACTCATTTTGAAAATGGGTAATGGTTATTTATTTTACTAGTTTTTCTAGCAAAGTGATTGGGGTTAATAAAGAAAAGCTTAATAGTAGGCTCAAAGGGCTAATTTTTTGTAGATATATTGGGTAGACTTTATGTCTCTAGGTTGAACAAGGATGGCCTATATCATTTCTTAGGTTTCCTAAGGCATATCAGATTCAATAAAGTTTTTGGACAGAAAGCTATTACTCCTATTTATTCTTGATAGTTAACAAAAATAAGGATAATAGGATCACACTAAGTTATGTTCACAAAAGAAAACTGTGGAATTACTTATAACTCTCTAAAAGAAGATAGTCACTAAACTCACTAGGTTATAGGTCTCCATTGATTTTCCTCAAGGGTCTTTAAGTCATATCTCTCTATTAGTCTTAACTATGTGCTATGTGTAAATGATTACTGAGAATTAACTTTCATAAAATGCTTCAACATGTGAATAATATGCAAAACTAATCATATACACTACCATTAAGTGGTGAAAACATTAGAACTACTAAATTCTATACATCTAGTTCTCATCATAGTAAGGGAACTCTTCCAATTTTTTTTATTTTATTTTTTTGAAATCTCAAGAAAATTCAAAATCCCTATATGCAAAACTAATCATATACACAACCTCCAACTTGAATGAAATATTGTTCCAAATGTTTGAAAACATAAGACCCTATATGGAATGATGTAGAAGATGGAATTTTGAAAACATTTGGGTTGCCTCCCAGGGAGCACCAAGTTTTATGTCTTCAGCCAAACATAATGATGAGTGCAATGATGGTAATCTACAATGGTTCTTGGAGTGGTAATCTAAGGTGGGTCATGATAATGAGGTGCCTCTAATAGTATCTCATCAAGCTCAAGATTAGGCATGTCTATGAATGGTTTTGAGCTCCAACCGTTGACTTTTTAGATTTCTCCATCCTTCTCAATCTCGATGGCCCCATGAGGATAGACTGTGTGTGCAATATAAGGTTTGGTCTATCTAGATCTGAGTTTTCTTCGGAAGATCTACAATTTGGAGTTTTACAATAAGACCTTTTATCTAGTTGTGAAGGATTTTCTTAAGATTTAGCAATCACATGCAACCGTCATCTGGTATTTGTATAATCTTGTAGAGTCATATGCATCTTTTCTCAATTCTTCCAACTCATTGAGTTGGAGTTTCTGGTGGGTCCTAGTAGAATCTAAGCCAAAATTTAGCTTTTTAATTACCCCATATGCTTTGTGCTCTAACTCTACTAGTAAGTAATGGGCCTTTCCATATATAAGGTGGTAAGGTGACATTTCTATAGGGGTTTTATATGCTACATGATAAGCCCACAAAGCATCATTGAGTCTCATAGACCAGTCTTTCCTTCTTGGATACCTCTACTTGGCCACTGGACTGCGGGTGGTATGAGGTAGCTACTCGATGGTTGACATCATATTTTTTCATTAAATTCTCAAACACTTTATTACAAAAGTGTTTCCCCCATCACTTATTGTAGCTCTCAAAGTACCAAACCTTGTAAAGATATTTTCTTTCAAGAACATTATGATGACTTTGTGGTCATTGGTTTTGTAGGGTATAGCCTCCACTCACTTGGACACATAGTCCACTCCCACTAGGATGTAAAGATTTTCAAATGAATTAGGAAAGGATCCCATGAACTTTATGCCCCAAACAAAAAATGGCTCTACAATAAGGATTGGGTTTAAGGGCTTCATATGTCTCCTTCCTAGACTATCTAATCTTTGATACATTACATATGTTGTGCAGTAAGCATGTACATCCTTAAATATGGTAGGCCAATAAAAACCACATTGCAAAATTTTTGCAGTTGTCTTTCTTAAGCTAAAATAGCTCCCACATGCATGATCATGATAGAAGGAGATGATTTGATTGTATTCACTGTCTGGTATACATCTCCCAATCACTTGATAGGGACAGTACTTGAATAAGTATGGGGTCAAAAATCTCTTTTTATTTTGTTTAGTCCAATGATTAGGTAGGCCAATAGTCTAGATAACTGATCTGCTATAACATTTTCAAAACCTTTCTTGTCTCGAATTTCTAAGTCACACTCTTGTAGCAATAGTATCCAATGGATCAACCTAGGTTTTGCATCCTTTTTAGAAAGGAGGTACTTTAAAGCCCCATAATCCAAGTACACTATAACTTAAGACCCCAATAAGTAAGGTCTAAACTTATCCAAAGCAACACTATAACTAACAACTCTTTTTCTATAGTCGAATAATTGAGTTGCCCATCATTTAGTGTTTTACTAGCATAATATATGACAAAGGAAAGTTTATTAATGCACTGCCCCAAAATAGCTCCCATGGCATAATCGGATGTGACACACATAATCTCAAATGGTGCATCCCAATTTGGTGGTTAGATAATGGGTGCAAAAGTCAACTCAGCCTTGGTGGCAATTTTGGTAAAATCCTTGATGAAGTGTCTGTAAAAGCTAGCATGTCCTAAAAGGAGCGAATTTCTTTCACCATCCTTGGTGGAGGAAGGTTGTCTATCAAATCCACTTTTGCCTTATCAACTTCTATCCCATTAGGTGATATGATGTGGCCTAAAAATAACCCACTTTTTACCATAATAGCTATGTCTGGCTAACTTCACTAGCATTTGGTCAATGATGGGTAGGAGAAAGTGATTTTTCCTCACGACCACATTCAACTTTCAGTAGTTAATGCAAACTCTCCACCCGATGGTCATGTGGCTGAGTACTAATTCATTATCCTCATCTTTTACTACGGTGACCCAAGATTTCGTGGGTACAACCTAAATGGGGCTAACCCAAGTACTGTTAGGACATATTACACCCACATTTAGAAGCTTTAGGACTTCATCTCTAACCACGTCTTTCATGTGGGGATTAAGTTGTCTTTGATTTTCCTTAGAAGGTTTTGCATTTTCTTCAAGGTGTATCCATGGATACATATGACCAGACTAATCCCTTTGATGTCTACTATCGTCCACCCTAGAGCAGTTTTATGTTCCTTAAGGACATCTAAATGCTTTCCCTCTTGTTCATTATCTAAATCTGATGGTATTAATACTAGTAAGGTTTCATCTAAGCCTAGATATGAATATTTCAAGTTGTCACAAAAGGGTTTTTGGTCCAGAGACGATGGTGCTCTATCGAGGGCATGGGCACATATTTAGAAGGTGGGAGTGGTTCCACCTAAGGACCCAACTTTGGAGCAGCTTCCAAAAGGTTGTTTACCTTTTCAATAGACTTTTTTATATCAAATTCTCCATTAAAGTGCATGAGACAAGCCTCTAGAAAATGGTGGATGAATGTCATTAATTAAACTCTCAATCAAATTGACATCTCAAGAATCAACAAGTCTAAATGTTGTTGATCAGCGTTTAGGACATTTAGCTTAACTTTCACATTGCCAAATGACAATTTCATTACACAATTCCCACAATTATTAATGGCATTGGAAGTGGTCGAGAATGGTGTAACGACCCGGGTTTTTGAAACACATTTTATAATATATTTTTCAAAGGCAAGGGCGTCCCCTCAATAAAATTTTTTCGCAAAACAAAGCAGCGGAAATTCTTTTCTTTTCAAACTTGTTTTGAAAACCCAAGTCACCACTTCATACTTAACATAAGTACAATTTTTGTACGAAATAAAATTCCATTGAAGGAATATGATTTTATTAAACTTCTAGGATCCATCTAGTGATTCACAGTACAGCACGGTATCAGTACAATACCTGTCCAAATCACATAATCCAAAATATACAAACCTCACCATACATTAAAACTCTCAATACAATACAATTCCCTCAAATAAAATACATGTCTTCAAGAGAAGGTATCTTGTTTGATTATTCATCCACATCTTCTTAAGTCTTCTACAGTCTTCAGCTTCTAACCCTCCTTCTCTATATCTGAGGTATTGTAAACATGGAAACATGTACAATACCTCAGCAAGCTATGCTTGGTAGGGGAATACAAAAACACACTACTTCATCAATATAAGAATACATACCTCAATCCTTATTTCATCATAGTCATCCATTCCTGAGTACTCTCCACATAGAGTATATACATTATTTATGTAGTACATGACAAATTAGTTAATATAGTGAAGATTGCTCAAAACTTGTTACTTTCCCTAGCTATACTCCCACTTAGGAGAGCAATACTTAGCCAAAGATTATTCAAAACTTGTTCCTTCCCCTGGCTATACTCTTACATAGGAGAGCAATACCTAGCCAATCCTCATACGGGGTTTTCATTATAGGAACTCATGTAATAGCATATCATCATGCCATACTTGTTCCTTCCCCTGGCTATACTCCCACTTAGGAGAGCAATACCTAACCAATTATCAAATGGGGTGTTCATTCTAAGAAATCATGTAATGGCATATTAATATGCCATGGCATTATACTATGCCTATCATATGTGCATCATAATGCAAAATACATTAGAACTACTATGCTTACAGCCTCAATTCGTACAGCGTGCCTGGATAATTGTATAATCCTCCACTAACACCAACTGTGGAATAATCAATCCATGTCCTCATGGGGTGGACCATGGCGTCACAGTGGGGCCTTCCCATTACTGCCTCACCCGACCTTTAGCCTTTCTTTGGGCATGGTATCATCATATAAGTTTCAGGAAGCGGGTGGCCAAACCCTCATAACTTCCCTAGCATAGCATCCCCAGTCTCTAACTCTGTGTAAAACAAAACCACAAGTCTCCATACTTGTATGAAAAATATATTGTACATATCAGACGATCACATACGTTTAACTAAGGCTGGAATATTATACATACCCTATTCTTAGGGTTTCCTTAGTCTCTATATCTCATCATTTTCACCTCATTAAACTTGATCAATAAATTTGATCAAGTGGATTAGATTATGAGGTTGGATCAATTTATTTGATCCTTTGGTTAGATCACTTAATTTGATCATATAGTTTTGGATCACTTATCATATGTTTTGGATCCTTTAATTGGATCGCATGTTTTGGATCCTTTAATTGGATCGCATGTTTTGGATCCCTTAATTGGATCACATGTTTAGGATCCCTTAACTGGATCACATGTTTTGGATCCCTTAATTGGATCATATGTTTTGGATCCCTTCATTGGATCATATGTTTTGGATCACTTAGTTGGATCATTATTTTATTTTTTGGATCACTTGGTTAGATCATGTATTTTTGGATCACTTAGTTGGATCATGTATTTTGGATCACTTAGTTGGATCATCTGTTTTGGATCATAAGTTTTGGACCACTTGTTTGGATAATCATATGATATAATGAAGGTTTATATTTTTAGACAGATAATCATGTATATCTATACATGAATCTCTAATATATCATTGTATATCCACCTACCTCAAAGTAGTATCTTGATTCATACATCTCCACTGTATTCTTCCACAATGTCTATCATGGTCTGGATTCATCCATCTGTCATACCATATATACAAAGTTATTTTCCTATTCAAGTATGTATTCCTATAGATGATACCCTAATTTTCCTTGAATCAAATTTGATCAAGGGTTTGGGATTCTCTATCTATGTTCTTCTACATACGCATACATACTATATTAGTATTTGTTTTTTATCATCCAAGATCCTATGGATCTTGTTTGATCATCCTTATCTTGATTTTCAATTTTTTATCAAGATTAGATGATTTACTACATTTTATGCTCTCATTATTATTACTCAACCAATTAATGTTTTATTGGTTGAGGGTAGCTTATTTCATTCTAAGTCTAGATTGCTCCTCTTATGTCAAATTGGCTAAGGCTTACTAGTTAAATGGTTGAACACAAAGTGGCTACTTCAATCCTCATGTAAGGAGGCGTTTAAACCTCACAAACGTCAACAGAAGGTGGGGGGAGAGCGTAGCTCTATTAGATAACCCCCTTAACCACTATGTCCATCATTCACTAGCTTGACCCTAACTCAACCTTTCATAAGGTTCCTATGAGCATTTAATCCTAAGTATTCTTTCTAATTGTTTTTAATTAAATCCATGAATTAAAATGTCATTCATGGAGATTTATTATTCTCCTAATTTGGACCAAGGAATTTATATTCCTTATATTATCCTACTAACTATGGTCCTTACTATCATTAAGTCCATGTCATACATTCCATGTGAATGTCCATTCCTTCTAATTTCATTTAATTACCATTTCAATGAAATTACAATTACTTAAGCATTGAAGCATAAATTTAAAGCATGAATAAACAATTAACTAAACACTTAAATAACCAATTAAATAAATAATTCAACTAAGAAATGAAAGACAATTATTCAATAATTGAAATAGAAATCTAACATGTTATCATGATCCAAGGGTCTTAATTGATCCATAGTCATCCTTCATCTTTTTAAGGTTTAGATATTGATCCTTCATTTTATTTTAGATCCAACATATTATATTGATGTAATTTAATTATTAAATCATGGATTTATCTCATCCATTGATTTGATCTTCCTTGATCTACCCGATCAAGGAGATCTTAGGTTACTTTGTACCATTTGAGGGCATAGATCTTGATCTAGCCCAAATCCACATCATCACTTCATTAAATTCCTATGATCTTATTTCAAGATCATCATCAAAATACATCCATGTTGTCCAATCATCCTGGATCATCTTGATCTAGGAGATACTATTCAATTTTAAGGGTTTTAGTAACCCTTAAGGCTAGATCTCTTAAGATCTGCCTAATAAATACAATTTAATCCACTGATATTATTTATTATGTTATAAAATAATCATCCAATAAGGTATTTGTGGTTTGATCATCCTAGATCTTGTAGATCAAGGATGTTAGTTAATTATCCACTTAATTACAGAAATTTTAATTAATTAAAATTAAAATTTTATAAGTTCAGTCCATTTGAATTATCACAAGAAATCCATCCCAACTTTCCGATCTCAATTTGGATCTCAATTGAGATCGGAATTGGAATTTTAAGATTTCAGCCCTTTTTAAGGGCTGAATTTCACCTTACTGTTTTGATCATTTCGGACTAACATAGAGGCATAAAAATTCTACTATGAACATGTACATAAAGGTTTTTGGATCTTCTGAACACATCTATCGGTTCAGATTTCAGGTTTGGGGTCATGTGGGCCATGATCCATGATCAATGGCACGGATTTCATCAAAAAGATTATGTAAATACTTCTTAAAAACATGATCTAATAATTTCACTGAATTAATAACATAAAAATTATTCCAAATAAAGTTTCTGATCTAAAATCAGAGTTCAATTAAAGTCAGAATTAATATTTCAATATTTTAGCCCATTTTAAGGGCTGAATTTCATCCTTTCTGCTTTTGATCAATTAATTCATATATAATAACATAAATATTACTGTGAACATGATCTTAAGGTATTAGAGTGTCTCTAAAGACATCCATCAGTTTAGATTTGTCTTTTAAAGTCATTTGGTCCATGATCTATGATCATGGATACTGATTTTACAAAATAACTATGTACATACAACTTAAAACATAGATCTAATAATTTCAGTACATGTAAAAGGATACAAGGAGTCCATATCATTTTTCAGATCTAAAATCAGAGTCCTATAGAGCTCTTAATTGAAGAAATACAATTTCAATTAAAAATATAGACGGTCCCGATTACATCTGGGTTACAGGCACCGTCCCGCGCCTGTAACCTCCTATCCCAGGTGTCTGGGCAGTGGTGACCGGCTACAGGCGAGACGGTCTGATCTGGACCGTCAGATCGCCTGCGGCTGGATCTCCTCCACCCGTTAACATCTAAAGCCCAGATTTCATATCTTGGGGTTTTTGGGCCCAAGGATCCCATCCAACGGCTCAGAATTTGGTTCTGAGCCGGATATTGAGAGATCTCAACCCTCAATGCCCGATCCGTCGTTCCCAACGGATCAACGGCTGGGGAGCACCCTTCCTTGCCGGAAAACCCAACATTCCCACCAGAATTGAAAGAGGGGTTGACATTTCACCTACCTGTGCCGGTCTAGAGGGAAGGAACTCACCGGAGATTGAAAAAAAACCAGCTGAAGAAGTTGTATAAAACCCTAGCTTTCCAGAAAAATATGCAGAGATTGATCCTTGGTGTTCGTTACCGGAAAATGAAGGATACTATGGGGTTTTTGAATATTCCTCAGTGATGAATATTTTCAACGGTTAAAGATTATCACTAACCGGTCAGATGTGCAGGAATACAGAGAAAAACCTGCCGGAGACGGTAACCCTAACTGGGTTAAGTTTCGTTTTCATTTTTCCGTTGATCTAAGATGTGGATCATCATACAATCAAGGGGCTTTTGTAAATATCCCTTGTCCGAACATATCCAATGGTTGAGATTGGGTTTAAATGGGTAAAAATCAATGTCTAATTGAAATAGGGTTTCCTGGGCGAAAACCCGTTTCATCGGGGACGACGCGTCTCGGGACGCGCCCGACATCTCCACTCAGTTTGGAGAGACGGGTGCGTCTGTGGACACACCCTGAGTGAAAACAAAAAAGAGAAGAAAGAGAAGAAAATTGCGAGAGTTTGGGGAGGTTTATGAAACTGATATTTTTCAGCATGTTAGGGCACCTCGTGAGGATCATTAGGGAAATTTTTGGGATTTTTCTGAGCTATTTATAGAGCTATTTGGAAATTTTCATGATTACTTGAAATCATAACTTTGATTTCTTTTGAATTTTTAATTGTTATTGGATTCCCACTACCACCTCCTTCTCCACTAGCAGGTGGTAGTGGTTTGACTAATGATGGCTGTTTTTTCTAGATGTTCGAACCCTTTGTGGGTCCCTTGTGGGTCCCACATGAGTGTGAAAAGACCAAATTGCCCTTTTATGGAGAAAATTCCATTTTATTCTCCCGAGCTCAGAATTGAGCATACTTAGTGGCGTTGGATTTGTATTTTTGAGTACATTCCAGATTTGGATGTCTCAGGTCTTGGTTATTTTTGAAATTACCATTTTGCCCTTTCATTCATTAAAATGAAGAAAAATATAGATTTTTCATCCGTATTCAGAAATTGTCGTGCTTACAGTCATTTTGAAGCGTTCATCGCATATGTTTTCAATTATACATCTCTCATACCTTGATTCCACTTCTATGAGAAGTGCATATTTTATAACCCTAATATTCCAGCCTGATTTTCATTGAAATTCTCAATTTCAATATTTATTTAATTATAAAAAAATTAGGGGTGTTACAAATGGAAGTCCAAGGATGTGTAGAATCTGCCTATTATAATCAGATACAAGTTGGGTGTCTAATAAAACAAAATCAACTTGGTAATAGAACTGGTCCACCTATATCAAGACATCTTCAACCAAACCACAGGATATCTTAACAAATCTATTTACTAATCGAAGCATGGTAGTGGTTGGTTTTAACTCATAGAATCTTAGTTGCTCATAGATAAATTATGACAACAAGTTAACACTCCCCCCGAGTTCAAGTAATGGCCTATCTATGACATGATCATAGGATCTTATGTTGAATCAAAGAGCTTACTTGCTCAGCGAGCAAAGCTTTCTATTATACATTTAGGTTTCTTTTTCTTGTGCAGAGCTCTTTTTAGAACCTCGCATAGGTGGGGATGTCTTTAATTGCATTGAGCAATGGAATATTGATTTGGACATGTTTAAATACCTCCATTAACTTTTTGAAGTTTGTTCCCTTTCTAATCTTGTTCAGTAACTGAGGAAAAGGGTCTTTAAGAACATAGGGTGCCTCCACTATAGCTTATACATGGTTTTTCTATCTTTTCTCTTTCTCCTATGTTTTGGTTGCCTCTTTCTCCTCTATAGTTTCATTGGCTTGCCCTACTTTGTTATTGATCTAACAACCACTCCTAAGGATGTTTATAGACTTGGCATGCTCATGAGCATTAAGGTTTTAAGAATTTGACCCTATCTCAAATTGGCCCTTCTGGTTAGGGATGGTTTGACTAGGGAACTGACCCTTTCCTCTATTATTTAATTCAACTGACAATTGGCTTACCTACATATCTAACTTGGCTACATTGGCTGAATGTTTAATATCATTTTGCAACTAGTGTAAGCCCTTTTTAGTGTTGTCATTATCTTTTAAAAGTTTTCCAAGCATGGTGTGGATGATCTTCTCTAAAGATGGTTTCTTTTGTTGTTGAGGTTGTTGGAAGCTAGATCGCTACTAGGGAACTATAGTTTTGTGGGGAAAGTTTTGGGTAGGGGATTCATAGATGGTCCCCCTTGGTAGTTATTCTTCAACTAGGAAAAGTTCGGATGCTTAGCACATCCAATGTTGTAGGTCTCAGGAATTGGTTCCATATATTGATGGAACCTACTCTACAGAATTAAGCCATGATTTAGCTTTGGCCTTGAGAGATAACAACAATAGCCTAAGCTTAATAGAATCGGTCAAAACATTTTGGAACCTAAATGTGGTGAAAATATAAAGAAACTCCTAGGTATATAGGTAGGCATCTTCTAGGTCTTGACCATAAAAATAGGGGAGCAATTGTATGACCCCAGGCTTTAACTTAAAGTAGTTTACATTTGTAGGAGGTAAAGCTATGCAGGATGGAGTGTTGAGTTGTAGTAGCCCATAGAAATTTCTAATGACCTTATGCTTGACTTCTACTGGTGGTTCAGCCATGGGGATAGGAACTTAGTTTCTTTTCCCTTGTCTTAGGTTGCATTGAATCTCTAGGTTGAAAGGTGTTAGCTCTGGGTTCTGAGATCGAAGCCCTTGCATAAACTATCATATACTAAATACCCTAATCTAAATGCTGACTCTAACTCTACATGATGCACAATCAAATCCTAATAAGGACTAATTGAGCAATGTTTTGATTATTTTTCTTATTACATAGGTGATAGCTTCTTAGACCGAAATTTAGACAATTCCTCCTTTTATCCAGATTCAACTACTGCTTACCAATTAAGTTCTACTCAAAAGTGGTTAATATAATACTCATTCTAGGAGGTGTTTAGACCTCAACTAACGTTAATGGAAAGCATGGAAAAATCACTTGGATTTTAAGACACCCAGTATAACCATAGTGCTCAGAAGTCATTGGAGTGAGAATAGATCATGTCCTTCTTAAAGGGTCCTACGATCTTAATACCCTAAGTCTCTTTCTACTTGATTTTAAATTAATATTCAAGGGTTACGATCATGACATACAAGGATGTTGATTAAATCTTAGGTGGGTTGAGCTAGTGATGAAATCTAGTCCTTATCTTATAAGGGTTCCTATGGGGCCCTTACTAGCATTAATTACATTCCACCATAAAAGCTATAAATATGCAATGCAAAACAAAAACAAACTAACACAACCTATACCAAGTTTAGATAGGTGCTCTAATGCACAATCCTAAGTAAAGATGCAACAATTATCAATGAATGGTCCTAATCTATATGAATTATACTAACTTCTAAATGCAAATTATACTAAATGTCAATTAGCCTAAAAATTAAAACTTGAGTGAGAGATACTTATAGTGAGGGTTCCGATAATGATCAAGTGCGGGCCACAATACCCCACACTTGCCATGCATTATTACAACCCATTTAAAATTAAATAATAAAGAAATTACAATTTATAATGGGCCTCACTACAAATTTCATTCTAATCCTTATCTAAGTAAGCAATTAAACCTAATCTAAGTTGATGAAGCTATGGCCCATAGGATCTTTGCCACTCATTTTCCAATTTTCCTCTCACAAAAATCAAAGAAATATAGTCAATATGAGGAAAATGGTAACAGATGCAAAAGGTATGCGAAAACCCTAATGCACCCTAAACCTAGACTAGAGGAAAATAACCTAAAGTATGGAACACTACACAATTTATTGTAACTCCCCAGAAATGGTGCAAAAGCTTGTTGTTGTTTTAAATAAACTCCCAAGCACATGAATCATTTGCAATATAGTACGCTAGTGAGGTCAATCCCATGAGGAGTAAACTATTGTGATGCTAGTGGTCTCTGCTTTAAACTATCTAACCTAACAAAAATTCTAGTGACTTTTGTTCCAAATTAAAAATGTAAATTAGAACATGAAATAGGAAACTAAGCAAAAACAAGAAACATGCTAAAAGGAAAACTTTATTAAAACATGCACTTTCTAAAATTAAAATTTTCCTCAATTAAAAACTTCTCATTTTATGACTTTCCTAATTAACAACTTTCCTAAAGTGAAACTTTCCTTAAATTCAATTTATGAAATTTCCTAAACTAACTTTCCTAAACATGAAATTAATAACTAATCTAATGGAAACATGCTTTAACAAACTACTTTACTAATCATGCAAAACTAAGAAAAGTAAGCAACCAAATCAACTATTTTAACAAGTATGAAAATTTTGATTACTTTCTAACTAACCATGATGCAAAATAAGGGAATCTAACTACAACTAAACTAGAGAAATTAATCAAAGCAATCACTAACAACAATGAAAGGAAAACTACCCAATTAACCTACATGTAAACATGGAATGGTATGCACAATTCATTGGATAGGAGTGGATTTAATCAACTACTTTGGAAACCTATGCATGCAATATATTTCCAACATTAACTATGCTATTTAACAATCTAATTGGGCTCTTGGAAAGTAAAGTGAACAAGATTATATTGTGCTGAAAATTAACATACACCATTCATGCAAAGATATTCCAGCAATAAGCTAATTGAAACATTCAATGAGTAGAAAATGTAAAACATGAAATTAATCACCTCTAATGCATTCAAACATTCAAGAAAAAATTTAATTCACTGCTGGATATAAACATGCATTGAAAATTCTAATTAATCTCATTGAATCACATCGAAAAAGTCATCAACATAATATTCCATACATGTAATCCAAATCTAAAAAATTAAATGCTACCGCAATGATGTTCACTCAATCTTAGTCACTTCTCAATTACAAGCCAAACTCTTCTTCAATTGTTCCAACATTCACTCATGAACAAGTATGCTTGAAATCAAGGGAGAATCATATGCAAAATTAAGGCAACAATCCAATTAAACTTAAGCAACCAAAGCTGGAAAATCAAGAGGGCTAAAAGAGAATAAAAATGCAATGAAAGATAAGGAGCAAAACTAGATTCAAGATGACCTCCCTTGGCTGTCACTTCAAGGGAAAACTAACCTTGAATATTTGTTTAAAAGCAAGGAAAAACGAAAGAAAACAAGAAAAATTAACATTAAAAGAAGCAAATTCCAGCAAAGGCTAACCAACCTTCAAAGACGAATCAAAACCCCACAAATCATAGGTTGAACACTTGAGGAAGAAGCATGAACCTGGGAAGTTTGTAGCAGCACCCAAAGACTTCATACAACAACAAGCAAAAGGATTAAAATGTCTGCAAAGAAGTGGGTATCTCCTTCCTTTGGAGGAGATGTCTTTCCCTATGTTGGAAAAAGAGGGTAGTTTGCTTGAGTTTTGGGCTGGTTTTATAAGAATTGTCCTATTTTTCGTTGGTGACCTAATATTAAGGTGTGTTTGGGATTAAAAGGTATCAAATGGAATGATGATGATGGGGGAGAAGGGTAGATATAAAATAAGAAAGTGGGAAAATAAGTTGGCTACCTTAAGGAGGGGAGTAGGAGAGAGACGCCACCTTTTTAGAAAGGGCATCTCCCACCTTCCAAAACTGTTGAATGCTGGTTTTTGCAGGAAAGTAAGATGGGATAGTTTAGGAAAGAGGTGGAGAAATTTGGTTGGTTGAAAAGTTTCCTAAGAGATGGAACGAGATAGAATTTTGAAAATTAGTAGTGCATCTTAAGGGTGAGGTGGAAATTAAGGAAAAAGTGTGAAAAGGTGAGAAAAATACTAAAAATTGGTTGCTCTTAGCCCATTGATCCACATGCCATGTAATTGTAATATATTTTCCCTTAATTATCTTCAAAATAACTCATGGATAACTCTCTTGAATCTTCTCCAATCCTAGCCTTCCATTTTAGCTTAGCTTGATGGCTTAGATAGCTAACTTTGAAGGCTCCATTGGCTAAGCTCATGGCTGGCTCAAGAAGCTTCCTTGGATTGTTTTCTTAGCTTCAACCCATGGCTTGAGTGGCTTTTATAGTTTGGCTTGAATTCCTTAGCTTGCCACCTTCTTTCACACAAAGGTGGTGGGAATGCATGCCTTACTTCATAGGCCGACTTTGGCCATCTTTAGCTCCTTTAATCACATTCATTACTGGTACACAAGATGATCTTAGCCTTTGGTTAATGTTGAAGTGATGATTTTGAGGCTTTGACTCGATCTTTTGATCTTGACATTCAATTTCATCCCAATCTATCTTGGTCATTGGATCATCATCTTACTTCTTGCAAAAAATGAAAAATTCTAATTAAACCCTAGAAAAACATGATTAATTACATACTTACCTTAGGCTAGCCTCTAGACCTACAAAATAACAAAATTTTGAGTTATTAGGTAAAAAATGCATGTATTATGAATTTTGGTCTAAAAACCCTAATTTACCCTTATATGTTGTAACACATGGGTACTAATTGGGTGGTTTTTTGTGTAAAATTTAATACTTATCACAAGCATCACTCCCCATTAATTTCTTAATTATGGTTGAGGAAAACTTACAAATCCATCCATAAGCCACCTAAGTTCCTAGCTAAAGGTCTTCATGTTTGGGGGTAGGGATACAACATGTGCATACTTATTGCTTCATCTCCTAAGACTCCCCTTTCATGGTTGGCCTAATAATTCATTCCTAAGGATCATTGGATGGGATTAACTAGTTTGTGGTAAGTTAAGATGCATAGAATGAAAATCTTTGTGATAATTTAGTGTATTTTGGGTTGAACAAAAGTGTATAAGCTCCTATTAATTGACACAACATGTGGGCCCGACAGTGAATTCAAGTTCGTATTTTAACAACATTTACTAAATTTATTTACATGTTTTATTTTCATTTGCAAGATTTTATGAAATAGTTCTTTTTACTTTTCTAGTAAGTGCAATTTTAGAAAGTTACTCTAATGTGTAGGTAGCTGTAGTTTAGATAATTTTCTTAATTCTTAGTTAATTGTAGTTTTAGATAGTTTCCTTTCTAGTTAATGGTAATTTTAGGAAATTTCCTTCTTCTAGTTAGTTGAAATTTTATAAAGTTCCTTAGTTTATTTCCTTGCTTATTTAGATAGTTTCTTAGTTTTCTTATTTCTAATTAATTCTATTTATCAAAGGGTCTTCGTGGGATCGACCTGTATTTTTTGATACTATACTCCAATAGAGTCGTGCATTTGAGGTATTATTTAAGACACATCAACCATCAAGGGTATCCACTTAGAATTCCCCCTCTTCTTCCTTTTGCTCATGCCACAATTCCACAATAGCAACCACCTCAACAATTTCCACAACAACCAAGGAAATCATCTATTGAGGAGACCATAATTTTCATGACATAAAGTTTATTATAGTTCTTAAATGATACAAGGAAAACTTTGCATGCTAATTTAGAATCTGTTTTGAAATTGGAATATCAAATGGGTTAGCCTCCAGTACATTAAATGAAAGGGAAAATATAAAATTTTCAAGTTAGTCATACCAAACTCTAAGTGATAGTTTTAGATTGTCACCACACTGACAAAAGAATAATAGTTTCATGGGCAAGCCAAATCTATTACTAACCTTAGAAGTAGTAAGCTAATAAATAATCAAGTGGGCCAAACTAAGGATTCCCTAATAAGTGAGGACAGTGAGAAGCCTACAAAAACTTAGAAGGGCAGAAAGTGGGATCAACCATCTTCCTCTTCCTAAAGCATCCTATATTCCCATGGCTACTCATTCTCAATTTCTAAACATGGTAAAGAACGGTGGCAACTTTAATGAGATGATGAATATGTTTAAAGAGGTTAATATTAATATCCCATTTCTCAATGCCATTAAGGAAATTCCCTCTTGTGCCTAATTTTTAAAAGATCTCTCCACATAGAAATAAAGGCTTAATGTGTGAAACAAAACCTTTTTAGCCAAGCAAGTAAGCTAGATAATTCAACACAATACCCACCAAAATGTAGGGACCCTGGGTACCCCACTATATCATGTGTCGTAGACAAACACACAATTGAAAGGGATTTACTAGATTTGGGGTTAAGTGTTAACCTGTTGTCATATCATGTGTCATAGACAAAGACACAATTAGGTTTATGGATGTACTCATACAGTTTGACAAGTTGGTCGATAGATTGGTTAAAATTCGTAGTCATTTGGTTAAGGATGTACTCGTACAGGTTGACCAGTCTTTATTTCCTATTGACTTTCTTATCTTAGATACCCAACCTGTATGAGATCCTAGTAGTACATTCCTGTCATTTTGGGATGGTTGTTCTTGGCCACATCAAATTCTATAATCAATTGTAGGAATGTGTTTTGAAGTTTTCTTTTAGGAACATGAAAATCAAGCTCAACATTTTTAATACCGAACAACCATATTTAGACTCTAACAATCCTTTTGTGGTACATATGATAGAGAGTCTTGTGTTTAACACATCCCTACCAACCTCTAGTTATGATCCACTTAAGGCATGTCTATTTCATTTTGGGTTCAATTCTGATATAAACAACTCAATTGATGAAATTAATGTTCTACTAGATAGTACAGAGTCCAGTTTATGGGATATATCAGCATGTACTCCTATCTCAATAGAGCCCCTTTCTTTGGAAGCTAGTTGTCTCTCTCTCTCTCTCTCTCCTATTTGAATAATCCCATTGCTGGGAATTATCTGCCAATGTCTAAAAGAACACGCAAACCTCTGTCTCATCATTTAACATGAAGGCCCCTCCACTCGCAGCATCTACCATTTGTCTATTTTGAAGCATTAATGCCTTGTAGAAGTATTGAACATGCTACCATTTCTTGAAATCCATGATGTTGGCATTTCTTAAGGAATTCATTACACCTTCCAAACATTCATAATATTATTCATGACGCCTTTGCTGAAAATTGATAATTTCATGATGAAGGGCATTTGTTTTGTGAATGGGAAGAATTTGTTTAAAAACTTACTAGACCATTGATCACATGTACTAATGGAACCTACTTCCAAGGAATTGAGCTATGACTTGGCTTTATCCTTGAGTGAGAACATGAATAACCTATGCTTGATAGCATCATTCAAAAAATCTCAGAACCTAAATGTGGCACAAATATCAAGAAACTCCTTGATATGTAGGTAAGGGTCTTCTTTGTGTCAACCATAAAAGGTGGCTAGCAATTGGATAATTCCTGGGTTTAACTTGAAGTAGTCTGCATTTGTAGGAGGTAAAGCCATGTAGGATGGAGCGTTGAGTTGCAGTGGTGCATAAAAATGTCTAATAACTTTACGCTCAACTTCTGCTAATGGTTCGGCCATGGGGATAGGAACTTGGATTCTTTTCCCTTGTTTAAGGTTGCATTGAATCTTTGGGTCCAAAGGTGTTAACTCTAACTTCTAAGATCGATGCCCTAACATATACTATCCTAATATATATGCTAACTCTAATTCTATGTGATGCACAATAAAATCCTAGTAATCACTAATCAAGAAGTGTCTTGATTATCTTTCCCTAGTGTATAGGTTGTAGCTTCTTACAATCCTCATGTTAGGGGACATTTAGTCCACAGTGGACATAAATGGAAGGCATGGGAAAACCACTTGGATTTTAAGACACCTATAACCACAATGCATAGAAATGTGGAGTGATAATAAATCACGTCTTTTAAAAGGTTCTTATGAGCTCAAACACTAAGCCTCTTTCTACTTGATTTAAAAATTAATATTCAAATGTTGGGATAATGACATACAAGGATGTAGATTGATTCATAGGTGAGCCAAGGAGTTGGTGGTGAAATCTAGTCCTTATCTTATAAGGGTTCCTATGGGTCCTTACTAGCATTAATTCCATTCTACCATAAACCTATTAAATATGCAATGTAGAACAAAAAGCAAACTAATGCCTACCTATATGCTACTTAACAAAGGGTCAGGCACCTTAACACATGGGACACTATAACCGTGCAACATATACTTTAGTTATAGTTGAGCTCAGGCTAACCTTTGTTAAATGGGTTCTTAACTAATCCAATAACCATAAGTCTTATGCAACAATTATAAATGCATTACCCTAATCTATATGATTTATACTACCATACATATGAAAAATTATCCTAAATGCAATTTATCCTAGGAAATTAAAATTTGGGTGAGAAGATTGCTCACAATGAGAATTATGATGATGATCAAGTGTGGCCCACCATAACCCACACTTGCTTGTATTATTACTACCTATTTAAAAATTAAATAATGAAGAAATTTAAATTACAAAAGGGCCTCACTACAATTTTCTCAAATCCTAATCTAGGAAAGCAATGAAAACTCTTGATAAAGCTGTGGCCAACAGAATCATCACTACTCCTTTACTGATTTTGCTTGCACAAAAGCCAAGAAATATGGTCAATATTAGAAAAATACAAACAAATGTAAAAATATGACAAAACCCAAAACTAATGCAACCTAAACCTAAACTAGAGGAAAATAATCTAAAGTATGATCCACTACACAAAATGTTGTCTCCTTGGCAACAGTGCTAAAAACATATTATGATTTTGAAGTTAAACTCGGAAGTGCACGAATCAGCTATAGTATTCTCGAATGAGGAGGCAGATCCTATGAGGAATTGAACAAATGTGATGCTAGTGGTGCCTACTTTAAACTATCGAACCTAGCAAAAAGTCAAGAGATCATTAATCTAAACTAAGAATGGAAATTAGCATATGAACATGGAAATTATGCAAAAAATTAGAAACATGCTAAAATTAAAAACTTTCCTAAAACACACTTTCTAAAAATAACACTTTCCTAAATTAAAAACTTTCTAAAATTATAACTTTCCTAAACTAAGGACTTTCCTAATGTTGAAAACTTTCTAAAAATTTCCTAAACTAAGGTTTTTAAATCTTCTTGACACCTAAGTCCTTGCCTTGTGGTCCATTTGATCTCTAGATCTAAGAGTAATATGTCTAGGTTCAATGATGACGGCCTAAGATACATTAGTTGGGTGTATTGGATTATACTTTATATACAACGAAAATAAGTCATTCTATACAATGAAAGAGTACTTTACTTTTCTTTATTTTTTATTAAAAACTATGTGAAACATAAGCTATATGATGTAACCCATATGATGCATTCAAGGGCACATAATTAATCCTAACCTTAATACAAACAAGCTAAAAAGTTTGGCTATTTTGGTGTTCTCTGGGGGAGTGAATTTTAGGTTATTTCTAAACTAAGTAGTTCATCCTCTATTTCAAACTTACTTACCAGTTAGATCCTAGTCTTAACCAACCACTTCACAACCTCCTCAGTCATCTATAGGTGATCTGAGTCTGAATATGTTAGGAGGGCTAGTCATTTAAATACCAATGCAGTCGATTAGATAGGGGCCATTCGAGTGGCAATAGGTCACCTCCTCATAAGAAGGTCCTATGACCTCGTAAGCTACCATAGGTCTCTTCTAGATTGATTTTAAATTAATTATGTAAGGCTAGGATTGTGTCATGTGATGGTTAACCTAGGTGGGCTAAGGGATGGTAATGAAATCCACCCTTGATCTTGTTGGGGGTGATTGCCCTTACCAATCTTTTAAGCACATTCACATGACAAATCAATCAATATATATTAAAACAATTAAATGTTCCCAATTATGTAATAAAAAGTAGTAAACTAATGCAACTACCTATATGCTATCTAACAAGGGGTTGGGGCCTTAATAGACTGGACACTATAACCCTCAAAGCATATGTCCTTGGGTTACAACTAAGCTTAGTCTATTCTTGTTAAATAGTTTCTAACTAATGCAAGGTCCCAAGTATAGTGCAACAAGTAACATAACAAATGCACACTATATGATTTTACATTAGCAAACAAATAACACGAACTAAGTTATATGCAATCCTTATCTAGAAAATGGAAAGAAGTTAGAAAAGCTTACAATGGGGCCTTGGATAAAGCTTTCGCCTACAAAGGTGGGTCACATACATGCCACCTCCTCTTTCGAGTTAGGGTGGCCCTCCCTTGACCTGTATTATTACAAACCATTTAATTTGAATAAATTGTGAATAAATAAAATACATTCACATCCTCACTACAATTCACTCAAAATAAAAATTTATAAACTATCCTAGTTTCCTTCAATTCCCTCTCCAAATCACTACACAAATAAATATAAAAGTGAGAACCCAAGAAATCATAGGAATAATGGAAATAAAATGCAAAATAGAACTAAAATGAATGGAACCCTAAAATCTTTGACTAGTGGTAAGGTAAATAACCTAGATTTTAACTAAAAATTCATTGCAAGTCTTGGGCAACAATGCTAAAAAATTGATGTGTTTTAAATAATGTCTCAAGTGCACAGCTCTATCATATCATAGATTATGCAAGTATGGGCCGATCCGCAAAGACTATATTAATAAACAAATTTTAATTAGAGCCTAGTTTAAGTACTTTAACCTAGTCAAATGATTTATTAAACTAGACTAATTACCTAAAAACACTTAAAATCAAATAAAGTACATAAATGATGTGAAATCATATCTAACTTTAGGAATCAAAACTAAAATAAATTAGAAATTGATACTTTTGAGAAGTAAGCTATCTAGGGTTTTTTTTTTTTTTTGTAACAACCCTAAATTTTCAATTCATTTTATGTAAGTGGAATAAATTGAAAAGGATAAATGTGAAATTTAGTATTCAAGATTTTAAAATTTTAAGGATAATTAAAGAAATATATGGAATTGACAATCAAAATATCAATATTAGTAATCTACTCACAAAAATGAGTCCAACAACACTAAGTACATTGGAATCGGAGTTCAGACAAAAATTTCATAATTATTTTAATTAAATTATTTAATTTAAATTAATTAGTAATTAAATTGATGGAAATAATTTCTTGTGGGACCCACATGACACAATCATGAGTACTAATGTTAGCCATAAATGTAAAAGTGAGTTTACATAAGGGTAATAATTACCAGCATTTATGGGAGGTAATGATTAATGAAAATTTTTTTAAATCAGCATTTAAAGGTGATTTCCCATATTCCCATGCCCATAGCCTCTAGCCCTCTCAAGCTTTGCCTACTTAGCATATTGGTTGACAAAGTTGCACCAAAAGGTAGTTCGAACATGTCGACCGATGTGTCAAGCCCCACGTCATCTGATTGGCACCATGGGGGTGCTCCTCCTCTCCCATCTTCCTCTACAATGCTGGCATCAGCCATGTTTGTTGTAGTCTACTATTGACTACTTTCCTCCCCCTCCATTCCCCTCTTTGATGCCCTTGTTCGCTAATGGCCAGCCACCTTCGGCACCAATTATCTCTCTCTCCCTCTCTCTTCTCCCTGCGCTATTCTTCTCAGCTATTGACGACAACGCTCTACCAACCAACCCAAGTAGGCGAATTGCACTAGACTTTCACCTCCCTATTCTCCTCCAGCCAGGTAAGCCCCTTTTTTCCTTTTATTTTCTCTTTTTTGGTTTGCCCACCAGACTGGTTTTTCCAATGAGGATCCATCAGTGAATGGATCCAAATAGACATGGCTAAAGCTCCTATAGAACCCCTCCAAATTAAAAATCTGAACTGTTAGATGGATTGCAATAAAAAAATACCTATGTTATTGTATAAAAAAAAAATTAGCAGTCCAGGTAGGAGATCTAGATAAAAAATGAATGGATGCCTGGGATTATAATGTTTGAGTAGTTTCCTTCTAGTGGGTGACTAGGACACACTATGTAGATGCACCACAAGAACGCACCATGAGATTTGAGCCATTCATCACCTCCATCACCATTAAATGCCCATACCCTTTTGAAATGACAATGATCAGAGGCTTGTTAGCCATTGAATTTGAGTTGGAACGGTCACGAAGAAGGGTAGTCTATCTCTACCTCATGTAGGATGAGGAAAACTTGGATGGAAGATCTGAAACATTCATTATGATTCACACAATGCAAGAATCAAAACCCATAACCAATTTGACCTTCAGGGAAGATCTAATAGTGATATGAAGCTGACAATGATGTATGGCCACGATTGTGTTGATCTATGATAGATCTGACCATCCATCATCTTCTAGTCCATAATCTTTCACCTAACATTGGATCTGTGATCAAATCCACAAACCCTCATATGTTCCAACCATTAATCAATCACCAAAACTCATATATGTGATAGATCTGACCTCTTATGATCCATAAACCCTCATATGATCCAACCATTAATCAATCACCAAAACTCATATATGTGATAGATCTGACCTCTTATGATCCACAAACCCTCATATGATCTGCGAATCCAACCATTGATCTGCTACTCGATGCTAGATCTACAATCCATCCATTCCTTTTAGGTGATCTAATCATTGATCGGCTACCTAACACCAAGACCAACCGCCGATTTGAGCTTCCATGTAGATTTGATCATAGATCTAGCACTTGATCTGACCCATTGATTCTCGACTTTTTGGATCAAAGGCAATCAAACCCAATCAAGCCACATTAGGCACAACAGTATACATGGATTTAAGCGATCATGGGTAAGATCACTCTCAAATCTTATTTGAATCAATTAAATTTTATTTGATTTGATTATTTCTAATAAATTTTGGATATTTTAGAAAATAAACAAGATTATATTGGATTAAACCTTGAGAAGAACAATTGAGCTATTTATGCTATTAGTTATTTAATCTAATGGTTAGATTATTCTGACAACCTTAGATTTGAATATTTGATATTAGGACTTGGAACTATTGATCTGACCTATAAGAATTTAATCTGGGTGTCAAATCAGTAGATCAAACATTGTAATATGAAAGAGACTATATGACAATCTAAGATCTATAGAAATTGAGAACAAGTAGATGATCTAGATCATTGATTTTTAAACAACTATTAGGATTTGAGGATATTACAAAAATAAAGAGATATACCTAGGATTGGAGGTCAATAATGGCAAGATTGTCATATTTAATGATGATCAAGGACTAGATGCATAATAAATGGGAAATTGTGAGTAAGTGATTAACCTGAAATGTACATATGACTAGACAGATACTTTGATTGATACAACGCTGAAATTATTGTACGTTCTAACAATTTGGATAGCGCGTATTGAGGTAGGTAGAATTTAAGATGCTAATTTTTACAAATTCAATGATCTATTAATATGGTTATGATGTGATTTTGATAATTGCATGAGTTATTTAAGGTCATTATTCTGTGATATTGTACATGCAATATATATGATATGAGTTATGAAATAAAAAGGCTATAGTACTATATATGAAAAGTTATTATCTTATGGTTCTAAGGATTAGAAATGCATGCCATTTATTTAAAATACGTGATTTAAGAATGTGTATCATGTTTTATATTCTCATGCTTGATTTGATAGGTAGGTGGACTTATTTGGTACAGGGTACCAACTATGCATATGATACGTTATTTCTATAATTTCATATGAGATAAGCATATAGTCTGATGGTTTTATGATACCTAGGAATGGAGGCTTGAGGGTTTTATTTTTGACAGGCGTGTGCCTGGGGGGACACTATACTAGGAGGGATGTAGGGCTGGGCACTCGCCCTCTGACTTTGTGAAATGATATACACCTGCCCCATAGAAGTGCAAACACCGTAGGGAGTGGTATTATGTGTAATCTATGCTACAGTTCTGATCCTCACCCATGCAGGATGAATTCCTAATCTCGCATTTTGGTGTTGATGATGAGTGATAGTTGACAAACTCGAGAGTTGATTATTGTTGCAGCATAGTAGTCCCTTGTATTTTTTTTGCACAGTGCTGAGACTGTGACGACCCGGCTTTTTGAAAACATGATTTGTAAAGTATTTTGAAAGGTAGGGCCCTTAAGAGTGTAAATTTTTTTCGCAAAACAAAGCAACGGAAATTCTTTTCTTTAGAACTTGTTTTGAAAACCCAAGTCACCACTTCATACATAACATAAGTACAATTTGTGTACAAAATAAAATTCCATTGAAGGAATATACTTTTATTAAACTCCAGGATCTATCTAGTGGTTCACAATACAGCCAAATCTAGTACAATACTTGTCCAAATTACATAATCCAAAACTCAAGCTCACCATACAATAAAACTCTCAACAAATAAAAATACATGTCTTCAAGGGTATACCTTGAAGATTATTCTCTTCAAGTCTTCTATAGTCTTCAGCTCCTATCTCTCCTTCCCTGAATCTGAGATATTGCAATAAGTACAATATCTCAGCAAGCAATGCTTGGTAGGGGATTCAAGAAACATAATAATTGACAATGTAATTCCAATACTTCATAATCTCAATATCCTTGAACATACTCTTTACTTTGTAAGTTATGTATATCTATATACATACATACCCTTCATGGGTAAACCAGTTAAATTCATGAAAATAGTCAAATATCACTCCCAACTAAGCTGATCAATTCTCTTCATTTTGAGAATTTAGTATTACAGCTAATCTCATACTAGGAATTTCCCTTCTTGGGAAACATTGGTAATATACAATTACCTAGCATTTCATTATGCTATAATATAAGGCATTTCACTATGCCTATTCCCATATGCATCATAGTGCAAAATAATCAGAAAGGTTGCTATGCTGCAGTTTGATCCATACTAGCGCGCTCGGATAACTGCCATGTTCACCATTGATACCATAGTGGAAAATATTATGTCACTGCCCGTATGGGGGCGGCAAGACTTTCACAGTGGTGGCCTTCCCATAATTGCCACCACCTGACTTTTAGCCTCTCATTGGGCAAGGTATCATCATATCATCAAATTTCAAGGAGCGGGTGGCCAAACCCTCATAACTCCTCTAGCAATAGCATCCCCTAGGCTCATGCCTATTAAAACAAACTCACAAGCCTCCAAGCTTGTATGTAAAATAGATTTCATATATATCAGACCATATGTCTGTTTACTTAGGGCTGAAATATTTTCTAGTTCCCTATTCACTTATAGTTTAGTCCTTAACCATCTTATAGGTGTTTGGTTGGATCATAAGGTTTTCAAGAGATTTACTACAAGTATTATCATTACTCTTGTCAACTAAAGATCATGAGTACAATCATGAATATTTCATGTAAATGCATTCATCAAATCCTCCTACCTTTAAGGATTGATCTCTTTTCCCCAATCTTCCATGATCCTGACCGATGTATGTAATCTGTACATCCATACATATTGTCAATATATAAATTATGAACAATCCTATTGATCACTAGATCTGATGTTTAGAAGGATCTTTATATCATTCATATCTAAGTATTTTTCTATCTCTAAGTCATTGTATGTTCATCTCCTTGATCTTGATCTTTCATAGATTCTTTGATTGACAATCTACACATGTTGATAAAGATTGAAGTCCTAGATCTTCTATCATCTAGTTTTTCTTTGATCTAAGTTCAGTTCTTGGATCATCCCTATGGAGGATGATCTTGGTTTTCTTCCTTGAATCACCTTTGATCAAGGGTTTGGATTATCTAATCTAATGAACTATAACAAGTATACTACTAAACATACATACTAAGTACAATATAGTGTTCTTATTCTTATTGTTCTTAATCATCCAAGATCTAATGGATCTTGTTTGATCGTCCTTATCTTACTTACTGTTTTTATTAGGGTTAGGTAATTTACTAACCTTTTATGCTCTTATTATTATTATTCAACCAGTTAGTGTTTTACTTGGTTGAAGATAATTTATTTCTTCCTATCACTAGACAACTCCTCCTTATTTCAGGATGACCAGTACTTACCAGTTAAAGTCTGCTCAAAAAGTGGTTAATACAACCCTCATGTAAGGAGGCGTTTAGACCTCTCTTACGTCAATGGGAGGTGGGGGAAAAGCACTTAGCTCTTGTATACCCCCTATAACCACAATGTTCAGAGTCCATTGGAGTGGTACTAGCTCAACCTTTGATAAGGTTCCTATGAGCTCTTTACCTTAAGTCCCTTCTCTAATTGATTTTAATTAATTTCCATGGATATGGACGATGTCATCCATGGATGTTCATTATTTTCCTACTTTGGGCCAAGGAAATGATAAATAATTCCTTATATTGTCCTACTAACTATAGCCCTTATTAAGTCAAAATCATTCATTCATCTTAGTTGTCCATGAATTTCTATATTTTATTAGTTTACATTTTTGGCGATTTATACTCCTTGTACCTTAACAATTGAATAAAATTTGACGATAAGTAAATCATCAACTTGAAAGCATAAATCAAATATAAGTTTAACAACTATATACTAACATTCTTCCTATGAATGTAACTTAAGCTAGTGAAATAAAACTAACATGATCCTAAGTTATGAAACACATCTTCTATCATAATAAAATCATGTTTAAATCCTAATTTACACTAACATGATGCTAAGATAATCAAATCTACTAACAAATTACTCATTTAGGGCACATCATACTAAAATTTAAAGATTACACTATCATGCTTTCTAACTTAGAACATAAATCACATTTACACTTCTGTATCCAATAAAAGACAATTAAAACTTAAAACATAAATCACATTTACACTTCTATATCCAATAAAAGACAATTAAAATAATTTTATTAAGATTATTATAAACCTTTAAATATGATCCACCCATTAGATCTTAGGTGTTTTCCTTTAGATTAAGGGTTTTAATTACCTTTGGGGATTTTAATCCATTAAGATCCAAAAATCATATCCACTTGATTTTGTCACATTTCCTCCATGATCTAACTGGATTCTATCATAATATCATCCCTTTAATCCATCCCAAGGATCTGATCATACTTGATCTCATTGATCAAGTGGGTCCCTTTGTATTTTTTTTATTTTTATTTTAGGGTTTTTCTACCATAAAGGGTAGATCCCCTATTTTATCCAAGATCTGTCCAAATTAACCATATATATTAATTTATTATATTATTATATCATCACTAAAATAAGTTTCCAAGATCTGATCACCTCAGATCTTGAAGATCTTAAAAATTGGACACTTATTTCCAAAATACAGAAAAATACAGAAATAAATTTTAGAAATATTATGACTTAATTAGAAACTATACATTACAATATTTCCATAGCTTCTTTCTGATCTCAATTTGGAGTTCATATGACTCCACAATCTTAAATTGAAGTTTTCAGCCGTTCCTAGGGTCCATATTTGATCTAGGCCCACCAGAATTAATCTCTCTCAATTGAGGGTCCAAAATTACTCAGATCTTTCTAAAACTTCTACCCTAGGGGTTTTGGACCATTCTAGATTGATTGGTGGAGTCATATTTTTCATCTGAGCACTCCATCATCATGAATTAAGCGTTCTGTTGTTTACTTTATTTTTACCTTTTTATTACCAAAATTAATTACAGTAAAATAAAAATTACATAAAACAATACTAAAAATATATGAAAAGGATTTACACTTACTTGATTGGAGAGAAAACCTCATTTATATGCCCAATTTAAAAAAATACCTTGTTGATGAAGATATAGCCTAAAATCCACCTTTCTTACAAATACCGTTGCTTGAACCGTTGGATCTTGAAATTTCTTTGGGGGTTTTGTAGAATAGATATGTTGGGAAGTTTTGGATGGTGAAATTGATCAAATTAGATCTGGAACAGAGTGCCTAATTGATTTTAGGTCTCTTGTTCCAATCTAAAAAGAAAAACAAGTTGAAAAGAGATCTAACTCTTGGAAATTTTGGGTTTTTGGGGAGGGATCTAGATCTAATTCTTCAAGGAGAGTGAAGATAATTTCGTGAGGAATTTATGAGAATTTTTGGAAGATTTTTGGGGTTGTATTTGTAGGCATTTTGGGTCTTTTTCCATGATTATAATATGTTATTTTTAATATAAAATGGCATGAAAGTCTTCAATGCTCCCATGCCTAATTTTTCTTCTCCATTTCCAGATGATCTTTGTTGACCCATGTTTCACATGGGCTGCTGATCAAATTGGTTTTTGGGGACGTGGTGGTCCCCATGTGGGCCCCACATGGTGTAAAAAGTCCATTTTGCCCTTTATGCATAAAATTTTGGGTTTTATTCCCATGATCTCGGATTTGAGTGTACTTAGTGGCGTTGGATTCGTATTTCTCAGTAAATTCTAAATTTTGATGTTTCATATTTTGATTTTTGGATAAAATTACTATTTTACCCCTTTTGTCCAAGAAATGAAAAACTTAAGGATTTCTCATCTGAATTCGAAATTTGTCATGCTTACAGTCATTTTGAAGGGTTTGCTAAGTTTAATTTTAATTTTACATATCTTATGATTTGATTATACTTTTTTAAAAAGTATATTTTAAATAACCCTAATATTTCAGCTCGAAATATCTGAAACTCAAACTTTATTGATTTTTCTCAATCAATTACAAAAATTGGGGTTATTACAGAGACAACGACTAAGTGATAGCATGTGTGCTTGGTTTTCTTTGGAGACCTTGGTACTGTGATTACAACTGAGTGACAGTGCTTTGACTATATAGTATGATGATTGGCCTGGTATGAGCTCATGACCATTATGTACCCCTAGTGTTGACCAGAGGATTATGCTCCCCATATAGCTAGGGGTATGACCACTGATGACTATATTCACTAATTTCATGAGTTTAACATTGTTTAACTCCTTTGACTTTTCATTATCTTTATTCATGATTTGGACTGTGATTTATTCATGAACTTGCATTGCCAGATCTGTTTATGATGTTTACATCTATTTATAAAGTTTACTTGAGATCCTGATTATGATATGGACATGATATTTTACAATTGGATTTATTGATGATATTTACATGTTGATATTCCAATGTTTTAGATCATCTTAAATTTAATCATACAAATTATTGATTATTGACGCAAAATGCTTTGGTGCATTGAAACAATTATTACATTGTGAAAGAAAATATTTTATTTTAGTTATCATAAGCTTCTTATTCCCTTACCATGCATAACTTGCTGAGGCATTATATTATTATATTGCAATGCCTTGGATATTGAGCGATAGACTGGATTGATGAGATGTCAGACAAGTAGCTGATTGGGTTATCATCATCTAAGGGTATGTTTAAATCTTACTTGGAATGTATATGTACATCTGTGGCACTTGACTTTATTTGTAATGATGCAAGGTCTGTGGCATTTGACTTGATAGATCTTGAAGATGTAAAATTGTTTTTAAAAAAGTTTACTTGCACAATAAAAGGTTTGTTTATTTTCAAATTTAAATATCAAACTGAATCATAAATAATTAAGTAATGACTTGATGGCTGACACTGGGGTTTTAAAATGAAATTCATTAAAAAATTGGTCGTTGTTTTGTTTTTGAACTATTTTTCAGAAAATGAGCCCCCACCTTTCGAAAATATTTATGAAAAAATGTTTGAAAGTCCCAAGTTAGTCACATGGTGAGATTCATCTCTCTCCCTCTATTTCTCCAATGTTTGGCTATAAGGCCTAAGAAAAACTTAGATATCCTTTGTTCACTCTTTTTCTTTTCTATTTATAGATTTTCTAAGGTGGAAGCCCTATGAGGTGGGTGGATAAGATCTAAGGATGTACAAAAGGAGGAATGATTGAGATGTGATGGAGATGAGATGAAGAATTGAAGGATATTTGAAAGAAAGGAAGGAGGTGCAAGGGGCTATGGAACTCAATGGAAGGGAACTATAGGGTGTGGGATGGCAAGTAGAATAAATGGAGATAGGAAGGGATAAGGTAGAAGGAAAGAGATATGTGTGGAAGGGAAGGAGATAAAGGTGAGTGGGGAAAGAAGATTGGCTAGTAAGGAAAAAGATAGATGGGAAAGGGAGAAAACAAAGGAAGAGATGTGGAATTAGAAATTCAAAGGGAAGGAGGCATTTGATCAAATGGAGTATAGTGGAAGTTCAGAGAATTAGAAATAAAGGTGAATCGTTGGATGAAAATGTTGGGTGAAGTTCTTTCCTCCTTTGGGTTTTTCATTGAATTCTCATGGATTGAATGGTGGTGAGGGTTTCTGGCTTTTCTTTGCTTCATTCTTAGCCTATGGATCATGCTTCACTCTAGCTTGAGTGGATGAGATTTTGTTGAAGTTTCCTTATCCACCAAGATCCTCTTTTATAGCTCAATTTCTCTCCATCAATAGATGACATAGATATCTTTGAGATTTCCTTCTTCACTCTATGTTTTTCCCTCTTTTTATCTCATCCCACCTTTGCTTTTTCCATCAAACAACATTCAAACAGGGTGGGACATCTCCCCCCTTGAAAACTACGTTTTCTTCCTAAATTGTACGTGAGTAGACCACCCAAAAGACCTCCGCTAATGGGACTTCAGTCTAGTCTTCATAGTAGTCATTGGTTCATCTTTGATTGAGTTAGTTCCCATTGGTTGTTTAGGATTGAAAAGTAAGGATGATTTTCAACCATAAATTTTCCATAAATACTCTCTCTCTCTCTTCTCCTCTTCTATTTTCTCCACCTCTCTTCCTTATTTTTCTTTTGAAAATGTAGAATTAAGGGGAGTGAATATGCTCACATGGAAAAGTTTCCCTCTCCATTAGGTGGTCCCATCTTTTGGTTGAGTAGGAGAGAGAGTGAAAGGAATGTATCTCATGTGGGCCTAGGTCTTCTGACTTGTTTTATTTTAGAAAAGTTCTTATTGTATATGATTTAAGGTTTTCAAGGTGGTAGATATCTAGCATGCATGTGTGAGAAGTTCTATTACATTTACTATTGATCCAAGCACCCTTTTTAGTGTATATAAGGTTAGTCTTCCAATTAGGATTTTTTACTGCTCTAACTTTGATAACAGCACCCACTTATCATTCTTGGCTTCCCAAACTTCATGGTTGGCATGTGGGCTCATCATGTAGCTTGGGATTTATATTTTCTCTTTTTAGGATTTTGATTGCCAAAAATGCCCTTTTCTCATTTGTACCCTTGACTTATGATATGTAGAATTAACCCTAATTAGTAAAATTTATGTGAATTTTGAGGCTAAAACCTACTAAATATTAAGGTATGTGTGCAATATTTGTATATATACATATAAAACCCTCGACTTAGATTTTTCTAGTCCTCAAGTAAAACTACAAAATGGAAAATAAGAAATCTAAAAAATCCCAACCACTTTTGCAGGTGCTCTTATTTGCACTTAGCATATGCAGAAAGCCTTTAAACCTAGTGGATGAGTTATAACCTAATAAGGGTTTCTAGATTTGATACCCATAAACATTTCATAACTTTTATTCAAGTTACTTATTTATCTAAGATAATTTTCTTGTATTCAACTTAGAATGAATTCCTAACTTTAGAATGTTAATAGAAATGAACAAAAGTTCAAAATCCTATCCACAAGCTAAAGATATTCCATTACCAATCAATCATTAAAATGTGAGTGTGTGAATATGGCCAATAAATATACAATTATAGGTTTTCAAGTAATTTATAACCTAAATTAGCATCCAAAAGTATGTTTTGACTTCAAATCTTACAGGATATAACTTACACTCAAAAAGAAGTCTTAGAAATAGGTAATTCTCTCATTAGTATATGAGTAGAATAATGTTCTCAAATAAAAATTCTCACATATTTCATGCCAAAGAATGATAATTTAGAAAGAATACTATAATGGTCTCATGGAAAGGGTACCAACTATTTAAGAATTTTACACTCTAACAAAATCCATACTCATTTATAACCATATCCAAGTCATACTTCTCCTAAGATCAAAGTTAGGACTTCGACTAAGACGAAATATCAGGCTTAGGATAGGGTTACCAAAGGATTGGGTATAAAGATAAACAAAAATTGTGTTGAAAGATATATAAAGGTATTCTAATAGTGTATTCACAACTTTCTTTCTTACGCATAGGAGTGTACATTTCTTTTTTCATTGGCTATCTTTTATTTTCTCATTTTTCCTCTTTAACTTTTGGTATAGCCTTTCATTGAATTTTTCTGATTTCAGTTTTTTTTTTTTTTTTTTTTTTTTTTTTATGTTCATCTCTTGACTTGTATTGTTCATACCTTTTTCAAGATATTTATCCAATTATCTCTACATATTTCCAAAACAATGTGTGATGGAGATATTATAGGAGTTAATAAGAGTACTAGTCAATGGGGTCAGAAAGAAAAGGTTCATTAAAAAGGCACAAAGGATTAATTAGAGATAAATAAGCCACGAAAGGCAATAGGATATGGGTTTACCAAGGATGTCCTCTATCATTTACTAGGTTTCATATGGCTTGAGTTGGCCATAAGAGATGCATGGTATAGTGTAATACTAGTGAATATGTAAATCCCTTATAATATATAAGAAAGCTAGGATTTTTTTTTTCATTTTCTTTTACTTTTTTACATCTTAACCTTAAGAAAGATTGAGTGCAAAGATTCATCCTAACTCTTTGCAAGACATAGTTAAGAGGACATTAACATTGTAAAAGAGTGGAAGAATCACTTAATAGTTTGGGTAAGAACAAAGGAGTGAAAGGTTCTAAGTATTTAATAATAGACTTTAAGTAATTAGAGTGTTGGAATGATGGGTTAAGGTATTAATTAAAGAGGATAAAAGAGATGATCAATTGGGCTAGGTTACACGCATGCAACTAGCCCCAACTTTTATTGAACTTAAATTGGGGAGGGCTAGTTGAGTGTGCTTGTATTCTCAGACCCCTATGTGGGAAATGTGGATTTAAAAAAAATCATAAGCCTCCTCCATCTTCTCCCCCATACATATGACTCTTCTGGGCTGAAAGTAGAAGAGAGGAGAAAAACTTGGAAAAGCTTGGGGAGATGGTGGAATATGCAGACATGGAAGATGAGGATGAGTGGAGATCAAAACCCCAAAATCTCTTACCTTGAAGACTCTTTCTTGATGGAGATGGAAGAGGGGAGAAATGATCAACAAGCAAGGAGGAGAAGAAGAGTTTTGACAAAAAGCAAGGAGCTGGTTGTGTGACCTAAGGACTACAGGAATTAGTGTAGCAAGTGTGGAAAAATCACCATTTTTCCTTTAAAAATGCAGCAGTTTGGGTGCTTAAGGATTAGGGAAAGTGAAGAGTGATAGAAGGAAGTGATGTGGGTGAAAAGTGGGATAAAACCTAAGGGATTTGGGGCTCAAATGTGGAGTAGGATGGCTGCCACTGCTAGTTGACAGCACAACCTACAGGAAGCACCAACTTTGCATACTAAAACCCACTTTGATTTGAGTTGGTAAGGATCCTAAACAAAGAGAGAAGCAAGGGGAGTGGTTGATCTTCCTAAAGATAGGGGTTTTAAGTTGGAATGAGGATAATGCTAACTTGCTTACCTTGGAATGTGTAAGAATGCCAAAAATCTACAGAAATTTTTGTTTCTAACCTACATCTATGACTTATTTTGATTCTCATATTCTAGGGTTTTGTAGTCTGATTTTGCATGAAATATTATATGGGCTATCTCTAGTTGTTTACTACTTGTGGTTGAAAGATCATGGTTGTTGTGGATGTAAGCTTGAAGTTATTCTCTAGGTGATTGTTTTTAACATTTACTTGTAAATATTGAAATTTCACTCTTTAGGGATTTTTGCTTAAGTTGAGTTAATCTTCACATGGGTATTTCCTAACTACACATTATGGGCTTGTTTTTGAATGATTATGATTGTTAGGGTAGTTGTTAGGAGATTAAACTCTAGGAGCATTGATCTTAGCTCTATTGATAAAGTAGTGTTGATGTAGAAAATACTAATTGCGGACTATAGGAAACTCGATTTCTAAGCTATATGTGTTAAAACTTGGTTTTTTTGGAATTTCCTTTGAGATCACTTCAATTTATATGAAATGAATGGATTTATAAAGTTTCTAAGAGATGCCATCAATTATGTGTTATGTATGTTCTAAGCATTGCCTCTTTAACTTTTTGATAAAACACTATTACATGGACTGTAGGTAAGTATATGAGTTTTAGCTTCTCTTGCCTTGATAAAGTCTTGAAATTTTGATAGTTGGAGTTGGGATTTAATGTTTATGATTGTGGGGAAGTAAGGAAATGATTTTGGAGTAGCTTAGCACATGGTTTGAGCAAAGGAATGGGACATCCTATACTTGCCCTATTTGGATAGGAATAAGACATCCTGCTTTCTTTGATGTTTGCATGGGTTTTGGTCTAATAAAAGCTTGGAAAATTTGAAGGAAAATGTCCCTAATACATTGGCATTGAAGTGTGAATGAATGTAGAGGTGATTGTTATGCTTAAAGAGGGTGTAAGGCAATGTGTTTTATGAAATTTTTTGACATAATTTTCTACAGAAATCTGGAGAAAATTGACATCCAAAAGAGGGTATTGAATGGCTGGTTTCATCCTCTTTGGTGGTCGTATGGTGGAGGGCTTAAAGAGGAGCAAGTGCCTTTGCTTGAGAACAAGTAGTAGATTAGTTTTCAATGAGTTAATGAGGCAAAAACTGAAGCAAATACATACTTGTTTCTGCAAAAAACTGATGCACCCTCAAGTATGAAAAATAAGTGAAGAATGATGGAAGTGTATATTAAAAAGTAGAGACACTTCAGTGCTAGTTTCTTTGGGTGTGAAACAAGGACATTGTACGCTATCTTTCAAGAGATAAAACACTTGTTAATATCAACAAAGTGGAGGACTATCTTGTAGCACAAATTTTCCTAAGTAAAATAAGAATTTGATGCTTAGGGTTATGCCTCACTTTGGATGGAGTTTGGCAAAGAGAAAAGTGCTAACAATGGTGACCACAACATAGCTAACTAAGTAACATCATACCTAAGTGAAAAGAGACATAAAGGTAGCTTAGGAAGGAAACCTATTTGATGGCTTTACACTCTTAGGAAAATGACATTACAAGTTAAAGTAATTGACTGAAGAAATACAAACCTTAATGGAATATAACTCAAAGTGGAAATCATGTTTACTCTTAGCCTAGAGTAGAACTCAAAACTAAATCTTTAGGTAATCGTAGCACCAACTTGATCAATTTAACAAGAATAATCTACAATGTATTCCTAGAAATTGGCACGAACAAAACACATCAAGACATATATAAGGGTTTACTAGAGAATGTCTAGGGTGTATCTCTTGATTGTTGAATGGTAGTAGTTGCTTGCATAAAGCTAAATTATTTCAATCCTTTTTACATGAATGCTCTTAGATATGTATGTACATGTGCTATGTGATGTTTAGAATCATGCAAGCTAACATTCATGGTTGGATGTGAATGCTTATTGCCATGGGTAAGGCTTCTGTAAAATTGTGTGATGCTTGTATAAATGGATCATAAATAATGGTTTTGTTTTGATTGCATGACATCAAAACCTAAACCCTTCTGTGAATCAAGTTGTACTTGAGGATGAAGGTGATTTGTTGATTTGGTTAGAGGTATTAAGGCAAGTATGCACAGAGTAGCTATAAGACTTGAGAGGTTTTGCTTTGATTTTGTGGAAAACCACTAGGCTGTGGGTCAAGTAGGTAGACCTTGAGGCATGTGCTCACAAAGTAGCTTTAAGGCCCGTGATGGTCCAGGAGCATTGGTTCATGGTCCAGGAGTGTTGGACCCTATCCAGGAGCATTGAACATGATGTAAGATTGATGTCCAGGATTGTTGGTCATGTCTAGGAGCATTGGGCCGTATATGATGTGATGTGTTAAAAGGGAGGTCTTTACTAGTAGGACGGGTGTAGTCGTGTCCTAGTGAATTGAAAGGACTAAAAGGGTTGCCCTACACATGAACACAGGTAATGCATGATTTTACAAGGATGATTGTAAAAATATTGGTTAGCTTTTCTTACCTAAGCATCATTATCATGTTCTTTACTTTGAGGTTTTATCAATTGGGGTTTCCATGATGACTCATGCCTTGTTTAGTTTTTGTATGTTTCCTTGCATCATTATATTTATGTTAGAGTTGGGATCGACATTTAATTTAAATCATATTTGTGGTTATACCTTCTTACCTTAAAATTGAACATGATAAACAAACTTACCCCTACAATAGTCATGTAATGGTATAGCATGCCTTAGTATTGTTGAGTTATTTGATTATTTAAATAGTCCATATTGCTAAAAACCTTATAATTAAGAGAATTGTAGCATTGCCTTTATTCTGAGGTGAGCAACATGTGCTCACCCCTGCAAACATTATAGGTGAACCATTAAGGAGGCATGAAGCTGGAGAGGAGCTGCCTTAGAGACTGAGTAGTCCTATCGACCTTTTGATGTATGTAGGTAATGGAGTATTTTCTCAATTGAGGAGTTATAGATTGTATTTAGTTACTCTTTTTGTAAGTTTAAGGTTGATACTAATACCTTGTAAATATTCTGAATCACTTAAAAAAAGATTGTGTTTGCATGGTAATTTAAGTTGTAACTAAGGGCTCTTATGACAAAGAAAAAATTGATTTAGTGCATTTTCCCTTACTTTATAAAGATTTCATAATGACATTCTAGTTTGTAGATGGGTGTTTCTAAATATCTATATTGTTATTACTCTTGACAAATTGTTTTAGTAAAGAAAGAAAAATTTCTAAATATCAATTTTTATAGAATTGGGATGTGACATATAGTCTTTCGGGTGTTTTTTCAGCAGTTGACTAAGACAAAGAATAATCAGAATGATGTGTTCTAAATAGTACTGACAAACGCATGAATCAAAATAGTATGATTTTATGCAAGTGTGGTTGATCCCATGAGGAATCTCACAGATTTGTATGCAATTGGAATCTTATTTAGATTACTTATCGTAGCCAAAAGAGATTAGATTTTGATTTAACCGAGGAATTAAAAGCACATGGAATTAGAAACATGCATAAAATCAAAAACCTAAACAAGAAAGAAAACTTTCTAAAAGTAAGACTTTCTATAACTAAAATTAGAAACTAACATACATTCAAGACAAGAAACTAAATCAAAACTAGAAACATGAATACTTTAGAAACCTAAATCTAGAATGACTTTTCTAAAATTAAAATTTCTAAAACATAAATTAAAAACTTTTTAAAAACTAGGGTCTAATATAAGGATGCAACTAACATAATCAACGAAATCTAAACATTCAACCCACATAGTCAATGACCAAAATCTTAACCAAGCAAGCATCAAAGGAGACTGCACATGAAACTAAGAGTTGAATGTCAAACATTATATAAAGTGCACATATAAAATTAGAAGAGGTCACATACAACAAACTTTGATTTATTGAATGTAAAATTTTACAAGCATGGTGTGCAACATTCATTAGCATGGAAATAAAATAATTTGAATTGAATCTTCAACTATGTAATGACCACTCATCAATGGCATGCGTGTGAATCAATGGAGAGAATCAAAGAAAGAGTGAAATGGGTACCAAAATCAAAAGAGCTAAAGGAAGATGATGCACTATGTAAACTAGAAAAGAACATGTAACTAAACAAGGCAAGCAACTAAAGAGAATCAAAGAACCACAAATCTATAAAAATGATCGAGAGGCTACTCTCTCTTGGCTTGGTTGTCACTACTAGAGATTGATGGCTTTTAGATGAAGGAGAGCTAGAAAGGGAAAAGCACAAAAACACTCCCAAGAGATAAGATCTATAAAACATTGTTCTTGATTTGAGATTTTTAGTTAGATCCATATGATTTCAAGCTAAATTAGATTTTTGAGATGATCCAACCATCCATTCCTTAATCCAAGATTAGAAATAGGTAAATGCATACCTAATATAGCTCGAGTCAAATTAAGATCGTCGATCTAGGCTAGAAACTGAGTAGACAATCTCAATCATCTAATCTATCACTATTCAAACAGTGACTTCTTGATGTTTGATCAATGATCAGATAGCACAAATGAGTTCTGGAGCATTGAATTAATTAGTATATGATAGAAATTAAAAAATGATGAAAATTGATCAAATAATCTCAACTATGTGATTGGACAATAAAGGAATATGGCCTTGGCAATGTCTAATTGGTGATCAAACTTCACCATTTTATACCTTCACCTTTATTAAGTAAACAAGGAACTAATTATTAGAAAACTAATGGATTGAATGAGTACTATTGATTTTCTGCTATACAGATTGTTTAGTTAGTGATCAGAAGTCTAGAAACCTTTCCAGGGTTCTAAGCCTTAACACTTAATAATAAATCTAATCACTTGATGAATATAGTATCAGACCTTGAAAGACTATGTTAGATAATTGTGACTTATTGGATTAAACTTTTATATATGGATCATTCATCAATGGGTTTATTTGAATTGTAAATGCAAACCTAAACCGTTGGACCATTGATTGGTGAATGGATGGAGGATCTGGTACTGAATTAATCATATATTCCCCTATATAATCTATGATCATTGGAAAATTAGATGGTTTATGATGATCCAAACCATCAGGCTTTAATTAAAAAATAGATCTCTTATGTACTTATTAATCTATGAATCAACATTAACAAGAACTCTGGAACATCAATGGAGAAGGTTGATTGGCAAGTGAGCGGAAGATGAGAACAACTAAATCGAGGAACACGTCAAAGGAGGTAGGTAGTTTTAACTTTGTTCTAAAACATGAAAACTATTGATGACTCTTCTATCATGTTTGAAAATAGTTAAAATCAAGATTTTTGGAGTTTTCTTATTTATATAGTGAGTATATTTGTATTTCATGCAACTTATCACTTTGGAATACCATGTTGATTTATTTATTAAAATGAAAACTTGTACATGAAAATATATTTAAAATTGCATGGAGTTTGTGATTTATGAAATTATGATGAGTGAGGAATGCTCATACTCAACCCGTATGAGGGGTGCTTTTACATGGTTATATCATACCATGAGATTGATTTGCGTGATTTCACTAGTGCATGGAATTCTGTGATTTTATATGTTATGGTTGCATGTAATGAAGCTTAGTATTATTATGTTATGGAGGGCATATGGTGGCTCAATAGACGATGTGCTAGGAGGGTTGAGGACTGATCATCCCCTTCCAAAACTTTATATATATGATGCCTAGTTGCAAAAGGCCAAACTTAAGTGGATGACATCATGGGTAGGTCATGGCCTTGCATATCATGTTTCCCATGCACATGGTGTAGGGAGTCTATCCATCTTGGTATTAGTGTTATAGCTACAAACTTGATTGGGTCTTGTCCGCACACAGAGGGTCCATTATTTTGATATTCATATGTATATAGTGCCATAACAAGTGCATGGCACCATGGGATTCCAGGTCTATAATGAGTACTCATGACCAATGGTTGATGGCCAAATTATGAGTGTTTCTACCCTCTTAAGACCTCAAGGAGGTGCTGATGGTAATATGTGTGTGTGTGTGTGTGTGTGTGTGTTTATTGAGATACGTTGATTATATTGAAGCATTATATGATTTAAATGCTTTTCATCTATTGATTTTTTACGATGATTCACTATCCAATTTGGATGAGTATACTTACGAGATAATGCATGACATGAGTTGTGGTGATCTTTCATATGTTGTAAAACAACGTGCAAAGGTTACTATTGTCTTTGAAACAATATGCATGGGTATTGAAACTGATAATTTGAATTGGTTTGGGATGACATTGATTTGTAAAGCATGGTTAAGATTTTAGAGTTTTATTATACTGCTCATTATGCATCATATCTTACTGAACTGCATAACATGTGATTATGTATCCCTTTTGAATTTGAAACTGCATAAATTTTATATTTCGATCATGAAGCTACCTATACAAGTGCAAGCTTGTCAAGACATTGTAAATTGTTTACAATATCTTGAATTTGAAGAAATAAGACAAAGAAGCAGATGATTTTGCTAGAGATCTCAAGAGAAGGACATAAAAGGTATATAAAAAAGGTTTGCAATCTTGTTGATGATCTTGTCAATTGATGTAATGCTTTGACTTAATATGACTTATCTTTATGGACATGTGGATATGTATATTGAAGTTATGGTGGTGTGGCTGTGACTAAATTGATCTTGGTCATGAAGCATTCTTTTTGTTTAGTTAAAAACTTGATTTTTTTAAATTATACACATTTAAATTTTGTATTCATGTGAATGGATAGAGACAGAGTCTCCTTTATTATTTATTTGATTTAGACTATGTTTGTTAGGGACAACACATTTGTATGCATAAAATGCATAAGTCTAAAAAACGTAGGAGACTCTACAAGATTTTTGGTACAAATATAATGCTCATTTCTTCGAAAATTCTGATTTTTAGAAAAGAAAAATGACACTCAAGATTTTTTAAAAGTCTTATAAAAACCTAGGATGTCACAATATTTGAAGATCTAAGGTAAATTAGAAAAAAAATGGATCCAAGGTAAAGCATATGCAAAGAGCTGAGGTGAAGTTGATCCAATGATCTGAGGTAAAGTAGATATGAAGACATAAAGTAAAGCAGATCAAAAGATCTAAGGTTAAGCATATCTAAAAATCTGAGGCGAAGCACACCCAAAGATTTGAAGTAAAGCAAATTCAAAGATTTGAAGTGTGTCGTAATCCATAAAGGTTTCAAGTATAGTAGGTCAAAAAAACTAAAAAGTGAGGCAAGCCAAATGGCTTGCAAAAAGTGGCATGTCTAAAAATACTTGAAATGTAATGTTGCAGGCCAAAAACTTGAAAGGTGATGTAATTAAATGCAATCTAAAGAATGATAGCTGCATAATAAAATGAGGGTAAAAAAGATATTTTGTAAAATTATAGAGCAAAGAACAAGATGTAGCAAGGGTCTTAATGCCCCTACCATGAATGATGCTACTAAGCAATGTGGAAATTAAAAAAAAAAAATCCTTGCTAAGAGTGATGAAATGATAAAAGTTTCATGACATTGAATGGTATGTGATATGAAAAATTGTAGGTGAAATTGATGATATGTTGTACACAAGATGATACTAAAGATGAATGTGGCACAAGAAGAAACAATGTAACATAATGAAAAGAGGAATAAATGCAACTAGAGCTAAAGAAATTGGAAGGACTGAGTAAGCATGAAAGATCTTAAGTGATGAACTCCAAGAAGTGACCCAAGGTGTGTCAGCCTTGAGAAGTAGGCTGAAAATTGATAAAGTGCGAGTGATATCAAAATAGATGGGATGGTGTAATATGAAAAATGCAATAAGAGATTACGAATGGACCACAATGACAAGCCTAATTCATTAGAATGCTAGCAAGGACTAGTATGACACTCTAGGACAAGGAATGAGTAAGCTAAGGCTTTTAAATGAGAAAAGACAAATGACGCATTATGAGAACAAAATGATTATTGTAAAATGGGAGTGAATTTTAAAGTGACAATGATCATATGAGAAAAATGAATAAAGAAGAATGGAAAAATGAATTACCATAGGATGGATAATTTTGTATAACTTGAATACTAGCATTGATAATCTCTTGCGACGGTTCGGAATATTATATATATATATATATATATAGAGAGAGAGAGAGAGAGAGAGAGAGAGAGAGAGAGAGAGAGAGAGAGAGAGAGAGAGAGAGAGACAGAGAGAGAGAGACAGAGAGACAGAGAGAGAGAGACAGAGACAGAGAGAGAGACAGAGACAGAGACAGAGACAGAGAGACAGAGACAGAGACAGAGACAGAGAGAGACAGAGACAGAGAGTCATAGAAGTTGGTAAGAAGGTGAAAGGTGAGGTTGATAAGAGAAACCAAGAAGAACTCAAATAAGTGATACAAAGAATAACAAGCCTGGAACAATATTGAATCATTAAGCAAAGTCAAAGGATGCAAGTTGCATAACATGAATATCAATAGAAGCACACACATCCTTCACAAATAAAAAAGAAACTACACATCATTTGCTTAAGTTACAAATCAAGCATTCCGTTCTTCAAAGTGATTAGAAGTAGTGTAAATGCCCTTATTCATCTATGAACCTTTTTTTATTTTAGCTCTAATCTTGAGAAATCTTCTATCAAGATATCTTTGAACTTGAGCATTGTCATTAACACGTGGGAAGGACTTTTGGGGAATGATAATCTTGCTATAGTTATGAATAGAAAGGTTTAGGCTCAAAAAAAAAAGAAAAAAGAAATGACTTTGAAACATTGTAAATATACATTTATTTGTGAGTATGCGTGTATGTATGCATATGACTCGACTTGAGTTGGTCAAGTTGCCTACATACATGGCTGTAGGGATCAAGTTAAGCATAGTTCAAGCCTAGGTCCCAAGAATGGATAATTTGAAAAGAATATAATCCATTTGATTGATTACTATTTTGAATATGCACACTATATAAGCCTCAAATTGGTGAAATAAATGTGATTGAATATGTTTAGGTCAAAAAATTTTAAGATCACGACTTCCCAAATGTTTCTTTATAAGTGTTATATATTAAAGCACTATCAACATAGCAATTTCCATTACAACTCACTTTCTTCTTTGTTTTTCTCCTCATTTTTCTTTTTTTCTTTTCAATAAGCTTGAAATGTTAGTTTTTCTTTTGGTTTCTACTTGTGTTGGTCAAATCTCCTTGGCTTTCTTATTGATGCTAAGTGGAGAAGTGAATCCTTGATTGAACTCGTTTAAAAAACATCTTTCTCTTACACTCATCAGAGGTTGGGGTTGTTCACCATTTCTTTTAAGCACATTAGTCAACAAAATTTCTTCTTATCTATCTATGTCAAGTTGTGTGTTACAATACTCAAAAAGATCAAAGATTACTATAATGTCAAGAGAGAGGATCTTGAAATTGTGATTAAGGTGTAAGAAAAGTTTGGGTATGCCTATGAAGACAAAATTGAATCTTGAAAACTAGACATGAAAGAAGTAGCTCTGTAATTATAAAAAATACATGAAAGAAACATGAGGATATATGGACCATTTTTTCCACTTTCACATATATTGTGAATTAGCAATGTGAGAGAAAGAAAATTTTAAAGAATTTTATTTCCTAATCAAGTGGAGGAGGGCAAAGAAATATATCATGTCTGAATAGGTGATAAGCTTGAAAAGTGGAAAAGTTGGGCATGATATGAGGATTTAGGGGGATCATGATATGAAAATGCTAAAGTGGAAAGTGTTGTAATTGTAAAAACTTAGCTTAACTTGCAATAATCCATTATCTATAAAAATCATTAGCATACTTTGAGGTATATCAATGGAAAAAAATATGAAAATATGGAAAAATGTGACCATTTAAAAGATTATAATTATTGCGGAAGCATTGGAATGAGAAATGGTTAAGAAAAAGAATGACAAACAAGGAAGAAAATAGTAAGGATGCACAAGGTTGAAAATAAAGTTGATATGGATCTATGCATGTTATTGAAATAAGTAATGGTGAGTCTCCCTAGAATCAAGTGACAAGAGGACATGAAAGACTCTCAATCATAGTGTAGTGAGTAAGAGACTCAAATATGTAAGCTTGCAAATCCAAAGACTTTAAGATGGAAATGGTACAAGTACAAAGATTTCAAGTGAAAATGTTGAAGTCAAAAGATTTGAAGAGGAAATGTCACATGTCAAAGACTTAAAGATAAAATTTATGAGTCCAAACACTTAAAGATAAAATGTTGCAAGTTCAAAGACTTGAATATAAAATGTTGTAAGTCCAAAGACTTGAAGATGAAATAAATTGTAAGTCTGAAGACTTGAAGACAAAATGTTGCAAATCCAAAGACTTGAAGAGAAAATGTTGTAAGTTTGAAGACTTAAAGATAAAAACATTGCAAGTCAAAAGACTTGAAGGGTGAAGCCAAAAGACTCAAATGTGACGTATTGTGAGTTTAGACTCTTGACAGTTTGTTATCGCAAGTAGGAAGACTCAAGAGTGTAGTGTGGTAGTCAACCAATGCGAAAGTGATGAGGGAAATGATGGTGAGGATGATGCTTAAGAGAACAATGAGAAGGATGAGAGTGATGACAATGGCTATGATGATGTTAGTCCCGATGAAGCAAATTGATAAGTGTTCAATTTGTGTAAAAAGTACCCAATTAGTAGTCCACGTGTTATAAATTATTGTATGTTTAAAAGAAAATCCAGAGTAAGTATGTGAATCATCATAATTTTTTAGAATTTAATTAGGATTTTTAATCTTTTTGTAGGAAGTGAAAAGATGATCCAATAGCCTATATTGTGCTTTGCAGAGCTTTTTGTGGGTCAAGCTACATAGTTAGCTCACTGAGGGTGTAAGGGGCAGCGCGCCCCTACTAGGGGCTCTAGGTAAGAGCCCCTGAAAGGTCCACAAAAAATCATGTCATGTTGTATTGTAGTAGTCCTAAAAATTATCCTATAGCAAGCAAGTAATTGGAAGAAGTTAAAGGTGACTAAAATGGGTCCATGCACAAGCCATACCTTTCCACCACCTTTTCATGGGAACCATGAAAGCCATCAAGCCAATTAAACTAATGCTACTTGGAGTCACAAAATTAGAGGATCAATTCAAGTAGTTATCCTCTGCTAAAATGGTTATTTTTAAGGGATAATTAGAAGGAATTTAGGAGATTTATCAATATGGTAAGATAGCATGAGTAGGTGCACCAATCAAGAGAGAAATCCCACTTTTTGAATTCATTTTCCATCCTTTTCCTTCAACCCAACTAGGTGAACCATGATTTTTACGTAAGGAGGGAGGCACCTCCTCCTCCTTGCTTAGTTGCCACCTAGTTGGCATATTAAATTGGAAACTCCTAAATTGGTTCCCAATCAAATCACCTCAAAATCCCATATAGCTTTTATTTTTCCCTTTTCCCTCTCTATCCTAACCACCAAACACCACACACTTAGAATGGGAGGAGCTCCATGCCATGTTCCTAAAAAGGTGACGCCTCTCCCCCTTCCAAATATACCATGCCATGTCATCACTTTCTAATCCTCTCTCCACCTTACTTTCCACCTAAGTCCTATATCTAATTACATCTTTCTTTCCTAGAATAAAATCTTATCAAATTGGAAACCCAAAACTCTATAAATATCCCAAGAGTTTCCATGTGAAATTGAAGTAGAGGTTTTGCACAAAAACCTTGAAAGAAGAATTCTACTCAGGTGATCCTTGGATCTTTGAACTTTAGTTTTCCTTTGGCTATATTTCTCTTAGATTCTTCAAGTATTTTCCTTTGCTTTTGCACTTCAATTCCAGGTTAGTTCTTACTCTCAATCCTTGTTTTCATTACTTGGTTGTTCTTATTTTGCTTCTTTAATTCTAGATGCATAGATCCTCCTTGTTTTTCCTAGAATCTTGGCTTCCATCTTCATAGTTTTTCTTGCTTTATCTCTTAAGATCCAAGTTTTTTCTTCTCTTGTGGTGACAAACTAAGAGAAAAAGCAGCTTGAATACCTATTTCCTTTTCAAATTTTCCATGTTTTTTTCTTAGAGAGAGAGAGAGAGAGACATAGTTTTAGGCATCTTGTTCCCATTTTGTTCCCATCATCGCAACTTCATTTTCTCTTAATTTTTTATGGGTTTCACTTGCATGTGATCTAAGTTCAGTTTAAAGTTGTTGGAGAGTGCTTTAGCATTGATTGGAATCAAGTTTTAGGCTAAGGAAAAGTGTGCAATTTTCAGATTTATACCTAAATATCATGGTCACTATTTCTAATGTTATTCTCCATTCAATCAATAAAGTTATTTGAAGTTCATTATTCATGCTTGAATCTAGTAACAAAGTACTTTAAATCTTGAGTTTTATCTTACGCAAAAAGTGTTGTTCAATTTCTTTCCAATTGCTTGAAATCTAGAATTTTCCCATTCAATCTTCATGCTTAGTTTCCATCACCTTATTCTTCCTATTTGCTTAATTCCTTTTAGCCTTTTAGGTTGTTTATTAAGTTCTTTGGTTATCATACAAGTTCATTAGCTTTTTTCTTGATGAATTTTGAGTAGTTTTCATCCAATGAACCGTGTGCATCACCCCATGGATCATGCGCATGAGACTTGGGTTATTCCTCTTTTGATTCTTGCTTTGTTTGTTGAATAATCTTAGTTTAGCCATTGTTAATTAGTTTTTTACATCTTAATTTAGTTTTAGAATGTTTTTTTTATTGGTTTTTATAAAGTTTCATTTTAAAAAATTCTAGAATTAGGAAGGTTTCCTTAGTTTAAGTTTCCTAAATTCATTGATAGTAGTTTTGTATTAGTTTCTTCTATTGAATGCATGTGTGCTAGTTGGAAAAGTGCAAAAGGATCCTTAATTTGTTTTGAATATGCCATTATGTCACTAGATGGTGTCATTTATTTGTGGAACATGGAAAAGATTAGAAGCAAATTGATGAATAGAGTAGTTAAGCAACACTCTTCATAAGATTGAATGTATCAAGGATTTGAAGGACATCAATATTAGTTGGCAATTCTTGAATGGTGCCATATACTTTTAGGATCCATAATGCCATATTTTCATATTTATGCTTTAAGAAATTTATTACACAATTTAAAAAATTTACTACTTAGATGAATGGTAACAAATTTAGGAGGGTGATGAGAAAGAAAGAATAAAAGGGAGAGCTTGCTCGATCATTGAGGATGGATAAGGTAGAAGGTGTGAAGATTTTCATTTTTTATGAGAATAAGAGCAATGGTAACACCAGAAACAAAATGGTATCTATATTTTTTTGTTAATGTAAAATGCATAGTGCCATTTTACACCATAGTGCAGCCCCAAATTCATTTAGAAAATCAATTTGCTAGCTAAAACTCATACAGCCTAGAATTTATGTGGTACTGCCTTGAAAGTCAAAGATTCAAGTGATGCGTTATTCTATAAAAACAACATGGACTAGGCATCTTAAATGGTTGGATCAAGGATTTGTAAATGCTATGCCTGGGGTGGCTTAGGATAGTGTAAGGGTCCTTACTGTGCTAAGTGTCTCCTTACTCACCATGAGGTCTTATCAAGGATTTCACCTTTGGAGCAGTGGATGGAGTATCTCTAATAGATATTTCTTATGGATATTGGATAGTAAGTAGATATTGTTCCCAAGGGATCACATGATCCTCATGGATATGTTAGTACAAGGTATTAGAGTCTCTAAGTTTTGATCATAGGTACTTATGAATGCATATCATCATCATCATCATCATCATCATCATCATCAAGACCTTATCCCAATTAGGGGTAGGCCACATGAATCTTATTCCTCTATTCCACTCTATTAAATACCATGGCTTCATTTAGTCCCAAAGTTTTTAAATCTTTCCTCACCACTTCTATCCACGTTCTTTTGGGCCTTCCCCTTGCCCTTTTAGAACCTTCAACTTGTATTGTCTCACTCCTTCTAACTGGTACTATTGTTGGCCGCCTTTGAACATGTCCAAACCATCTAAGTCTAATCTCCCTCATCTTGTTACCTATTGGTGCTATCCCTAAATTTCTTCTAATATTTTCATTTCTAATTCTATCCTTCCTTGTCTTACCACTCATCCATCTCAACATCCTCATTTCTGCAACAGTCAGCCTATGAGTATGATGTTCCTTAACCGCCCAACACTCTGATCCATAGAGCATGGCCGGCCTTATAGCCATCTTATAGAATTTTTCCTTTAGTTTGAGTGGCACCCGCTGATCACATAAAACACCCAATGCACATCTCCATTTGTTCCAACCCGCTTGGATTCTCTAGGTAACCTCCCTCTCAATCTCTCCACTCTCATGGATCAATGATCCTAAGTATCGGAAGTGGTCTCTCATGGGGACCTCTTGGTTATCAATCTTGACTGGTGCTCCACTCCTATTCTCCTTGCTAAAATTACATTCCATATATTCTGTCTTAGTTCGGCTAATTTTAAATCCTTTCGATTCTAATGCTTCTCTCCATAGCTCTAGCTTTATGTTGACACCCTCCCTTGTCTCATCAAGTAGGACTATATCGTCTGCAAACAGCATGCACCAGGGAATCTCCTCATGCAAATGTTTTGTTAACTCATCCATAACTAATGTGAAAAGGTATGGACTCAATGCCGATCCTTGGTGCAATCCGACAGTGACAGGAAAATCACCAGTCACGCCACTAGTGGTCTTAACATTTGTTACTGCTCCCTCATACATATCTTTAATTATGTCTATATACCCTTGAGAAACCCCTTTAACACCCAACACCCTCCATATTAACTCTCTAGGGACTCTATCATAAGATTTCTCTAAGTCAATAAAGACCATGTGTAGGTCTTTTCTCCTCTCCCTATATTTCTCTATTAATTGTCTTAGTAAGAAAATAGCTTCCATGGTATTAGAGTCTCTAAGTTTTGATCATAGGTACTTATGAATGCATACATGTAGGAAATGCATCAATGCAAATAACCATTCCTCTATGTGCCTCCATGGAATAATTTCTATTTTCCATCTCCATTGACATCCATCCAAAATATTTAGCTACTAACTTGATTAACACATCGCAAACATCCATAATAGAGAGTGAAATTGAGACAACAAGAAAGTAACTCTACAAGGGAAAATATCATATAGAAAATATAAAGGATGAAAAGTTGTGTAGAGCTAACCAAGTAGCACATAGCTAAAAAAATGCCCAAAAACCTCTAGCAAGGGACTTTAACTTTAAGTTTAAAAGAAACCATGGGCATGGGTTGCCAATAGCACACCCAATAAGCATTCTAGGTTTCAAACTGGAGGTTAAAGGGACATCAAATTTGGGATGTGAAGGGGTCACCCAATAAACCTCTAAACCCTAGTATCACAAGGATCCTTGAAAACCTTATACTTGAGCTGCAAAACTCTCATCCATTAAGTTTCTATGATCTAAAAGACTAGAGAACCTTTTTTTTTTTTAACCCATTGAGATTTAAGATTCAAATTAGGCATGAGGAACCAAGGACACAATAAACAATGGTAGAACTAGTCTAAAGAGAAATTGTTACACAAACCCCACAAAATTTCCAAATAAAAGGCATATAGATGGCAAATAATTGCATCAAATTCAAAGGCAAGGAGGTGTAAATCTCCCCCCCACACTCCCCCCCGCCTCTCCTTTTTTTTTTAAAGAATAGAAAAATGTGTTTCCAAAATAGGTTTTTCTTTAAAAGAAAAACATGTTTTTGAAACATTTTTAAAAAAGTGTTTTCATAAAAATATGTGTCAATGAAACTTTTTTCCAAACATGGAGTAGGTTTTAAAAGAAAATCAAGTAAATATTAAAAATAATAAAAAATTGTCCTTACATAAAGCTTCATAGTGTGTGGAACTAGAGAGAGATAAAGTGTGAGGGATTTCTAAGGCTTGGCTCTACCTTTATAGAAAATAAACCTAGAAAATCCCAATCCCTCTTAGGCTCCAAAGTCCCAAAACTTTTGGAATTCTCATTTATTCCAACTTCAAAAGGTTTAATATTTCTAATTTACCCTTGACAAGGAACTTAAGATTTTCAAAGGGTGTCTGTTGGAGGGGTAATTTTGTTATTCTCCTCCCTTTTATCTAAAATAAAAAAGCCTCCCCCCCAACCCCATGGGGACCTTCCTCTATGTTCCTCTACAAAATAATTTCTATTTTCCACCTCCATTCACATCTGTCAAAATTATTTAGCTATTCACTTGATTAACACATTGCTAACATTGATACTAGAGAGTGAAATCAAGACAACAAGAAAGAAACTCTATGAAACAAAATATCATATAGAAAATATAAACGATGAAAAGTTGTGTAGAGCTAACCAAGTAGCACAAAGCTAAAAAAATGCCCAAAAACATCCAACAAGGGACTTTGACTCTTAAGTTTAAAAGAAACCATGGACATGGGTTGCCAATAGCACATCCAATAAGCATCATAGGTTTCCAATTGGAGGTTAAAGGGACATCAAATTTGGCATATGAACAGGTCTCCCAATAAACCTCTAAACCTTAGTGTCACAAGGACCCTTGAAAACCTTAGACTAGAGCTACAAAACTCTCACCCATTAAGTTTCTAAGATCTAAAAGACTAGAGAACTTAATATTTTTCAACACATTGAGATTTAAGATTCGAATTGCTCATCAAGGATCAAGGACTCAGGAGAACTAGCCTAAAGAGAAATTCCTACACAAACTCCACAAAATTTCCAAAGAAAAGGTGGATAGATTGATGAAAATTGCATCAAATTCAAAGATAAGGAGGTGTAAATCACACACATCGCCATCCACCCCCCTCACCCCCCCTGGGTCCTTTTTTTTTAATTAAGAAAAGAAAATTTCATTTCCAAAATAGGTTTTCCTTTAAAATGAAAACATGTTTTTGAAACATTTTTTTAAAACAGTATTTTCATAAAATATGTTTCTATGAAAATGTATTCCAAACAGGAGGCAGTTTTTAAAATAAAATAAAATAAAAAATTTCCCTTACCAAAAGCTTTGCAATGCATGAAACTAGAGAGAGATAGAATGTGAGGGATTTCTAAGGCCTGGCTCTACTTTATAGAAAAGAAAGCTAGAAAATCCCAATTCCTTTAAGCTCTAAAGTTCCAAAACTTTTGGATTTGTCATTTATTCCAACTTCAAAAGGTGTAATATTTCAAGGAACTTAAGAATTTCAAAGGGCATCTGTTGGAGGGGTAATTTTGTCATTCTCCCCCTTTCCTCTAAAATAAAAAAGCAACCCCCCTGCCCCCCCCCCCCCCCCCTCACACCCAATGGGAACCTTCCTTGTTTGAAAATTATTAGGACTCTTCTAGAGAGAGAGTCTTATCTAATTAGTTGTCTAGGGGTCCAGTTTCAATAGGATTTTTCTAAGGTTTCTTAGAAAGCTTAGGATTCTTATTTGGATAACCAAACTAGGGTCCACTTTATGCAATAGATGGAAGCCCTCAAGATGATAAAAAAGGCCCCCATGGAGGCTCATTTCAATTCAAAAAATTTAGGGCTCTTAGAAGAGAGGGAGAGAAAGAGTCATTCATATTTGCCACTTTTAAGTTTTTGTAATACAAGCAATATGTAAAATTCCATATAATATAAGTATAATATATTCTTTTTGTAGATTATATTTATATTGTATGGGATTTAAGTACCACATTTTTGTAGATTATACTTATATTATTTAGTATTTTATATAATTGCTCATATTACATTAAAGTGTAATGTGAGCAATTATGTAAAATCCCATATAATATAAATATAATGTACATAAAATGGTGTATTTTTTCTTTTCTACCCTGTCTCTCTCTCACTTCAATTTACTCTTTTCTTTTCCTTTCCTTCAATTATAGTAAGGAAACAAGTATAATGAGAGAGTGATTCAAAATATCAGAACATGTTGGGATGTTTTAAGTGAGTAGGGAAGGCATGGGTATAGGTGTGATGACCTTAGTTTTTAGAAACAACCTTTGTAAAATCCATTTGGAAATGGTTAGGATCCTGAGTACATTGTTTTAAAACTATCATATATAGAAGTTTTCAAAACTACCCTTCAAAGCCGGAGTATATCATTAAAACTCCACATATAGCCAAAATAATTTTTATAAGAATAAGCACTACTAGGACCCACTGGTCACACCCCAAACAATCTTAAATGAAACCACTACTTAAATTAAACCAAATCCTCACATTCATAACAAAGTTAGTTATCCCATTACATCTTTTTTCTGATTGTTCAATGCTTTTATTCTAAAAGAAATATGTAACTAATTTCACTATCATACTTTCACTCTTCTGCTCCAAAGTTCCTATTTTGCATCAATTCTTTGATCCTGCTCAAAAGATTGACCTGAAATTGTTGGTGATGGTGAGTACAACCACTCAGTGGAAAATTTTAAGTTAGACAAAAACATGCAAAAAGCACTTGAATGCATAGAGATATTAGGATGTAAGCGGTTAAACATATCGATATCAAATCTCGGCAACAATTAAATCTCAAAGTCCATGATAAAATCACATTGAGTATTGCAAATCTCAATCAAAAGCACACAGCATTAAAAGTTGTACCAGATATCTGAAACATGTCATATAATATCAAACTAATCAAACAGCAGCGTCTTGCTGAAGCCATAAAAGAAAATGGTCTAAATCCTTTAAGGTTGACTGACATATACATATACGTCCATATCAAATCTTGTCTAGTATGCACTCAGAGAGAACCCATATCTCATGCCTACATTCGATAATGGATACCACACGACCTACACCGATCCTCATGAGGGAGAATAGATTACACTGAATGGAAAGTCCTATGACACTTCTAAACGTAGAAAGCCTTTACCTTAGGTAGGTATCAAAATTTCTTTTCAGAGTGTCAGTGGACAACTACACTCATAGCATAGCAAACTACAGTAGTCTCATCAATTACCCCTCAGACATGACTTCAAAGAGTCTCATCTTATATCTAATTTCATATTCAATTCTACTAAGTACCCATCAGTACTTTCTCTTTCTATATATGTGCATATATTTAAAAGCATCTAAAACTTGGTCATCCTTTTTATCAATATAATCAACAATGAAATTTAACATACAGCTAAGCATTAATCCTCATACATCAAAACAAAGTCAATAGTATGATCCAAGTACATTGGCGACTAAGTGGTCATGGATTCATAGTTCAACATGATCATCAGTATCAAACTATTTGATATAATGCACATGGATTCATAACAAATGAAAGCTATGATCGATTCTAATTGTCATGGTACTCATAAAATAATGGGCCAACTAAAACAAAATTGTGAAACTAATTTGGCATATGCACCTATTCAATATGAGGACTTATGTTTAATTTTAGATTGGTTAGGAACTTGTACACATGGTTAAATCAAAAGTATAATTTTATTCATGCTTTGGATTGAAAATAGGTTGTGTGCATGATTTCTAAGATGGTCAGATACTAATGTTTATAATTTAAGTTGGAACTTATGGATAGACATTGACATAGAAGATAGTACTAAGGAATAGATCATACATAGCGTCAAAATACAAATCAACGGTGTATGAGCAATAGTGTTTAGCAACCGCGTAGTGCACATGCATCTACTCGAATAAGGCAATACATAAGACTTCTAAAACCTTGTTATGTATGCATGTTCTTATATGAAAAATCATGACACGTGATGTTAAGTTGTAAGAATGCATGGAATTCCTTTTTGCATTAGAAGTGTGCGTGGAGTCCTTGCATGGGAATGTTCGTGGACTCCTACCTCGTATGCTTGGAGTCCTTACATGATCAATCTAATGTGCTCATTCCTATGGATATAAGACAACTACTAAAATCCAAAGATCATAAAGGGATTAAGAGCTAGCATGCTAAGATCTATTGCTACATGTGCATGTTCCTTGGAAATGACATGTATATTGTTATGATAGAGGAATACCAATGTCCATGATATTTCAATGAATATAAAAGTGCATATCAAATGAGTAGCATGCCTATAGCTATGATAAAGAAACTTAGTGTGTATGATAGATTAATGGATGAATAGGTGTGCATCAAATAAGCATACGAATAGATCTGGATCAAAAATTAAATTTTTTTGCATGGATTAAAACACTAATGTAAGGTGCACATGTTTCATTATCAATCAACAAATGAGACATTATATGAATAAGTCTGAGTGTAATCATAGTTCATCATATGAATAGTAATGTGATTCAAGGCTAAACAAACTTAGATTTGCATGGATTAAAAACAAATAATATGCTGATAAAATCATGGATCAGTGGATGAGATTTCAATGGAATGTTTAAGCAAAACAAAAACAAGAGTGTTCATGTTCTAACATGAAAATCGACAATGGCTGCACAAAGGTGGGTACAATCAACGGTGTGGAAATGACCTAAAAATTATGAATTCATCCAAATGCTCATGATTTGGAATGTGCAGTGTTGATTGGATCTCCCAAATAATGTTATAAGCATGGTTTTAAGTAAAGGGTCAAAAATATGTATTGTTTGGATCGTCACATGGATTTTCATTCTTGATTTAGGATTGAGCATGAACTTGTAAACGTAGGTTAAATCTCCATTGCAAGACTTATGTGGTATGGGTCCTTGCATGAACTCTTTAGATTAATAATTTAATATGTGCAAGTGCGCGTCCATTAGATGAATCTACAAATGGGCATTTAGATTTAAACAACAAAATACATATGCATGGTTCAAACCTAAGATAATCATACGTTCACAAGGAGTGGATGTGGGATGATATATGGGCAGGTTTTGTTGTTAGATGCACACGCATGAAGCAAATCATGCAATAAACTCAATAATAAAAGTTAAGGTGCAAGTTGTCCATGCACGCAACATATTAGTAAGATAAGTATCAACAATTGATCATGACTTATGAGTATGCTATGTTAGAGATTTATATACAGATTTATAATTTGTATATGAGATAAATCATGACTAGAAATCATATAGATCATTAGTGAATGAAATTTGAGGTGAATCGAGCATGCTTACTACAAACATGGAATTCATGAAAAGACCTAAAAGTGCACATGCTTCAATAGTGAATGAGATCCCAATCAAATATTTTAAAACTTTGAACATGTTATTTAAAAATTGAACAATTTCAAAACTGATCGAACCTAGAATTACCCATGCCCCTACCTCTTGGAAGCAAAATAATCTTCTACAATCTTCTTGTCCAAAAAACGTAGAGAGTGGATGATCCTTAGTGTAACCTCCTCCTCCTTTCTTCTTCTTCTTCTTCTTCTTCTTCTTCTTCTTCTTCTTCTTCTTCTTCTTCTTCTTCTTCTTCTTCTTCTCTCTCTCTCTCTCTCTCTCTCTCTCTCTCTCTCTCTCTCTCTCTCTCTCTCTCTCTCTCTCTCTCTCTCTCTCTCTCTCTCTCTCTCTCTCTCTCTCTCTCTCTCTCTCTCTTGTGTTTTCCCATCCCAGATTCTAATCTGTTATGTATCCTTATTCTTTCCTAACTACCTAGAAGTCTCTAGACCTAAAGCATTCATATCCCCTCTATGAATAATTAAGCTAACTTGTTTTTGTTGTCAATCACATGCAAAATTAATAAACATTGTAAATATGTAACCCATGACCCTACGTGTGTAATTAGACTAACATAAAAGATCTAAATAACTAAATGGAGTGAAGACTAATGGTGTGAATTAACTAAGGTGTAGAAGGTTAAACTGTGAAAATAGAACCTAGGTAATGCAAAGGATTAGGAATTATATAATCGAAAGAGAGAAAGAGTTGGAAAGATGCTTAAGGATGAAGCCTCAACTATGGATAAGAGAATGAATGTTAAGTAGGTGCTTGAATGAGTAATGCGTTGAGAAGGGATTCACCAGCTAGAGAAATGTTAAATTTCATTAGGATACTAAGTAAAACATGGAACACATGTTAAGTGAGTATACTAACATGATGAACTTGTACACTAACTTATAGAGGAACATGTATCCTAAGTGGCTGTGCTAACATAAAGAATTAATATAGTAACCATAGAGAGAGGCACATTAGTCCAAGTATTGGGAAATACTTAGGTGACTAATGGGTAGAAGTAAAATTACAACTTTAGTATAGGGGGGTGGTTTTGCATTTAACACCATACCAAGGTAGTTGCTAGCCATTTCATGCATAGGAGACCAAGCCACCACATGAATCCAAGATTGGCAGCTGGTCCCCAAGCGTTCTATGAAGCTGGCCATGGTATAACATTGTAAAATGGGAAAGCATAGAGTGAGATTAAGAGGAGAAATATGATGGCTGGATTATGCATGCATGCAAGACCAGCCAAAAATGTGGGATAGTGGACTAATTGCTAGATGAATGCATGACAAGCAGTCGTCCAAGAAAAGTTAAGGAAATATGATATAAAATGGAGGGGCAACAATGCCATCTAGTAGTTTCATGCGTCCAATCCAAACCTAGAGAAGACACTACATTAAAAACTAGAGAAAACCTAAGAAAAACTCAGGAAAAAAAATTGTGGGGAAGAGAGATGCTGGAGTTGTCATGATTGTGAAAGGAGAAGAGAAGTTGAGGAGAGAAGGTGGTTTTGGGTGGAGTACATCTCAACACCCACTGCTAGAAATTTCAAACACCCTGACGGAACTTCAACACTTAGAGCAGGTGAACATTCATCAAATACTTGAAAACTAGAGGAATCTCTAAGAGGTAGGAGGTTTTGGAAAATGATTAATACAAGCTTAGTTTTAGCCTTGAAATTCTAGGAAAGTAGGAGGTTTTTTTTTTCAATACAATTTTCCCATGATTGTGATGGAGTGCTCCACTATTGTAAGCATGATGAAATGTATGTGGTGCTTGGATTTTTGCCTAATGAACTATCGTGAATGTTACTGGGTTTGTTTAATTAGTATGTTGGGGTTATGAATCTATAAATTTTTCCAGTGGAAAGTATGTAAATCATGTGTAAAAGTTGCAACTCCATGGACTACTCATCTTAGCTGAAGCACAGGGGGAGTTTCCCACTGCAAATACCCGTGTTCCACCATGATAAGCAAGGCCTCACTACTGGTTACTATGGGTGACATGGTTATGGATGTCTCAGTTAATTTCAATTTGAAAATTATGGTTGAATCACCAGGTTTGGCAGGTGAAAATAGGTGGAGGAAATGATGCAATTTCCTGCCCAAAAAGCAGGAAATTGGAGCCTTGTTCCTCCCCTGTTTACCACTTGTTTTCCTTGGAACTGTTGGGAACATTAATAGTGAAATTACTGTATTTCATGTGGTATTAACAGTAGGGTAATGACAGAGAAAAACCTCATCCAATTCTGAGGTGAACTTAGGCAGTTATTCAACAATTAGCATAAGATATACCCTGTTGGATCAGCAGGGGTACATTTTGAACATACATAGTCTAGGTTGCTAGTTTTCCAAAAAATTTAAGTATGATCAACTTGATTCAATTCTATAATGTTATCACCATCAGTAACATTCAAAAAAAAAAAAATTGTAAAATTTCCATTGAAAAATATGTAGTCAGCAAACACCTAGGGAAGTAAGCACAGTCCTGCTGGACCAGCAGGGGTGCATTTTGTGAATTTAAACCTTGGGTTGGGAAAAACCCCATCCAACATGACTGTTCCCATCTATATTACATCTTACATTGTTGATAATACATATAACCTTGTAGAATATGAAAATTTTCCATTTCACTAGGTCAAGTTTTAACTTGGATCTTGCATGGAACATCAAAGTGTACCCTATTGGACCAACAGGGGTACACTTAGAAATCTTTGGCCTTAGATAAACTGCCATGTGACTTTTCCAACTTATAATAATAGGTATAAGTAAATTAATGTAAAATTAGTCAGGGAGTTTAAGATTTTACCTTCAAGATTTGGCAGTGTTTGAACTCACTCTTAACATCAAAAAACTGTGTACCCCGCTGGACAGCAGGAGTACCCACTACGATGTGTTGCTATTGGATGAGATTAGGATAAGTTTTCTAAGTTATGAATGTGTAATTGGGTGCATTACTGATGTTACAACAAATAATATTACTGTTTCTTACCAGAAAACTACTTACTTCTCGAGACAAACATATATGCAAAGAAATCGAATGAGTTTCCTGCAAAATCAGAAGGGTGCCTTTATGATGTACTGCCATTGGGTGAACCTAAGTTGCTGTTTTTTGATCTCTAAATGCATGAAATTGTACATTACTGATGCTACAACCAGTAACATCTATTATTTCTTACCTGAACTTGCCTAGATAGGCCTTGAGATAAGCATGTATGCTAAGGTAGTGAATGTGTTCTCTGCTGGACAGCAAGAGGTGTTGAATTGAACCATGCATTTTGAGTATATTTAATGAATAAATTCTTGTCATTACATAGTTACCTTGATCGTTTACATGTCCACATCTTGTTTTTCTTATAAATGCATAAAGATTCAAATGGGAGCACATGTCTTGTACAAACTAGTTATTGAATGTTGGAGACAAAGTGGAAGCTTGTACGTGGACTACACAAACTTATATATGCCACACTTCCAGGAAGCATGTAGTTAACTAGTACTGCATAATCTAAGGATATGAAACTCTAATTCAAATGTCATACACGAGATTGATGAATGTGAAATTCGTGAGAATCTCTTAGAACATTGAACACTAGTTCCAGACAAAGTAGTTGAGGGTATACACCTAACTGTGCTTAGAGAAGGTAATGAAACTAAGGTAAACCATTAGGAGAGTAATCAAATAAAGAGCCAAAAATCTAGAATCGTCAAATACTTAAGGATGGAACCTATAATCTAGAATCTTCAAGCTAAGGTTAACACTATTCTCATACTACTAGTACTTCTTAGGACCTGACATTAGTAAGTAGAGTAGAAAAGATGATAAAATAAGTCCAACCCTAAGGAAATGATTGATAATAACCGATACTACTTTACTTCATAACACAATAATTTGGATAGACATAAGTAAGGAAAAAATGCTAGATTATGTATGAAGAAGTTTGGAATATGAAAACAATCCTAACTACTCACTAAATTAAAAGAGTTCATGAAACCTATAAGAACTAGTTAATTTTAAATAAATATTGCAACACTCCTTTTGTGCCATGAACAGAAGTGTGATGATTTAACCTAGCTCCTAATTTTCTTAGAAAAACTAGAAGAGAGAAGAATATCATCCAATTACATCATGATGAAATGCATGGCAAAAGAGAAGAATCTTAGAGTGTAAACTACTAAGAAGAGATGATCTAAAAGAAAGCAAATTCATCGCATCCTCTAAGATCTAAACCACAAGAATTATCCTCATAACTTGTCATCAAACTTGCCCTCTACTCTCGAATTTAGAATCTAGTAATCCATGCAAACTATTCCTTTTTCTTGTAAGAAAAGAGTATTTGATCATGTACCTCAGAATGAATATAGGACATATGCTTTAAGAAATGTTAACTCATTAACACCTCTTAGGAGGCATGTTTTCGAGAACTTACAAAAAATCACATGGATCATGAATGGAAGGTTTTCATACTACAAATGAGAGGTGAGAATTCCATGTTTCCACTTTTTTTCATGTGATTATTATATCAATGTTTGGACAAGCACTACAAGTGATCATAAGTCCTAGAGATGTTATTCGATCAATGTTTGGATAGGCACTTATGGCTATTTGATTATTGGTTTGGTAGGCACTCTATCAACAGATGTAAGTCCTAAAGATGTTATTTGCTGATGTTTTAAGCAAGTGCTCGATTAGTGGTTCGAAGTCCTGGAGATGCTACTTGACTAATGTCTTAAGCAAGTGCTCTATGTGTAGCTGTAAGTGTTAGAGATGTCATTGTATTGATGTTTTACGCATCTGCTTTAAGAATGGTCGTGAGTCCTAGGGGCACTATGCTAAAAGTTGCATATTGGCCCCTACCATCTGACTTGATACCTAGCACTTGCACAAGGCTTTATTGGTGCAGGGTATGCTTCATGGGGCTGCCGTAAGTATGAGTCAATAATCCCATGAGGGCTAGTGTGCAGGACCATGTGGTATCTACAGTTACCTTTGGTGATGGTAGATGCTTTATGTGCAAAGATGTTTGGATGTTGTTGTGGACATGTGCTGACATGTTGATCACTCTCGAGAGTCTAGAGATTGTGGTTGGTGGTAGGGCTAATGTCACCTTAGCTTTTGATGGTGATAAATGGACTTGACTAACGAGTTGAGCTAGTGATTCATGATGCATTTTATGTCCCCAGGCTTATGCAATGAGGGGTGGGTCTTCTTGGAGGTGATATGACTCTGAGGATTTGGTTTTTCCAACCAATTCCTTCTTTTCATCAACATTGAGATTTGACACTTACATTTAGGCAATTGTCTTGTCCTTGATTCATGATATATTGGCTTTATCAAGATCGATGTTTTCTTTTCAATGAGTTGGTTCAATGAGTGATTTGATTTTTAGTATTTTGGGTAATTGATGTGCATCTTCATAGAATCATGAATTTTGTCCTTTCCTCTATGAATGTGATGTAACTAATTGTAGCTTCAATGAATTAAGCATTTCTATGAAGTGAACATTTTACTAATATATTGAAGAGTAGATTCAATCACATGTTAATCTTATGAAAGAACATATCTTATCTTGATATTCCATTATTGACCTCATGAAGAGTTGACATTTACATATGTATATGCATATATACTTATGTGTATAATACTAGTTGTCATGTGTCTTTGGTGAGTCGGTTTGTATTAGTCTTTTTCTAGTAGCATTTTATGCTTATCCTCCTACACCAACATTTTTAGGAGAGACTTTAGGTAGGTTGTAACAACCCCAATTTTTATGAATATAATTGAATTATTTAAAAATTGAAAGTTGAGATTTTAAAAGTGGAGCTGGAACTTTGAGTTCCAAGAAAATTCTTTTTTTTTTTTATAAAATAAAATCAAGACTTAAAATTTGGATATTTGTAATGTACTAAAAAAACCGATAAGAATGACTGTAAGTACGTCAAATTCTGAGTTCGGATGAAAAATTCTTATTTCTTTCTATTTTTATGAATAAAAGGGTAAAATAGTAATTTTTACTCACAACCGAGACCTAAGACATCAAAATTTATAATGTACTTGGAAATACGATTCAAACGCCACTAAGTATGCTCAATTTCGAGTTTGAGAGAATAAAACGGATTTTTTTCCATAAAAGGGAAAATGGTCCTTTCACACCTCCATGGGGCCCACAAATGGATCCAATAGCCAAAAAACATGTAATCATGAGTCAAACTACCACCAGCTTCTAGTGGAGAAGGAGGTAGTAGTGGGAATCCAATGCCAATTTAATAATTAAAAGAATTAAAAGATGATAATTACATATAATCATGGAAAATTCAAAAACACCTATAAATAGCTTATAAAATTCCCAAAAAAATTTCTAATGTTCTTCACGAGTTCCCATACAATGCCCTAAAATCTCAACTCCAGAATCCTCCCCCATATCCCCCAATTCCTCCTTCTTTCTCTCTTTCTCTCTCTTTCTTTGTGGGCATGTCCCTAGACGCACCCGGGCAAACGACCCCATGTCTGCATCGGGAGTGTCCAGGGACATGTCGTCCCTGATGGACTGGGTTTTCCACCTCGGAAACCCTAAACCTTTTTAGCCATTGAATTACAGACCTCCTTTTTAAGAGATTAACTGTTAGATCTAATCAGACAGGGATGATCTACAAAAGCCCTGAGGTATAATGATGATCCACTGGTGGGATTATCAAAAAAATCAAAATGAATATCAACTCCGATACTAGTTACCATCTCCGGCATGTTCTTTAGTTATTCAAAAATTCTAGCTAGAGAATTCACATCTTAACCTGATGGATCTCTTTAGAGAGAGGGTATCTATAGAAGCCCTATGTTATTTCTCCATTCCTGGTAATGGAAACTGAATAATCAAATGCCTATATATTTTTCGACGAAGCTAGGGTTTCTTGAAGAAATTATTCCCTCCTCCAGTGAACTTCTCCTCACTAGACTGGCCTAGGTAAGCCTAATCCTTCTTATCCTTCCATTCCAACACCTCCCTTAGGTTCTCCGGCCTCCAGGTAGTCTCCCTGGCTGTTGATCCATCGAGAACCACGAATCCAGCAACAGGGTTGAGATCCCCATCTTGGACGGCTTAGATGAAACTTCTGAGCTGTTGGCTGAAATCCTAGGGCACATAAACCTCAGGAGGTGAAATCTTAGCCCTAGATGTTTTCAAAATTAGGAGATCTGGAGAAAGGTTGATCCGACTGTCCAGATCGAACCATCTCAACAGATCAGATCCCAGAACGTTGGAGTGGAACACAAGCAGGGACGCTCCCCGTGGGCGCGCCCCAATGCGTGAGCTCTCGTGCGAGCTACCAGCTGGTGCGAAGACAATGCCGCCTGTGTCTCCGTGGCAAAGACGTAGGCCGCTGGTTGTCCCCGCATCCGGTACGCTCAAATTTGATCTAAGCCATCCAATAATTGAATTGATATCTTATTTCTTCAATTGAGAGCTCATTTTAACTCCAATTTTGGATTGAAAAGTTGCTATAAATTTATGGTATTGTGTATAATCTAATGGAGATATTAGATTTATGTTTTAAATTGTATTTACTTGTGATAATCATTAAAATCCGTCCAATAGTAATGGATCATGATCAAGATGACCTTAAAATGAAAATCTGAACCAATGGATGGATTCAGGAGGTCCCAAAACTTTAAGGACCATGATCACAATAAAAATTCTGGATACCTAGATCAATTAATTTAACAAAAACATTAAGATCAATATCAGCCCTTAAAACAGGCTGAAATCTTAAAATCCAAATTTTGATCTCAATTTAACTCCAAAGTGAGATCGGAAAGTTGGGTTGGATTCCTCTTAATGAGGAGAACCTACTAAACTTAGAAAATTTATGTTTTGATGCAAGTAAAATTATGTTAATAAAGAAAAGTATTACTAATTCCTATGATCAATGAAATTTGGAATGGTCAAACTCTATAATTCTGATCCACTATTGATATTGTGATTTTGAAACATGGAATCAATAGTTAGAAGTGCCTGATCTTTGTTTAATTAAGAGATCTAGCCTTAAAAGTAGTAAAATCCATAAAAATGAATGGTAATCTCCTTGATCAATTTGATCAAGGATGATTGGACAATGTGAATGTATTTGGATGATGATATAAAGTTAATATCATATGGATTTGATAGACTTGATGATGATAATTTGGGATAGATAAAGATCTATGCCCTTCAATTGGATAAAATGATTTAAGATCTTCTTGATTAGTTGGATCAAGAAGGATCAGATCATTTGATGAGATGCATTAATGATCTAGTGATAAAATCATGTTAAGAAAATGTATTAGATCTAAAGGAAAATGAAAGATTGATATCTAAACCCTAGATGGGATGAAAAATGAATAGAAATCAAATATGACAGTTGGATCATGATGAATAGTTATGGCATGTTAAATTTTCAATTGAATTATTGAATGATATTGTAAATGTCTTTTATTGCTTAGTAGATTTAATTGTTAGATTTACATATTTATTTATTTATGCTTTAATGCTTATGTTATATAAATTACATTGAAAATGTAATTAAATGAAAATTAGAGTTGAAGGGCATTACATGTAACAACCTGGGTTTTTGTAACCTCATTTTGTAATACATTTTTCAAAGGTAGGGGGTCCTTAGTAGTAAAAGATTTTCAAAAACAAAGCAGGGGGAATTCTTTTCTTTAAAACTTGTTTTGAAAAACCCAAGTCATCACTTCATACATAATATAAGTAGAATTTTGTATAAGATAAAATTCCATTGAAGGAATATACTTTTATTAAATTCTAGAATCCATCCAATGGTTCACAGTACAACCCGGGTATCAATACAATACTTTTCCAAATTACATAATCCAAATTTCAAACCTCACCATACATTAAAAACTCTTAATACAATATAATGCTCTCAAATAAAATTACAAATACATCTCTTCAAGGGATATACCCTGATTGATTATTCTTCCAAATCTTCTTAAGTCTTGAGCTCCTAATTCTCCTTCTGTGTTTCTGAGATATTGTAAACATTGAAACATTTACAATATCTCAGCAAGCTATGCTTGGTAGGGGATTCAAAAAGCATAATAATTTGATAGTATAATCCTAATACTTCATAATCCCATATTTCATAACATACTCATGAATCAATCTCTTTACTTTGTCATATATGTATATCCTTATACATTCATACGGTATACTGTGTATAGATATATACATACAATCAAAACCATGAAAAATAGTTAATGTCTCAAAACATAATCATATCTAGTTTATGCTAAGTTGCTAAATCATCTAGACTCTACTGGAAATACTCCCTCTGGGTAGTATCGGTAATCTATGATTACCCGGCATCTCATCATGCCATATCATAAGGCATTTCACTATGCCATGCATCATAATGCAAAAATACTCAAAGGACTACTATGCTGTAGTCTAATCCATACTAGCACTCTCAGATAACTGCTTTCATGCTGCACAGATACCAAGTGTAGAAAATCATCTATGTCATGTCTATATGGGTAGACAGACCATCATAGTGGTGGCCTTCCCATATTGTCCCACTTGACATTTTGCCTCTCTTTGAGCACGGTATCATCATATATATCACATTTCAAAAAGCATGTAGCCAAACCCTACTACTCTCCTAGCATAGCATCCTCAAGCCTATGCTTGTTTAAAAACAAAACCACAAGCCTCCATGCTTGTATGTAAAGTAATCCTTTTACTTATCAGACATCATGTCTATTTATATAATCATCCTCGTATTTTGGTATTCTTATACTGAGGATAGGATTTTACTTCAAACTTAAGGATCATCATTTACAATGAATGATACCCATGTTCATACAAGTTTAGGGATCACCATTCTATATGAATGATTCCCATGTATTGATTTTATACTTATCAGACAATCTGTCAATTTATCTAGGGCTGGAATACCTTCTAGTTCCCTATTCACTTAGGGGTTTTCTCATTTCTAACTTAACCATTTCATATGTGTTTTGGTTAGATCATAAGGGTTTTCAATGGGTTTAATACAAGTATTTATATTATACTTGTCAACATTTCTAGACATAAGATCATGTATACAACATGTACTTCTCATGTAGATGCATTCATAAAATCCTCATACCTTCAAGTAGTGATTCATCTCTTCAAATCTTCCATGATCCTGATAGACGTATGAAATCTGTAAATCCATACATACTGTCAATATTTGTACAATTATGGATAATCTCCTATCTATATTCTTTATCTAATCTTGTCCTTTGATATAAAGCATCAAGATCTGTCTTATGTTCCTATCATCCATATAATCTATCTTCCTAAGATAGTATTTTATCCTATTGATCAGTAGATCTGATGGTTAGAATCATCTTCTAACCTTTCAGATCTAATTATTTTCTATCTTTGAGTCTTTGTGTATCCATCTCTTTGATCTTGATCTTTCATAGATCCTTTGATCAACAGCCTATTCTTGTTGATAAAGATCAAGGGCCTAGATCTTCTATCATCTAGTTCTTCTTTGATCTAAGTTCAGTTATTAGAACATCCCTAAGGAGGATGATCTTGGTTCTTTTCCTTGAATCATATTTGATCAAGGGTTTGGATTATCTAATCTAATAATCTAAATTTGATATATAGGATACATACTAATAAACATCCGTACTAAGTACAATACAATGTTATTATTCTTATTGTTCATGATCATTCAAGATCCTATGGATCTTGTTTGATCACCCTTATCTTACTTACCATTTTTATTAAGATTAGATATTTTACTAACCTTTTATGCTCTTATTATTATTATTCAACTAGTTAATGTTTTATTGGTTGAAGATAACTTATTTCAGCCTAAGTCTAGACTACTCCCCTTATTTATAATTGGCTAAGGCTTACTAGCTGAATGGGTGAACACAAAGTGGTTACTTTAATCCTCATCTGAGGAGGCGTTTAGGCCTCACAAACGTAGGGGAAGAGCGAGGCTCTATTAGAAAACCCCCTCGACTACTATGTTCAACATTCACTAGAGTGACCTTAGCTCAACCTTTCATAAGGTTCCTATGAGCATATTAACCCTAAGTACTCTCGCTAATTGATTTTAATTAGGTCCATGAACATTTAAAATATCATTCATGGGGTTTATTATTCTCCTAGTTTAGGCCAAGGATTTGATAATCTTTATATTGTCCTACTAACTATAGCCCGTACTAATTAAGTCCAAGTGAAATAATTCACTCTTATTTGTGTTATGAAACTCTAGTTTCTCATTAGATTCTATTTTTTGTGTTTTATGCTCTTTATCTCATAACTACTTCAACAATTAAATCTACTGATACAATTTAATCATAAATGAATTATAACTTTAAAGCATAAAACTACATAATTGACCAACCTAATGATAATAGTACAAGGTACTTAAGATTACACTAGCATGATTTCTAACTAATATACTTTATCTAATAAACTCAAATTAAACTATCATGGACCTAAGGTACCATCTCATACCATAGTCTAATCTAACATGAAATCCTAGCATGGTCTTAAGTTACAATTGCATGAAATCATACCAATATGTCCTAAGTTACAATTCATCATTCATGAATAATTTTATGGACATTTGAAATGAAGTTATACTAAAATAATCTATATTGGATCCTATATTTATGAAATAAATAAAATGAAATTAATACATAACTCAAGCTAACCCATTTCTCATTATTAAAGCTTTTACTTATGATCAAACTATTAGATCTTAGGTCTTTTCCTTTTAATTAAGGGTTTTAATTAAGTTTAGGGCTTTTACTCTCTTAAGGTCCAAGATCATATCCCTTTGTTTTTGGTTATATTCAATCCATGATGTTAATGGATTCCATCATAATATCATTCATTCAATCCATCCCAAGGGTCTGATCATACTTGATCTTCTTGATCAAGTGGGTCCCTTTGTATTTTTAGGATTTTTCTACCATAAAGGGTAGATCCTTCAATTTATCTTAGATCTATCCAAATAAATCATGGATATCACTTTATTTCAACATTATATCACCAGTAAATCAGATCCCCAAGATCTGATCATCTCAGATCTTAAAGATCATGAAAATTAGAAACTTAATTCTTGAAAACAAAAAGTTTTTAGAATTTTTTTATTATCGATATTATGGTTTTAGAAGAAAATAGAAGTTATAAGCTTTTCATAACTTCTTTCTGATCTCAATTTGGAGTTTAGATGACTCCACAATTGAATTGTGAAGTTCACAGTCATTCCTAGGGTCTAAATTTGATCTAGGCCCAATAGAATGGACAATTTAAATCAAACAGGTGGAATGGTCAAGAAGAATGAAATGGTCTAGTGGATGGTCATCGCGTGCCCATCACCGGGACCCACTTGTGATGCGCTCCCCCTAGGGCCGGAGTTGTCGTATGACCATTTCGTTAGAACGACATCGCACGTGGCGCACGCACGTGGAAAATGCTCTTGTAGGGTGCATTTCTGTGTGGCATTTCACGACACATCTTGGGATCTGATCCAATTTGGGAGATTGGATACTCCGTTTTGGACTGTCCAATCAATCCCTTCACAATTAAGGGCTCAAAACTAAATAAAAATTATTGAAATTTCTACCCTAAGGGTTTTGGACCCTTTGGATCAATTAGGTTGCTCAGATTTTCCATCTGAGCCCTCCATCATCTAGAATTGAAGGGTTCTGGTCCTTACATTATTTTTATAAATTTTAACCTAAAACTAATTACAGAAAAATAAAGATTACATAAAACAACATTAAATAAGTATAAGAAGTGGTTCCACCTACTTAATTTGAGAAAGAACGTAGATTTGAAGCCCAACTCGAAATAAATACCCTTTGATGATAAGATGTAACAGCCCGAGGGCCCACACCTTGCAACGATATTGTCCGTGCCGGAGTGCCCATACACCCCGCACGGTTTTGTTCTTCCCCAGTTGCCCAGGGAAAAGGCCTCGTTGCAAGGGAAGTTCTCATCACTCTTATCAAGAGCCCAGTAACTTTCCCCCTAGCGATGTGGGACTAACTCTCAGTCTTTCACCTTGCCTAGAAGCCTGCCAGTCCTCTTGGCCCGCCCTCATCGGCCAAGGCTTCACAACCTCTACCCCTTAGGGGACACGCGTCCCCGCGTGTCTTACCACACACGAACACCCACGTGCGGCTAACCACCCACACCGGGTCGGGGTTTGGCTCTGATACCAACTGTGACGACCTGGGTTTTTCAACCCTATATATGTAAAAAAATTTGAAAGGTGGGGCCCCATTTTCTTTTCTCAAAAAAACCCAAATAGTGAAAATAATTTAAATTGAATTTCATTTTCAGAAAAATCCCGAGGTCAGCCATTGATACAAAACAAGATTTTATTTTTATTTTTATTTTTCAAGTAAACATGTTTAAAATAGATTTGCTATTCCAGGATCATCCAGTCATCAACCACATTCCCATAACAGTATAATCAAGTCCAATAACATATATACATACACAGTCCATGTGAAATTAGAACATACCTCTAAATGAGACTTCTCGATCACTATTCTTCTAACTCCTCATGTGTCCTGTCTTTCTTTAATATCTGAGGCATTGCAACAAACGCAATGCCTCAGCAAGTAATGCTTGGTAGGTACATAGACATTTAATGTATATCAATGGAACAAAATAGAATAATTGTATTGATACAGTGAGTAAAGCAATTTTTACAAGAATATAATTATTTTAAGGAATGCTAATAAAATCTCAAAACATCATATACGATAAAACATGCATCTCATAGATTTAAAACATGATATAATCTCATGTAAATGAGCATACAATAACAATAAGGCACCCTAAGGTATATGGGTCCCACGAGTGTCCCATACACTCGTATCACAGATCATGAGTACTCATATCAAACCTCTGAGTGTCGTCACACCCAGGCATACCATCACATCTTCATGCTCATCATGCAAGCACACCAAATAAGAGTATGGATCGTCATGCCGCAGTGGCAACCCTCCATGGGTCTCAACCACCGCCGCTCCCCGTCGACACCATAACGGGAGACTTAGCGTCCGTCCCCATGGACAGGCCCGGACCGGTAGTGTGGACTATCCATGTTACCAACCCCTACCAAATGCCATCTACGGGCAGGTGTCTATCATATCAAAATTTCATCACATCACAAATCTCGGAAGGTGGGTGGCCGGCCCTATCCCTCCTAGCATGACATCCACCGGGTGAGAGCACCCGTCATAAAACTCAAAATACGAAAATCATGTATGTTGAAACCAAGAGCACTTGTGGCTCGCAATCCCCAAGGCAGGCTCCTCATCCTGGAGTTAGCCTCTAAAAAGACCAGCCACCAAGCCTCTACTTTTCTTTCTCATAAAAACTCATCAATTTCAATGATGCAATAAGGAAAGATAATTTTCTAATTGTGTATAAGTAGATAATCTCAATCTCATGAAACCATCGGTCATAGTCCATTCAATACATGATTGAAATCAAACAGCAATCATAGCATAAAACTCTAAATCTTACAAAATCATCGATTAATAATAAGTGCAATTTAAATCACCATCAATCATAATGCCATGATAATACAAGGTTTTAAAATCAAAATGAAACATTAAATGTCGTCACCTACCTCAATTGTCGTTACTTAGCTCGTGTCCCTCCTTCAGTCGAGTCCGAGAATACCTTAGTAAAGTCCTGAATGACGTTCAAACATAAGAGCTAGACGTTATTTCTAAGTTCACAGGGTAAGGTTAGATCTATATGATTTGTTGGTTTCTAAGGGTTACTCTCTGATATTTTTAGGTTGATCTATACCTAAGAATGTCTTGCATATTATTGTATAATTGGGTCCGTGTCAAAATTACGGACGCAACGGTCCTTTTGGCTTGTCAAGCGAAGTTATATAGGCTCCGAAATTGGATTTTTCAAGGTCGCGCCTTAATGGACGACCCAATTGTACTGCCTAGGGTCCTGCACGCCGCGGTTCTAGAATGCGCGCTCTACGGTTTCTAGTATACGCGTACGCCTTAGTTGCACTGCAACTAGGCTCATGTGCATACGTCCGAATAGTGTGCCAGGGTGTGCGCTATTGCGCGGATGTGTCTTAGGCGCGGCTATGTGTGCCTCAGCTCCTAGGACGTCCCATGCGTCCTTGTCGAGCTAAGACAACTATCTGCACGTGACGCATGCGTGAGGACAGCCCCCAGGGAGCTTGGCATGGGTGTGCGTCAAGCCAGGCGCCCTGGACTGCGCCGTGCACCCTAGGAAGTTCATGCGCCCCTAGGAGGCACTCTCTCTCTCTCTCTCTCTCTCTCTCTCTCTCTTGATGGGTTTTCACCCGTCTGGTTTTGTTCACGGAAAGCCGGTGATTCCGGCTGGAAGAGCACCCAGATCCGGCGTGGATCTGGGCTGGGAAGGAAAGGGGAACGAGGCCAGTTTGGGCAGCCTGGAACGGCGCCCTGGTCGGCGAGTTTTGGAAGGGAACCCGTCTTCTCCAGGTTTCCACGGCATTTCCCCCAGCCGGAAAACACCCAGATCCGGCGTGGATCTGGGCAGGGAAGAATGGCAACTAAATAGGAAGGGTTGGGGGGCTTACCTGGGTGGTCTGGGAGAGTCCATACCCGGTGGGTGCACCCTTTTCTTTCCACTCTGCATCCCTAGGTCGCCGGAATCATGAGGAAGAGGAAAAACCCCAATGTCGAGCAAGACCGGAGGTAGGAGGGGAAAAGAGGAGAGGGGAATGGGGAGACGGGGATGGCCGGCCTGACTTAGCCTAGCCATTGCCGGAAAAATGCAGGGAACTGGGTTTCTGATTCTAGCTGGAAACCTCAGTCCCAATGGCTAGAAAACCACGTTTTTGGAGAGGGGAAGATAGGGCTTTTTTATAGCCATACTATGGCGGTGCTTGCCAATGGCGGTGCCGCCATTTTCGGTGGTGGAAACCTCTGGAAACTAGGGGTTTCTAGAGAAATTGGGAGGAAGAAGAAGACGGGGTGCCGTTATCAAAACGGCCCCCCTGCGTTTTCTGCGTTTTTCGTTTTTAATTTAAATTACAGAAATACCCCTATCTTTAAACGGCCATAACTTCTTCATATGGACTCCGTTTTGGGTGATTTTGGTCTTGTTAGATTCCTTTTCCTGAGACGCACCTAATGGTACCATTCTCAGGACCAAATTTCTAGGTTCAGTCAGGGTGAATAGTGAAATGACCAAAATACCCTTATCTCCAAAAAGTGATCTTTTTATTGCTGACTTGGGATTTCAATGTTACAAAATTGGAGTCATTACATGATAGCTTAGGAGGGAAGGAAGGGGAAAAATTAGGAGAGAATCTAAGGGTTAGGTGGGATTCAGTTTGGATTTAGAGATTGTATGGTGGGGGGGGAGGGTAAGGACTGGAAATGATAGGAGAATAAGTGGATTTTCTAATTTTGAATTGAATGTGGACCATTGGATGGTAATCAATGGTGGAGATCTCTCTTACCTTAGGACATGATTGGACTTTCAACAAGAGATAAGTAGCTAGGTTTTTTTCTTCTTTTTTCTTTACCTTTTCAATGCTTCCTTCTTATCCCTTAGATCAGTATCATCATCCTATATTGAATGGCTAAGATTTGGTTGGAGTAATCTTATCCAAAAAGATCTTTTTAAAGCTTCTTTACTCTCCATCATTGGATTGGACTGCCTTAGAGTTGATTACCTAGATTTCTTAGAGATTACCTTATCCACTTTAGATTTTTCTATATTTTGTTTCTAGACAATAGTATTTCGCATAGGCGGCATGTCTTTTTCATTATTTGTAAGAATTTACTTTCCTTGAATTTAGGTAGATAGCTCTGCTCAAAATTCTCTACAAATAAACTTTCACTTTGGTCTTCACTGCAATCTAACCTCTTATTGGTCCATTCTTGCTTGAATATGTCTTCATTGGCTACTTAGGATATGCATCTGCATAGGTAGATCTTGATCTTTAAGTGCTTAAAAAGTAAGATGGTTTTCAACCGTTGATTTTCCACAAATTCTTTATCTTAAACTTTCCTTATTTTTCTCCACCAATCACATACTTCTTCATGTATTCCACTTGAAATTGAATATAAATCACCACTTTATAGGAAATTTTAGTGGTTCCCCTAGGTGGTCCCTTAGGTTGAGTAAAAGAGAGAAAGTAAGAAATAAGTCTTCCGTGGGCCTTGGTTTTCTAACTTATTTTATTTTAGAAGCTCCCATTGTATATGATTTGGGCTTTATTTAGAGGGTTCCAAGGTGGCAATATGCATGAATGCTTGCATAGGTCTTTAATAAGCTTTATCTTTCATTTAAGGTCTCTGATTGCTCTGACTTTGATTTTGAAATCCAATGATCATTCTAAACTCCTCAACTGTATGATTTGTATGTATGGGTCCATAGTATAGCTTGGAAGGTAAATTTCCTCCTTTTAGGGGTAAAGGGGTTAATTTTATACATTTTTCATTTGTACCCTAGACATGCAAAATTATGAATTAAGCCTAATTAGTAATAATTAAGTAATTACTATGGTTAAGACCTTCTAAAAATAGAGATATACATGTAATATTTCTATGTATATCAGTACAATATGAAAACAAGTTTACTAGACTTAGGAGATCTTCTTCTAATGTATGCACCATTGATGTGAGAGCCTTTGAAAAGTTTGTCGATTGTTTAAATTATGGATGAGAGGCAAAGCTCTTAGTGTAAAATCCACTACCATGGTTGAAACCATTGAGATGGCTTTTGTTTTAGAAAATTACAAGTGAGCTCAACAAGGAAAGAAGGAAAAGACTGTGAGAACTGGTGTATGATTTGGGAAAGAGAAGAGGCCTATGTAGTCCTCAGGGTCATAACCGCTGAAGAAGGGCTACTTTGATAATATAGGGAAGGCCATTGATTTGGACCATGCCTTAGATACAAGAAGTATCACCTAAGCAGACCTTGCCCAATTACTAATTTCAAGTGTTTCATTTGTGGAGAAGTTGGCCATATTACTAGAAACTACCTAAAGAAAAAATAGGATGGGGTGCCATAGAATGATCCAATCTGACAAAATCCAAGGGTGGATGTTTTCTATCACCTTAGAGTAGTCACAAGCATCAAATTTTATTGTGGAAGGTACACTTCTCATTCATGATAGACCTTCCAAAGTTCTCTTTGATATTAGTTCTACACATTCTTTTATATCCTGTGATTTTTTCTTGTGTGTGAATAGTCCAAATCAGAACCTAGGATTCTGTCTAGAGGTGTTTACTCTATTGGGTGAGTTGATATGTTCACAACAATACCTTCATGACATACCAATCATAGTTAAGGAAAGATGAGTGGATACTGATCTAAGTCTCCTGAATAGAAAATACTTTGAAGTCATCCTAGAGATGGATTGGTTGAAATTACATTGGACTATAGTAGATTACTATAAGAAGAAGGTCACTTTTGATATTCCTATAGAGGTGACAATTTTGTTGCACGCAAGAAGAGATTTTGCAAGAGTGTGTGTTATTTCTGCTATGAAGGTAGCTAAACATGTTGCAAAAGGAAGTTAGGATTTTTTTGCTAAAGTGGAGGTAGTAGAGGTTGAAAAACCTAAGCTGGAAGAGGTGGTAGTGGTTTGAAAATTTGCAGACGTATTTCCTAAGGATCTACAAATATTACCACCCAAAAGAGAGAGACTTTATCATCAAGCTAATAGCTAGCATCGTAGTACCATGGAGAGCACTGATCCATTTTGTCAAAAGGAAGGATGGGTCAATGAGACTTTGCATTGACTATCTAATGCTTAATGAAGATATGATAAAGAACAAGTATCCTCTACCTTGAATAGATGACCTGTTTGATCAGTTTCAAACAGCCAAAGTCTTTTATAAGATTTACTTGAGATTTGGGTATCATCAATTGAGGATCAATGAGAAATATAACTTGATGAGGACATTAAGGACCATGTATGGACATATATTGAATTCGAGGTAATGCTGTTTGGGCTGACCAATGCTTTAACTGCATTTATGGATCTTGTGAATAGGGTATTCAAAGCATATCTCAATATACTTGTGATTGTATTTGTGAACGACATTGTAGTTTATTCAGAGAGTTCAAAGGAACATTAGGAATACTTATGACTAGTGCTGGATAGACCTAGAACACATCAGTGGTATGCCAAATTTAGCAAGTATGATTTTTGTTTAGAGGAAGTCAATTTCCAAGGCCAAGTTATTTCAAAGGATGGTGAGATAGAAGACCCAACTAAGCTTGAGGCAATGGAGAAGTGGGAGACACCCAAGATGGTTATTGAGATATGAAGTTTCTTAGGCCTTGTGGGAAAGTACTATAAATTTATTGAGGGATTCTAATGCATTGCCTTACAATTGACCAAATTGACTAAGTAAGATGCAAGATTTGTCTAGGATGAGATGTGTGAAGCGGGCTTCTAGGAACTCAGGAGGAAGCTAACCACTACACAAGTCCCTACCTTTCCATCAAAGCAGTGGGGATTTTGTGGTATATATCGACGCCTTAGGTAAAGGTTTAGGATGTGTATTGATATAGAATGGAAAGGTGATTACCTCTGCTTCATGACAATTGAAAAAGCATGAGGTTAATTACCCACTCACGATCTAGAATTAGTAGCAGTAGTGTTTGCTATAAAGATTTGAAGGCATTAGCTCTATGGAGAGAAATTTGAGGTATTCAATGATCACATGGGCCTTAAGTGTTTTTGTTTTTTTTTGGCAATAGGATCTGAACATTAGGAAAAGAAGGTGGATGGTGTACTTGAAAGATTATGATTTCTCCATTCATTATCATCCAAGAAAGGCTAATGTAGTGGCAGATGCCTTGAGCAAAGATATATAGAGTATGTGTATAAGAATGGTAACTATGTAAAGCAAAAATGCTGTAAAAGGGTACTTGGTCATTCATAGCATACTTGGTTGTACGGTCTGTTATTACGGAGAAAGTTCTTCAAATCTAAAAGGACAATGAGGAGACACAGTCACTGGTTGGGAAACCAGATTTCACTAGACAGGTGGATCAACATGTCACTGAAAACACAATGTCTTATTATATTGGCACTCTTTAGCCTCCACCACAGTTTCGACCCCTCGTATCCAATGGATGAAGAAACTAAATCCAGGCTACACAATTTGGCATAGGCGCGCTAAATGGACATTGAGGCTGATGATAGCAACCTTACATGAAGATGTTTTTCCCACATTTATTGGCGTGATATCTTCCCAGGAAGCTTGGGATCTCCTTCAATAGTCCTAAGGAGTCCTAAACGATACCGAAATCATTCAGCTTCACAGGCAATATGAGAATTTAAAGAAAGGTGATGTGTCGATCTCTCAATTCCTTCGCAAAGCAAAACTAACTGATTCATACCTTAGACCTTGACGGACGCTTTATTCATCAGAAGCAACTCAATGCTATAATTTATTGAAATCTAGTGTTCAATTTCAGGACATTGTTGCAGCTTTGTCATCTCAATCTCCTCCACCTGCGCATGCTAATGCACAAAGCAAGCCATTGAGCCATGAAATCCGCATTGGTGAGAATACTCAATCCTTGAATAGCCCATCGGCTAACTAGGCTAGTCGTTCATCATCTTCCATCTTGTCAAACTAATCAATGGCTCATAAGATCTACAGCCAACAGCAAATTTGGTGTCAAATCAAGGATCTGATCATTGCGATTTTGAGGAGTTGTTTCCAAATACTGGTGCAATGCACCATGTGACTTCTGATCTCGCAAATTTAAACATCGCAAGTTCATATAATGGTTCCGGATCAACTTCGTATAGGAAATCGAACAAGTTTGAAGACTAACAAATTTGGTTCTTCCGCAATTTCTTGAAATAAATTGAAATTTCAACTTTCTAATGTTATACACGTTCCTAAAATAAGAAAAAATTTGCTTTTAGTTCGTCAATTCTCGCACGTTAATGATGTTCATTTTGAGTTTCACTCTGATATTTTTGTGATTAAGGATCGCACTATGGGGACCCCACAGGTACATGGTCCGCTCAAGGATGGTCTCTATCTGCTCCAATCTTCTCCTTCCATCAATAAAGAGACCGATGAAGAAGCCAATATAGGTGAACATTTGCCGTTAGATCTATGTCACTCCCACCTTTGGGCACTTGATGCATCTGCTACGAGCAAATTACCTGGCCTTTCAATCATCCAAGCTCAGTAAAATTTTGGTTTCTACTTATAGTTCCTGCAGTCAGGAAAATGGAGCAGATTACCCTTACCTTCTACTCATTCAATAAGCTTAGGCACACACTAGACTTTGTTTTTTTTTTTTTTTATGTGTAGGGCCCATCTCATATGGTGTCTATGGATGGATTTAAATACATTCTCAATTTTCCTGATGACTTCAGCAATACCTTTGGATTTATCGACTAATTAAGAAATCTAATGTTTATTCATGTTTCATTAAATTTAAAAAACATGTTCAACATTAATTAACATTTGAATGGAAGATCAAGTCCCTCCAAATCGGGGTGGGGGGGGATTGTGCGGGGTGCGCGGTGCGGGGTGCGGTGGGGTTTGGGGTTTAGTCATCTGGGATTCATCATATAATAGGAAAGGAAAATCAAACATTTAGTCGAAATCACAATTTCACTTTTGGCCCATGCCCTTGTGCCACTTAAATTTGGCACTATGCTTTCAACGGGGCCACCTTTCTAATTAATCGAATGTCGATCTCACATCTCAGATGTGGATCTCCATTTAGATCCTATTCGATAAAATTCCTGGTTGTGCACGTTATCCCTTCATAAGGCCATATAATTGACATAAATTTGATTTCATAACTATTCCTTGTGTCTTTCTTGGATACTTTCCTAATAACATGGCCTATAAATGTTTGGATGATCATTTCCACAAGAGAACCCGCGTCACCACTTGGCTCCAAAGCAGGTACTTCCCGTATCACAAATTCAAATTCTACTCATCCTGTCACGCAAGTTTATCTCCTTCTATAGGTCCACAAAATCAGTGTCAAGATGTTCATTATCTACCATCTGTGTCTACCAGACAAATGCTCGTCTAGCCATTAAACAGCCACTACCGTGTGCATTTTTGGCCACGCTCTCAAAATTGGATGAGCCAACTTGTTTCACGGATGCCAATAAATACAAAGCCTGGAATGAAGCAATGATACAAGAAACTTCATGAATATAGTCAGCTGCAAATGGTTCTTTCGCCTACAATTGAACCCTGGCAGCACCATCAACAAGGAGTGGACTATGCTGACACGGTTTCTATAATAGTGAAGGCTATGACAATCCGTTTGTACTGTCAATTGTAGTATATCAAGGGTGGCAACTATGTCAACTTGACATTGATAAAGCCTTTCTTCGTGGTGATCCATCAAAGGAAGTATGCATGACTCAACCTCCTAGCTTCATTGACGAACTATGGCCGGATTATGTGTGTTGTCTACATAAATCCACATATGGTGTAAGATAGGTGCCTAAGGCTTTGTTTTCCAAGCTTTAAGTTTGCACCTCACTCGCTTTAGTTTTGTTAGCTGAAAGACCAATAGCTTATTATTCATCTATGGGAGGCATGGTGTTGTTGTTTTGTATCTTCTGGATTATGTCGACGATAGCATCCTGACTAGAAACAACACAAAGACTTCATCAAGTTTTATTCAAGCCATGCAGTGACATTTTGCACTCAAGGATCTTGGCACTCTTAGTTACCTTCTTGGTACAGAAGTGCAGTTAACATCAAGGGATTATTTCTGTCTCAAAAGAAATATATCAATGATATTCTTGCTTTGGCTAACATGACCACATCAAAGCCGCTAGCCACTCCCATGTCGATGACTATCAAGCTGTCTAAATGTTCTGGCAAGTCGTTGCTTGATGCAAGCCAATACCGAAGAATTGTTTGGGACACCCAGTATATGAGTCTCACTCAACCCGATATCTCATTTGGAGTCAATAAGGAATGTCAATATCTCCACTGTCCTTCTGAAGATCATTGGCAGGCAGTAAAATGCATTTTGAGGTACCTTCATCATATAAACTCTCATGGCCTAGTGATTAACTTTTTCATGTCTCTCTAATAAAAAAGCAACCTAGTGCACGAAGCTCCAGTGTATGCAGGGTTTGAGGATGGGTTGGACCATAGAAGGCCAATAGTATGCAACTTTACCTTGTATTTTTGCAAGAGGCTGTTTCCACGTCTCAAACCCATGACCGTCAAGTCACATGGCGACAACTCAACTATTAGGCCAAGGCTCCCCTTCTTCCCTATCTCTACTACATCGGATATATTTTGATGCTTATTGGGTAGGATGCCCTGAAGATAGAAAGTCTATTAGAGAATATGAAAGTTATCCAGGAGATAATCTCATTTCGTGGTTTGTGAAAAAAAACTCTATCATAACTTGGTGCTCTAAGTAAGTGTGCTCTAGTTCTATGTTGTAGCAACTTGGGTTCCATGTATCTTATGGCCAACCTAGTTTTTCATGGATGAACTGAACACCTCAAAGTTGACTTTCACTTTGTACATGATTTAGTTTCCAAAAAGATGCTCAATATTGATCCATTTCTACTAGATAGAACGTGAATATTAAGACCAAACCTCTCTCTCAACCACACAGTTTAATCAATTATGTAACAAGTTAAGAATCATGAACTTTGATTTTTCAACTTGAGGGGTCATATTAGATCATATTCATGTTGTATTATTAAAAAGAGAACAATATAATTTTACGACCTCATGTAAACCTAGATTATATTTTTCATATAATAAATAAAATGATAATAAACACTCTCAACATGGGAGAAAGTCATTTTCAGAGAGAGTGGTGTAGTTCTGTCTTAGATAGTACTCCAAGTGTTTCTAAGAAGGGAGAGTTGCTATAAGTGCTTTCATCCTTTGTTTGTGAGTCAGTACAGTGTCAATTGGTATGAAAAATATTGCAAAGATTTGTGGAAGCTCCAGGTAGGGAATATCTTGAGAGAGTGGACATAGGTGCCTTGGTTGGCTAATCGAACCACTATAAAATCCCTTGTCTAGCTTCTCTTGCTTGCCAAAGTTTTTGAAACTTGTTATTAAATTGTTTTGACCACCAACCTGTAATTATTTTCAAAAGTCAATTTGAGGCATGATTCAGCCCTCTCTTGGGACTTTTCAACTAGCACCACTCTTGACAGTAAAAGTTGTCGTCATGTGACCTTGAGGTCACAGGTTCAAGGCGTGGAATTAGCCTCTTGCAAAATGCAAGGTAAGGCTGCCTAATATAGGCCCTTGTGGTCCGCCCCTTCCCCAGACCCCACATAGGCGGGAGCTTCATGCACTGGGGCTGCCCTTACCACTCTTGACAGTGAGATTGTCCAATACCGTACTTTCTTTCATCGACTCGTTTGACCTCATTTTTAAAGGAAATGAGTTGACATTGCCATCCTAGTCCAATAGCACTTGGAAGGCATGTGGAGAGTAATCAATGCCATTTTTGAATTGTTTCTCTTTTGAGAGTTTTCAACACTAGTTGGAGAGTCTTGTATTTGTGGCCATATTTTGTTGCATTTGATTCCACATTTTCAACCAAGCTTACCAACTAGTGCCATCTTAAGTCTCAAAGATTGTTGGAATTCTGCACCTACTTTTCTGTTTAAACATATTGCCCTACAAATCTTTCACATGTAGGTGTTGTCACATGCGAGTGGAAGTTAGAACATTGATTTTAGGATAAGGTTTATCCTTTTGGGAAGTTGGATGCTCTTTCATTATAAGAGGGAAGAGGAGCTTATTTTATTATTTCCATCCTTGTATTCAAGGGAAGATTTTGATCAAGATCATATGGTGCCATCTTGTGCTCTAACTCCTTTGTGCTGATGCCATCCTACATAACCCATTGTGGTTTCAAGTGGCACTAGACTCCTAGAAAATTGCAGTAGCCTAACTGTCCCTACCCTTTTGATTGATACCATCTATCTACCTATGCCAATTAGTAAGACCAACACGACACACTCATAAAAGATAATGTTGAGGACTAAGCCAAGTCCATATTTAGATCTTACTTCCATTCAAGGACATTTCTGGTTAATGGAAAGGCCCACAATCATGTCCCATTATGCTTGTTAAGAAATCTTTGAAGGTCTATCTCTTGAATCTAGGTGAGTTGAGGGTGAACTTGGTCGGACTTGTTTTACTCACAAGATGGTAATTGTTGCTGATTTAGAAAAGTGTTGAGAGTTTGTTTTTATACCAAAAACCCTAATTTTTAAAATCTTTTTGTGCATTTTATAGGTCATTTTCACATTTATAGGAAGGATTTGTACTAAAACACTTGTTTTTTTTATCTAACCATAATTTGGTATATTTTCAGGGTTAGATTAATATCCGAAGGTAACTACGTGTTAAACCATGTTTTATAATATTAATTAGGATTTTTTCTATGTTTTGTAGGTTGTAGATCAAGATCGAAGAGGTAGATTGAAGTCGATCAACATTTTGGATTGCTTATCAAGCTTTGATAGAAATGAATAGTTTAAATCAATCTGTGATGAATACTAGATGATCTGGATGGAATCAAGACAAGAGGCCTAGGTTTCAAAAATTTCCAAGTACATAGGAATTATCGTGTCATTCTCAGCAAATTCAATACCAGTTCAAGAAAGTCATATGTTTTGCCATTATGTTCGAAAGGCCATACATGTGACCCACATGTAAATCAATTACTTGAACTCTATCATTCTCACATATATCAAGGGCCCACAAGGTGGGACATTCTTTCCCTAAGTGAGGAGTGCATAAAGTGGTGCAATTGGAAGGGGCTGCCTACAAGAAGAAATTATTAGAATAGGATGGAAAGTGTTGGACATTGGATGATAGAATGGTTCCCTAAAGAGGAAACCAACAATGGAAAGGTGGCTACTTGAACAAGTTTTGGAAAATGCAAACATAGGAGTTTAACATGTTTTGCATCTCGGGCTGAGATGTGTGCATGAGGAAGTGCTGAATGGACATGTTAAGTGGGAATGATTGAAATGGTTTCCGTGGGATATTTTGTAGTTACTTAGCTAGTGTTTATTATCTTGGAAAGTGGGAGTGAAGTTATTTGATTGGATCTTGACGTTTCCTAACTGAATTAGGAAACTTCAGCATGTTTAGTAGCTACTAAGAGAGAATGGATTGGTGAAAACACGGTTTGGAGGAACAAACACCTTGAATTTTCTAAGAGAGTGGGAGAAAAAACAACAAGTTTTTCCATGGTTTCTAACCAAAAGAGACGTCCTTAGAAGGCTGATCCCTTAGGGAGAGCAAGAATTCAGGTGGAAAAGATACGGTTTTCATCAAGGAGATAGGGAGGAAGAGAAAAGACTTTCTGTTTTCTCTATAGACAGTCATAACAATAACAGACCTTTTGTGTTCTATGAGTTTCAGTTGTTCCATGCTAATGTACTCTATTGTATGATCAAGAAAAGTTAAAATTTATTTAAGGATTTCATCTCTTATTTGGCTCTTTTTCTTTTGTTTGCTTCTTATTTCCCTGCTACACGTCTGTTGTAAGTATTGGTTTTGCTATGTTTATCGATTTATTTGCTCCTGTGTCTTTCAAAAATCATTAGTGGTAATAGTAGCTTCACGTTAGCAGTATTCAAGGTTCTTTAGAATTCAGGTTTTTCTAGGAAGAAAGGTGACAAATCGTGCTCTCTTTTATTACAGAAAACTGCACAAAACAGAACATCATTTTCTGCAGATTTTCATGAAAATAGCTATTGGTTTTTTATTGCTAACGTGGAGAAAAGAATCCACTTGCTACAAGATATTGATCATAACTAAGAATTTCTTATTTTTACTATGTTGTTGCATGATTCTACTCTTGCTTTTCATTGTATTCACTTGTTTTCCCTGTTTTACTTTGTTTATCCTGCTACATTTTTTAAGCTCCTATTTTTGCATTAGATCTTCAAATTGGTTGGTTGCTTTTTAGTCTATTTTTTCTAGTTGTTTGTTAAGAAGTTCAGAACAATTCCATGTGTTTGAGTTCAATGATTTTGTCTGCAAGTAGTTGTTTTGACTTGATCTCTCTTACACTGTCAACTATTTTCCCTGTTTTTACTGAGTTACTAGTTTTTTTCAGTTTCAATTAGTTTTCATTGTGTTTTAATTGTTAGCTACTGTTATAAATCTAGTTTAGATTGTTGATTACTGGTTTTGATCATTAGTTCTTGGTTTTTCATCATTGTTTACTGCTATGTCTACTAGTTACTGGTTTTGACTAAGTTGGTCAATGAAGGTTGCTCCTACGTTGTTCCTATCTCTCTTCTTCTACCCAAGGGATTGCTAGAAGATCTCCTATGGCGTTAGGTTGGATTTCTCTTGTTTGGATGTATGCTTCGTTTTGAAGTAGAGATTCTTGGCCATTGTTGATGCGTACACATCAAAGGACTGCTAGGTTTTCAACTTCATAATTAGGGAAGCCTCATGTTACTACTGTTTTTTAGTTTATTCTCAAGCAATGGAATGGTCAACCAATTGAAAGTTAGTGGAAATCTATTTATTGTTTAAGTTCATGTTATGAGTTATGTTTCATTCTTAATTACTAGATTGTTAGAAGTAGTTTTATTCACGTTTTAGCATAAGTTAAGAGTTAGTTTGTTTTGTTTTTTAGAATTAAGTGTGATTTCTTTATTCATTCTAGGAGTTAGATTGTTTTGCTATTTCATAATTTTATGCTTAGTTTAATAAACATGCTGGGCTAGTTTTCCTTTGCTTGGGGTTAGAGTGATTCTAACCTAAGTTAGAAACATATCTTACAAATTTCCAATCTTTTAAATGTCTTAGAAAGTTGATTTTTGAAAATTAATTCAATTTGGAAATGGTAGATTATACTTAGTATAATTCTTTGATTTTGCGTCATTACTTTCATAGTTGATGCTTGAATTTGAATCTTTGATCTTTTATAGTTATGTTTTATATACAATGCTTAGAATTTGATGATTTAGAATTTGATCATCTATCTAGTTTGTTAAAGTTTAAGATTTCTAAATCAAGTTTTCAAGGAAACCATTTCTCGAAAATGTAATTATAGTTTCAATTGGATTCTTAAGTTATAAAAGGGAAAAAAATTTAAGTGGTGGGACTAATTTTGGATAAGTGATCTTTAATCCTAGCAATTTAAGTTTAACTTAAAAATCCATTTTCAACTCATCTATTCACTACATAATAATCACATTCTTCTCTTCCTAATTTGTTATAAGTTTTGCATAATTTTAGGATCATTGGTTTAGATAAACTTAGGTCATTTATTTTCTCACTATATCCTCCTTGTATATAAGGCCCTGCAAAATGCTACCATTGATTAACTATGCACTTGCAGGAAATCTACAAACGAGAAGAATAAGGTTAATTTTGGTGCTAATTTGAACCTAACTTTGTTGGATTCTTGTAATGATGTTGCTATATTTGGCAAATCATTTCAAACCATATCTTGTAATTTGTTGAATTCTTATAGTTTCAACCTAACTTAGTTACCTTCCTATTATTGCAAGACCTTGTAAAGAGTACAACCCTACCAATGAGTTGTTATATGACAACAACTAGTCTCTTAACTATTTAAGAAGACTACATCATAGATATATGGGTTTTGTTGATTCATATGAATAACATAGTTTCTTTCACTCCTTTGATTGAATTTTACTTTCCAATGTGCTATCCTAATGGTTCATGAACAGTGGTTTCAATAGATGTTGTTCTTATATCCTAGAGGAAATGACATTCTTTGTTGAAGAATGGAGAAAATCTAGATGGCATTATAATGAGGAATTTGTTGTTCCTTTCTTACCCATGTGGCTAAGTAAATATTTGTTTCCCAAAGGTGGCATTTGTCTTGAAGTTTTCCTTGTAGCTGTCCAGCTACTAGAGGTGCAAGTTCTTTCTTTAGCTCTCCCAATCCTATACTTTATTCATGTAGGCTTGTATAGATATATCCACCATGAGGGAGGGTTCCTCAAGGAATGAATTATGATGTTTTCAACCCAATACTTGATGATTTGGGAAGCCATTCATTATTTCATAATTATGAAAGCTGATGCTGTAGACCTAGGGTCACCCTTGATGCTAGGATATCCATATAAACATACTAGCATGCATTTGGTTTGAACTTTTAAGAAAATTTCCATTGCAACTAGAGTGGGTCTATATAACCTAGAATTTTTCTCCTTGGATGCTACCTTGTCAAATGGCTCAATATGACTGGTGTAAGATTATAATAACTTGTCAGTTAATGATGGAGGGTATTTGGTTTCCCTAAGAGAGGGAGTTTTTATATGGTGTAAAGGCTCTTACATTGAAGTTTTTCAAAATATTTCTCATTGATATGCTCGCCACTATGGATATTAGCAAGGTATTCCAATAGACCTAGTAAAGTTTAGCATAAAGCTACCACAAACTAATTTATTTGGGCTTTGATATGAGGCCTTTAGGGTAGGATTAATGTTGAAATTTATGGTGATAACTTAGTAGTAAATGAATCATAGGGAATCATGCTCAATGGTACCATAATCTTCATTTACATAGATTCCTCCAAATTTTTGAGCCCTCAATTGAGCAAGAGCTAGTTTGAATTCTAAATAAAGAATAAGAGTGAGTGAGGCATCTTCAATCAATGAGGGAATCTTAGGGAGGAATGAGACAGAAGACTTACATAAGAAAGAGGAATCTTTAGGTTATTTTCCTCTAGTCTACGTTTAGGGTGCAGTAGATTAGAGTTTTTGCATACTTTTTGAATTTGTTGCTATTTTCCTCGTATTGGCTATATTTCTTTGATTTTTGTATGAGGGAAATTGGCAAAGGAGCAGCAACGATCATTGGGCCATAGCTTCACCATCTTAAATTAGGTTTTATTGCTTTCCTAATCTATATGAATTATACTAACATTCAAATGAAAATTATCCTAAAAATTAGGACCATTAATTTATAATTGTTGCGTCTTTAGTTACGACTGTTGCATTAGAGCACCTATCTAACCTTGGTTAGATAGCATATGGGTAGCATTAGTTTGATTTTGTATTGCATTTCATATTTACAACTTTACAGTAGAATAGAATTAATATTAGTAAGGGCCCCACTGGAACCCTTATAACATAAGGACTAGATTTCATCAACAATTCCTTGGCCAACCTAGGAATTAATCAATATCCTTATATGACACAATCCCAACACTTGAATTTAAATTTAAAATCAAGTAGAAAGAGACTTAGGGTTTTGAAGGCATATGACCCTTTTAGAAGGATGCGATCTATTGTCACTCCAATGACTTTTGAGTACTATGGTTATAGTGGGTGTCTTAAAATCCAAGTGTTTTTCCAACTCCTTCTGTTGACATTGGTTGAGGTCTAAACACTTCCTAACCCAAGGATTGTATTAACTACTTTTGAGTAGAATCTAACTGGTAAGTAGTAGTCAAATATATACAAAAGGAGTTGTCTAGATTTAGGTCTAAGTAGCTATCACCTATGTTCTAAGCAAAGATAATAAAAAAAATTGCTCGATCAGTGCTTAGTAAGATTTGATTCCCCATCACGTAGAGTTAGAGTTAGCATTTAGATTAGGGCATTTAGTGTAGAATAGTTTATACAAGGGCGTTGATCTCAGAACCTAGAGCTAACACCTTTTAACCTAGAGATTCACCGCAACCTAAGACAAGGGGAAAGAAACCAAGTTCCTATCCTCGGTTGACCCACCATTAGATGTTGAGCAAAAGGCCATTAGAGACTTCTATGCACCACTACAACTCAACACTACATCTTGCATAACTTTACCTCCTACAAATGCAGACCACTTTGAGTTAAAGTTGGGAGTCATACAATTTCTCTCCACTTTTTATGGTTGAGACAGAGAAGGCCCCTACCTACATATCAAGGAGGTCCTTGATATTTGAGCCACATTTAGGTTCCAAATTTTTTTGAATGATTCTATTAAGCTTAGGCTATTGTCATTCTCTCTCAAGGACAAAGCTAAACCATGGTTGAATTCCTTAGAAGTAGGTTAAATCAATACATGGGACCAATTGTCTAGAAAGTTTTTGAACAAGTTCTTCCCTGTTCACAAAACAAATGCCCTTTGTCATTAAATTATTAATTTTCAACAAAGGGATGATGAAAAATACTATGAATGTTGGGAATGATGGAATGAATTGTTGTAGAAGTGCCCCACATTATGGATTTAAAAAATGGCAGCAAGTTCAATATTTCTATGAGGCATGGACGCCTCAATGGGAGTATCTAAATAGAAGAGAGAGAGAGAGAGAGAGAGAGAGAGAGAGAGAGAGAGAGAGAGAGAGAGAGAGAGAGAGAGAGAGAGAGAGAGAGAGAGACAACCAGCCCACCAAGAAGGGGGGTCTCTATGGGATAGAAGTGCATACTAATTTATCCCATAAATTTGACTCTGTACTAACAAGAATGGATAAGTACCATGGAAGAGCAGACGAGCTTGAAATTATGTTTTAGTCCTTTATGGCTACCTCATCCCTTAAACCTCCATAAGAGGTTTGTGCTATATGTTTTAGCCCAGCCTATATAACCATGTCTTGTCCACCAAATAGTGTTAAATGACTATCTTGTTGACCAAGCAAATGCATTGAATGCATATCGTCAACCTAATAGCAACCCATATTCTGAGGCCTACAACCCTAGATGGGCTAGGCATCCTAACTTTTCATGGTGGAAGAATAACTACTAAGGAGGACCATCTATGAACTCCCCACCCCAAAACTTTCCTCATAAAGTTACAGTTCCTTAGTAGCCACTGGCTTCCAATAACCTTGCAACAAAATAAACCATATTTAGAGGAAAACATCCATGCCATTCCTGAAAACCTTATAGAAGATAATGACAATAGTAAAAAGGCCTTGCACTAGTTACAAAATGATAGTAGACATTCAACCCCCATCAGTTGTTAAGCCATAGCCATGTTAGATAGGCAAGTAAGCCAATTGTTAGCTGAACTACATAATTGAGGAAAGGCTCAATTCCGTAGTCAACCCATCCCTAACTCAAAGGGCCAATTTGAGATAGGTCAAGTTCTCAAAACCTTAACCCTCATGATCATGCTAACTCTATAACCATCCTTAGGAGTGGTTGTTAGATAAATAATAAAGTAGGGTAGGTTGAGGAAACTGTAGAGGAAGAAGAGGAAACCAAAACACAAGAGAAAGAGAAGAGATAGAAAAAACCTTGTAGAACCTATAGTGGAAGCACCCTATGTGGTTAATGCCCCTTTTCCTCAGTTACTAAACCAGGCTAGAAAGGGAACAATCTTCAATAAGTTAATGAAGGTATTTAAATATGTTCAAATCAATATTTCATTGCTTAATGCAATTAAAGACATCCTCGCCTATGCTAAGTTCTTAAAAGAGCTTTACACTAGAAAAAGAAAACTAAATGTACAAAAGAAAGCTTTCCTCTCTGAGCAGGTAAGATCTTTGATTCAACATAAGACCCCATCAAAGTTTAGAGACCCAACGTGTCCTATGGATGAGTGTTAACTTGTTGTCATACTCTGTTTATGAGCAACTAAGACTCAGTGAGTTAAAACCAACCACTACCATGCTGCAATTAGTGGATAGATTTGTCAAGATGTGCGATGGTTTGGTTGAAGATGTCTTAATACAGGTGGACCAGTTCTATTACTCAATTGTACTAGACACCCAACTTGTATATGATCTTAGCAGTCAAAATCCAGTCATTCTTGGACGTCCATTCTTGGTGATGTCCAATGCCATTATTAACTATAGGAATGGTGTAATGAAATTATCATTCAGTAACATGAAAGTTAAGTTAAATGTCTTTAATGCTGATAAACAACATTTAGAACTCGATGATTGTTCCTATGCCAATTTGATCGAGACTCTAATTAATGACATTCATCCACCATTGTCCATCTCTGACCCACTAAAGGCTTGTCTCATGCACTTTAATGGAGAATTTGATCTCAACAAGTCTATTGAGGAGGTAAACAATGTTTTGGAGGCTGCTCTAATCATAGATACCTCCAAGTGGGGTCCTTATGTGGAACCACTCCTACCTTTTGAATATGTCGTAATAACCCCAATTTTTGTAAAATTGATTGAGAAAATAAATTTAGTTTGAATTTTCTGAAATTCTGGGCTGGCATATTAGGTTATTGGAAATTCTCTTTTTATAGAGATTAAAACATGATTTAAAACTTATAAATTATGAATGTACTCAAAAAATTGATTAAAATGACACTAAGTACGTTCAATTCTTAGTTAAAATGAAAATATCCTAATTTTCTTCATTTTTATGAATAAAAGGGTAAAATGGTAATGTTACCCATAATAGAGATCTAAGACATCAATATTTATAATGTACACAGAAATACAATTCCAACAGCACTAACTATGCTCAATTTCGAGTTTGGGAGAATAAAATGGATTTTTCTCCATAAAAGGGCAAAATGGTCCTTTCACACCCCTGTGGGGACCACAAACGAATCCAATGGCTAGAAAATAGGTAATGAGTGGTCAAACCACTACTAGGTACTAGTAGAGAAGGAGGTGGTAAAAGAGGATCCAATGTTAATTTAATATTTAAAAGAATTGGAACATAATTATTACAAGTAATTATGAAAAATTAAAAAACATCCATAAATACACCCCCAAAAATCCTCCAAAAAATTTTATTAAAATTCCCACGAAATCATCTTGCTTACCATGAAAAATAAGATCTAGATTCCTTCCCTAAATTCCAAAACTCCAAAAACCTCTCTTCTTTCACTTTCTCTCTCCTCTCTCTAGATTGGAACAAGAGACCTAAATTCAATTAGGCACTCTGTTAAAAAAAAAAATTGACAAATCCCACCATCTATACAACCCTAGACTACCTTATCTACAAAACCCCCAAATCAATTTCAAGATCTAACAGTGCAATCGACGAAAAATCACAAAATGAGTGGTTACCGGCTATCTTCTCATCAAAGGGATATTTATTTCAAATAGGGCTACAAATCCATGTTTTTCTCTAATTAGGTAGGTGGAAACACTTCTAATACTAATTTCATGTTATTTTATGTAAAATTTTATTTTTCTAAAATTAGTTTTAGGCTAAAATTTATAAAAATCAAGTAAGGACTGGAACCCATCAATTCTGGATGATGGAGGGCTCAAATGGAAAATCTAAGCCATCCAATCGATCCAGAAAGGTCCAAAACCCTTAGGGTAAAATTTTCAAGAAATTTCACCAAGTTTTGAGCCCTTAATTGTAGAGGAATTGATTGGACGGTCCAAAAATGGACTGTCTGATCTTCCTAATGAGATCGGATCCCGGGACGTGCTACGAGACGCAGCACGGAAACTAGCCCTGTGGGAGCATCTTCGTGTGCATGCTTTGCGTGCGATGTCGTGCCGACGGAAGGACCGCATGACAGCACAGGTCCCGAGGGAGCGCATTACAGCGTCATCCCACAAACAGCACACGGTGACCATTCCACTCGACTGGATCCGTTTAAATGATCAGACCATCCATTCCATTGGGCTGAGATCAAATCTGGACCCTCGGAATGATTGTGAACTTCAAAGTTCAATTGTGGAGTCATTTGAGCTCCAAATTGAGATCAGAAAGAAGCTATGAAAAGCTTGTAATGTCTTTTTTTTTTTGAAACCATAATATTGAAAAAAAATATTCCAGAAACTTTCTATTTTCAAGAATTAAGCTTCTAATTTTCATGATCTTCATGATCAGATCTTGGGGATCCAATTTACTAATGATATAATATTAAAATAAAGTAATATCCATGATTTATTTGGATAGATCTAAGATAAATTGAAGGATATATCTTTTATGGTAGAAAAACCCTAAAAATACAAAGGGACCCACTTGATCAATAAGCTCAAGTATGATCAGACCCGTGGGATGGATTGAATGGATGATATTATGATGGAATCCAGTTAGATCATGGTGTAGACAAACCACTACTAATTATTAGTGGAGAAGGAGGTGGTAGTAGAGGATCCAATGTTGATTTAATATTTCAAAGAATTGAAACATAATTATTACAAGTAATTATGAAAATTTCAAAAACATCTATAAATACACCTCCAAAAATCCTCCAAAAATGTTCATTAAAATTCCCATGAAATTGTCTTGCTTACCATGAAAAAATAGACCTAAATTCCTTCCCTAAATTCCAAAACTCACCAAAATCTCTCTTCTTTTACTTTCTCTCTCCTCTCTCTGGATTGGAACAAGAGACCTAATTTTCATTAGGCACTTTGTTCCAAAGAAAAACTCACAAATCCCACCATCTATACGACCCTAGACTACCTTAGCTACAAAACTCCCAAATCAATTGCAAGATGTAACGGTGCAATCAACAAAAAATCACAAAATGAGCAGTTACCGGCTATCTTCTCATCAAAGCGATATTTATTTAAAATTGGGCTACAAATTTATGTTTTTCTCTAATTAGGTAGGTGGAAACACTTCTTATACTTATTTCATGTTATTTTATGTAAATTTTATTTTTATAAAATTAGTTTTAGGTTAAAATTTATAAAAATCAAGTAAGGACCAGAACCCTTCAATTCTAGATGATTGAGGGCTCATCTAGAATATCTAAGCCATCCAATCGATCCAGAAGGGTCCAAAATCCCTAGGGTAAAATTTTCAAGCAATTTCACTAAGTTTTGAGCCCTTAATTGTAGAGGAATTGATTGGATGGTCCAAAACGAACAGTCCCATCTTCCTAATGAGATTGGATCCCGGGACATACTACGAGACACAGCACGGAAACACGCCCTGTGGGAGCATCTTCGTGGGAGTGCTCCGCGTGCGACGTCATGCCGACTGAATGACCGCATGACAGCGCAGGTCCTGAGGGAGCGCATTACAGCGTGTGTCCCACAAACGGCGTACGGTGACCATTCCGCCCAACTGGATCCGTTTTAATGATCAGACCGTCCATTCCATTGGGATGAGATCAAATCTGGACCCTCGGAACGATTGTGAACTTCAAAGTTCAATTATGGAGTCAGTTGAGCTCCAAATTGAGATCAGAAAGAAGCTATGAAAAGCTTGTAATGTCTATTTTCTTTTGAAACCATAATATTAATAAAAATATTCCAGAAACTTTCTATTTTTAAGAATTAAGCTTCTAATTTTCATGATCTTCATGATCAGATCTTGGGGATCTGATTTACTAATGATATAATATTCAAATAAAGTAATATCCATTATTTATTTGGATAGATCCAAGATAAATTGAAGGATCTATCCTTTATGGTATAAAAACCCTAAAAATACAAAGGGACCCACTTGATCAATAAGATCAAATATGATCAGACCCTTGGGATGGATTGAATGGATGATATTATGATGGAATCCAGTTAGATCATGGCGTGGACAAACCACTATTAGCTATTAGTGGAGAAGGAGGTGGTAGTAGAGGATCCAATGTTAATTTAATATTTCAAAGAATTGAAACGTAATTATTACTAGTAATTATGAAAAATTCAAAAACATCTATAAATACACCTCCAAAAATGTTCATTAAAATTTCCATGAAATCATCTTGCTTACCTTGAAAAAGTAGATCTAGATTCCTTCCCTAAATTCCAAAACTCCCCAAAATCTCTCTTCTATTACTTTCTCTCTCCTCTCTCTAGATTGGAAGAAGAGACCTAAATTCAATTAGGCACTCTGTTCCAAAGCAAAACTCACAAATCCCACCATGTATACGCTCCTAGACTACCTTATTTACAAAACTCCCAAATCAATTTCAAGATCTAACGGTGCAATCGTCGAAAAATCACAAAATGAGGGGTTACCGGCGGAGTTCTCATCAAAGAGATATTTATTTAAAATTGGGCTACAAATCTATGTTTTTCTCTAATTAGGTAGGTTGAAACACTTCTTATACTTATTTCATGTTATTTTATTTGCATTTTATTTTTCTAAAATTAGTTTTATGTTAAAATTTATAAAAATCAAGGAAGGACCAGAACCCTTCAATTCTGGATGATGGAGGGCTCAAATGGAAAATCTAAGCCATCCAATCAATCCAAAAGGTCCAAAACGCCTAGGGTAAAATTTTCAAGAAATTTCACTAAGTTTTGAGCCCTTAATTGTAAAGAAATTGATTGAATGGTCCAAAACGGACTGTCTGATCTTCCTAATGAGATTGGATCCCGAGACGTACTATGAGATGCAGCACGGAAACATGCCCTATGGGAGCATCTTCGTGTGCGTGCTCCGCGTGGGATGCCGTCCCGACGGAATGATCGCATGACAGCGCAGGTCCCGGGGGAGCGCATTACAGCGTGCGTCCCACAAACGGCACATGGTGACCATTCCGCCCAACTAGATCTGTTTAAATGATCAGACCGTCCATTCCATTAGGTTGAGATAAAATCTGGACCCTCGGAACGATTGTGAACTTCAAAGTTCAATTGTGGATTCATTTGAGCTCCAAATTGAGATCGAAATGAAGCTATGAAAAGCTTATAATCTCTATTTTCTTTTGAAACAATAATATTGATAAAAACTTTAAAAAAACTTTCTATTTTCAAGAATTAAGCTTCTAATTTTCATGATCCTCATGATCTGATTTTCTAATGATACAATAATGAAATAAAGTAATATCAATGATTTACTTGGATAGATCTAAGATAAATTCAAGGATCTATCCTTTATGGTAGAAAAACCCTACAAATGCAAATGGAGCCACTTGATCAATGAGATCAAGTATGATCAGACTCTTGAGATGGATTGGATGGATGATATTATGATGGAATCCAGTTAGATCATGGAATTGTCAAACCACTACTAGCTACTAGTGGAGAAGGAGGTGGTAGTAGAGGATCCAATGTTAATTTAATATTTAAAAGAATTGAAACATAATTATTACAAGTAATTATAAAAATTTCAAAAACATCTATAAATACACCTCCAAAAATCCTCCAAAAATGTTCATTAAAATTCCCATGAAATCATCTTGCTTACCATAAAAAAATAGATCTAGATTCCTTCCCTAAATTCCAAAACTCCCCAAAATCTCTCTTCTTTCACTTTCTCTCTCCTCTCTCTAGATTGGAACAAGAGACTTAAATTCAATTAGGCACTCTATTCCAAAACAAAACTCACAAATTCCACCATCTATACGACCTTAGACTACCTTATTCACAAAACCCCCAAATCAATTTTAAGATCTAACGGTTCAATCCACGAAAAATCACAAAATGAGCAGTTACTGGCTATCTTCTCATCAAAGGGATATTTATTTAAAATTGGGCTACAAATCTATGTTTTTCTCTAATTAGGTAGTTGGAAACACTTTTTATGCTTATTCATGTTATTTTATGTAAATTTTATTTTTCTAAAATTAGTTTTAGCTTAAAATTTATAAAAATAAAGTAAGGACCAGAACCCTTCAATTCTGGATGATTGAGGGCTCATCTAGAATATCTAAGCCATCCAATCGATCCAGAAGGGTCCAGAATCCCTAGGGTAAAATTTTCAAGAAATTTCATTAAGTTTTGAGCCCTTAATTGTACAGGAATTGATTGGACTGTCCAAAACGGACTGTCCGATCTTCCTAATGAGATTGGATCCCAAGACGTGCTATGAGACGTAGCATGGTAACACGCCATGTCGGAGCATCTTCGTGTGCGTGCTCCGCGTGTGACATCGTCCCAACGGAATGATCGCAAGACAGCGCTGGTCCGGGGGGAGCGCATTATAATGTGCATCCCACAAACGGCACACGGTGACCATTCCGCCCGACTGGATCCGTTTAAATGATCAGACTATCCATTCCATTGGGCTGAGATCAAATCTGGACCCTCGGAACGATTGTGAACTTCAAAGTTCAATTGTGGAGTCATTTGAGCTCCAAATTGAGATCGGAAAGAAGCTATGAAAAGCTTGTAATCTCTATTTTCTTTTGAAACCATAATATTGATCAAAACATTCCAGAAACTTTCTATTTTCAAGAATTAAGCTTCTAAATTTTATGATCTTCTTGATCAGATATTGGGGATCTGATTTACTAATGATATAATATTGAAATAAAGTAATATTCATGATTTATTTGGATAGATCTAAGATAAATTGAAGGATCTATCCTTTATGGTAGAAAAACTCAAAAAATGCAAAGGGACCCACTTGATCAATAAGATCATGTATGATCAGACCCTTGGGATGGATTGAATGGATGATATTAGAATCTAGTTAGATCGTGGAGTGGTCAAACCACTACAAGCTACTAGTGGAGAAGGAGGTGGCAGTAGAGGATCTGATGTTAATTTAATATTTAAAAGAATTGAAACATAATTATTACAAGTAATTATGAAAAATTAAAAAACATCTATAAATACACCTCCAAAAATCCTCCAAAAATGTTCATTAAAATTCCCATGAAATCATCTTGCTTACCATGAAAAAATAGATCTAGATTCCGTCCCTAAATTCCAAAACTCCCCAAAATCTCTCTTCTTTTACTTTCTCTCTCCTCTCTCTAGATTGGAACAAGGGACCTAAATTCTATTAGGCACTCTGTTCCACAACAAAACTCACAAATCCCACCATCTATATGACCCTAGACTACCTTATCTACAAAACCCCCAAATCAATTTAATGATCTAGCGGTGCAATTGACGAAAAAATACAAAATGAGCGGTTACCGGCTATCTTCTCATCAAAGGGATCATCATCATCATCATGATCATCATCATCATCAAGACCTTATCCCAATTGGGTGTTGGCTGCATGAATCTAATTCCTCCATTCCACTCTATTAAATACCATGTCTTCATTTAGTTCCAAAGTTTTTAAATCTTTCCTCACCACTTCTATTCACATTCTTTTGGGCCTTCCCCTTGCCCTTTTAAAACTTTCTACTTGTATTGCCTCACTTCTTCTAACCGGCGCCGTTGTTGGTCTCCTTTGAACATGTCCAAACCATCTAAGTCTAGTCTCCTTCATCTTATTACCTACTGGTGCTATCCCTAAATTTCCTCAAATATTTTCATTTCGAATTCTATCTTTTCTTGTCTTACCACTCATCCATCTCAACATCCTCATTTCTACGACGCTCATCCTATGAGTATGATGTTCCTTAACTGCCCAACATTCTGATCCATAGAGCATGGCCGGTCTTATGGCCATTCTATAGAATTTTCCTTTTAGTTTGAGTGGCACCCGTCGATCGTACAAAACTCAAGATGCACATCTCCATTTGTTCCAACCCGCTTGAATTCTCTGGATAACCTCCCTCTCAATCTCTCCACTCTCATGAATTATTGATCCTAAGTACCGAAAGTGGTCTTTGATGGGGACTTCTTGGTTATCAATCTTGACTGGTGTTCTACTCCTCTCCTTGCTAAAATTACATTCCATATATTCTGTCTTAGTTCGACTAATTTTAAATCCTTCAGATTCTAATGCTTCTCTCCATAATTCTAGCTTTATGTTTACACCCTCCCTTGTCTCATCAAGTAAGACTATATCATCTGCAAATAACATGCACCAGGGAATCTCCTCGTGCAGATGTTTTGTTAGCTCATCCATAACCAATGTGAAAAGGTATGGACTCAATGCCGATCCTTGGTGCAATCCTATAGTGACAGGAAAATCACCAGTCACACCACTAGTGGTCTTAACATTTGTTACCGCTCCCTCATACATATCTTTAATTATGTTTATATATCCTTGCGAAACCCCTTTACCACCCAACACTCTCCATATTAACTCTTTAGGGACTCTATCATAAGCTTTCTCTAAATTGATAAACACCATGTGGAGGTCTTTCCTCCTCTCCCTATATTTCTCTATTAATTGTCTTAGTAAGAAAATAGCCTCATGGTAGACCTCCTAGGCATGAAACCAAACTGATTCTCCGATACACTTGTTTCATGACGCAGCCTCTTCTCAATCACTCTTTCAAAAAGTTTCATAGTGTGGCTCATAAGTTTGATCTCTCTATAATTAGTGCAACTCTGTATGTCTCCTTTATTCTTATAAATTGGTACAATAGAGCTTTTCCTTCACTCATCAGGCATTTTCTTTGATTTTATAATCTTGTTAAACAACTTGGTCAACCAAACTACCCCAATGTCTCCCATATGCTTCCAAACCTCTATTGGTATACCATCAGGCTCCATGGCCTTTCCTGATTTCATCTTTTTCAAGGGCTCTTTTACTTCAGGTATTCTAATCCTACGTTCATACCTATAATATCCAATGTGATTTTGATTTATAGTATTTTCAATCCCTATATTGTTAGGGCCATTGTCATTTAACAATTTTTGAAAGTATGTTTCCCACCTTTGTTTGATCTCATCATCTTTGGCTAATACCCTTTGATCATCGCTTCTAAAACACCTAACATGATCTAAGTCCTTACCCTTCTGTTCTCTTACTTTTGCAAGTTTAAACACATCTTTCTCACCTTCTCTTGTTCGTAGTCTATTGTACAGCTCATCATATGCTTTAAGTTTAGCCTCACTTACTATTCTCTTAGCAATGTTTTTAGCATTCTTATATTGCTCATAGTTTTCATTATTTCTAATCTTCTGTCATGCTTTAAAATGCATCCATTTTTCTTTAATAACTTTTTGAACTGTTTCACTCCACCACCATGTTTCCTTTGCTAATACCCTTTTACCTTTAGATACTCCTAAGACATCTGTTGCCACTTTCTTAATGCACTCAGCCATATTAGTCCACATAGTATTTACTTCTGTTTCATAGTTCCACTTTCCTTCTACCATCAACTTATTTTTTAAGGAGATTATTTTCTCTCCTTTTAAGTTCCACCACTTAGTTTTTGGGTGTGTATTAAGTTTAGTTCTTTTACTCCATCTTTTGATATGGATATCCATAACCATTAACCTATGTTGTGAGGTCAAACTCTCACCAAGTATCACCTTACAATCCTTACATGTAGATTGTTCATTATTCCTAAGTAGAAAAAAGTCTATTTCGCTTTTATGGAGTTCACTTTTAAAGGTTATTAAATGTTCATCCCTCTTCTTAAAGAGTGTATTTGCAATGGATAGGTTATATGACAAAGCAAAATCGAGGATATTCTCCCCCATCTCATTTCGTTCACCTATACCATATCCACCGTGTATTCTATCATATCCTTCCTTATCTTTTCCTACATGGCCGTTTAAGTTTGCACTTATAAATATCCACTAAGTGTTGGGAATTTCATGCATGACTCCCTCCATATCTTCCCAAAACGGTTTCTTGATTATCTCTTGTAACCTTACTTGTGGTGCATATGCACTTATAACATTTATAATCTGCTCTCCTAGAATAATTTTTATTATTATAATTCTATCGCTGATTCTTTTAACATTCACAACTTTATCCTTTATATCCTTATCCACTATTATTCCTACGCCATATCTGTTATTTTCCTTTCCTATGTACCATAATTTATACCCATATATTTCTCTTGCTTTAGCCTCTTTCCACTTGGTTTCTTGGATACAAGTGATGTTGACTCTCCTACGTTTCATCGCGTCTACTAACTCCAAACTCTTGCCAGTTAGTGTCCCTATATTCCATGTGGCGATACGAATCTTATGTTCTGGTGATACCCTATTTACTATTGCCTTTCTTGACCTCCATAGTATGAACCCATGTCCACTTTTCACTGCACCTGGGTTCTGATGTAGCACGTCGCTTCCGAGGGGACGCTCTATTAGCCCTTGCCCATTTTTCACTACACTCGGGATCCGATGTAACACGTCGCTTCTGGGAGAACGCCCTAGCAGCCCTTGCCTATTTTTCACCGCACCCAAGTTCCGATGCAGCTCGTTGCTTATGGGGAACGCCCTAACTTGAGGGAATGTCTGTTTTCAATTCATGTCATATTTGGGTTGCCGTATTTCGTAAAAGCTGAAGATGATTTTCATTTCTTCCTTACAAACTAATATACATTCATTTGCAAGCAAAAAAGAAATAACAAAAACATCTTCAGCTTCACCCTTGCCGGCTGGCTACCTGACACAAGGGGTGCCATATTTAAGAAGAAGGAGATGATTTTCATTTCTTCCTCACAAACTAATATACAAATGCATATTCATTTGTAAGAAAGAAATAACAAAATCATCTTCAACTACTCCCATGCCAGTTGGCACCTGACGCATGACCTTCCTCCTTTTTCATCCGGGCTTGGGACCGTCATTGGCGGAGTTCTCATCAAAGGGATATTTATTTAAAATTGGGCTACAAATCTATGTTTTTCTCTAATTAGGTAGGTGAAAACACTTCTTATACTTATTTCATGTTATTTTATGTAAATTTTATTTTTCTACTTTTAGTTTTAGGTTAAAATTTTAAAAAATCAAGTAAGGACCAGAACCCTTCAATTCTAGATGATGGAGGGCTCAAATGCAAAATCTAAGCCATTCAATCAATCCAGAAGGGTCCAAAACCCCTGGGGTAAAATTTTTAAGAAATTTCATTAAGTTTTGAGCCCTTAATTGCACATGAATTGATTGGACAGTCCAAAACGGACTGTCCGATCTTCCTAATGAGATCAGATCCTGGGACGTCCTACGAGATGCAGCATGAAAACACACCCTATGGGAGCATCTTCGTGTGTGTGCACCGCGTGCGACATTGTCCCGACGGAATGATCGCATGACAACGCCGGTCCCGGGGGAACGCATTACAGCATGCGTCCGCAAACGGCGCACAATGACCATTCCACTCGATTGGATTTGTTTAAATGATTAGACCGTCCATTCCATTGGGCTGAGATCAAATCTGGACCCTCATAACGATTGTGAACTTCAAAGTTCAATTGTGGAGTCATTTGAGCTCCAAATTGAAATCGGAAAGAAGCTATGAAAAGCTTGTAATGTCTATTTTCTTTTGAAATCATAATATTGATAAAAATATTCCAGAAACTTTCTGTTTTCAAGAATTAAGCTTCTAATTTTCATGATCTTCATTATCAAATCTTGGGGATCGGATTTACTAATGATATAATATTGAAATAAAGTAATATCCATGATTTATTAGGATAGATCTGCAATAAATTGAAGGATCTATCCTTTATGGTAGAAAAACCCAAAAAATGCAAAGGGACCCACTTGATCAATAAGATCATGTATGATCAGACCCTTGGGATGGATTGAATGGATGATATTGTGATGGAATCTAGTTAGATCATGGACTGGTCAAACTACTACAAGCTACTAGTGGAGAAGGAGGTGGCAGTAGAGGATCTGATGTTAATTTAATATTTACAAAAATTGAAACATAATTATTACAAGTAATTATGAAAAATTAAAAAACATCTATAAATACACCTCCAAAAATCCTCCAAAAATGTTCATTAAAATTCCCATGAAATCATCTTACTTACCATGAAAAAATAGATCTAGATTTCGTCCCTAAATTCCAAAACTCCCCAAAATCTCTCTTCTTTCACTTTCTCTCTCCTCTCTCTAGATTGGAACAAGGGACCTAAATTCAATTAAGCACTCTGTTCCAAAACAAAACTCACAGATCCCACCATCTATACGACCCTACACTACCTTATCTACAAAACCCCCAAATCAATTTAATAATCTAACGGTGCAATTGACGAAAAAATACAAAATGAGTGGTTACAGGCTATCTTCTCATCACAGGGATATTTATTTAAAATTGGGCTACAAATCCATGTTTTTCTCTAATTAGGTAGGTGGAAACACTTCTTATACTTATTTCATGTTATTTTATGTAAATTTTATTTTTCTAAAATTAGTTTTGGGTTAAAATTTTTAAAAATCAAGTAAGGACCGGAACCCTTCAATTCTGGATGATGGAGGGCTCAAATGAAACATCTAAGACATCCAATCATTCAAGAATGGTCCAAAACCCCTACGGTAAAATTTTCAAGAAATTTCATAAAGTTTTGAGCCCTTAATTGTAGAGGAATTGATTGGACGGTCCAAAATGGACTGTCCGATCTTCCTAATGAGATCGGATCCCGGGACTGCTACGAGATGCAGCACAGAGACATGCCCTGTGGGAGCATCTTTGTGCACGTGCTCCGCGTGCAACGTCGTCCCGAAGGAATGACCGCATGACAGCGTAGGTCCCCAGGGAGCGCATTACAGCGTGCGTCCTGCAAACAGTGCACGGTGACCATCCCGCCCGATTAGATCCATTTAAAAGACCAGACCGTCCATTCCATTGGGCTGAGATCAAATCTGGACCCTCGGAATGATTGTGAACTTCAAAGTTCAATTGTGGAGTCATTTAAGCTCCAAATTGAGATCAGAAAGAAGCTATGAAAAGCTTGTAATGTCTATTTACTTTTCAAACCATAATATTGGTAAAAACATTCAAGAAATTTCTATTTTCAAGAATTAAGCTTCTAATTTTCATGATCAGATCTTGGGGATCTGATTTACTAATGATATAGTATTGAAATAAAGTAATATCCATGATTTATTTGGATAGATCTAAGATAAATTGAAGGATCTATCCATTATGGTAATAAAACACTAAAAATGCAAAGGGACCCACTTGATGAATAAGATGAAGTATGATCAGACCCTTGGGATGGATTGAATGGATGATATTATGATGGAATCTAGTTAGATCATGGAGTGGTCAAACCACTACAATCTACTAGTGGAGAAGGAGGTTGTAGTAGAAGATACAATGTTAATTTAATATTTAAAAGAATTGAAACATAATTATTACAAGTATTTATGAAAAATTCAAAAACATCAATAAATAAAGCTCTAAAAGTCCTCCAAAAATGTTCATTAAAATTCCCATGAAATCATCTTGCTTAACATAAAAAAATAGATGTATATTCCTTCCCTTAATTCAAAAACTCCCCAAAATCTCTCTTCTTTCACTTTCTCTCTCCTCTCTCTAAATTGGAACAAGAGAGCTAAATTCAATTAGACACTCTGTTCTAAAAAAAAACTCACAAATCCCACCCTCTATATGAGCCTAGACTACCTTATCTACAAAACCCCCAAATCAATTTCAAGATCTAACGGTGCAATCGACCAAAAATTACAAAATGAGTGGTTACCGGCTATCTTCTCATCAAAGGGATATTTATTTTAAATTGGGCTACAAATCTATCTTTTTCTCTAATTAGGTGGGTGGAAACACTTCTTATACTTATTTCATGTTATTTTATATAAATTTTATTTTTCTAAAATTAGTTTTAGGTTAAAATTTATAAAAATCAAGTAAGGACTAGAACCCTTCAATTCTGAATGATGGAGGGCTCAAACAGAAAATTGCCACCCAATCAATCCAGAAGGGTCCAAAACCCTTAGGGTAAACTTTTCAAGAAATTTCATTTAGTTTTGAGCCCTTAATTGTACAGGAATTGATTGGACAGTCCAAAACAGACTTTTCGATCTTCCTAATGAGATCGGATCCCGGGACATGCTACGAGATGCAGCATGGAAACAAGCCCTGTGGGAGCATCTTTGTGTGCATTCTCTGCGTGCTACGTCGTCCCAACAGAATGACCGCATGACAGCACAGGTCCTGAGGGAGAGCATTACAGCGTGCGTCCCGCAAATGGCACACGGAGACCATTCCACCCGACTAAATCCATTTAAATGCTCAGACCATCCATTCCATTGGGTTGAGATCAAATCTGGATGCTCGGAACGATTGTGAACTTCAAAGTTCAATTGTTGAGTCATTTGACCTCCAAATTGAGATCGGAAAGAAGCTATGAAAAGCTTGTAATGTCTATTTACTTTTGAAACCATAATATTGATAAAAACATTCCAGAAACTTTCTTGATCTTCATGATCAAATCTTGGGGATTTGATTTACAAATGATATAATATTGAAATAAAATAATATCCATGATTTATTTGGATAGATCTAAGATAGATTGAAGGATCTATCCTTTATGATAGAAAAACCCTAAAAATGCAAAGGGACGGATTGAATGGATGATATTATGATGGAATCCAATTAGATCATGGAGCGGTCAAACCACTACTAGCTACTAGTGGAGAAGGAGGTGGTAGTAAAGGATCCAATGTTAATTTAATATTTAAAAGAATTGAAACATAATTATTACAAGTAATTATGAAAAATTCAAAAGCATCAACAATAAACCTCCAAAAATGTTCATTAAAATTCCCATGAAATCATCTTGCTTACCATGAAAAAATAGATCTAGATTCCTTCCCTAAATTCAAAAACAACCAAAAATCTCTCTTCTTTCACTTTCTCTCTTCTCTCTTTATATTGGAACAAGAGACCTAAATTCAATTAGGCACTCTATTCCAAAACAAAACTCACAAATCCCACCATCTATACGACACTAGACTACCTTATCTACAAAACTCCCAAATCAATTTCAAGATCTAACAGTGCAATTGACCAAAAATCACAAAAAGAGCAGTTACCGACTATCTTCTCATCAAAGGGATATTTATTTAAAATTCGGCTACAAATCTATGTTTTTCTCTAATTAGGGAAGTGGAAACACTTCTTATACTTATTTCATGTTATTTTATGTAAATTTTATTTTTCTGAAATTAGTTTTAGGTTAAAGTTTATAAAAGTCAAGTAAGGATTAGAACCCTTCAATTCTTGATGATGGAGGGCTCAAACAAAAAATCTAAGCCATCCAATCGTTCCAGAAGGGTCCAAAACGCTTATGGAAAAATTTTCAAGAAATTTCACTAAGTTTTCAGCCCTTAGTTGTAGAGGAATTGATTGGATGGTCCAAAACGGACTGTTCGATCTTCCTAATGAGATTAGATCCCAGCTAGTGCTACGAGATGCAGCACGAAAACACACCCTGTGGGAGCATCTTTGTGTGCGTTCTCTGCGTGCGACGTCGTCCCGACGAAATGACCGCATGACAGCGTAGGTCCCGAGGGAGAGCATTACAGTGTGCGTCCCACAAACGGCGCACGGTGACCATTCCGCCCGACTGGATCCATTTAAATGGTCAGACCGTCCAATCCATTGGGCTGAGATCAAATCTGGACACTCGAAATGATTGTGAACTTCAAAGTTCAATTGTGGAGTCATTTGAGCTCCAAATTGAGATCGAAAAGAAGGTATGAAAAGATTGTAATCTCTATTTACTTTCGAAACCATAATATTGAAAAAAACATTCCACAAACTTTCTATTTTCAAGAATTAAGCTTCTAATTTTCATGATCTTTATGATCTGATTTTGGGGATCTTATTTACTAATGATATAATATTGAAATAAATTAATACCCATCATTTATTTGGATAGATCTATGATAAATTGAAGGATCTATCCTTTATGATAGAAAAGCCCTAAAAATGCAAAGGGACCCACTTGATCAATAAGATCAAGTATGATCAGACCCTTGGGATGGATTGAATGGAAGATATTACAATGGAATCCAATTAGATCATGGAGTGGTCAAATCACTACTAGCTACTAGTGGAGAAGGAGGTGCTAGTAGAGGATCCAATGTTAATTTAATATTTAAAAGAATTGAAACATAATTATTACAAGTAATTATAAAAAATTCAAAAGCATCTATAAATGCCCCTCCCAAAATCCTCCCAAAATATTCATTAAAATTCCCATGGAATCATCTTGCTTACCATGAAAAAATAGATCTAGATTCCTTCCCTAAATTCCAAAACTCACCAAAATCTCTCTTCTTTCACTTTCTCTCTCCTCTCTCTAGATTGGAACAAGTGGCCTAAATTCAATTAGCCAGTCTATTCCAAAACAAAACAGTATCTACACGACCCTAGACTACCTTATCTACAAAACCTCCAAATCAATTTCAAGATCTAACAATGCAATAAACAAAAAATCACAAAATGAGCGGTTACCGGCTATCTTCTCATCAAAGGGATATTTATTTGAAATTGGGCTACAAATCTATATTTTTCTCCAATTAGGTAGGTGGAAACACTTCTTATACTTATTTCATGTTATTTTATGTAAATTTTATTTTTCTTAAATTAGTTTTAGGTTAAAATTTAGAAAAATGAAGTAAGGACCAGAACCCTTCAATTCTGGATGATGGAGGGTTCAAATGAAAAATCTAAGTCATCCAATCGATCCAGAAGGGTCTAAAATTGTAAGGTAAAATTTTCAAGAAATTTCATTAAGTTTTGAGCCCTTAATTGTACAGGAATTGATTGAACGGTCCAAAACGGACTGTCCGATCTTCCTAATGAGATTGGATCTCGGGACGTGCTACGAGACGCAATACGGATATAGGCCCTGTGGGAGAACCTTCGTGTGCGTGCTCCGCATGCGACGTCGTCCCGACAGAATGACCACAAGACAGCACAGGTCCTTGGAGAGGGCATTACAGCATGTGTCCCGCAAACGGTGCACGATGACCATCCCACCCGACTAGATCCGTTTAAATGATCAGACTGTCCATTCCATTGGGTTGGGATCAAATCTGGACCCTTGGAACGATTGTGAACTTCAAAGTTTAATTGTAAAGTTATTTGAGCTCCAAATTGAGATTGGAAAGAAGCTATCAAAAGTTTGTAATGTCTATTTTCTTTTGAAACCATAATATTGATAAAAACAAATAAAAAACTTTCTATTTTCAACAATTAAGCTTCTAATTTTCATGATCTTCATGATCAGATCTTGGGAATCAGATTAACTAATGATATAAAATTGAAATAAATTAATATCCATGATTTATTTAGATAGATCTTAGATAAATTGAAAGATCTATCCTTTATGGTAGAAAAACTTTAAAAATACAAAATGACTTGCTTAATCAATAAGATCAAGCATGATCTGACCCTTGGGATGGATTAAATGGATGATATTATGATACAATCCAGTTAGATCATGGAGTGGTCTAACCACTACTAGCTACGAGTGGAGAAGGAGGTGCTAGTAGAGGATCCAATGTCAATTTAATATTTAAAAGAATTGAAACATAATTATTACGAGTAATTATGAAAAATTTAAAAACATCTACAAATACACCTCCAAAAATCCTCCAAAAATGTTCATTAAAATTCCCATTAAATCATCTTGCTTACCATGAAAAAATAGGTGTAGATTCCTTCCCTAAATTCCAAAACTCACCAAAATCTCTCTTCTTTCACTTTCTCTCTCCTCTCTCTAGATTGGAACAAGAGACCTAAATTCAATTACGCAGTCTATTCCAAAACAAAACACCATCTACACGACCCTAGACTACCTTATCTACAAAAACCCCGAATCAATTTCAAGATCTAACAGTGCAATCAACAAAAAATCACAAAATGAGCGGTTACCGGCTATCTTCTCATCAAAGGGATATTTATTTGAAATTGGGCTACAAATCTATGTTTTTCTCCAATTAGGTAGGTGGAAACACTTCTTATACTTATTTCATGTTATTTTATGTAAAATTTATTTTTCTTAAATTAGTTTTAGGTTAAAATTTATAAAAATGAAGTAAGGACCAGAACCCTTCAATTTTGGATGATGGAGTGCTCAAATGAAAAATCTAAGTCATCTAATCGATCTAGAAGGGTCCAAAATCGTAAGGTAAAATTTTCAAGAAATTTCATTTAGTTTTGAGCCCTTAATTGCAGAGAAATTGATTGGACGGTCCAAAACGGAATGTCCGATCTTCCTAATGAGATCGGATCCGGAGACGTCCTACGATACGCAACATGGATATAGGCCCTGTGGGAGAACCTTCGTGTGCGTGTTCCGCATGCCACGTCGTCCCGACGAAATGATTGCAAGACAACGCAGGTCCTAGGAGAGAGCATTACGGCATGCGTCCCACAAACGGCGCACGATGACCATCCCGCCCAACTAGATCCGTTTAAATGATCAGACCGTCCATTCCATTGGGTTGAGATCAAATCTGGAGCCTTGGAACGATTGTGAACTTCAAAGTTTAAATGTGGAGTCATTTGAGCTCCAAATTGAGATCGGAAAGAAGCTATGAAAAGTTTGTAATGTCTATTTTCTTTTGAAACCATAATATTGATAAAAACAAACTAGAAACTTTCTATTTTCAAGAATTAAGCTTCTAATTTTCATGATCTTCAAGATCAGATCTTGGGGATCAGATTAACTAATGATATAAAATTGAAATAAAGTAATATCCATGATTTCTTTGGATAGATCTAAGATAAATTGAAAGATCTATCCTTTATGGTAGAAAAACCTTAAAAATGCAAAAAGACGCGCTTGATCAATAAGATCAAGTATGATCAGACCCTTGGGATGGATTAAATGGATGATATTATGATGGAATCCAGTTAGATCATGGAGTGGTCTAACCACTACTAGCTACGAGTGGAGAAGGAGGTGCTAGTAGAGGATCCAATGTCAATTTAATATTTAAAAGAATTGAAACATAATTATTACGAGTAATTATGAAAAATTTAAAAACATCTACAAATACACCTCCAAAAATGTTCATTAAAATTCCCATTAAATCATCTTGCTTACCATGAAAAAATAGGTGCAGATTCCTTCCCTAAATTCCAAAAGTCCCCAAAATCTCTCTTCTTTCACTTTCTCTCTCCTCTTTCTAGATTGGAACAAGAGACCTAAATTCAATTACACACAAAATGAGCCATTACCGACTATCTTCTCATCAAAGGGATATTTATTTAAAATTGGGCTACAAATCTATTTTTCTCTAATTAGGTAGGTGGAAACACTTCTTATGCTTCTTATACTTATTTCATGTTATTTTATGGAAATTTATTTTTTCTAAAATTAGTTTTAGGTTAAAATTTATAAAAATCAAGTGAGGACCAAAACCATTCAATTCTGGATGATGGAGAGCTCAAACGGAAAATCTAAGCAATCCAATGGATCCAGAAGGGTCCAAAACCCATAGGGTAAAATTTTCAAGAAATTTCATTTAGTTTTTAGCCCTTAATTGTAGAGGAATTGATTGGACGGTCCAAAACAGACTGTTCGATCTTCCTAATGAGATCAGATCCCGGGACGTGCTACGAGACGCAGGACGGAAACATGCCCTGTGGGAGCATCTTCGTGTGCATACTCCGTGTGTGATGTCGTCCCGATGGAATGACAGTGCAAGTCCCAGGGGAGCGCATTACAGCGTGCGTCCTACAAACGGCGCACGGTGACCATCTCGCCCCACTGGATCCGTTTAAATAATCAGACCGTCCATTCCATTAGGATGAGATCAAATATGGACCCTCGGAACGATTGTGAAGTTCAAAGTTCAATTGTGGAGTCACTTGAGCTCTAAATTGAGATCGAAAAGGAGCTATGAAAAGCCTGTGATGTCTATTTTCTTTTGAAACCATAATATTGATAAAAACATTCTAGAAACTTTCTATTTTCAAGAATTAAGCTTCTAATTTTCATGATCTTCATGATCAGATCTTGGGGATCTGATTTACTAATGATATAATATTGAAATAAAGTAATACCCATCATTTATTTGGATAGATCTAAGATAAATTGAAGGATTTATCATTTATGGTAGAAAAACCCTAAAAATGCAAAGGGACCCACTTGATCAATAAGATCAAGTATGATCAGACCCTTGGGATGGATTGAATGGAAGATATTATGATGGAATCCAGTTAGATCTTGGAGTGGTCAAACCACTACTAGCTACTAGTGGAGAAGGAGGTGGTAGTAGAGGATCCACTGTTAATTTAATATTTAAAAGAATTGAAACATAATTATTACAAGTAATTATGAAAAATTCAAAAACAACTATAAATACACCTCCAAAAATCCTCCAAAAAATGTTCCTTAAAATTTCCATGAAATCATCTTGCTTACCATGAAAAAAGAGATTTAGATTCCTTCCCTAAATTCCAAAACTCCCCAAAATATTTCTTCTTTCACTTTCTCTCTCCTCTCTCTAGATTGGTACAAGAGACCTAAATTCAATTAGACACTCTGTTCCAAAACAAAACTCACAAATCCCACCACCTATACAACCGTAGACTACCTTATCTACAAAACCTTCTAATCAATTTCAAGATCTAACAGTACAATCAACGAAAAATCATAAAATGAGCAGTTACTAGCTATCTTCTCATCAAAGGGTTATTTATTTAAAATTGGCCTACTAATCTATATTTTTCTCTAATTAGGTAGGTTGAAACACTTCTTATGCTTCTTATACTTATTTCATGTTATTTTATGTAAATTTTATTTTTCTAAAATTAGTTTTATGTTAAAATTTATAAAAATCAAGTAAGGATCAGAACCCTTCAATTCTGCAATGGATCCACATGGGTCCAAAACCCCTAGGGTAAATTTTTTAAGAAATTTCATCAATTTTTGAGCCCTTAATTGTACAGGAATTGATTTGACGGTCCCAAACCGACTGTCCGATCTTCCTAATGAGATCGAATCCCAGGATGTGCTACGAGATGCAGTGCTGAAACACACCTTGTGGGAGCATCTTCTTATGTGTGCTTCGCATGCGACGTTGTCCTAATGGAATGACCACATGACAAAACACATCCCGGGGGAGCGCATTATAGCGTGCGTCCCGCAAATGGCATACGGTCACCATCCCGCCCGACTGGATCCGTTTAAATGATCAGACCGTCCATTCCAATGGGCTGAGATCAAATCTGGACCCTCGAAACGATTGTGAACTTCAAAGTTCAATTGTGGAGTCATTTGAGCTCCATATTGATATTGGAAAGAAGCTATGAAAAGCCTGTAATGTCTATTTTCTTTTGAAACAATAATATTGATAAAAACATTCCAGAAACTTTCTATTTTCAAGAACTAAGCTTCTAATTTTCATAATCCTCATGATAAGATCTTGGACATCCGATTTACTAATGATATAATATTAAAATAAAGTAATACCCATCATTTATTTGGATAGATCTAAGGTAAATTGAAGAATCTAGCCTTTATGGTAGAAAAACCCTAAAAATGCAAAGGGACCCACTTGATCAATAAGATCAAGCATGATCAGACCCTTGGGATGGATTGAATGGATGATATTATGATGGAATACACTTACATCATGGAGTGGTCAAACCACTACTAGCTACTTGAGGAGAAGGAGGTGTAATTATGAAATCACTCCAAAAATCGTCCAAAAATGTTCATTAAAATTTTCATGAAATCATCTTGCTTACCAAGAAAAAAGAGATCTAGATTCCATCCCTAAATTCCAAAACTCCCCAAAATCTCTCTTCTTTTACTTTCTCTCTCCTCTCTCTAGATTAAAACAAGAGACCTCAATTCAATTAGGCACTCTATTCCAAAACGAAACACACTAATCCCACCATCTATACCATTCTAGACTACCTTATCTACAAAACCCCCAAATTAATTTCAAAATCTAACGGTGCAATCCACGAAAAATAAAAAAATGAGCGGTTACCGGCTATCTTCTCATCAAAGGGATATTTATTTAAAATTGGGCTACAAATCTATGTTTTTCTCTAATTAGGTAGGTGGAAACACTTATTATACTTATTTCATATTATTTTATGTAAATTTTATTTTTCTAAAATTAGTTTTAGCTTAAAATTTTTAAAAATCAAGTAAGGACCAGAACCCTTCAATTCTAAACGGTGGAGGGCTCAAATGGAAAATCTAAGCCATACAATCGATCTAGAAGCTTCCAAAACCCCTATGGTAAAATTTTCAAGAAATTTCATTAAGTTTTGTGCCCTTAATTGTAGAGGAATTGATTGGACGGTCCAAAACGGCCTGTCCGATCTTCGTAATGAGATCGGATATCGGGTTGTGCTACGAGACATAGCACTGAAACACGCCCTATGGGAGCATCTTCGTGTGCGTGCTCCACGTGCGAGGTTGTCCTGATGGAATGACCGCATGACAGCGCAAGTCCCGAGGGAGAGCATTACAAAGTGTGTCCCGCAAACGGCGCACGGTGCCAATTCCGTCCAACTAGATCCGTTTAAATGATCAGACCGTACATTCCATTACATTACATTGAGATCAAATATAGACCCTCAGAGCGATTCTGAACTTCAAAGTTCAATTATGGAGTCATTTGAGCTCCAAATTGGGATTGGAAAGAAGCTATGAAAAGCTTGTAATGTTTATTTTCTTTTGAAACCATAATATATATAAAAGCATTCCAGAAACTTTCTATTTTCAAGAATTAAGCTTCTAATTTTCATGACCAGATATTGGGGATTTGATTTACTAATGATATAATATTGAAATAAAGTAATATCCATCATTTATTTAGAAAGATCTAAGATAAATTGAAGGATCTATCCTTTATGGTAGAAAAATCCTTAAAATGCAAAAGGACCCAGTTGATCAATAAGATCAAGTATGATCAGACCCTTAGGATGGATTGAATGGAAGATAATATGATGGAATCCAGTTAGATCATGGAGTGGTCAAACCACTACTAGCTACTAGTGGAGAAGGAGGTGGTAGTAGAGGATCCGATGTAAATTTAATATTTAAAAGAATTGAAACATAATTATTACAAGTAATTATGAAAAATTCAAAAACATCTATAAATACACCTCCAAAAATCCTCAAAAAATGTTCATTAAAATTTCCATGAAATCATCTAGCTTACCATGAAAAAAGAGGTCTAGATTCCTTCCCTAAATTCCAAAACTCCCCAAAATATCTCTTCTTTCACTTTCTCTCTCCTCTCTCTAGATTGGAACAAGAGACCTAGATTCAATTAGGTACTCTGTTCCAATACAAAACTCACAAATCTTACCATCTATACGACCTTAGACTACCTTATCTACAAAATCCCCAAATCAATTTCAAGATCTAACAGTGCAATCAACGAAAAATCACAAAATCAATAGTTACCAGCTATCTTCTCATCAAAGGGATATTTATTTAAAATTGGGCTACAAATCTATGTTTTTCTCTAACTAGGTAGGTGGAAACACTTCTTATGCTTCTTATAAATATTTCATGTCATTTTATGTAAATTTTATTTTTCTAAAATTAGTTTTAGGTCAAAATTAATAAAAATCAAGTAAGGACCAAAAGCCTTCAATTCTGGATGATGGAAGGCTCAAACGGAAAATCTAAGCCATCTAATCGATCTAGAAGGGTCCAAAACCCCTAGGATAAAATTTTCAAGATATTTCATTTAGTTTTGAGCCCTTAATTATAGAGGAATTGATTGGACAGTCCAAAATGAACCGTCCAATCTTCCTAATGAGATTGGATCCCAAGACGTGCTACAAGATGCAACACGAAAACATGCTCTATGGGAGCACCTTCGTGTGCGTGCGACGTCGTCCCAACGGAATGATTTTAAGACAGCGCAAGTCCTGGGGGAGAGCATTACAGCGTGCGTCCCGTAAAAGGCACACGGTGACCATTCTGCCTGACTAGATCCCCTTAAATGATCAAAATGTCCATTCCATTGGGCTGAGATCAAATATGGACCATTAGAATGATTGTGAACTTCAAAGTTTAATTGTGGAGTCATTTGAGCTCCAAATTTAGATAAGAAAGAAGCTATGAAAAGCTTATAATGTCTATTATCTTTTGAAACCACAATATTGTTAAAAACATTCCAGAAACTTTCTATTTTCAAGAATTAAGCTTCTAATTTTCATGACCAGATATTGGGGATTTGATTTACTAATGATATAATATTGAAATAAAGTAATATCCATCATTTATTTAGAAAGATCTAAGATAAATTGAAGGATCAATCCTTTATGGTAGAAAAATCCTAAAAATGCAAAGGGACCCACTTGATCAATAAGATCAAGTATGATCAGACCCTTGGGATGGATTGAATGGAAGATATTATGATGAAATCTAGTTAGATCGTGGAGTTGTCAAACCACTACTAGCTACTAGTGGAGAAGGAGGTGGTAATAGAGGATCTAATGTTAATTTAATATTTAAAAGAATTGAAACATAATTATTACAAGTAATTATGAAAAATTCAAAAACATCTATAAATAACCCTCCAAAAATCCTCCAAAAAGGTTCATTAAAATTTTCATGAAATCATCTTGCTTACCATGAAAAAAGAGATCTAGATTCCTTCCCTAAATTCCAAAACTCCCCAAAATCTCTCTTCTTTCTCTCTCCTCTCTCTAGATTGGAAGAAGAGACCTAAGTTCAATTAGGCACTCTGTTCCAAAGAAAAACTCACAAATCCCACCATCTATACGATCCTCCACTACCTTATCGACAAAACCCAAAAAAATCAATTTCTAGATCTAACGGTGTAATCCACAAAAAATAAAAAAATGAGCGGTTACCAGCTACCTTCTCATCAAAGGGATATTTATTTAAAATTGGGCTACAAATCTATGTTTTTCTCTAATTAGGTAGGTGGAAACACTTCTTATACTCATTTCATACTATTTTATGCAAATTTTATTTTTCTTAAATTAGTTTTAGGTTAAAAATTTTAAAAATCAAGTAAGGACCAGAACCCTTCAATTATGGATGATGGAGGACTCAAACAGAAAATCTAAGCATCCAATCGATCCAAAAGGTTCCAAAACCCCTAGGGTAAAATTTTCAAGAAATTTCATTAAGTTTCGAGCCCTTAATTCTAGAGGAATTGATTGGACGGTCCAAAACGGACTGTCCGATCTTCCTAAAGAGATCGAATCCCGGGTTGTGCTACGAGATGTAGCACAGAAACACACCCTGTGGGAGCATCTTCTTGTGCGTGCTCCGCGTGCGACGTCGTCCCGACGGAATCACTGCATGACAGTGGTAGTCCCAAGGGAGAGCATTCAAGTGTGCATCCCGGAAACGGCGCACGGTGGCGATTTCGCCCCACTGGATATGTTTAAATGATCAGACTGTCCATTCCATTGGGCTCAGATCAAATTTGCACCCTCGGAACGATCAAGAACTTCAAAGTTCAATTGTCGAGTCATTTGAGCTCCAAATTGAGATTGAAAAGAAGCTACGTAAATCTTGTAATGTCTATTTTCTTTTGAAACCATAATATTGATAAAAACATTCTAAAAACATTCTATTTTCAAGAATTAAGCTTCTAATTTTCATGATCTTCATGATCAGATATTGGGGATCTGATTTACTAATGATATAATATTAAAATAAAGTAATACCCAACATTTATTTGGATAGATCTAAGATAAATTGAACTATCTGGCCTTTATGGTAGAAAAAGCCTAAAAATGCAAAGGGGCCCACTTGATCAATAAGATCAAGTATTATCAGACCCTTGGGATGGATTTTGAATGGATGATATTATGATGGAATTCAGTTAGAGCCCGGAGTGGTCAAACCACTACTAGCTACTAGTGGATGAGGTGGTGGTAGTAGAGGATCCAATGTTATTTTAATATTTAAAAGAATTAAAACATAATTATTACAAGTAATTCTAAAAAATTAAAAAACATCTATAAATAACCCTCTGAAAATCCTCCAAAAATGTTCATTAAAATTTCCATGAAATCATGTTGCTTACCATGAAAAAAGAGATCTAGATTCCTTCCCTAAATTCCAAAACTCCCCAAAATCTCTCTTCTTTCACTTTCTCTCTCCTCTCTCTAGATAGGAAAGAGGCCCAAATTCAATTAGGCACTCTGTTCCAAAGGAAAACTCACAAATCGCACCATCTATACAATCTTAGACTACCTCATCTACAAAACCCAAAAAAATCAATTTCAAGATCTAACGGTACAATCCACAAAAAATAAAAAAATGAGCGGTTACCAGCTACCTTCTCATCAAAGGGATATTTATTTAAAATTGGGCTACAAATCTATGTTTTTGTCTAATTAGGTAGGTGGAAACACTTCTTATACTCATTTCATACTATTTTATGTAAATTTTATTTTTCTTAAATTAGTTTTAGGTTAAAATTTATAAAAATCAAGTAAGGACCAGAACCCTTCAATTATGGATGATGGAGGACTCAAATAGAAAATCTAAGCATCCAATCGATCCAGAAGGTTCCAAAAACCCTAGGGTAAAATTTTCAAGAAATTTCATTAAGTTTCGAGCCCTTAATTGTAGAGGAATTGATTGGACGGTCCAAGATAGACTGTCTGATCTTCCTAATGAGATCGGATCCTGGGTTGTGCTACGAGATGCAGCACAGAAACACGCCCTGTGGGGTCATCTTCTTGTGCGTGCTCTGCGTGCGACGCCGTCCCAATGGAATGACCGCATGACAGTGCAGGTCCCAAGGGAGAGCATTAAAGCGTGCGTCCCACAAACGGTGCACGGTGACGATTTCGCCCCACTGGATATGTTTAAATGATCAGACTGTCCATTCCATTGGGTTGAGATCAAATTTGGACCCTTGGAACGAATGTGAACTTCAAAATTCAATTGTGGAGTCATTTGAGCTCCAAATTGAGATCGAAAAGAATCTATGTAAATCTTGTAATGTCTATTTTCTTTTGACACCATAATATTGATAAAAACATTCCAGAAACTTTCTATTTTCAAGAATTAAGCTTCTAATTTTCATGATCTTCATGATCAGATCTTGGGGATCTGATTTACTAATGATATAATATTAAAATAAAGTAATACCCAACATTTATTTGGATAGATCTAAGATAAATTGAACTATCTGGCCTTTATGGTAGAAAAAGCCTAAAAATGCAAAGGGGCCCACTTGATCAATAAGATTAAGTATTATCAGACCCTTGGGATAGCTTTTGAATGGATGATATTATGATGGAATTCAGTTAGATCCTGAAGTGGTTAAACCACTACTAGCTACTAGTGGAGAAGGTGGTGGTAGTAGAGGATCCAATGTTATTTGAATATTTAAAAGAATTAAAACATAATTATTACGACTAATTATGAAAAATTCAAAAACATCTATAAATACACCTCCAAAAATGTTCATTAAAATTGCCATGACATCATCTTGCTTATCTTGAAAAAATAGATTTAGATTCCTCCCCTAAATTCCAAAATTCCCCAAAATCTCTCTTATTTCACTTTCTCTCTCCTCTCTCTAGATTGGAACAAGAGACCTAAGTTAAACGTACCACTCTGTTTCAAAATAAACTCATAAATCCCACCATCTATACGACCCTAGACTACCTTATTTACAAAACCCTCAAATCATTTCCAAGATCTAACGGTACAATTGACGAAAAATCACAAAATGAGCGGTTACCGGCTATCTTCTCATCATAGGGATATTTATTTAAAATTGGGCTACAAATCTATCTTTTTCTCTAATTAGATAGGTTGAAACACTTCTTATACTTATTTCATCTTATTTTATGTAAATTTTACTTTTTCTAAAATTAGTTTTAGGTTAAAATCTACAAAAATCAAGTAGGGACCAGAACCCTTCAATTATGGATGATGGAGCGCCCAAATGGAAAATCTAAGCCATCCAATCGATCCAGAAGGGTCCAAAACCCCTAGGGTAAATTTCTAAAGAAATTTCATTATGTTTTGAGCCCTTAATTGTACAGGAATTGATTGGACAGTCCAAAACACACTGTTCGATCTTCCTAATGAGATCGAATCCTAGGACGTGCTACGAGACGCAGCACGGAAACACGCCCTGTGGGTGCATCTTCCTGTGCATGCTCCGCGTGCAACATCGTCCCGACAGAATACCGCATGACAACGCAGGTCCCAGGGGAGCGCATTATAGCGTAAGTCCCGCAAACGGCGCACGGCGACCATCTCGACCCACTGGATCCGTTTAAATGACCAGACTGTCCATTCCATTGGACTGAGATCAAATTTGGACCCTCGGAAGGATTGTGAACTTCAAAGTTCAATTGTGGAGTCATTTGAGCTCTAAATTGAAATCGGAAGGAAGCTGTGAAAAGCTTGCAATGTCTATTTTCTTTTGACACCATAATATTGATAAAAACATTCCAGAAACTTTCTATTTTCAAGAATTAAGCTTCTAATTTTCATGATCCTCATGATCAGATCTTGGGGATCTTCTTTACGAATGATATAATGAAGAAATAAAGTAATATCCATGGTTTATTTGGATAGAACTAAGAAAAATTAAAGGATCTACCCTTCATGGTAGAAAAACCCTAAAAATGTAAAGGGACCCACTTCATCAATAAGATCAAGTATGATCATACCCTTGCGACGGATTAATGGATGATATTATGATGGAATCCAGTTAGATCATGGAGTGGTCAAACCACGACTAGCAACCAGTGGAGAAAGAGGTGGCAGTAGAGGATCCAATGTTAATTTAATATTTAAAAGAATTGAAACATGATCATTACTAGTAATTATTAAAAATTCAAAAACATCTATAAATACACCTCCAAAAATGTTTATTAAAATTTTCATTAAATCATCTTGCTTACCTTGAAAAAATAGATCTAGATTCCTTCCCTAAATTCCAAAACTCCCCAAAATCTCTCTTCTTTCACTTTCTCTCTCCTCTCTCTAGATTGGAACAAGAGACTTAAATTCAATTAGGCGCTCTGTTCCAAAGAAAAACTCACAAATCCCACCATCTATACGATCCTAGACTACCTCATCTACAAAACCCAAAAAAATCAATTTCAAGATCTAACGGTGCAATCCACAAAAAATAAAAAAATGAGCGGTTACCAGCTACCTTCTCATCAAAGGGATATTTATTTAAAATTGGGCTACAAATCTATGTTTTTGTCTAATTAGGTAGGTGGAAACACTTCTTATACTCATTTCATACTATTTTATGTAAATTTTATTTTTCTTAAATTAGTTTTAGGTTAAAATTTATAAAAATCAAGTAAGGACCAGAACCCTTCAATTATGGATGATGGAGGACTCAAATAGAAAATCTAAGCATCCAATCGATCCAGAAGGTTCCAAAAACCCTAGGGTAAAATTTTCAAGAAATTTCATTAAGTTTCGAGCCCTTAATTGTAGAGGAATTGATTGGACGGTCCAAGATAGACTGTCTGATCTTCCTAATGAGATCGGATCCTGGGTTGTGCTACGAGATGCAGCACAGAAACACGCCCTGTGGGGTCATCTTCTTGTGCGTGCTCTGCGTGCGACGCCGTCCCAATGGAATGACCGCATGACAGTGCAGGTCCCAAGGGAGAGCATTAAAGCGTGCGTCCCGTAAACTGTGCACGGTGATGATTTCGCCCCACTGGATATGTTTAAATGATCAGACTGTCCATTCCATTGGGTTGAGATCAAATTTGGACCCTTGGAACGAACGTGAACTTCAAAATTCAATTGTGGAGTCATTTGAGCTCCAAATTGAGATCGAAAAGAAGCTATGTAAATCTTCTAATGTCTATTTTCTTTTGAAACCATAATATTGATAAAAGCATTCCAGAAACTTTCTATTTTCAAGAATTAAGCTTCTAATTTTCATGATCTTCATGATCAGATCTTGGGGATCTGATTTACTAATGATATAATATTAAAATAAAGTAATACCCAACATTTATTTGGATAGATCTAAGATAAATTGAACTATCTGGCCTTTATGGTAGAAAAAGCCTAAAAATGCAAAGGGGCCCACTTGATCAATAAGATCAAGTATTATCAGACCCTTGGGATAGCTTTTGAATGGATGATATTATGATGGAATTCAGTTAGATCCTGGAGTGGTCAAACCACTACTAACTACTAGTGGAGAAGGTGGTGGTAGTAGAGGATCCAATGTTATTTGAATATTTAAAAGAATTAAAACATAATTATTACGACTAATTATGAAAAATTCAAAAACATCTATAAATACACCTCCAAAAATGTTCATTAAAATTGCCATGACATCATCTTGCTTATCTCGAAAAAATGGATTTAGATTCCTTCCCTAGATTCCAAAATTGCCCAAAATCTCTCTTATTTCACTTTCTCTCTCCTCTCTCTAGATTGGAACAAGAGACCTAAATTAAACTTAGCACTCTATTTCAAAATAAACTCATAAATCCCACCATCTATACGACCCTAGACTACCTTATTTACAAAACCCCCAAATCATTTGCAAGATCTAACGGTACAATTGACGAAAAATCACAAAATGAGCGGTTACCGGCTATCTTCTCATCATAGGGATATTTATTTAAAATTGGGTTGCAAATCTATCTTTTTCTCTAATTAGATAGGTTGAAACACTTCTTATACTTATTTCATTTTATTTTATGTAAATTTTACTTTTTCTAAAATTAGTTTTAGGTTAAAATCTAGAAAAATCAAGCAGGGACCAGAACCCTTCAATTATGGATGATGGAGGGCTCAAATGGAAAATCTAAGCCATCCAATCGATCCAGAAGGGTCCACAACCCCTAGGGAAATTTTAAAAGAAATTTCATTAAGTTTTGAGCCCTTAATTGTACAAGAATTGATTGGATAGTCCAAAACAGACTGTTCGATCTTCCTAATGAGATCGGATCCTAGGACGTGCTACGAGACGCAGCACGGAAACACGCCCTGTGGGAGCATCTTCGTGTGCATGCTCTGCATGCAACATCGTCCCGACAGAATACCGCATGACAACGCAGGTCCCGGGGGAGCGTATTATAGCGTGCGTCCCGCAAACGGCGCACGGTGACCATCTTGACCCACTCGATCTGTTTAAATGACCAAACTGTCCATTCCATTGGACTGAGATCAAATTTGGACCCTCAGAAGGATTGTGAACTTCAAAGTTCAATTGTGGAGTCATTTGAGCTCTAAATTGAAATCGGAAGGAAGCTATGAAAAGCTTGCAATGTCTATTTTCTTTTGACACCATAATATTGATAAAAACATTCCAGAAACTTTCTATTTTCAAGAATTAAGCTTCTAATTTTCATGATCCTCATGATCAGATCTTGGGGATCTTATTTACGAATGATATAATGAAGAAATAAAGTTATATCCATGGTTTATTTGAATAGAACTAAGAAAAATTAAAGGATCTATCCTTCATGGTAGAAAAACCCTAAAAATGTAAAGGGACCCACTTGATCAATAAGATCAAGTATGATCATACCCTTGCGACGGATTAATGGATGATATTATGATGGAATCCAGTTTGATCAAGGAGTGGTCAAACCACTACTAGCAACTAGTGGAGAAGGAGGGGGCAGTAGAGGATCCAATGTTAATTTAATATTTAAAAGAATTGAAATATGATCATTACTAGTAATTATGAAAAATTCAAAAACATCTATAAATACACCTCCAAAAATGTTTATTAAAATTTTCATTTAATCATCTTGCTTACCTTGAAAAAATAGATCTAGATTCCTTCCCTAAATTCCAAAACTCCCCAAAATGTCTCTTCTTTCACTTTCTCTCTCCTCTCTCTAGATGGGAAAGAGACCTAAATTCAATTAGGCACTCTGTTCCAAAGCAAAAATCACAAATCCCACCATCTATATGATCCTAGACTACCTCATCTACAAAACCCAAAAAATTCAATTTCAAGATCTAACGGTGCAATCCACAAAAAATAAAAAAATGAGCGGTTAACAGCTACCTTCTCATCAAAGGGATATTTTTTTTAAATTGGGCTACAAATCTATGTTTTTGTCTAATTACGTAGGTGGAAACCCTTCTTATACTCATTTCATACTATTTTATGTAAATTTTATTTTTCTTAAATTAGTTTTAGGTTAAAATTTATAAAAATCAAGTAAGGACTAGAACCCTTCAATTCTGGATGATGGAGGACTCAAACAGAAAATCTAAGCATCCAATCAATCCAGAAGGTTCCAAAACCCCTAGGGTAAAATTTTCAAGAAATTTCATTAAGTTTTGAGCCCTTAATTGTAGAGGAATTGATTGGACGGTCCAAAATAGACTGTCTGATCTTCCTAATGAGATCAGATCCTAGGTTGTGCTACGAGATGCAGCACAGAAACACGCCCTGTGGGGTCATCTTCTAGTGCGTGCTCTGCGTGCGACGTCGTCCTGATGGAATGACCGCATGACAGCGCAGGCCCAAGGGAGAGCATTAAAGCGTGCGTCCCGCAAACGGTGCACGGTGACGATTTCGCCCCACTAGATATGTTTAAATGACCAGACTGTCTATTCCATTGGACTGACATCAAATTTGGACCCTCGAAAGGATTGTGAACTTCAAAGTTCAATTTTGGAGTCATTTGAGCTCTAAATTGTAATGTCTATTTTCTTTTGACACCATAATATTGATAAAAACATTCTAGAAACTTTCTATTTTCAAGAATTAAGCTTCTAATTTTCATGATCCTCATGTTCAGATCTTGGGGATCTTATTTACGAATGATATAATGAAGAAATAAAGTAATATCCATGGTTTATTTGGATAGAACTAAGATAAATTAAAGGATCTATCCTTCACGGTAGAAAAACCTTAAAAATGTAAAGGGACCCACTTGATCAGTAAGATCAAGTATGATCATACCCTTGCGACGGATTAATGGATGATATTATGATGGAATCCAGTTAGATCATGGAGTGGTCAAACCACTACTAGCAACTAGTGGAGAAGGAGGTGACATTAGAGGATCCAATGTTAATTTAATATTTAAAAGAATTGAAACATGATCATTACTAGTAATTATGAAAAATTCAAAAACATCTATAAATACACCTCCAAAAATGTTTTTTAAAATTTTAATGAAATCATCTTGCTTACCTTGAAAAAATAGATCTAGATTCCTTCCCTAAATTTCAAAACTCACCAAAATATCTCTTCTTTCACTTTCTCTCTCTTCTCTCTAGATAGGAAAGAGACCTAAATTCAATTAGGCACTCTGTTCCAAAGCATAACTCACAAATCCCACCATATATACGATCCAAGACTACCTCATCTACAAAACCCAAAAAAATCAATTTCAAGATCTAACAGTGCAGTACATAAAAAAAAAAAAATGAGCGGTTACCAACTACCTTCTCATCAAAGGGATATTTATTTAAAATTGGGCTACAAATCTATGTTTTTGTCTAATTAGGTTGGTGGAAACACTTCTTATACTCATTTCATACTATTTTATGTAAATTTTAATTTTATTAAATTAGTTTTAGGTTAAAATTTATAAAAATCAAGTAAGGACCAGAACCCTTCAATTCTGGATGATGGAGGACTCAAACAGAAAATGTAAGCATCCAGTCGATCCAGAAGGTTCCAAAACCCCTAGGGTAAAATTTTCAAGAAATTTCAGTAAGTTTCGAGCCCTTAATTGTAGAGGAATTGATTGGACGGTCCAAAACGGACTGTTTGATCTTCCTAATGAGATCAGATCCCGGGTTGTGCTATGAGATGCAGCACAGAAACACGCCCTGTGGGGGCATCTTCCTGTGCGTGCTCCGCGTGCGACGTCATCCCGATGGAATGACCGCATGATAGCGTAGGTCCCAAGGGAGAGCATTAAAGCGTGCGTCCCACAAACGGTGCACGGTGACGATTTCGCCCCACTGGATATGTTTAAATGATCAGACTGTCCATTCCATTGGGTTGAGATCAAATTTGGACCCTCGGAACAATCAAGAACTTCAAAGTTCAATTGTGGAGTCACTTGAGCTCCAAATTGAGATCGGAAAGAAGCTATGTAAATCTTGTAATGTCTATTTTCTTTCGAAACCATTATATTGATAAAAACATTCCAGAAACTTTCTATTTTCAAGAATTAAGCTTCTAATTTTCATGATATTCATGATCAGATCTTGGGGATCTGATTTACTAATGATATAATATTAAAATAAAGTAATACCCAACATTTATTTGGATAGATCTAAGATAAATTGAACTATCTGGCCTTTATGATAGAAAAAGCCGAAAAATGCAAAGGGGCCCACTTGATCAATAAGATCAAGTATTATCAGACCCTTGGGATGGATTTTGAATGGATGATATTATGATAGAATTCAGTTAGATCCTAGAGTGGTCAAACCACTACTAGCTACTAGTGGAGAAGGTAGTGGTAGTAGAGGATCCAATGTTATTTTAATATTTAAAAGAATTAAAACATAATTATTACAAGTAATTATGAAAAATTCAAAAACATCTATAAATACACCTCCAAAAATGTTCATTAAAATTTCCATGACATCATCTTGCTTATCTTGAAAAAATAGATCTAGATTCCTTCCCTAAATTCCAAAATTGCCCAAAATCTCTCTTATTTCACTTTCTCTCTCCTCTCTCTAGATTGGAACAAGAGACCTAAATTAAACTTAGCACTCTGTTTCAAAATAAACTCATAAATCCCACCATCTATACGACCCTAGACTACCTTATTTACAAAACCCCCAAATCATTTGCAAGATCTAACGGTGCAATTGACGAAAAATCACAAAATGAGAGGTTACCGGTTATCTTCTCATCATAGGGATATTTATTTAAAATTGGGCTATAAATCTATCTTTTTCTCTAATTAGATAGGTTGAAACACTTCTTATACTTATTTGTTCATATTTTATCTAAATTTTACTTTTCTAAAATTAGTTTTAGGTTAAAATCTAGAAAAATCAAGCAGGGACAAGAACCCTTCAATTATGGATGATGGAGCGCTCAAATGGAAAATCTAAGCCATCCAATCGATCCAGAAGGGTCCAAAACCCCTAGGGTAAATTTTTAAAGAAATTTCATTATGTTTTGAGCCCTTAATTGTACAGGAATAGATTGGACAGTCCAAAACAGACTGTTCGATCTTCCTAATGAGATCGGATCCTAGGACGTGCTACGAGAGGCAGCATGGAAACACACCCTGTGGGAGCATCTTCGTGTGTGTGCTCCGCATGCAACATCGTCCCGACAGAATGACAGCTTGACAACGTAGGTCCCGTGGGAGCGCATTATAGCGTGCGTCCCGCAAACGGCGCACGGTGACCATCTCGCCCGACTGGATCTGTTTAAATGACCAGACTGTCCATTCCATTGGGCTGAGATCAAATTTGGACCCTCGGAAGGATTGTGAACTTCAAAGTTCAGTTGTGGAGTCATTTGCGCTCCAAATTGAGATCGAAAGGAAGCTGTGAAAAGCTTGCAATGTCTATTTTCTTTTGACACCATAATATTGATAAAAACATTCCAGAAACTTTCTATTTCCAAGAATTAAGCTTCTAATTTTCATGATCTTCATGATTAGATCTTGGGGATCTTATTTACGAATGATATAATGAAGAAATAAAGTAATATCCATGGTTTATTTGGATAGAACTAAGATAAATTAAAGGATCTATCCTTCACGGTAGAAAAACCCTAAAAATGCAAAGGGACCTACTTGATCAATAAGATCAAGTATGATCATACCCTTGCGACGGATTAATGGATGATATTATGATGGAATCCAGTTAGATCATGGAGTGGTCAAACCACTACTAGCAACTAGTGGGGAAGGAGGTGGCAGTAGAGGATCCAATGTTAATTTAATATTTAAAAGAATTAAAACATGATCATTACTAGTAATTATGAAAAATTCAAAAACATCTATAAATACACCTCCAAAAATGTTTATTAAAATTTTCATGAAATCATCTTGCTTACCTTGAAAAAATAGATCTAGATTCCTTCCCTAAATTCCAAAACTCCCCAAAATATCTCTTGTTTCACTTTCTCTCTCCTCTCTCTAGATTGAAACATGTAATATCCTTAATTTTTGGATAAATTAAGAATTTATTAAATCAATTAAATTAAAATTTTATAGATGGAATTTGATCTTGAAAAGTTAAGAATTTGAAAGTGCTGATCACTAGGATTCCAACGCCATAATGAATACGAAAAACGGAGTTCAAACGAGGGAGTTATGAGTCGTTGAAGTTATAGGGGGTATTTTGGTAATTTGGTAGAAACATAAAACACAGGGGCCCGAATTGATAACGGCACCCCCTTCTTCTACACGTCTCTACCGGATCTGGCTAAAACGTCAGAGAAACCAACGGAAAGAGACGTGAAGGGAAGAGTTTCTCTTTCCCTTAAACTCTACAGCCTATATCTCCCTCATCAGTCGCCAAATCACATTACCTTCTTCTGTTTTCACTAAGTTTTTCATCAAAACCCTAGCTCTGAGAGAAACGGCGCAAAAATTGCAAGAATTCGATGCCTATAGGCTTGTGGGAGGAGACCGAAATTTGGTCATCTTCTCTGGTGGTGGCGACTGCGTCGGCGCCCTGGCGCTGACGCCGGGACGCCCAGCAGGATGCCCCAACGAAGACGCCACACAGGCGCTCAACGTCGCGCGGGCACCCGACATCCGCACGCAGGGGAGATCACATGCGCTGTCTCGGTCGGTCAGGACGCTCGGTACCTTGGCGACTGTGATGCAGGCTGTGGTGCGTCACAGTACCGAGGATGCACGCAGCGCGTCCTCGCTGCGTTTCTCGAAGGCGAGCGTCTTTGTGAAGCCGGTTTATGTCGGTATAAACCAGCGTAAACCAGCGCTGCCGATGCTAACCACTTATGGTGGTCGGTCAGGCCCCATTTTACGTATATATGCACTTAAAACTTGATTTTTGGGAGCTATAGAAGTCCAAATCACAATTTGAAAGAGGCGTTGTGACCATATTGACGACACAAACCTAGTTTTAGCTTAAAAACTTATAAATGACCACTTTTAATTTATAATTTTTTTTAAAATAGTGATGTGACATGGACAGGTGCACTTGAACATACCAGTTAAGGGGATTTATTAGCAAGCTAAGTGGTCTCACATTGAGGTAGGTGACGACAATTAATGCTTTGCCTTGATTTTAAAACCATGCATAAACATAGCATTATGAGAGATTGTGATTTAAATTGCATTTATTAATTGTCATTGTTTTCATGAGACTTAGAGTACATTATGATTATTACAAATTGAAATCTTTTATTGAATAAACCCATGAAAAATGTTTTTATGAGCATGATATTAGTTAATTATGCTTAAATAGAGACTTCTTTCTTATTATATATTGGAAATGCATGGATTTGCATGGAAATAAGAATGGAGGCTTGTTAGCTGGTCCTTTTATAGGCTAACCCCAGGATGAGGGGCGTGCCTTGGGGATTGCGAGCTACGAGTACTCTTGAGTTTTAGCATATACATATGATTTTCATGTTTTTATATTTGATGATGAGTGCTCTCACCCGGTGGGCATCATGCTAGGAGGGATAGGACCGGCCACCCATCCTCCGAGATTGTGATGTGATGATATTGTGATATGATAGACACCTACCCATAGATGGCATTCGGTAGGGTTTGGTAACATGGATAGTCCACACTACCGGTTTGAGCCTTTCCATGGGGACAGACGCTAAGTCTCCCGTTATGGTGTCGACGGAGAGCGGTGGTGGTTGAGACCCATGGAGGGTTGCCACTGCGGCATGATGGCCCATATTCTTATTATGTGTGTGTGTATGATGAGCATGGTTATGGATGGTATGCCTGGGTGTGACGACACTCAGTGGTTGGCTATGAGTACTCATGATCAGTGATATTTGTCTATATGACGCTTGTGGGACCCATTACCTTAGGTTGCCCTTATTATTATTATTGTATGCTCATTTACATTGATTCGTATCATGTTTTAAATCCATTGAATGCATGTTTTAGCATACTTGAGAAATTGATACTATGTTGGCATAAGTTATAATGATTTTATCGTCATAAACGATAGATATTTTATTTTGTCATTACTGTTATTTCATTTATTTCATTAATTATCTATGTACCTGCACAAGCAATAGCTTGTTGAGGCATTGCTTTGTTTTGCGCGACATCAAGAAGGGCAAGACTGTCGAGAAACCATGATAGTAGTGGGGGATTCCTTTACTTGATTGATAGACAGTGATGTGAGTTAATAAATATGACTACCATTTGAATTTAATTATGAACTGTATACTTTTATTTTATGGAGTTGAATGAGATGTTGAGACATATGTTGGACATTTATATGGGATGTTATGATGGATAGACCCTGGGCCATATTATTATTGTGTTTTGGATATTTATTTGATTCAAAATAAAGGCACTGATTCATTTGACGTCGATTGATACGAGTATTGTTTTAAATCTATTATCTTAAAAATTTATTTATGTTTTAAATTATATATGTGACATTTTGAGAAAGGAAAAATAACACCCGGATTTTTTAAGAGATGTTTTAGTAAAGTGATAAATAAAACTTTTCTCATGGGATCCCAAATGCTCTTATTTAAAAATGCTATTATAAAATAAATGTCTTAAAAACCTAGGGTGTTACAAGTTGGTATCAGAGCCCAGTCTAGTCCATCATAATCTTTGCAAATGTCCATTTATATGTGAGTAACAGTCCATAAATTGTTGTTGAGAGAGGAACTTACACTTAGTGATATTTAAAACTTTTGACAGATGGCTCCTCGAAGAAGGACAAGGTCTACCCCTGCTACACCAGTTGCCCCACCTGCTGAGTCCTCTAATCAAGGGGATTGAGATGCCGAGTTATTGAATCAATTAATGTCAGGGCTAGTACCACTCATACAGCAGCAGGTTAGGATTGCTGTTCACACTGCTAACCCTAGCCCTATTCCACCACCTCAAGTGGCACCTATGGTCTCATTAGTTCATTCCTCCCAACCAGTACAGGAACCACCAGCACTTAAGCCCATTGAGGGCGATGCTACTAGTGACTCTAAGAAGACAGATAAGCTATTAGAGAGATTCCAAAAGATGGTGAAACCCTTTTATGGCGATGGTGACACTAAGGAGGCCGAGCAATGGCTATTTGAGGCTGAAAGGACATTTGACACTATGAAGATCTCACCAGAGGATCAAGTTAGAGTAGCCGCCTACCTACTAAAGGGTGAGGCAGGCTTGTGGTGGCAGACCTTTACACTTACCCAACCAGATATGGGCAGCCTTTAAACAGGCTTTTGACACTCAGTACTTTCCCCCCTATGCATTACAGTCATTGAAGAAAGAGTTTGCCACCTTGGAGCAGAGAGACATGACGGTTCAACAGTATCTGAACTGATTTACACGACTGAGGAGATTTGCACCTCATGCGCTGGCCCTAGACATAGAGGCAACCGACAGATTTGTGGATGGGTTGACACCTTGGCTAAGAGATTGGGTGATTTCTTCGCAACCCACTTCTATGCGAGATGCTGCTGACATGGCTTCCATGCATGAGAAGAACTCTCTCAGGACTAGAGGGGTGCATACCAGTCCTTTAAGGGCAAGAGACCGTTTGGTGCTACGCAGACATAGGGTGCATCAGGTCATCCATCGCAGGCCAAGTTTAAGAGAGATACAAAGAGGAAGAGATGTGATAGGTGTAAGGGTTGGCACCCTAGGCGAGGGTGCAATAGATCTGACAGGCCACAGCATAAGAGGCAGCCCCAACCACAGCGACAGCACCATGCACCTTTCCAGAGATAGCCATATAGGTGTTTCAACTGTGGAGACGCCGACCACTTCATTAAGGACTGTCCTAAGGGGTAGAGAGAGAGGCAGACTGAGATGGATGCAGAGACAGCTACCGCGCCACGTAGCCAGGGACGAATATTTGCCATCACATCAGGACAGGCGCAAGCATCACACCAGGTTGTTGAAGGTACTCTTCTAGTCTTAGATCGACATGCCAAGGTTCTTTTTGACACAAGGTCTACACATTCTTTTATATCATGTATTTTTGCATCTTTCCTTGATCTATTTGTGCACAAATTAGCATTTGGATTATATATTATGACACCTGTGGGGGAGACAGTAGAGACTACCGAATATCTTAGAGAAATACCTGTAGAGATATCAGGCGTGAGTAGGGACACTGACTTCATCTTACTAGACATGGTAGACTACGATATTATTCTTGGAATGGATTGGTTAGCCAACTATTGGGCTATGGTAGACTGCCGGAAGAAGCGAGTCACTTTTCTTATACCTGGGCAACCAGAAATAGTGTTCCAGGGTAGGAAAGATCAGTTAGGTACATGCATCATTTCTGCTATGAAGGCGGCACAATTTTATGCACGAGGGTATAGCGCATTCCTCGCATATATGACGGTTGAGGACAAGGAGCAACCACGGCTTGACGAGATTGATGTTGTCCGTGAATTTGCTGATGTCTTTCCTGAGGAGTTACCAGGATTGCCGCCAAGTAGGGAGATTGACTTTACCATTGACTTGGTGCCGGGTACATCGCCTATCTCTCTAAGGCACCATACAGGATGGCTCCAACAGAGTTGAGAAAGCTTAAGGTATAATTACAAGAGTTATTGGACAAGGGCTTCATCAGCTCGAGTGGATCACCATGGGGAGCACCAGTCCTTTTCCTGAAGAAAAAGGATGGATCACTGAGACTATGCATTGACTATAGGTTGTTGAACAGTGTTACTATAAAGAATCGATACCCTTTGCCACGCTTAGATGATTTATTTGATCAGCTCCAATCGGCACAAGTGTTCTCCAAGATAGATCTGAGGTCAAGGTATCATCAGCTGAGGGTTAGAGAAGAGGATATCTAGAAGACTGCTTTTAGGAGTCGCTATGGTCATTATGAGTTCTTAGTGATGCCATTTGGATTGACGAATGCACTTGCAGTGTTCATGGATCTAATGAACTGTGTTTTTCAACTTATTTGGATAAGTTCATGATTGTATTCATTGATGACATCTTGATTTATTTGCCTAGTCATGAGGCACATAGAGAGCATCTCCACACGGTATTGGACACACTTCGTCGACATCAGTTGTATGCCAAGTTCAGTAAGTGTGATTTTTGGTTAAACCAGGTGCATTTCTTAGGCCACGTCATATCTAAAGATGGAGTGGTCGTGGATCCAGCGAAGGTAGAGGTAGTACTACACTGGGAGAGGCCCAAGACAGTGACTGAGATACGCAGTTTTCTCGGTTTGGTAGGATATTATTATCGTTTCATAGAGGGATTCTCTAAGATTGCGTTACCATTTACCACCCTGACCAGGAAAGACACTCAATTTGTATGGACCGAGGCTTGCGAGGAGAGCTTCCAAGAGCTCAAGAGGAGGTTTGCTACTGCTCCAGTATTGACATTACCATCAGGTGCAGGCAATTGTGTGATTTATTGTGATGCCTCTGGCAAGGGATTAGGAGCAATGTTGATGCAACATGGGAAGGTAATTGCCTATGCGTCTAGACAGCTAAAGACACATGAGGTAAATTACCCAACACATGATTTGGAGTTAGCAGCAATGGTATTTGCGTTGAAGTCCTGGAGACATTATCTTTATGATGAGAGATTTGAGGTATTCACTAATCATAAGAGCCTCAAGTACTTCTTTACTCAAAGTGATTTGAACATGAGGCAGCGTAGATGGATGGAGTATCTCAAGGACTTCGACTTCACCATACAGTACCATCTTGGGAAGGCTAACATCATTGCAGATGCCCTGAGTAAGAAGTCTGGAGTGATGATTGCCAATTTGCCAACTCGGTCTAAGTTCTTCGACAGGATCTTAGAGGCACAGGACAAAGATAAAGAAACACAGGATCTGACAGATAAGGCAGATTTTTTGAGGGGACCAGATGGAGGAGTCAGATTTAAGGGAAGGTTGGTAGTACTGGCAGATGACGAATTGAGGCGTGAGTTACTTCAAAGAGCACACCAGTCCCCGTATACAATTCATCCTACGGGTACAAAGATGTATCAGGATCTCAAGAGGCATTTCTGGTGGAATGGTATGAAGAAGGATGTTGGAGAGTGCGTTGCACGGTGTTTGATGTGTCAGTAGGTCAAGGCTGAGCATCAGCGTCCATCAAGACTACTCCAGACACTGGACCATCTTGAGTGGAAGTGGGATCATATTACCATGGACTTTGTTCTGGGTCTTGCAAGGACTGCTAGCGGTCACGACATGATATGGGTTGTTGTGGACAGGTTGACTAAGTTCGCTCATTTCCTTCCTATTAGACAGAATCAGACCGTGGATAGTTTAGCGAAATTATATGTGAAGGAGATCGTAAGTCTACATGGAGTTCCCTTGACAATTATATCAGATCGAGATACTCAGTTTACCTCAAAATACTGGATGAGCATGCAAGAGGCGTTAGGATCAAGACTGAAATTTAGCACAGCATTCCATCCTCAAACAGACGGATAGAGCGAGAGAACCATCCAGACTATTGAGGATATGCTACAAGCTTGTGTTATGGATTGGAAGGGTAGCTGGGAAGATCATTTACCATTAGTGGAATTTGCCTATAATAATAGTCATCACGCTAGTATTGGCATGGCTCCATATGAGGCACTTTATGGCAGACCTTGTCGGTCACCCTTATGTTGGAGTGATGTAGGAGAAAGACACGTGGTGAGGTCTGAGTCAATGGAAGAGTGTGCAGAGAAAGTCTGACTCATCCGAAAGAGATTATTGACAGCTCACAGTCGACAGAAAAGTTATGCAGATAAAAGGCAAAAAGACTTGGAGTTTGTTGAAGGTGAGCATGTATTCTTGAAAGTTTCTCCTATGAAAGGAGTGTTGAGGTTTGGAAATAAAGGGAAGCTTAGCCCTAGGTATATTGGACCTTTTGAGATCTTACGCAGAGTCGGGTCAGTGGCATACCAGTAAACTTTGCCACCACAATTGGCAAATGTACATGATGTCTTCCACGTGTCCATGCTGAGAAAGTATGTGCCAGATCCCTCACACGTGTTGGAATAGATCCCAAGAGTGCTATAGCCTGATATGACGTTTGAGGAGAGACCGGTGCGTATACTAGATACGAAAGTCAAGGAGTTAAGGAATAAGACCATTACATTAGTCAAAGTCCTTTGGCAGCATCATTCATTACAGGAAGCTACCGGGGAAACAGAAGAGGAGATGCGAAGTATCCATCTAGAGTTATTTACATAGAGGTATGTAGCTAAATTTCGAGGATGAAATTTTTATAAGGAGGGAAGGATGTAATATCCTTAATATTTGGAAAATTTGAGAATTTATTAAAACAATTAAATTAAAAATTTATAGATGGAATTTGATCTTGAAACTTAAGAATTTGAAAGTGCTCATCAATAGGATTCCAACGCCATAAAGAATGCCAAAAACGAAGCTCAAACGAGGGAGTTATAAGCCGTTGAAGTTATAGGGGTATTTTGGTAATTTGACAGAAACATAAAACACAGGGGCCCGAATTGATAACGGCACCCCATTTCTTCTACACGTCTCTACCGGATTGAATAGATGATATTATGATGGAATCCAGTTAGATCATAGTGGTCAAACCACTACTAGCTACTAGTGGAGGAGGTGGTGGCAGTAGAGGATCCAATGTTAATATAATATTTAAAAGAATTGAAAAATAATAATTGCTAGTAATTATGAAAAATTCAAAAACATCTATAAATACACCTCCAAAATGATGATTAAAATTTCCATGAAATCATCTTGCTTACCTTGAAAAAATAGATCTAGATTCCTTCCCTAAATTCCAAAACTCCCCAAAATCTCTCTTCTTTCTCTTTCTCTCTCCTCTCTCTAGATTAGAACAAGAGACCTAACTTCAACTACGCACTCTGTTCCAAAACAAAACTCACAAATCCCACCATCTATACGACCCTAGACTACCTTATTTACAAAACCCCCAAATCAATTGCAAGATCTAACGGTGAAATCGACGAAGAATCACAAAATGAGCGGTTACAAGCAATCTTCTCATCAAACGGATATTTATTTAAAATTGGGCTACAAATCTATGTTTTTCTTTAATTAGATAGGTGGAAACACTTCTTATACTTATTTGAAGTTATTTTATGTAAATTTTGTTTTTCTAAAATTAGTTTTAGGTTAAAATCTATAAAGATCAAGTAAGGACCAGGACCCCTCAATTCTGGATGATGAAGGGCTCAAATGGAAAATCTAAGGCATCCAATTGATCCAGAAGGGTCCAAAACCCACAGGGTAAAAATTTTAAGAAATTTCAATAAGTTTTGAGCCCTTAATTATATAGGAATTGATTGGACGGTCCAAAACAGACTGTCCGATCTTCCTAATGAGATCGGATCCCGGGATGTGCTACGAGACGCAGCACATAAACATGCCCTGTGGGAGCATCTTAGTGTGTGTGCTCCGCGTGCGACGTCGTCCTGACGAAATGACCACATGACAGTGTAGGTACCAGGGGAGCGCATTACAGCGTGCATCCAGCAAACGGTGCACGGTGACCATCTCGCCCGATTGGATCCGTTTAAATGATCAGACCGTCCATTCCATTGGGCTGAGATCAAATCTAGACCCTCGGAACGATTGTGAACTTCAAAGTTCAATTGGAGAGTCATTTGAGCTCCAAATTGAGGTTGGAAAGAAGCTATGAAAAGCTTGTAATTTCTTTTGAAACCATAATATTGATAAAAGCATTCTAGAAACTTTCTTTTTTCAAGAATTAAGCTTGTAATTTTCATGATCTTCATGATCACATCTTGGGGATCTTATTTACTAATGATATAATATTGAAATAAAGTAATATCCATGATTTATTTGGATAGATCTAAGATAAAATGAATGATCTATCCTTTTTGGTAGAAAAATCCTAAAAATGCAAAGGGACCCACTTAATCAATAAGATCAAGTATGATAAGACCTTTGGGACGGATTGAATGGATGATATTATGATGGAATCCGGTTAGACCATGGAGTGGTCAAACTACTACTAGCTACTAGCGGAGAAGGAGGTAGCAGTAGAGGATGCAATGTTAATTTAATATTTAAAAGAATTGAAACATAATTATTACTAGTAATTATGAAAATTTCAAAAACATCTACAAATACACTTCCAAAAATGTTCATTAAAATTTCCATGAAATCATCTTGCTTACCTTGAAAAAATAGATCTAGATTCCTTCCCTAAATTCCAAAACTCCCCAAAATCTCTCTTCTTTCACTTTCTCTCTCCTCTCTCTAGATTGGAACAAGAGACCTAAATTCAAGTAGGCACTCTGTTTCGAAACAAAACTCACAACTCCCACCATCTATACGACCCTATACTACCTTATTTACAAGACCCCCAAATCAATTGCAAGATCTAACGGTGCAATTGATGAAAAAATACAAAATGAGCGGTTACCGGCTATCTTCTCATCAAAGCGATATTTATTTAAAATTGGGCTACAAATCTATGTTTTTCTCTAATTAGATAGGTGGAAACACTTCTTATACTTATTTTATGTTATTTTTGTTTTTCTAAAATTAGTTTTAGGTTAAAATATATAAAAATCAAGTAAGGACCAGGCCCCTTTAATTCTGGATGGTGGAGGGGTCAAATGAAAATCTAATCCAGAAGGGTCCAAAACCATTAGGGTAAAATTTTCAAGAGATTTCATTAAGTTTTGAGCCCTTAATTGGACAGGAAGTGATTGGACGGTCCAAAACAGACTATCTGATCCTCCTAATGAGATCGGATGCTGGGACGTGCTATGAGATGCAGCACGAAAACACGCTATGTGGGAGCATCTTCTTGTGCGTGCTCCGCGTGCGACGTCGTCCCGACAGAATGACCGCATGACAGCGTAGGTCTCGGGGGAGCGCATTACAGCGTGCGTCCCGCAAACGGTGCACGGTGACCACCCGCCCTATTGGATCCATTTAAATGATCAGACTGTCCATTCCATTGGGCTCAGATCAAATCTGGACCCTCGGAACCATTGTAAACTTCAAAGTTCAATTGTGGAGTCATTTGAGCTCCAAATTGAGATCGGAAAGAAACTATGAAAAGCTTGTAATGTCTATTTTCTTTTAAAACCATAATATTGATAAAATCATTCCAGAAACTTTCTTTTTTCAAGAATTAAGCTTCTACTTTTCATGATCTTCATGATCAGATCTTGGAGATTTTATTTACTAATGATATAATAATGAAATAAAGTAATATCCATGATTTATTTGGATAGAACTAAGATAATTTAAAAGATCTATCCTTTATGGTAGAAAAACCCTAAAAATGCAAAGAGACTCACTTCATCAATAAGATCAAGTGTGATCAGACCCTTGGGACGGAGTGATTGGATGATATTATGATGGAATCCAGTTAGATCATGGAGTGTTCAAACCACTACTAGCTACTAGCGTAGAAGGAGGTGGCAGTAGAGGATGCAATGTTAATTTAATATTTAAAAGAATTGAAAAATAATTATTACAAGTAATTATGAAAAATTCAAAAACATCTATAAATACACTTCCAAAAATGTTCATTAGAATTGCCATCAAATCATCTTGTTACCTTGAAAAATAGATCTAGATTCCTTCCCCAAATTCCAAAACTCCCCAAAATTTCTCTTCTTTCACTTTCTCTCTCCTCTCTCTCGATTGCAACAAGAGACCTAAATTCAACTAGGCACTCTGTTCCAAAATAAAACTCACAACCATCTATATGACCCTAGACTACCTTATTTACAAAGCACCCAAATCAATTGCAAGATCTAATGGAGCAATCGACGAAAAAACACAAAATGAGCGATTAGCGACTATCATCTCATCAAAGGTATATTTATTTAAAATTGGGCTACAAATCTATGTTTTTCTCCAATTAGATAGGTGGAAACAGTTCTTATACTTATTTTATGTTATTTTATGTAAATTTTGTTTATCTAATATTAGTTTTAGGTTAAAATCTACAAAAATCAAATAAGGGCCAGGACCCTTCAATTCTAGATAATTGAGGGGTCAAATAGAAAATCTAATCCAGCCAATCGATCCAGAAGGGTCCAAAACCGCTAGGGAAAAATTTTCAAGAAATTTCATTAAGTTTTGACCCCTTAATTGTACAGGAATTGATTAGACGGTCCAAAATAGACTGTCCGATCTTCCTAATGAGATCGGATCCTGGGACATGCTATGAGACGCGGCACGAAACACGCCATGTGGGAGCATCTTCGTGTGCGTGCTCCGCGTTCAACGTCGTAACAACGGAATGACCGCATGACAACGCAGACCCGAGGAGACCGTGTGTCCCGTAAACAATGCACAGTTACCATCTCGCCCGACTAGATCCATTTAAATGATCAGACCGTCCATTCCATTGGGCTGAGATCAAATATGGACCCTCGGAACGATTGTGAACTTCAAAGTTCAATTGTGGAGTCATTTGAGCTCCAAATTGAGATCGGAAAGAAGCTATGAAAAGCTTGTAATGTCTATTTTCTTTTGAAACCATAATATTGATAAAAACATTCCAGAAACTTCCTATTTTCAAGAATTATGCTTCTAATTTTCATGATCTTCATGATTAGATCTTGGGGATCTTATTTTCTAACGATATAATATTGAAATAAAGTAATATCCATGATTTATTTGGATAGATCTAAGTTAAATTGAAGGATCTATCCTTTATGGTAGAAAAATCCTAAAACTACAAAGGGACCCACTCGATCTATATGATCAAGTATGATAAGACCCTTTGGGACGGATTGAATGAGTGATATTATGATGGAATCTAGTTAGATCATGGAGTGGTCAAACCACTACTAGCTACTAGTGGAGAAAGAGGTGGCAATAAAGAATCCAATGTTAATTTAATATTTGAAAGAAATGAAACATAATTATTACTAGTAATTATGAAAAATTCAAAAACATCTATCAATACACCTCCAAAAATGTTCATTAAAATTTCCATGAAATCATCTTGCTTACCTTGAAAAAATAGATCTAGATTCCTTCCCTAAATTCCAAAACACCCTAAATTCTCCCTTCTTTCACTTTCTCTCTCCTCTCTCTAATTGGAACAAGAGACCTAAATTCAACTGGGCACTTTGTTCTAAAACTAAACTCCTAAATCCCACCATCTATATGACCCTAGACTACCTTATTTACAAAACCCCCAAATCAATTGCAAGATCTAATGGTGAAATCGACTAAAAATTCACAAAATGAGCGATTCGGCTATCTTCTCATCGAAGGGATATTTATTTAAAATTGGGCCACAAATCTATGTTTTTCTCTAAATAGATAGGTGGAAACACTTCTTATACTTATTTCATGTTATTTTATGTAAATTTTGTTTTTCTAAAATTAGTTTTAGGTTAAAATCTACAAAAAATCAGTAAGGACTATGAACCCTTCAATTCTAGATGATGGAGGGCTCAAATGGACAATCTAAGCCATCCAATCGATCGAGAAGGGTCCAAAACCCTAGTGTAAAAATTTCAAGATATTTCATTATGTTTTGAGCCCTTAATTGTACAGAAATTGATTGGACGGTCCAAAACGGACCGTCCGATCTTCCCAATGAGATTGGATCTGGGACATGCTATGAGACGCGGCACGGAAACATGCCTTGTGGGAGCACCTTCGTGTGCGTGCTCGCATGAGCGTATTACGGCATGTGTCCCTCAAACGACGCACGGTGACCAACCTGCGATTGGATCCTTTTAAATGATCAAACCGTCCATTCCATTGGTGAGATCAAATATGGACCCTCAGAAGGATTGTGAACTTCAAAGTTCAATTGTGTAGTCATCTGAGCTCCAAATTGAGATTGGAAAGAAGCTATGAAAATCTTGTAATATTTATTTCCTTTTGAAACCATAATATTGATAAAAGCATTCCAGAAACTTTCTTTTTTCAAGAATTAAGCTTGTAATTTTCATGATCTTCATGATCACATCCTGGGGATCTTATTTACTAATGATATAATATTGAAATAAAGTAATATCCATGATTTATTTGGATAGATCTAAGATAAATTGAAGGATCTATCCTTTTTGGTAGAAAAATCCTAAAAATGCAAAGGGACCCACTTAATCAATAAGATCAAGTATGATAAGACCTTTGGGACGGATTGAATGGATGATATTATGATGGAATCTAGTTAGATCATGGAGTGGTCAAACCACTACTAGCTACTAGTGGAGAAGGAGGTGGCGATAGAGGATCTGATGTTAATTTAATATTTAAAAGAATTGTAACATAATTATTACTAGTAATTATGAAAATTTCAAAAACATCTACAAATACACTTCCAAAAATGTTCATTAAAATTTCCATGAAATCATCTTGCTTACCTTGAAAAAATAGATCTAGATTCCTTCCCTAAATTCCAAAACTCCCCAAAATCTCTCTTCTTTCACTTTCTCTCTCCTCTCTCTAGATTGGAACAAGAGACCTAAATTCAAGTAGGCACTCTGTTCCAAACAAAACTCACAACTCCCACCATCTATACGACCCTATACTACCTTATTTACAAGACCCCAAATCAATTGCAAGATCTAACGGTGCAATTGATGAAAAAATACAAAATGAGCGGTTACCGGCTATCTTCTCATCAAAGCGATATTTATTTAAAATTGGGCTACAAATCTATGTTTTTCTCTAATTAGATAGGTGGAAACACTTCTTATACTTATTTTATGTTATTTTATGTAAATTTTGTTTTTCTAAAATTAGTTTTAGGTTAAAATATATAAAAATCAAGTAAGGACCAGGCCCCTTTAATTCTGGATGGTGGAGGGGTCAAATGAAAATCTAATCCAGCCAATCGATCCAGGAAGGGTCCAAAACCATTAGGGTAAAATTTTCAAGAGATTTCATTAAGTTTTGAGCCCTTAATTGGACAGGAAGTGATTAGACGGTCCAAAATAAACTATCCGATCCTCCTAATGAGATCGGATCCCGGGACGTGCTATGAGATGCGGCACGAAAACACGCTATGTGGGAGCATCTTCGTGCGTGCTCCGCGTGCGACGTCGTCCCGACAGAATGACCGCATGACAGCGTAGGTCTCGGGGGAGCGCATTACAGCGTGCGTCCCGCAAACGGTGCACGGTGACCACCCGCCCTATTGGATCCATTTAAATGATCAGACCATCCATTCCATTGGGCTCAGATCAAATCTGGACCCTCGGAACCATTGTAAACTTCAAAGTTCAATTGTGGAGTCATTTGAGCTCCAAATTGAGATCGGAAAGAAACTATGAAAAGCTTGTAATGTCTATTTTCTTTTAAAACCATAATATTGATAAAATCATTCCAGAAACATTCTTTTTTCAAGAATTAAGCTTCTACTTTTCATGATCTTCATGATCAGATCTTGGAGATTTTATTTACTAATGATATAATAATGAAATAAAGTAATATCCACGATTTATTTGGATAGAACTAAGATAATTTAAAAGATCTATCCTTTATGGTAGAAAAACCCTAAAAATGCAAAGAGACCCACTTGATCAATAAGATCGAGTATGATCAGACCCTTAGGACGGATTGAATGGATGATATTATGATGGAATCTGATTAGATCATGGAGTGGTCAAACCACTACTAGCTATTAGCGTAGAAGGAGGTGGCAGTAGAGGATGCAATGTTAATTTAATATTTAAAAGAATTGAAACATAATTATTACTAGTAATTATGAAAAATTCAAAAACATCAAAAAATACACCTCCAAAAAATGTTCATTAAAATTTCCATGAAATCATCTTGCTTACCTTGAAAAAATAGATCTAGATTCCTTCCCTAAATTACAAAACTCCCCAAAATCTCTCTTCTTTCACTTTCTCTCTCCTCTCTCTAGATTGGAACAAGAGACCTAAATTCAACTAGGCACTCTATTCTAAATTGAATCTCACAAATCCCACCATCTATATGACCCTAGACTACCTTATTTACAAAGCACCCAAATCAATTGCAAGATCTAATGGAGCAATCGACGAAAAAATACAAAATGAGCGGTTACCGGCTATCTTCTCATCAAAGCGATATTTATTTAAAATTGGGCTACAAATCTATGTTTTTCTCTAATTAGATCGGTGGAAACACTTCTTTTACTTCTTTTATGTTATTTTATGCAAATTTTGTTTTTCTAAAATTAGTTTTACGTTAATTTTTATAAAAATCAAGTAAGGACTATGACCCTTCAATTCTGGATGATTGAGGGGTCAAATGGAAAATCTAATCTAGCCAATCGATCCAGAAGGGTCCAAAACCCCTAGGGAAAATTTTTCAAGAAATTTCATTAAGTTTTGACCCCTTAATTGTACAGGAATTGATTGGACGGTCCAAAATAGATTATCCGATCTTCCTAATGAGATCGGATCCTGGGACATGCTATGAGATGCAGCACAGAAACACGCCATATGGGAGCATCTTCGTGTATGTGCTCCGCGTCTGACGTCGTCTCGACGGAATGACCTCATAACAGCGCAGATCCCAAGGGAGCTCATTACAGCGTGTGTCCCTAAACGGTGCACGGTGACCATCCCACCCAATTGGATCCGTTTAAATGATTAGACCATCCATTCCATTGGGCTGAGATCAAATATGGACCCTCGAAACGATTGTGAACTTCAAAGTTCAATTGTCGAGTCATTTGAGCTCCAAATTGAGATTCGAAAGAAGCTATGAAAATCATATAATGTCTATTTTCTTTTGAAACCATAATATTGATAAAAACATTTCAGAAACTTTCTATTTTCAAGAATTATGCTTCTAATTTTCATGATCTTCATGATCAGATCTTGCGGATCTTATTTTCTAATGATATAATAATGAAATAAAGTAATATCCATGATTTATTTGGATAGATCTAAGATAAATTGAAGGATCTATCCTTTAAGGTAGAAAAATCCTAAAACTGCAAAGGGACCCACTTGATCAATAAGATCAAGTATGATGAGTCCCTTGGGACGGATTGAATGGGTGATATTATGATGGAATCTAGTTAGATCATGGAGTGGTCAAACCACTACTAGCTACTAGTGAAGAAGGAGGTGGCAGTAGAGGATTCAATGTTAATTTAATATTTGAAAGAATTGAAACATAATTATTACCAGTAATTATGAAAAAATCAAAAACATCAAAAAATACACCTCCAAAAATGTTCATTAAAATTTCCATGAAATCATCTTGCTTACCTTGAAAAAATAGATCGAAATTCCATCCCTAAATTCCAAAACTCCCTAAAATCTCCCTTCTTTCACTTTCTCTCTCCTCTCTCTAGATTGGGGCAAGAGGCCTAAATTCAACTCGGCACTTTGTTCCAAAACAAAACTCACAAATCTCACCATCTATACGACCATAGACTACCTTATTTACAAAACCTCCAAATCAATTGCAAGATCTAACGGTGCAATCCACGAAAAATCACAAAATGAGCGGTTACCGGCTATCTTCTCATCGAAGGGATATTTATTTAAAATTAGGCCACAAATCTAAGTTTTTCTCTAAATAGATAGGTGGAAACACTTCTTATACTTCTTTCATGCTATTTTATGTAAATTTTGTTTTTCTAAAATTTGTTTTAGTTTAAAATCAACAAAAATCGAGTAAGGACCAGAACCCTTCAATTTTGGATGATGGAGGGCTCAAATGGAAAATCTAAGCCAGCCAATCGATCCAGAAGGGTCCAAAACCCCTAGTGTAAAAATTTCAAGATATTTCATTACATTTTGTGCCCTTAATTGTACAGGAATTGATTAGACGGTCAAAAACAGACTGTCTGATCTTTCAATTGAGATTGGATCCTGGGACATGCTATGAGACGCAAAGGCACGGAAACACGCCTTGTGGGAGCACCTTCGTGTGCGTGCTCGCAGGCGTATTACCGCATGACATGTGTCCCTCAAACAACGCACGGTGACCATCCCGCCCGATTAGATCCTTTTAAATGATCGGACCGTCCATTCCATTGGCTGAGATCTAATATGGACTTTCGGAACGATTTGTGAACTTCAAAGTTCAATTGTGGAGTCATTTGAGCTACAAATTGAGATCGGAAAGAAGCTATGAAAAGATTGTAATGTCTATTTTCTTTTGAAACCATAATATTGATAAAAACATTCTAGAAACTTTCTATTTTCAAGAATTAAGCTTCTAATTTTCATGATCTTCATGATCACATCTGGGGATCTTATTTTCTAATAATATAATAATGAAATAAAGTAATATCCATGATTTATTTGAAAAGATCAAGATAAATTGAAGGATCTATCCTTTATGGTAGAAAAATCCTAAAAATGCAAAGGGACCCACTCGATCAATAAGATCAAGTATGATAAGACCTTTGGGACGGATTGAATGGGTGATATTATGATGGAATCTAGTTAGATCATGGAGTGGTCAAACCACTACTAGCTACTAGCGGAGAAGGAGGTGGCGATAGAGGATCCAATGTTAATTTAATATTTGAAAGAATTGAAACATAATTATTACTAGTAATTATGAAAATTTCAAAAACATCTATCAAATACACCTCCAAAAATGTTCATTAAAATTGCCATGAAATCATCATGCTTACCTTGAAAAAATAGATCGAGATTCCTTCCCTAAATTCCAAAACTCCCCAAAATCTCTCTTCTTTCACTTTCTCTCTCCTCTCTCTAGATTGGAACAAAAGACCTAAATTCAACTAGGCACTTTGTTCTAAAACAAAACTCCCAAATCCCACCATCTATACGACCCTAGACTACCTTATTTACAAAACCCCCAAATCAAATGCAAGATCTAACGGCAATCGACTAAAAAACACAAAATGAGCGGTTACTGGCTATCTTCTCATCAAAGGGATATTTATTTAAAATTGGGCCACAAATCTATGTTTTTTTCTAATTAGATAGGTGGAAATACTTCTTATACTTATTTTATGTTATTTTATGTAAATTTTGTTTTTCTAAATTTAGTTTTACGTTAAAATCTATAAAAAATCAAGTAAGGACTATGACCCTTCAATTCTAGATGATTGAGGGTCAAATGGAAAATCTAATCCAGCCAATCGATCAGAAGGGTCCAAAACCGCTAGGGAAAAATTTTCAAGAAATTTCATTAAGTTTTGACCCCTTAATTGTACAGGAATTGATTGGACGGTCCAAAATAGACCGTCCGATCTTCCTAATGAGATCGGATCCTAGGACGTGCTATGAGACGCAGCACGAAAACACGCCATGTGGGAGCATCTTCGTGTGCGTGCTCCGCGTCTGACGTCGTCTCGACGGAATAACGCATAACGGCGCAGAGATCCCAAGAGGAGCTCATTACGGCGTGTGTCCACTAAACGGTGCACGGTGACCATCTCGCCCGACTAGATCCATTTAAATGATTAGACCATCCATTCCATTGGGCCGAGATCAAATATGGACCCTCGAACGATTGTGAACTTCAAAGTTCAATTGTGGAGTCATTTGAGCTCCAAATTGAGATCGGAAAGAAGCTATGAAAAGCTTGTAATGTCTAATTTCTTTTGAGACCATAATATTGATAAAAACATTCCAGAAACATTCTATTTTCTAGAATTATGCTTCTAATTTTCATGATCTTCATGATTAGATCTTGGGGATCTTATTTTCTAATGATATAATATTGAAATAAAGTAATATCCATGATTTATTTGGATAGATCTAAGATAAATAGAAGGATCAATCCTTTATGGAAGAAAAAAGCTAAAACTACAAAGGGACCCACTTGATCAATAAGATCAAGTATGATCGAGACCCTTGGGACGGATTGAATGAGTGATATTATGATGGAATCTAGTTAGATCATGGAGTGGTCAAACCACTACTAGCTACTAGTGGAGAAGGAGGTGGCAATAAAGGATCCAATGTTAATTTAATATTTGAAAGAATTGAAACATAATTATTACTAGTAATTATGAAAATTTCAAAAACATCTATAAATACACCTCCAAAAATGTTCATTAAAATTTCCATGAAATCATCTTGCTTACCTTGAAAAAATAGATCTAGATTCCTTCCCTAAATTCCAAAACACCCTAAAATCTCCCTTCTTTCACTTTCTCTCTCCTCTCTCTAGATTGGAACAAGACACCTAAATTCAACTCGGCACTTTGTTCTAAAACAAAACTCACAAATCCCACCATCTATATGACCCTAGACTACCTTATTTACAAAACCCCAAATCAATTGCAAGATCTAATGGTGAAATCGACTAAAATTCACAAAATGAGCAGTTACTGGCTATCTTCTCATCGAAGGGATATTTATTTAAAATTGGGCCACAAATCTATGTTTTTCTCTAAATAGATAGGTGGAAACACTTCTTATACTTATTTCATGTTATTTTATGTAAATTTTGTTTTTCTAAAATTAGTTTTAGGTTAAAATCTATAAAAATCAAGTAAGGACCAGAACCCTTCAATTTTGGATGATGGAGGGCTCAAATGGAAAATCTAAGCAGTCAATCGGTCAGGAAGGGTCCAAAACCCCTAGTGTAAAAATTTCAAGATATTTCATTATGTTTTGAGCCCTTAATTGTACAAGAATTGATTGGACGGTCCAAAACGGACCGTCCGATCTTCCCAATGAGATTGGATCCGGGACATGCTATGAGATGCGGCACGGAAAACATGCCTATGTGGGAGCACCTTCGTGCGTGCTCCGCGTGCGTGCTCCGCATGAGCGTAGGTCTCGGGGAGCGCATGCGTCCCCGCAAACGACGCACGGTGACCAACTGCCCTATTGGATCCTTTTAAATGATCAAACCGTCCATTCCATTGGGCCGAGATCAAATATGGACCCTCGGAAGGATTTGTGAACTTCAAAGTTCAATTGTGGAGTCATTTGAGCTCCAAATTGAGATCGGAAAGAAGCTATGAAAATCTTGTAATGTCTATTTTCTTTTAAAACCATAATATTGATAAAAGCATTCAGAAACTTTCTTTTTCAAGAATTAAGCTTCTAATTTTCATGATCTTCATGATTGGATCTTATTTACTAATGATATAATAATGAAATAAAGTAATATCCATGATTTATTTGGATAGATCTAAGATAAAATGAATGATCTATCCTTTATGGTAGAAAAATCCTAAAAATGCAAAGGGACCCACTTAATCAATAAGATCAAGTATGATAAGACCTTTGGGACGGATTGAATGGATGATATTATGATGGAATCTAGTTAGATCATGGAGTGGTCAAACCACTACTAGCTACTAGTGGAGAAGGAGGTGGCGATAGAGGATCCAATGTTAATTTAATATTTAAAAGAATTGAAACATAATTATTACTAGTAATTATGAAAATTTCAAAAACATCTACAAATACACTTCCAAAAATGTTCATTAAAATTTCCATGAAATCATCTTGCTTACCTTGAAAAAATAGATCTAGATTCCTTCCCCAAATTCCAAAACTCCCCAAAATCTCTCTTCTGTCACTTTCTCTCTCCTCTCTAGATTGGAACAAGAGACCTAAATTCAAGTAGGCACTGTTCCAAACAAAACTCACAACTCCCACCATCTATATGACCCTATACTACCTTATTTACAAGACCCCAAATCAATTGCAAGATCTAACGGTGCAATTGATGAAAAAAACACAAAATGAGTGATTACTTGGCTATCTTCTCATCAAAGCGATATTTATTTAAAATTGGGCTACAAATCTATGTTTTTCTCTAATTAGATAGGTGGAAACACTTCTTATACTTATTTTATGTTATTTTATGTAAATTTTGTTTATCTAAAATTAGTTTTAGGTTAAAATATATAAAAATCAAGTAAGGACCAGGACCCTTCAATTCTAGATGGTGGAGGGGTCAAATGAAAATCTAATCCAGCCAATCGATCCGAAGGGTCCAAAACCATTAGGGTAAAATTTTCAAGAGATTTCATTAAGTTTTGAGCCCTTAATTGGACAGGAAGTGATTGGACGGTCCAAAATAGATTATCCGATCCTCCTAATGAGATCGGATCTTGGGACGTGCTATGAGATGCGGCACGAAAACACGCCATGTGGGAGCATCTTCGTGTGCGTGCTCGCGTTCAACGTCGTCCCGACGGAATGACCGCATGACAACGTAGGTCTCGGGAGCGCATTACAGCGTGCGTCCCGCAAACAATGCACGGTGACCATCTCGCCCTACTAGATCCATTTAAATGATCAGACCATCCATTCCATTGGGCTGAGATCAAATATGGACCCGGGAGACGATTGTGAACTTCAAAGTTCAATTGTGGAGTCATTTCAGCTCCAAATTGAGATCGGAAAGAAACTATGAAAAGCTTTGTAATGTCTATTTTCTTTTGAAACCATAATATTGATAAAATCATTCCAGAAACATTCTATTTTCAAGAATTATGCTTCTAATTTTCATGATCTTCATGATTAGATCTTGGGGATCTTATTTTCTAATGATATAATAATGAAATAAAGTAATATCCATGATTTATTTGGATAGATCTAAGATAATTTAAAGGATCTATCCTTTATGGTAGAAAAATCCTAAAAATGCAAAGGGACCCACTTGATCAATAAGATCAAGTGTGATCGCACCCTTGGGACGAGATTGAATGAGTGATATTATGATGGAATCCAGTTAGATCATGGAGTGGTCAAACCACTACTAGCTACTAGTGGAGAAGGAGGTGGCAATAAAGAATGCAATGTTAATTTAATATTTGAAAGAATTGAAACATAATTATTACTAGTAATTATGAAAATTTCAAAAATTCTATAAATACACCTCCAAAAATGTTCATTAAAATTTCCATCAAATCATCTTGCTTACCTTGAAAAATAGATCTAGATTCCTTCCCTAAATTCCAAAACACCCTAAATTCTCTCTTCTTTCACTTTCTCTCTCCTCTCTAGATTGGAACAAGACACCTAAATTCAACCGGCACTTTGTTCCAAAACTAAACTCACAAATCCCACCATCTATATGACCCTAGACTACCTTATTTACAAAGCACCCAAATCAATTGCAAGATCTAATGGTGAAATCGACTAAAATTCACAAAATGAGCAGTTACTGGCTATCTTCTCATCGAAGGGATATTTATTTAAAATTGGGCCACAAATCTATGTTTTTCTCTAATTAGATAGGTGGAAACACTTCTTATACTTATTTCATGTTATTTTATGTAAATTTTGTTTTTCTAAAATTAGTTTTAGGTTAAAATCTATAAAAAATCAAGTAAGGACTATGACCCTTCAATTCTAGATGATGGAGGGCTCAAATGGACAATCTAAGCCATCCAATCGATCCGAATGGGTCCAAAACCCCTAAGGAAAATTTTTCAAGAAATTTCATTATGTTTTGAGCCCTTAATTGTACAGGAATTGATTGGACGGTCCAAAATAGATTATCCGATCTTCCTAATGAGATCGGATCTGGGACATGCTATGAGATGCGGCACGGAAACACGCCATATGGGAGCATCCTTCGTGTATGTGTGCGTGCTCGTCTCGACGGAATGACCTCGATCCCAAGGGAGCTATTACGTGCGTCCCTCAAACGGCACGGTGACCATCCCACCCAATTGGATCCTTTTAAATGATCAAACCATCCATTCCATTGGGCCGAGATCAAATATGGACCCTCAGAAGGATTGTGAACTTCAAAGTTCAATTGTGTAGTCATCTGAGCTCCAAATTGAGATTGGAAAGAAGCTATGAAAATCTTGTAATATTTATTTCCTTTTGAAACCATAATATTGATAAAAGCATTCCAGAAACTTTCTTTTTCAAGAATTAAGCTTGTAATTTTCATGATCTTCATGATCACATCTTGGGGATCTTATTTACTAATGATATAATATTGAAATAAAGTAATATCCATGATTTATTTGGATAGATCTAAGATAAAATGAATGATCTATCCTTTTTGGTAGAAAAATCCTAAAAATGCAAAGGGACCCACTTAATCAATAAGATCAAGTATGATAAGACCTTTGGGACGGATTGAATGGATGATATTATGATGGAATCTAGTTAGACCATGGAGTGGTCAAACTACTACTAGCTACTAGTGGAGAAGGAGGTGGCGATGAGGATGCAATGTTAATTTAATATTTAAAAGAATTGAAACATAATTATTACTAGTAATTATGAAAATTTCAAAAACATCTACAAATACACTTCCAAAAATGTTCATTAAAATTTCCATGAAATCATCTTGCTTACCTTGAAAAAATAGATCTAGATTCCTTCCCTAAATTCCAAAACTCCCCAAAATCTCTCTTCTTTCACTTTCTCTCTCCTCTCTCTAGATTGGAACAAAAGACCTAAATTCAACTAGGCACTCTGTTTCGAAACAAAACTCACAAGTCCCACCATCTATACGACCCTATACTACCTTATTTACAAAACCCCCAAATCAATTGCAAGATCTAACGGTGCAATTGATGAAAAAATACAAAATGAGCGGTTACCGGCTATCTTCTCATCAAAGCGATATTTATTTAAAATTGGGCTACAAATCTATGTTTTTCTCTAATTAGATAGGTGGAAACACTTCTTATACTTATTTTATGTTATTTTATGTTATTTTTGTTTTTCTAAAATTAGTTTTAGGTTAAAATATATAAAAATCAAGTAAGGACCAGGCCCCTTTAATTCTGGATGGTGGAGGGGTCAAATGAAAATCTAAGCCGGTCAATCGATCCAGAAGGGTCCAAAACCATTAGGGTAAAATTTTCAAGAGATTTCATTAAGTTTTGAGCCCTTAATTGGACAGGAAGTGATTGGACGGTCCAAAATAGATTATCCGATCTTCCTAATGAGATCGGATCCTGGGACATGCTATGAGATGCAGCACAGAAACACGCCATATGGGAGCATCTTCGTGTATGTGCTCCGCGTCTGACGTCGTCTCGACGGAATGACCGCATAACAGCGCAGATCCCAAGGGAGCTCATTACAGCGTGTGTCCCTAAACGGTGCACGGTGACCATCCCACCCAATTGGATCCGTTTAAATGATTAGACCATCCATTCCATTGGGCTGAGATCAAATATGGACCCTCGGAACGATTGTGAACTTCAAAGTTCAATTGTCGAGTCATTTGAGCTCCAAATTGAGATTCGAAAGAAGCTATGAAAATCATGTAATGTCTATTTTCTTTTGAAACCATAATATTGATAAAAACATTTCAGAAACTTTCTAGTTTCAAGAATTAGGCTTCTAATTTTCATGATCAGATCTTGCGGATCTTATTTTCTAATGATATAATAATGAAATAAAGTAATATCCATGATTTATTTGGATAGATCTAAGATAAATTGAAGGATCTATCCTTTAAGGTAGAAAAATCCTAAAACTACAAAGGGACCCACTTGATCAATAAGATCAAGTATGATGAGTCCCTTAGGACGGATTGAATGGGTGATATTATGATGGAATCTAGTTAGATCGTGGAGTGGTCAAATAGAAAATCTAATCCAAAATAGACATTACAAGCTTTTCATAGTTTCTTTCCGATCTCAATTTGGAGCTCAAATGACTCCACAATTGAACTTTGAAGTTCACAATCGTTCCGAGGGTCCAGATTTGATCTGAGCCCAATGGAATGGACAGTCTGATCATTTAAATGGATCCAATAGGGCGGGTGGTCACCGTGCACCGTTTGCGGGATGCACGCTGTAATGCGCTCCCCCGAGACCTACGCTGTCATGCGGTCATTCTGTCGGGACGACGTCGCACGCGGAGCATGCACAAGAAGATGCTCCCACATAGCGTGTTTTCGTGCTGCATCTCATAGCACGTCCCAGCATCCGATCTCATTAGGAGGATCAGATAGTCTGTTTTGGACCGTCCAATCACTTCCTGTCCAATTAAGGGCTCAAAACTTAATGAAATCTCTTGAAAATTTTACCCTAAATGTTTTTGGCCCCTTCAGGATTGGATTTTCATTTGACCCCTCCACCATCCAGAATTAAAGGGGCCTGGTCCTTACTTGATTTTTATATATTTTAACCTAAAACTAATTTTAGAAAAACAAAAATAACATAAAATAAGTATAAGAAGTGTTTCCACCTATCTAATTAGAGAAAAACATAGATTTGTAGCCCAATTTTAAATAAATATCGCTTTGATGAGAAGATAGCCGGTAACCGCTCATTTTGTATTTTTTCATCAATTGCACCGTTAGATCTTGCAATTGATTTGGGGGTCTTGTAAATAAGGTAGTATAGGGTCGTATAGATGGTGGGATTTGTGAGTTTTGTTTCAAAGCAGTGCCTACTTGAATTTAGGTCTCTTGTTCCAATCTAGAGAGAGAGAGAGAAAGTGAAAGAAGAGAGATTTTGGGAGTTTTGGAATTTAGGGAAGGAATCTAGATCTATTTTTTCAAGGTAAGCAAGATGATTTCATGGAAATTTTAATGAACATTTTTGGAAGTGTATTTGTAGATGTTTTTGAAATTTTCATAATTACTAGTAATAATTATGTTTCAATTCTTTTAAATATTAAATTAACATTGGATCCTCTACTGCCACCTCCTTCTCCACTAGTAGCTAGTAGTAGTTTGACCACTCCATGGTCTAACCGGATTCCATCATAATATCATCCATTCAATCCGTCCCAAAGGTCTTATCATACTTGATCTTATTGATTAAGTGGGTCCCTTTGCATTTTTAGGATTTTTCTACCAAAAAGGATAGATCATTCATTTTGGAGGTGTATTTATAGAATTTTTTGAAATTTTCATAATTACTAGTAATAATTATGTTTCAATTCTTTCAAATATTAAATTAACATTGGATTCTTTATTGCCACCTCTTTCTCCACTAGTGGCTAGTAGTGGTTTGACCACTCCATGATCTAACTGGATTCCATCATAATATCACTCATTCAATCTGTCCCAAGGGTCTGATCATACTTGATCATGTAGATCGAGTGGGTCCCCTTGTAGTTTTAAGATTTTTCTACCATAAAGGATAGATCCTTCAATTTAACTTAGATCTGTCCAAATAAATCATGGATATTACTTTATTTCAATATTATATCGTTAGAAAATAAGATCCCCAAGATCTAATCATGAAGATCATGAAAATTACAAGCTTAATTCTTGAAAAAAGAAAGTTTCTGGAATGCTTTTATCAATATTATGGTTTCAAAAGGAAATAAACATTACAAGATTTTCATAGCTTCTTTCCAATCTCAATTTGGAGCTCAGATGACTACACAATTGAACTTTGAAGTTCACAATCCTTCGAGGGTCCAGATTTGATCTCAGCCCAATGGAATGGACGGTTTGATCATTTAAACGGATCCAGCCGGGCAGGATGGTCACCGTGCGCCGTTTGAGGGACGCATGCTGTAATACACTCATGCGGAGCACGCACACGAAGGTGCTCCCACAAGGCATGTTTCCGTGCTGCGTCTCATAGCATGTCCCGGTATCCGGTCATATTGGGAAGATCGGACGGTCCGTTTTTGACCGTCCAATCAATTACTGTACAATTAAGGGCTCAAAACTTAATGAATTGGATCGATTGGATGGCTTAGATTGTCCATTTGAGCCCTCCATCATCTAGAATTGAAGGGTTCTGGTCCTTACTTGATTTTTTATAGATTTTAACCTAAAACTAATTTTAGAAAAACAAAATTTACATAAAATAACATGAAATAAGTATAAGAAGTGTTTCCACCTATCTATTTAGAGCAAAACATAGATTTGTGGCCCAATTTTAAATAAATATCCCTTCAATGAGAAGATAGCCAGTAACTGCTCATTTTGTGAATTTTAGTCGATTTCACCATTAGATCTTGCAATTGATTTGGGGGTTTTGTAAATAAGGTAGTCTAGGGTCATATAGATGGTAGGATTTGGGAGTTTAGTTTTAGAACAAAGTGCCCAGTTGAATTTAGGTGTCCTGTTCCAATCTAGAGAGAGGAGAGAGAAAGTGAAAGAAGGGAGAATTTAGGGTGTTTTGGAATTTAGGGAAGGAATCTAGATCTATTTTTTCAAGGTAAGCAAGATGATTTCATGGAAATTTTAATGAACATTTTTGGAGGTGTATTTATAGAATTTTTTGAAATTTTCATAATTACTAGTAATAATTATGTTTCAATTCTTTCAAATATTAAATTAACATTGGATTCTTTATTGCCACCTCTTTCTCCACTAGTGGCTAGTAGTGGTTTGACCACTCCATGATCTAACTGGATTCCATCATAATATCACTCATTCAATCTGTCCCAAGGGTCTGATCATACTTGATCATGTAGATCGAGTGGGTCCCTTTGTAGTTTTAAGATTTTTCTACCATAAAGGATAGATCCTTCAATTTAACTTAGATCTGTCCAAATAAATCATGGATATTACTTTATTTCAATATTATATCGTTAGAAAATAAGATCCCCAAGATCTAATCATGAAGATCATGAAAATTAGAAGCATAATTCTTGAAAATAGGAAGTTTCTGGAATGCTTTTATCAATATTATGGTTTCAAAAGGAAATAAACATTACAAGATTTTCATAGCTTCTTTCCAATCTCAATTTGGAGCTCAGATGACTATACAATTGAACTTTGAAGTTCACAATCCTTCGAGGGTCCAGATTTGATCTCAGCCCAATGGAATGGACGGTTTGATCATTTAAACGGATCCAGCCGGGCAGGATGGTCACCGTGCGCCGTTTGAGGGACGCATGCTGTAATACACTCATGCGGAGCACGCACACGAAGGTGCTCCCACAAGGCATGTTTCCGTGCTGCGTCTCATAGCATGTCCCGGTATCCGGTCATATTGGGAAGATCGGACGGTCCGTTTTGGACCGTCCAATCAATTACTGTACAATTAAGGGCTCAAAACTTAATGAATTGGATCGATTGGATGGCTTAGATTGTCCATTTGAGCCCTCCATCATCTAGAATTGAAGGGTTCTGGTCCTTACTTGATTTTTTATAGATTTTAACCTAAAACTAATATTAGATAAACAAAATTTACATAAAATAACATAAAATAAGTATAAGAACTGTTTCCACCTATCTAATTGTAGAAAAACATAGATTTGTAGCCCAATTTTAAATAAATATCCCTTTGATGAGAAGATAGCCGGTAATCACTCATTTTGTGTTTTTTCGTCGATTGCACTGTTGGATCTTGCAATTGATTTGGGGGTTTTATAAATAAGGTAGTCTAGGGTCATATAGACGGTGCGATTTGTGAGTTTTATTTTGGAACAGAGTGCCTAGTTGAATTTAGGTCTCTTGTCCCAATCTAGAGAGAGGAGAGAGAAAGTGAAAGAAGAGAGATTTTGGGGAGTTTTGGAATTTGGGGAAGGAATCTAGATCTATTTTTTCAAGGTAAGCAAGATGATTTCATGGAAATTTTAATGAAGATTTTTGCAGGTGTATTGATAGATGTTTTTGAATTTTTCATAATTACTAGTAATAATTACGTTTCAATTCTTTCAAATATTAAATTAGCATTGGATCCTCTACTGCCACCTCCTTCTCTACTAGTAGCTAGTAGTGGTTTGACCACTCCATGATCTAACTAGATTCCATCATAATATCACCCATTCAATCCGTCCCAAGGGTCTGATCATACTTGATCTTATTGATCGAGTGGGTCCCTTTGCAGTTTTAGGATTTTTCTACCATAAAAGATAGATCCTTCAATTTATCTTGATTTTTTCAAATAAATCATGGATATTACTTTATTTCATTACTATATTATTAGAAAACAAGATCCAATCATCAAGATCTTGAAAATTAGAAGCTTAATTCTTGAAAGTAGAAAGTTTCTAGAATGTTTTTATCAATATTATGGTTTTAAAAGAAAATAGACATTACAATCTTTTCATAGCTTCTTTCCGATCGCAATTTGTAGCTCAAATGACTCCACAATTAAACTTTGAAGTTCACAAATCGTTCTGAAAGTCCATATTAGATCGCAGCCCAATGGAATGGAGGGTCTGATCATTTAAACGGATCTAGTCGGGCGGGATGGTCACCGTGCGCCGTTTGCGGGACACACACTGTAATGCCCTCCCCCAGGACCTGCACTATCATGCGCACACAGCGTGTTTCCGTCTTTGTGTCTCATAGCACGACCAGGATCCAATCTCAATTGAAAGATCAGACAGTCTGTTTTTGACCGTCTAATCAATTCCTGTACAATTAAGGGCACAAAATGTAATGAAATATCTTGAAATTTTTACACTAGGGGTTTTGGACCCTTCTAGATCGATTGATCGGCTTAGATTTTCCATTTGAGCCCTCCATCATCCAAAATTGAAGGGTTCTGGTCCTTACTCGATTTTTGTTGATTTTAAACTAAAACAAATTTTAGAAAAACAAAATTTACATAAAATAGCATGAAATAAGTATAAGAAGTGTTTCCACCTATCTATTTAGAGAAAAACTTAGATTTGTGGCCTAATTTTAAATAAATATCCCTTCGATGAGAAGATAGTGAAACTTAGCTCATTTTGTGATTTTTCGTCGATTGCACCGTTAGATCTTGCAATTGATTTGGAGGTTTTGTAAATAAGGTAGTCTAGGGTCGTATAGATGGTGAGATTTGTGAGTTTTGTTTTGGAACAAAGTGCCCAGTTGAAGTTAGGTCTCTTGCCCCAATCTAGAGAGAGGAGAGAGAAAGTGAAAGAAGGGAGATTTTAGGGAGTTTTGGAATTTAGGGATGGAATCTCGATCTATTTTTTCAAGGTAAGCAAGATGATTTCATGAAAATTTTAATGAACATTTTTGGAGGTGTATTTATTGATGTTTTTGATTTTTTCATAATTACTGGTAATAATTATGTTTCAATTCTTTCAAATATTAAATTAACATGGAATCCTCTACTGCCACCTCCTTCTTCACTAGTAGCTAGTAGTGGTTTGATCGTGGGGTTTCAAGAATTATGCTGGATTAAATTTTGTTTATCTAATATTAGTTTTAGGTTAAAATCTACAAAAATCAAATAAGGGCCAGGACCCTTCAATTCTAGATAATTGAGGGGTCAAATAGAAAATCTAATCCAGCCAATCGATCCACAAGGATCCAAAACCCCTAGGGAAAAATTTTCAAGAAATTTCATTAAGTTTTGACCCCTTAATTGTACAGGAATTGATTAGACGGTCCAAAATAGACTGTCAGATCTTCCTAATGAGATCGGATCCTAGGACGTGCTACGAGACGCAGCACAGAAACACGCCATGTGGGAGCATCTTCGTGTGCGTGCTCCGCGTTCAACGTCGTAACAACGGAATGACCGCATGACAACGCAGGACCCAGGGGACCGTCCCGCAAACAACGCACAAGTGACCATCTCGCCCGACTAGATCCATTTAAATGATCGGACCGTCCATTCCATTGGGCCGAGATCAAATATGGACCCTCGAACGATTGTGAACTTCGAAGTTCAATTGTGGAGTCATTTGAGCTCCAAATTGAGATCGGAAAGAAGCTATGAAAAGCTTGTAATGTCTATTTTCTTTTGAAACCATAATATTGATAAAAACATTCCAGAAACTTCCTATTTTCAAGAATTATGCTTCTAATTTTCATGATCTTCATGATTAGATCTTGGGGATCTTATTTTCTAACGATATAATATTGAAATAAAGTAATATCCATGATTTATTTGGACAGATCTAAGTTAAATTGAAGGATCTATCCTTTATGGTAGAAAAATCCTAAAACTACAAAGGGACCCACTCGATCTATATGATCAAGTATGATCAGACCCTTGGGACAGATTGAATGAGTGATATTATGATGGAATCCAGTTAGATCATGGAGTGGTCAAACCACTACTAGCCACTAGTGGAGAAAGAGGTGGCAATAAAGAATCCAATGTTAATTTAATATTTGAAAGAATTGAAACATAATTATTACTAGTAATTATGAAAATTTCAAAAAATTCTATAAATACACCTCCAAAAATGTTCATTAAAATTTCCATGAAATCATCTTACTTACCTTGAAAAAATAGATCTAGATTCCTTCCCTAAATTCCAAAACACCCTAAATTCTCCCTTCTTTCACTTTCTCTCTCCTCTCTCTAGATTGGAACAGGACACCTAAATTCAACTGGGCACTTTGTTCTAAAACTAAACTCCTAAATCCCACCATCTATATGACCCAAGACTACCTTATTTACAAAACCCCCAAATCAATTGCAAGATCTAATGGTGAAATCGACTAAAATTCACAAAATGAGCAGTTACTGGCTATCTTCTCATCGAAGGGATATTTATTTAAAATTGGGCCACAAATATATGTTTTTCTCTAAATAGATAGGTGGAAACACTTCTTATACTTATTTCATGTTATTTTATGTAAATTTTGTTTTTCTAAAATTAGTTTTAGGTTAAAATCTATAAAAAATCAAGGACCAGAACCCTTCAATTCTAGATGATGGAGGGCTCAAATGGACAATCTAAGCCATCCAATCGATCTAATTCATTATGTTTTGAGCCCTTAATTGTACAGTAATTGATTGGACGGTCCAAAACGGACCGTCCGATCTTCCCAATATGACCGGATACCGGGACATGCTATGAGACGCAGCACGGAAACATGCCTTGTGGGAGCACCTTCGTGTGCGTGCTCCGCATGAGCGTATTACAGCATGCGTCCCTCAAACGACGCACGGTGACCAACCTGCCCGGCTGGATCCTTTTAAATGATCAAACCGTCCATTCCATTGGGCTGAGATCAAATCTGGACCCTCAGAAGGATTGTGAACTTCAAAGTTCAATTGTGTAGTCATCTGAGCTCCAAATTGAGATTGGAAAGAAGCTATGAAAATCTTGTAATGTTTATTTCCTTTTGAAACCATAATATTGATAAAAGCATTCCAGAAACTTTCTTTTTTCAAGAATTAAGCTTGTAATTTTCATGATCTTCATGATCACATCACAGGGATCTTATTTACTAATGATATAATATTGAAATAAAGTAATATCCATGATTTATTTGGATATATCTAAGATAAAATGAATGATCTATCCTTTTTGGTAGAAAAATCCTAAAAATGCAAAGGGACCCACTTAATCAATAAGATCAAGTATGATAAGACCTTCGGGACGAATTGAATGGATGATATTATGATGGAATCCGGTTAGACCATGGAGTGGTCAAACTACTACTAGCTACTAGTGGAGAAGGAGGTGGCAGTAGAGGATCCAATGTTAATTTAATATTTAAAAGAATTGAAACATAATTATTACTAGTAATTATGAAAATTTCAAAAACATCTACAAATACACTTCCAAAAATGTTCATTAAAATTTCCATGAAATCATCTTGCTTACCTTGAAAAAATAGATCTAGATTCCTTCCCTAAATTCCAAAACTCCCCAAAATCTCTCTTCTTTCACTTTCTCTCTCCTCTCTCTAGATTGGAACAAGAGACCTAAATTCAAGTAGGCACTCTGTTTCGAAACAAAACTCACAAATCCCACCATCTATACGACCCTATACTACCTTATTTACAAGACCCCCAAATCAATTGCAAGATCTAACGGTGCAATTGATGAAAAAATACAAAATGAGCGGTTACCGGCTATCTTCTCATCAAAGCGATATTTATTTAAAATTGGGCTACAAATCTATGTTTTTCTCTAATTAGATAGGTGGAAACACTTCTTATACTTATTTTATGTTATTTTTGTTTTTCTAAAATTAGTTTTAGGTTAAAATATATAAAAATCAAGTAAGGACCAGGCCCCTTTAATTCTGGATGGTGGAGGGGTCAAATGAAAATCTAATCCAGAAGGGTCCAAAACCATTAGGGTAAAATTTTCAAGAGATTTCATTAAGTTTTGAGCCCTTAATTGGACAGGAAGTGATTGGACGGTCCAAAACAGACTATCTGATCCTCCTAATGAGATCGGATGCTGGGACGTGCTATGAGATGCAGCACGAAAACACGCTATGTGGGAGCATCTTCTTGTGCATGCTCCGCGTGCGACGTCGTCCCGACAGAATGACCGCATGACAGCGTAGGTCTCGGGGGAGCGCATTACAGCGTGCATCCCGCTAGCGGTGCACGGTGACCACCCGCCCTATTGGATCCATTTAAATGATCAGACTGTCCATTCCATTGGGCTCAGATCAAATCTGGACCCTCGGAACGATTGTGAACTTCAAAGTTCAATTGTGGAGTCATTTGAGCTCCAAATTGAGATCGGAAAGAAACTATGAAAAGCTTGTAATGTCTATTTTCTTTTAAAACCATAATATTGATAAAATCATTCCAGAAACTTTCTTTTTTCAAGAATTAAGCTTCTACTTTTCATGATCTTCATGATCAGATCTTGGAGATTTTATTTACTAATGATATAATAATGAAATAAAGTAATATCCATGATTTATTTGGATAGAACTAAGATAATATAAAAGATCTATCCTTTATGGTAGAAAAACCCTAAAAATGCAAAGAGACCCACTTGATCAATAAGATCAAGTGTGATCAGACCCTTGGGACGGAGTGAATGGATGATATTATGATGGAATCCAGTTAGATCATGGAGTGTTCAAACCACTACTAGCTACTAGCGTAGAAGGAGGTGGCAGTAGAGGATGCAATGTTAATTTAATATTTAAAAGAATTGAAACATAATTATTACTAGTAATTATGAAAAATCTATAAATACACTTCCAAAAATGTTCATTAGAATTGCCATGAAATCATCTTGCTTACCTTGAAAAATAGATCTAGATTCCTTCCCCAAATTCCAAAACTCCCCAAAATTTCTCTTCTTTCACTTTCTCTCTCCTCTCTCTCGATTGCAACAAGAGACCTAAATTCAACTGGCACTCTATTTCAAAATAAAACTCACAAATCCCACCATCTATATGACCCTAGACTACCTTATTTACAAAGCACCCAAATCAATTGCAAGATCTAATGGAGCAATCGACGAAAAAACACAAAATGAGCAATTAGCGACTATCATCTCATCAAAGGTATATTTATTTAAAATTGGGCTACAAATCTATGTTTTTCTCTAATTAGATCGGTGGAAACACTTCTTTTACTTCTTTTATGTTATTTTATGCAAATTTTGTTTTTCTAAAATTAGTTTTACGTTAATTTTTATAAAAATCAAGTAAGGACTATGACCCTTCAATTCTGGATGATTGAGGGGTCAAATGGAAAAATCTAATCCAGCCAATCGATCCAGAAGGGTCCAAAACCCCTAAGGAAAATTTTTCAAGAAATTTCATTAAGTTTTGACCCCTTAATTGTACAGGAATTGATTGGACGGTCCAAAATAGATTATCCGATCTTCCTAATGAGATCGGATCCTGGGACATGCTATGAGATGCAGCACAGAAACACGCCATATGGGAGCATCTTCGTGTATGTGCTCCGCGTACCGACGTCGTCTCGACGGAATGACCTCATAACGGCCTTGAGATCCCAAGGGAGCTCATTACAGCGTGTGTCCCTAAACGGTGCACGGTGACCATCCCACCCAATTGGATCCGTTTAAATGATTAGACCATCCATTCCATTGGGCTGAGATCAAATATGGACCCTCGGAACGATTGTGAACTTCAAAGTTCAATTGTCGAGTCATTTGAGCTCCAAATTGAGATTCGAAAGAAGTTATGAAAATCATGTAATGTCTATTTTCTTTTGAAACCATAATATTGATAAAAAACATTTCAGAAACTTTCTAGTTTCGAGAATTAGGCTTCTAATTTTCATGATCGGATCTTGCGGATCTTATTTTCTAATGATATAATAATGAAATAAAGTAATATCCATGATTTATTTGGATAGATCTAAGATAAATTGAAGGATCTATCCTTTAAGGTATAAAAATCCTAAAATTGCAAAGGGACCCACTTGATCAATAAGATCAAGTATGATGAGTCCCTTGGGACGGATTGAATGGGTGATATTATGATGGAATCTAGTTAGATCATGGAGTGGTCAAACCACTACTAGCTACTAGTGAAGAAGGAGGTGGCAGTAGAGGATTCCATGTTAATTTAATATTTGAAAGAATTGAAACATAATTATTACCAGTAATTATGAAAAAATCAAAAACATCAAAAAATACACCTCCAAAAATGTTCATTAAAATTTCCATGAAATCATCTTGCTTACCTTGAAAAAATAGATCGAGATTCCATCCCTAAATTCCAAAACTCCCTAAAATCTCCCTTCTTTCACTTTCTCTCTCCTCTCTCTAGATTGGGGCAAGAGACCTAACTTCAACTGGGCACTTTGTTCCAAAACAAAACTCACAAATCTCACCATCTATACGACCCTAGACTACCTTATTTACAAAACCTCCAAATCAATTGCAAGATCTAACGGTGCAATCGACGAAAAATCACAAAATGAGCGGTTACCGGCTATCTTCTCATCGAAGGGATATTTATTTAAAATTAGGCCACAAATCTAAGTTTTTCTCTAAATAGATAGGTGGAAACACTTCTTATACTTATTTCATGCTATTTTATGTAAATTTTGTTTTTCTAAAATTTGTTTTAGTTTAAAATCAACAAAAATCGAGTAAGGACCAGAACCCTTCAATTTTGGATGATGGAGGGCTCAAATGGAAAATCTAAGCCAGTCAATCGATCTAGAAGGGTCCAAAACCCCTAGTGTAAAAATTTCAAGATATTTCATTACATTTTGTGCCCCTAATTGTACAGGAATTGATTAGACGGTCAAAAACAGTATGCGATCTTTCAATTGAGATTGGATCCTGGGCTGTGCTATGAGACACAGCACGGAAACACGCTGTGTGCGCATGATAGTGCAGGTCCTGGGGGAGGGCATTACAGTGTGTGTCCCGCAAACGGCGCACGGTGACCATCCCGCCCGACTAGATCCGTTTAAATGATCAGACCCTCCATTCCATTGGGCTGCGATCTAATATGGACTTTCAGAACGATTTGTGAACTTCAAAGTTTAATTGTGGAGTCATTTGAGCTACAAATTGCGATCGGAAAGAAGCTATGAAAAGATTGTAATGTCTATTTTCTTTTAAAACCATAATATTGATAAAAACTTTCTAGAAACTTTCTACTTTCAAGAATTAAGCTTCTAATTTTCAAGATCTTGATGATTGGATCTTGTTTTCTAATAATATAGTAATGAAATAACGTAATATCCATGATTTATTTGAAAAAATCAAGATAAATTGAAGGATCTATCTTTTATGGTAGAAAAATCCTAAAACTGCAAAGGGACCCACTCGATCAATAAGATCAAGTATGATCAGACCCTTGGGACGTTTTGAATGGGTGATATTATGATGGAATCTAGTTAGATCATGGAGTGGTCAAACCACTACTAGCTACTAGTAGAGAAGGAGGTGGCAGTAGAGGATCCAATGCTAATTTAATATTTGAAGGAATTGAAACGTAATTATTACTAGTAATTATGAAAAATTCAAAAACATCTATCAATACACCCAAAAATCTTCATTAAAATTTCCATGAAATCATCTTGCTTACCTTGAAAAAATAGATCTAGATTCCTTCCCCAAATTCCAAAACTCCCCAAAATCTCTCTTCTTTCACTTTCTCTCTCCTCTCTCTAGATTGGGACAAGAGACCTAAATTCAACTAGGCACTCTGTTCCAAAATAAAACTCACAAATCGCACCGTCTATATGACCCTAGACTACCTTATTTATAAAACCCCCAAATCAATTGCAAGATCCAACAGTGCAATCGACGAAAAAGCACAAAATGAGTGATTACCGGCTATCTTCTCATCAAAGGGATATTTATTTAAAATTGGGCTACAAATCTATGTTTTTCTCCAATTAGATAGGTGGAAACAGTTCTTATACTTATTTTATGTAAATTTTGTTTATCTAATATTAGTTTTAGGTTAAAATCTACAAAAATCAAATAAGGGCAGGGACCCTTCAATTCTAGATAATTGAGGGGTCAAATAGAAAATCTAATCCAGCCAATCGATCCACAAGGATCCAAAACCCCTAGGGAAAAATTTTCAAGAAATTTCATTAAGTTTTGACCCCTTAATTGTACAGGAATTGATTAGACGGTCCAAAATAGACTGTCAGATCTTCCTAATGAGATCGGATCTAGGACGTGCTACGAGACGCAGCACAGAAACACGCCATGTGGGAGCATCTTCGTGTGCGTGCTCCGCGTTCAACGTCGTAACAACGGAATGACCGCATGACAACGCAGGACCCAGGGGACCGTCCCGCAAACAACGCACAGTGACCATCTCGCCCGACTAGATCCATTTAAATGATCAGACCGTCCATTCCATTGGGCTGAGATCAAATATGGACCCTCGAACGATTGTGAACTTCGAAGTTCAATTGTGGAGTCATTTGAGCTCCAAATTGAGATCGGAAAGAAGCTATGAAAAGCTTGTAATGTCTATTTTCTTTTGAAACCATAATATTGATAAAAACATTCCAGAAACTTCCTATTTTCAAGAATTATGCTTCTAATTTTCATGATCTTCATGATTAGATCTTGGGGATCTTATTTTCTAACGATATAATATTGAAATAAAGTAATATCCATGATTTATTTGGACAGATCTAAGTTAAATTGAAGGATCTATCCTTTATGGTAGAAAAATCCTAAAACTACAAAGGGACCCACTCGATCTATATGATCAAGTATGATCGAGACCCTTGGGACAGATTGAATGAGTGATATTATGATGGAATCCCGTTAGATCATGGAGTGGTCAAACCACTACTAGCCACTAGTGGAGAAAGAGGTGGCAATAAAGAATCCAATGTTAATTTAATATTTGAAAGAATTGAAACATAATTATTACTAGTAATTATGAAAATTTCAAAAAATTCTATAAATACACCTCCAAAAATGTTCATTAAAATTTCCATGAAATCATCTTACTTACCTTGAAAAAATAGATCTAGATTCCTTCCCTAAATTCCAAAACACCCTAAATTCTCCCTTCTTTCACTTTCTCTCTCCTCTCTCTAGATTGGAACAGGACACCTAAATTCAACTGGGCACTTTGTTCTAAAACTAAACTCCTAAATCCCACCATCTATATGACCCAAGACTACCTTATTTACAAAACCCGCAAATCAATTGCAAGATCTAATGGTGAAATCGACTAAAATTCACAAAATGAGCAGTTACTGGCTATCTTCTCATCGAAGGGATATTTATTTAAAATTGGGCCACAAATCTATGTTTTTCTCTAAATAGATAGGTGGAAACACTTCTTATACTTATTTCATGTTATTTTATGTAAATTTTGTTTTTCTAAAATTAGTTTTAGGTTAAAATCTATAAAAAATCAAGGACCAGAACCCTTCAATTCTAGATGATGGAGGGCTCAAATGGACAATCTAAGCCATCCAATCGATCTAATTCATTATGTTTTGAGCCCTTAATTGTACAGTAATTGATTGGACGGTCCAAAACGGACCGTCCGATCTTCCCAATATGACCGGATACCGGGACATGCTATGAGACGCAGCACGGAAACATGCCTTGTGGGAGCACCTTCGTGTGCGTGCTCCGCATGAGCGTATTACAGCATGCGTCCCTCAAACGACGCACGGTGACCAACCTGCCCGGCTGGATCCTTTTAAATGATCAAACCGTCCATTCCATTGGGCTGAGATCAAATCTGGACCCTCGAAGGATTGTGAACTTCAAAGTTCAATTGTGTAGTCATCTGAGCTCCAAATTGAGATTGGAAAGAAGCTATGAAAATCTTGTAATGTTTATTTCCTTTTGAAACCATAATATTGATAAAAGCATTCCAGAAACTTTCTTTTTTCAAGAATTAAGCTTGTAATTTTCATGATCTTCATGATCACATCCTGGGGATCTTATTTACTAATGATATAATATTGAAATAAAGTAATATCCATGATTTATTTGGATAGATCTAAGATAAAATGAATGATCTATCCTTTTTGGTAGAAAAATCCTAAAAATGCAAAGGGACCCACTTAATCAATAAGATCAAGTATGATAAGACCTTCGGGACGAATTGAATGGATGATATTATGATGGAATCCGGTTAGACCATGGAGTGGTCAAACTACTACTAGCTACTAGTGGAGAAGGAGGTGGCGTAGAGGATCCAATGTTAATTTAATATTTAAAAGAATTGAAACATAATTATTACTAGTAATTATGAAAATTTCAAAAACATCTACAAATACACTTCCAAAAATGTTCATTAAAATTTCCATGAAATCATCTTGCTTACCTTGAAAAAATAGATCTAGATTCCTTCCCTAAATTCCAAAACTCCCCAAAATCTCTCTTCTTTCACTTTCTCTCTCCTCTCTCTAGATTGGAACAAGAGACCTAAATTCAAGTAGGCACTCTGTTTCGAAACAAAACTCACAAATCCCACCATCTATACGACCCTATACTACCTTATTTACAAGACCCCCAAATCAATTGCAAGATCTAACGGTGCAATTGATGAAAAAATACAAAATGAGCGGTTACCGGCTATCTTCTCATCAAAGCGATATTTATTTAAAATTGGGCTACAAATCTATGTTTTTCTCTAATTAGATAGGTGGAAACACTTCTTATACTTATTTTATGTTATTTTTGTTTTTCTAAAATTAGTTTTAGGTTAAAATATATAAAAATCAAGTAAGGACCAGGCCCCTTTAATTCTGGATGGTGGAGGGGTCAAATGAAAATCTAATCCAGAAGGGTCCAAAACCATTAGGGTAAAATTTTCAAGAGATTTCATTAAGTTTTGAGCCCTTAATTGGACAGGAAGTGATTGGACGGTCCAAAACAGACTATCTGATCCTCCTAATGAGATCGGATGCTGGGACGTGCTATGAGATGCAGCACGAAAACACGCTATGTGGGAGCATCTTCTTGTGCATGCTCCGCGTGCGACGTCGTCCCGACAGAATGACCGCATGACAGCGTAGGTCTCGGGGGAGCGCATTACAGCGTGCATCCCGCAAACGGTGCACGGTGACCACCCGCCCTATTGGATCCATTTAAATGATCAGACTGTCCATTCCATTGGGCTCAGATCAAACCTGGCCCCACGGAACGATTGTGAACTTCAAAGTTCAATTGTGGAGTCATTTGAGCTCCAAATTGAGATCGGAAAGAAACTATGAAAAGCTTGTAATGTCTATTTTCTTTTAAAACCATAATATTGATAAAATCATTCCAGAAACTTTCTTTTTTCAAGAATTAAGCTTCTACTTTTCATGATCTTCATGATCAGATCTTGGAGATTTTATTTACTAATGATATAATAATGAAATAAAGTAATATCCATGATTTATTTGGATAGAACTAAGATAATATAAAAGATCTATCCTTTATGGTAGAAAAACCCTAAAAATGCAAAGAGACCCACTTGATCAATAAGATCAAGTGTGATCAGACCCTTGGGACGGAGTGAATGGATGATATTATGATGGAATCCAGTTAGATCATGGAGTGTTCAAACCACTACTAGCTACTAGCGTAGAAGGAGGTGGCAGTAGAGGATGCAATGTTAATTTAATATTTAAAAGAATTGAAACATAATTATTACTAGTAATTATGAAAAATCTATAAATACACTTCCAAAAATGTTCATTAGAATTGCCATGAAATCATCTTGCTTACCTTGAAAAATAGATCTAGATTCCTTCCCCAAATTCCAAAACTCCCCAAAATTTCTCTTCTTTCACTTTCTCTCTCCTCTCTCTCGATTGCAACAAGAGACCTAAATTCAACTGGCACTCTATTTCAAAATAAAACTCACAAATCCCACCATCTATATGACCCTAGACTACCTTATTTACAAAGCACCCAAATCAATTGCAAGATCTAATGGAGCAATCGACGAAAAAACACAAAATGAGCAATTAGCGACTATCATCTCATCAAAGGTATATTTATTTAAAATTGGGCTACAAATCTATGTTTTTCTCTAATTAGATCGGTGGAAACACTTCTTTTACTTCTTTTATGTTATTTTATGCAAATTTTGTTTTTCTAAAATTAGTTTTACGTTAATTTTTATAAAAATCAAGTAAGGACTATGACCCTTCAATTCTGGATGATTGAGGGGTCAAATGGAAAATCTAATCCAGCCAATCGATCCAGAAGGGTCCAAAACCCCTAAGGAAAATTTTTCAAGAAATTTCATTAAGTTTTGACCCCTTAATTGTACAGGAATTGATTGGACGGTCCAAAATAGATTATCCGATCTTCCTAATGAGATCGGATCCTGGGACATGCTATGAGATGCAGCACAGAAACACGCCATATGGGAGCATCTTCGTGTATGTGCTCCGCGTCTGACGTCGTCTCGACGGAATGACCTCATAACAGCGCAGATCCCAAGGGAGCTCATTACAGCGTGTGTCCCTAAACGGTGCACGGTGACCATCCCACCCAATTGGATCCGTTTAAATGATTAGACCATCCATTCCATTGGGCTGAGATCAAATATGGACCCTCGGAACGATTGTGAACTTCAAAGTTCAATTGTCGAGTCATTTGAGCTCCAAATTGAGATTCGAAAGAAGTTATGAAAATCATGTAATGTCTATTTTCTTTTGAAACCATAATATTGATAAAAAACATTTCAGAAACTTTCTAGTTTCGAGAATTAGGCTTCTAATTTTCATGATCGGATCTTGCGGATCTTATTTTCTAATGATATAATAATGAAATAAAGTAATATCCATGATTTATTTGGATAGATCTAAGATAAATTGAAGGATCTATCCTTTAAGGTAGAAAAATCCTAAAACTGCAAAGGGACCCACTTGATCAATAAGATCAAGTATGATGAGTCCCTTGGGACGGATTGAATGGGTGATATTATGATGGAATCTAGTTAGATCATGGAGTGGTCAAACCACTACTAGCTACTAGTGAAGAAGGAGGTGGCAGTAGAGGATTCCATGTTAATTTAATATTTGAAAGAATTGAAACATAATTATTACCAGTAATTATGAAAAAATCAAAAACATCAATAAATACACCTCCAAAAATGTTCATTAAAATTTTCATGAAATCATCTTGCTTACCTTGAAAAAATAGATCGAGATTCCATCCCTAAATTCCAAAACTCCCTAAAATCTCCCTTCTTTCACTTTCTCTCTCCTCTCTCTAGATTGGGGCAAGAGACCTAACTTCAACTGGGCACTTTGTTCCAAAACAAAACTCACAAATCTCACCATCTATACGACCCTAGACTACCTTATTTACAAAACCTCCAAATCAATTGCAAGATCTAACGGTGCAATCCACGAAAAATCACAAAATGAGCGGTTACCGGCTATCTTCTCATCGAAGGGATATTTATTTAAAATTAGGCCACAAATCTAAGTTTTTCTCTAAATAGATAGGTGGAAACACTTCTTATACTTATTTCATGCTATTTTATGTAAATTTTGTTTTTCTAAAATTTGTTTTAGTTTAAAATCAACAAAAATCGAGTAAGGACCAGAACCCTTCAATTTTGGATGATGGAGGGCTCAAATGGAAAATCTAAGCCAGTCAATCGATCCAGAAGGGTCCAAAACCCCTAGTGTAAAAATTTCAAGATATTTCATTACATTTTGTGCCCTTAATTGTACAGGAATTGATTAGACGGTCAAAAACAGACTGTCTGATCTTTCAATTGAGATTGGATCCTGGGCTGTGCTATGAGACACAGCACGGAAACACGCTGTGTGCGCATGATAGTGCAGGTCCTGGGGGAGGGCATTACAGTGTGTGTCCCGCAAACGGCGCACGGTGACCATCCCGCCCGACTAGATCCGTTTAAATGATCAGACCCTCCATTCCATTGGGCTGCGATCTAATATGGACTTTCAGAACGATTTGTGAACTTCAAAGTTTAATTGTGGAGTCATTTGAGCTACAAATTGCGATCGGAAAGAAGCTATGAAAAGATTGTAATGTCTATTTTCTTTTAAAACCATAATATTGATAAAAACATTCTAGAAACTTTCTACTTTCAAGAATTAAGCTTCTAATTTTCAAGATCTTGATGATTGGATCTTGTTTTCTAATAATATAGTAATGAAATAACGTAATATCCATGATTTATTTGAAAAAATCAAGATAAATTGAAGGATCTATCTTTTATGGTAGAAAAATCCTAAAACTGCAAAGGGACCCACTCGATCAATAAGATCAAGTATGATCTGACCCTTGGGACGTTTTGAATGGGTGATATTATGATGGAATCTAGTTAGATCATGGAGTGGTCAAACCACTACTAGCTACTAGTAGAGAAGGAGGTGGCAGTAGAGGATCCAATGCTAATTTAATATTTGAAGGAATTGAAACGTAATTATTACTAGTAATTATGAAAAATTCAAAAACATCTATCAATACACCTGCAAAAATCTTCATTAAAATTTCCATGAAATCATCTTGCTTACCTTGAAAAAATAGATCTAGATTCCTTCCCCAAATTCCAAAACTCCCCAAAATCTCTCTTCTTTCACTTTCTCTCTCCTCTCTAGATTGGGACAAGAGACCTAAATTCAACTAGGCACTCTGTTCCAAAATAAAACTCACAAATCGCACCGTCTATATGACCCTAGACTACCTTATTTATAAAACCCCCAAATCAATTGCAAGATCCAACAGTGCAATCGACGAAAAAGCACAAAATGAGTGATTACCGGCTATCTTCTCATCAAAGGGATATTTATTTAAAATTGGGCTACAAATCTATGTTTTTCTCCAATTAGATAGGTGGAAACAGTTCTTATACTTATTTTATGTAAATTTTGTTTATCTAATATTAGTTTTAGGTTAAAATCTACAAAAATCAAATAAGGGCCAGGACCCTTCAATTCTAGATAATTGAGGGGTCAAATAGAAAATCTAATCCAGCCAATCGATCCACAAGGATCCAAAACCCCTAGGGAAAAATTTTCAAGAAATTTCATTAAGTTTTGACCCCTTAATTGTACAGGAATTGATTAGACGGTCCAAAATAGACTGTCAGATCTTCCTAATGAGATCGGATCCTAGGACGTGCTACGAGACGCAGCACAGAAACACGCCATGTGGGAGCATCTTCGTGTGCGTGCTCCGCGTTCAACGTCGTAACAACGGAATGACCGCATGACAACGCAGGACCCAGGGGACCGTCCCGCAAACAACGCACAAGTGACCATCTCGCCCGACTAGATCCATTTAAATGATCAGACCGTCCATTCCATTGGGCTGAGATCAAATATGGACCCTCGGAACGATTGTGAACTTCGAAGTTCAATTGTGGAGTCATTTGAGCTCCAAATTGAGATCGGAAAGAAGCTATGAAAAGCTTGTAATGTCTATTTTCTTTTGAAACCATAATATTGATAAAAACATTCCAGAAACTTCCTATTTTCAAGAATTATGCTTCTAATTTTCATGATCTTCATGATTAGATCTTGGGGATCTTATTTTCTAACGATATAATATTGAAATAAAGTAATATCCATGATTTATTTGGACAGATCTAAGTTAAATTGAAGGATCTATCCTTTATGGTAGAAAAATCCTAAAACTACAAAGGGACCCACTCGATCTATATGATCAAGTATGATCAGACCCTTGGGACAGATTGAATGAGTGATATTATGATGGAATCCAGTTAGATCATGGAGTGGTCAAACCACTACTAGCCACTAGTGGAGAAAGAGGTGGCAATAAAGAATCCAATGTTAATTTAATATTTGAAAGAATTGAAACATAATTATTACTAGTAATTATGAAAATTTCAAAAAATTCTATAAATACACCTCCAAAAATGTTCATTAAAATTTCCATGAAATCATCTTACTTACCTTGAAAAAATAGATCTAGATTCCTTCCCTAAATTCCAAAACACCCTAAATTCTCCCTTCTTTCACTTTCTCTCTCTCTCTCTAGATTGGAACAGGACACCTAAATTCAAGCTGGGCACTTTGTTCTAAAACTAAACTCCTAAATCCCACCATCTATATGACCCAAGACTACCTTATTTACAAAACCCCAAATCAATTGCAAGATCTAATGGTGAAATCGACTAAAATTCACAAAATGAGCAGTTACTGGCTATCTTCTCATCGAAGGGATATTTATTTAAAATTGGGCCACAAATATATGTTTTTCTCTAAATAGATAGGTGGAAACACTTCTTATACTTATTTCATGTTATTTTATGTAAATTTTGTTTTTCTAAAATTAGTTTTAGGTTAAAATCTATAAAAAATCAAGGACCAGAACCCTTCAATTCTAGATGATGGAGGGCTCAAATGGACAATCTAAGCCATCCAATCGATCTAATTCATTATGTTTTGAGCCCTTAATTGTACAGTAATTGATTGGACGGTCCAAAACGGACCGTCCGATCTTCCCAATATGACCGGATACCGGGACATGCTATGAGACGCAGCACGGAAACATGCCTTGTGGGAGCACCTTCGTGTGCGTGCTCCGCATGAGCGTATTACAGCATGCGTCCCTCAAACGACGCACGGTGACCAACCTGCCCGGCTGGATCCTTTTAAATGATCAAACCGTCCATTCCATTGGGCTGAGATCAAATCTGGACCCTCAGAAGGATTGTGAACTTCAAAGTTCAATTGTGTAGTCATCTGAGCTCCAAATTGAGATTGGAAAGAAGCTATGAAAATCTTGTAATGTTTATTTCCTTTTGAAACCATAATATTGATAAAAGCATTCCAGAAACTTTCTTTTTTCAAGAATTAAGCTTGTAATTTTCATGATCTTCATGATCACATCCTGGGGATCTTATTTACTAATGATATAATATTGAAATAAAGTAATATCCATGATTTATTTGGATAGATCTAAGATAAAATGAATGATCTATCCTTTTTGGTAGAAAAATCCTAAAAATGCAAAGGGACCCACTTAATCAATAAGATCAAGTATGATAAGACCTTCGGGACGAATTGAATGGATGATATTATGATGGAATCCTAGTTAGACCATGGAGTGGTCAAACTACTACTAGCTACTAGTGGAGAAGGAGGTGGCGTAGAGGATCCAATGTTAATTTAATATTTAAAAGAATTGAAACATAATTATTACTAGTAATTATGAAAATTTCAAAAACATCTACAAATACACTTCCAAAAATGTTCATTAAAATTTCCATGAAATCATCTTGCTTACCTTGAAAAAATAGATCTAGATTCCTTCCCTAAATTCCAAAACTCCCCAAAATCTCTCTTCTTTCACTTTCTCTCTCCTCTCTAGATTGGAACAAGAGACCTAAATTCAAGTAGGCACTCTGTTTGAAACAAAACTCACAAATCCCACCATCTATACGACCCTATACTACCTTATTTACAAGACCCCCAAATCAATTGCAAGATCTAACGGTGCAATTGATGAAAAAATACAAAATGAGCGGTTACCGGCTATCTTCTCATCAAAGCGATATTTATTTAAAATTGGGCTACAAATCTATGTTTTTCTCTAATTAGATAGGTGGAAACACTTCTTATACTTATTTTATGTTATTTTATGTAAATTTTGTTTTTCTAAAATTAGTTTTAGGTTAAAATATATAAAAATCAAGTAAGGACCAGGCCCCTTTAATTTTCGGATGGTGGAGGGGTCAAATGGAAAATCTAAAATCGATCCGAGAAGGGTCCAAAACCATTAGGGTAAAATTTTCAAGAGATTTCATTAAGTTTTGAGCCCTTAATTGGACAGGAAGTGATTGGACGGTCCAAAACAGACTATCTGATCCTCCTAATGAGATCGGATGCTGGGACGTGCTATGAGATGCAGCACGAAAACACGCTATGTGGGAGCATCTTCTTGTGCATGCTCCGCGTGCGACGTCGTCCCGACAGAATGACCGCATGACAGCGTAGGTCTCGGGGGAGCGCATTACAGCGTGCATCCCGCAAACGGTGCACGGTGACCACCCGCCCTATTGGATCCATTTAAATGATCAGACTGTCCATTCCATTGGGCTCAGATCAAATCTGGACCCTCGGAACGATTGTGAACTTCAAAGTTCAATTGTGGAGTCATTTGAGCTCCAAATTGAGATCGGAAAGAAACTATGAAAAGCTTGTAATGTCTATTTTCTTTTAAAACCATAATATTGATAAAATCATTCTAAACTTTCTTTTTTCAAGAATTAAGCTTCTACTTTTCATGATCTTCATGATCAGATCTTGGAGATTTTATTTACTAATGATATAATAATGAAATAAAGTAATATCCATGATTTATTTGGATAGAACTAAGATAATATAAAAGATCTATCCTTTATGGTAGAAAAACCCTAAAAATGCAAAGAGACCCACTTGATCAATAAGATCAAGTGTGATCAGACCCTTGGGACGGAGTGAATGGATGATATTATGATGGAATCCAGTTAGATCATGGAGTGTTCAAACCACTACTAGCTACTAGCGTAGAAGGAGGTGGCAGTAGAGGATGCAATGTTAATTTAATATTTAAAAGAATTGAAACATAATTATTACTAGTAATTATGAAAAATTCAAAAACATCTATAAATACACTTCCAAAAATGTTCATTAGAATTGCCATCAAATCATCTTGCTTACCTTGAAAAATAGATCTAGATTCCTTCCCCAAATTCCAAAACTCCCCAAAATTTCTCTTCTTTCACTTTCTCTCTCCTCTCTCTCGATTGCAACAAGAGACCTAAATTCAACTGGCACTCTATTCCAAAATAAAACTCACAAATCCCACCATCTATATGACCCTAGACTACCTTATTTACAAAGCACCCAAATCAATTGCAAGATCTAATGGAGCAATCGACGAAAAAACACAAAATGAGCGATTAGCGACTATCATCTCATCAAAGGTATATTTATTTAAAATTGGGCTACAAATCTATGTTTTTCTCTAATTAGATCGGTGGAAACACTTCTTTTACTTCTTTTATGTTATTTTATGCAAATTTTGTTTTTCTAAAATTAGTTTTACGTTAATTTTTATAAAAATCAAGTAAGGACTATGACCCTTCAATTCTGGATGATTGAGGGGTCAAATGGAAAATCTAATCCAGCCAATCGATCCAGAAGGGTCCAAAACCCCTAAGGAAAATTTTTCAAGAAATTTCATTAAGTTTTGACCCCTTAATTGTACAGGAATTGATTGGACGGTCCAAAATAGATTATCCGATCTTCCTAATGAGATCGGATCCTGGGACATGCTATGAGATGCAGCACAGAAACACGCCATATGGGAGCATCTTCGTGTATGTGCTCCGCGTCTGACGTCGTCTCGACGGAATGACCGCATAACAGCGCAGATCCCAAGGGAGCTCATTACAGCGTGTGTCCCTAAACGGTGCACGGTGACCATCCCACCCAATTGGATCCGTTTAAATGATTAGACCATCCATTCCATTGGGCTGAGATCAAATATGGACCCTCGGAACGATTGTGAACTTCAAAGTTCAATTGTCGAGTCATTTGAGCTCCAAATTGAGATTCGAAAGAAGCTATGAAAATCATGTAATGTCTATTTTCTTTTGAAACCATAATATTGATAAAAAACATTTTAAACTTTCTAGTTTCAAGAATTAGGCTTCTAATTTTCATGATCGGATCTCATGGATCTTATTTTCTAATGATATAATAATGAAATAAAGTAATATCCATGATTTATTTGGATAGATCTAAGATAAATTGAAGGATCTATCCTTTAAGGTATAAAAATCCTAAAATTGCAAAGGGACCCACTTGATCAATAAGATCAAGTATGATGAGTCCCTTGGGACGGATTGAATGGGTGATATTATGATGGAATCTAGTTAGATCATGGAGTGGTCAAACCACTACTAGCTACTAGTGAAGAAGGAGGTGGCAGTAGAGGATTCCATGTTAATTTAATATTTGAAAGAATTGAAACATAATTATTACCAGTAATTATGAAAAAATCAAAAACATCAATAAATACACCTCCAAAAATGTTCATTAAAATTTTCATGAAATCATCTTGCTTACCTTGAAAAAATAGATCGAGATTCCATCCCTAAATTCCAAAACTCCCTAAAATCTCCCTTCTTTCACTTTCTCTCTCCTCTCTCTAGATTGGGGCAAGAGACCTAAATTCAACTAGGCACTTTGTTCCAAAACAAAACTCACAAATCTCACCATCTATACGACCCTAGACTACCTTATTTACAAAACCTCCAAATCAATTGCAAGATCTAACGGTGCAATCCACGAAAAATCACAAAATGAGCGGTTACCGGCTATCTTCTCATCGAAGGGATATTTATTTAAAATTAGGCCACAAATCTAAGTTTTTCTCTAAATAGATAGGTGGAAACACTTCTTATACTTATTTCATGCTATTTTATGTAAATTTTGTTTTTCTAAAATTTGTTTTAGTTTAAAATCAACAAAAATCGAGTAAGGACCAGAACCCTTCAATTTTGGATGATGGAGGGCTCAAATGGAAAATCTAAGCCAGTCAATCGATCCAGAAGGGTCCAAAACCCCTAGTGTAAAAATTTCAAGATATTTCATTACATTTTGTGCCCTTAATTGTACAGGAATTGATTAGACGGTCAAAAACAGACTGTCTGATCTTTCAATTGAGATTGGATCCTGGGCTGTGCTATGAGACACAGCACGGAAACACGCTGTGTGCGCATGATAGTGCAGGTCCCGGGGAGGGCATTACGGTGTGTCCCGCAAACGGCGCACGGTGACCATCCCGCCCGACTAGATCCGTTTAAATGATCAGACCCTCCATTCCATTGGGCTGCGATCTAATATGGACTTTCAGAACGATTTGTGAACTTCAAAGTTTAATTGTGGAGTCATTTGAGCTACAAATTGCGATCGGAAAGAAGCTATGAAAAGATTGTAATGTCTATTTTCTTTTAAAACCATAATATTGATAAAAACATTCTAGAAACTTTCTACTTTCAAGAATTAAGCTTCTAATTTTCAAGATCTTGATGATTGGATCTTGTTTTCTAATAATATAGTAATGAAATAACGTAATATCCATGATTTATTTGAAAAAATCAAGATAAATTGAAGGATCTATCTTTTATGGTAGAAAAATCCTAAAACTGCAAAGGGACCCACTCGATCAATAAGATCAAGTATGATCAGACCCTTGGGACGTTTTGAATGGGTGATATTATGATGGAATCTAGTTAGATCATGGAGTGGTCAAACCACTACTAGCTACTAGTAGAGAAGGAGGTGGCAGTAGAGGATCCAATGCTAATTTAATATTTGAAGGAATTGAAACGTAATTATTACTAGTAATTATGAAAAATTCAAAAACATCTATCAATACACCTGCAAAAATCTTCATTAAAATTTCCATGAAATCATCTTGCTTACCTTGAAAAAATAGATCTAGATTCCTTCCCCAAATTCCAAAACTCCCCAAAATCTCTCTTCTTTCACTTTCTCTCTCCTCTCTCTAGATTGGGACAAGAGACCTAAATTCAACTAGGCACTCTGTTCCAAAATAAAACTCACAAATCGCACCGTCTATATGACCCTAGACTACCTTATTTATAAAACCCCCAAATCAATTGCAAGATCCAACAGTGCAATCGACGAAAAAGCACAAAATGAGTGATTACCGGCTATCTTCTCATCAAAGGGATATTTATTTAAAATTGGGCTACAAATCTATGTTTTTCTCCAATTAGATAGGTGGAAACAGTTCTTATACTTATTTTATGTTATTTTATGTAAATTTTGTTTATCTAATATTAGTTTTAGGTTAAAATCTACAAAAATCAAATAAGGGCCAGGACCCTTCAATTCTAGATAATTGAGGGGTCAAATAGAAAATCTAATCCAGCCAATCGATCCACAAGGATCCAAAACCCCTAGGGAAAAATTTTCAAGAAATTTCATTAAGTTTTGACCCCTTAATTGTACAGGAATTGATTAGACGGTCCAAAATAGACTGTCAGATCTTCCTAATGAGATCGGATCCTAGGACGTGCTACGAGACGCAGCACAGAAACACGCCATGTGGGAGCATCTTCGTGTGCGTGCTCCGCGTTCAACGTCGTAACAACGGAATGACCGCATGACAACGCAGGACCCAGGGGACCGTCCCGCAAACAACGCACAGTGACCATCTCGCCCGACTAGATCCATTTAAATGATCAGACCGTCCATTCCATTGGGCTGAGATCAAATATGGACCCTCGGAACGATTGTGAACTTCGAAGTTCAATTGTGGAGTCATTTGAGCTCCAAATTGAGATCGGAAAGAAGCTATGAAAAGCTTGTAATGTCTATTTTCTTTTGAAACCATAATATTGATAAAAACATTCCAGAAACTTCCTATTTTCAAGAATTATGCTTCTAATTTTCATGATCTTCATGATTAGATCTTGGGGATCTTATTTTCTAACGATATAATATTGAAATAAAGTAATATCCATGATTTATTTGGACAGATCTAAGTTAAATTGAAGGATCTATCCTTTATGGTAGAAAAATCCTAAAACTACAAAGGGACCCACTCGATCTATATGATCAAGTATGATCAGACCCTTGGGACAGATTGAATGAGTGATATTATGATGGAATCCAGTTAGATCATGGAGTGGTCAAACCACTACTAGCCACTAGTGGAGAAAGAGGTGGCAATAAAGAATCCAATGTTAATTTAATATTTGAAAGAATTGAAACATAATTATTACTAGTAATTATGAAAATTTCAAAAATTCTATAAATACACCTCCAAAAATGTTCATTAAAAATTTCCATGAAATCATCTTACTTACCTTGAAAAAATAGATCTAGATTCCTTCCCTAAATTCCAAAACACCCTAAATTCTCCCTTCTTTCACTTTCTCTCTCCTCTCTCTAGATTGGAACAGGACACCTAAATTCAACTGGGCACTTTGTTCTAAAACTAAACTCCTAAATCCCACCATCTATATGACCCAAGACTACCTTATTTACAAAACCCCCAAATCAATTGCAAGATCTAATGGTGAAATCGACTAAAATTCACAAAATGAGCAGTTACTGGCTATCTTCTCATCGAAGGGATATTTATTTAAAATTGGGCCACAAATATATGTTTTTCTCTAAATAGATAGGTGGAAACACTTCTTATACTTATTTCATGTTATTTTATGTAAATTTTGTTTTTCTAAAATTAGTTTTAGGTTAAAATCTATAAAAAATCAAGGACCAGAACCCTTCAATTCTAGATGATGGAGGGCTCAAATGGACAATCTAAGCCATCCAATCGATCTAATTCATTATGTTTTGAGCCCTTAATTGTACAGTAATTGATTGGACGGTCCAAAACGGACCGTCCGATCTTCCCAATATGACCGGATACCGGGACATGCTATGAGACGCAGCACGGAAACATGCCTTGTGGGAGCACCTTCGTGTGCGTGCTCCGCATGAGCGTATTACAGCATGCGTCCCTCAAACGACGCACGGTGACCAACCTGCCCGGCTGGATCCTTTTAAATGATCAAACCGTCCATTCCATTGGGCTGAGATCAAATCTGGACCCTCAGAAGGATTGTGAACTTCAAAGTTCAATTGTGTAGTCATCTGAGCTCCAAATTGAGATTGGAAAGAAGCTATGAAAATCTTGTAATGTTTATTTCCTTTTGAAACCATAATATTGATAAAAGCATTCCAGAAACTTTCTTTTTTCAAGAATTAAGCTTGTAATTTTCATGATCTTCATGATCACATCCTGGGGATCTTATTTACTAATGATATAATATTGAAATAAAGTAATATCCATGATTTATTTGGATAGATCTAAGATAAAATGAATGATCTATCCTTTTTGGTAGAAAAATCCTAAAAATGCAAAGGGACCCACTTAATCAATAAGATCAAGTATGATAAGACCTTCGGGACGAATTGAATGGATGATATTATGATGGAATCCGGTTAGACCATGGAGTGGTCAAACTACTACTAGCTACTAGTGGAGAAGGAGGTGGCAGTAGAGGATCCAATGTTAATTTAATATTTAAAAGAATTGAAACATAATTATTACTAGTAATTATGAAAATTTCAAAAACATCTACAAATACACTTCCAAAAATGTTCATTAAAATTTCCATGAAATCATCTTGCTTACCTTGAAAAAATAGATCTAGATTCCTTCCCTAAATTCCAAAACTCCCCAAAATCTCTCTTCTTTCACTTTCTCTCTCCTCTCTCTAGATTGGAACAAGAGACCTAAATTCAAGTAGGCACTCTGTTTCGAAACAAAACTCACAAATCCCACCATCTATACGACCCTATACTACCTTATTTACAAGACCCCCAAATCAATTGCAAGATCTAACGGTGCAATTGATGAAAAAATACAAAATGAGCGGTTACCGGCTATCTTCTCATCAAAGCGATATTTATTTAAAATTGGGCTACAAATCTATGTTTTTCTCTAATTAGATAGGTGGAAACACTTCTTATACTTATTTTATGTTATTTTTGTTTTTCTAAAATTAGTTTTAGGTTAAAATATATAAAAATCAAGTAAGGACCAGGCCCCTTTAATTCTGGATGGTGGAGGGGTCAAATGAAAATCTAATCCAGAAGGGTCCAAAACCATTAGGGTAAAATTTTCAAGAGATTTCATTAAGTTTTGAGCCCTTAATTGGACAGGAAGTGATTGGACGGTCCAAAACAGACTATCTGATCCTCCTAATGAGATCGGATGCTGGGACGTGCTATGAGATGCAGCACGAAAACACGCTATGTGGGAGCATCTTCTTGTGCATGCTCCGCGTGCGACGTCGTCCCGACAGAATGACCGCATGACAGCGTAGGTCTCGGGGGAGCGCATTACAGCGTGCATCCCGCAAACGGTGCACGGTGACCACCCGCCCTATTGGATCCATTTAAATGATCAGACTGTCCATTCCATTGGGCTCAGATCAAATCTGGACCCTCGAACGATTGTGAACTTCAAAGTTCAATTGTGGAGTCATTTGAGCTCCAAATTGAGATCGGAAAGAAACTATGAAAAGCTTGTAATGTCTATTTTCTTTTAAAACCATAATATTGATAAAATCATTCCGTAAACTTTCTTTTTTCAAGAATTAAGCTTCTACTTTTCATGATCTTCATGATCAGATCTTGGAGATTTTATTTACTAATGATATAATAATGAAATAAAGTAATATCCATGATTTATTTGGATAGAACTAAGATAATATAAAAGATCTATCCTTTATGGTAGAAAAACCCTAAAAATGCAAAGAGACCCACTTGATCAATAAGATCAAGTGTGATCAGACCCTTGGGACGGAGTGAATGGATGATATTATGATGGAATCCAGTTAGATCATGGAGTGTTCAAACCACTACTAGCTACTAGCGTAGAAGGAGGTGGCGAGAGGATGCAATGTTAATTTAATATTTAAAAGAATTGAAACATAATTATTACTAGTAATTATGAAAAATCTATAAATACACTTCCAAAAATGTTCATTAGAATTGCCATGAAATCATCTTGCTTACCTTGAAAAATAGATCTAGATTCCTTCCCCAAATTCCAAAACTCCCCAAAATTTCTCTTCTTTCACTTTCTCTCTCCTCTCTCTCGATTGCAACAAGAGACCTAAATTCAACTGGCACTCTATTCCAAAATAAAACTCACAAATCCCACCATCTATATGACCCTAGACTACCTTATTTACAAAGCACCCAAATCAATTGCAAGATCTAATGGAGCAATCGACGAAAAAACACAAAATGAGCGATTAGCGACTATCATCTCATCAAAGGTATATTTATTTAAAATTGGGCTACAAATCTATGTTTTTCTCTAATTAGATCGGTGGAAACACTTCTTTTACTTCTTTTATGTTATTTTATGCAAATTTTGTTTTTCTAAAATTAGTTTTACGTTAATTTTTTGTAAAGCCTTGGCCGATGAGGGCGGGCCAAGAGGGCTGGCAGGCTTCTAGGCAAGGTGAAAGACTGAGAGTTAGTCCCACATCGCTAGGGGGAAAGTTACTGGGCTCTTGATAAGAGTGATGAGGACTTTCCTTGCAACGAGGCCTTTTCCCTGGGCAACTGGGGAAGAACAAAATCGTGCGGGGTGTATGGGCACTCCGGCACGGACAATATCGTTGCAGGGTGTGGGCCCTCGAGCTGTTACAAGTGGTATCAGAGCCAGACCCCGACCCGGTGTGGGTGGCTAGCCGCACGTGGGCGCTCGTGTGTGGTAAGACACGCGGGGACGCGTGTCCCCTAAGGGGGAGAGGTTGTAAAGCCTTGGCCGATGAGGGCGGGCCAAGAGGGCTGGCAGGCTTCTAGGCAAGGTGAAAGACTGAGAGTTAGTCCCACATCGCTAGGGGGAAAGTTACTGGGCTCTTGATAAGAGTGATGAGGACTTTCCTTGCAACGAGGCCTTTTCCCTGGGCAACTGGGGAAGAACAAAATCGTGCGGGGTGTATGGGCACTCCGGCACGGACAATATCGTTGCAAGGTGTGGGCCCTCGAGCTGTTACAGTTTTAGGTTAAAATTTATAAAATAAAAGTAAGGACCAGAACCCTTCAATTCTAGATGATGGAGAGCTCAGATGGAAAATATGAGCCTTTCAATCACCCCAGAATGGTCCAAAACCCCTAGGGTAAAGTTTCATGAAATTTTATAGAGTTTTGAGCCTTTGATTGAAGAGGATTAATTAGACAGTCCAAAATGGACTGTCCGATCTCCCAAATCAATTCAAATCGAGATTGCGGGATGCTCTACGAAACACCGTATGGAGACACACAAACGCTCTGTGCGATGTCATTTGGACAGGACAACCACGCGACAGCACAGGTCACGAGGGAGCGCGTTACACGTGCGCCCTGGTGATGGGGTGCGTGGCAACCTCTCCGCCCGATCAATCTGGGCCGTCTGTTCTGCTATGCTTAGATCAAATCTGGACCCTGGGAATGACTGTAAACTTCACAGTTCAATTGTGGAGTCATCTGAACTCCAAATTGAGATAAGAAAGAAGCTATGGAAAGCCTATAACATCTATTTTCTTCTGAAATCATAATATTGATAATAATAATAAAAAAATTAGAAACTTTCTATTTTCAAGAATTAAGCTTCTACTTTTCATGATCCTCAAGATCTGAGATGATCATATCTTGGGGATCTAATTTAATGATGATATAATGTTGAAATAAAGTAATATCCATGATTTATTTAGATAGATCTAAGATAAATTGAGAGATCTACCCTTTATGGTAGAAAAACCTTTAAAATACAAAGGGACCCACTTGATCAATAAGATCAAGTATGATCAGACCCTTGGGATGGATTGAATGAATGATATTATGATGGAAACCATTGAGATTATGGATGGAATATGACAAAAAGCAAAGGGATATGATCTTGGACCTTAATGGAGTAAAAGCCCTAAAATTAATTAAAACCCTTGATTAAAAGAAAAAGACTTAAGATCTAATGGTTGGATCATAAGTGAAAGCTTTAATAATATGAAAAGGGTTAGCTTGAGTTATGCATTGATTTCATTTGATTTATTTCATGAATATAGGATCCATGATAGATTGTTTTAATATAACTTCATTTCAAATGTCCATAAAATTATTCATGAATGATGAATTGTAACTTAGGACCATGTTGGTATGATTTCATGCAATTGTAACTTAGGACCATGCTAGGATTTCATGTTAGATTACACTATAGTATGAGATGGTACCTTAGGTCCATGATAGTTTAATTTGAGTTTATTAGATAAAGTACATTATTAGAAATCATGATAGTATAATCTTAAGTACCTTGTACCATTATCATTAGATTGTTCAATTATATAGTTTTATGCTTTAAAGTTATAATTCATTTATGGTTAAATTTTATTAGTAGATTTAATTGTTAAAGTAGTTATGAGATAAAGAGCATAAAACACAAAAAATGAAATCTAATGAGACAGTAGAGTTTCATGACACAAATAAGAGTGAATTATTTGACTTGGACTTAATTAGTAAGGGCTATAGTTAGTAGGACAATATAAGGATCATCAAATCCTTGGCCCAAACTAGGACAATAATAAATCCCATGAATGACATTTTAAATGTTCATGGACTTAATTAAAATCAATTAGAAAGAGTACTTAGGGTTAATATGCTTATAGGAATCTTATGCAAGGTTGAGCTAAGGTTACTCTAGTGAATGTTGAACATGGTGGTTAAGAGGATTTTCTAATAGAGCCTCGCTCTTCCCCTACCTTCCATTGACGTTTGTGAGGTCTAAATGCCTCCTTACATGAGGATTGAAGGAACCACTTTGTGTTTGCCCATTCACCTAGTAAGCCTTAGCCAATTAGAAATAAGAGGGGTAGTCTAAACTGAGGCTGAAATAAGTTATCTTCAACTAGTAAAACATTAACTGGTTGAATAATAATAATAATAAGATCATAAAAGGTTAGTAAATTATCCAACCCTAACAAAAATTGTAAGTAAGATAAGGATGATCAAGCAAGATCCATTGGATCTTGAATTATCAAGAACAATGAAAAGAAATAAATACTTCTTGATGATGATATATATTTCTTGCAACTTAGATCAAATAGAATAGAATATCTTAGATCAAATAAAAGATCTAAACCCTTGATCAAATATGATTCAAGAAAGAGAACCAAGATCATCCTCCTTAGGGATGATCAAAAAAACTAAACTTAGATCAAAGGAGAACTAGATGATAGAAGATCTAAGTTCTTGATCTTTATCAACACATATAAATTGTTGATCAAAGGATCCATGAAAGATCAAGATCAAAGAAAGGAATACACAAAGACTTAGAATAGAAAATACTTAGATCTGAAAGATTAGAAGATCATTCTAATCATCAAATCTATTGATCAATAAGATAAACACTATCTAAGGAAGATAGATCATGATAGGACAAAAGATCTAGATCCTTTATATCAAAGGACAAGATTAAACAAAGAATGCAGATATGATTATTCATATTGTATATGTATTGACAGTATGTATGGATTTACAGATTTCATACATCAGTCAGGATCATAGAGGATTTGAAGAGATGGATCACTACTTGAAGGTGGGAGGATTTTATGAATGTATCTACATGTTGAACACATGACCATATGTTGACAAGTGTAATGTTAATACTTGTATTAAATCCCCTGAAATTCTTATGATCCAACCAAACACATATAAAATAGTTAAGTTAGAATTGAGGATTAGACTCTAAGTGAATATGGAACTAGAAGATATTCCAACCCTAAGTAAACAAACAACTTGTCTGATACGTATGAAACCTATTTTAGATATAAGCATGGAGGCTTCAGGTTTTTTTTAAAATAGGCATAAGCCTAAGGATGTTATGCAAAGGGAGTTATGAGGGTTTGGCCACCCGCTTTTTAAAATTTGATGATTTGAAAATGCCTTGCCCTATGAGAGGTTAAAAGTCGGGTGGGACAATTATGAGAAGGGCACCACTGTGAAAGTCCTATCTCGGCATATGGGCAGTGACACAATATTTTCCACTGTACTATCAGTGGTAAATAGGGCAGTTATCTTAGCACACTAGTACGGATCGGACCACGACATGGTAGTCCTTTGATTATTTTGCACTATGATGCATATGAGATAAGCATAGTGAAATGCTAGATAAGTTTATATTACCAATATTTCCCAAGAAGGGAAATTCTTAGTATGGGACTAAATTGAAATACTAATTTTTCATAATGGAAAGAATTGATCATCTAAGTTGGGAATGATATTTGACTACTTTCATAAATTTGACGGATTTATCTATGTACAGTATGCATGTATAAGGATGTACATATATTACAAAGTAAAGAGTTAGATACATGAGTATGTTTATATATAACGAGATTCTGAAGTATTAGAATTATACTGTCAAATAATTATGCTTCTTGAATCCCCTACCAAGCATAGCTTGCTCAGATATTGTAAATATTTCAATGTTTACAATATCTCAGATACAGAGAAGAAGAGTTAGGAGCTCAAGATTGTAGAAGACTTAAAGAGACTAATCATCAGGGTATACCCCTTAAGACATGCATTTTGTATTGTTTATGAGTATTGTATTGTAATGAGAGTTTCATTGTATGGTGAGCTTTGAGTTTTGAATTATGTAATTTGGACAAATATTGTAATGGATTTGGGCTCTGTAGTGAACCTTTAGATGGATTCTGAAATTTAATAAAAATATATTCCTTCAATGGAATTTTATCTTTTACAAAAATTCTATTTATGTTATGTATGAAGTGATGACTTGGGTTTTTCAAAACAAGTTTTAAAGAAAAGAATTTTTGCTGCTTTGTTTTGCGAATTTTTTTTACTACTAAGGGCCTTGCCTTTGAAAATGTATTACAAATGTGTTACAAAAACCCGGGTCATCACAAAAGCATTGAGGAGCATTGGAGGGAAAAAGGGTGGAGACGCCTCCTTCTTTGGAGGGGCATTCTCCCCTTCTCCAAAAAGATTCTCCACATAAAAGCCCTTCCAATCTCTTATATAAGATGGCTACTTTCTAAAGGAAACCTTAGGGGAGAGGTGAGTGAAAAAAAGTGATTGGCTAGGTAGTTTCCTAAGAAGTGGGGATTGAATAGATGGTTGAAATAGAAGTTTAGGAAGGTAAGAGAGTCATAGAAAGATAGGATTCTTAGATGGGAAGTAAAATTTGTAGTGCTCCTTAGTGGTGAGGTGATAGAAAAAAGTAGGAAAAACATAGAAAAACAATAAAAATGGAGATGTATCTTCCTATTGGTTCACATACTACCTTATCCTAGTAGATTTTTCTTTAATTATCTGCAAATATCCCCATAAATTCTAAGGATAATTCTTTGGATTCTCCTTCAATCTTATCCTTCCATGTAGCTTGGCTCATGTGGCTTGATGGCTAACTTTAAAAGCTCCATTAGCTTGGCTTCATGGCTTTGATGGCTTTCTTGGTTTAACTTGGCTCAAATCCTTAGCTCAGTGGTTGGATAGGCTCCTGAGCTTGTCACCTTCTTCATGACTAGTATACGGCTAGGTGGCTTGAGTGAATCCCATGCAAAGGTGGTGAACTTTGCATGGCTTGTGCATGGGCCCACTCTAAGAACCTTTGGCTCCTTTAATTACTTCCATTGCTTTCCTTAAAAGTGATCTTGAGCCTTGATCTCATGTTAAATTGAACACTTTTAGGCCTTAACTCGATATTTTGATCTTGATCTTCAATTTTCATCTCAATCGATCTCGGCTGTCGGATCAACATCTTGTTTCCTACAAAAGATTAAAAATTCTAATTAAAATATAAAAAATTATGATTAATCACATACTTAACCTATATTAGCCTTTGAACCTACAAAATATTAAAATTTTGAGTCATTAGGTCAGAAATGCATGTGTTATAATTTTTGGCTAAAAACCCTAATTTACCCCTATAAGTTATAGTACATGTATAATTAATTGCGTGATTTTTATGCAAAATTAGACACTTATCATCAAATTTAAAAGATTCCTATTTAGTAGTGAGTGCACTCCAACTAATTGTGGCATAATGCTTGTTGGTTGAACTATTGACTCAAATTAATTTAAATTACCTGTAATGAATATTTAGTGATTTGCCATAGTAAATAAAAAGAACTTTTAACTCTTAATCAAATTTTCAAAGCAGTCCATCCAACGTTGACATTTTTCTTTTTCTGAATGTTGAACACGCTCATCTTAAATCTACAACCAAAGTAGGTACCACCGTGAGAGGCCCTTCTTGCACACAAAACTTTTAACTTCTAAGAAGAATGCTAAACTAACCAAAATGGAGGTGTATCTAGGGACTCATTTTTTCTAAAGCCCACCTTTGCATGACCAAACTTGTTCATTTCCTTGCTCCACTTTGGATGTTTAATGGATTAAAAGGCATATGGATTGGTGGGTTCTAGGTAAAAAATTTAGACTATTGTTTATCAAAATTTATCAACCATTTGTTTCTAAAATGCATGTAGATACTTATTAGACAATAGAAATTCAGATTCACATGTGTCTTTTTAATGGTAAATTCACATGAAAAATTGTTGATCTCATGCTTTTTACCCATTAGTCATTCAAAGGTGGACCAAAGAGATAAATTGAATTAGAAAATGTGGTTGTTTGACATGGCTCCCTATCCTCAACTTTAAATCTAATCCTCAAACTACTCCTACTCCCTAAGTAGAACAAAAGCGTCAACTAATTCATAGTACCCTATAGCAAGTCCATCGGGACTTTTATCCATCATAGGATTGAATTCATTAGTTTTTAGAAAATTTGTTTTAATTGTATAGGTCCTGGTAAATGTAGAAGATCATGAGCATATTATAGCATAGACTCTAATGGATAGTGATTATTTTTTCTAGATTGAAGCCATTTGTCATTTTGTGAATAGTTCACATAGCCACATACTAATTTTCACGTTCTCTGGTTGCTATTATCTTCTTTGAGTTAAAAATTAGGACCATTAGTTTTTAAAAAAAAAAGACTCAAAACTAGTGGTTTAGACCATCCAAATGCACTGATTTTTCATAGGTTACCTTATTTCCTTACTTGGAACATCATCAATCGATTTGATATTCCAAAAGTAAATCCTAGAGGTAAAGTCTATTTCCCATTAGAGAGCTAAACTGATTTTTACTGCCAAAGAGATAAAAGAGGAATGCTAAATTGACCGGATTATGAGAAGTGGTAGAGTGACCATATTTTATGTGGCTCACCTATAAATGATTTGGCTCGTTCATCTTGTTGTTGTAGATTTAGATGTCTTACAAATTAAAAGGCTTGTGGTTTGGATGATTCTAAATGTAAAGAAACTATGTTTTGTTTATAAAGTTTCTAAAATTTTCATTTCTTCGCATTTTATTTTGATATTATTCAAACCATAAGCCTTTTGATCCATAGCTTATCTAAATATAAAAGCAACAAAATGAACGAGCTGATCATTCACGAGTGGGTAGGTGGGGTAGCTTTAGGACTCCTCTAGAAAAAATACAGTAAAAGCAAGTTTCCCAGCCACGCTTCTGCTCATCTTCTCCGCAGTCTCTCTCTCTCTCCCTCTCTCTCTCTTTGCCGCGTGGCATTCTTATTTTCCATGTAGAATTTCACAGAGATGTATAAATACCGGGTTGGGCCCTGCTGGAAATTCTAGACTCTTCCGAGTTTCGGGCTCAAACTAAAATGTCTGGCTGGCATTGTTGCTCCGCAGTACACTACTCCGTCAAGCACCCAAATTCGCCCTTTCTTGGCCGACCACACCGTCATGCTGTAAGCCATTTTTTATCCCGTGCATTTTTCTCTGCCTATTTTCTCTTTACATTCTCATCTTTTTCCTGATAAGCCTGGGTTCAGTTTTGACATCATGAAGTATAAAGTTTGGTCGTAGTTTCTATGTGAATCTTATAGAAGAATTTCAGCTTCTGGGTTGTTTTGCATGTTCAGTTGTACGTTTAAGAATGTTAATTAATTTGTAGAGAACGTGTTACTTTCTTGCTAATTATTTGAATTTCCCTCTTCCTGTTTATGGCTTTCTGAGTATAACACGAACAATTTGGTTAAAACTTCATATGTGGAATTCCTTTGCATAATATTTCAAGCTTCTCGGTGTTCTTTACTTTCTGTTCTTCTCCTTTCGTTCTGTTCTTCATGGTGTTCAAAGAAAATATTTAGCTTGTGGGTGCTTTTATATTTTTTCCCTAAGTATATCTTTCCATGGATCTCTGATCCTGAGAGGAAGAGGTATTAGTCGTAGCTTAGGCTTCTTTGTGTTTGTTTTGCTTATTGCTTCTTCTTATATGCTCTCATTGGTGTTCTTAATTGTTCCAAGTACAGTTTAGGTTTAGCTTCGAGCACTTATCATCATGAGGGTGGTAAAATATGGTGGACCATGACTACTAGAACTCCTGCCAACTTGCAAGTAAATCTAGAATCTTCCCAAGTTGCTCAACCGTCCTGAACATGTTGGATCCCCACATTGCATAGAGTGTCATCTTTGATTGCCAACCTATGCTCTCCAGAAAGATGCGGAATAAACATTTTTGACCACTTCTGATCCAGGTGGTGCCCCCTAGCGTTTTTGCCTAAAAGAAAGATTCCTTTTGAGTCATGAATAATTCCTTCATGATTTGAAAGTGCATCGTCCCTGTTCCAGCTGAGCAGACACAGCTTTATAAGTGTCTCCAGGGGAGATGGAGGTATCCAGATAGATGACACCTTTGTTTTGTAGATGCCAGATGTGGCCATGTTAAGTCCAGCAAAGAAGTCACAGTGAAATGCTTAAGAGAAGGGAGAGAAACAAGTACATCTTCTTGGTGCACCTGACAGTTAGTGGCTGAAATGGAAGCTCTGTCAGAAAGAGGCATAGAATTTCTGAGAATTTCTCTTCACCATAAAAAAGGGGCTGCTCAGTGCATGGAGCTCCCGCTTATGCGGGGTCTTGGGAAGGGGTGGACCACTAGGGTCTATAGTACGTAGCCTTAACTTGCATTTTTACAAGAGGCTGTTTGCATGCCTCGAACCTGTGACATCAAGGTCACATGACGACTCCTCTATCGTTTTGCCAAGGCTTCCCTTCTAATTTCTCTTCACCATAAGGCCCCAAAAAAATTGAAAGAAAAGTGATCATTCAAAGTGTCAGTACCTTCTAATGACCAGTACAAGTGACCAAGACGCCACGTACTATGCTGGAAAAATTGACTCCACCTTGTACCAGAGAGCATACAGAAATAACTGCATTTCCCTTGATTGTATTGACATACCAGTAGAAGCTGGAGACTGCTGATAGTGGGAAGACGACCACATGTCTTGATATGATCAGCCATAACAACCCCGTTGCTGGGCCTATAAAAGTGCAAATACAGTTGCACTTGATGTAATGGTCATAATCCTTCCACATATCTATGCCAGGAGAACATACTTCCTAGCTGTGAAGAGACTCAGCTGTAGGACCTAACTATGAGGAGCTGTCTGCTATTTGCCTAGATGATCTTGTCTGCCACATGCAAAGTCAAGAATAGAGACTTCTCCAAGGCTTTCTTGCTGTTACACAGTTTCCCAAGGTCTCTATGTATAATTCTATGCCAATCGCACAGTATATTGGCATAAAAACACCTGGTCTGAAATCCTAATAAAGTAACTAGCAGCACTTGCTTGTCCTTCCTTATCCAATCTGTGTAATGGTTCTGAATTTGTGCTTTTATGGTTGTTTGTTGAGGAACTCTTCAAATGATCTCTGGGATGGGCAAAGAAAGGGGCTTCCTCTGGAGGTTTCTGGCACAACATAAGAAGTCTAGGAATGCAACCATGAGAGGTAGCCCTCATATCACCTTGCATATGAGTCTGATACATTGGTTTGAATGGAGAACCTTCTGTAGGAAGATTCTAAGCACTCATTTGTAACTGTTTCTTGGTCTTTACAATCTTGGTTATGGCTTTATATTGTTGCCGCTTTTTCATTTCTTTTAATAAGCTCTTCTTTTTGCACCTGAATGAGTCCAGGAAGAAAGTTGTTACAGAAGCATCACCAAGATATGAACATAACTTCATGACCTTGTAACCAAAATTTGAGGTTCCATTCTATCAAAGGCCATGATCTTCCACTTTCTGTTTCACCCTCCAAAGACTAGAAGGTTTTTGTTACTTCTTTCCTCATCTTATTCTATTCCTTGTCAAGATAGAGGTCCACTTATTGTGCTGCATGGGAACTTCACAGCACGACATTCTCATTAGGAGCTCCTTTGAGACCTATGTATATTTCCTCCCGGCTGCACTGGCATGCGACTAGATGAACTCTTACTCCTGTCCAAATGGATTCAAGATGTTTATAATGCCACTTTAAGACAAAGTAGACATAATCTACATTACCCATGAACGGATTATACATCTTATAATTCATGAATATTTAGATTGTGGAGTTACCTGAATATAAATAATCAGGAGAAAAACAGAAAGATATGCTTTATGCTTTATTGATTTCTTCCTTCATTTTCTTCATAGTGATTTTTGCCATATGAGTACCCTTTGATTTCCACACAACCAGATGAGATGGTTTTCTCTTTAGAGCTCCAGAGTGTTGAGTTTCTAGGTGTGTTTTTAAAACATGGAAAATCCTTTTTATTTCTTTCTCATAGAAGAACTAACCGGTGTATCCAGATATGCCTCTTTAGATGCACGTAAGTACAAAATGCATGTCTTCCTACCCATTAACCTAAGCTTAACAATTGAGATTTCAAATCCTTTTTAGTATTTCTGCCATAGCCACTCGAATCTTGCTAAACAATAAACTATAAATTGGGCCATTAGATAATATTGTCTTTGAAGTGTTATTCTCTTAGTCAGAAGGGCAAGTGATGTTTTTTCCAGGTTTTGCTATTTGCATGACTAGTCCCAATCTTCTGTTTAATGAATTCACAGCTTGAGTGTCTTAGAGTAGCATATATGAGTCAGAACTCAGAACTTGAGGAAAATGTGGTTCCAACGGTCATTCCACAAACCATGCCGCTGTTAGGCAGTTCTGGAATTAACTCAGCTTGATAGTTAATAAAACTACGTCCAATGCTGAGAAGCATCAGTGAGACTCATCCTGTTACAAGCTGGACCCAATTGTGGGAGTGCCAGTTGGTGAGAGAGCACCTGACAATCATGCCAAGTGTCTCAGCTAAGAAGCTGAAAGTGAAAAAATGACGCTGTCTCCAGCTGGAAAAAGAGTTTAACCATACTGCATCAGAGACTAGATGAAGACACCAAAAAGTCCACTTCATTTGATACAGAAACCTATTGTTTCCCAAACCAAAAGCATGGGTGATGTTTGAACATACGTTTTCTCAACCAGTGCTCTCAAGGCAGAATTATCACTTTGTTCTTGGGTCAGAAAATGATTCAAAACAAACTTATATTTGGTGTCATTTGGTGGTAGAGGCATTATTTTCTTTAAGTTCTACTCACAGCAGTTTACAACAAACATGGTGTCATTTCTTGCTCTAATTGGTTGGCATTTTTGAAATTGTTCATTCATTTAGTCTGATATACTGGCATCATATTCCCTGTTTCATTGTATTCAGTTGTAACTTATATGTTTCCTTGGTTGAATGTTGAATAATTGTTTTCCAAGTTAATCTTTTATGGATTAAAGTTGTGCTTCATGGTTAAATCGTAGATGGAGCCCTTGTCTAGACAAAGTTTCCAAAGATCAGGTTCTTCACTAAAAGTAAATGCAATATTCTGGGGGCCTAAGAAAACTGTGGAGCCACATGAAATGGATATTTCCCTTGGTGCATTTACTCTGACAGGGTCAGCTTCGGAGGTGTTCCTCTGTGTTTCCTTTCCTCTATTGGTTCTTTCTATAATACCCTATCTCAGAGTTGCTGGCTTATGATGAATCTGGTACTTATGTTGCATCTAAATACTCAGGGAATCTCAAATGACATAATCACACCTCAGAAAATATTCCTTTCAATGGTTTCATCAATTTCAGATATTTCACCTGAGGACTGGGATGCATGTGCCGTAGATGCTTCAGGCCCAGGGAAACATAATCCTTTTCTTACTCATGCTTTTCTTTCAAGCTTAGAGGAATCTGGCTGTGCAGTGAAGGTTGGCTACTATATCAACTACATATGTTTCTTGTTTCTTGCTCCATTGCTACCTATGAGCTTTACTGATTCAAGAATGCACCTGCTGAGTTACTTTAAGTCTTAGAAGCATGCTTCATCAATTTTATTAATGACATTTGTACTTATTATGTAAATAAATGAATTCCTAGCTTTATTTTTTAACATTTTTTAACACTTCACTATTTGTAATTACTTTTGTTGTTTGTATTGTGGTTCTTAACAATAAGGAATTATAAAAGAACTGTTTTCTTTTCTTCAGTAAACAATGATACATTATTATGATATACATGTACGCTACTTATAATCTTTACAAGGTACTAAAAAAGGAGCAAAATAACCATACAGTTAAGTTTCCTTATTTACAAAGTTGAGTAGCCTAAATGACCATTTAGCTAAGTTTCCTTATTTATAAATTTGACTAGCCTAAATTTACTCATAAAATATAGCTAGACAATCCCTAGAGATTAGCAAGACATCTCAGCTGAATATTCTCCTTTCCAACACTCCCCCTCAAGTTGGTTTGAAGATATCTTCCATTGCCAACTTGCAAGTCAATTTCTCAAATTGTTTCTTGGGTAGTCCCTTTGTAAGAATATCTGCAATTTGTTCATCAGTTGGTATATAGGTCATCTGAATCTGCTCGTTCTGTATTTTCTCCTTACATGCTTGGTCCTGTCATGAAGCACAGGGTTATGTTCTATTGAGATTGCTGCTTTGTTATCACAGTATGTCTTTAGTAGAGTGGGACTTGAGTCTTTAAGTTCCTTTAAGATTCTCTTAATCCACAACACCTCACAAATTCCGTGAGCAACTAATCTAAATTCGGCTTCAACATTACTTCTTGCCACCATATTTTTTTTTTTACTATGCCAAGTAACAAGATTTCCTCCAACAAAAGTACAGTAGCTAGAGGTTGACCTTCTATCAGTTATACTCCTAGCCCAATCTGCATCTGTATATACTTCAATGTGTAGGTAACCATGCTTTTCAAATATCAGGCCCTTCCTTGGTTATTCCTTTAAGTACCTTAGGATTCTGTACACTGCCTCGAAGTGTTTTGGACCTGGTGAGTGCATAAATTGACTTACCATGCTCATTGCAAAAGCTATATCTGGGTGGGTATGCGATAGATAAATTAATTTACCTACCAGCCTTTGAAATTGTTCCATATTCTTCACATCTTCGGGTTTAGTAGATTGGAGCTTCAAATTCGGTTCCATTGGTGTCTCTGCTGCCTTGCAGCTGAGTAGACCTGTCTCTCCAAGAAGATCTAGCACATATTTTTGTTATGACACGAAGATGCCCTTTTTAGACCTAGCAAAGTCAATTATAAGAAAATACTTTAACTCTCAAGTCTTTGAGTTCAAATTCATCAGCATGGACTCTCTTGAGTCTCTTTAGCTCAACGTGATCATTACTTGTTAATACTATATCATCAACATAAACAATTACAATACCAATCTTTACTTCTTTTGAATGTTTATAAAACATAGTGTGATCTGCGACTTTGTGTATATTCGTGGGCCTTTATAGCTTTCCCTAATCGCTTAAACATGCTCTGGGAGATTGTTTGAGGCCGTACAAAGATTTTCTTAGCCTACACACTTCTTTCACCAAGATGTTCCTCAAACCCTGGTGGTAGGCTCATAAAGACTTCCTTTTCCAAATCCCTGTTTAAGAATGCGTTTTTTACATCTATCTGGTGTAAGGGCCGGTCATGATTAACAACTAAGGATAGTAAGACATGATTGAATTAATCATTGCGACTGGAGCAAAAGTCTCCTAGTAATCAATACTATGTGTTTGTGTAAAACCTTTTGCCACTAAACGCGCCTTGTACCTTTCTATATTTCCATCAGCACTACATTTAACCGTAAACACCCATTTGCATCCTACTATTTTCTTCCCCCTTGGTAAGTTAATGATCTCCCAAGTCCCATTTTTTTTTTTAGAGCATTCATCTCTTCCAAAACTGCTAATTTCCAATCTAGGTTATCTAAGGCTTCCTGAATGGTTCTTGGGATAAATAGGCGGGAGATTTTTGAGGTAAAAGCTTATGAGACTTAGAAAGTCATCTCTTCCAAAACTGCTAATTTCCAATCTAGGTTATCTAAGGCTGCCTGAATGGTTCTTGGGATAAATAGGTGGGAGATTTTTGAGGTAAAAGCTTTATGAGACTTAGAAAGCTTGTGGTAAGACACATATTTAGTAATAAGATGTTCTATACAGGTTCGAACTTCCTTTCTCAGTGCTATAGGTACATCAAGATAAAAAACAATTGGAGTGGAATTTGACAAAGAAGGATTAGAGTTATCTGGAGTTGTAGATGAATCATTGCTTGGAGACAGTGATTGGTTTTGTGTTAGAGTTGTGGGCATGTGTTTGTTTTTTTTATGAGTATCCCTTCGAGTGTAAATATGGAATTCTAAAGGAGGATTATGGTGATCGTGTCTTAATAGTTCTACCCCTGTTTGTGACTCATCTAAGTTTGGCAATGGTAGACTAGTATTTCCTCTTTCTTCATTATTGTGACTACTAGAGGTGAAAGGATCAAGAACAGGTATGGAAAAGAAGGTAGTAGGCAAAGGACTAGCTATTTCCCAAAACTGAGCTTCCTTATTTTCTCTCTCCCTCTAAAGATAGTTTTGACCAAAGTAAGGCTGACTTTCCACAAACAATACATCCATACTCACAAAGGTTTTTTTTTTTTGTTTTAGGATTATAACTCTTATATCCCCTTTTATTGGGGGCATAGCCGTTGAACACACATTTTTCTGCCCTAGGATCAAGTTTGAAACGAAGCCTACTAGGGATGTGTACAAACATAGTGCACCCAAAAATTTTCAAGGGTAAGTTAGAGAAAAGTCTACATTCATGAAAGAAAGTTTTGAAACATTCTAAGGACAGATTTTAGGGTGATTTTGTTAGAAATTTTGATAGAACCTTTTCTTGCGATAGATGAAAAATTTTCATTTGCAATTCTGACTTTTTTATCACCAAAACTTGGCAAATGAAATATATGGGACAAATATGTCATGTGGTTAGAAGCACTGAATCAATGATCCAAGGTGTAGGACTAGAATGACAAGAGAAAGCACTAGAGTTGCTATCTGTTTGAGTTAGATAAACACTAGGAATCCCAGATTACGGATTGGATTTCGGCAGCTTTAGAAGATGATCCATCTGCTTTTCCGAAGGGACCAGCATAAGCCTCACTTGCACGAGCATATTGGTCTCCAGGTTTGCTATTCTTCCGGTTGGCAGGTTTGCCATGAATCTTCCAGCATGTCTCCCGTGTATGGCGGGGTTTGTTGCAAACATCACACCAAATTTGAGGCTTGTCCCTTGCTCTATGTTGGCTATTGAAAGTTTTGGTCGTATTTGCATCAGTAGTGACTAGGGCTGAATTTTCAATTGGTGCCCCAACCCCCCCTTTTTCTAAGCGGCGACTTTCCTCCCTTTGAACTTTAGCAAATACCTCTCCAAGTGAAGGAAGAGGACTACGACCAATGATCCTTCCCCTTCATCAAATTCTACATTCAAGCCGACGAGAAATTTGTAGATGCGGTCATTTTCCACTATCTTCTTGTGGTGCATGCAATCAACTGGAGATTTCCACTCATAGTCATTGAAAATATCCAGATCCTGTTACAACCTTGTCAAAGTATTGAAGTATTTGGGGATGTTGTCTCTCCCTTGTCGAATTTCTGCAAGTTGTTGTTGCAGTTCATATACTGGGGATTGATTGCCAAGGTCAGAATACATCTGATGAATATTATCCCAGAGTTCTTTGGCAGTTGGATAGCACATATAGTTGGAGGCGATGTCTTCACCATGAAATTAACAAGACAGGCCATAACCATGGAATTTTCTGCATCCCAAGTGGCATAAGTAGGATCCTTCAAATTAGGCACCTTTGAATCACCAGTCAGGTACCCAATCTTTCCTCTCCCTCTAATATGCATACGCACTGATTGAGACCAACGCATGAAATTGTCTCCATTAAGGCATATAGTGGTTATCTAAACAGAGTGCTGGTTAGAGTTGGGATAATGATTTTCAGTAGACTCAGATTTGGACATTGTGAGGACCTAAGATTTCAGTTAATGATTCGGCTCTGCTAGATTCAAAGGGGTGTGAAATACCCAGAAAAAAAATACTCTGTTTCATGCTCTGATACCATCTTAACAATAAGGAATTAGAAAAGAACTGTTTTCTTTTCTTGAGTAAACAATGATATATTATTATGATATACATGTACATTATTTATAATTTTTACAAGGTACTAAAAAGGAACAAAATAACCATACAACTAAGTTTCCTTATTTACAAAGTTGAGTAGCCTAAATAACCATTCAACTCATCATCATCATCATCAAGACCTTATCTCAATTAGGGGTCGGCCACATGAATCTTATTCCTCCATTCCACTCTATTAAATAACCATTTAGCTAAGTTTCCTTATTTACAAAGTTGATTAGTCTAAATTTACTCATAAAATACAGCTAGACAATCCCTAGAGATCAGCAAGACATCTCAGGTAAATATTCTCCTTTCCAACAGTGGTAGACAAGGATGAAGTTTGGACCACGACCTTCATTCTACTTGCCCATTGATCATAACGGGTCCAAGGCTCAACTTCTACTTGAACCAGGATTATGCTCTATCCTTTCGGTTCTGCATTTTATTACTTTTGTGATTAAAAATTTGTTTCTTTTATTTTCTTTTTGAATTTGGACACACTCATCAACCCACCAATGAGCAGCCTCAAATCCGTGATCACTCATGAGAGAGGCTCTTATGTGTGTCAGTGCACTATAAGTTTCTAGTTTTCACCTAAGATCAAAATAAAATTGACGCCATTGCAACAGCCTGTGATTCATGGATTTGCAATCACATAGATGAGGAATAGAAAAATAGAAGCTTTTACTGACCACCCTAACATTTACCAGTCCACCCTCTTTAGATATTATGAAATTTCTATTCTTCTAGGCCTTAAGAAGTTAGAATTTGATGATTCTTGGGAGATTTTTGAGCTACACCCTAAGTTAATCTTCTAGGCAGGCCTTTTGGTTTGCACAAAACAATGGGCAGTGCCATAGGGCTCATAACTAAAGTTCCATATATTTGTTTTCCAACTATCATATAAGATCTATTGTTATTGAACCTAGGTGTGGGTTTTGGTCCTTCCTAGGGATCTTGCTTTTTGGTTCAGTGCAATTTTTTTGTTAAGATTTTGATGGTGGCCCATTTTGCTGGTTAGTCCATTAACTATTGCATTACATGTCCCTCAACTCTTTATTTGGTGTTGGAGTTTATAATATTGTTTTGATTTCATTACTATCAGAAGGGGGTCTTGGCGCAAGGGTTAAGTTGTCGTATGACCTAGAGGTCATAGGCTCGAGGCAAGGAAATAGCCTCTTGCGAAAATGCTCGGTAAGGCTGCATATTGTAGACCCTTTGTGATCTGCTCCTTCCCTGGACCCTGCATACACCAAAGCTTTATGCACTGTTCTACTCTTTGATTTCATTACTATCAGTGGTTTATTCCTTCTCCTTCTTCTTGAATGGGAAAGTTTGTGTTGATAGTGATGCACCTAGTCATAGGATTGTTAGATGTAAAAAGGCAAGATATTTTGGTGAAAGAATGACCACTTTGCTTGCTTTATATCTTAGGTAAGCATTGCCAATGTTTTCATGGTGTTAATTTAGTAGAATTTGAAGTTGTCGAAAGATCCTTGTGTGTAGGTAGTGATGTAGGACAGCATGTAGAATGACCTAATCTATATGCTGAGATCAGATTAGAATTAACTTAAAAAATAGAACATAAATTAAACTACGACGAGCACTTTAACATGCAGAAAATTAGTCTTAATTAGCATGAATGCGCTACAATGAGTTACAAGATCTTTAGACTACCCCATATCTCTACCGATTCAGGAAAGATCAAAGTTTTAATCTGGATCGTCCCTTTAATTAACGAACGGTCTTGATTAAGCTTTGGATTTAGGGTCTAGGAATTTACTCAGGATAATAATTCTATATGATTACCGACACAAATCACATAACCACATGCAGCTCAAAAATTGTCCTTTAAAAGACAAAGGTAGAAAAGTACTAACTTATAGAATAGAATGAAACAATAGTGATTTGGCCTTGTATCAAATATGGCTTCATGCCCACGAGAAGGAAGCTAGAACAAGGAATCGACCAAGTCTAACGAAATTTTCATTCATTATTCATCAAAAACTACTTGCACAAAGAGAAAAAGATCTTCAGGGGACATCCAACCCTAATCTAAAGAAAGACAAAATTCCCCTTGCTTAAGTCATGTCACACTAACAAACCTAATATCCTTAGTGGTAAATATTCCAAGTAAACTAAACTATAACATAACATAAAAGTGGGATGATGGTCCCCATCAATCTCCCAAGCTGAAAAGACTTTGACTTGTCGAAGTACGAATATCGAACCTCCCAAGTGTATGTGTGCCCAATGCGGGGTCTTCAAATGCATATAAATACACTTGGCTCATTAGTAAAAATCTTCAATGTACGTTTCCCAATGTGGGGTCTTCAAATAGTGCCTACATACATGGGTCATCTCTTGCACATACATCTTCTAGGTGTGGGGACATCACTATAGTACATGTGTACGTGTAAGAGGTCTTCCGCTCTTAAGGACCTGACGAAATAGGGGACCTCCTCCGTCGCCTCTAATATGTCTTGAAGTCACGTCCAAGGTGGTGATCATCATCATGCCGGGCTCCTAGTGTTGTAAACTATTGAAAATAATCCAAAAGGTCTGGATTTAGGTGTTGAAGCTCATACTCTGTGATTGGAAGCAGGCCTATCCTTCCCCTTGACAAGGAATTTTTGACAACCCTCTTGTCTAGTGGACACTATCCGATTGTCTAGTATGTCCTCTACCTGCTCTTTTGCAGGACAAACCTATGGCTGCGGAGGTAATGGCTGTATGGGTAGAGCATGGGTCCAAGGACTCTAGATGGGCTAGTTGGGATTAGTGCTTAGGGTTAAGACTAGGATCAATGGATGAACTAGTGGGGTGATGAAAAGGAACTAGATCCTCCACATCGAACGTTGAACTAGTTCCCCAATTAGGAGCAAGTTCCAATATATAAGTGTTCTCTCCTATCCTCCTTTGTACTCGAAAGGGATTGGCATTGTGAGCTGTAATTTCCGACCGACTCCTTGTGGAAATTGTTTAGGTTTCATGCGAGCATGACATGATTACCTAGTTGAAATTCCTTATATTGTACGTGCAAGTCGGTAGCAAATTTATATTTCTTAATACTTAATCCTTCATTTGATCTCAAAATGCAAAGCATGTATATGTTGTGCAAAGGATTGAGTTGACTCAGATGGCTTATGTGATGCGAGACATGGGTATGAGATCTACGGGCATCCTAGGCTTGTATCCGTGAACGACCTCAAAATGACTCATACTTTATGCGAACTCAACGGCTGGTAAAACGGTGTCCCAACTCCTAATATGCTCTCTTACTAAGCACCTCAACAAATTTCCTAGGCTTCCATTCACAACTTTTGTTTGGGCATCCGTTTGTGGGTGGTAGGCAGAAGAGAATTGAAGCCTAGTGCTCATCATGTGCCATAGTGTCTTAAAATAATACTAACAAACTTGACATCCCTATTAGACACTATAGACTTTGGTAACCCATGTAATCGGACTATTGACTCAAAAAAAAATTCTAACAATCCTAGATGCATCAGCAGTCTTAGAGCAAACAATGAAGTGGGCCATTTTAGACAAGTAGTCCATAGGGACAAGTATGGAATCATGCTTTCTGATAGTCTTGGGTAGTCCAAGCACGAAGTCCATGCTCAAATCTTGCCACGAGGCATGTGGCACTGGCAAAAGGGTGTACAATCCTGTATTTTGTTTTCGTTGCTATGCTAGTTGACAAGCACGTCATTGCCCAATGATATTGGCAACATCCCTTTGAAGGCTAGGCCAATAGAACTATCAGAGATGAGCAATCGTCTTGTCACGACAGAAATGGCCAATGCTGCCCGTGTGGAGGTCCCAAATGATAAAATCTCTCAAGAAAGTGCGAGGAATACACCAAAGAAGACTTCTAAACAAATATCCATCCTATAGTAGATAGACCTTAACACTCCTTATTTGACCCTAGTTAGTGACGTGTAAATCTCTCGAAAATTGGGGCACGATAGATAATCCTCTCTCAAACGCTCAAACCTGGTAACCTCAACTTGTAATGTGTGTAGTAACGCCACCTTATAACTCAATGCATTTGTAGGTTTGTTCTCGACCCCTGCCTTGTACTTAAGCACAATTGAATATTTCTAAAGAAATCCAACCCATTTGGCATGCTGAGGGTTTAATTTCTTTTGGGAGCTGAGGTATTGCCAGGCTTCATGATCAGAGAACAAGACAAATTCGTTCGACAATAAGCAATGCCTTCAATGTTGTAATACCTGAACGACTGCATAGAACTCCTTGTCATAGGTGGAGTATTTTGGCCATGCGTCATTTAATTTCTCACTGAAAAATGCCACTGTGTGACTCTCTTAACTTAGAACTTCTCCTATACCTAAACTAGATGCATTGCATGCCACTTCAAAAACCTTTGAGAAGTCCGATAGGTGCATCACCGGTGCTTTAGTCATCAACTCTTTGATTTCTTTGAATGCTTTGGATGCAATGTTCGTCCATTTAAACTCCCCCTTCTTCAGTAATGGGAGCCATAATGGAACTGAACCCAGGATGAAGTGATGATAGAAGGTCACTAACCCATGGAAACTACGGGCCTTGTGAATATTTCGTGGCTTGCTCCACTCTAAGATGGACCTCTACCACCCAAAGCGCCACCTGAGCAAAAGGCAACAGCAAAGCAGTAATGGAGGGCAAGGCCAAAGCTAAAGGCCTACACATTGTCAGCGCTACTGCATTTGCGAGGGACATTAGAGATGAGCCTTTCTTCTATATGCCCTAGTGGCAAAAGAGACCCCATCACTGCCGACTCCTAAGTACCCTAACGACGTAGCACCCGTTCTACATGAGTATCAAGATGTTTTTCCTAATGATTTGCTAGATGAGTTACCTCCCATGAGGGATATTCAACACCATATCGATCTGATCCCCCGATCAAGTCTTCCAAACCTTACCCACTACATAATAAATCCCACTGAACATGTTGAGTTGAAGAAACAGGTGGATGAATTATTAAGGAAAGGTTTCATTCGGGAGAATTGTGTCATACCCACACTACTCGAGCCAAGAAAGATAGGTCATAGAGGATGTGTGTGGACAATCGAGCTATCAATAAAATCACGGTTAATTATAGATTTCCCATGCTAAGGCTCGACGATATGCTGAACATGATGGTAGGTGCCATGATCTTTTCAAATATTGACCTTAAGAGCGGCTATCAACAGGTTTGTATTCGCCTAGGGTATGAGTGGAAGACCGCCTTCAAGACAAAGGACGGTTTATATGAGTGGATGGTCATGCCTTTTGGGCTTTCTGACGCCCCTAGTACATTCATGAGGCTCATGACACACGTGCTGAGGTCGTTTATCTGCAAGTTCCTGATCATGTACTTCGACAACATCTTGATCTATAGTCAAACACAAGAACAGCACCTCATCCACTTGAGGCAAATCCATGAGACACTGAGAACAGAGAAGCAAGAAAGAGCACAAATTAAACCGGTTATAAATAGTAATATCCATATCATAAAGCTATGGCCTGCTTAAAATAATATGACATGCATCTATAGGCACCACATCACATAACAAGGTGTCTTTATATGTTAGAAATTCAATGGGAACTTGACACCTTTTGAGTAACTGGAAGTAATGAAGAAGCATCAACTCCCTCAACTTTGTGAGGTCTAGGTTGGGGAAGGGGCAAAAGTCCTAAGCGAGGAGATAGCATGGGTGAAAATTATATGTGCAGCTCCCACTATAGATGACAACTTTACAATTCTTATCTCCACTTTGGACATATGCATGAAAAATGTTCATCCTACGCCAATCATCACTACCCTTTGGTTGCGTGAGAGCACACCTGACTACCCTCACGCATGGGGTATTACCTTCCCCATGGGGCCTACAGGTCTCTTGCACCATGACAACTCTTTGATTGTTCGCCTCATGGGCCTCCTCCTCATCGTTGGCCTTACCAACGGCTTCATAAACCTCATTGGGCCATCCTTCTTACCTATTGTTCACATTCTCGCCTTTTATAAATAGGGATTTGGAGGGGGTCCTATAAGGGCATTGTGCAGCAACATGTCCAAGTGCTTGACATTATAACACTTAATGTTGTTGTTTACCCTTGAACTCTCTCCTGACACAACTTTTCCTTTATCAAACATTAGATGCTGCAGTCGCTTGAGTTCTAGGTTGTTGATCCTGAAATGTAGTTTTAGCCTCGGATTCATACTGCCTTGTGGGTTATGATTTGAAATACTGCTATAGTTCTTGCACTATCCTATAGGCGTGATGTAAGGAATTTGTATCATGGGGAATGAGTTCACTCTGAAGATTAGGACGAAGGCCTATCCTAAACCTAGACAAGGTCACAGAGGGATCTTTCCTTACATTGTTCCTTATCATAAACTTATTGAACCAAGTAATGTATTTAGTGATAGACAGACTTCTTTGGTGTAAGTTCTGCCACTCATCTAGTAACCTAGAATGGTAGGACCAAGAAACAAATTTCTGTGTCAGCCTTCATGTTCTTCCAAGTGGAGGGGGGCAAACTAATGCAGATCCTAAGTATTGTTATGCTCTGATACAAAATTTGATGTAGGACAGCATGCAAAATGACCTAATTTATATGTTGAGATTAGATCATAATTAACCTAAATAAGAAAACATAAATTAAACTATGACGAGCACTTTAACATGCAGCTAATCAGTCTTAATTAGCGTGAATAGCTTACAATGAGTTATAGAATTTGCAGATTGCCTCAGATCTCTACCGATTAAGGTAAGATTGAAGTTTCAATCTAGATCATCCCTCTAATTGACAAACGGTCTTGATTAAGCTTCGGATCTAGGGTTCAAGAATTTTACACAGGATAAGAATTCTATATTATTACCAACGCAAATCACGTAACCACACGCAGCTCAGAAATTATCTTTTAAAAGACAAGATAGAAAAGTACTAACTTACATAACATGATGAAGCAATAGTGATTGGACCTTGTGCGAACATGGCTTCACGCCCATGGGAAGGAAGCTAGAACGAGGAATCTACCAAGTCTAAAGAAATTTTCATTCATCATTCACTATAGGCCCTTGTGTTCCTCCCCTTCCCCGGACCCCGCATAGGTGGGAGCTTCGTGCACCGGGGCTGCCCCTTTATTCATAAAAAACTACTTACATAGAGAAAAAGATCATAAGTAGGGGACATCCAACCCTAACCTAGAAAAAGACAAATTGCCACTACTTAAGTCTTAACCCACTAAGAAATATAGTCCCCTTAGTGGTAAATATCCCAAGTAAATTAAACTATAACATACCAGAAAAAAAAAAGTGGAGTGATAGTCCCCATCAGGTAGCTTGCCAGAGTTGAAGTGATCAGCAACTGGAATTAACCAGTAGGGATGAACATTTCTAGTGAAACAAGTACTCTGACCCTGGGATTATGGGTTTCTGTGGATATTTTCCACTGTTGTCTTTTGTTGAGAACATAGGTGGGTGTCTTTCAAAATGATCACACCATCAGCAGTTGAAAAGATCGTACTTGGCATTTGGTGGTTTGCATGTATTAATGGTTATTGTCACTTCTTCTCTAATTCAAATTTCCTTCTGGCATATCTGCCACCAGTTCTAGCTCATTTGATGATTTAATTCCAAAAAAATAAAACACTGATAAAATCAATGCTTCTTTCTAAGGAAAACCAAGGATATGGCACCATGGCAGCCAATTCTCTATACCAACCATTTCTGACATTTATGGAGCAACTACTGCTGGCCTACTACCATGAATACTGAACCTGCCCACTGCATTATGCCCATGCTCACCGCAAGTAGGAAATCAATCTTGTGATGAGAAGTTACAGAGAGAGTTTGATTAACATCTTTCTGAATGGTGCATGATGACAGAAATTGTAATAGAAGAATACGTTGTTAACAAGTTCAGAACTATCGAAATGTATGGTAGAAAATGATTGAAAGGCATATAGAAGTAGAGGTATATGCTTTAAGATTTATGCAAAAGACAACTATGGATGCTGCTGCTTGCATTTCTCTTTATTAGAGGGGATTTTACACTTCTTAGTGGAAGTTAAAATGATATACTTACTTGGGAAACAAGGGAAATTAGTGAAAGGCTTGGGAACTGAGAATATGCACAGTAGTTCTTACTTCTCTAGGATGAACTAAATGGATTTTTCTTGCAAATTCTCTCTGAAAAGTGAAATTTTCCATCACTAAGGGATTCTTTGCACTGGTAAATTATATGAATATATATGAAACTATTAAGTTGAGTAGTGGTTTGAGTTGGATGTAGCTGATGTACACCATTTTAATTGTCTTGCTGTGAATATGTTTGGTTATTAGCTTCCTGTGGAGATTGTGAGTGTGATGTAACATGAATAGTGACTAAAACAGAAGGCAATGCAGAGTAATTATTGTTTGTTAAGTCTGTCATTTCCAAGTCCATGTCATGTTTTCAGCTAAGCAACTCTTAGGGAGTTGGCTCCACTTGCTGGATTGTTGGATGCTTCTCTATCCACTTCTCTCTCTTGTTGAGCTTTACATTTATGCCTTGAAGATTCATGTTCATGTAGAAGATTGTGCTGTTCAATTTTTTAATTTGAGTTGAAAATTTAATGCTGTTGCAAATTTATGCTTCAAGAAGCTGGCTTTTACCATCTTGTGATCGATTATTATAGCTATAACTTTTGTAGTTTGGCTTCCATGTTAACATGAGGTGTATTTTTCTTACGTTATGTGTTGTATCATCACCTGTGTCAACCTGAACCTTCACTCTTTGTTCTCATGTCTTATTTGAACCCTTTCAGGAGACAGGATGGTCACCCCTGCACATTATTGCTCGGGATGAGTATAAAAATATCATAGGTGTTGTTCCACTTTATCTTAAAAGGTTTAGCTTCTGTTTTGCCGTTAGTTTCCTGTACATGTTACATCTTTTCAGTTTATTGTCAAATTTGCTTCCTATTTTATTGGTGGCTGAACTATTTCGTTAATCTGAATTTGCAGCCATTCATATGGGGAATTTGTATTTGATTATTCCTGGGCTGATGTGTACTACAGTTATGGTTCTAACTATTATCCAAAGTTACAATCCTGTGTACCATTTACTCCAGTAACAGGTCACAGGATACTACTTCGTGACACTTGGTGCAGGGATCAAGTCTTCTCCAAGTTAATTTCAGCAATGAAGGAGCTGACTGCTAAGGTAAATTACTCAAACCTACTTCCTAATCCATCATTTAATTTTGAGCTCACGCTGATAAGTTATAGTTCATCTGACATTTTTGAATCAATCTTGACTCTGATCCTGGCTTCATGAATGGTTAGCATGTAGAGGAAAATGGGTTGAAATCACATGACTTGCTCTGGTTCTATTACCCTAACTATTTGAATCTTGTGGGTTCATTTCTGTGCATCCTTGTTCACGCAATATATGCATTTCATTAGAAAAGCATGCCTATGTAAGAGTAAATTTAGGAGGGGATTGAGAAATAGGCAAAGTGGTTCATAGAGAAAAGTGAGGAAAGACTTCAGACAGTGGGTTTGTTAGTAAGCGAGAAAAATGGGAACATCTTTATTTGATTGAAATGGAAGGATGGTCATCCATTAATTTTTCAGAACTTGGTTTGGGAAATTTAATAAGACCCATCAGAAGTAGTTGAAGGCTTTTCTTTTTACAACCTACCTATTAGTATATAGTTCTCTAAACGATAAGGAATTAGAAAAGAAGTTTTTGAGAAAACGATGATATGATATTTTGATATACATGTACACTACTTATAGTCTATACAAGGTACTATAAAGGAACAAAATAATCATATAGCTAAGTTTCCTTATTTACAAAGTTGTCTAGCCTATATTTACCATACAGCTAAGTTTTCTTATTTACAAAGTTGACTAGCCTATATTTACTTATAAAATACAGCTAGACAATCCCTAGAGATCAGTAAGACATCTCAGCTGAATATTCTCCTTTCCAACAAGTTCATACCAGCAGATGCCATGTTCATTAACCAGTGAGGAGTGAACCACCACGAATTTAGTGCCTCTTTGGAGCCATGAAGCTTTGCAACATTTAAGACTACAAAACATCCCGAGGTTTGACCACTTATCTCATTTGATGGTCATTTCAGAGGTTTATAGTTTCAAGTTGTCCAGTCTTAAAGATTGTTACCCAATCTTTCTGCCCAAGTTGTTAACTCATTTTGTACTCAAAGCAACGTCTGGAGAAGGCTAATGAATCACTTAGGAGAAGCAAGATTATAGGTCTGCTTGATGTCCTATCGACAGGACATATCTACACCAACCAAATCTAAATAGAGCATTAGTATAGGAGACCGTCCTAATATACGTAGAGTTGTGGTAAGAGTACATGCCTGTTGTTTTTATTATCGAAAAGCCATTCATACTGTTCATAACGCCAATATAGCTAGCCCACGAGAAATCAATGCATTTGGACTATCCTAGCCACTTGTTTGGGGTCTTTGAAAAATGTAGTAAAAGTGGATGGTTTTTATTTTTGACCTAAAGAAACATAGGCTAATGGGCATGAAATTTGTTGTCCAGCTTGAGCCATTTCTAACATGATGAATGGGTAGCTTGACAAAAAATTGTTTACTCATGCATGACAATGGGGTGCGTAGTCCTTACACTCCTCTTGAGCTTGTAGTCTTCCAGGGACTCTATTTTACTTACTAGAATGTCAGTTTTACCTGTCTATCCCACTTTCTCAAAATTCGTGAAGTCATTACTCATCGCTGGTTGACGAGGTTTAACTTCGGCCAGGTTCTCATTCATATCCAAGCTTTTCCCAATCAAGTGCACCAGCATTATGTATGACTCAAGTGAATTGGCTGATTCATCTGGGTTTCCGTCTGAGCTGAACCAATTCAACTTGTTTGCCCACAGCCACTTTTTGTTGTAGATGCCCCATTGACAACTGTTATACTTATTGACATTCTGTATGGTTGTTGGAATACACAGCTCTAATTTACTTTTGTTGGTCTCTCTTTTTACATGGTGGCATCGTGTCCTTCAATAATTTTAGAGATTCAACTAATTCTTAGACATTAATTGACTAATATAATCCTCTCTATTTTTGGACCACCGAGTCCTTTATTCTTAAACTTCTCTGTTTCTCAAAAGCCAAACCACAGAGACTACTGCTATTTGATCTGTTTGGTCATCCAGTCATAATTACCCAGAAGAGTTTTCTCACTTTGCTGACATCATGGAATTCTATGAATTGACTGATCCACTCATTATATTTTTAGTGTTCTTAGAATTATCTTGCTGAATAAAAGAGGAAAAGATATAAATTCTGTCTCATGAATAAAAAGAAGGAAAGATGGTTAGATAATAAGGTAAAAGAAGCCACTTTCAGTGGTATGTTGTCAAATATCTTGGGTGTACTTTCCTATGTCATTTGTCTGATACTGCTTATTCACCTGGATATTTGTCATGAGTTCATTACTTTTCTTGAGCAGAATATTCTAGAAGCTGTGTGCTATTCTTTCTGTACATATATTGTTGAATCTATACTGTTTGTATGGCTGACAGAAGTGCCAGTGTTCCTACTATTTTGTGCTGAAAAACATAAAAAGAGGCTATAGAGTAGTACTATTCTTTAATTTGTCAAGAAGCCCAAACATTTGAATGCTTTCACACTCAGTATGTGTGATTAATTAGATTAGTTATTTTTTTTACAGTTGCAGGTATCGTCATTTCATGTAACCTTTCCATCTGAACATGAGTGGCACAAAATGAAGGAACATGGATTTCTTCAAAGGATAGGAATGCAGTACCATTGGAAAAATCGGAACTATAAGAAGTGAGTCATTGAAAGTAGTTACAACTTGTCTCGTGCAACCTTGCTAATAACAATTGATTTGTTGGCAAAATATACATATATATTTCTTTTATTGTTCTGCTGTTTAGTATATAGATCTTAGATTCACTTTGAATATGTGGAGTGTGCAAATTAAAATGTCAGATGACTTCTTGCTGAAATCTCTTTTATCACCTTTCATTCATTATAATCTAGAAAAAATAAACAAACAATAACCACTATGATGCCATTCACAATCTGAATGCTGTGCTCTCTTTTTACCCATGGAGCAATTTCCTGAAACACATGGTGGTTCTGACTCGACAAACTCTTTGCATGATAAGAATGTGAGGAAAATATTAACTGGCATATGAGAAGAGAATTGCATTAACATTGTGACCTAGGATGATCTTCAGACATAGTTTTGGCAGGATTTATGATGGCTAGAAAATACTAGGAACTGAAGGGTCGTGACTAAGATATGGCTGCCTGGTGCCATATTCTCAATTGAGAAAGGTTTCAAGACAAACAAACTTAATCTCCTTTCCATATATGGGTGCAGGGTGCTCATACAGATAAGCAAACAATTAAAAACTGCAGCGGGGTGCACGAAGCTTTGGTGTATGTGGCTCCGGGGAAGAGGTGGACGACAAAGGGCCTATAGTACGCAGCCTTACCGTGCACTTTTCCAAGGGGATGTTTCCACGTCTAGAACCTGTGACCTCTAGGTCACATGGTGATGACTGTACCCTTACGCCAAGGCTCTCATAAAATTTTGAGACTAAACCTGTACCCATGGATCACATGTATTTTAATAACACTACATTCTAGAAATGATCTATTCTTGCATCTGTATTTTTTATGCACTGCCTGAAATTGATCTCTACCTGAGGTCTCTATGCTTTCAGAAATTCCTATCCTCTGATGGATAGATATATGCTTTCTATTCTTATCCTCTGATGGATTAATACCTAGATATTTCTCAATGTAAGAGAAGTAGAGATCACCATGAGAACAATAAAACCATCAAACTTCTCATTGTGACACAACGGACAATCTGCTGTAGCAGTATTTTGGGTTTGTTCATGGTGCGCGAGGAAAGAAAAAGAAAAAAAAGGAAAAATAATGTGGTAAAACTTAAGAGTAGAAAACGGTACTTGTAGTATGGGGGCCCAAGGGGCTTTGTCAAAAACCAGTTTGTGGCTTATTGTTATTGATGATGGAACTTTACTACTGAATGCTATTACACCGTTGGATTATCTATAACTATTCTAAAAAGCAAACCTTTTTTTTTGCTTTGGTCCTTGGCTGGATATTCTCATATCGTATTTTATTGTTCACTTTTTCCATGAATCCCCCTTATATATATTTTTTTCATTCTAATTCCATACTTAGTAACTCATCAGAAATTAACAAAGCAAATAGAAATTTATATTAACAAAACATGGTTGGCAAGAAAGAAGATTGTGTCTAATGAAAGGAATATGATGATTGATGGTGGAAAACTAAACAATAAAAATGGAATCATAAAGTGGCCACATGGTATGACATTCATACGATGCCTTATTTTGACATGATGGGGCCTACCTTCTGTTGATCCTACACCATTCATTTGATTTTTCCTGAATTTAGATATCTAGTAACCCAAAAATCACAATGTCTGGACTAGCATCCGGAAAAATCTAATTTTGATGACTGAAACAGATGATTAGAGACTTCATATAAACAACGGTGCACAATCAAGAGCCAAAAACACAGATTTTCGATTGTCCAGAATCAGCTAATCATAATGTTGGCTACAAGATATCAAAATTCAGGAAAATCGGATGAATGGAATGGATCAACAAATGGTGGGGTTCCATCATGTCAAACTGAACTAAACCTCATGCATAAAAGCAAAAATCACAATTTAGTGATGGATCTTCTAGTGTGAATAGGGCTTTCATCTATGCAGTTGGCAGAGGAGGTTTTATTTCCAAAAACTTGTATGTTATTTGTATGAAGAGAACTGTTCATGGATTTGCACATGCTAGGAGTATGTCTGCCTCGATCTTGGTGGCCAAACTTTGTAATTTTTGGGTAGGCAACATCTTCTAATTTCATTAATTCATAATCTTCTGCTTTTGATTACTCTTACCCTCAGTCAATTAGGGATTGGTGTATACGGAATCCTACATGCCTGAGGTGGGATGGTATTGTCTGTGCTAATTGATAGCCTTAGAACTGTTGTGGTTCTGTATTGGTGCATGGCTCATCCATAGGATATTTTGCCTAGCTGATTTGAGCACATTGCTATCTTTTAGCCACTCTTAGTTTCCCAGTGAAAATACGCCCATCAAGGAATTCATGAAGAGAACTCAAATGCAAAGGTGTATTACGTGTGATACAGTAACCACATACCTGCAAAAAGAACCATTTTCAAACCTTTTCACTTGTTACGTGTGCCCACCACATGAATCCAACCCAGCAAGGGCATTTTTATTGGTTTCAATGGTAGAGACGGTTCAGTGTCAATGGCAGGGGGAGTATCACTATTGATGGTAAGAAAAGTCTTATAAGTATGTTTGTCGTAATTGCTTTTCTTTGCTATTGATTGAGAAACGAACTCTATATCAGAATCATGTGGAGGAGAACCAGTCATCTTTCATAGGCTGGGCTATGGATAATATGTACTCAGTGAATACATCAGACTCCTTGATGCCAACCATCAGCAAATGATTCTCAAATTCTAACTAATCCAAGCCATTCATCTGCCGAGTCCCATCTTAGATAGATTTATGTCTCAAAAATTATCCAACAGAGGACTTACCAAGAAAACAGGTGTCAACATGGTGGACCTTAAGGTTTCTGCACAGACATATATTGTTCTCATGATATTTGTTTGTTCCTAGGGTCGCCGACTGAAGCACTATATCATGTTAGATTGGAGAAATGTAATGTGTTAAGATGGTTATTTGTTGGTGCTGAAATTGCACAAAGAGTCCACTTTGATTTGTGCCCTTCAAGTCCAGTGCACATGCACTAAACTAGTGTGAGAAAGAATGGTTTTTATTTAGTATTGTACTTATGTTTTACCCTTTCTCACCGCATTAGTAAGTCTTCTCACCGCATTAGTAAGTCTACATACTGCTACAGGGTATACTTGTAATTTTACATACTGTATAGAACATAATGAAGGACTGTTGTGTTGTTCAAGCTGAGCATTTGTCGAAGTACCTTTTTGTCTTCGTCCTGTGTTCTCTCTACACATACAACCTACAAGAATTGCCATGTTATCAGCTACATGAAGATCTATTAGGCTGATCGGGTTCTAAGCGTGCTTATGTAAGGAAAAGATCTGTTAGGATGATTTATGGAACTACTGCAAAACCCACTGAAACAGAGGATTGGCTGTTTGGGAATCAAACAATGGTAAGGTGATAACTTGTCTTCTGTGTTCTGTAGAGACTGATAATTGTTCTTAGTCTCACTCGAGCCAAAGAAATGTGGGATTATCTAATTTGTGTCTTTGAACAATTGTTGCTTTCCAGGTTGAATGTGAAATTGCTGAATATAATCCAGTTGGTAAAGACATTTGATCCTGTTAGGTTGGATTTATGAATTCGTGGATTGGACACATGATGCATACCATGATCCTTATTGCTAGAGAAGCTGTATGAGGGATTATGAAACTCTGGGGAGAAAACAAGTGATGCAGTTTCTACTGCAGCTCAGATAGAATATGAAACTGCCAAGCAAAGATACTAAATAGTGGGACACTTCATACCATTGGTGTAGTCTTTTCTCCGTTGTTGGTAGATGAGAACTGTTAATGTGAATAAGTGATGATTGATAATTCTTGTGATTCATCTACTGCTGTCTTCTTTATCTCCAAAGGTCATGGGACTGGTTCATCAAAGGATATGAGTAAGACTCAAAGCTATTAATGTTGAGGATTTGGTGTGTGATTGGTAAGTGTCTGAAGAAGAGTATATTTTGCAATTAGTGCAAGAGAAACAACCCTGACATCCTAGCGCTGATATCTAGTCATAGGCCTCAGAATCAGAAGAAACAGCCACACTCTAAAGCAGGCCTATCACAGTGCTGCTGGTAGACCCTTTTAAAGATATGTAGATATAAGATATGGGAAACATAACCACTTAAGCTTCTCCAAATATGTTGCCAGTTGATCACTAGAATGAGCTTGGGAGTGCAAACGATTCGGTATGTTTGGTCCATCCATATAGAACTGGATTACTCACTTATGGTAGGGAGCTACATTATCATAATGTAGAGAATGTATGTAGTATGAAGAAAACAATGTCCGCTCAGGAGAGAGTGTACCTCATTAATTTGTTGTGGCATGAGCCATGGATTGCCATTTTGCCTCTACACTTATGCAGGATGCAGCATCACTTTTTGCTCTTCCAAGTCATAATATTTGCTCCTACAAACATATAGTATCCAGAGGTCAATTTTCTATTTACCTGGGCAAGCCCATTCAGCATTTGAGGAACCCCCACACACAAATGACCACTCGGTTTGTTGTGTGGCCGGAGACCAGGGGAACCTTTTACATAACTGAACATTCATTGTACCGAGGATGATCTGATATCAGAGTCTGCACGAAATGACTAACAATTATGTCAATAAACAAAATCAGAGTGAGTGATGGCCAAATGTGGGCCAACCATACAATGTTACTTGGTAGGATTAGATGGTGGTTCTCATATGCTGTTGTCTAGTTTCTCATTCAGCCACGAGAGTATCAACTGGGGAAGGACAATCCAATTTTGTGTTTGTGCAAGTTCAATTATCCATAGAAAATAATTAAGAGGTTCAAGGTCAAAGTGTGCTATGACAATTTTATTTGACAAACACCAACACTGTCACTACCATTGACAACAATGTTGTCAACATAGACAATTAGGATATGATACTTTTAATCATTGAGCCGACAACAATTACAGTCTGGCTGGCTATGGAAAACCCCAAATATAGTATTCAATGACTGAACTTTGAGAACCATGCAAGAGGAACCTTTTCAAATTCTGGTGTAAGTTGCTTAAAAAGACTACATTACTTGTTATGGTTGAAGAGTTATATTGTTCCTGTCATAGCTTCTCTAAGAACAAGAATCTTAGTAAGCATTTTTTGTTTAGTCCATAAATACACGAAGCCAGAATAATAGGATTGATTGTCTTTATCACCTTGATTACATCATCAATTTCATACTAAATCTGGATCTCAATTGCAATTTATTTAGCTGCTAGACACGATGGAGATGATTCCACATTTCTTAGGCTATCATGTAGTAGCTATGATAGAGAACAATCTCATTTTCTAATGAGTACAGTAACCATGTCATCATTTGCTCATAGGTTGATTTTCATATTCTCAACTCACTTGTCGAAGTGCCAACAGTTAGTCCTAATGGAACCTCTTTCCTTCCACAAATTCACGAATTTGGAAGTCTCCTAGGGGTTTGTCCTTTCCATGGCATCAAATTTCATTTATCTCCATCACAACAGGTAACTTGGTGCACAAGTTACTACAACCAAATAAGTGATTTCTAATCTGCTCCAGAAACAAACAATAAAAGGGGCAGCCCAGGTGCATGAAGCTCCCACCTATGTGGGTCCAGGGAAGGGGCAGACCACAAGGGTCTACAGTATGCAGCCTTACCCTGTATTTTTCCAAGAGGTTGTTTCCATGCCTTGATCCCGTGACCTCAAGGTCACACGATGACAACTTTACGTTGCGCCAAGGTTCCCCTTCTCCAGAAACAAACAATATTTATCAACTACAATATTTATCAAAATGATCCAATGAGTCCTACTGAAAGACTGATCTCTGACCAACATAGGCCAATGCTAGATCTGATAAAAATTGCCTAATATGATTTCTTCTAGTCAAACAACCAAATGCATGCTTGGCCTCCCTTCCAAGCAATGAAGATCTGATGAAGAAGTGTTTGAATAGACATGAAAAGGACTTCATGAAAATCCCAGTGTGGATGGTGCCCTTTGTGTGGATTTTTTTGCATGGGCCTTTGAGTAGATCTGACAACTTTCAGATCTAGTGAAGATGATGCAGGCCAAGGGAAAAACAGATCTGCAAGGAACTTGATACAAAACTCAACCAAAATAGTTGAAGTCTTGTAGCTATGCAAAGCAGCAACTGGAGAAATGAAAGAAATGGAACAAGAACAGAAAAATGTATTTGGAATCACTCCAAATGATTAAGATAGTAACCTATGAATCACACCTCTAGGATGCCGACAAGCACATTGAAGTCACATCAACAGCTTGAAGAACACTAATGGAGCCGCACCATTGGGATTTGACTATGGATCACTCCAAATGACCTGGCATCATACCCAGGGTCATTGCACTTACAGTGGCTGTAAAATATCTAACTCTTCATTTATTTCAAAGGCTTTTTACATCAAACTTTATGGAGCTTACAACCAATGCTTTCCAGATCTACTGCTTGTTACTTTCCTAGTATGCATAAGCATTTATTGTAGCAAAAGCAGCTAATAGATCTGGTATAATTTGGTTATGCAAGAATGCATAAGCATTTATTGAAACTAAACCTTATCAATCGTCAATTACTTTTGTGCATGGGCATTTATTATAGAAACTAACGAATCTAGTCTGGTCAGCTTTTGTTGTCCTGTAAGCAGATCAAACTAATCTTATAGAGATATTTGCAATCTTGTCAGCTATCCACTGGAGTGGGCTTGCTGGTACAGTCCAACCTTATGAGCTTTCAAGTATACTTTAAGCCCAACTTCGGTCCGCCAATGTAGATCTGATCCCTAGCAGAAGAACCTAACGAATTGGTATTGACAACATTTTACAAAACCCGTCCGCATTGAAAATAATTAGTTCCTTTTTAAACCTTAAGATTCAAATAGATCTGAAGAAAAGTTTTGGATGTAAGAAAATAAAACCTTTCCCCCCACACCCACCTCAAAATGGTATCTCTCAAATTAATCTTAAAAAAAAGTAGTGATCCTGATGTATCTCTGTACCATGATAACTTCATTGAAGGTTATACAAGTAGAGAGAAATCATGAGAGAGGAAAATGTGATCGATGTAATGGTTGGCTTAGCCATTAGCACGTTAATGCTTCATTGTATTAAAAAGTTGAGTAAGTTTACAAGTATTAGCTTATGAACAGTTAGTAATCAGGGGCAAAACAGTTTTCATGATAACTTTTAAATAAGCTATCATATTCACTCATCCTCTTTGACAATATGCACCCAAAAGAATATCAAAAGATAAAAAGAGGCTGGTGTACACACAACAACCTAGAAAGAATTTGCTGGTGCAGACATGTCCCCTTCTTACCAGAAACTTGAAAAAACAAACCCTGCAAAAATAAGATATGATTTGTAGAATTGATCTAACACTCTAATGGAACTGGTGGAACTGTATTGGATCAATCCCATTGACTGATTTTTAAGAACCAATTTGAGATGGACCAATCATCGCAGAAAAACAACTTTTGTGGAGAGTTCCAGGGGATCTACAAAAAGTTGTACATTTTTTTACCTTTTCCCTCCAGAAAGACTCGATCTGAACAACCTCTTACATCTCTATAAGGTTTGCTAGAACCACCATAATCAAGGAGAAAAGCTTGACCTTTTATATTGGACCTAATTCCAGTTGAACCATGTTCGCTCGATTGTATGCCTTGGCAGTATGATCAGCTGAAGTTGGCAGCATGAGTCACTTCCTTAGTTAATAGGACCTTGATGGACAATCTCTTTCTGCTACCAAGTTGTGATTCTCTAGCTGTTATTGAAGAAGTTACAGAGAAACATAAAAGAGAGGAGAGAAAATAGAAGAGTCTTCTGTGACGCACCCTTTTAGTCCTTCGTAATATAAGCAATTCTCCAGCTACCCAATTTGTTTAGAATAACTATATTACAACACTTGTGATGCCTGAAATGTAGCGATTACAATAAAAGCATGAAATTTCTATTTAGTGTCTAAACCTTGAGCTGTATATTGACTCGTATAGGCCCTTGTGGTCCGCCCCTTCCCCCGGACCCCGCATAGGCGGGAGCTTTGTGCACCGGGGCTGCCCTTTATACATACTTAAAAAGAATGACTAAAATAACCTAAATGAAAGATTGCAGTCAAGCTATTTCAAGTGATTATTTGTGACACTTCCAATCAAGTTTATGTGTTTCTTGAGGCATGTTTAGGTTACCAAATTGTGCATGATCTCTGGTTGACATTCTGGAATCATCTGTGACTTGATCATGACTGGATAGAAAGAGGAAGAAGGTGACCATTCTCCCTTTTGGACAAAATAATTATCAATTTCTGTTTTGTCATAGCAAGGAGATTTGGCACTTGAAATAGTTTAATTCTTTTACATTATCACCATAAAGAACATAAAAACCTGATCAACAGGTGAGGTTGGTACTAGTCAACTATTCTTTCTACTCTGCCTTTGTTCTAGACCTGCTAACTCTGCATCATTTCTCTACTTTAAGATGTTGGACAAGCATTCATCAAAGTATAAGATCCTATGCTTGGCCTTGTTGGTCAGCATCACGTCCATTCTGCATCTGTGCCACTGTGAACCTTAGTCTTCTCCTGATAAGCCATTCATTTTTAAGTCCATGATCTTAAGTTACCCTGATGTCAATCATCTGTTGACAGATTGTACAGCTTTATTCTCATGGATCATGACTGGTTGCCAAACTCGATTGTTAGATCTTTTGAAATTGAGATGCTGTAGGCCCCCTATCGTACTACAATATGCTAGTAACCATTCTTCTTGTACTGTTATTTTTGTGGTATGCCGCAGAAGTACTAATGGGTTCACAGTTCATGGTGCCAATTCAACTGAGGAACTCAATGATTGTAATGCCTGCAACGTGTAGCATAAAACAAGCAAGTTGTCTATGTATATTTGCGGATGAGTAAGTTATCTGGCTTGTCCCCATTGTACTCTCTTATAAGTGCTTTATGGATTCCATCAAACTAAAGCCATTAATGTATATCCACATGGCTTTATTGACCATGAATAATAAGTGACCTATATGTGCACTTTTGAAGTCTTCTAGCTGTTTCTCCTTCACCTTTTTGTCTAAAGGAAGCATGCAAAAAGGCTGCTCTGATATCCATCTCAGACGGACAATGGTGCTGCACAATGCTAAAAAATTCTGTTTCGGTGGTATTGACTGTCAAGCTTTTACATTTTAACTTGTCAACTTATTTGCAACCTACTACATGCCCATCAAGAAAATCTCATGCAGCATTCTGTAGATGCGCTCATGTTCTCTATAAGTCTGCAATCCACTTATCACTTGCTGCAGCTTATGTATAGGGACTTGGCAAATTGAGCTTTTAGAACTGTTACTATGTTTTTGGCTACTATGGCTTATTTTTAGAGGCCAACGATGTCTAAAAAAGGGGCAGCCCGGTGCACAAAGCTCCCACGTATGCGGGGTCCGGGGAAGGGACAGACCACAAGGGTCAATAGTACACAGCCTTACCTTGCATTTGCAAGAGGCTGTTTCCACTCCTCAAACCCGTGACCTTCAGCTCACATGACAACAACTCAAGTTGCACCAAGGCTCCCCTTCAGGCCAATGATTACAAGTTAAAAATGTATATAAGCAATTGCTTTAATATATTGTTCATGGCTTAAATGAACATACTAGGATCTTCCTCTATATGAAGTATGCTCAGTGTGGTAGTCCTCGTTTATTGGTAAGCGTCGTAAGATTGTAGTATGGAAGTAACCTGTAAAGTTTGGCTTTTTTTTTTTTTTTGGGTGTTTGTTGTTTTGCTGATGGAGACACACAACCATGACCAACTTTGGATCTGTGACTTACCACGGGAGGCTCCTTCTATACCACAAAAAAGTTTGGTATTTGTTACGAACTCCCTTCCATTTCTTGATTTGTCACTCTTCTATCTTATCTGACTTGGAACAATTTATTGTTTGACGAATTCATTGCTTAACATTTTCAGTCATATAGTTGATTCACTCCCTTTGGATGGATTGTCACAGTCAATGCATTAACTGGGAATGAGTTATCTATGAGAGAAATTGTCCTGCCCATGATGCATAAAAAGTGGCACTGGTGTCCTGAACTCTGTGCCATCTCTAGCAGAAAGTTTTTGTATAAAGACTGACCTAACTATTATCTAGTTTTGTACATGAGGAATGTCACATACATGATACCTGTGTTTAATTTAATAAAAGCATGTATAACCTACTGGCACTATTCAATAGTTGCTTTACCAATTCAGTCATGGATGGATAATTTCATTATTGGCTTATTGTAGATTTACAAATATGAAATTTATGCTGCAGTTTTGATGAATTCTTGATGGATATAAAGCAAAGCAAACGAAAAAATATCCGTCAAGAGCGTAAAAAGGTTAGGCTAGTCTAAGCTCACCTTGACAGAATTTTATATTGTTGCTTTCAATTTTGTTGACAAGTAGTGGATCCAACCTGCTATCAGTAGCCTGTATATGGTATTAATCTTCAGCTAATACTTTTCATTTGACATGGTTCTGCTAATGGCTACATGTTCAGAATGGAATACTTGTTTATACCCGTGAAATTTCAAATGTAGTTCGTTCCAGTTCCATTTAAAGGATGAAACATTTGCTGATTCTTTTGAAATCCCAAATGCATGAAGAAAGAGTAAATAATCTCAGCGACTTGGGAAGATTATCTTTATATATTGTATTTCTGAGGAAATGCTATATGGCGCCCCAACCCCAATTTTGCTGTTTAATGCGATGAGTTGCTTCCAAACCTTAACTTCTAGAGCTCAGCAACTCCATAATCATGTGTGCATACCTCTGTTTTTATTTAAACCACTAACATTTCAGAACCTGAAACACTGTTACTATTTGAACCCATAGTCTTCGGTATCACTCAAAAGTAGTTCTGAGGATTTTGCTTTTCCACCGGGTGAAGTATTAATAGCTAAACTTTATAGGGATACTGAGGTAAAATAGTCAGAAAAGTAGCAGAAGCTATTGAAGAAGGACCGGCCAAGTTTATGGACACTGTTGATGACGATGACAAACACTATACAGTATGATGTCTGGGTATTGGTAAAGATCATGTGCAAACACATGGTTATAGAACTCTGTGAATTGCTTAAAGGATTTTGATAAAATAACAACTTTTTCATGTAAGGTTCTAAACTTTAAAATATATCAACCATGGCATAATTATCTAGTAAATTGTTTTTCTTAACAAAATGCAAATTTCTGTTAAGTGCGGCGATTTTATGACTCAAATGCTGTTATACAATATTAATTATAATCACGAAACTTTTTGCTTTGCTTTTCCAACTTGTTTTGATTTTTGGGTTTCAATATGCATTTTGCATTTGAGATAGATTTGATGATGAGACACACAAAGCAAGTTGTTATTCATTCACCATAGAATTGCATGCTTAAAGCTTTACATATGGGACCATGATGATTGGTGGTCTATGCCAGGTCCTGTTGATGACATCTGAGCAGTCTGTTGGATGATCTTAACTCTTTGATCATGTAAGAGTTTTCTGTTGGAACTTCTGTCATTCTCCAGTTACTACTATGTAGCAGTGGTTAGGATCACACTGCAAATATATATTTTGGTGCATAATCATCTAAAATACCAGCCATAATTAAGATATGTTTTGGTGCATGAACATTTAAAACATGGTCCTATGATGACTGGGTACAGTCGCCAAGCTCTGGGAACCAAAGCTCCTTTCAATGCATGTACTAATTTTACTTGCCCAAACTAACATTACTGAAGAATTCCTTATTTGTTTTCTTAAAGAATTGCTAAAGGAAAAAGGATAGAACAAGTTAACTAGATTATCTCATTTGTGACACCAAACAAAATTAGACAACATCTTGTACGATGATAGGATTTCATTTTTGCTTTCGGAATTAAATTAAGAACTTAAAAGTCATGAATAAAAGATGGAAACAAAGAACTCTCTCTCTCTCTCTCTCTCTCTCTCTCTCTCTCTCTCTCTCTCTCTCTCTCTCTCTATTGTACTTACTGCCCCAGAGGTAGTTCTCAACTATAGACGGCTATCAATTTGGTTTTCTTTGTGCTTCTATTATTTTTTAATTCTTTGTTTTTCCTAAATGGTGCCGCATATAGAACATGATAGATGCCCGACATGAGAGAAAATGGTGCCTGGATAATGAGAATATAATATAATGGCACCTAAAATGGATCATGATGTTAATAGATGTAATTGAGGATGTCCTTTTTTCTTCTTTGGTTGGCAAGTCAGTTATTTTAGGATTGCCCCTAATCAGAAGCACTAAAAAACTGGAATCATTATATGTGCGCATAAGCTTCCCCTTCCCCTTTCCTATCGGTAAATCTTAAATTCGCTAGCTCCATAGGAATAGAGTAAAGTAAGATTTTCAAACTTGTACCACAAAAATCAGCCTTTGACAAGCTATCTCAAACTTGATTCTTATAGATCACACGTACATTCCTCACACGGTGATATTTATGAGTCTTAGCAACTACAAGTTACTGATTTTCTTTTACAAGCTATCTCAAACAAAGGTGGGAAATATACTTCCAAAAATTGTTAAATGACAATGGCCCTGAGAATATAGGAATTGAAAATACTATAAATCTAAATAACACTGGATATTATAGATATGAACGCAGGATTAGAATGCTTGAAGTAAAAGAGGCCTTGAGAAAGATGAAATCAGGAAAGGCCATGGGGCCTGATAGTATACCAATAGAGGTTTGGAAGCATATGGGAGATATTGGGGTAGTTTGGTTGACCAAGTTGTTTAACAAGATTATAAAATCAAAGAAAATGCCTGATGAGTGGAGGAAAAGCTCTATTGTACCAATCTATAAGAATAAAGGAGACATTCAGAGCTGCACTAATTATCGAGGGATCAAACTTATGAGCCACACCATGAAACTTTTTGAAAGAGTGATTGAGAAGAGGCTACGACATGAAACAAGTGTATCGGAGAATCAGTTTGGTTTCATGCCTAGGAGGTCTACCATGGAAGCTATTTTCTTACTAAGACAATTAGTAGAGAAATATAGGGAGAGGAGAAAAGACCTACACATGGTCTTTATTGACTTAGAGAAGGCTTATGATAGAGTCCCTAGAGAGTTAATATGGAGGGTGTTAGGTGTTAAAGGGGTTTCTCAGGGGTATATAGACATAATTAAAGATATGTATGAGGGAGCTGTAACAAATGTTAAGACCACTAGTGGCGTGGTCGGTGATTTTCCTGTCACTGTTGGATTGCACCAAGGATCGGCATTGAGTCCATACCTTTTCACATTAGTTATGGATGAGTTAACAAAACATCTGCATGAGGAGATTCCCTGGTGCATGCTATTTGCAGACGATATAGTCCTACTTGATGAGACAAGGGAGGGTGTCAACATAAAGCTAGAGCTATGGAGAGAAGCATTAGAATCGAAAGGATTTAAAATTAGCCGAACAAAGACAGAATATATGGAATGTAATTTTAGCAAGGAGAGTAGGAGTGGAGCACCAGTCAAGATCGATAACCAAGAGGTCCCCATGAGAGACCACTTCCGATACTTAGGATCATTGATCCATGAGAGTGGAGAGATTGAGAGGGAGGTTACCCAGAGAATCCAAGCGGGTTGGAACAAATGGAGATGTGCATCGGGGGTTTTATGTGATCGGCGGGTGCCACTCAAACTAAAGGGAAAATTCTATAGGATGGCTATAAGGCCGGCCATGCTCTATGGATCAGAGTGTTGGGCAGTTAAGGAACATCATACCCATAGGCTGAGTGTTGCAGAAATGAAGATGTTGAGATGGATGAGTGGTAAGACAAGAAAGGATAGAATTAGAAATGAAAATATTAGAAGAAATTTAGGGATAGCACCAATAGGTAACAAGATGAGGGAGATTAGACTTAGATGGTTTGGACATGTTCAAAGGAGGCCAACAACGGCACCAGTTAGAAGGAGTGAGGCAATACAGGTTGAAGGTTCTAAAAGGGCAAGGGGAAGGCCCAAAAGAACGTGGATAGAAGTGGTGAGGAAAGATCTAAAAACTTTGGGACTAAATGAAGCCATGGTATTTAATAGAGTGGAATGGAGGAATAAGATTCATGTGGCCGACCCCTAATTGGGATAAGGTCTTGATGATGATGATGATTATTTATAGGATGAGATCTTGGGTTTGATTTTCTGGAGATGGGTTTACACATAGTAATGCTACACCAAATGACTGTAGCATTTCTTGCATCTCAAATTTTAGTCGACAATGTAAACTTGGATCAAGAACCTCGGCTCTGTAATGTCCGCTACCTGAAGCCAAATCTCAGGCACTCAGAGCTTGCCCCGAAAAAACAAGTTAAATTAACTGCAGAAATCCTTTTCCTCTCCTCACGGGGAACGTCAAGCCCGCCATGCATCCCAAGGAGTTGTCTGGTGTTTTGCTCGCTGGAAACCCTCGACTGATTTCTCTTTCTTGTTTCTTTCCCAGCTGTGCGCCCAATTGTCATGGTTGTCTGATCTCGTCGGCCACGCCTGATCTTCTCCCTCCATGCCTGTTGCTTCCCCCGTCAATGCGCCAGATCTCCTTGCTACTGGCGATATTTTTTGCCAGATCACCTTGCTTGCCACAAAGTCGAGGTGATTTTTCACCGCATTAGAGTCCATTGCAGGTAAGGATTTGACCAGCGACTAGATTTGTGAGAAGGGGAGAGAACGAAAGGGGAAGAGGGGACAAGGTTTACGGTTTCTTGATCTTGGGGAGATATCGGTGACGGAAAGTGGGGATCTGGCGCCAATGCCGGTCCCAAGCCCGGATAAAAAGGAGGGTCTTGCGTCAGGTGCCAGCCGGCAAGGGGGAAGTTGAAGATGATTCTATTATTTCTTTCTTACAAATGAATATGCATTTGTATATTAGTTTGTGAGGAAGAAACGAGAATCATCTCTAGCTTCTTAAAAGATGGCAACCCTTGTATCAGGTAGCCAGCCGGCAAGGGGGAAGTTGAAGATGATTCTATTATTTCTTTCTTACAAATAAATATGCATTTGTATATTAGTTTGTGAGGGAGAAATGAAAATCATCTTCAGCTTCTTAAAATATGGCCACCCTTGCGTCAGGTAGCCAGCCGGCAAGGGTGAAGCTGAAGATGATTTTAATGATTTTAATGAAAATCATCTTCAGCTTTTAAAAACTATGGCAATCCCAACATGACATGAATCGAAATCTGAAATTCGCTCAAGCTAAGGCATTCCCCATAAGCGACGCACTGCATCGGATCCCGGATGCGGTGAAAAATAGGTAAGGGTTGTTAGGGCGTTCTTCCAGAAGCGACGCGCTACATCGGATCCCGGGTGTAGTGAAAAATGGGCAAGGGCTGCTAGAGCGTCCCCTCGGAAGCGACGCGCTGCATCAGAACCTAGGTGCAGTGAAAAGTGGACATGGGTTCATACCATGGAGGTCGAGAAGGGCGATAGTAAATAGGGTATCTCCAAAACATAAGATTCGCATCGCTGCATGGAATATAGGGACACTGACAGGTAAGAGTTTGGAGTTAGTAGACACGATAAAACGTAGGAGAGTCAACATTGCTTGTATCTAAGAAACCAAGTGGAAAGGGGCTAAAGCTAGAGAAATAGATGGGTATAAATTATGGTACGTAGGAAAGAAAAATAATAGAAATGGCGTAGGAATAATAGTGGATAAGGAATTAAAGGATAAAGTTGTGGACGTTAAAAGAATCAGTGATAGAATTATAATAATAAAAATGATTCTAGGAGAGCAGATTATAAATATTATAAGTGCATATGCACCACAAGTAGGGCTACAAGATATAATTAAGAGACAGTTTTGGGAAGATATGGAGGGAGTCATGCAAGAAATTCCCAATACTGAGGGGATATTTATAGGAGCAGACTTAAATGGCCATGTAGGAAAAGATAAGAAAGGATATGATAGAATACACGGAGGGTATGGTATAGGTGAACGAAACGAGATGGGGGAGAATATCCTCGATTTTGCTTTGTCATATAACCTATCCATTGCAAATACACTCTTTAAGAAGAGGGATGAACACTTAATAACCTTTAAAAGTGGACTTCATAAAAGCCAAATAGACTTTTTCCTACTTAGGAATAATGAACGATCTATATGTAAGGATTGTAAGGTGATACCCGGTGAGAGTTTAACCTCACAACATAGGTTAATGGTTATGGATATTCATATCAAAAGATGGAGTAAAAGAACTGAACTTAATACACATCCAAAAACTAAGTGGTGGAACTTAAAAGGAGAGAAAATAACCTCATTCAAAAATAAGTTGATGGTAGAAGGAAATTGGAATTATGAAACAGAAGTAAATACCATGTAGACTAATATGGCTGAGTCCATTAAGAAAGTGGCAAATGATGTCTTAGGAGTATCTAAAGGTAAAAGGCTATTAGCAAAGGAAACATGGTGGTGGAATGAAACAATGCAAAAAGCTATTAAAGAAAAACGAATGCATTTTAAAGCATGGCAGAAGATTAGAAATATTGAAAACTATAAACAATATAAGAATGCTAAAAACGTTGCTAAGAGAATAGTAAGTGAGGCTAAACTTAAAGCATATGATGAGCTCTATAATAGACTAGGAACAAGAGAAGGTGAGAAAGATGTGTTTAAACTTGCAAAAGTAAGAGAACAGAAGAGGAAGGACTTAGAGCATGTTAGGTGCATTAGAAGCGATGATCAAAGGGTATTAGTCAAAGATGCTGAGATCAAACAAAGGTGGGAAATATACTTCCAAAAATTGTTAAATGACAATGGCCCTGAGAATATAGGGATTGAAAATACTATAAATCTAAATAACACTGGATATTATAGATATGAATGTAGGATTAGAATGCTTGAAGTAAAAGAGGCCTTGAGAAAGATGAAATCAGAAAATGCCATGGGGCCTGATGGTATACCAATAGAGGTTTGGCAGCATATGGGAGATATTGGGATAGTTTGGTTGACCAAGTTGTTTAACAAGATTATAAAATCAAAGAAAATGCCTGATGAGTGGAGGAAAAGCTCTATTGTACCAATCTATAAGAGTAAAGGAGACATTCAGAGCTGCACTAATTATCGAGGGATCAAACTTATGAGCCACACCATGAAACTTTTTGAAAGAGTGATTGAGAAGAGGCTACGACATGAAACAAGTGTATCGGAGAATCAGTTTGGTTTCATGCCTGGGAGGTCTACCATGGAAGCTATTTTCTTACTAAGACAATTAGTAGAGAAATATAGGGAGAGGAGAAAAGACCTACACATGGTCTTTATTGACTTAGAGAAAGCTTATGATAGAGTCCCTAGAGAGTTAATATGGAGGGTGTTGGGTGTTAAAGGGGTTTCTCAGGGGTATATAGACATAATTAAAGATATGTATGAGGGAGCAGTAACAAATGTTAAGACCACTAGTGGCGTGACTGGTGATTTTCCTGTCCTTTGTCGGATTGCACCAAGGATCGGCATTGAGTCCATACCTTTTCACATTAGTTATGGATGAGTTAACAAAACATCTGCATGAGGAGAATCCCTGGTGCATGCTATTTGCAGACAATATAGTCCTACTTGATGAGACAAGGGAGGGTGTCAACATAAAGTTAGAGCTATGGAGAGAAGCATTAGAATCGAAAGGATTTAAAATTAGCCGAATTAAGACAGAATATATGGAATGTAATTTTAGCAAGGAGAGTAGGAGTGGAGCACCAGTCAAGATTGATAACCAAGAGGTCCCCTTGAGAGACCACTTCCGATACTTAGGATCATTGATCCATGAGAGTGGAGAGATTGAGAGGGAGGTTACCCAGAGAATCCAAGCGGGTTGGAACAAATGGAGATGTGCATTGGGTGTTTTATGTGATCGGCGGGTGCCACTCAAACTAAAGGGAAAATTCTATAGGATGGCTATAAGGCCGGCCATGCTCTATGGATCAGAGTGTTGGGCAGTTAAGGAACATCATACTCATAGGCTGAGTGTTGCAGAAATGAGGATGTTGAGATGGATGAGTGGTAAGACAAGAAAGGATAGAATTAGAAATGAAAATATTAGAAGAAATTTAGGGATAGCACCAATAGGTAACAAGATGAGGGAGATTAGACTTAGATGGTTTGGACATGTTCAAAGGAGGCCAACAACGGCACCAGTTAAAAGGAGTGAGGCAATACAAGTTGAAGGTTCTAAAAGGGCAAGGGGAAGGCCCAAAAGAACGTGGATAGAAGTGGTGAGGAAAGATTTAAAAACTTTGGGACTAAATGAAGCCATGGTATTTAATAGAGTGGAATGGGGGAATAAGATTCATGTGGCCGACCCCTAATTGGGATAAGGTCTTGATGATGATGATGATCTTGGGTTTAGAATTATATGAATTCTTGTTGGGAAAAGGGAAAATAAGGTGGGGAGTAGATCCAGGGTGTTGGATGGTGCAAGGGCTGAAGTGGAAATTAAGTATGTGAATGAGTTTACGGTGATTTTAGTTTATCAATTCTATTCATTGGATATAGATCGAAGGTTTTGAACTAGGAGTTGGATTCAAGAATATGTATTGGATGAAAGCTGGATTCAAATGGCTTAAGATGAAGGTTTGATTTTTATGGCCCAGAGGTAGATCAATTGATGTGCATTGCCCTTCATTTAGCCAAGTCATTCGCGAACAGACTTGCCATACGTTTATATGGGCTTAGCTCGTTAATCACTTTACTTTCACCATCCTGATTTGCAGATAGGGTATTGATGGTATCAAATAGGCCTTTCTTGATAAATCTATCAGTCTCAACATCTTCTTGTCTATCGTAACAGAATGTCAGGTTAAGATAATAGGTTGATAGAGCTGATTCGTCTATTTACTATCTACAATGCCACAAATGTGGGTGGTTTGTTACTAATTAACTTTAAGATTTGCTCTAATCTTTTCCTTAGTTCGTGTGATGGCCTCATAAATATAGCCCATTGCAGGCTTCTCTTTGGTATCCACCCGCCTCAATACCTCTACAAGTGGTGCCATTATCTTCAAACAAAATAAAATATTGTTCTAGAAGGAGATACGACTAACAATGTCTTGAACTCTTTGATTGACCAGTGTATTGCTCCATTTACTGTTTCTCCATGCCTGACAGTGGAAGATCTTCCCCAATTGCACCCTCATATTGTGGATACTCTTTAAGCTCAAGAAGTTTGTGGTGAAACGAGTGACTACAGGTCTAACCAATTCTCTTTACTTGGTCATTGTTCTCATCAAATAAAGGACATGGGTGTGACTTTATATGAAAATAGTCATTGCCTTTGCTTCTCTCATGGCATGCTCTACTTTCGGCAATTTTTTAATGTTTTCCAACATTAAATCAACACAATGTGCTGCATAGGGTGCCCGAAATAAATGCTTTTTATTTGTAAGCATTTCCTTGCAACTACATAATTTGATGTATTGTCCGTAATGACCTATAATAGACAATGAAATTCAAGAGTAACTATTAAAACTTTTAAATATTAAATTTCTTAACGAAAATATAGCTGAGATTAAGAGGAGGGATTACATGGATAACAGTTTCCTCTCCAACGTCATCTATGACGTCATCCAACATCTTTAGGATCAAATTTGAGCTCTTTATATGCTCAGATCCATCAATTGATTTTAGGAAAACTATCCCAGTTGAATAGTTTACCAAGAAATTGATTAAGATGCGACCCTTGCCGTCGGCCTACCAATCTAACATTATAGAGCACCCGTATTGTGCCCAATCTTTTCTGCACTCTTGAACAAATTTGTTCTTCTTTTCAAATTGTTTTTTAAGAAGTGTCACCCTCAATTCATGGTAGGAGGGTGCCTTGAAACCTTAAGATAGGCAAAAAAACAGAAGTTAAATACTCTTTAACTTAAAAAACATGCATAAAAGTACCAATATATAAAGAAAAACAAAAATAGAATATTTTCTTGGATTATGTTGCGCAACCGCCTCAAACATGGTCTGAAATGATTGACATTGGATGACATTGAAGGCAATGCCATTCTCATAAAACCGACTTATAATGTAATCACATGCTTTCGTCCTGAGCTCCTTGTATGCATTATTTATTGTTGTCTATTGCAAAGGAGCCTTCTCAGGATTACAGGCGAAGTAAATATCAAGAGGTTCCTTTATACTACTCGGTCCGCTCCTAGACCTCTTGTTGCTCCCCATAACAATTCCATTAAGGCCACTACCACCACCAGCAGATCTTCCACTGTTAGTGCCAACATCAAGATCAATAACTTCATAGTCCTCATGAATCTCGAACAAGTTTTCTGGTCGTGTTCGCTCCATAATAATTCTTTTTCTTTCATCCTTCTTCTTCTTTGAGTTATTCATGTAATAATTTATTCTCTTTGATATATCAGCGGTGACCTTGTTGCATCTTTTAGCATTCCTATGCCCTCCAACCAAATGTTGTTTTAGCCTATAAATCCAACTGCTATACTTATTCCTACACAATTTGCACTAAATTGGGTTTTTATCACTTGGAATTCTTAGCTCTTCATATTCCCACCCCAAGTCTACAGAGTTGGAAATAGCTGATGAACATGAAGTGTCTGAATTTGAACCCATTGATGATGACATCTTTAAAAAGTACAAAGCAGAAAAGAGTGAGTGCTTTCATACAATCATAATAGCTATATACATGAATGGAAATAAGTTTGAATGAGTAAATGTTAAAAAACAAAAATTAAAACTTATTTATGTAACTATGATTTCCAAAAATTAAAAAAAATAACCTTAAAAAAAGAAGAAGGTTGTAATAAAAACATCATACATGCACTCACAAGCAAGAGGAATGTATATATGTGGATGGAAATATGTTTCAATAAATAAAGACAATTTCTTTTTTCAATTTTTGTAACTATTATTTTAGGAAAAATTGAAAAAACTCACATTAAAATACAAAAAAGGATGAAAAAAGGCATCACACATGTCCTCACAAGCAAGGGGAAGCTATAATGTGGATGGAAATATGATTTAACGAATAAAGACAAATTTTTTTTTTTTTTTAAATTTCTGTAACTGTTATTTTCAGAAAAATTAAAAAATTAACATTAAAATACAAAAAGGCATGAAAAAGGACATCACACATGTCCTCACAAGCAAGGGGATGCTATATATGTGGATGGACAAACATATATATTTTTTTCAATTTCTGTTACTGTTATTTTAGGAAATTTTTTAAAAATCAACATTAAAATACAAAAAATCATGAAAAAAGACATCACACATGTACTCACAAGCAAGGGAAAGTATATATGTGGATGCAAATATGTTGCAATGAATAAAGACAAAAAAAATGAATTTTTTTTTTTCAAATTTCTGTGACTTATTTTCAAAAAAAAAAACCCTAAAATTAAAAAAAACATGAAAAATATCACACATACACTCACAAGCAAGGGGAAGCTATATATGTAGATGGAAATATGTTTCAACCAAGAAATAAAAGGGCAGCCCCAGTGCATGAAGCTCCCACCTATGTGGGGTTTGGGGAAAGGGCGGACCATAAGGGCCTATAGTACATAGCCTTACCTTGTATTTTTTGCAAGAGGCTGTTTCAATGAATTTTTTTTATTTTAAATTTCCGCAACTGTTATTTTCGAAAATGATAAAATACATGAAAAAAAACCTAAAAAGAACTTAAATCTATGTAAACAAACATAAAAATGAAATGGAATGTTTGTTTTTACATATATAGAATAAGAACCCATCAAGATTTATCTTAAAAAGTAAACAAAAAACAAAGAAATTGAAAAATTGGTCCTTTTTTTTTAATGTTTTTTAATAGAAAATAGTGTTTGAAGTGAAGATTCATGAATCCATACCTTTTTTTGCTTAGATCTGTGAATGATTGAAGAGGAATGGTCGTTTTCACCTTATGAGCTCTCAGGAGGAGAAGATAGGGTTGGAAGATGAATAAAAAATACAAAAAAAAAAAAAAACCAAAGTTATATTTTAACCAGCCATCAACTGCGCCCAGGAGTTGGAGGAGTGCCTGAATTAAGGCTCCAAGCGCTCCCAGGTGTGCGCCTAGGCGCAGGCTCCTCCACTCCCCAGCGATACTTTTCCACCTAGGCGATGAACTTGCACCTAGGTGCCCTGGGCATGCCTCTAACTACATAGTTTGGATTATGCCCATGCAGTGCCAGGGGAAATATAATCTGTTGATCTAGTTTTAAATCTGTTATATGCAACATATCCTTGTAGAGGTTCCCAATTGCACTGTTTTGGTTTAATGCTGGTTTGACTCATCAACAAATTTTCAAACTTCTATTCAATGGCTTATGTTTTTCACATGCAGGAATAGTCATATATCACTTTGCCAATAACTGCAGGCACCAAATCCTTGCCTCAGATAAAGATAGCCTCATTGTAATCATCATAAATGGATGTAGTACCATCAAAGTCAAAATTTACTCTATCCTTGACCTCATGCCTCATTTCTATCAAGCTGGCCTCTGCCTCAGTATACTGTCATAAACAGGATCATTATCATCATCATGGTCACCTAATGATGTAGACCAGCAACCAAACACACTGTGGGCTAGCAGGTGCTCCTTAACTTGTCATAAGTGGAAAAAACAAGCTTCTTTTCATCCTGAACAGATGGGTCCCTAAACGAAGCCCAATCCTGAATCAGATTCTCGAATTCCTCATTGGATCCATTGTTGTTGTCAACATAGATCTGGATTTGTGGTAAGTTCTGGGGAAGCTCTTCTACTTGCCTCCCCGATTCTCTTAGTTCTCTGCATGCCAGCAGCAGCAGCAACACTTCGTCTCCATGCTCTAGATAGGGCCATGAGATACTAGAAACAACATAACTGTGGCTGATTTGATGCCAACTGATGCTGTGAGATCATAAACACTTCAAAAAACTGACAATCACATCAGTCTAGGAAGAAAAGAAGATTGCAAAAGGGAAAAATCTATAGACTAGCATGGCAATAAGGCCGAGAAACACCCAATTCTACCCAAAGAGATGAACGTAACTTGCTCATTCTCAATCTATTTCATATATGATTCCAATTCCGGATTATAATTTTGCAGAAGACATACATGACAATCCTTATAGAGACTCACATAATCAAGCCTATACTGAGCTTTTAGAGTTTTTAAGCTAGACTCATAGGGAAATAACAAAAGAGTCACATGAAAAATACAGAAGATTTTCCAAATTTCAGAGCAAGACTCCTACAAAATAAACCACTATTTGACATAACTTCAAAACTAGAGAAAAAGAAATAAATGTTCTATACCTTCCAAATAAACAAAATTCTCACTTAAGTACTAGCTAGGGCCCACAACTAACACAAACTAATGGAAAACATTAAACAATGTAGCTGGTACTGTAGCATGCAACTTTGATGATAACCTTTATCTTCTTGACCTCACCATTAGAGGCTTTTGTTTTTCATAATGATTTCACATGTGCAGATTTTGGCTCAAAATTTGACAATCAAACGTCTTCGTGGAGCTGAAATAAAGGTACACAAGTATTGATCCTTGTAATTTAAGGATAAACTTGAAACATCTCTGGATTGTGATATTACATTGACTTTTATTCAAAAGATTTCTGCTGATAGCTCCCACATTCAAATGATTAAGAATTTGTTGCAACAAGCACAAACTGAGAAGTTTGGTTACAAAAATTTTGGGTTTCTAGGACCAACAAATTTCGTTTCGTTAGTTGCCAGTAACTTTCTTCTGGAATTTATTTTTTGTACTTGTCTTATTTGTGGGTTATATAGAGTGTTCCTCAGTTGGCTTTCGATAAGACGTTGCAAGTCTGAAATAGGTTTAGTTATTTTACAATTGACATTGTGCTGGTCAAATAACTCAGAAAGGTAAAATTTGCGTAACTAATTTCAGGGAAAAGAAAAGGAGAAGGTAAAGGAGTAGGAAAGAAGGATTGGACTTGATACCTGAGGGAGAAACAGAAAATTCTAAAACCCTATTATGTACTGACTCTCTCTGGCAGTTTATTATATTGATGGGTTAAATTTCTTCTTTCTCAATTACATAGAAAGATTAACAGGCTCTGTCAAGCTAAACCACAGATGCATTCTATGCCCATCTTGCAATAAATAAGCAAAAACAAATATTTGCTTAAATTTTTTGTAGATTTATTCCTGAGTTGATCTTCAGACTTGACATAAGGAGTGGAGACATTCTTGCTCTTTACTACACCCTGACGAAGAACCTATCTAGTTCAATATGTTTCGTTCTTCATGAAAGACATAGCAATGTACACTGTTGCCTGGCTGTCACAAAAGCTAGAAAACTGTAAGCATCACAAATCTGGAATCGTGCATCAAGGACTTCAACCGCATAATCTCATGTTGCTGTGAGTCATATCTCTATATTCCGTTTGCAATAGAAAAAGTGACCACTTTTTGCTTTCTGCTGTAGAAGTTGGTACATTTTCACCGACATATAGTATTCTGTATGAAGGGGAGCCTTGGCACAACAGTAAAAGTTGTCGTCGTGTGATCTTGAGGTCATGGGTTCAAGGCGTGGAAACAGCCTCTTGCATCTTGCATAATGCAAGGTAAGGCTGTGTACTTTAGGCCCTTGTGGTCTGCCCCTTCTCCGAACCCTGCATAGGCGGGATCTTCGTGCACCGGGGCTGCCTCTTAGTGATATAGTACTCTGTAATGGATCCTTTATGTAGTGAACTCTTCTGTTAACACAGGAACAAAGTTGGACGTGACAGAAGCCTAGGAAACACAGAATATTGGAAGAATAAAATAAGTAGACAACACTACAATAGGGCTGAGAAACACCCATTCGGTTAACACTGCATAAGAGTGGACCCCAAGCAAACCATAATATAACCTCTAGCACTCTTGCTCAGGCTGGAGCATATATCTCATGAATGCCCAGCGTGGAACAAATAAACTCCAACCAGCCAGATCCTAAAGCTCTGGTGAAATCTGTTAACTGAAGATATGATGGAATATGGAGCAACTATCTCTTTAGCTGCAATTCCGTGGTGAATAAAATGGTACTTGACTTCTGTATGCTTGGTTTGTTCGTGAGAAACAGGATTATTAGCAAATCGGCAGCAGCTTGATTATCACAATATACAACTCATAGGAGAAAATACTGCAATATCCAACTCTTGTAAAAAAGAATGGAGCCATATCGACTCATGTAGTGTGTGCCATATTTCGGTTACTCGGTCTCCACCTTGGGTCGTGCCACAACGTGTTGTGTTTTGCTTTTCCATGTAACTAAATTCTTGCCAAGAACTACTTGTTGTAAATCTCCTATCAAATAGTGATCCTGCCAAATTTTCATCACAATGCCTCAACATTCAAATGTTCATTACACTTGTACAAGATTCGTTGACCAGGGCGTTCCTTCAAGTAGAGTAAGATGGGGATAACACTGTCATAATGAGGAACCCAAGGAATAGTCATGAACTGGCACTATGCTTACTACAAATATGATGTTGGGACGTGACAGTACAAAACTTACCAATCATTCTCTTGTACCTGCCAGGATTCTCAAGAACTTCATCCTTATCAGCTACACAGTATTCTCCTCTATGGGCGTGATACACATTTTGGCACCATGCGTGGCGTTTTCTTTCAAAAAATCATTGAAATATTTTTTTGTGAGATAGATTAATGTCTTAAGTTCAGACCATGCAACCTCAATACACCAAGGTCTTTGCTGTGGAATTAAAAACAAAAGTACTCCTTAAGGTGTCACATACCTTAACATCGCTACCAGTAAAAGAATATTATTGACATAGGGAAATAAAATGACCATACCAGAGGAAGATGTATGACTAAAGACAGAATGATATAGAATTACACTTCATACACCAGGTAATAACAACATCACTCAACTTTTGGAACAAGGTTGTAGAGACTGGTGCAACCCATATATTGCCTTCTTTAGTCTATGCACTTTGTCAGATGCCCCTAGAACAACAAATCCAGGTGGGTGTTCCATATGTATTTCCTGAAAATCTCCTTGTAGAAATGCATTATTAACATCCATTAGAAATGGTGGCCACTGACAAGTGGCTGCAAAAGGAATAATAATTCATGGGAATTAACTCTGTAGCAGGTGAAACAGTTCCATGAAAATCAATTCCATATGCATGAGAATATGCCTTGCAAATAATTTGGCGTTAAGACATTCAACTAAGTCAGTTGGTAAGTACTTACAAAGGGTTAGTGGATTGGGATAAATTAACATTTTGGTCAATTAGTCATTGAGATATTTAGAAAACCTAGAAAATTTCTATGTTAGTGCATTGAAATAATGGTCAAAAGTTGGATTTTACAAAATCCAAGATTGTTAGTGGTGAAAATCTTGGTTTTTTAAATATTTGGATATTCAGATGTCAGATTGATTGGAGTAGTGTAAAATGAAAGATATGGTCCATCAAAGCAAAAACTTGTAAACATTAGGGTTTTTGCAATATCTTATTTTTCTCTAGTTTTGAACTCTTGACCTATTAGGACCATGAAACCCCATATGACTCTATTTTACTTTGCAGCCCCCTCTACTATATAAAGTGACCCCCTTTTACACCTCTCTCTACCATAAAAGAATATGTGGAGCCACCCCTTTGATTCATCTAACTCATTCATCTTCTTTGCATTTTAGAAGATCTAAACCACACATGTGATAGGTTATGGCGGGCCAAAATTTTAATATAACTAAATCATTAGCCATGTGAGACTTGTATCCACATTTTAACATATGTAAATTATCCAAATCACATGTAAGAGCTTGGCCTCTATTTTTTGAAGGTCTAAACCATTTATATCTTTAGTCATATGAGACTTGGACCCACATTTTAGAATATTTAAACTAGTTAAAACATGTAAGAGTTGGGCCTACATTTTGGAAGATGTATAAATCATTCATATTATAGGCCATGTGAAAATTGGGCATACATTTTAGAAGATCTGAATCATTCACACATTGAAAGTAGAACAATGAAAAAGAAGTAAATATCATGTGGATTGATATGGCTGAGTCCATTAAGGGAGTGACAGCAGATGTTCTAGGAGTATTTAAAGATAAAAGGCAAACAATAAAAGAAACTTGGTGGTGGAGTGAAAATGTGCAAAGAGTTATTAAAGAGAAATGTGTTTGTTTTAAAACATTGTATATATGATTAGAAATATCTAAACTTTTGAGCAATATAAGAATGTTAGAAAGGTTGCTAAAAGAGTAGTGAGTGAGGCCAAACTTAAGGCGTATGATGATCTTTATAATAGATTAGGGTCAAGAGAAGGTGAGAAAGATGTGTTCAAACTTGCAAAATGTAGGAGAACATGAGAGTAAGGACTTAGACTATGTTATGTGCATTAAAAGTGATGACCAAAGGGTAATAGTCAAAAGATGACAAGATCAATTAAAGGGGGAAAGTTACTTTCAAAAGTGCTAAATGATAAATCTCTTGAGAATATAGAGATTGAAAGAACTGTAAAACCAAATAATGTTGGACTACCTAGATACTATCATAGGATTAGGATATCTGAAGTGAAAGAGGCCTTGAAAAAGAGGATATTAGGAAAGGCTCTGGGGCGCGATAATATACCAATAGAAGTTTGGAAGTATATGAAAGATACTGGTGTAGTTTCGTTGACAAAGTTGTTTAACAAAATTGTATAATCAAAGAAATGCCAGATGAATGGAGGAAAAGCTTTATCACACCAATTTACTGGATTAAAGGAGAAATGTAGAGTTGCACTAATTATCGTGTGATCAAACTTATGAGCCATATCATGAAACTTTGGAAAAGAGTGATTGAGAAGAGGCTACGACATGAGACTAGTACATTGGAAAACTCGTTTGGTTTCATGCCTCGGAGGTCTATCACGGAAGCTATTTTTCTACTTAGACAATTGATAGAGAAGTACTAGGAAAGGAGGAAGGACCTCCACATGGTCTTTATTGACTTAGAAAAGCATATTATAGGGTTCCTAGAGAGTTAATATAGTGTGTGTTGGGTGAGAAAGGGGGTTCACGGGGTTATAATGCATTAGATATTATTTCTGAAATTCAATATGCTCATTGGATTCTTCAATTGGGCACAAACAACTTAAAGTTAGTTAAAATAAAAAAATGTAAGATATGTAGTAGAGCCACCCAAATTATGAATGGAAACATAATGTCATTATGTATATACACATATAATGTACACCTAATGGATTATTTGATCCATATTGATGCAATGCGGCCAGATGAAGAAGACTGCTGCCTGCTTTTGTCTTCTGTCCGTACGTCAAGATAATTCGGCCACTTGCTTCAACCACTTGAACTTTTTTAGATTATATATTATGCAATTTTTTTATATTTATATAGAAAGAATAGATAGATATATAGATAAAGTGCTAAAAAGAAGATAACATATAACATCCAGATTCAGAAAAAATTCAGCTTCTGGAAGCCACAAAAACAAATAACTGAACTAGAAGGTAAATGCTAGTGCATGGAAGTTAGTGAGATAAAAACAGAGATCAAGAAATTCATTGAAAGAGCTAATGAAGGGACCTAACAGGTGCATGAATCCAAATAAAAATACTTCTTTTGAAACTCCTTGCATGAGCCAACTGCAGAAATATATGCAGGAAAGATTGAAGAAAACAAACTTTAATTTTCATAATTCTGAAAAATGCAGACAAAGATTGTGCTGTAACTTCTGATTGGAGTATCCAATTTAAGATCCGTGAGAAAAATCAGTTAACTCGGATGTAGGCAATAAACACATTCAGTTTCAGAGAAATATAACAGTCAGGTTATTAGGCATTTGCATTTGCATTTAAACTTTGTTTTCAGGTAGCCACCCAACTAATCAAGTCAGAAATCCATGTAACAAAGAATTTCAGCAATTCTCCAACAATTTCTGTTAAAATTAGTTTTTTATTTTTTTTTTCATTCAAAAGAATAAAACCATAGAACTAGGATGTGGAGGAATAAGAAACAAAGGAAAACTTGCAAAAGAACAGGACATGGGGATTTAATTTCAAGAAGTGATGAAGGCATCTGATTTATGAGGAAACATAAGGTTAGGACAGCATCCACCTAATAAGTGGAAGGAGTCTAATTCTTGATGTTGAAATCAGGCTATTGGTTACTTACTTTGGACTTGATGCTATTGTATGGATGTGAAATTATTCTCATGTACTATGATGAATTTATTCGTAGCTTATGAATGTGTTCACCCATTGAGCATCCTTGTTCACATCAGAAACCATATGTGAACTTTTTTTTTTTGTTTTTAATTATGTTTAAATGGTTTAAGACTCAAGCTTCAAGTATGTGCTTAACCATATCTTGTTCTCAATCAGCTTCATTTGATATGGATTAGTGAGCATTTCTTTGTTTTACCTCTTTTCTCTTTCATCAGATCCAAATTAATCAAACTGATATTGCCATATTTAATGTGTATGTGATGGCAGGCTAAGCATTGGGATTCCTTCTACAAGTTCTATAGAAACACAACAGATAACAAGTTCAGTCCATTTATTTGTTTCTCTTCATATCTTGTTTTCATACATTTCAGCATATATTAGCAATCTTGTTCTTTATTCTTATAATCATATAGTTCAGGAATATAATTGCAATATGTTGCTTGTCTTGGTCAATCTTTCTTCAGGTGTCACAGTACTTGTTACATTAGACTGTAAATATTTTTGACAGGGAATCGATCACGGTTATGCTTCATGTGGTGCGTCATAATTTCCCATCAAGATAGAGAGATTAACGGCCTACTATTTAAAAGGTCCAAACTATTCACCTGGTAGGGTGTGCAATAGATGAGCAGTACATGGAACTTATGCACCATCTAATGATTATGAGACTTTGATAAGGGGTGATTTCGCTGATGAATGTAAACCATTGTTTTTTTCTTACTACCGTCCATTTGAAGGCCATAAATCAGAAGCCTGGACTTAAGTCTGCATTTTGGTGTTTAGTGCATCCTTATCATGAAAAATGAGATGGATGGTTTGGATTATCGTAAAGAGTGAACCCACTTGTTATCTTACTTGTTACTACCCACACAATACATGGTCATATATAATTAATATTTGTGTGTGTATCTCTGTATTTGTATATAGCAAGCACAAATGCAATTTCTCTTTCCATTTTTCTTTATTTTGTGACAAGGGAAAATTATAGGGACTCCCCTCAAACTACAACTTCAAAGAAGTTAGAGCCCTCTACTGTGTGTCTGAATTGATCCCTTTATTGACTAACTTTTCATGCAAATGATCCTTCCATCCAAGATCTGTTAAACTTAGCTAATGGAAGTGATTTCAAGCCTACTCTTCTTTATTTTATTAGTTTTCCCTAATTTACACAATTTATTAATGAGAGAAAACAGAAAATTCAAATTAGTTTTCCCTAATTTAGTTTATTCCTTTCTATTCTCATCAGCATAAGAAATGATCCTTATTGTAAGCTCTACTTCTTACCAATTGTAATTTTCCCCCTGGGCTTTACTATTCCAGTGGTAGAACTGTAGAACTAGGCATAATGATACAACCTTAGTTTTATTCATGTTGTGAAGAAATCCAGAACCCAATCTTTTATCTCCATGGAAAAACAGTAACTAGTCTCTTCGTCGACGTTCTAGAGTAGAAGAAAACAATCTCATCATCACTTGTTAGAGAGAGAGAGAGAGAGAGAGAGAGAGTGCAGATTTTGTTTCAACCTTTTGAGCCAAATCAAATTAGGGGGTTGACATTTTCTTTTATCTTTATGCTTTACAGTTGACCCTCTAAAATAAGAAAAAGAAAGGAAGGACCATGATGAAGAATGTTGAAAAAGGAAGTTGTTGTCGTGTATATAACTCCCTCTCTCCCTCACTCTAGATATATCCATCTATCTATATGTATATAACTCGTTCTTTCGCACTCTTTCTCTCCTCAGGCCTGTTGCAATGCTGTTGCAAATATGGGAAGGGGGAGGGGTTTCAGCCCTTTTTCACATATTTGAATTTTCTGTTTTTCTCTTACCAACAAATTATATAAATTAGAAAAGCTAGTAAAATAATGAAGAATAGGTCCAAAAATCACTTCAACTTGCTAATTTAATGGATCTTGGAAGGAAGAATCATTTGCATCAAAAGTTAGTCAATAGAGGGTTTGATTCAGATGTGGTTATAGTAGAGGCTCTAAAAGGGGCAGCCTGGTGCACAAAGCTCCCACATATGCACAATCTGGGTAAGGGGTGGACTACAAGGGTCTACGGTACATAGCCTTACCTTGCATTTTGCAAGAAGCTGTTTTCACGCCTCAAACCCATGACCTCAAGGTCACCCAGCGGCAACTCTACTGTTGTGCAAAGGCTCCCCTTTGATTACAATAGAGGCTCCAACGGCTTTAAAATGGTTTCGAGAGGGGTTCTTATACTTTCACCTTGTGAAAAAATAACACAACGGCAGAATATGGAAAAATACCGTACACAATAAACTGTTCTAAAACTTATCTTTACAATTTACTATTTGGTAATAATCATTAACATTTATGGCAAGAAATGGATAACATCAACATAAGAAAATTCTTGCTGAAAGCCATTTAGTGCAGTTGGTCACAGACATCCTAATGCATGTTCTCATTATGCTCGATGGGAGGTTCGAGGTGGCACTTTCCTGTATTACGGAGATACCGAGTAGGTTTAGGAGGTAGGGTATAGCTTCTAGGTAGTTTGCTTCATGAGTCTTTGTCGTCAATAAAAAGAAAAAGAAAAAAAAGAAACTGATGTTGATAAAAAAAATTTCTTAGTACTAATGACATGTTGGCTAGCCAATTTATAAAAGACACAGACTTTTCTTTTGATCTTCCTAGAAACTCTAAAAAACACAAAATTATAAAGAACAACAGAACTAAGAAAATATGCTATGCACATGGATAGTTGATTGTTTTCGCATGTACAGCCATGTTGTACAAGTGATTCTCCTATTCTTTAGTGTGCTTGGAATATAGTAGTTTTACTAATAACGATTAGTAATGAAACAGTTCCTTTTTCAGACCAGGGTTCTTTTCTAATTTCTAACCCATTAGTTACAGCTTGTGGATATTTTATGCTTCTCAACCCGTATTTCATGCACATAATTCCTTTGATACTTTTGTCTTCTATTTTTCAACTTTAGAGTTGCCAGTTGATTACCAACATGGTTGATTTACTAGCTCGTACTTATCTTTGGTGGCATACAGATCCTATAATTTAGTATGTAGTTTGAGAGATTCTTGAAGTTGCAAACTCACACTAAACTGATGCCAGCATCTAACAGGTGGTGCAACATTAACAGTTCATGATAACTAGTAATCTAAAAGCATGCTTAATATCTAAATTTCCTATATATTTCTAATGGAGGAATGATAAATCCAAGTGCGATCTTGCCTCTTATATAGGTCAAGTGCACTTACTTGCCTCTTACATAGATCTAATCCATTCACCATGTTGACAACTAAGTACCGTATTTCATGCCCATGAGATACTTTATCCTATATTTCTTTAAGTTGAAATTTACAGCCATACTTTATCATATGTTTCTTGAAGTTGAAAAAGCACAGCCAAAGAAATGTAGGATAAAGTATCCAATGGAATGAATCTGGTACTAGCCTATCCAATGCATTCCCAAAATGGTGAAATGCTTAGATCTATGAAAGAGGCCAATAAAACATACTTGCCCTCAGTAAGAGGTAGGTGCCCACTTGGATTTATCATTCGTCATGTATGTGAAAGTTTTCATGTTTCTCAGAATCTTGTATGTTGGATGTTGTCATTCAGCCCTCAGAAAGCTTCGTATTGTTCTGGTCATTAGTCTGCTGTATGCTGTCTATTTTTGGCTGGAGGGAAGTCAACTTTTGAAACTGAGATGTAGAGTATTTCGCTCCCACTCTTCACAAATATAAGAATTATTGTGAGAAGCCCAGGAGGTGCATTCATGTAACAAAGCAAGGGAGGAGAAAATAGCAAGACATGAAACTTTGTCATGATTCTCTTTGCTGTCTTCCTTTCAGCTCTTTATTTTACTTACCTGCATTTTTTCTAAAGGTATCAATTAATCATGACATATATGGTACCATTGCGTTAGATGTTGGTAGTCTGTTCTGATATAATCTATATATTAACTTCAGTGATGCTTCCTGGCATTATTACTCAAGTGGTTATCAACTTGATTGGTCTATAGTACAGAGCCTTACCTTGCATTTTTGCAAGTGGCTGTTTCCACGCCTTGACCCTGTGACCTCAATGTCACGTGATGACAACTTGATTGGTCCAACCTATAAATTTAGATTATGATAATTCAGTTTCAGATAGACTTGGCAAGATTCTAAGTAGCATTTCTCTCCATCCTTGAGCTAGATGTTTTTGGTTTTGGAGCTCTGCTATTCAAACCAGTTGGTTTCTATTCTTTGGGTAATTCAGCATGGCTTTTGAAGTTGAGTCTTATGTTGCCTATCAGTTCTTAGGAGTTACCAATTTTGAGATCACTGCTAAGCCTACAAAAAGATAACAAAATCATTGCATAAGTTCTTTTATATTGCAGGATTAACTATAATATATTCTATGCAAATGCTAGTTTCTGTCTTATTTTTTTTCTATGTTGTAAAATGTCAAGTTTATGTGATAGTGTTTTGTATGGTGAATTATTTGCCTATGATTTGTTTGTAGGTGGGGAAGAGCTTTTCTAACAAGGGACTTCTTTCACAACATGGGATCAAAGATGGGAGATCAGGTTCTACTTGTTGTTGCTGAAGAGGGGGATGAACTTGTTGCAGGGGCTCTAAATTTTATTGGGGGAGATACATTGTATGGGCGCTTATGGGGTTGTCTCCCACAAGCCTATTACCCAAGTTTGCATTTTGAAGCCTGCTATTACCAGGTTTGTATTTTCTCATTTCTATCTGAGTAGAAGATTGAGATGAATTCTCAAAACTGTAATGATTGTAAGTGTAAAATCAAACTAAAAATGAATGTGGTAGCTTCCTCGTCTCACTTGAACTCCAAGTTATGCAGATGATCCATTCATGAAAGATGCCATTCTGTTCTACAGTTCTACTTTGCTCACAAACAGATGCAGAAGGAACCTCTGGAAAAGGAAGAATTCTGAAATTGAGCAAAGAAAAAAATGGCATCTTTAAATTACTAATGCTGAAGTTCACAAGGTTCTGTTCGCAGATATATCTGCCAAACTCCTGTTACATGAATATCTGTATCATGTGGTAGAATAGAAAGTTTGGTAGAATAGAAAGTTTCTTTCACTTCTTATGTTCCAAGGTGTTATTATTTGTATAAGCTGTCATCTATCAATATCTTTGTTGGCTCTTTCTACCTTCCCTTCCCCAGTATGACTTCATGGAAGCTTCGCTAGTTGATGTTAGTGTATTACCTGACAACATGTTGGACATGGGGATGCTAAGCCATAGGACAAACCAAATGTTACCCTTCTGGGGTGACTACTGATTTTCTTTGCAGCTCCGTAGCACAAGCTATTCTATGTGGTAAACAGTTGTACAAAAGTTTAGGGTTGAAATAAAGTTGTTTCCATTGTCCATTTATTGCATATTTGGTATTCATCTGTTCTCATGGTATCATCAGCAGCTTTACTTTACCAGTAGGTTTTTGTATACCTGCTATGATTTTGGGGACATGGCAATTTTGGGCCTGATCCACGTGTCGACATGGATGTGTGTTGACACTGATACGCATATCGACATGTAAGGGATGCGTCTGACCATATTAGTGACTTGGGTTTACCATTACCAGTGTCGCTGTTTGTTTTTTGGACTTTGTGTGTGTCGCAGTCACAACCAAATGTGTGTCCAGATAAGAACAAAGACTCATTTTTGGGTCCCCTTTTTCTTACCCCTCCCCTTTTACCTATCCTACTTCTCTCTCCTTCCCATTTCCCTCTCTGCATGTGATTGGAGAAACAATAATTGCTGCAAAAGAGAACTTGGAATCCATTTTACCTCTTCTTCTTCCATTTTCCCTATCGACCCTCTCTCCTTCCATTTTCTTCTGATGGGGTCACTGGAAAATACTCCTGTTTGCTAGAAAAGCTAGGGCTGTGAGGAAACTCAAAAAATTCAGAAACCTATCTTGTCGGAACAGTCACCACTACAACTTGAGCTCTCATCAAGTTGCCATCAACCTCTTATCGTCCAATCAAAGTCGCCATCTTTTTCAACATCTGAAGCAGTACTTTTCTTCATCTTATTTAGTCATATCTTCTCCTTCTTTTGTACTACTATCCTTCTTCTTCTTTTGGCATTAGCAGCATATGGGTTTGGATTTTTATCTGGATGTGGGCTTCTTCCTCTGCATTGCATGTTCTCATTTTCATTTGGATTTGTTTCGATCTTCTTCTGGGTGAGTTTTGATTTTCATCAATTTGCATCTGGGTGGGCTGCTTCTACTGCTGTTTTTATTTCTTGCTCTTCTATTTTCTCTGGTTGCTGCTGCTTTCGCCCATGTCTATATTTTCTCCTAGTCCTCTTTTGAATTTTTTGCAAGTTATTATATTTTTATATTAATTAATTAATTACTTGCCGTGCCCCCATATCAGGGTTTTAAAGGGTTGCCGTCTAGGACACTTGTGTTCTTGTCGTGTCCATGTCTCCATTTCCATTTTCACAAATCATAGCATACCTGTTGGAAAGCAAGATCTCTTTAAATAACGTGGCAATATCCTGTAGACAATGCCTCTTACATTTTATGGTGCCACTAGTTTGTTTCTCTTTGCTGATGAGCTACTAATTTTTACTTGCTAGGTATAATGCTTTGTGCTATCTGTTGAGTACTGAGCGCCTTACATCGTCAAGGTATTATAGGTGGGAACCACATCATAAAGAGGCCCATACCTAAAGCCAAGGGAGAGGGAGATTTTGAGTAACTTTTTTATAAGGGGTTTTAGAGTGGGATATGGAGGTGTATTGCATGTGCGTCTTTTGGGATTTCTCTTGTTAATGTAGAAAAGAGGAAAAAGAAGAAGAGAGCTTCAGGGTGTGCTCTTGGGCATTAGAGAAGACAACGGAGGAAGAAGATCTAGGTTAGGTTCATGCTTGTAATGCTATTCTGTTATAGTGGATTTCTCATCTCACCCCATGGATATATGGGGTTTTGCCGAACCACATGTATGCTTGTGTCTTTGTTTTTCTTTGTGTTTCCTTTTGTTTAGTTGATTGATCTTTTATTTCATGGTTTTAGCTGCATCCTTGTACGCACTATAGTGATCGTTAAGGCTTCTGCTCGGCTCTAAGTTTTACACGTTCTTTGTTATTTGCTCTCCCATTGTGACTCACTATCCCAGAATGCATGTCTGAAGAGCTTCATCATACTATGGATACCTGCTGCAACCTGCCTGTCTCAAGGAGGTATGGCTGTGTAGATAAGAATTTTTTACTGCTCTGTAGCCTCCCTCATCTGGGTTTCTTATTCTGATGGAAACCCCTTCCTAGTAAGAAAGTCTCTTTTTCTTCCAATGATCTCTCTCATCTCCTTCCTTTTGTCTCTTTTTCATTAACCTTGGTGCAGCATAAGCACAAAGGCTGCACATCAGAATGGAAAATACAGTAGCTAGATAAAATCTAGTGGTGTAGGAGAAAAGCTGGAAAGGTAAGGTCTTGTGTAGTTTTTTTGTGTGTGAGTTTGTTTGTTTTTGTTTGACTGTTTCTTTAGGTAGAGGTTTGGGCATGGCATCATTAGTGGGATTTTATCGATTAAACCATTTGGAAGTATCTTCTCGGCTGATGTCTTTTCTTTTTCCTTTCTAAAGTCCAGTCGTGGTCCTTAAGAGTGGAAGTATTTTGTTGGACCTTGGCGAAGAGCAAGATCAACATGTGCTATATTTTTCCGATGCCCAACATTTGATTCTTATGCACAGAATGGAAGAATTGGGATACCTTTTCCATCTGTCCTATGTTAGCTTGATAACCTTGGCTTTTGTTCTTCATTGATTTGTTATGTAAATGCTTTGAGATGTAGGAAAACTTGTCATGTCCCCTCTTTTTGCTCTTTATAGATCATAAAATAATGAATTGCAGGATTTTGAGGAGAAAATTAGCCCTCCTTGGAACCTATTAAGTCACGTCAAGCCTCACTTTGTGGAGGACTTTTGGGGATCAAAATATATAAAATAGTGGTTAGAAATTTTAGTTGGCCTGATAATTCTTTGAAACTGCAAACACGTACCCTAGCTTCTTAGGATAGAATTCTTCCCTATAAAATAGTTGTTAGATATTTTAGTCTACCTTATAATTCCAACACACCCTAACTTCTTAGGATAGCATATTTTCGTAGAGAACATACTGGCAACATTTGATTTAGTTTGGATTATTTATCAATGATTATCTAGGTTCTAAAGAGAAGGGGAGCCTTGGCACAATGGTAAAAGTTGTCGTCATGTGACCTTGAGGTCATGGGTTCAAGGCGTGGAATCAACCTCTTGCAAAATGCAAGGTAAAGCTGCCTACTATAGGCCCTTGTGGTCCGCCCCTTCCCTGGACCCCTCATAGGCGGGAGCTTCGTGCACCGGGGCTGCCCTTTATCTAGATTCTAAAGATTATTGCAATGAATCTGCATATCAGCTTCAACTTAATCGTTCTTGTTGGATAAAAGATAAAAGGGCAGAGCACGAAGCTCCTATGTATGCGGGGTCTGGGTAAGGGGCGGACCACAAAGGGCCTTTTTGTTGGATATCTTCTCTTAATCTGAAGGTTTTGTGCAATCAAAACCAATAGTCTTTCAAACTCTATACTGAAATTTTCCTTTTTAAAATAATTAGCCATGTCTTCCCAAAAGACACCCCTACATTGTACAGTGGGTTACTGGACTATATTTCTGTAAATCGTCTCTTAATCTGAAGTTTTTTTGCAAGAAAAACCAATAGTCTTTAGAAAGGTTTACTCTGTACTGAAATTTTCCATTTTAAAATAATTAGCCATGTCTTCCAAAAGTCACCTTACTTTGTACAGTGGGTTACTGGATTGTATTTTTGTGAATAAGTTATTTTTCTCTGATAGTTTAATTGGTAGTAACAACAGTATTTTGATTAATCAAGGCGATGATTTCCAACAACAAGTGATTCGATGACAAAAATAAAGGTGAGTAGATACAATTGCTTGTATTTGATGACAATGTAGTATAAAAAGAGAGAAGAAGAAAGAAATCCAGCAGTCCCTAGCTTTCGAGGAGCTAGAACCTCCCTTACACCATCCTCCCCCTCTTATCTTCTTTCATCCCTTTTGTATGTTTCTTCTTCTTATTCCCACTTCCCACCCCCCACCCCCCCTGAAAAAGAAAACTCCCACTCTCTCGTGCTGGGAAATATGAAAGATAGTGGAGTTTGGCATGCTGTGGTGGCTTTAGTTGATACGCCACCTGCCCAATTTTTTCAAGTATGGCATAGGGTCCATAATAGCAGGGACTTAGTTTCTCATTGACTCGAGTTGACAGGGACTTGAGGTGGCAGGGATGAAGCTCCAAATAGAGAAAATCCCCTGGCTGGAAAGTGAGATTTCAACGATGTGAGATTCTAAGTTCTGTTTTAATTCTGTTAGAACTGAATCACGAGCAGCCACCTGCTGATTAACCTCTTTCACAAGGGATTCACCACTAGTGAATGTTAGCAACGTGGGAGGGTCTCGACCATACAAAACCTTAAAGCGTGTCATTCTTGCAGAGCTTTGATAAGAGGTGTTATACTAGTATTCTGCCCAACATATCCAAGTAGGCTAGGACTTAGGTTTACGAAGCAACGAAGATGTGTCTTCAAACAGCAGTTAACCACCTCAGTCTGTCCATCCGTTTGGGGATGATAAGTTGAGCTCATTTTCAATGAAGTTCAAGCTGTTTAAAGAGCTTTGTCCAAAAATGGGTGATGAATACGCGATTACGATCGGAGACAATTGACTGTGGATAACCATGTAACTTGATTACTTCCTTGGCGAAGAGATGGGCAACATCTTTTGTTGTGTAAGGGTGGCTGAGAAGAAGGAAATGAATGAATTGGGTGAGATGATCTACCATGACCAATAAGGTGTCAAATCCGTGGGCTTTAGGCAGACCACTAATAAATTCCATAGACAAGTCACTCCAAGCTAGTTCAGGAATAGGAAGGGGCTGAAGCTGTCCAGCAGGGTTTGTTGGAGCATACTTATTCCTTTGGCATACATCACATGTAGAAAAGTATCTCTGGATATCTTGATGCATTGCTTTCCAGTGGAGCACCCTGGATATATGCTTATAGGTACGGAGGAACCCTGAATGTCTCCCTTCTGGTGTGAATGGAACTCATGCAAGAGAGCCGCAATGTGAGGTGAAGATTTTGGAATAACTAATCTACTGTGAATTAGCAGGAGGCCTTTCTTGAAGGTGTATCTCGGGTGGCTCTCCTAGTTTACCAAAAGGTCTTGAATAATGTTATGAAGCTGGGGATCGCTCTGTATCTCATCGGTTAGTGAATCCAAATCAGAGCACCGGGCAACGGAGATAGCATTGAACTGAAGAAGTGGGTCATGTCCTATTTTTGAGCTAGAACAAAGGACGTGGAGCAGCTGCATCACACGCTGGGTAGTCAATGTTGTTGAAGGCATAAAATTCCTTGCACCTAAATAAGACATCGACTACTCTGTTTTCAGGTCCTGGCTTGTATTGGATGTGAAAATCAAATCCTATGAGCTTTGTTAACCATTTTGTTGTTCATCATTAAGCAACCGTTGGTTCATCAGAAATCTAAGGCTCTTTTGATCGATGTGAATTACAAAATGACGGCCCATGAGATAATGTCGTGATTTGTGCACTGCTATGACTATAGCCATGAGTTCCCTTTCATACACCGATTTAGATTGTGATCGAAACGAGAGGGCTTGGCTGCAAAAGGCCATTGGTTGACCCTCTTGCATTAAGACAGCACCTATTCTCTTGCCAGATGCATCAATTTCTAGCACAAGTGTTTTGGAGAAGTCAGGTATGACTAACACCAGAACAGATGTCATTGCGTGTTTCAAGGCTTCAAATTCTATTTGTGCTTCTGATGACCAGGTGAAGCTATCCTTCTTGAGCAACTTAGGAGAGTTGCAATGAGGCCATAATTTCTGACGAACTTTTTGTAATAACCCGTGAGCCCCAAAAATCCTTGACGTGCTTTGATGTCTTTAGGAATGGGTTAAGAAAGCATATAGTCCATTTTTGATGTCTCGGCTGCCCTGCCATCTACTGAAATAACATGCCCCAAGTACTCCAATGATTGCTGTGCAAACAACCACTTCTTCCTATTTGTAATTAGCTGGTGTTTCCCAAGTAATCGTAAGACAATCATGATGTGCTCTAGATGGAAAGTGAAATTACGACTATAAATTAGAATATCATCAAAGAAGACGAGGACAAACTTATGTAAATGGGGGCAAAATATCTCGTTTATAAGGGTCTGAACTGTCATGGGGGTAGTGGGTAAGCCGAAAGTCATAACCAAAAACTTGTAATGCCCATCATGTGTCCTGAAGGCAGTCTTTGCTACATTCTCCTTTTTTATGCGAATTTGACAATAACCGGATTTGAGATCTAACTTGGAGAATATGGTTGCGCCTCCCAATTCATCTAAGAGTTCATCAATGGTAGGAATGGGAAACTTGTTAGGCACCCTCACCTTGTTTAGGGCGCGATAGTCTACATGAAACCTCCACCCTCCGTCCTTTTTTTAATCAATAACATCGGATTGGAAAGGGACTTACTAGGCCGAATGATATCCGAAAGCAGCATCTCTGTGATGATTTCCTTGATCTCATTTTTTTGAGAGTGTTCGTAGTGATACGGCCTGCTGTGTAGTGGCTGCGTTCCATCTATCAATTGTATGACTTGGTCGTGGGGGCAAGCAACAGGTAATCCCAAAGATCAATCAAAGAAATGAGAGAAGTGTTGTAAGAGAGAAGCCAGCGCCGAAAGGCACTCTTCTGGAGGTTGGGCGAGTTGGCATCCATTCCCTGGTACTCAACCATGTAGCCTAAATGCACCTTAGGAATAATCCTCATAAGGGACTTGAGGGAAATTAGAGAGCAGGAAAGGGATGGATCCCCACTGAGTATAAGCATGCGTCCCTTCACTATAAACCACATCGTAAGATTGCAGAAGTTGGCGGTAATTACCCCTAGGGTCTTTAATCAAGCAATCCCAAGGACCACTTTTGCTTTGCCGAGATCTCAAGGATGAAAATCTTGGGTTATTGTAATGCTTGACAGAGTCAATATTATCCCAAAGCATACACCTTCAACTCGAATGCAATGTCCGTCCCCAAACTAGACTTCAAAATGCTGGGATTTGTCCACTGGTAATTGCAGTTCAGCTATTATACGCTTAGCAAGGAAGTTATGGGAGGCACCATTGTCAATCAGCATGATGACCTCACGGTTTCTGATAAACCCTTTTAGTTTCATGGTATTGCTGGCTGTGAATCTTGCAGTGGAGTTTAGTGACATCTCTAGAGATTGATTCTCTGCATCGTGTTGGTTGTTTGCTTCTGATGGAAGTGTTACGCTGGTGTTTGGGTCATCTTCCTCTTTGTTGGCAGCAACAGAACCCATAACTAATGATTCTTACAATGGTGTTCAGGATGATACTTCTCGTTGCAGCGACAGCATAAACCTTGGGCATGGCCTTGCTGCAATTCCGTGTTGGTTAGTCATCAAAAAGATTCCCATTGTCTGGCGATAGAATCGTCGGCGCATTGATCGCAGTCAATCTCTGTGTGTAAGCCCTTCGAACGATTGGTGCTGCGACAGAGCAAGGAGGGCAAATTACGATTTTTCCCATGGTACCTCCTTCCATTGACGAGGGTTTTGGGTAGAATGTGCTGGGCCCAGATACTCACGGCCCATTGCCCAATTAGTGGGTGCCAGCCTTTATCTGATCCAAGGCATTGTTCTTCTCTTCGATTTTATGGGCTAGTTCCATGAGCCCAACCAATGACATAGGCCTAAACATCTTAACCTCGGCCTTGATCTCCTCCTCAAGTCCATTCACGAAGGCTCCTTTTAGTAGATTGTCTGGGAGATCTACTAAGGGATTAGAACAACTCAAACAATCGAAGATAGTCGGAAACACTCCTGAGCTATCTTAGCTCCAACAATGATTCGTAGTCGTCATCCGATTGTGATGAGCGGAAACGTTGAAGCAGAGACGACCAGAAAGAAGACCATGATTGGAAAGAAGTCCATGAATCTACCCACATGAACCAGTAGAGATTGTCTCCCTCTAGGTAGACTGTAGTTACCGCTGTCCTCTCCTCATCATTGATCTGATTCACCTGAAAGTAATGCTCCGCATGGCAAAGCCACCCATAGGGTTCCTTGTCGCCGAGCACTGACAGATCCAGTCTTAGAAAATAATGTTCAGGACGAGGCTGATCCATCGATCCAAATAGACTCTGTTTGTTGCCACAGAAAGTCTCACCAACCTCTATAGCCCTCTTATTTCCACGCTCCATCTCTGGCTCTTCTTTCCTTTTTATCCAATTTCAGATCTCTAACAGGTATTCTCCGAAGGCTGTAACTTTGGTTTGTAGTCGACTGATGTTTTCCTTCATGTCACTGATCTCCCCTCTGACTCCTTCAATCTCCTTCTCCATGAGTTCTGTTCATTCCATCTTGGTTCTAACCATGCCCCACGATCGAACTGCTCTGATACCAATTGATAGTTCAATTGGTAGAAACAGCAGTCTTTTGATTAATCAAGGTGATGATTTCCAACAAGAAGTGATTTGACAACAAAAATAAAAGTGAGTAGATACAATGGTCTGTATTTGATGATAGAGTGTAGTATAAAGAGAGAAGAAGAAAGAAATCCAGCAGTCCATAGCTTTCGAGGAGCTAGAACCTCCCTTACACCATCCTCCCCCTCCTATCTCCTCTCCTCCCTTTTGTATGTTTCTTCTTCCTATTTTCCCTCCCCAAAACTCCCGCTCTCTCAGATTCTTCTTGATCTTCTCTAACTGAATTACATAACAGACTCTCTCTATGTGTCAGCTGTCTTTATTTTTTCCTAGCAACAGAAACCTTCTACTGCCCATGTCAATTGCTATGTGGACCAGCCCCTTCTTGAGTGGAACTCCCTGAAGTGACCCTGTGGTGTAACAATCTCTTTCTTCTTTATCTTCTAGTTTTAGTTGTGATTACTGAAGTATGCTGATATGCTGAAAGGCTAAATGAGAAAATACAATAGCTAATGGCTGTCCTAAAATGATGCAGCCAATGGAAACTACCATCGGGTTACCATCCAATTCTTCAAAGGAACTGTCCCAAATGACACAGTAAATGGCTTAAATAATAATATTTCTGTAACACAAGTTATTATCATCTGACTAATATCCAGAACCTTAAATATTCTACTATATTAAAAAATTCTACTAATTTCTATAACCTTAAAGTTATTTATCTCTCTCATCTTTATCTTCTAATTTTAGTTTAATTACTAAAGTTTATGATGAAAGGCTAAATGATGCCCTAAGGTTCTGGATATTAGTAGAAGATTTAAAGATGAAACCGCTATCACATTACCATCTGAATCTTCAAAGTAACTGCCCCAAATGACATAGCCAATGGCTGAAATAACAAAAGTATTTCTTTTTGTATGACCAAAGGATCCTGTATATTGGCACCATTGTGTTACCATCATTATTCAAAAGGAACTGACCCAAATGAGACAGCCAATGGCTTAAATAACAAAATATTTCTTTGTAAATGACCTGTGGATCATGGACTGTGGTGCCTGTGTAAAACTGCTCTTACCTTCTCAGTATCTTGATCTTTTCTCCCAATAGAACCTAAATCTGTTTGCTTTTCCCCTTAGGCATGCAACATAAACTAGTTTCCATTTAATTTACTGATCTAAGAGTAATTGATTGAGGAATGAAATAGTTATTCAAAGCTGTGCCCTTTTTGTGATGAAATATCTAATTGTACCTTTTATGTATTTCATATAATATTCTAAGATGGGGATCAAGAGCATTCTTGGTGATCTGGTTGTCATTCCAGGCAATAGAAGCAGCCATTGAACTGAGCCTAAATAAAGTAGAGGCAGGAGCTCAGGGAGAGCACAAAATTCAGCGAGGTTATCTGCCTGTCATGACATACAGCTGCCACTACATTGTAGATGCTGGTTTTAGAAAAGCCATAAAGGAGTTTGTAGTGCGCGAGACAGATAAGGTAACATTATTAAGTATCCTTACTGGGGCTATGATTGTCCAGTTCTGAATCTTATAACTAGCTGTCTTGGTTGTAATAGTGTAGTACACGATGTTGTCAGAAGTCTGAACATTCCATTTAACATATATCTTATATCTGATTCATAAATAGCAGCTGCTCTGTAACATTTTTTCTGTATGCCTGCATCACTAGAAAAAATAATCTTGTTCGTTCTGTAACTGATGATAAAGACATGATTACCATGTTGAAGTATCTGCCAGTTTTCAGTGAAGTCGGCAAATGCCCATCAGCAAAAGTTACTTCCGTTATTTCATTTGCTGATATCCTTGGATTATACTCATTTCTGCTTGATATCATCTTTGTTTCCTGCATTCTTTTTCACATTTTGAGTCATGATTGTGCTGACGTGTTAGAAATTAGAATGTGTTTAAGTCAAAGGTGCAATTAATAAAGTTCACGGGATGTGGTATAAGACATTCAAAAATAAAATGAGATGTGGTGTAACATTTTGTGTAATTTAATGGAATATGGCCACTATGCTCAAGCCTTCTTGTCTTCTGTTCTGGAAAATAATGCTACAAGAGGGGAAAGTGACAAAAAGTTTACAAATAAGAAAGAAAGTATTTATAAAAGATTTTCACAATCATTACAATAACCAAATATAGTAAATACACACATATTTTACTGGGAAAAACAGTAAACACATCTAAAGATGAATTTGGCTATTAATGAGCCTTGACCAATAACAATCGACAAAAGGTACAAATGAAAGAAAAACCAAAATCTCACTGGCACTGTTCTTCATCTGCATTACTATCTCATTATCAGCTTCTGAAACTCTACTAGTTCCATCATCATTCTTGTCCACATAGTAGTTCCGCATCAGCACCAGAAGCTCTTGTAGTTGTTAAATAAATTACCACCAAGTTCATCCTTGCTCAGAAGATCATAACAGTAGTGTCTTACTCTACTATCTAGTATTGCATTAATCAATATGCTCAATGCAGGTCTGTGGTATTCGAATTTCTTTTCTTTTGTGTTTCTGTTAAAATACAATAGAAGTTTCTATTTATTTAATATGAAAGTAAAAAAATTCCACAAAGTGCATTAGAAAAAATATACCACTCTCAAAATTTTGGGTTGTTTATACGTAAACTAGATATTTCAAACTCTCATGTTCTAGTCTATTTTCCTTTTTAGAGTGAATTTTCACAAAAGTATGCCAGTTCTTTTCATATCCCATCAAGCTACAACAATGACTGAGATTCCAGATACGAAGGTTTGGAATTCAGTAGAATCATCATCAGGTTGGGAGCACCTTGCAACTGAAGTTATATGTAAGGGCAGCCCCGGTGCACGAAGCTCCCGCCTATGCGGGGTCCGGGGAAGGGGCGGGCCACAATGGCCTAAAGTAGGCAGCCTTACCTTGCATTTTTGCAAGAGGCTGATTCCACACCATGAACCCGTGACCTCAAGGTCACATGACGACAACTTTTACCGTTGCGCCAAGGCTCCCCTAACTGAAGTTATATGTACAAGTCAATAATTTGTAGCAAGGATTTCAAAATGAATTTGAGTTCAAATGAAAAATAATATGAATAATAAGAAAGACTTTGTAGACTCGACTAGTCCTTGTAGTGAATTTCCATACGAAATCACCTAGCACATATTGATACTCTTAAAAGTTAACTTGAGAAGTAATTTCTTGTCTGACACTATTCTATGTACAACATCCAATAAATCCTATGTTGCTATCTATGTGCTTTGTTATGTTGAAAACTAAGGCTGGATGAAGGACATAAATCGGCACCCCTGAAGCTATTGTTCCCATCTTTTGTGATACTGGATGAAAGATTAGGACAAAGGATTTGGATGTAGGGTTAGGATAAAACTAGCTCACCACTCTAAGGATACAAGAGATCCACCACCTTAGGGCTACAGGGCTAGATATCTCACCAATCTAGGGAATTCTCAGAAGATACAGAGAGGTAAAAAACGAGAGAAGCCTTAGATTTCTCAAGAGGAAAATGCCCAAAACTAGTCCCCATTCCTTCATGCCAAACGGCTATTTATAGAGCTTGGAAACAACCCTTCAAGCATGGGTATTTCTTTTGCATTAAGTGAAAATTCTGACTGATTAAAGACTGATCCCAGTTTCCTATACAATATAGTTACCCATTATTTTGACTTCAATTTCCCATAGTTTGATTGACTGCAATTTCCCATGTGAATCGACTGAAATTAATGAGGTCATGACCAGTGTGCTTGTTATTTGACTAGGGGAAAGATGAAGAGAGCACTGGAGTTTGGACCATAGAGCGTCCACTTCTGGTTGATCTGAGCCGTCCAAATTTTGATGATCTAAAACGTCTATATTATGGTGATCCAAGGTGTCCAAAACTTCATGATCGATCGTGTTCTTTCCTGATCCAAAATCAGCTATGTGAATTAGTGATGCTCCTGTGTCATTTTGTCAATAAACTCCAATTGGGCATGCAATCTGAGTTCTTCATCCTCAAAACTTCTCATTATGGTTAGATACAAATAGACTTGGCTATCCTTGTTTTGATGCAGATATACCATAGCAGGCTTGTCTTGTGGGTCCAGTAAATGAAGCTCTAAACAAGCTTTACTGTTCGTTGATATCATCTGACACTTGGACCAAAAGTATCCAACATTGTGTAATAATCTCCATGCTTAGTCTCATGAGTCACATATTTACTTGCTGCACATTCATTGGATGTGAACTTCTTTTGGAGAGCCTTCTTATGGGTAGCTAGATTTTGAATTGCGTAGTAGTAGCATAGCTAATCAGCAAGGAAGACACAATCTTCTCTCTCAGGACAAATGTCCCCATTAAATGTGGCAGCGATCCATAGCTAGAAATTGACCTGGTAACTTTTAGAGCTCTGTCTACCTTGTTTGCAGTTATATGAATTCATTTAGTTTTGCAAAGTTCTAGAGTCAAAACTATTCAGTGGGATGCACAAAGGGCTTGATATGACTGATTAGTTTGCTTCTAGTGTCTTTTGTGCAGCTTTATAGGGTTCACTTTCATAAATGAACATGTTTAGGACCTTTATCAACTATCTGAAACAATGCGTCTTTGATGTGCTTCATACATCCAGAGTTTTAACAGCAAGTACCCTGCCAGCTTGCAAAAAATTCTTAGCAGTGCCTGAAACAAGGGATTAGTGTTTTCACAGTGCCTCCACAGTCACATGTAACCATGAAACTGCATTTTGTGGGAAACAGGTTGTCGTAAGATTGGCATACTTACACACCTCTGAGGTTGTTACAAAATTCTTAGCCATATAAAGTTTAATGACTTGCAGATGGTATGAAGGTTGTTCAGATAGACTTTTTCCTATAGTCTAATTAATCATACTATAAAGCTTGTGAAATGTTGGCATGACCTTTTTGCTAAGTGGATGAAAAAGTGAAGCCTGATATTTGGCACTCATATGAGTTCCTGGATAATGACAAGGATCTGATATATGTAAGCTTGAAATCCAAAAATATCTTAATAGTCCCACTCAGAGGTCATCAATAAGAGTGTTGGAACTGTTCTAAATTTTCTTTCTACATCCATGTTACTTTCTTGATATTATTTTTTTAAGAAATACTCTTCAAGGAGAAAGGCACTTTCTCCCTAGAGGGAGAAAAATACACCTTTGGAGACTCCCATGTGCCATGTTGGCATAATTGAATATGTTAATCTGACAGCTGATGCAAGCCTGTCCCTGACACTGATTTTGCCTTGATTGGATGGATGCTTCTAGAATCTAGATCCTTCATCCATGAGGCCTCATCTAGGTTTTTTCCTGGAAAACATCAGCCATTGTTTGTTGTTGGACTATATCTTGCAGATGAGATAAAAGGAAGGTAACACAATGTTTAATGTATGCTTTGCAGATCGGTGCCTACCTGGAAAATATCACACATTGTTAATTTCATGACTGCTAGTGTTCACTAGGTTATCCGGTTTTCCAGAAGCAATTTGCAATTATCAGCAGATAAACCTATGTAAAATGATTCTATATTAATTACTATTTGGTCTTGCTTGATTGATTTCAAAAACTCCCAGTAAAGATCTAAGTTTGATATTGGCATATGCATGTCGTCCTAGCTGGCAATGGTTGCTAGAAACTGCAAATGTTTATTTTGGATTGCCCAACCTGTAGCATGACATAGTGGGCAATGAAGTATGACACGTTCAAACTTCAAACACGTATATTTGAGAATAGCATTTTGGTTGCAAGCACGCTGGATATGGTTCAGTCTTTGTTTATTAGTCTGAAATTTTGAAACTGTAAATTTTTTTGTGCGTTTTTTTTCCTTTTTTTGGCTTCTTAGTCCATCCTTTTGTACTCGAGCAAACTTATTCATAACAAAAATGTTATTGGTTTGCAGCATTACTAGACAATAACGATATAGGCTGGGGCAAGCAACCATTTTGGACCCATCAGGCTAGAGAACAGTTTTCATTCCCACAAGGATGACTGTTGTTAGCAATTTATTGCAAAACTGTAATTTTTATTATTCCCACTAGAGAAATAGGGAGACTGTATGGACGTCAACGATTTGGTTCTGTCTGGATGATAAAATAGAAGAGGGTCGAGATGGTTACTACGAGCTTTTTCTTGACAGTGAGTTGCATTAGACTATTATTACAAGTAGTGACATATCATTAGTTTTGCCAACTTTTTAGACTTGAGAATTGAGAAGAGAACCGTGAACTGACACAGACTTAGATCAGGAAGAGATTTATGTTTCTGTAGTTATATTTGTATTTGCGTTCACTTTCATGGTATTGTGCAATGATAAGGCTCATTCAAAGCCTGCTCTTTTCGATTTTTTACTTTTATATTTTTCATTTCTTTGTTTTCCCTTTAAATTTTCTTACAGTTTTTTTTTTTTTCGAAGGAAAAGAGTCAGATGTGAAGAAATGCCAAATCTTCCAATCCATAAGAAAGTGGCTTCTGGGATGGAACCATGATAATTGTGTTTAGACCTGGAGAAAGTAGGATTCATGTTTAATGCTCCAAGTCATATCCTAAACGAGTTCGAGCAGCAACATCTAGAGACACTGCCATATTCGTTTCTTCCCTCTCTTTTCTGCTTTTGGCTCACACGAATTGCAAAATGACATCACATAACTGAAAACTAATAGGTCTGATAATTGAGTGCAAGAAGAAATTATTATAGGAGTCACTATTATAAACAATTGTAACTCTTCAGACGGGCTGTAGATTCAACAATAAACACAGGTTATTACAGCATGTATTTGACTCATACTGCACATGGATCACTGTTTCAAATTGCTATGTTCAACTATTCTCACATTTAGGCAACTCTATCGGTAGTCCGTAGACACATTTTTGAGTATTAAAACTTCACTAGAATCTAGCCGTTCATGTTAGGCATTACCTTATCAGTTTGTTGGTTTGTTGCAGGCTAAGCTTGTGATGAAATTATTACATGATTCTGGACCTTTCAAAGAAGGTATACGATAATAATGTAGACCATGGTCTGTGGTTGTGGCAATATTGCGTTTTATATGCATATTTCATCTCTGTAATTATATGACAGATTACTAAACCTGACTTGATAAGATAAACTAAAACTATTAGATACCAAAGAAATTTGTGCTTCATTAGCTCCAAACAACATTCTGGGACAATTTTCCCTTGTTCCCTATATTTCATCAATAGCACTTTCATTAACATTACTGCTATCTTATCTTGACACCAAAATAAATTGCTCCTTTGAATGGACGAATTTACAAAGGGTTATATTTGTAGTAGAGCGTGACAACACTTGTATGGTGGGATCCACATATCATTGATATGTACCTTCCATCTCCAGTCACAATCATATTACTTCATATTCCACTAAATGCTAATGAATCTACAATCACGGAAGTAAAGATACATTCACATTTTTCATTGAATCCTAAAGCTAACCTAAAGTTGTAAAGCTCAACAACTTTAGATGCTGAAAATCATAATCTTTTGAAATTTTGAATTCCACTACTGCTTTAGCATTTGACTTATTCATCCTTCTATTCTAATTCTTTAAATACGAGACATTGACAATTACAATATCTCAACAGTTAAATTTACTTATATATTGGTATCTAACATTGAAGTAGTGAGATGAATGATTCAGATCATGCAAAGGTGGGCTCCAAAAATTGTAGTCGTGTGACTAGGTTAGAATTACTTAAAGAATAAGTTTTATTAGTCAAGTGGTTCCATGGTCTTGTGATTAGGATATGGGACTTTGAATGCAACCATAGTTCAAATCTTGGCGGAACCTTCTTTTTTGTCAGAAGTATGTGTTTTTTTTCTTTTCATCGTATTGTGCCGTTTTACTAGCCATTTGTCTGTTGATTGCCATTTTGTGTGTGAGATGCTTATTTCCTCTCCATAATGAAAATATTTAATATGGAACCTTTGTGTGATGCTTTTGCAGTGTATAAAAATTTATTCATTCGGCTCTCTTTTTGTTCCATTGCATATGACTGTTTTCTAATTTATTTTACATGTTTCTTATTCACCGTCTTCTAGAGGGAAGACCTTAAACAAGTGATAAATCAATGTGTTGCTAAAATCTGCAACAAGTCTCATAATGTCAACCATTTTATCTTGAAAGCACCATTCGGATAGGATCTTAGCAGACAGTTCTCATTCACTTATAATACAACTCTTAATATATAGATACATAATCCTAGCCATCTTTGAAGCAAAATAAGTTTTATCATTGACCTAGATATGGAAGTTGATGGTACTCCAGCACTAGAACCTTCCATTTGAAGGATGAAAAGCTCATTCTCTCTAAAATTCATGTACTCTAGTTGAAGCCTGAAATACCTCATTAATGACCATTTGGAAACATACTTCCATAACTCGAACCTATTTGCATTTTCATTCTCTGCCTATACTTGCAAACCTTAGCTTCTCCCAACCATTTTTATGTTTGTGATATAGGTCTCTATAAATGTTGTCAATACCATACTAGATATAGTACCAACCTTGGTCTAGAATAACTGCCGCTAATACTATTTGAAAATTTTGAATTAAAAATTAAAATTAAAATAATAATTAAGAGACATTTTCAAAATTTCTAAAAAGGAAAAATACAAAAAATTTCAAACTTCCATATCTAATAATTGTAACTATATATATATATATTACTATTGATTCATATAAACAAATAGTAATTTGTAATTTTTAACTTCTAACAAAGTTTAGTAGCTCCTTAAAGCTCAAACAAATCATGTGTACTCCTACAAATAGCACTATAATCATTTCCTTCATGATTTGTAACTCAAAAGGCAAAAACAATGCAATAACCATTTCTATATATTGTTCGTTGTAGTATAATCTCCGTTGTTGAATATGAGTTGAAGTTGAAAGCCTTCAGTGAAGCTTGAAAGGCTTTGGCTCTAATTATGTAATATTTGAATCATTCTCAAGTGATATAAAAAATCTCAAAATTTTTTTTATTGAAAGGCCTATAATTTTGAAAGAAATTCAATAAAAGCACAAACTTTTTGAGTGTTAAAGAAAAAGCCTTGAATTGAGACTTTTTTCAAATATGGCATAAGTTGTTAACAAGTGTGGCATTTTATTTGGAGCATTGGCAAATTGACTTGCCTTGATAAATGATTAAAAAAAATAAAAAATTGTAGGCCTAGTTGCTTGATTTTTAAAATTTACTCTAGCTTCCATCAAGTTCCATGTGGCAAGTCAATTCGCTAGCTCATCAAGGCAAATGGAACATAGCATAACACACTGACAAAAAACAACACCATTTAACTTCTTAATAGCTTATGCCATATATGAAAAATAGTCATAAGTTCAAGCCTTTTCTTAAACATCCAAAATTTTTGTGCTTTTATTAATTTTTTGTCAAAAGTATAGGGCTTTTCATAAGATTTTTCTACAAAAACTGAATTAAGATGAATATAAAAGCAATTACAACTTGTCAAGGAAAAAAAACAAATAACTTTAAAATATACAAACACAGATAGGAATTATCACTAAGAAACTATCATATACCACAAGAAATGCATTAGAAGAAACTAGCATAACTTTAAAGTGGAGTTTATAAAGATCAAAATACTACTAACAAGTATGAAAAAGGGCAGCCCGTGCACGGAGCTCCTGTGTATAGAGGTGATAGGAATATAATTATTACATAAAATCTCTATATTTAATATGTTTTAGCCCTTTTTTTATTATAAAAATCACTAATTAAGGTTATTTTCACATTTTATAGGACTTTGGGTACAATTGTAAAAAAAGAAGAAGATTTTTTTGGCTTTTGAAACCTTAAATGATGGATAATCTAGATTTTGAGCATCAACATGGGCCCACCTACCAAATTTAATGAAGTTCAAAAGTTTAGAATGCAGAATGGGTATTATCATTTTCAGCATAGTTAGAAACGCTAGAAACATTGCCTAAGCTTATTTGAGCAAAAAAGGAAGTAAATATCAAAACATAAGGTGAAAGAACTTTCATGTATGCAAACATGCCTAAGTGAAGCTTGAGAGCCACACATATCAAAGGAAGCACACATATGAAGTACACTCAAACCGAGGCCCTTCGGAGACTAAAAACACTTTCTCTCTCTAGACTTTACAATAGGAACCACCTACATGTGTATCATGAAATTTTCATGCAAAGGTGGTACATCCAGCTTAAATCCACATGGAATGCATGAAGGGATGAGTATGATTGCTAGAGAAAAATGAGGGATGAGAGACAAAAAACGAGAAATCTATGATTAGTTTTGATCTAAAAAATTCAAGAAAAAGTGGCTAAGATCATTCCACATCTAAGACCATCCTAAAACAACCAATAAGAAGCCATTTGAGTTAGGTTTGACCAATATAGAGAAGCCATGGACGAGAGAGAAGACTGAGCTATGATTGGTGGAGAAAAATTTTAGTAGACGGCCTACCAATTTTCACGGAGGAGAAAATGTGTTCTCCTTAGGTGTGAAAGATGTATTTACTTTAATCTCATTGGTTGAAGATAAAAATGGTGGGCTGAAGAGAAAATAAAGGAGGAGAATTAGTTTGGATAAGAAAATCTCTATGGAATCCTAGCCATATATCTTAAAGCATACTGATCTGAAGGATGAGAAGGAATGGGCCATAAAATAATGTCCTTTTGGATAAGGGACTTCAAGGAGATCTTAATAATTCATCCTAGGGTTGAAACATTAGCCAATGTAGGGAATGAAGAAGGAAAAACATGAAAATCCTAGTATGTCATAGCATCCCATCTCACCATTTGAGCCAAGCATCACACTTGATCTCAACCATCCATCCTAGGTTACATTAGAATGCACTTCAAAAAGAAATGTTACATATTTTTTTTCAATGAAAGCTTCCTAGATGTGATAAGGAGAAAGGATAAGGGATAGAGGAGGCAAAAATATGGGGATAGAAGGGAGTTTCCAATAGGAAACTTCCATCTTCTTTTCCACTACATGAAACACAATAAGAAAAGAAACCCATGCATGAATTCCCCACTTTCACCCCTCCCCCTTTGTGCTTACATGTGAACATAAACTAGGGATTGAAGAGTGCTTGCTTAGAGAGGAGGTGCTTTCTTAGGCTTTTACACGTTGAAATCATACAAGGAGGTGGAAAAGTTGCTAATGTTTTGTTTTTTTCCTGGAGGAGGTGGAGAGGTGCTTGCTTGAAGAGTTCCTTGCTTGATTTCACATGGGATCATAAGGAGGTAAGTCTTGAACTTTCTCATCCATTGAAGAATAAAAGAAAAAGGGGGGCTCTTGCTTGGCTTGTCTTCTTCAAGAAGTTTCTTAAGCATATAAAAAGAATTTCAAGAACATGTGTGTGGTGCACTGATTAAAGAAAGGAGGAGAGAGAGCCGCTTCTTGTCTTTTTCAAGTAGCTCTCCCCTTAAAGGAGTGCACATGGGATGCTTGGGCTTTGTTTTGTCCTCATCAAGTAGCTTACCATAAGCAGCTTCTTAAGATTGGATAAATGTGAATAATATTGGGTTGCAAGTGTAGCCTTATATGATGCTTGGGTCCATGTGCATAAAGTCCTAGCCATTTGTCTCTATCCCTATTAAATGTATGAAACATGTAGGTGATGCATTGTGCATGCAATACAAGTGCGTGTAACACTTTGAATGGTTTGTTGGGTAATATGGTGAAAGGTGTAAGCCTCTCATTAATATGTGAGTAGAATGTTATTCATCATGACCAAAAGTCTCACATATTTCATACAAAAGAATGATAACTTAGAAGGTACGGTAATGAACTCATAAAAAGATATCAACGACTAAGATTGTTATGCTTTACCAAATTCCCTACTCATTCATAACTGTATTTAAGCCATACTTCTCCTAAGATCAAGTTAGAACTTCTATTTGGATGAACTGTAAGATTAGGTAAGGGTTATCAAAAGAATGGGTATAAAGGTAAATAAAGTTTATCTGAAAAATATTTAAAAGGTCTTCTATCAGTGCATTCATAACTTTTCCATTTTTTCTCTCAAAAGTGAACATTCTTCCTTTTCATTGATTATCCCTTTTCTTTCTTTTTCACTTGACTTTGCATATAGTCTTTTTGAAATTTTCTTTTCTTTTTGGTTCATCTCTTTAATTGTATTGTCCATACATTTTCCAAGATATTCTTCAATCTTCTCTATATATTTCCAAAAGATATGGGTAATGGCTATAATATTGGAGTTCAATATTGGTAAAGGTTGTTTAGCTAACAAAGAGAAGGCTGATATTTAAAAGGCTCAAGGGGCCAACTAATAGAAAATAATATAAGGAAAGATAAAGGCTCTAGGTTTTACCAAGGATGTCCTCTAACATTTCCTAAGCTTCATATTACTTAGAGGATGATCAATTTTTTGTGATTTCTCAATAGTTGACCAAGATAAAGAATAATGAGACCATCTAAGATATAATGTCTGCTAAAGAAATTTTTTAATTTATAACTCTCAAAAAAGGAAGAATGGCCCAAAACTCACTTGGGTATAACTCTCCATAAATCTTCTTCAAGATCTCTAAGTTATATTTTCCTCTTCAACTTAAATTATATCTAGCTCTTTTATGCAATTAATGTTCCGAGTTTAATTTTTCATGAGACAATTTAGAAAAAGAATACAATAGTGAACTAATTGTATACAACTTCGTTAATAAGCCAAAGTTCAAAAAGGTTAGCTAAATATTCAGATGCTAAATACTAAACTTTGTAAAGGACTCAAGATTTCTTTTAAAATTCTATATCTTTAAGAAAAGTTAGAAATCTCATGTATGTCTTTAACAACCCATAGCCAAAACTAAACATTGTCCTCAATGTTTTGAATATAGCATATCTAAATTATAAAAAGGTAATGAAGAATAATGAGACTTTCTAAAAAATCTTGGGTTACCTTTCGGTGAGCGTTAAGTTTACCTTGTTTAGCCAGACATGGCCTATAACTAATCTAACCATCTAAACCTAGACCTAGCCAGTTAAACTAAATTTTCTAACCGTCTAATCTAACCGTCTAAACCTCTAGCTGGTGATCCCCCATTTTCAGTATTTCACGATACTCAATATAATTTCTCCACCTTGTATTTTGAGGTGGTGGTAACATGATGACATCGTGTACTACCACACATTTTGTTAGATCATATAGAGACGGTTGGTCCACTTCTTGATCAAATTGAGGGAAGCTTCCTTGGCTGGCTTTGGAAGCTTCCTTGATTTGACTTCTTAGTCCATACCTTGGCTTGAATGGTTTGACTTGATCTTTTGAATTTGATCTTCAATGTTCATCTTGATCAATCTTGGCCATTGGATCACCATCTTGTTTTGCTACAGAAGGTAAAAAATCTAATTAAATCTTAAAAAAATATGATTAATTACATACTTACCTTAGATTAGCCTCTAGACTTACAAAATATCAAACTTTTGCTTCATTTGGTCAAACATGCATGTGTTATAAATTTTGGTCTAAAAATCCTAATTTACCCCTATACGTTTTAACACATGGGTAACTAATTGGGAAGTTTTTATTCAAATTTAGACACTTATCACATCCACAACCTGTATTTTACTAGGCCTGAGCAAAATATGTGAAAAATCATTTTTCAAAAACTGGTACAAAGTGGCACTTTTGTAGTTACTTACAATTGCATTCAGCACATGCAAACAAGCCCTTGAACACCTAGGTTAGCCCTAGTGGGCGAGTTATGCCTCGTAAGGGTTTGTAGTGAATATACCCACAAAATTCTCAACTTTATGAAATTCCTTTATTCATTTGAATTTTTTTTTCTTTTATTCAGCTTATATTAATTCCTAACTTTATCTTGCTGATAAAGATGAATAGAAATGTTCAAAATCCTACCCTTATGTGAAAGATATCTCATTATTTCATTAAACTTCTGAAGGTGAGTGTGTGTTAAAGCTACTATATAATTATAGTCTCTAAGTCAAATATAACCTAAATTACCATCCAAGTGTATGCTTTGACTTCAATTCTCAAAGATATATTTGTCACTTAGAAAGAAGTCACCCAAAAAGGTATAAATCTCTCATTAATATGTGAGTAAAATGTTGTTCATCAACTCCAAAGGCCTCACAACATACTTCATACAAAAGATTGATAACTTGAAGGAATGGTAATGATCTCATGAAAGGATATCAACTACTAAGAATGTTACACTCTACCCAATTTTTTGCTCATTCATAACTGTATTCAAACTATACTTCTCCTAAGATCAAGTTAGGACTTCTATTAGGATGGACTGTAGTTTTAGGTAGGGGTTATCAAAAGAATGGGTATAAAGGGAAACAAAGTTGTCTAGAAAATATTTAAAGGTCTTCCATTAGTATATTCACAACTTTATCATTTTTTCTTACAAAAGTAAACATTCTTATTTTTTATTGGTTATCTCTTTTCTTTCTTTTTCACTTGACTTTGCATACATCCTTTTTGAATTTTTCTTTTCTTTTTATTTCATTTGTTGAATTGTATTGTTTGTACATTTTCAAAAATAATCTTCAATCTTCTCTAGATATTTCCAAACAAAGGGGTAATGTATATATTATTGGAGTTCAATATAGGTAAAGGTTGTTTAGCTAACAAAGAGAAGGTTGATATTTAAAAGGCTCAAGGGGTTAGCTAATAGAAAATAATATAGGGAGGCTCTGAGTTTTACCAAGGATGACCTCTATTATTTCCTAGGTTTCATATTACTTGAGAATAATCATAAACTTAAGAGAAATATATGGTATAGTTTTTTGTGATTTCTCAATAGTTGACCTGGATCAAGAATAATGAGCCCAACAAAGAAACAATGTTTGCTAAAGAATTTTTTTAATTTATAACCCTCAAAAAGGGAAGAATGGCTCAAAAGTCGCTTGGGTTATGTCTCTACAAATCTTCGTCAAGATCTCTAAGTTATATTTTCCTCTTCAACTTAAGCTATATTTGGCTATTTTGTGCAATTAATGTTTAGAGTTTAATTTTTCATGAGACACTTTAGAAAAAGAATATAATAGTGAACTAATTGTATACAACTCTATTAATAATCTAAAGTTCAAAAACTTTAGCTGAATATTAAAAAAATCTAACTTCTCATCTTTATAAAGGGTTATTTTTTATTTTATTATTTTATTTTATACACTACTACACATGAGGGTTTTAAAGTCAGCATAAAGAAGTCACTTATTTGACTGCTGACTTCATAAATATTTTACAAGTTGTTTTAAAATAAACAACTTTAAATATATCGACTTAAGAAGTTATTTAATTGTAAGCGACTTTAAAAAGCTGGCACGGAGATGGAACTTTTTGTGGGAAGCATTTTAAAGTCATTTAAAATTAAACAACTTCAAAATTTATGTACTTTTAAAGTTGTTTAGTTGAAAAAGACTTTAAAAATCAATAACTTTTGAAGTCATTTTACGTAAGAGACTTCAAAAGTATCACGAAAAATTTGGCAGATGTATTATATTTAGCGGGCATGGACTTTTAAATTCGTTTAATAAAAAATGACTTAAAAGTTAAAGACTTTTACAGTCATTTAATATAAAATGACTTTAAAAGTCACCCTTTTTTAAAGTCATTTATTCTAAGTGACTTTAAAAGTATGATAAGAGATTTGGCATGATGATTAATGTTACGCGGGGATGAACTTTTAAAGTCGTTTGATACAAAGCGACTTCAAAAGCTTATCATTTTTAAGTTGTTTATTACTATACGACATCTAAAGCCCTAGTTCATTTATAAATAGCTGTCAACATTGCATTTTTTACTGTGACCTCTTCTCTTTTCATGACTGGCATGACGGCTTCCTCTTTGGTCTCTATGCTTCTCTCCTTTTTCATTCTTGCTTTCCATTTTTATATTTTGACTGATTATGTAATTAAACTTTAACTTCTTTTAAACCATGAATTCCTTTGTTGTTATAAGCTAACTCTCTTTGTTTTCATTTTGTAGATCATGTGGGTTTTCTCACTATAGATTATGAGGTTCAGAAGTCAGTTAGATTGTTGTTATTTGTAAAAATCATATGATTTCATTGAAAATGATAATTGCTTCTCTCTCCAAGCCTCACTATTGAAGAAAAGGAGAACATTACAATTTGTGGTTCTCACCCAAAATTAGTGTTTTATGAAGAATAGTAGTTATGCCATCAACTTTTGGCCAAAAAAATTGAAGCACACACACACTCTCTCTCTCTCTACAGAATGGGGGTCACCTAAATAGTAGGCCAGATTTTGATGAAAAGGAGCATATTTGCTATTTGATCTTGTATTAATAAGATCTAATAATATGTAATATTTGATATATATATATATGTAACATTGGATGTAATCAAAAAATAATTTGATTTCCTTGTTGTCGTGTTTGTTTATGTATATGTATTATATATGTTTGTGTTTGTAAAATCAATTTCATTTTGTATTTATGTAAGGTTGTAATGAGAAAAAGTAAATAAATATATATTTAATGTGAAAATGTAAAAATTATTAAAGGCATTTTTCAAAAATGACTTCAAAAGTCCACACTTTTAAAGTCGTTTACAAGAAAATGACTTTAAAAGCATGGACTTTTAAAGTTGTTTAATTTTTTTTTTTTAAAGTTGTTTCAAGGAAACAACTTCAAAATTATGTTTGTTTTAAGAATTATTTCTTCAACTTTTGCCTTGCCTTCTTGCTCTATGTTTAGTATTTGTGCACAAAATCTAAACAAAATTTCTTTTTCCCTACTTTGAACCAAATACCTCTTGTGAATTGTAACTACATTCACAAATTTAGGGGCAATATCAATTTTTGAGTCTTGGTTAGTATCTCTTTGTTTGGCTCATATGTATCATGCATATATATTTGAAGAATTTTTACAAAGTTGTGGGTTGGAAATTTTTATTTTGAAATTTAATTTCATTCATGAATATGTCTGTCTTATTTTTCTTTTCTTTTTCATTGTTAATTGAAAATTTCCACGAAATGTAGTTATTTTAAATACTTCTAATTCATGCATATCTGATGTTTGGTAAAATGCCTAACCTAATCTTTTCATGTCTTACAGTCTCCACACAAATTTACTTCGATTTCTTGTGATAATGGACAAATATGTTTGGATAACTGTGACAAGGACATCAAAAGCTACCACCCATGGATTTGGCATGGAGAAGAACTTCTGTATAGGCCCTCGATAAGGCTTGGAAGATATGATCAAGGCATAGTAGGGAGTGTTGGAGACAGTAGTATAGCTGTGCCAATGTTTCTAGATGCATATGATGACTTCCAAGATGATCCTGAACAATTTCATAATACATTAGAGGAAGTTGATGAGCTGTTGTACCCTGAGTGTAAAGATTATACCAAGCTGTTCGTAGTGGTACAACTTCACAACATGAAATCAAGATTTGGATTTTTAGATCAAGGTTTTACAAAAGTCTTGAAAGTAGTCGGTAAGATGCTATTGAAGGATAATAAATTAGCCAGGTCTGCATGGGAAGTAAAGAAAACCATGGCTGCACTAGGGTTGAAGTATGAGAAGATACATGTGTGTCTTAATGACTGCATCTTATATAAGAAGGAGCTCAAGGATAAAACTATATGCCCAACTTGTGGATAGCCAAGATGGAAGTTAAAGAAGAATTCAACTGAGATAGTTACAGGCATTCCTGCAAAGGTTCTATAGTACTTCTCTCTTATTTCAAGGTTCAAAAGAATGTTTCGTATAACAAAAATAGCAAAGAAATTAGTGTGTCATGCTAATGACAGAGTAGCTGATAGCTTTTCACGCCATCCACTAGATAGCCCAGCATGGAAACTCTTAGACTTAATGTGGCTTAATTTTGGTGAAGAACCCAAAAACCTACAACTAACATTATCTGTAGATGAGATTAATCCTCATGGTTCTATGAGTAGCAAGTATAGTTGTTGGCCCGTTATATTAGTTTATTACAACCTCCCACCATCTCTATGTATGAAGAGGAAGTTCATGATGCTAACTATATAGATATCGATCCAAAGCAACCAGAGAATGACATTGACATATACTTGTCTCCCTTGATCGATGATCTAGAGTCATTATGGGATGTAGGCATTGAAGCATATGACGCATACAGAAAAGAGTCATTTTCCCAAAAGGCTATAGTGTTGTGGATAATAAGCAACTTCCCTACATATGGTAATTTGTTTGGATGTACTATGAAGGGATACAATGCTTGTGCTATCTATAGTGATCAAACATGTGCTATATGACTTAAACATGGTAGAAAAATGGCATTCCTTGGGCAGAGAAGATGGTTGCACAAAGACCATCGATATCATTTTAAGAAGGGAGAATTTAATGGGAGTGTAGAGACAAGGATACCATCAAAGATGTTGACAGGACATCAGGTATTAGAGCAGGTTGAAAACATTAATGTCTTGTGGGGTTATAAGAAACATTCAGTTGCATTTCATGATCCAAAGGTTGGCAAACCTCTATCAAGTGGTTGTGTATTGACTGTTGATAAAGAACGAGACTAGGCATAACTTCATGTGTTAAAATGTTGGCGAAGTCCAACCTTACATTGAGTAAGTTGATCATGCATGCATGCAGTTATGTTAAATTTAATTATTGATGGTTAATTACATTTTTTATGATTACTCTATTAATTAAATTGGGTGTGTATGCAGTGAACACATGGATGTACTTAAGGAAAAGAATCCCAGTTACACAAAGAAATAGAAGTGACTACAATTTGTGCATTGTAGCACTTTCAATAATTGGCTGCGTAAGAAGGTAAAATATAAGAAATCTCACTTAAGTTAAAAAACTACATTCTTTACACACACACACATTACATTTTCTATGATTACTCTATTAATTAAATTGGGTGTGTATGTAGTGAACACATGGATGTACTCAAGGAAAAGAATCCCAGTTACACAAAGAAACCGAAGTGACTACAATTTGTGCATTGTAGCACTTTCAATAATTGGTTGTGTAAGAAGGTAAAATATAAGAAATCTCAATTAAGTTAAAAAACTACATTCTTTATGCATATATTTATCTTACATAAGCCTACTTAATATGAATGTACACAGATTCAAGATCAGTGAGAAGTAGCTGACAATGGTATATTAGAAACATTGGGCTGGATGGCAATGGGACCATGGCCAAAAGTAATAAAATATGCCAGATATGCCATCAATGGTTATTGCTTTTACAAGAAAGACCGTGATAAATCAAGAGTGCAATAGAATAGTGAAGTTAGCTTAGTTGCCAATGCTACATTCTTTTCAAGTTCAAAGGATAACAGGCCAGTAGTAGCAGATGATATTTATTATGGGGTTATAAGAGAGATTTGGGCCTTGGATTATACTTTCATAACTGTGGTTTTGTTTAAGTGCAATTGGGTGGAACACAATATCATCAAAATTGATGCCCTTGGATTGACATTGGTTGACCTTAATAGGATCAACTATAAAAATGATCATTTTATTTTGGCATCTCAAGCAAAACAAGTATTTTACCTATAAGATAAACGTGATAAGAGATGGTCAACTGTTTTATCATTCTGTCCGAGGGATTTTTATGACGAAGACGATCTAGGGGATACTAAAATAAATTACCCTTCTGTTACAAAGACAATCCCATCATTTGAAGCAGTACTTGGTGAGAATGAGGATTATGTGCATGGCAATGGTGAGGAAGGTGCTTGGGTTTGAAAATAATATATATTTTGTATGTGGAATATGTATATTTGTCAGTTGCAATATATATATATATATATGTATATAATTCTATATTTATAATTTTTAACTCTTTTGTCATGAGTTATATGGGTTCGTAAGTGAGCTATATGTGTGTACGAAGAATGCATGAATCAATGTTGACTATAAAAAAAATCCTCTTCATTATGTATTAATTGTTAGATATTGTAGATACTAATATAAAAGGTGTATATATTTTGAATTTTTTTTTATTTTATAAATTCAACTTTAAAGTGAATACTTTTAAAGTTGTTTTCTAAAAAATGACTTTAAAAGTGTAACACATCTCATAATTAATTATTCATTTTATTTTGCTTAATGTTCTTTTATTAGTATCATTTTTGTACTTCTTTGATTATCACATATTTTTAGTTCTTTCAAAGTTTTTCTACAATATTTTGTGATGCAAGCAAACTTTGGAAGCTTAGTGACATTCAAATACATATATTCATTTAAAATTAAGTGTAACACCTGAGCCCTGAACCCTAACCCCGAACCCTAAACCTTGAACCCTAAATCTTAGATCCTGAACCCGAACTGTAACCCTGAACCGTAATTCCATATTTATATTTTTTAGCTCTTTTCTCATGAGCTATGGATTAATAAGTGAGTTACCTGTATTCCCTACGAAGAATATATGGATGAATATATGTTGTCTTTAAAAGTATACACTTTTAAACTATGTACATCAAATAATAATTTAAAAAAGTTTTAATTATGTGAATTTGGGGCCATGAAAACTTTATGATAAGAACCATGCTCTCTCACATGCACACACATGCACAACTCATGAAATGGACAGGAAAATTTAAGCTAACACACCCACATTCCCACCTCATAATTAATTTATCATCTTATTTTACTTAATGTTCTTTCATTAGTATAGTTTTTGTACTTCTTTGGTTATCACATATTTTTAGTTCTTTAGGAGTGTTTTTACAATATTTTGTGGCTCAAGTAAACTTTGGAATCTTAGTTTCAATCAGATACATATATTCATTTGAAATTAATTTAGCTGGATGTTTCTATGGTTTTTGTCAAGGATGGCTATTAGTTAATGTATCATTATCTTGGCTGGTCTTTGCTTTAATCTTCGATAACCATGACCAATGATTAAAAGCCTTTTGTATTCTTCATGCATGAAGTAGATACCACCATTTAAAAAAGGAATTAACCTTGAATAAATACTTTAATGGGTGGATTTCAAGAGAGCTTTCTCATGCATATATTAAATACATCATGTTAGTATCATTTCCTCTTAGAATTTTGCTTTTAGTATATACTTTCTTTGAGAGAAAACTTATGGGAAGAAGTTCATGTTTTATAAAGATGCACACTCATAGAAAATTTTAAAACAAGTAAAAGAAAAGGTTAATGGGCCATCCTAAAAAGTATCTTATTCAAAAATTGTAGTCTTTATTCTATGATAACAAACCCAATAAATCAGCCCACGAAGGGGATTCTAGGAGACCGTCTTCTCCAAAGGATACTAGGAATCTCATCCTTGTAACCTTGTTTCTCTTTTTCCCGAAGGATAGGATATACAAAAGCATAGCATGAACATGAACATCCCATTGACTTGAATGCTTGAAATCCCCTAGCACCTCCTTCCATGTAGACAATAGACACCTTCATTAGAACTAAAATGAATGATTCTAGGAAGTTTTTATTAAGGAAACTTGTTAAAAATGAAACTTTCCTAAACTAACACTTTCCTAATCCTAAAACTTTCTAAAAATAAAACATTCTAAATCTAAACAAAGAAATTTTCTAAAGCTAAACTATGATGCAAACAACTAAACAAGTAATGCTAAACTATCATGAAACAAGGGAACAATAAACCACTTAAAGACAAATCACCCAATCACCATGTGTATGACCCATGGAGTTGTGCGCATGGTTCATGAGTAAGAAAATTGCTGAAATGTGTGGAATAAAAGTCTTCTAACATGGAATCTAACCAAAATATAACTAAACTATCTAAAAAGCTAAAGTGATTCTTATGAATTCAAGTAAAGATAGTTTATGGACTACTCAAAATTATGTATAACTCATGAAAGGTAAAGTTCCAAAAGTAAGATACTCATGAAACTTAAATCAAACAAGGCATGAAATGACATGGTGCATGTGATTCAAGACATGAAACATGATCATAAAACCAAAATTTTAATGAACTTCAAGCATGCAAATAACCAAGAGAAACTTTACATGAATCATAAACTTTATTGGATGGAATTTGGTACATGAATTGTGCACATGTACATAGATGAACATCTAGCATAAGTTAAGCTTATCACTACTTATGAAAGGTCTATGGGATTTGTAGCCCCTTTACAAATATCTATAGTAAGCAGGCAAATACCTTTCATGCATCCTTTAGCTGTTTTCCTTGAGGTTAGTTTGCCACATATGTTAGATACTGTATGTTCATTTGGATGGATGGAGATGGAGTCTCCTTTAATTATTATTTTTACTTAAACTGTGTTTATCAGGAACATCAGTTTGGTTTCTTTAAATGAATTACATAGCCTTTTTTTATGTCATTGTTCTAATATCATTGAGTGTTTCTTTGTTGTAATGATGGAATGAGAAGAACATCAAACTAAAGATTATGGCCAAATTGAAGAGCATAAACAAGAGGCTAACATGAGCACTACTCGAAAAAGAAAGGGCAAAGGGCAAACAATAATGGAAAAGGTTATCAGGATGAAGTCAAAGGGAATTAAAGAAACTATCCAATATAATAGTAGAGGGGAAGAGATTGGTGAGAGTGCACTTGCTTTTAGTAGTTTCCTCTGCTCTACAGCCAAAAGCATGGTTCCTGTCACATTTGAGGCTTGGAGACATTTTCCTTCCTTGACAAATGATTCAATATGGGAAATGGTGAAGGTATGTAAACACTAAGTACATGTATTATTTACATTATGCACATCCTTATGACCCCGTTTTTTAATTTAATTAATCCAAGATTAATTCTGGACCATTTATTTGATCTAAAGCATTAAAATCTCAATTGTGGGAGTTACAGAGGTCCAAATAATGATCTAAGACATCTGTTGACTTAGTCTCAATGATTCAGACCTAGATTTAGCATTAAAACTTTGATCTGAATACTTGTAAGCAAATCAAATCACAAAATCCTATCCAATAACCTAGATCAGTTCAATCAATTGATGATTAGGCCTTAGAAACTAATTCTATACATCATATATAAGATGATCTAGTGAATTAGAAGAATAGATCTCAAGTGATTATCAAGGAAAGTGATCTTGAGGACTGGTTGATCATAGAGCAATCTGACTGCTAGATTGAAGTGTAATCATGAACATACACATGAATTACTAAATAAACATAGAAAATGGGTTGGTTTTTAAGGAAAGGATTGGAATTGATGATTAGATGTTGCATATGAGTAGCAAAGAACAATCCAACGATTGGATCATCTTCAAACTTCATAAGATGAAAGAAATTGACTCTTCATTGATCAAGGAACACTAATTGATAAATCATAACTTAGATTGATGATCAAAGATGATATATGATTGTCTAGATGTTAGGAAAAGCAACATCTAGCCAGGATTAGCTTGATTAAGGGTTAATCAGATGATCTAGGCCCTTAATTTAGGATTAGCTACTAGATCAAAGTGATCATCACTTGGATTAACATACTTTTGGGGATTTAATAATACCAAATGAATGGATAAATATCTAGATGAATAATGAAGACTCCATGAGAGTAGTAAATGACTTAGTGTGATACTATGGTTTGACAGGTACTTTAGATCGCACGAGTTGAGACGGTTTATGCTTCTGAGGTAGGTGATTGCATTTAATAATTTAATAATTTCTTAATTTCATGGATCATGAAATAATTACTTAGAAACTTTGAAGCATGAAATCCTATCATGTTTTCATGAGATTACCTTCATCATCCATGATTAACGTTATAGCTTTTTGCTGCACATGGTTTATACCTTATTTTAAGGTACGATTTATGATGTATTAGCATGTCTTGATTTAATCTTCTCATGATTAACTATGCGTGGAAACTCATATGATTTATATCATATTTTTTGCTATTTTATGACGGGTGTTTTTGCTTGGTGAGTATTATGCTAGGAGGGTTGTAGGGTTGGCCACCTGCCCTCCGACTTTATGATAATTATGATTAGATACCCACGCCAAAAGAGGGCAATGTACATAGGACGTGGTATCATGGGTTGTCTTGTAACAACCCCAAATTTTCTAAATACTATTATGAGCATTATTATGTGAAATTAAAATTTTGGAATATAATTGGAATTTTTGACCCAAAGAAAATAATTTTTTATAAAAATGAAATTTTGAGTGGAAGCGTGAATATTTGGAATGTAATAAAAAAATCGAGCCCAATGACATAAAGAACACTGAAATTGGAGTTCGGATGAATTTTACCCTAAAATTTTACTATTCCTATTCCATGAGTAGGTTATAAATTTTCAAGAAGTATATCTTTTAATAGAAGTATAATTTGGAATTAAAACTGAAACCATTATATAGTACTTAGAAAATGGAATCCAACGAGCCAAAGAACACTGAAAACAGAGTCCGAATGAAGAAGTTATAGGCCTTTGAAGTCAGGGGCAATACGATAATTAAAAGATTAAAAAAAAAAACATAACTTAACGGAAGGGGGACAAATTGATATTGGCACCTCCCCTCACATTGGAAACTCAATGAAATGTTGGGCCTGGTTCTCTCTCTCTCTCTCTCTCTCTCTCTCTCTCTCTCTCTCTCTCTCTCTCTCTCTCTCTCTCTCTCTCTCTCTCTCTCTCTCTCTCTCTCTCTCTCTCTCTCTCTCTCTCTCTCTAGCCACCCCTGAAGCAACGGCTGGAGCCAGCTCGCCGGACAGCTAGGAAACCCAAAAACCCAGGTCGTCTTCTCCATTGTCTCTAGTGAGCCTAGATTGGGTTTGCCTTTACCCATGGTTGGCATGCCTAGATCTACCTAGAAAAGCCCCTTCTCTAGCATCTTTCTGGCCAGCCACGGCCAAAAACCCAATCCCCCTCACGTCCGGTGGTAGATCCCCATTTTTCAAGCGTCCTCGTCATATTTATTAGCATCGGCATGCTTACACACCCCACACCGACGATCGTAGCATCATCTTCCTGGGTAGATTTGTTCACCGGTGAAACCCTTTGCTTCTAGATTTTTGGCGACCAAGAAGAAACCCAGATCCGGTTTCTCAACCAAAACCCCGATCAGATTCTTGGGGCATGGCTTGGCCATGAATGGCCAGCGTGCTCAGACCCCGACCACTTGTGTTTTCCCCCTTTTCCCTCTTGTCTTCTGCAAGGCATAGCACGGCCAGGCCTCCAGGTCAGTTGGTTGGCATACCCAGATCATCCCCTCACATCTCCCTCCTTTGGTTAGCACTACATATGGTGTGCTAGCCGCCTCCTAACTCCCATCTATCTTGCTCTATTGGTGATGCCCAATAGGCCTCACACTGGTAAACCCATTTTCTCTTTTCTCCATCTTTGTTCCCGCCTTCCATTTCCGTCATCGACGATATAATCTAGGCAACAATGAATAGCTCTAGGGAACAATGCACACAGAGATGAAAATGATTCAGATAAGTGATTTGAACCATTCATCACATTCCTCCTGATGTCACGAACAAAACCCCTCAAGCTATTCAATGATTGGAGCTGATCTGATGGAGATCCTGACACAATAATGCTGTACGGCCATGATCGGGCAGATCCATGGCCATCCAATAGTGATATGATGTTCTTAATGATTTATTGGACTAGAAGCACGTGGAGGAGGTATAATTTATACTTAAAACCTTCATTTTGTTTTGATTCAGCATTATCTAGCCATTGATCTATTTTTAAATGAAAAATCTGCAACAATTTAATGGCCTATTACTGTACACATTTAGTATGTGACCTCATGGCCTTCACCATCGGTACTTTGGGCTTTACTTTGGTGTGCCTTTGTACAAAATTCACACTGATAACACTACCTACATAGCCAATGGCTTAACTTTTAAGTGGATGGGTGTTGTAAGTAAAATATGGAATGGTTCACATTCAAATATCAAGTTCCACTCGAATAACCAGGAAGCAATCCCAGTACTATTTCCTCTAATTAGCTTCTTTTATGAAATGATTTCATGCTGGAACTTGATATTACCTCTTCTTAACTATTTAATTTAGGCTTCAGTAATAAATTTGGTAGGTATGACCACCATTTGCATGGATCTAATAATGACACTATTGTCACTAAAAATCTGATTGGATGTTTTAGCAAAAGATAAGTTACAACAAACATAAATTACAGAATGGTAAAGCACGCACTCGCTGGATCAGCAAGAGTGCTTATAATGGATTGAAGGCTTGGGATTACCAAACAACTACCTACTCTTATTGATCTTACCTAAACATCCTGGTACAACAATTAATGATGTCATTGACCATATAGAATAGAATTTTTTTCAATGTATTAGGCCTTGCTTTGACTTCGATTTTGCGTAAAACACCAAGGTACACCCGGCTAGACCAGCAGGGGTACACTTAGACACGTTTAGTCTCACTTGAACTACCTGGGCAATTATCCTTGGAGTCAAACCTTAATACTATCTTTAAATTCATTAAAAGATAGATGAGGATCAAAATGAGATCACTTTTGGCCATTAGATCATATTAAACATAAATATATGTGTATGTGTATGTATTAAGAAAAGAAATTTTATCCATTGTATAGATTGAAGCGCACGGGGTCGATCATGAAGAAGAGGGTGACTAAAGCTAGTAGAAAATGGATGAACCCACTACACGAGGTAGGTGGAGAATTAAGAAAGCATGTCTTAATAATAAGATGTATGTTTTTAAATATGATCTTATTCTTATGATAGATATTATGTCATTTAAATTGTGCATTTCATATGATATATGATGATGAAAAATGTTTACTTGTGAATGATGAAAATTTGTGATTTGAAATGCTACATGAATGACATACTTATAATTGAAGCCTACTAAATGATATTAAAGGATATACGCGATCTGTTCTTAAAAATATCATAGCTGTTATTGTGATAAAAAGATATTTAAGGTACATGGATACCATTCCATCATATGTGATATAGGAGTCTAGGATTTTACGTTACATCCTTGGTGGGCGATCACCTAATAAGTGAGGATGTTATTATTATGATGAGATATTCATATATATATATATATATATATATTATGAGTAGGCAAGACGCTTGCATATTAGTATTTTACATACAAGCATGGTGGCTTGTGATTTTGTTTCCACAACCCTAGGACTAGGGATGTTATGTTAGGGAAGTTATGAGGGTTTGGCCACCCGCTTCTTAAAATTTATATGATGGATACCATGCCCAATGAGAGGTTAAACGTCAGGCGAGGCAATCATGGGAAGGCTGCTACTGTGATAGCCATGGTCTCCCTATGAGGACATGGATTTTGTTATTTTCATAGTTGGTATCAGTGGATTACTATGTAGTTATCCAGGCACGCTGTGCTGATTTAGACTACAGCATAGTAGTCCTTGTGTATTTTGAATTATGATGCACATATGATAGGTATAGTATAATGCCATGGCATGATGAGATGCCTTATGCGATGGCAGGATGAGATGCCTTATGTGATGGCATGATGAGATGCCTTTTATGATGTCACTAGCAGTGGCTGGAGTTTTATGAACCCTGTATGATGAGGGGTATATGTATGAGACTCAGTATAGTTTGGGAATGGAAGTTATAAAACCTATGGACTATGTTCATAACTTTGTATGACTTTTGATGATTTTAATATATATGATATAGTCCTATATGTATATGCTGGAGGGTATGGTTTCCTAAAAGTTTTCATATGGGGAAATGAATGAATATATATATATATTATGCAGAGTATGGTCATAGAATTGGAGTATGGTATCATATGGAAAATGATAATGATAAATATTTAAAATACTATTGAATCATATATATCATGTAAAGTGTAATATCTAAAGTGTGATTATTATATTCATATGATGAAGAAGAATTATAAATAGCTATTTTATCAATGACTTGCAGATAATTGAATTATTAATGAAATTATTGAATTATGAACCATGTTGTAAACTTCATCCCATATAAGCATCATGATGAAATTGAATACTTTAATTGATGTAAAATTCTTAATTCATATGTAATTAACATGTTTACTTAACTCTCCCTTACCAAGTATAGCTTGCTGAAATATTGTAAATATTTATGTTTACAATATCTCAGATACAGATAGACAGGAGAAGACATACACAAGCAAGAGGAGTTCATAACCATACTTTTGCGCTCATGTATATATATTCTATTAAAGTTTTTGTATTGTGCAGCTAGTTCTTTGTATTATGTTGCTTAGACATTTAGTATAATTATTATAGGGGTTGTGTATGTGAACCACTAGATGGGTCATGTTGTTTCATAAAATGTATGTCTATCTTTTATAAAAACTATATTATGTATAGTATGGGAGTTGAGGTGACATACGGGTTTTTGGAAAAATGAATTTCAAAGTAAAATCTTCTGCTATTTTTGAATTTTAAAATTAGACGCATGCCACCTTTTGAAAATAAATGTGAAAATTTTTCATGAAAAATCGGGGGTGTCACATGTCCCCATTATGGGTCTGTACCCCCATGTGAGATGGAAGAAGTCTCCCATTTCGATGTCAACGGCAAGCAGTAGTAGTTGAGACTTTGGAGTGGTTGCCATTGCAGCATGGTAGCCCATACTCTTATTCTGTATGCTCATATGGTATGGATATATTGGGTGAAGCCTATGTGGGCAGCCAGATGTGGGTGGCCCTATGGGTTAAGCAAGGTACAGGTGAGGAACCTTGGAATTAGAATGACTACTCATTGTCAGTGATATGAGTGTAGTGGGATACTCTTAGTGCATGATTATGTATAACGCCCTCTTTATCATGATATGCATTCATATTTTTTTTATAATGAAATTGATCTTTGTTTGATTTTGACAGATGCATAACCATGCATTATTCATGCCTTGCATGCCATGGTGATTGGATATGATATCCTTGTGTTTCGATGTAAACTATGCTTGACCGCCATTGATTTGTTTAGACTCATGATCCTTCTTGTGCTATTTACAATGGATGACTGATGATTTGATATACTATATAAATGTTTTACTCTATCAGATTTTTCATGATATTGATATTTTTACACCACGCTATTTCATTGCATTCTTATTAAATGTGATCACCTACACAAGCAATAGCTTGCTGAGCATTGCTTTGTTTCATAATGCCTTAGATTTGGAGTTCGATAGCCCTAAGAATAAGCAGGTGGAGTAGCATTGAGTGAGGGGACCACAAGGACCATTTACTATTATTACTTCAGAGACTAACTGATGTATGCTTCATCTTACTTATCATTTGACTTCTTTTTAAGCTGTATTGATATACTTATTATGAGGAAGATATTGTACCCAACTCTTATGCGTACCGTGTGTACATACTTACAGAGGTGAGTGGATATCGTGATCATGGATGGGACCATGGGGATTATGTACATTGTCGTCATTATTATCCCTTATTTAACTAGGTTTTGGTTTTGATTGAGCATGCTCTGTATTATATCCCCTTGGTATTATTTATTGCTTGGATTTGTATTTGGATGACCCTCGAGATTTTCTTTTGGCAATACTTTGGAATGAGTATTGTAACTATATTCAATATTGGTTTTTCTCCTTCAGGAATCCCACCTATTTTACTAAACATATTATTATTATTATTATTATTATTATATATGAAAAATGATTTTAAAAAACCTGGGGTTTCACACAACCAAGAGAAGAGCTAGCTTAAATCCTTAATTTCCCCACTTGAATTTCATATTTTCTACCCTTGTTTTCTCTTAGTTTTAAGCTATTTTCCCTTAGTTAGTTCACCCACTTAGCCTCTATTTTTATTAAATTCCTTTCTAGGTTTTCTTTGCATGTCATTATGATTTGTATTTTAATCTTTATATTGGAATTTTTTTATTGTTTATATAGGATTTCAAGCTTTGGAAAAGTGCACAAATTTTAGAAAATTTGGATAGTTTTATGCTCATAAATTTGATGTGAATTGGATATGATTCAATAAATTTCTTTAGAAATTCTTGTTATTGATTGTTTATTTCATCAAAGTACTTGAGATCTGGGTTATTTTCTTGCATAAAAGTTGTGGTTTCAGTAGCTTTCTAATGCAACATTTATTGACTATTCTTAAGTACTGAAATCTAGAAATTGGTTTTTCCTTAACTTTGTGCTTTAATTCTAGTTATCAAAGCATCTTATTTTCTTGAATCCTTAGGTACCAATTTAGATTCTACAGTTACTTTTCATAGTAACTCACTATAGGTACATTAAATTTCGCCATCTTTAGGGCTCTAAAATCATGTGTATAGTCCAAAAACCATGTGCATGGTTCTAAGTCCCATTCTCCTTTGACCTTTGGTTAATTTAGTTATTGGATCTTGTGTTACAGTAGTTAGTTTAGTTAGTTTTATGTTGTTTTAGGTTTAGAAAGTTTCCTTTTTGAATTTTAGAAAGCTCTGTTTTTGGTAAAGTTTAGGAAAGTTTTAAATTAGGAAAGTTTCTTTTTTAACTTGTCTCATTTTATTCTTGGTCTATTTTATCTATGTTTTTCTTATCCAAGAACTGCCTAATCCAAATCAGATTAATCAAGGCTTAACCCAATCAATGGGTTAGCCTTAATCAACCAAGAATCTCCAATTTCTCATCTGATTTCAAATTAACTTCACGGTTTCATTCTTAGGATATCCCTAGATTTAATCTGAAATCAATAACTCAATCTGAGTCGTCCAAAGCTTGAAATTACAATTTAGCCCAAATCTTGATAATTTTGAGGAATCTGACAAATCCAACTGGTAGATCTCTAATCAAGGATGTGCTGAAGACATCTGTAAAGGCTGATCATCTCTCAAAAGATCAGATTTGAAGTTATTGTTAGTGATTAAGCTAGGAAAGTAGTTTTTTCATGTTATTTCATTTATTTATTTTATTTAGGAATTGAAAATTTTGTAATTTTGAGAAGTTGATTAAATATGAACTCTGATGATAATTTCAATAATTCCAGTAATTTTTAGTAACTTATTTTTAATTTTAGATAATTAAATTTTATTAAAATTCCCACTTTTAAAATCAAGTCCCCATGGGATCGACCCGTACTTGCATAAGCTACACTACCGTAGCTCGTGCACTTGCGGTTAAACATCAACATCTTCACTAATTTTTCTCAAGGTCTCTAAGTCATAACTATCTATTTGTCTATATTATGTAAGTATATTTTGAGATTTAATTTTCATAAAATACTTTAAGACATGAATAAAATGTAGAATTAACCATATGAATTTTATTAAGAAAATAAATTAGTGAAAATACTAAACTTTTGATAGTGTAATTCTCATCATAGTAAAGGAACTATGTCCTAAAAACTTTTAAATATCAGAAAAACACATTTTTTTTCCTGAAATACAGGAAAAACTCAAAAATCTCATGCATATGTATACCCCTAACTAGAACTAAACACTATCCCCATTGTTGTAAAATATAAAACATATAAATGATAAATGAGTGATGTAGAACAATGAGATTCTGAAAACCCTAGATTGCCTCCTAGTGAGCGCTAAGTTTGACATCTTCAACCAAACATATCTAATAACTATTCCACTCCAAACCTAACTAGTTTTTCCTAATCCTAACTCTAACAATGGAGGAATTTATTATTCCATGTAAGAATTTCACAGTAGTCAATATACATTCTCCACCTAGACATTTTAAGGGTGGTAAAAATATAGCTTGAAAGTTGGTGTAGCTTTAAAATTACTTGCAAGCGCACGAATCAAAGTAGTATTACACACAAGAGAGGTTGATGCCATGAGGAATCTCACAAATTTATATGTTGGATGGATATTATTTAAAGTGCTTAACTTCAGTCAAAGAGAGATTGATGGGATTTGAGTTCAAACTAGAAAAGTAAAATGACAAAGAAAGCAAATATGCATGAAATTAGAAATTGCACTTAAAGGAAACTTGTTAAGAAGAAAACTAATCAATGGAATTAGAAACTTACCTAACTAACATGCATTCAATTGAAGGAAACTAATGTAACACTAACATGAATGAATCTAGAAAACTTGAAGCTACAAAAACTTACTAAAAAGAAAACTTTTCTAATTTAACACTTTCCTAAACTAGAATTAGAAACTCTCTAAAATTCAAAAAGTAAACTTTTTAAAACTAAACTCGGATGGAAATAATGAATTAACTACTACTAAACTAAGATTAACCAACAAACCAAGAATGAATCAAAGGAGACTTTACCCTAGTACCATGCACATGATCCATGGGATGGTGCACATGGTTCATGGGGTCAAAGATGATCTAAATTACTAAATTAAAAGAAAACTAACATGCAATCTATTTAATGAACTAACTAAACAACTTAAAAAGATAAATGAGTTCCAACACACTCAAATGCTCTCAAACTAAACTAAGATGACATGTAAGTGAAACTCAAAAGAGAATTCAAGAAAAAGATGGTTGGAATGATGAACTAACCTAAGGAAAAAGATGCCTAGAAAATAATTCCATATTCAAGTGACAAACTTGGATTTCAAGGATAGAAATCAATGATTCTAGCTTGTCCTTATCTTGGCTATCACCACTAGAAAAGAATTAACTTGGATCTTTGATGAATAACCAAGAAAAACTAAGAAGTTTGAAGCAAAGAATTAAGGGAAAATAAGGATGATCCATGGTTTAGAACTAAAGAAGCAAAACAAGAACAACTAATCAATGAAAGTAAGGTATTGAAAGAAAAGTACTAACCTGAATTGAATTGAAAAAGCAAAGGAAAATACTTTAGAATCCAAAGGAAGAATAGTCTAAAAGAAATCCAAAGTCCAAAGCTCTAAAAATCCCAAGCTAGAGTGCTAACTTTTAAGGTTTTTCACAAAACCCCTACTTTGAAAAAAACATGGAATTCCATGGGGTATGTATAGGTTTTTGGATTTCTAATTGAATGAGATCTTATTCTAGGAAGGTAAGATGCATTTCGCTCTAATACTTCATGGTAGGAAGGTTAGGTGGAGGAATAAGATAAGCATGTGATGTCATGGTGGCCACCATGTAATGAGAAAGGGGGAGGCGTCACTTCCTTAGGAAGGTGGCTTGGAGCCACTTCCTTAGGAAGGGGCCTTCTAATTGAATGGTTTGTTGGTTGTTAGAATAAGAGAAAAATAGAAAGGAAAATGGTAGAAAATATTGGAAAAGATCTAGGGTTTTAAAGAGTTTTGATTTGAAGTACATCTAGGGGTTTCCTAATTAGGAAACCACGTAAATTACCAACAAGGCAAGGGGAGGCATTAATATTTTAGGAAGGAGCCCCCATCCTTAAGACAAATATGTGGAAACCCTAATTGGGTGGAGGAGAAGATGGAAAATGAAAAGTTAAAAGTGGGAACTCTCTCTTGATTGGTTCACCTATTCATGCTCATCTTACCTTTTACAAATATCACTCAAAACCTTCTAATTATCCATTGAAAATCACACTTTTGGCATGTGAAAATTGCTTGAATTAGTCTTCCAACAGTATCACTACATGTGGCTTGATGGCTCATTCCTTGGTGGCTTGAATGGCAAACTCCTTTGACTTGCAAACTTGGATGGCTTGGCTTACTTAGGTTTCCTAGTTAGACTAGGAAACCTCATGAATGGCTCCAATTCATATGCAAAGTGATGGTAATGCCTAGCATGTTGGCTTGGATCAGTTTAATCACCTTTGATGCTTCCCATTGCCTTCTTTTTCTTACCTTAGGATAGTCTTTGACCCTTAACCTAGCTTTGAAATGATGCTATTTTGGCTTTTGATTTGATCTTCAATTCTCAGCTCAATCAATCTTGGCCATTGGATCGCCTTTTCAATACCTACAAAAGATGAAAAATCCTAATTAAATCCTAAAAATTTATGAACATTTGCATGCTTACTCTGGATTAGCTCATGAACCTATAAAATATCAAACTTTTGAATTATTAGTTAGAAATGTATGTGTTACAAAATTTTCAAAAGGCCCTAGAAATAACACTATATTTTATAAAACATGGGCTACTAATTGGGTACTTTTTTATAAAATTGAACACTCATCACCCCTGCCCCCCCAACTAGCATTTTGTTGGTCATGAGCAAAATATGTGAAAAATCATGAAAACAAAAAAATGGTTGCCATTTTTATAGGTACCCATGATTGCATTTAGCATAAGCAATAAACCCTTTAAATCTTAGGTTACCCCTAGTGGACAAGTTAGCCTCAAGAGGGTTTGCAGTGAATAACTCTGCCAATGCCGCTCCCAAGCCCAGATAAAAAAGGAGGAGGGTCTTGCGTCAGGTGCCAGTCGGCAAGGGGGAAGTTGAAGATGATTCTATTATTTCTTTCTTACAAATGAATATGCATTTGTATATTAGTTTGTGAGGAAGAAATGAAAATCATCTCCAGCTTCTTAAAATATGGTTATTAGTGGATGAATATGCTAATGCCACATCATCTGACCTAATTGAGAAATAATATCTGTTAAGAATTAGTAAAGTATTTTTTGATTAGATAGTTTAAAGAATATTTTACCTTGGAAGGTTCTTAGGACATCACATCAAAAAAGATATTTAGAGTCATGGCTAGAATAGAAGTTGTCTTAAACTAGGGATTACTTGAGTCTTACACTTATGCTAAAGATATCCCATTATTTCATCAAACTTCGAAGAGTGAGTGTGTGCTATAGAAAGTGATGGTAATGCATGGCCTGTTGGCATGGATCATTGCTTCTTGGCTTGAGTGGCTAACTCATTTGGCTTGAAAACTTGGATAGCTTAGCTTACTTAGGTTTCCTAGTTAGAATAAGAAACTTTGTAAATGGCTCTAATTCTCATGCAAAGTGATGGTAATGCATGGCTTATTGGCATGGATCATTTTAATAACCTTTGATGTTTCTCATTTCCTTCTTTTTCTTACCTTGGGATAGTCTTTGAATCTTGATCTAGCTTTGAAGTATGTCATTTTGGCTTTTGATTTTGATCTTCAATTCTCATCTAGATCAATCTCGTCCTTTGGATTACCTTTCCAACACCTAAAAAGGATTAAAAACCCTAATTAAATGATAAACAATTATGAACATTTGCATACTTAATATATTAGCTTCTAAACCTGCAAAATATCAAAGTAGCTTTTAGACTTAGATCTAGATAGCTACCCCTTCAATCAAGAATTGACTACTGCTTACCAGTTAGATCCTGCGCACAGTGATTAGTTATATTCTCATGGTAGGAGAAATTTAGACCTCAACAACAGTTAACAAAAGGCATGGGAAAATCACTTGGATTTTGGATACCAACTATAACCATGACGCTCAGAAGCCACTGTAGTGATAATAGATCTCTTCTTTCAAAAAGGGTCCTACAAGCTCGAAACCCTAAGTCTTTTGCTACTTGATTTTTAAATTAATCATTCATGGGTTGGGATCATTAACATGCAAGGAATTGAATTGATCACCGATATGGGCCAAGGACCTGGTGATGAAATCTAGTCCTTATCTTATGAAGGTTCCTATGGGGCCCTTACTATCAATGTGTTCGCTCTACCATAAAGCAATAAACATATAATGCAATACAAAGAAAGGGAAACTAATGCTCCCCTATATACTATCTAATGAAGTCACCTTTGTTAAATAGGTGCAATCTAATGCAATAACCCTGATAAGATGCAACAAGTTTAATGGAAGACCTAAACTATATGAATAACACTACTAACCAATATGAAAATTATACTAAATGCAACCATACTAAGAAAATAAAAGAGAGTGAGGTAAACTTATGGTGAGGTTTCTGATGATGATCAATTGTGGGCCACCATACACCACAATTTCCCTACATTAATACAATCCATTTAAAATAAAATTAAGAATTGTAAATCAGCAATGTTTCTATCAATATTTTCTCATAATGGTTTCATTTCTGCAATCCATTCCTCCCTCTTTTTATTTCCTCAGTCTCCTTTTCAAGGGCAGCCATTTTTTGTTCCATTCTCTCAAGAAATTGTTGCATATTCTCTTCTAATAGTGGTTCTTCATACTATAGAGGAAACAACTCATAGAGCTGGTATTGTTTAGCATTGGGGTATTAAAAAAGGGCTTAAGCAAGTTGAACCCATGACAGTTGACCATAATATTCTTGATAATCATAGTAGTGTTGACCAGGGTGGGACCATTGTGGTTCTTCCTGATATTAGTAATCTTGAGACCATCGTTGTTCATGATGCCTAGCCCATCCATTATAATCTTGGTAATTTGTCTTAGGATAAAAATTGTTAGGGTATGTGAATGCATTAGGTGCATCCACTGGCTCCTGATAGTATTCATTGTATGTGAACCTTGATGACGACTATGAAGTAGGATGGGAATGCTCAGAATAGGTATGATTACGGTATTGAGGTTGTAATGCAGCTTGCCTAGAAGTTATTATCCTAAGCAATTGACTTTCTATAATATTTAGATTATCCTTCAATATATCTAATCTATGAAATCTATCCCCTTCTTGATAGGCTTTTGTTCTCAACTTTGTATACAACAAATGAGTCTTTTTTTTTTTAATGGAAAGCCCTAACAATATGAAACCTAAATGCTAGTCTTATGCTAAATGCTAACTCCAACTCTATGTGATGCACTAATAAGTGGCACAATCAAATAATCCTTAGGCTAATAAGGAGCAATATTTTGATTTTCTTAAATTTGTGTGTGGACTTTTAAATTGGCCTAATCTAGCACTCCTCTCTTTTGGATTTGACTACTACGTACTAGTTAGATTTTGAACTAAGGTGGTTAATACAATCCTCATGTAAGGAGGCATTTAGACCTCAATAAATGTCAACAGAAGGTGTGGGAGAATTAGTTGGATATTAAGACACCCACAATAATCACATTGCTTAGAAGCCACTTAAGTGACAATAGATCGCATCTTAGTGGTCCTACGAGCATGTGATGGCCCTATAGGTCTCTTCTAATTGATTTTAAATTAATTTGAAAGGTAGGGTTTCACGCTTGTGGTGATTATCCTAAGTGGGCTAAGAAGTGGTGATGAAATCCACCCTTGATCTTGTGGGGTCGAGTGCCCTTACTAATTAATTTTCACACTCCGTGCCCTAAGAATGCAATTAAAATAATAAACTAATGCAAAATCCTAAAAAAGCAACAATTATCGAATATGCTTTTTATATGCAAGTACACTACCAAACAATGCAAAATTATTCTAAATGGAAACCTTAATCTAGGAAATAAAAGGAGTGAGGGAAACTTACAGTGGGATTTTTTATGAAGGTCAAGTGTGGACCACCCTTTCCCACACTCTCCTTATTTTATACAACCCTTTTAAAATTGGAATTAAAATTTTGCAAGTTATAATGGTCCTCACTACAAGATTCACTAAAAAAAGGGAAAATTTTATTATAGGAAAGTAGGAAAATTCTATTTATTTAATGAAGCTCCACTTAACAATTTCCTCCACTTTTCAATTTCCTAAAAAAAATAAAAAATAGCAATAAGTACCACATTCAGGAAATAAGTTGATTCTACACTAAGAAAATTAAAAAATTGACTTAAAAATGCCTAAAATGCTAAAACAATGCAATTCTTAAAAAAAAATATATATATATATATTTGTAAAAAATTTCATTAAATTTTATGAAAACTCCATTGTGGGTCCCTAACAACGACACCAAAAACTTGTTGCTTAACCCAAGTGCACGGGCTATTGTAGTGTAGCGCATGCAAGTATAGGTCGATCCCACAAGGACTCACTTCAATAATTCTAAGTTTAAATAAAATTTTATTGTTTAAAAATAAAAAATAAATAACAAAAATTATTGAAAATAAAATCAAAGTTTAGACCTATTCAACTACTAAAAATTACAGAATTTCTAGTTCAAGAAGAAAGAAAATTAAACTAAATAACAAGATATTTTTACTTCCCTAGCTTAATTATTGTCAATTTCTTCACATCTATTCTTCTTAGAGTTGATCAAGCTTAATAAATATCTTTAACATGTCCTTGATTAATGATCCAATGGTTGGATTAAGCATCATCATCATCATCATCATCATCATCATCATCAAGACCTTATCCCAATTAGGGGTCGGCCACATGAATCTTATTCCTCCATTCCACTCTATTAAATACCATGACTTCATTTAGTCCCAAAGTTTTTAAATCTTTCCTCACCACTTCTATCCACGTTCTTTTGGGCCTTCCCCTTGCCCTTTTAGAACCTTCAACTTGTATTGCCTCACTCCTTCTAACTGGTGCCGTTGTTGGCCTCCTTTGAACATGTCCAAACCATCTAAGTCTAATCTCCCTCATCTTGTTACCTATTGGTGCTATCTCTAAATTTCTTCTAATATTTTTATTTCTAATTCTATCCTTTCTTGTCTTACCACTCATCCATCTCAACATCCTCATTTCTGCAACACTCAGCCTATGAGTATGATGTTCCTTAACTGCCCAACACTCTGATCCATAGAGCATGGCCGGCCTTATAGCCATCCTATAGAATTTTTCCTTTAGTTTGAGTGGCACCCGCTGATCACATAAAACCCCCGATGCACATCTCCATTTGTTCCAACCCGCTTGGATTCTCTGGGTAACCTCCCTCTCAATCTCTCCACTCTCATGGATCAATGATCCTAAGTATCGGAAGTGGTCTCTCATGGGGACCTCTTGGTTATCAATCTTGACTGGTGCTCCACTCCTACTCTCCTTGCTAAAATTACATTCCATATATTCTGTCTTAGTTCGGCTAAATAGTGATTTTAGGTTTTCGACGACATAGATTGATTTTTGGAGTTCAGAATAAAGACCAAAGATGTTGGATTAGCTAAGGGATGTCCTAAGAATGAAATCTAAAAATTAATTGAAGATCTAAAGAGAAACAGAGTAGAAATTGAGAAATTTTAATTGTTAAGGCTAACCCATTGATCAGGTTAAGCCTTAATTAATTCGGTTCAGATTGTGCAATTCTTGGATAAACATAATGAAGATGAAGAAAAACTAGAATGGAAATGAGGACACATATTGAATTAAAATGGGGGCTCAGATGGAATTAAAATTAAAGAGTAAAGGGCAAAGTTGGAATTTGAACAGAATTTTAGAATTAAATGAAATAGAATTAGGAAACCCGATGTGGATGGTGAGGAAGACAGTGATGTTAGAGAAGAGAGGAGGATCAGGTGTTTGGTGCAGTGAAGAAGCAGGGGGCAGGGCCATCTAGCTTCTGTTTGTGGGTGGTGGTTTGGCAATGCTAGGCCAATGAAATCTGGGTGATGGGAAGTGATACCCGGCAACATAATGGGGGTTGTTGCAAGCAGTGAAGGAGATGATGCAATGGTTTGGTGCAGGTGGAGAAGAAGAAGGAGAAGGAGAATAGAGAGTAAAGAAGAGTGCGAGTGATGGGAGCTTAGAGGAATAGGTGTTGTGTTGGTGACTGGAATTCACTAATGTCGTCAATAGACAGAGAGAAAGGTGATGCATAAAGGAGTTGGTGCGATGCGATGAAGAGAGGTGGAAGGGAAGGTGTGGTGAGGATCTAGAAAACAGGAAGAAGAAGAAGAAAAAAAAACTCACTAGCGGGTGAAAGATGCAGGCCGAGCTGGGCAGTGAACGGAGGAGGGTGAGATGATGAGACAAAGGTAAAACAGTGTTAGAAACTGGGTTTTCATTGGAGAAAAATTGATGATGGAGATAACTGGGTAGTGAACATAGGAGGGAGAGACAATGATGTAAAGAAGAGGCAAGAGGCAAGAGGAGAGGAGAAGAGAACAACAGTAAAATGAACTAGAAAAACAATGAACAAAATGAATAGAATGCAAAGGAAAATAGTCAAATAGGAAAGGAAAACAAAATACAAAAATAGAAGAGAAGAATGTGGGGTTAGTCTGCTGCGAGTCTTCCCTTGTGGTTGCCTCCTACAGTCAAAGGGGAGGGATAGAGAAGAGAAGAACGTTGGGGAGTTGTTCCTTTATAGTAGTGTGTTGGGTTTCCTCTTTGGATCTCCTTCTATTTTTCTTTGTTCCCCCCTACTTTCTTTTAAACTTTCCTTATGGTGAAGAGTTAGTTTCCCAATAGGAAACTTTTACCCCCTTTAATTATCCTCTTCATTCCAAAGTTGATCTCTTATTTAGGAAATCTTCTCCATGATGTCCTTTTCTTCAATTTCTTTTAGGAAACTATCCCATCTTTCCTTGTAAGTGATCTGGTTCATTCAATGCCCTTTTGGATAATCAGCACCATTGATTTTTTTATTTGACATTAATCAGCACAATTTGATCCATCTAATAACCAATCCAACTTATCTGCACCATAGAATTAGCCATTAAAACTATGATCTGTTTGATCTACAAAATATAAGACTAGCTTAAGGTCATCTAAACCATGCATTAAGCATCTACTTAGCTTGGATGATCATCTAACTATTAAATTTCACAAATAAAGAGTTGGATGATCAATTTGATGAGTTACATTATCTAATTAAATGCTAAATTAAGGGTATTTTGGCCAAAATATAGAAAATAGTCTTTCCTCGTGACTAAGTTCAATTTTCTACAGTCAATAAAAACTCTCCAATCAATCATCATATGGGTGGAGACTAGTTCATTATCCTCAGTTTTTACTATAGTGACTCATGATTTCTTTGGTACAACTTGAACCGTGCTAACCTAAGAATTCTCTGAAATAGGATAAATTATTTCTGCATCTAGCAATTTAAGTACCTCAACTCTAACTACTTATTTCATATTTACCATTAGCTTCCAAGTGAATTATATGAATGCAAATGGTGGGGTTAATTCCTGTGAGATATGCTATCGACCACCCTATAGATATCTTATGTTCCCTAAGACCATTAAGTGGCTTATCCTCCTAAACTTTGTCTAGGGCAAAAGCAATTATTATAGGCAAGGTCTGAGATGGACCTAAAAATATATTTCAAGCTATAAGGCAATGGCTTTAAGTCAACGGTAGAGGGTATCTCAGTAGATGGGACACTACTTATTTCAGGAAGTATCAAAGGTTCCACTTTATCTTTCCATCTAGACGTATCTAAAATTGGCACATTATCTAATAGTGTATTTACTTCATTGATGGACTTGTCTACATCAAAATCCCCATTATAATGGGATAGACAAACTTCTATTAGATCAGAGAGGGTGGATGTAAGGAAAGTATTGGACTAGATTCTTAATCATATTGACTGCATATGTACTTATAGAATCAATATGTTGTTCAGCATTAAAGATGTTCAACTTAATCTTCACATTACCAAAGGATAATTTCATGATGCCATTCCTACAATCTACAATTGCATTAGATATGGCCAAGAATGGCTGTCCCAAAATTGCTGGTATCTAACTACCAAGATCGGTTATAGGTTGGGTGTCTAAAACTACAAAGTCTATAGGGAATAGAAAATTTTCAACCTATACTAAGACATATTTTACCACAACAGGAAGGATTTTCACTGACCTATCTACTAATTGAAATGTGGTAGTAGTAGGCTTCATCTCACCCAACCCTAGTTGCACATAAACTGAGTAAGGCAATAGATATTCCCTAGGCCCTAAGTCAAATAGTACCCTATCAATAGTATGTTCACCTATGACTCATGATATTGTGGGACATCCTGGATCTCTGTACATGGGAGGGGTTTTATGCTAGATTATAAAAATGACCTACTTTGCAAGAAAGGCTTTCTTTTGCACATTCTACTTTTTCTTTCATGAGCAAAGATCCTTAAAAAATTAGCATATGAAGGGATTTCTTTAATGGCATTTAATAATGGAATGTTAATGTTGACTTCTTTGAACACATTCATTATTTCGTGGAAATTTTCACCCTTCTTTGTCATGTTTAATCATTGAGGGAAGGAAGCCTTAGGAACATATGATACATTTAAAAGAGGTCCAAAAGAAGGAATAGATAGTTCAGCCTTCTCTTTACCTTTCTTAGCTTGTATGGGCTTTTCTCTTTCTTCAACTATTGGGGAATCTTATTAATCAGTCCCATCTTGTTATCTATTTGCTTTCCACTCCTAAGGATAGTGATTCATTTGGTATGTTCTTAACAGTTTTGGTCATTAGAATTGTTTCTAATCTCATACCAACCCTAGGGTTTGATAATGGCTAAGTAGGAAATTTTCCTTTCTCGCTTTCACTTAAGACAGCAGACAATTATTGACTCATCTAATATTATAACTTTGCAATGGATTATAAGTTGGCTTGTAGAGTTTGTTTAATGTCATTCTAGAATCATAGAGAACTCTGCATGAATAGATTTAGGGTTTCTCAATTGACAATTTCTTTGGTTATTGTGGAAAATGTTAAGGAATTTGTTATTGTGGCATTGAAGCCCAAGGAAAGGGTTGAGGATGGAGAATCCCAGGTGGATCTGCTTGAGTGTTATTCTTAGACCGTGAAAAATTTGAATGCCTAGCCCATCTTAGATTGTGGGTCTTAGAATAAGAATTATTATTGTGAGGATTTCTAAATGCATTCACTTGCTCTAAGTATTCAAGGAATGCCGAGCTCAATGGGCATAAAGTAGTTGGATAAGTAGAACTTGAGCAAATCGAGCATACCTCAAGTTGAGATTGCATCCAAGATCTATCAAAAAGCATAAATGCATGTAACCTTTGAATAAGACCATCAATTGTTATCAACCTTGTGGGCCAACATATATCTATATAAGTCCAAAGTGATCTCTATCACATACAAGCCTCTTTTTTTCTGAGGGTGGGAATTCTTTTCCATTCTAGTGGAATAATATCATTGCTTGGAATTCTTAGACAAAGTTTCAAAGAAACTCTAAGCCTCCACATCACTCTTGTTTATGAAGAACCCAAGACTTGTGGCATCTATCATATGATGGTTCTGTAGTGTTAAACATCCGTAGAAGTAGTGTACCTACTGTCATTTCACCAAACTATGGTGTGGACACTTCAATAACAAGTCCTTCCATCTCTTCCAACATTCATAGAAGTGTTCACCTTCTTTCTACTGAAAATTGATGATCTCCCTCCTATGAGTATTAGTTTTGTGGACTGCAAAAACTTGTTAAGGAAGTTCCTAGACAGTTGATCTCTATGCCACTTATTTTTATGACTTTGGTGAAGGCACATCCATTGAGGAGGTGAATGAGCAATTGGAAAATGTGCATTTAATGAACACTTCTCAATGGAAAGCTAGAGTAGATCCCCCTATAAAGCTTGAAATTCACATTGAACCTTGCAATGTAGAAGATGTATCTGATTGGGACGTACCGACCTTATTTGAAAATTCAGAAGTTAGTCATGTATGCCCATTTGACACCTTACCTGTGTTCATAAAACAGGATGAAAAAGAGTTAGTTGAGGTACACCAACCTACTTTAGAGTGCACAATAGAAGATAACCAGGGTTTAAGCCAAACCTTATCCCCACCCCTAGCAACACAAGAAAAACCTTTTTGGAAAAAGCAGAGTCATCTTATACCCCTATTTTAGGTCAATGTCAGGGAAATGGAGGAAAAAGTTAACTTGAACATAATGATCATTATTATTCCTCAATTTGCTTAAGAAAAGGACCATTCATCTCCAAATGGTCCATAAAATGCAAGGTAGTACATGATGTTATTGTGTTACCATCACCTCAATTTTTGAGGTGGAGGAATTATATTAACTACCATGAAATTTTAAAGATGGGGGATCATCAATATGATTGCCCACAATAAAAAATCATGGTGATCTTCGTTGTCTTAATGTTACCACAACCAAAATTTTTAGGGTGGAGGTATATATAGATTAATGTGAGATTCTGAAGCGGCATGAGAAATCTCACCATTTCATCTTAGGGTTAGGATTAGGACAAATAAGCTAATAGTTAGCTTTAGGTTTAGAAAGTTAGGTTAGGCCATGTTTGGCTGAAGACGTAAAACTCAATGCTTCCTGGGAGGCAACCCAGATGTTTTTCAAATGTCCATCTTCTACATCTTTCCATATAAGATCCTATGTTGTCAAACATTAGGGACAATGTTTTATTTAGATTGGGGGCGTAGATGCACATAGAGATTTTGAATTTTATTGAGTTTTCTTAATTCTTTTGAAAAAAAGAAGAAAATCTTTTAAGGTAGAGTTCTCCTACTGTGATGAGAATTGGATGTTCAGATTTTAGTCATTCCACTATTTTCACCTCTTAATGGAAGTATATGTGATTAGTTTTTCATAATAATAATATGTTGAATCATTTCATGAAATTTAATTATCAGGAATCATTTACACATAACACATAGTCAAGATTAATAAAGAAGTATGACTTAGAGACCCAGAGGAAAATTAGTGGAGAACTATAACCTAATGAGTTTAAGGACTACCTTCTTTTAGAGAGTTATAAGTAATTCCATAATTTCTTTAACGTATGTAAATTAGTGTGATCTTGTTATCCTTGTTTTGGTTAAATATAAAAAATAAATAGCAGTAATAGCTTTACTTCTAGAAAATTTATTAAATCTGATAGGCTTTAGGAAATCTAAGAAATGATATAGGCCATCCTTGCTCAGCCTAGAGATATAAAGCCTACCCAGTATATCATACCACTAGTTAGCCCCTTTGAGCCTATTATTAAACCTTTTCTTTCTTAATCCCATTTACCTTAGCCCAGAATAAGCCAGCAAAATAAATATCCATTACCATTGTTAAAATGAGTAGAGTAAGTAGAAAAAGTTCAAAAAGAGGACAAAAATTCAAAGAAGTGTGAAGGTTAGCCTCTTCCTTCCAAAGAAGCCGAAAAAAAATAAATTGAAAGAGAGAGATAAAAAAATATGAAAGAGATATTTACTTCAAGTAGAACCCAAAAGAAAAGTTGTCTTAATAGATATTCATTGAAGACATCTACTCAATTTTGAACCTGTCCAAAGCCTATGTTTTGTCCTAGTTAAAGACCTATTGATCTTAGGTGGAACATAGCCTTAAAGAGGAGATGAAAAGAAGGAATTAAGGTAAAAGACCTCTAATATTCTTAATAATAACATTTACTCTTAAGGATCACTTTCTTTTGTGTCATTTGCATTTAAAGAATTATGTGAACTGTTAACTAGTTGGATTTGGTCACATAATGAGAGAAATATGTTTAAACCCTTATATGAGAGTATACCAGTTAGGTTTTGAGGTTAAGATATATTTTCAATGAAATTTAAGCATATCTAGTTAGAAAGCAAGATTTATGTGGCTGTACACACACACACACACACACACACACACACACTCTGAGAGATAACTTAAATAAAATGTCTTTCATATGTGTATGATTTGTAAAATTGTCAAATCTTCTCTACTAAGTTGTGAAAAACCAGTAGAATGCTAACTAATGAGGATTCTTTGAGATAAAATAGGGGACTCAACTTTATTGAATTTCATGGGTGTATTCACTATAAACCCTCACGAGGCCTAACTCGTCCACTAGGGGTAACCTAGGGGTTCAAGGGCTTGTTGCATGTGCTAAATGCAATCGTGAGTACCTACTAAAGTGGCACCTTGCATTAGTTTTTGAACAATAATTTTTCGTATGTTTTGCTCGGGGCTAGCAAAATGCTGGTTGGGGTTGTGTTATGTGTTTAATTTTAGCCAAAATACCCTTAATTTAGCATTTAATTAGATCATCTAACTCATCAATTTTATAATTTTTAGATAAAATATGAATTTTAGCTCAAATTGACCATCCAACAGTTAATTTGTCAAATTTAACAGTCAGATGATCATCCGAGCTAAGCAAATGATTAATCTATGGTTTAGATCACTCTAAGCTAGTCTTATATTTTGCAAATAAAATAGATCGTGGTTTGAATGGTTGATTCTATGGTGCAGATCAGTTGGATTGGATATTAGATGGCTTCGAATTGTGCTGATTAGTGTCAAATAAAAAAATCAATAGTGCATATTATCCAAAAGGCATTGAATGAACCAGATCACTCACAAGGCAAGATGGTACAGTTTCCTAAAAGAAATTGAAGAAAAGGACATCATGGGTAAGATTTCTGAAATAAGAGATCAACTTTGGAATGGAGAGGATAATTAAAGGGGGTAGAAGTTTCCTAGTGAGAAACTAACTCTCTCTTCACCGTAAGGAAAGTAGGGGTGGAAACAAAGAAAAATAAAAGGAGATCCAAAGAGGAAACCCAATGTAGTGCTATAAAGGAATAGCACTCAACATTCCTCTCTTGTCTATCCCCCCCCCCGCCCCCTTGGTAGCTACAAGGGAAGACAAGCAACAGACCGAGCTCCCATTCTTCTCTTCTATTTTTGTTTTACATTTTCCTTTCCTTCTTAACTATTTTCCTTCTCTTTCTATTTGTTTTGTTCAACATTTTTCTAGTTCTTTTTGCCATTGTTCTCTTCTCCAATATCTTCTCTTCTCCTCTTTCCTCTTCTCTGCCTCATCGAGTCTCCCTCCTCTGTTCACTACCCAGTTACATCCATCATCAATTTTTCTTCGACAAAAAGCCAATTTCTAGCATCGTTTTACCTTTGCTTCATTGTCTCTCCCTCCTCTATTCACTGCCTAGCCCAGCTGGCGTCCCTCTTTCATCTGCCGATGAGTTTTTATTTTTTGTTTTCCAAATCCTCACCGCACCTTCCTTTCCACCTCTCTTCACCTCACCACACCATCTCCTTTCTGCATCACCTTCCTCTCTGTTTACTGGCATCTTAAATGAATTCCAATCATCAACAGAGCACCTATCCCTCTTGGCTCCCATCTCCCAGTCTCTTCTCTACTCTTTGTTCTCCTCCTCCCCCCACATAGAACCATTGCATCATCTCCTTCACTATCGGCAACAACCACCATTCTGTCCGTAGGCATAGCACTCCACGGCCCAGATTTCACATGCCTAGCACCTCTAGATCACCACCCACAGATAGAAGCTTGACGGCCTTGCCACTGCTTCTTCACCATACCAAACACCTAATCCTCCTTTCTTCTCCAACATCACCATCTTCCTCACTATCCTCATTGGGTTTCCTGTTTCTATTTCATTTAAATATGAAATTCTCTTCAAATTCCAGTTTTACTCTCTACTCTTTAATTTTAATTCCATCTGAGTCCACATTTTAATTCCCTATGTGTCCCCATTTCCATTCCAGTTTTGATTTATCTTCATTCTTCTTATCCAAGCATTGTACAATCTGAATTGAATTAATTAAAGGCTTAACCTAATCAATGAGTTAGCCTTAACAATAAAAATTTCTCAATTTCAACTCTGTTTGACATCAGATATTCAATTAATTTTTGGATTTCATTCTTAAGACATCCCTTAGCTAATCCAACATCTCTGATCTTTAATCAAAACTCTAAAAATCAATCTAAGCTATCCAAAACTCAAAATCACTCTTTAGTCCAAATCTTTAAGATTTTTTGTCATCTACTTAATGTAACCATTGGATCATTAATCAAGGACATGTTGAAGATATTTATCAAGTTTGATCTACTCCAAGAAGAGTAGATGTGAAGAAATTGACAATAATTAACTAGGGAAGTAGAATTTTCTTGTTAATTAGTTTAATTTTCTTTCTTCTTGAACTGAAAATTCGGTAATTTTTAGTAGTTGAATAGATCTAAAATTTGATTCTATTTATAGTAATATTTTCTATTTATTTTTAATTTTGGAACAATTACAATTTATTTAAACTCCAAATTATTAAAGTGAGTCCCTATAAGATTGACCCATACTTGCATGCACTATACTACAATAGCTCATTCATTGTGGTAAACAACACTTTCCTTTACCTTTTATTGACCAAATGCTAAAAAGGTTGGCTGTACATGAATACTATTGTTTTCTAGATGGATATTCTGGGTATAACCAATTTCAATGGTATTAGAGGACTAAGAGAAGACTACCTTCACTTGTCTTTTTTGTGCATACAGATGTGTTTGATTGTTTTCACAAGTGCAAGGGCTATTGTAGTATAGTTTTTGCTACTATAGGTCGATCCCACAGGAACTTGACTTAAAGAAAATAGAGTTCAAATAAAATTCAACTTATCACAAATAATAAAAATTATAAAAATCAAAGAACAATGAACTAAAAACTCAGATCAATTGATTTAATAAAAATACAAAATTTGAATTCAAAAGATAGAAAATTAAACAAAATATCAATTGAAATCCTCTTCCTTAGCTTGATCATACAAAATTCTTCAATTTTGGCCACATCCAAATTGATCACCCTTCATCAATCCATCCTGCATGTCTCTGATTAATGATTCAATGGTTGGATTATGCAAATCGTCCAAAATTTTGATGATTTGGATTGATGTAAAATATCAAGGTTTGGATGGCTTAGACTAATTTTTTGGACTTCAAATTTAAGATTAGAACCATTAGATTAAGGTTGGATGTATATATTTGTTTCTAAAACAATGAAAATTTGTTTGTATTGTCTGTTAGGTGTTCCACAAGCATGCGTTAAATGCACATATGTCTGAAAAATAGAGGAAACTCTGTCGTATTTTTGGTGGGAATGAGATACTCATTTTATGTATAATCCTTGTGTTTGTTATAGAAATGACACTCAAGATTTTTAAAAACACTTTTAATGAACAAAATCTTCTATTGCTTTATTTTCAAAAGAAACTTTCAAACAAGGGCCCCTTATTTCGAAAAAGTATTTAAAAAGCATGATAAAAAGCTAGGGTGTCACACTTTTGATATCAAAGCCCAGATTAAGTCCACTCACAACCAGTCACAATAAGGAAAGTTATTGAGAGTCCACAAAACAAGGAGGGTTGGTCCTCGCAAAAGTAAAAAGGAGAGCATTTTTATGGATTAGTGCACTTCTTGGAGGAAATGATCAGAATATGAGAATGTATAAGTTAATATCTTTAAGTAAAAGCATTTCCATGCAATGAGAGATCTATTTGCATGGACAACTTCTTAAGAGTATAAGTTTTAGCTTATATGGTGAGTATAGAGTTTTAGAGATTATGACAACTATAATATAATACTAATTGAGAATCATTATGAGGGATCAGGAGATATTTAAAGTTGTGAATTCTTGTGGAAGCTTGGATGTGTAGAGGAGGCTTACGACAAAAATTTAAAGGTATTAAAAAGGATTAGTAGTTAAACTTTTGACATGAAAGACCTTAAAGTGGGTGTAGGGGAGATAGTTTATCTATGACAATTGGATTCTAACTATAAACTTAGACAAATTGTGGACAAATTCTTAAAGAAAAGAAATAGAGTATGATATTAAGTAGAGTGAATAATCTTCTTGGGTATAGAGATTTAGAAGGTATAATGCAAAAAAAAAAGGGTGATTATACAATTAAATTATTATCAAGAAAGTTTTGGGTTTAATAATCTTACTCATGGTAGCATATTGATGGTATGATGGTTGTTTTAAAAGATCTAGAGATATTATCCAGTTCAGAAGAATTTACTGTATAACGTTGACTCATTAGCAAATTGTGGATGAAATTAGAATTATTAGAAGAAGTGATGTTTTATAATAACATATATCAAAAAGTAATATAAGACTGAGAATATGAAGTTAAAATCTTATGTTTTGAGGATTTTATAGGATCTAGAGATCACAGAATTTAGAATAAAAAGGAAAAATAAGAAATAAGAAAATTTCTTGATTAATCTAAATCATGAAATCATGTAGCCTAAATTGTAACTTAGAATTGAGATATATACATAGACAAAAAGGATATATACTTAGAGTTGTTTGATGAATGATATAAATAAAATTGAGGAATGGAATCTATCTAAAATTAAAATGAGGAATGACGTGAAACAAATTTCGAGGATGAAATTTTTGAAAGGGGGCAAGAGTATATATATATGTAACTATTCATTTATAATGAATAAATAAATTATAATTACAAAAAAAGAGGTAATTTTTTCCTTATGTTTCCATACCAATGTCACATTTCTTAACACTCCCTACCAATAATCATCAACTAAATAATCCAAATAGATGTTGTAACAAACCCAATTTCTAAATTCCATTCCATATTACTTTTTCAATTTTATTTTAAATGGAAAATGAATTAGGATTTTTGAATTTTTAGTTTTGCATAAATGACCTTTTGAAAGACACTTATTAGACCCTCAAAACATTAATATTTGGAATTTATATGTCGAGATGATTCCAACGACACTTATTTTGCCAGAAACAGAATTCAAATGAAGAAGTTATGATGTTTTAAATATGAAGGGCATTTTAGTAAAAATAAGATAGAAATAAAAAAAGGAAATGTTTAAAATAGAGGGACCATTTTGATGATGGCAACCTCCCCCTACCCCCCTTAAATAAAATTAGAAAAGACTATTAAGTATGTTCCCAAATCCAAGACAACCCTCTCTCCCCCTCTTTCTTCCCTCTCATCTTCTACCTTTGTAAATGTGACCAGAGTAATCTTCACTGATTGGTGACCAGATGCATCCCCTAGCTAACAATCAGGCTCTAGAGCTGAGATTGACACACAACATTTCCTTCTCAAATCTCCCTTCATGCGCACAAAACCTTCTTGTGACCTACCCTAGCCGTTATGTAACTTCTCTCTGGTGATCTCTTCTTAACCAGCAGCATCCGATCGATGATGGTAGAAACCGTATGCACACTATTCCTTCCCACGTTACATATTCCCTAGCATAGCTCCAGTGATGGGGATTGTTTTCCCCACCTTCTCCTATGCGCTTAACTAGGAACAGACATTTGATCCAGTCAACCACACTAGCCCTTTCCTCCATACCTCTTCTCATCCTCCCCCTTTTCCTATTTTTTGTATCCTCTTCTCCCTCTAGTGCAGCTGATCAACATGTCTGCCTGCACAAATTGAACCGCCAGAGCCTCACCATCTTTGCCACATCCTACCCCTTCCTCCACCTCTCACCTCCCCATTTTCACCATTAACTATAGCTTTGTAATTGTGAAACAAAGACGTTGGTTCCCACCTAATATATGGGTTATGGTGGTTCAGATTTAAGATCCAAGCTATTCATCTTGTCCATCCCAGCTTCCAGAACAAAACCCCTCAAACCATGCCACAATCGGCCAAGATCTGGTAGTGATCAAAACTCTACAATGATGGACAATCACGATCTAGTCATGGCGTGATGATCCAACAATGATCTGACACTTTTGATAATATATTGAATTGGAAATTGTACTCTCATAGGTAGGACCTTTCATTAGATTGCTTTAAACTTTGATTTCTATTTTGTGTGCATAGTAAATCAGAATTCTCTTGAAATCTTATTAATTATTAACCTTAATTAAGTTATAGAAATTTAGATATAAACTTGTAAAATGTTTAATCAGGATAGTAGATTATGATAATCAATTTATCTTACATTAAATTATGAGATCTGAGTTTTTGATCGCTAATAACCATCAGATTTTTGTTGAAAACTTAGATCCAAAATACAAAGTTACTATTTTTACATAGTAGATGAAAATTTGACTATAAGATTGTCTGAAAATGTAGAATTCAATCATCATACACTAATCAAAGTTGTAGATTTTCTTCAGATTTTTAGTATAAATGAAATTCATATATTTAGGCCAAATCAGATTAGAGCAACAATCAACAAACATTGATATAAACAACTTATACTTTAAGAATAAGATTTGAATGACAATCTGTGGATCTAGACACTTGAACAATTGGATCCCAGTAGGATCTTAGGTTAGATTAAAAGATTAGTCATAAACAAACCTTCAATTTAGAAGATTGATTAATAGTATTATATGTATATATCTAAGATTAGTGATGTATCAAGTAGGTGGATTAAGATTGCTATCATGGAAAAACTAAATCATTGTTATGTTTTGTTAAGAATGAATTAATAAGGATAACGATTTACATGCACTATCTTAAATTTTAAATGGAATCAAAGCATGTGAAACTTAGTTATCATCTTATGTTGCATTTTACTTCATCAAATTGGAAATCGAATGATTGAACTTGCACTTGAAATTGCTATTATTGCCTAGTTACAACGCCTGAATAAAAGTGTAGGAATTACCCCTATTAGACTAGAACTTTTATACATATGCCTATATCTAGTTGCACTTCTAAAAGTTAAAATCAGTATGTCAACATAGGCTACTATTCAACTGAACTACTTATTTAGGCATCAAGACTAAACCATACATTAAAAACTTGCAATGCTCCCTCTCTTAGTTGAGTAGTGTAGATAGGTTAACTAGATTGGTAAATTGAATTAGTATATTTGTAATCTTTGCATGTTGTATCATTGTTATCTTTAATTATGTTCACTAGAGATACGTTTTAACTATTTCTTATGAATGTATAAGAAATGCCATTGAATAACACAAGAATGAATAACTCCATTTCGAATAGCCGTGTTTAAGAACAAAAGATGGGTGTGTGTGTGTGTGTGTGTGTACTTAAGGACAAGTGGTAACTAGGTTCTCAAGGATATAGAGGGATTAAAAATGAAACAAATACGTGCTTGCTTCTATGAAAAACTGATCCACTTTTAAGTATGAAAAATGAGTAAACAACAATGCATGTGTATACTAGAACATGGAGACTTTAATGCTAGTTGCTTTTGGTTTAAATCAAGAACATAGTAAGCTATATTTCAAGAGGTAAAACACTTACAAATGTTAGAGAAGTAGGAGACTATCTTGGAGGACAAAATCCCGTAGATAAAATGCGAATTTGACCCCTAGTATCATACCCCATTTGGGTGGTGTTTGGCCATGGGAAAAGTGCAAACAATGGTGACATGACCTAGTTAACTAAGCAATACAAATCCTAAGAAAAAGTGAATTAATGGTAACTTCATGAGGAGAACTAGTAAATGGCTTTATGCCCTTAGGCTAAAAGTATTACATGCTAAAGAAAATGAGTAAAGCAATACTACACCTAAGGGAATATAAACCTAAATAGAAGGCATGTTATACTTGGGCTAGAGTAGACTAAAAGCATTAGCCAATCTACCTAAAACTAATTAGTAGGTGGTCTTAGTACATGCTTGATCACCTTGATAAGAATGAGTTATAATGCATTTTTAGAAATGAGAATGAACAAGATGCAACAAGACATACGCTGGTGAATGCTTTAAGATGTATCTCTTGATTATCGAATAGTAATACTTGCTTACATAAAGCTAAATTGTTTTAGTCATGTTTATATGAGGGTAAATGAATGTGTAGATATACATGCTATGTGATGGCTAGAATCATGCTATTTAATGTTGCTTTACTTATATCCTAAGTAAACGGGAATATGTGGTGGAATGTGAATGATTATTGCTATGGGTAAGGCTCATCGTAAATTATGATGCTTATAGGAATGGTACATAAATAATGGCTCTTTTATGTTGTGCCGAGAACTTTGTAATTACTTGAGATTTATTATTTTCTATGAGATGGCATCGTAGCCTAAAACCCTTCTGTGAATAAAGTTATACTTGAGACAGATGATTTTAAGGTAAGCACTCACAAAGTAGGTGTAAGGCCTGAGAGGTTTTGATTTAGATGATTTTAAGGCAAGCACTCACAGAGTAGTTATAAGGCCTGAGAGGTTTTGATTTAGATGATTTTTAGGTAAGCACTCACAAAGTGGCTATAAGGCCTGAGAGGTTTTGATTTGATTTAGAGAAAACCACTTAACTGCCGCTCAAGTAGGTAGACCCTAAGGCATATTCTCACTAAACAGTTGTATGGCCCAATAATAGTCCAGGAGTCTTGGGTCATGGTCCAGGAGTGTTGGACCCTGTTTAGGTGCATTGGACATTGTGTAATGTGTTGTTGACGTCCAAGAGCGTTGGACCTATCCATGAATGTTGAGCAGTATGTGATGTGATAGAAGGGAGGTCTCTACTGGTAGGACAGGTGGGGCAATGTCTTTACAATAGGACTTTAAGGTCGCCTTGTGCACGTGTGGGTACTACATGGTTTCATGAGCATGATTGTAAAAACCTTGACTAGTTTTCTTTATCTAAGCATCTCTGTTGTGTTCTTCATTCTCGAGGGTTTAACGACCAGAGTTTTTCATGAGAACTCTTATTTTGAATAGTTGTTGGATGTTTTCAAACAATATTATAATCATGCTAGGCTTGAAGTTATTGTTAAATTTAAGCATTCTTGATATTTTGCATTCTTTACTAAAAATTATCTAAGCATAGTTCTTATCTACATTTAACTCATTAGATTATGATTTTCACCTATGGATTTTAGTGCATATATACATATCAATGTATATATGTCAGTTCTTTTAGACTAATGGTGTTTCCAAGGATTGGCTTATGAATGAATTGGATTAATTGAGCATCATTAGTTGTTATGCAGGATCATGTACTTAATCATGTATGAATTTGAAATGCATCACTCATAAAGAAACTAGGTGAGATGGATATGTGTACATGAATAATGAATAACATTAAAGTATCATATGTTATGAATGGAACTGAATGATTATTAGGACGTATGAAAAAGAGTTCTTGTATGACTAAAGAATCATGAAATGACAGTGACGTAGAATTGCTCCAATGCATGCTAGAAAGGAATAATGTATGATACTTTCATAAGCTTTGGAATACATAGGAATTGTCAAACGATTTGCTTAGGACATATGAATTGATTCCATAGAATGCATGAATTGAAAACTTAGGTTTTTAACTTGAGCATGTATTTAAGCTAACATAATTTTTTTTTTATATGACTAACTTCCCAATTACTTTGGTTATATAAATCATGAACTGCTTGCCAAAATAATGACCTTTTTTGACCTAAACAAGTGCAAGCTTGTTGAGACATTGTAATTGTTAATAATGTCTCAAATTTTAAGAACTAGAATAGAAGGACGAACAGATTGAGCTTAGGATGTGAAAGCAACTATGGAGTGGTAATTATAGCAGATTGGGAATTTTAGAATCTAAAGAGTGACCCTCACATCTTGCAATTTAAATTATGAGTTACTAGAGAACGTGTATGTATATTTACTCTGATGTAGTGGACTCATTTTTATTTAGTGAAATGTATTGTGATGTAGTTGTGACTGGAGGTTTTGGGATATGATAAGTTGTATGTATTTGTTTTGAAAACAATGAAAATTTATTTGTATTGTCTATTTTGTGCTCCGGACACATGCGCTAAATGCACTTATGTTCTAAAAACAGAGGAAATTCAGTCAAATTTTTAGTAGGAATGTGTAATGACCGAGCAATTTACTCTCTTTTAACAAAAATTGGACATCTTATATGACATGAACTGTGTTAAATGGTTCACTTTATTTAAAATAGTAAATGAAGGAAATTGTGAGGAAACTTGATACCATTAGAGTCTACTCGAAAAATGGAATCCAACGCCTCAAAGAACGCCGAAAAAGGAGTTCGTATGAAGAAGTTACGGCCGTTTAAAGATCAGAGGCAGTTCTGGAATTTAAACAGAAAAACGAAAAAGACAAAAAACGCAAGGGGCCATTTTGATAACGGCACCCCCTGTCGTCTTCCACCACCAGATCACTCCAGAAACCCTCTTTCACGATTTTTCCAGAGAGATCTGCCACCGCCAAGGGCGGCACCGCCATAGCAGGGCTATAAAAAGCCCCATCTACCCCTCTCCAAAAACACGTTTTCCGGCAACTTTTGGACTGGAGTTTCTGGCAAAAACCAAAAACCAGTCTCTCTGCAATTTTCGGCAACGGCCAGGCCCTAGTCGGGCTGGCTATTCTCCCATTCCCTTTCTCCTTTTCGGTCTGGCAATGGGGTTTCCCCCCTTGTTCGAGTTTTCCGGCGTGCAGGCACACCCACTGGGAAAAAGGGCGTCCGCAAGCTACAGGTAAGCCGTTCTTTCCTTTTCCTCTCCGTTTTGGTTCCCCCAGGCCAAGATCCATGCCGGATCTGGCCTTTTCCCCAGCCAATTTTTCCAGCTGGAGAAGAAGAAGCCGGTTCAGCTGGCCATGCACGAACTAGGCGTCCCAGGGACGCCATGCTCCACCTGCGCCTGGGACTGGGTCCATGGCACGGGTTCCAAGTGTATGACAGTGCGTACACTGTCCCAAGTGCGGCCTTCAGGTCCGCGCGCGATATGGGGCACGGGTCCTAGCTCGACCAGGATGCACTGGGTATCCTGGGAGCTGAGATGTGCCATGATACAAGGTGCGTCTGTGCGATGATGCGTGTCATAGCAAGTCACTTAAGCATGCATGTGCGCGTGCAAAATGCAGTCCCTGGCACAGCCTTTGGGAGCGCATGCACGTGAGGCGGTCGCGGTTCAACCAGGATGCATGGGTGTCCTGGGAATTGGGACACGCAAACCTAATGAGACTTTAAAGTTAGGATTAGAGAACAAGTTATAGAGTTAGCCATGGAATAGTAGATCCACATCATAGGATCCAGCCTGACAATGAATTAGGCAAGGACCCATGGACCCTAAAAGGAAGATCTAGCGATCCAATGTCTAAATAGACTGAAATTAATAAGGACTCCTAGTATTCATTCATACCCAGGAGTTTATAAATGAGACCCAGGGACGGGTTGAGTGATAAAGGACGCGACTTTAGGAGACTTTCAGGTAGGTGCTCTATCGCTATTAGACTTTTAAAAAGAGCCATGATTGTTTTGAGACTGCATGTTTTAAGTATACGTATATGACTTGTTTAACATGACTTATTTTATGACTTGTTTAGTATATAAATGAATTCAGCATGCATATGATAAATACATTATGCATAGACATGTTTTGCAAATAATTGCATGATTTGTGAGCATTGAGTTCTTGCAAAATTGCATGTCCTTGAGGGTTACCAAAAGACGCTGGAGTGCCCAAAAGACGTTGGGTAGGCAATTATGAGGGCCAGGCAGTTGTGAGGGACCCAAAGAGGACAGGTTTGAAAAAGAGGTTTTTGGCTTGTTTGATCATATATGATTTGGGCTAATACGCTCGTGGGCGCTATGCCGAGAGGTCTAGGGTGACCTCCCAGCCCCTACCACTATTAGGTGAATAGGTACCACGCCCAAAAAGGGCATGTACCTGCTTCTACTGCATGTGGTACAGGGGGCTACCACTAGTGTCACGGCACTGGGTCGAAGTGTCATATGCCCCATGGAGGTATATGACCCTGTGTCCTTAGGTACCCAGGGACCATACAGCGGTGAGGTCGTGGGCATAGTTGGACCCTATGGTTTCGTGGATTTACTTGCATTGCATGTGGCATGACATGAGGTTGGTCGACCATACCAGATATCCATGAGTTGGATTCAGTGGAGCATCTTATGCATATCATTATGTTTATGATATATGATACTTTCGACTTGGTTTGTGCGATTCTTTAAGTCATTAGTATTCCAATTCGACAATAGTTTTTGATCTCGATATTGAACATGAGTGTTCAAACATGCATGTGTTTTAAAGAGCTTATGATTTTAAACGTAGCATGCATTGCAAAACTAGTAGTGATATACTCTTACTGAGTATAGTATATACTCACCCTATCCTTAACATTTTTCAGGATAATTCCGTCCACGAGTAGAGGACATCTATGTTAGTGCTACGAGGAAGTGAATCAAAAAGGAAACAATTATACATGTAAGTAAATTCTCAACCCTTTGGACATATGTTTGTATTTATTTACAATTGGGCTGTGTGCTGTGACTGGGTAGACCTGGGGAAAAACATTTATGATTTTTGAAGTTTATCAAAAACTACTTTGATTGTTGAGAAAGCAAATGACACTCAGGGTTTTCAAAATGAGTTTAAAACAAAAGATTTTCCGCTACATTGCATGGCTTTTATAAAATGGTTTTCAAATAGGGATGCATCACGCCTTAGGAATTTAGATCTTGCATTTAAAAATGCATGGGAAAACCCGGGTCGTCACAGAATGAGACACTCATTCTATTTTATAATCCTTGTGTTTGTTATAGAAATGATACTTAGGATTTTCAGAAACCTTTTTCAATGAAGACAATCTTTTGATGCTTGGGCCCCAAATTTCAGAAAAGTACTTAAAAAGCATGATAAAAACCTGAGGTGTCACACTTAAAGAATGATGATCATAATTACTGATGAAAAATGCATATGCTAATCTAGTGATTAAAGATTCTAATTCCCCCACAAACACTTTCCTAAATGAAGCATGCAAGAATGAACAATTATAATTCTCATGTAGATACTCTTAAAATCATGCAGGTGATTCAAGAGCTGTGCACATAGATCAAATTGTGGTTTCGAAATGAAATCCTATGACTATGATGCAAAGGCATGAAAATAACAATAGTAAAGTGTATGCATGAATTAGTGAGGAATACGTGGAACAAAGATTAATATCGGATGACATCTTAGTTCAAAGAAATAACATTCAATATCATCCACACAACACCTAGAGTGGTGTGCATGATTTTGAATGTTGTGTGTGTTTAGACTAATGAAAAATGATTCTAGAATGCTATACTTGAAAGGTTGAATGAAACATCTATAAATCTAAACATGTATCATGGAATTAAATAAATTAACAATAAACAAGATCCAAGGCACTTAAACACCCACAAAACCTAAACATTTCACTTTTATTACTTGAAAGAAAACTATACAAGTGTGGTGTGCATCATCCAGAGGATGTGCACACCATTCTTAACCCAACAACACCCTTCAAAACTCTTCAATCATCATAAAAATTCTAGAGATAAGCATGCATGTGAAACCTTGTAGGATTACAAATAAATAACCATTACAAAGAAAAGATCTAAGGCAAGGAAGGAATAAAGGATAAATAGAATGGAAGAACAAGGATTCAAGGTGACTTTTCCTTTGGTTGTCACTTCAATAGCAGGAAATCAAAGACAATAAAAAGCACGAATAAAAGCTGTATACTTAAATAATAACCAAGGCATGAAGCCAGGAAGTGGGTGGGGAAATCTTAGAGGACGAAATGGCTGGAGCAAAGAGAAAATTGTAGAGGAATGAAGGAGGAAGGAAAGTTGGAGATGCCTCCTTCAAAAGAGGGGACAATCTCACCTTCTCCAAGTAAGTATCTTATGTGGAAACTCACTTGTTTTATATCTTTTGGCTGCCTTCTAATCTTGCTAATGGTTGGTCCTAATGTAGAAAGTAAAGGAAGAAAATCTAAGGTAGGGATTAAATCTAGGATAGCCAAAATGGTTAGGAAAAATATGTATGGATCTAGGTGGTTAGGAAAGAAAGAAAGAGGTGGGGAAGGAGATGGAATGTAAGAGTGAAAAGTGATCTAGGTATGGAGCTCTTTCCCTTAAAGGGTTTCATGTGGAATTAAAGTAGGTAAATCATGGGAAATATTTGGGTAGTGAAGAGGAAATAAATTAAGGAATGAGATGGACGTGGGAATGTGGCAACATGGATTGGTTTGACCAATGGTGGGAGGTACCATTATTTTAGGAAGGAGGCATCTCCTACTTTGGTTTTCATGTGGAATTCTTATGGGGTGAGAGAGATATGGAGAGATGAAGATGATGGCAGCCCTTGGATGAAGAGTGGATGGTGAGGATAGGTTGGTGAGGTGGTTTACTGAGTAGGTGAGGATTGGTTGGATAGATTAGGTGACACTCTAGGATTAGTTGGCTGGTTGAAATGGAAGTTTAGGAAGGTGGGAGTTTTAGAATGGTAGACCTCCTTGGTAGGAAAGTGCAAAATTCGTAGTGGTTTTGCATGGTGAGGTGAAAAGTGAGAAAAACATGGAAAATAATAAAAATGTAGTGGGTTCTTCCTATTGGTCCACATGCTACCTTATGAAAGTGGATTTTTCCATAATTACCTTCAAAATATCCCTTAAAATTCCATGGACATTTCTTTAGATTTTCCTCTAATCATAAACTCTCATGTTTCTTAGCTTATATGGCTTGCTTTGAGATCTCATTTGGCTTGGCTTCATAGCTAGCTTTAAGGGCTCTAATGGTATGGCTTGATGGCTCAACCCCCTTGGCATTGATAGCTTGATTAGGCTCCTTAGCTTACCACCTTCTTCATGGCTTACATGGCTTAGGTGACTTAAGTAAATCCCATGCAAAGTTGGTGGACTTTGCATGGCTTGTGCATGGGCCCACTTTAGTCATCTTTGACTTTTCTAATTCCATCCTTTGTAGTCCTTAAGGTGATCTTGAGCATTCATCTTGCTTGGATTGATGACATTTAGCCTTGAATCTATCTTTGGATCTTTATATTCAAATTTTCATGTTGATCGATATCGGCTGTCAAATCATCATCTCGCTTCCTACAAAAATTCAAAAACTCTAATTTAATCCTAAAAAAAGATGATTACTCAAGCTTAGCCTTTGAACCTGTAAATTATCAATTTTTTTTATCTTTTAAGTCAGAAATGCATGTGTTATAATTTTTGGTCGAAAACCATACTTTAATGTTATAAGTTATTACATATGGATAACTAATTGTGTGGTTTGAGTACAAAATTAGACACTTATCACACCCAACTAGGATTTTACTAATCCTAATCAAAATAATAAAAAAATCATGTTACAAAAACTGATACAAAGTGCTACTTTTGTAGGTACTCATGATTGCATTTTGCACATACAACAAGTCCTTAAACCCATAGGTTACCCTAGTGGAGTTAAGTCTCATGAATGGTTTGCAGTGAATATACCAACAAAATTCTCAAAAAATTTATAAGTCTTTTATTCATCTGAGAAAATTTTCTTCTATTCAACTTATATTAAATACCTAACTGGAGCCTACTAATAATTGTGAATCAAAAGGTTCAAAATCTTACCCTTATGCAAAAGATATCCCATTATTTAATTAAACTTCAAAAGGTAAGTGTGTGGTATAGCTAATATATAATTGTCAATTTTCATATCAAATATAACCTAGATTACCATCCAAATGTATGCTTTAACTTTAATTCTCATAGGATATACTTATCACTCAGAAAGGTTTAAATCTCTCACTAATATTTGCATAGAATGTTGTTCATCAAATTCAATAATCTCACATATTCCATACAAAAGAACAATACCCTAGAAAGAATGATAAAAATGGTCTCATGAAAAGATATCAACTACCCAAATTTTAAAGTCCTATTTGGAAGATTGAATTGAATAGGAAGATGAATGTTCTATAAATTTTGAATTTTAGAAGTTAGAATTTTCTAAAATTATTCTCATAATTAGATTCTATTTGAAAAATGGAATCCAACGGCATAATGAACACTGAAAATGGAATTCAGATGAAAATGTTATGAGCATTTGAATTTGACGGGCATTTTGATAAGTAAAATAAAAAGGATTCAAAACCCAGTGGGTGATTTTGATGATGACACCCTCCCTCCATCTCCACATCTGCGACGAGAAAGAAGGTAGGTAGTGGTGTGTAGCCCACCTCCGGTCACCATTTGCGACATTGGGAAATAATGTAACTACCCAAAATTTAAACTCCTATTTGAAAGATTGGATTGAACGAAAAGATGAATGTTTATAAATTTTTAAATTTAGAAGTTAGAATTTTTTAAAAATATTCTCATAATTAGATTTTATTCAAAAAATGGAATTGAACGACACAGAACACTGAAAATGGAGTTCGGATGAAAAAGTTATTAGCATTTAAATTTGAAGGGGATTTTGGTAATTAAAATAAAAAAGGATTCAAAACACACGAGTCATTTTGATAATGATACCCTCCCTCCATCTCCGCTTATGTAATGAGAAAGATGGTAGTCGGTTGTGCTGCCCACCTCTGCTACCATTTGCGACAAAGCGACATAATGTAACTACCTAATTTTAAAGTCCCATTTGGAAGATTGGATTTAATAGGCGAATGAATGTTTTATAAATTGAGAAACAAGGATTTCTTGAAAAATATTTTTATAAATAGATTCTATTCGAAAAATGGAATCGAACAACACAAAGGACATTAAAAATGGAGTTCAAATGAAAAAGTTATGAGCATATGAATTTGAAGGGCATTTTGGTAATTAAAAAGAGATTCAAGGCACAGGGTCCGTACAGATAACAACACCCTCCCTCTATCTCAGTGTTTGTAATGAAAAAGATGGTTGGAGGTCTTGCCACCCACCTCCTGTTACTATTTTTGGCGGTGGGAAATAATGTATCTACTTGAATTTTAAAGTCCTATTGGGAAGATTGGATTGAACAAGAAGACAAATATTTTATAATTTTTGAAATTTAGAATTTAGAATTTTTGAAAAATATTCTCATAATTAGATTTTATTCAAAAATGGAATCAAACGAAATAAAGGACATTAAAAATGGAGTAAGAATTTTTGGAAAATATTCTCATAATTAGATTTTATTAAAAAATGGAATCAAAAGAAATAAAGGACACTAAAAATGGAGTTCGGATGAAAAAGTTATGAGCATTTGAATTTGAAGGGCATTTTAGAAATTACAATAAAAAAGGATTCAATAACAGGGGCTGTTTTGATAACGACACCCTCCCTTCATCTTCATATCTGCAACGAAAAAGATGGTAGGCAATTGTGCCGCCCACCTCCGCCCACTATTTGCAGCACAAGGAACTAATGTAACATCCCAAAATTTAAAGTCCTTTTTGGAAGATTGGATTGAATACGCGGATGAATGTTTTATAAATTTTGAATTGAGAATTTGTTGAAAATATTCTCATAAATAGATTCTATTCAAAAAATAGAATCCAATGGCATAGAGAACATTGAAAATGGAGTTCAAATGAAAAATTTATGAGCATTTGAGGTTGAAGGGCATTTTGATAATTCGAAGATTGAAAAAAGAGGATTCTACACATAGGGCTATTTTGATGACGACACCCACCCTCCATTTCTGTACTTGAGCTGAGATAGATGGTCGGTGGTTGTGTCGCCCACCTCATGTCCCCATTTGTGGCGCCGAGAAATAATGTAACTACCCAAATTTTAAATTTCTATTTAGAAGATTGGATTGAACAAGAAGATGAATGTTTTATAAATTTTGAAATTTAGAAGTTAACATTTGTTAAAAATATCCTTATAATTTGATTCTATTAAAAAAATAGAATCCAACGACACAATGAACATGAAAAACGAAGTTCAGATGAAAATGTTATGAGCATTTGAATTTGAAGGGAATTTTATAATTAGAATAAAAAAGGAATCAAAATGTAGGAGACGTTTTGATAACGACACCCTCCCATTGTCTCCATGTCTGTGCCAAGAAGGCAGCGGTCCTACCGTACTCCTTCAATCATCATTTGTAGCACTAGGAAGTAATGTAAATACCCCAATTTTATGGTCCTATTTGGAAGATTAGATTGAATAGGACCATGAATGTTTTATCAATTTTGAATTGAGAATTTGTCGAAAAAAGTCTCATAATTAGATTCTATTGGAAAAATGGAATCCAAGGACACAAAGAACACTGAAAACAAAATTCATATGAAAAAATTATGAGCATTTGAAGTTAAAGAACATTTTGGTAATTAAAAGATTAAAAAAATGATTCAAAACTCATGGGGCCATTTTGATGATGACACCCTCCCTCCATCTCCCTGTCTGCTCAGAGAAAGTTGGTAGGCGATCATGCAACCCCACCTTCAGATAGTGTTGTGGTGTTGGGAAATAATCTAACCACTAGAATTTTAAAGTCATATTTGGAAGATTGGATTGAACAGGAACATGAAAGTTTTATAAATTTTGACTTTTGGAAGTTAGAATTGTTGAAAATATTCGCATAATTAGATTCTATTTGAAAAATGGAATCCAACAACACAAAGAACATTGAAAACAGAGTTGAGATGAAAAAGTGATGAGCATTTGAATTTGAAGGGCATTTTGATAATTAAAATAAAAAGCATTCACAAGGCAAGGGCTGTTTTGATAACAACACCCTACCTTTGTCTCTACGTCTACGATGAGAAAGATAGTAAGCAGTCGTGTTGCCCACCTCCAATCATCATTTACGGTGCAGGGAAATAATGTAACTATTCAAATTTTAATGTCATATTTGGAAGATTGAATTAAACAAGTGGATGAATGTTTTATAAATTTTGAATTGAGAATTGGTTGAAAATTTTCTCATAATTAGATTCTATTCAAAAAATGAAATCTAACAACACAAAGAACATTGAAAATGGAGTTCACATGAAAAATTTATGACAATTTGAAGTTGAAGGGCATTTTGGTAATTAAAAAACTTAAAAAAGGGATTCAAAATGTAGGGGAACATTTTGATGATGACACCCACCCTCCATCTCCATGCTTGCGCCGATACAAACAGTAGGCGGTCCCATCGCCCACCTTCGGTCACAGTTTATAGCACCGAAAAATACTGTAACTACTCGAACTTTAGTCTTCTTTGGAAGATTCGATTGAAGAGGAGGATGAATTTTTTATAAATTTTGAAATTTAGAAGTTAGAATTTTTTGAAAATATTCTCACAATTAGATTTTATTCAAGAAAAGGAATCCAATGACACAAAGAAAACTGACAATGGAGTTCAAATGAAAATTTTATGAGCATTTGAAGTTGAAGGGCATTTTGGTAATTAAAAGATAAATAAGAAGGATTCAAAATGCATGGGGCCATATTCAAAATGCATGGAGCCATTTTGATGATGACACCCTCCTAGTATCTCCCTGTTTGCATCAAGAAAGAGGGTAGGTGATCGTGCCGCCCACCTCCAGTCACCGTTTGTGGCGTTGGGAAATATTGTAACTACCTAAATTTTAAGATCCTAGTTGGAAGATTGGAGTGAATAGGAAGATGAATGTTTTATAAATTTGAATTTTAAAAGTTAGAAATTTTGAAAATATTCACATAATTGGATTCTACTTAGAAAATGGACTCCAATGACCCAAAGAACGCTGAATAGAGAGGTCAGATGAAAAAGTTATGAGCATTTGAATTTGAAGGGTATTTTAGTAATTAAAATAAAAAAGGATTAAAAATGCAGGGACCCTTGATAACAACACCCTCCCTCCATATCTGCGTTTGCGATGAAAAAGACAGTAGGCGGTCCTGTCGCGAACCTCCTATCACCATTTGTGGCACAAGGAAATAATGTAACTACCTAAATTTTAAAGTCCTATTTAGAAGATTGGATTAAATAGGTAGATGAATATTTTATAAATTTTGAATTGAGAATTTGTTGAAAATATTCTCATAAATAGATTCTATTCAGAAAATGGAATCCAACGGCATAGAGAACTCTAAAAATGAAGTTCGAATGAAAATTTTATGAGCATTTGAAGTTGAAGGGCCTTTTGATAATTAAAAAAATGGATTCAAAATGCACAGGGTCATTTTGATGATGACACCTATCCTTCATCTCCGCGTTTGTGACAAGAAAGATAGTAGGTAGTTGTGCCACCCACCTCCAATCATCGTTTGCGGTGCAGTGAAATAATGTAACTACCCAAATTTTGAAGTCCTATTTGGAAGATTGGATTGAATAGGCGGATGAATGTTTTAGAAATTTTGAATTGACAATTTGTTGAAAATGTTTTCATAATTAATTTTATTCAAAAAAATGGAATCCAACGACACAAAGAACACTGCAAATAGAGTTCGGATGAGAAATTTATGCGCATTTGAAGTTCAAGGGCATTTTGGTAATTAAAAGATAAACGAAAAGGATTCAAAACATAGGTGGCCATTTGATGATGACACCAACCCTCCATCTCCATGCTTGTGATGAGATAGATGGTAGGCAGTTGTGCCGCCCACCTTAGGTCATCATTTGCGGCACTGGGAAATAATGTAACCACTTGAATTTTGAAGTCTTATTTGGAAGATTAGACTAAACATGAAGATGAATGTTTTATAAATTGTGAAATTTGGAAGTTAGAATTTGCTAAAAATATTATCATAATTAGATTCTATTTGAAAAATTGAATCCAATGAGAGAAAGAACATTGAAAACGAAGTTCAGATGAAAATGTTATGAGCATTTGAATTTGAAGGGCATTTTTTGAAATTAAAATAAAAAAGGATTCATAACCCAAGGGATGTTTCGATAATGACACCATCCCTCTGTCTCCACATTTGTGCTCGGAAAGATGTTAGGCAGTCATTCCGCCCACCTCTGATCACCATTTGTAGCACTAGGAAGTAATGTAACTACCCCTATTTTATGGTCCTATTTTGAAGATTGGATTGAATAGGACCACGAATGTTTTATAAATTTTTAATTGAGAATTAGTTGAAAATAGTCTCATAATTAGATTTCTTTTAAAAATTGAAATCCAATGACACAAATAATACAAAAAACAAAATTCGTATGAAAAATTTATGAACATTTGAAAATGAAGGGGATTTTGGTAATTAAAAGAGTAAAAACAAGGATTCAAAACATATGGGGTCATTTTGATGATGACACCCTCCCTCCATCTCTACGTCTGCACCAAGAAAGATGGTAGGTGGTTGTGCTACCCACCTTCAGTCATAGTTTGCGGCGCTAGGAAATAATGTAACTACCTGAATTTTAAAGTCCTATTTCAAATATTGGATTGAACAGGAAGATGAATGTTTTATAAATTTTGAATTAAAAAAAAACAATTGTTGAAAATATTCTCATAATTAGCTTCTACATGAAAAATGGAATCCAATAGCATAAAGAACACTAAAAACAGAGTTCAAATAAAAAATTATGAGGATTTGAATTTGAAGGGCATTTTTGTAATTAAAATAAAAATAGGATTCAAAATGCAATGGATGTTTTGATAATGATAGCCTCCCTCCATCTCCACATCTACACTGAGAAAGACTGTAGGCGATCGTGCCATAGAACTCCAATTACCATTTGCGGCACTAGGAAGTAATGTAACTACCCCAATTTTATGGTCCTATTTGTAAGATTGGATTGAATAGGACCTGGAATGTTTTATAAATTTTGAAATTTTTTTGAAAATAGTCTCATAATTAGATTATATTCAAAAAATGGAATTCAACGACACAAAAAAGACAAAAAACAAAATTCGTATGAAAATTTTATGAGCATTTGAAGTTGAAGCACATTTTGGTAACTAAATGATTAAAAAAGCAGAGGATTCGAAACAAAGTGGGCCATTTTGATGATAACACCCTCCCTCCATCTCTGCACCTGTGTTGAGAAAGATAGTAGGGGCTCGAGCTGCCCGCCTCGATTCACTGTTTGCAGCATCGAAAAATAATGTAACTGCCTAAATTTTAAGGTCCTATTTGGAAGATTGGATTGAACATGAAGATGAATGTTTTATAAATTTTGAAAGTTAGAAGTTAAAATTTGTTGAAAATATTCTCATAATTAGATTCTATTCAAAAAATGGAATCCAACGACACAAAGAACACTAAAAATGGAGTTCAGATGAAAAAGTTATGAGCATAAAAATTTGAAGGGCAATTTGGTAAGTAATGTAAAAAGGATTCAAAACACAAGAGCCGTTTTGATAATGATACCCTCCCTCTGTCTTTGCGTATGTGACGAGAAAGACTATAGACGACCGTGCCCACCATTTCAGCTTATTTTTCCTGAAGGATAGATTTATTGTGTGTTCCTATTGGCTATGCATTATTTGCATATAGAATGCATCATCTAGTGTAGGATCCCCTAAACTAGCACAAAGAAAGTATCATTTTGTTGTATATGATGACTACTTGTTCTCGTTGTATACAAAGTTGAGTACATTGGCATATGAACGATCATAGATCCTTGAATCCAGATCTAGCACTTTTAGACTCCTAAAATTGAACTGACAGTTAGGCAAGGGTTGCATAATTAAGTAGATCTAATTAACCCTACCAACAATATGGCCAACAAAGCAAGGGATAAAAAGCCACTTTCTTACCATTTTACTCAATAACCCCTTTATTATGAAGACACATATGAGATAGAAGCATAACACCCTAGTTTTTCTGAAAGATTATTTGGATTTATTTGAAAAGCAATAAAAAATTTCTTACTTTTGAGAATCCCATTTTTGTGACATTATGTAAGTATGTTTGTGAAATACTCTCCTTTAAGTCGGGTGTTAGTTCTAGAATTTCTGCACATATAAGTAAAATAAGATTCTAACCTGAAAATGGTTCGAAGTACATGCCACTAGATCTACTGGTCACAAATAAAATCACATGTCCACTAAACATATACATAAAGTCTCATTTTAGGTCCTACAGTTGTTCAAGTATCAACAAAACAATATATACAACCCAAAATAAACTATATCATGAAGTCCACATCGGAGTATCTCCACCATACATCTCATCAAGAGCTCAATGCCTTAGCCTTGCCTTTCTCCTTCATGGTCAACTAATGGTGCATAATTTATGATTTATCTCATGACAACTTAGAATAGGCATGCACTTATGCATGCAAATGCTACATTCTAGTCCATAGCATACCTACAATTCTCTAAGTTCTCAAAAGTCATCTCATGTCATTAACTTCATCAATACATAGAGTTCAAAGTCATATAATAAATGAGAATGCGCGAAGTGCAAATCACACTCAAGACTCAAATTCAATCCATTCATAATCCAAAGTTGATAAAACAGCAATTCGGATAATCCAAGAGTCAAAGGCACAATCCACTATTAAATAGAGTGTGAAAAATCACATCCATCCAAAATGAAATTGATCAATCAAAATAAGATGGCATACACTCCTACCATCGGGACCGAGGTCTAGACTCTCAAGAGTGATTGGTATGTCCAACATGCCCATAATCATAACATATACCTCCCTAGGGTCACCACTAAGTGGCACAAACATCCTGCCACGGGATCTAGTATAACTCTCGCAAGTGGCCTGCCATTTTAGGTCTGGACCAACTCTTGAGAAAGACTAACATGTTAGCTCATGTCACACAATCCATATCCAAACTCCTATGCTCATAGTGCCCACCATTACCTCAAGCAACTTCTGCAACCTCTATGTTGACTTGTGGATACCTCATGGTCTAATCCTCACCGGAGCTTATTGGGGCACTGGCTACCTCAAAGTAATTCCGCATTAGAAGCTAGTTCTATTACCTGTCATCTCCATTGCAGGGCTGGTATCAATATCATCTCAGAAGTCAATGGCCAATTGCACCTACTAACATAAGGTCTCTAAGACCTACAATACTTGTAGAGCACTTGCTAAACCTTGATAAAAATCACATTCCCAAGACTTATAGCTACTCATAGAGCATTCGCTTGAATACCAATCAAATAAAATCTCTAGGACTTACAACCACTCGTAGAGTGCTTGCCTAAACATCAATAAGAACATCTATAGGACTTATAGTCACTCATAGTGTGCTTACTAAATATTGATCAAAACATCTCCAGGACTTACAGTCACTCATAGAGTGCTTGGCAAAACATTCAAATTATCACGCAAAAAATCAAGTAGCGTGTAAAGCCATATGTGACAATATGGAATGTCCAACTCTCATCTAAGGCATGAAAGCCTTCTATTCATAATCCATGCATGCTATATGTCATGGCCTTTAAGTCCAATAGTTCAATGGTTCCAAAAATTGAATTACATGGATTCGCATGTGCACCATGTTAAGTGATGTAGATTATGATAATCATTTATGATAGTTTCATAACTCATGAGTTGGAAACCATCCTAGGTTTTGGATGTGCTTGCTCTTAATGTCATCATTCTTTGTTAGGTTAAATCCCTAAGATTAACTATGCCCTAACCATGTGGATTAATATTACTTAAATCTTATCCATCAATAATCAAGGCTTTTAAATAATCATTAGTATGAATCACTTAGGATGTGTGTAAGTAGGTAGTTGGTTTATCCATTATTTCTCTTCTTGGTTCCCCCCTTATGTATTTCATTTTAAACCAAGGTTCATCCTAAGGTGTCTGGTAATGATACTAGTCTATTTTTGAATGTCCTAAGGATAGTAACCATAGGGTTGCTATCTTGAATATGTCTCTAATCATATCCCGTCTCTTATTAAGTCAATTCATTTCACTTTTCTTACTTTTGTGTAATGTCCTTACTTACTACTCTAGGTAGATTTCTTTCTTGGAATAGCTTACTTAGTCTCATTTCATTTCATTTCAACCCAATAAGGGTTACTATTCATTTACTTACACACCTAAGTGGAACTGTGTATTTCCTTAATGTTATTTCCCATTATCACTCCCCTACAAGAGAGTCACTTTATGTTAATTGTATCGTACTGATTTTCCTCAATTTTATCCTCCATTTGAGGTTGATTATGAACATAAATTAAGTCCATACACTTATGGTATCAAAATCTACAAGTTATTGGTTTAATTAGTTAAATTTTCCAACTTAGCTTTTCATTTAAGGATTCCATTGTGTGTTTGATTTCCTTTCACATTTCACCTTTCAATCAAGTTTCAATCCTCATCATATATATATATATATATATATATATATATATATATATATATATATATATATATCAATCATACACCAGTCCATCAATCTTAAAACGAAGGTCAAACAGGACCAATCACATAACGATTTTGCATCCCATCCAAGGACCAAGGTCTCCATTAATTACACATCTCCTGTTTTTCCATCAGGGTTTGTGTTTCATTCCTTTAACTATTTCGTCACTTACAATAATTTTTATTCCCATTTATTTGCATTGAATACAAGTATACATGTAATAATGAGGGTTGATAACATAAATTTAGCATTTACAAGTAAATATGGAGCAGTTAGCAAACATATTTCACCACATAGCAAAATGCCTCACTGTAGTGTCCAGTAGGAGTAGTTTTGATAATCATGTAGGAAACCTTACAAAACTGACATTTAAACTATGAAATTGGCAAGATTCATATAATAACACTTAATATAGAATGTTAGAATAAAATTTGGTCCTTTTAGTTCATCAAATCCCCTAGCAATAATCATCAGGTCAAGCAAACAAAATATGAATACTTTTGAGGTAGAAATTTATGGATGTCATGTTAATATATTAAGTTACATGATAGAATAGAAATCCAAGTGAAAATAATCATGGATACTAGCAGATTTACTCCTCAAGATCCCCTTAAGTGAAATGCATCCCTGCTGTTTCCAGCAGGAAGTTATCTCACATTAGGTGGGATGTTCACCCTCCAACTTGAAACAAAACTTAGAAAATATTATATGGTTGTGAATATTAGTGATATTAAATTAAAATAAATAGTGAATTTTTGGCATTTTGATCAAAAGAAAATAGTGGTTAATCCCCACTAATGGGAAGGGTATTGGTATCCCATTTATAGCCTAAAGACATACGAAATTGAAGTCAACTTCCTACCCCTCAACCACTACCAAAAATGGCACCAAAACTCCCAAAATTCCAGTATGATAATCTCCTTCAACAAAACTTCCAAAGGATCTAGTGTGAAAACATGTTCCAAATGATGGAAATACAGGGGTGTTCCCAGCTTGGATTCACCTTTTCATTTCTAGCATTTTCAATAACCCTTAACTTCAAGCCATTAAAATCATGTAAAATATGCAAGATTAACCAATCATACATCATTGAACCCTAGCATATAATCATGCTTAACAAGATAAAATAACATAATATTATCATGGATTAGGTTAGGATTAATAAAATCCCAAATACATGCTTCAACGTCAGGACACGTATTACACACATGCTTCACTATGAAAAAACCCAAACAAAACCCAATGAAATCCTTTTCAAAAGCTTAGGTTTTTAAGGTATAAACCTAAATCTATATCAATAACAATCCTATTATCCCCTATCTCTTTTGAAGCTCTCCCACGACGTCCCTTAGGCAACCTTTTGCTGCTCCAAAACCAGTTCCTCTCCTTGCCTTGGATGTTCCACTCTGATGCTTCAAGTTGCGCTCCTTTCTTCTAGCTGTCATTCCTCTTTCTTCTAGGCTTATTTGCAAGGCTTGGGTGTGTCTCTCATCCTCTCTTCCCATCCAAAAATCCTTCTTCTTATTGGTTTTCCTTCCATGGAAGTTCAATTCACACAATGACGGTTTTTCTCTCTTGAAGTGAGAACAAAAACGTATGGAGTTGGAAGAGAGGCTTTGTTGAATTTCCTTCACTCTTATACTCCATTACAAAAACAGAATGATGCTTGGAAACTCTTTACAACCTCTTTGAACACATGGAAAGGTTCACTACAACACATGGACACATAGCACTCTACTCTTCTCTTCTACAACACATGGAAACTCTTCCCAACTTCGTTGAACACATGGAAGCCACCTTGCATGGAAGAGGCCAGCTACCCCTTCCCATGACAAAATGGGGGTAGATGGTTTTGTAAGCAAGGTCAGGCCTCCTTTTTATTCATTTCATGCATTCCCCATGTGTTATGCCATCCTATATCTCCTTGTTTGCATTCCAAACCATAGTCTAGTTTAATGTTTCATGTATCCACTTAACAAATCTATTTAAACTCTTACTAGCTTATGCTTTATTAATAGTCCTTAAGTACTTGTAGCATTATTTTTTTAATCTCTTCTACCAGGGGTTTCCATCATTTACCACTTACATCCTAGACCACCTAGGACACTCCCACTCTATAATAATCATTTAAATCATCTCCTCTCATTAATCTATCTAATACAATAGATAGATTGGTGGGTAGAATAGATAGAGTAGATAGTCAATTTTATTAATTGGATGCTTTTATTTAGGCTAGGGAGTCGTCAAGGCAGCCTCATTATGAGGATTGTTTTACCTATTCTAGACCAGCATATGCTACTACATCATCCCATGAAACTCTGCATACCCTGAATATTTTTCAGAGCTAGTGAGTGCAACAAATGCATTCACATGCCTTAAAAATTATCTATATGCTGAGACTGACTATCTTAGATGGGCTAGTCATCCCACTCAAACATGGTCTCAGAATTACCAAGGAGAACTGTCTTGGTTCCACTCAACCATTTCCTAATACCCCATTTCCACAACAATATGAGTCATACCAACTATTTCCCCCATAACAAAGGGAACAAGCAACAAAAGAGACCCTTCATTTATATATTCATAATACATTAGAATTTAAAGAAGCAATGAAACAATTTAGAGTGCAGCTAGAGCTCCATAAGGGTCAAGTATCTATTAATTTTTTAGGAAGGGAAGAGGAAATAGAGCAAGTTAAGGGCTATGAGAAGCCCATGCCAAGATGGCAATATCATCATATGATCTTTATGAGATGGAAAGTCTTGCATCATCCCTACCGTCCTCCAACAATTATCCTCTTCAGGCATGTCTTCATCATCCTAATTTTTATTCTAACATAGACACCTTCATTTATTAAGATACTGACACTTCTCAATAGAAAGTACAAGTAGGACCCCTTCCATTGCTTGAAATGTAATTTTAGCCATATAGTGAAGAAGCACTTGATGTGAACCTACAACCTTTACCAAATAGTTCATCATGTGAGAGTTTAGGTTCATCTAAAATCTTACCTATGATTGCAAGACAAGAAGGAGATTCAATAGATGTTCTAGCCTAACATCAACAAGCTCTGTGATGTGCATTAGAAGATACTAAGGGTTTAAGCCCCATTAATCTTTGCATCAGGAGGAAATGAACAACCTTTAGGAAGATGCAAAGCTAGCTTAACCCTAACTTTCAGGACAGTGTAAAGGAGGAGGAATGTCATCAATTCTTTGATGTTGGCATTATCTTTCCTCAATTTAATAGAACTTGGGTTAAGTCACCTCGTGTTGGTCCTAAGATATTTTGCTTCATGGTGATTTAGCATGCCATTATCTTCTCACCACCATACATCTCTGGGTGGAAAATGTATATTGACTACTGTGAGATCCTAAAATGAAGTGAGTTATTCTAAAAACTCCTTAATGGTTAGTATAGGTTTAGGGTTTAGTAGATTAGTTAGTTAATACAATCATAGATGTCCTTCATTTTGCATCTGCATTGTGTATTTTGCATTATTGGCCACATCAACACATTCATGCACCATCTTTGGCATGCATGTACTATCTTTTGATCCCTTCAATCTCAACTTAGTTATTTGATTTGTCTATGCTTTTATTTTAGAACAATAAGGACAATATTTAATTTAAGTTTTCGGGTGGGCTATTTAAAATTTGATATGTTCATCTTTCATTTTCAGTTTTTCGGTCAAAATTTTTCTTTCATTAATTAAAATTTTTTTTTAAAATGTTAAAAAAAATTATGATAAGTTCCATTACAAGAATGAGAATTAGATTTTCTAAATATTCAATATATCTTTGACATTAAGCTTATTAATATATTTGTATACATTTAACTATTATTTTATCCTTTTTCTAAAAAAATTCATTAAAATTGAACTTGAAATAATTATTACACAAATAGCCATATATATATATCATTTAATTGAATATAACTTAGAGATACTGAAGAAGATTAGTACAGATTATTAACTCATGTGAGATTAGAGTTATTCTTTCTTTTTTAGATTAGAGGGCATCAAACAAGTGTATCAGAAAACCAAATTGGTTTCATGCCTGGGAGGTCTACCATGGAAACTATTTTCTTACTAAGAAAATTGATATAGAAATATAGGGAGAGGAGGAAAGACCTCCACATGGTCTTTGTCGACTTAGAGAAAGCTTATGATAGAGTCCCTAGAGAGTTATTATGGAGGGTGTTAGGCAAGAAAGGGGGGGCGGTGGTATATAGACATCATTAAAGATATGTATGAGGGAGAGGTAACGAATGTGAAAACCACTAATGGTGAGACAGATGATTTTCTTATCTCTATAGGATTGCACCAAGGATCAGCATTGAGCCCATACCTTTTCACGTTGGTTATGGATGAGTTAACAAAATATCTACAAGAGAAGATTCCATGGTGCATGCTATTTGTAGATGATATGGTCTTACTTGATGAGACAAGGGAGGGCGTAAACACAAAGCTAGAGTTATGGAGAGAAGCATTAGAATCTAAAGGATTTAAAATCAGCTGAACTAAGACAAAATAATGGAATGCAATTTTAGCAAGGAGAAGAGTAGGAGTGGAACACCTTTTAAGATTGATAACCAAGAAGTCCCCATAAAAGACCACCTTTGGTACATAGGATCAATGATTCATGAGAGTGGAGAGTTTGACAGGGAGGTTCTAGAGAATACAAGCACGTTAGAACAAATGGAGATGTGCATCTAGAGTTTTGTGTGATTAGTAGGTGCCACTCAAACTAAAAGAAAAATTCTATAAGATGGCCATAAGGCTGGCCATGCTCTATGGATCAGAGTGTTGGGCAGTTAAGTAACATCATGTTCATAGGATGAGCCTCGCAAAAATAAGGATGTTGATATGGATGAGTGGAAGACAAGAAAGGATAAAATTAGGAATGAAAACATTAGAGGAAACTTAGGGGTAGCACCAATAGGTAACAAGATGAGGGAGATTATTCTTAGATGGTTTGGAAATGTTCAAAGGAGACTGAAAATGATATCAGTTAGAAGGAGTGAGGCAATGCAAGTAGAAGGTTCTAAAAGGGCAAGGGGAAGGCCTAAAAGAACATGCATAGAAGTGGTGAACAAAGATCTAAAAATTTTGGGACTAAATGAAGCCATGATACTTGATAGAGAGGAACGGAGGAATAAGATTCATGTGGCCGACCCCTAATTGGGATAAGGTCTAAATGATGATGATGATGATATATATATATATATATATTTAAATTATAAATTTTTCTTCAATGGATATAAATTCCTAGTTGGTCTCATTATCTTGTCTTGGTCAACTATTGAGAAATCATATAAAAGACTATACCATATATCTCTTGAGTGTGTCAACATATTTAAGTCATATGAAACCTAGGAGATGATAGAGGTACTCTTTGTATAACGAAGAGCCTTTGGCCTTCCCTAAGTTATTTTTTCTAGTTAGACCCTTGAGCGTTTACATTAAGCCTTTTCTTTGATAGCCAATTCACCATTACTCATATTTTAAACCTATAATTTATCCACTACCCAGTTGTTTTGGGAATATGTAAAGATGGTTGAAGGATTATCTTGAGAAAAAGTATGAATAATACAATTTAAGAGATAAACATTAAAGCCAAAAAGAAGAAGAATTCAAAGAAGCTATAGATAAAGTCAAGCAGAAAATTGAAAAAGTGAAGAAAGATAGCCAATGAAAAGAAGAATGTTCACTTTCACATAAAAATATGATTGTGAATGCACTAGAAGAAGACCTTTACTTATTTTTTAAAACACTTTTGTTTACCCTTATATCCATTTCTTTGATAACCCTATCCTTAGCCTTTATTCTATCCAATTGAAAGGCCTTAACATAATCTTGGAAATAAGATGGCTCAGATGTAGTTATGAGTGAGTAGAGATTTTGGTAGAGTGTAACATTCTTTAGTAGTTGATATCCTAAATTTCCAAGAGACCACTTTGAATTTTTTTATTTTTTTTTTCAGTTACCCTTCTTTTGTATGAAATATGTGAAAATTGTTGTAATTTTAAATTAAACTGACAAGCACATGAATCAGTTATAATAATTCATGGGAACAGGTCCATTCCACAAGGAACCAAATGGATGTGAAATAATGGTCCCTACTTAAATTATCTAACTTATGCAATGATCGTGAGATTCTTAACTTAACTAATGATGGAAACTAAAAGCAAATGCAAGACATGAAAAATGAAATTATGCTAAACTCAAAAAATGCTAAAAGAAATAGTTTCTTAAAAACACAATTTATAAAAACTTTCCTAAATCATGCAAGTCTAAGGAAACTAAACAAAAAATTCATAATTTTAACTTTCTAAACATGAAATTTATCAACTATGACAAAATCAATACTTTCCTAACTAGGAATTAGAACTAATTCAGGTGCAAACTAGTAAAGTAATGGAATCTAAACTAAACTAACAAATAAATTAAAGCAAATATTAACCAGGCAAAGAAAGAGAACTACCCAAGCATCATTGCATATGACCATGGAATGGCATACATGATTCCTTAGGCAGGAATGCATCTAATTAACTACTATGAAAACCTAAAACATATAGTCAAACTTAAGCATCAAAGAAGAAATCTAATAATCTACTTGGGCTCTTAAAAAATCAAGTGAACACAAAGAGTATGGTGCTAGAAATTAAACACAACAAATCATGAAGAAAAATTCTAGTAGCACACTATTTTGATCATTCACTTAATGAAACATGAAAATCATGGAATTATGCAATTCTAGTGCAAGTAAACATTCAAGAATGTAGAATATTAATTGATGGACACAAGTATTAATTGAAAACTTCTATAAAATTCATTGAATTGCATTAAAATCCATCAACATAAAACTTAAGTCCTATTACAATGAATGCTACTTGATCTTAATCAATCCAAAACTTCAAGCTAAATCTTCTTCAAGGATCCAACATCAATCATGAATAAGCAAGCTTAGAATTAAGAGAAAATTCTCTAGAAAGTAAAGGTAAACTTAAGGAACACTAAGGAAAGCAAGAAGGGATTTCAATGAAACTAAAGAAAATCTAAAGACAATGAAAAACAAGGGAAAGGATAGATTCTAGTTGGCTTTCCCTTCAACGGAGAAGCAACCTTGGATTTCTAATAAACAAGCAAGAGGAACTAAGGGAATGGAAGAAAAAAAAACCATAAACTAATCAACAATGGAAGTTAAAAGCAAGTAAGGAAAGAGAGAGAGAGAGAGATCAAAAGGAGACAAATAACCTTTGAAGGAAGACTTAAAGGACAAGGCTTAGGCATTGAAAACACTTGGGAAGAGCAGCCACCCAAAGGAGAAAAAATTCAAGGCAAAAAGGTAATGGAAATAGTGGAGGAAGAGGACTCCTCCTCACTTTGGAGGAGGCATTCTTTTCCTCCTTCTGAAGTGTTCATTGTTTGAATTCCTTTTCGAATTTTTATATTTTGTTTCCTAAGTTTTCTAAGGTGTCCAAAGGTTAAGGTATGGTAGGGATGAAATATGAATAGGATTGGATGGCTAGAATTAGATATAGAGGGCTACCCAGGGTTTTTAGCAAAGAGAAAATGAGGGCTGCATTTTTGGTTAGCTTAAGGTGGGAAGACAATTTTTTTAGGAGGATGTATCTCCCCCTGCAAAAATCATGAGGCCCTTTGAATAAGGAAAGTTGGTTGGATGGGATGAGGTAACATAGAGAAAAGACGGTGGTAGGAAAGAGATGGGTAGGAAAAGATAGGAAAGAGAGATGAGATGAAGAAAAGTGATTAGGTAGGTGGTTTCCGAGGAAGTAAGGATTGGTTGGATGGTTTGGAAGGGAGTTTAGGAAGGTGAGAGAATCTTAGAAGGATAGGAATCTTGAATGAAAAGTGAAATTCGTGGTGCCTCTTAGTGGTGAGGTAGAAAGTGAGAAAAAAGTGAGAAAAACATAAAACTTGAAGGGGTCTCTTCCTATTGGTCCACATGGTACCATATCCTAGTAAAATTTCCCTCAACTCTCTTCAAAATATCTTCATAAATCTCAAGGATAATTCTTTAGATTCTCCACCAATCATGACCTTCCATGTAGCATAGCTTATGTGCCTTTGATGACTTTCTTTGAAAGTTCCATTGGCTTGGCTTCATAGCTGGCTTAGATGACTTTCTTGAATCATCTTTATAATTCCTTGGATTTGGTGATTGGCTTGGCTCCATATCTTGTCATCTTCTTCATGGCTTGAATATGACTAAGTGGCTTAAGTGAAACCCATGCAAAGGTGGTGGACTTTGCATGGCTTATGCATGGACCCACTTTGGTCACCTTTGGTTCCTCTAATTGCATCCATTGCTTGTCTTAAAGATTATCTTGACCTTGATATCATGTTGGATTGATGACTTTTAAGCTTTTAATCAATCTTATGATCTTGATCTTCCATTTTCATCTAGATCAATCTCATCCATTAGATCTCCATCTCGCGTCCTATTAAGTGCCTTGATTATCTTGTCTTATTGCATAGGTGGTAGCTTCTTAGTCCTAAATATAAACAGCTCTTCCTTTTATCCATATTTGACTACTTCTTACTAGTTGAGTGCTACTCTAAAGTGGTTAATACAATCATCATGTCAGAAGGTGTTTAGAACTCAATTAACGTCAAGGGAATGAGTGGGAAAATCACTTGGATTTTAAGACACCCACTATAACCACAGTGCTCAGAAGCCACTAGAGTGAAAATATATTATGTCCTTCTAAAAGGGTCTTATGAGCTTGATACCCTAAGTTTCTTTCTACCTGATTTTAAATTAATGCTCAAAGGTTGGGATTGTGTCATACAAGAATGTTGATTGTTTCCTAGGAGGGCCAAGGAGCTGGTGATGAAATCCAGTCCTAATCTTATAAGACTTCCTATGGTACCCTTACTAGCATTAAGTTTCATTCCACCATAAAGTTAAAAATATGCAATGCAAAACAAAAATCAAACCAATGCCTACCTATTAATAAAGTGTTAGGCCCCTTAATAGATGGGACACTATAACCATGCAGCCTATGCTTTGGTTATAGCCAAGCTCAAGCTAACCATTATTAAATCGGTGCTTGAGCTAATGCAATAGTCCTAAGTATTATGCAACAATTATTAATGCATGACCCTAATCTATATGATTTATACTACCATCACAAATGAAAATTTACACTAAATGAACCTTATCCTAAAAATTAAAATTTGGGTGAGGGGTCTGATGATAATCAAGCGTAGACCACCATATCCCAAACTTGTCCTGTATTATTATAACCAATTTCTCTCACATAAAAATCAAACAAATTGGTCAATATGAGGAAAATAGTAAATAAATACAAAAATAATGCAAAACCCTATACTAATTGTGACATCCTAGGATTTTACAACATTTTTTTACAAAATCTTTTACAATTGTGGGGCCCCAAGTTTGAAAACTATTTAGAAACCAAACAGCGAAAAACAAGTTTCATGAGAAAACATTAAAAATCCTACGTATCATTTTTTATTTTTATAAAAACAAGGATTTTCAAAGGAATGAATATTCCCACAAAAAATTCGACAGAGTCTCCTCTATATTTTGGACCCTGTGCATTTAAAGCATGCAATGCGACAACATGATAAATACCATATATACCCACATACATGTCTGTTTACATTTAATTAAAAAGAAATATTTGTAATGCCAAAAGGCTAGGAATAAAACCACATCCCCAAGACCACTCCAGTCATAGCCATATCACCATAACTCCAATTTACATATGCATGTGTAAATAAAATGAAGTCATATTAATTCAAATCAAATCAGTTTATATGTTCATAAACTACATTATAAATCTGTTTGTTATACCTATCATATTCTTCTCTTTAGATCTCTATCACCATCTTCTACTCCTTTTTCCCTGTTCTATTTCTTCAGACCTGAGACATTGTAAAGAATTTGCAATGTCTCAACAAGCTTGCACTTGTGTGGATAGTTTCATCATTGAAAATATGAGTTATGCGGTTTTAAATCCAAAAAGGAAACATGATCACATGTTATGTAGTTTGATATAATATGATGCAAAATGAGTAATATCATGAATACTAAAATCTCAATCATGATTTACTAATCAATACCATGCCAAACTAATTCAATTATCAGTTTCAATAATAACCTTTGCAAGGAATTTTACAAAATATGAAAGATCACCACAACTCATGATATGCATCATCTTGTAAAGATACCCATCCAAACTGAATAGTAAACTATCATAAAAAATAATAGATGAAAAGCATTTAAATCATAAATGTGATGACTCGAGTTTTTCAGTACTTTTTAATAAAAAAATTAGAAAGGTGGGGCTCCAATTTTTTTTTAAATCAAAACAGCGGAAAACAATTTCAAATGAAATTCATTTTAAGAAAAACCCCAAGTGTCAGCCATCAACTCATCACACAACCTTTCACTTTTAAAACTCAATAAATTTTTTGAATTAACCAAATAAACCTTTTCAAAACAAGTTCACTACTCCAAGACCCATCCAGTCAACATCCACATTCCCAACAACAGTATAATCAAGTGCAATAATGTAGATGTACATATACATTCCATGTGAAATTAAAACATACCTCCAAATGAGATATCTCAATCACTATTCATCTAGCTCCTCATCAGTCCTGTCTTTCTCTCAATATCTGAGCCATTGTAACCATAATGCAATGCTTAGTAGGTACATAGACATTTAATGTAATAACAAATGAAACATAAAAAAGCAAGTTGAATAGCAATGCTAATGTAAGTGTAGATCATAACATCCATGGAGTATAAGTATCATAAGCAAAACCTCATGCACAATAAAACATGATTCTTATGGCACCCAAGGTACATGGGTCCCATGAGCATCCCATATACTCGTACAACAGATCATGTGTACTCATATCAATCCTCTGAGTTCCATCACACCCAAGCACACAATAACATCTCCATGCTCAACATGCAAGCATATTGAAACAAGAGTATGGATCTTCATGCTGCAGTGGCAACCACTCCAAGGTGGGTCTTAACCACCACCACTCACCGTCGACACTGTAATGGGAGACTTAACATCCATCCCCATGAGAAGGCCCAGATAGGTAGTATGGACTACCCATGTTATCAAACCCCTACCGAAAGCCATCTGTGGGCAGGTGTTTATCACATCATAAATTCAGAGAGTCGGTGGCCAGCCCCTACTCCCTTCTAGCATGACATCCACCGGGTGAGAGCACCTGTCATAAATCACAAAACACGTAAATCCTGTATCTCATAAAACCAAGAGCACTTGTGGCTCACAATCCCCATGGCATACCCCTCATCCTGGGGTTAGCCTCTCAAAAGACTAGCCAACAAGCCTCCACTACTAATTTTATGAAAAACCATCAATCTCAGTGATGCAATAAAGAAAGATAATTACTAATCAAACATAAGACACATGGTATCAATACCATAAGACAATCGATCATGAAAACCTGTTCAATGCACCATCAAAATCTCATATCGATCATAGCATAAGACTTTAAAATTTACAAGTGTTTGAAAATGATTACTATATGACTAGCAATCATAATCAATCATGATGCTATGATGATGATGGATTTAGAAAACAAGATGCAACATTAAATGTCTTTGCCTACCTTAATGAAAGTACAACCAAATCAAATCAAGCACATACTCTTCTCAAACCTCGTGCTCCGATGCACTCATCAGTATCACAGTACTATTTCACATTATTTATTTCATCTTAATAGAATTTATGGTGATCCAACTATTGGATCATTCTTTAAGGCCTCTAATTATGATTAAATTATTAATTCTAACCATAATCATCATTAATCAGTGTCATTTCATGTTCATCTACTCATTTTAATGTGTATCTAAAGTTTACACTTGATCCAATGGTCAAATCACTCGCAGATCAATAAATTCCAAGATATGGGTTAGATTAATGGTCCAAATCAATTTTAAGATGAATACACCTAATCCAATCCTTAGATTCATCAATTCATCTAATTGTTCAAGTTCTAAGACCTGATCATCCTCTGATTGGTTGGATCTAAGTAATTGAGTACATTTTCTTAGGTTTGATCAACTAACTATGCTCAGATCAAGGTTTAGAGGTTAAATTCATGTTCACTTTGTTGAGATGATTCCAATGGACCTTTTAGATCAAAGATCGGGCTTCTGTAGCCTCTAGAATCTCAAAACAACCATTTTAGATCAAAATCTGGACCAAAAATCTAGTTTACACCAGTCTGCACCAATGGGACAGTTTACACCGATGTAAACTGGCATCCCCAAGATGCACCGACTCCAAAACGCACTACGGAATACGATGCATGCATCTTGGTTTCCAAGACACCAGCTGTCTGTGACATCACGCAACACCATCCCCACATGCATGTGCACACCACAAAGCACTCACCCGTGTCGTCTGCTCCTTGGCATCTCAATTGGCGTCCTGGTTACATCGTCCATTAGAGATGATGAACCCGAACAGTTCATTTTCTTTTAACTCAATCGGAGCCCCAGATGCTTTGATTTTTTATTTGTTTATGCCGTTCCTAGGGTTTTTGGGTCCAAAGATTTCATTGGACCACTTTGATCTATCATCTAAGCTGCCTTTAATGTGGGTCTAACCATGATCCACAGTTCTGATTTCACAGGCCTTCCAACGGCCATTGAGACCAGCTCTAGCCCGGATCTATGAGGGAAAAGCTAGAAAATAAGAAAAAGAGCAAGATAGAAGGTGTGGCCTATCTAATTTGAGCCGGATAGGGGAGATCGGAGTCCTCCAATGGGTGCAGGCAACAAATTCGTTTGCTAGAGAACGAGGTGAAGAAAGCACGAGTTCATGGGCTGTTTTATGTTAGGGATAAGGGAAAAAGCACACCTCTGTAGTTTGAGATCCGATTTCTTCACAGAGAAAGAGGATCACAGCCTTCTTCTATTGGTAATGGGATCAGAATGGAAAGAGGGTGTTGTTATCAAAACAACCCCCTCTAATTTGGGTCCCTTGCCTAATTACTAAAATGCCCTTAGAACTTAAAATGTCCATATCTCCCTCATCCGAACTCTGTTTTTGGTGTTCTTTATATTGTTGGAATCCTATCAAAATGTACTTTCTAAATTTAGTAGTTTCAAGTCAAAAATCTATTTATAAATTTTTATTTATTAATTCATTTTATTATAAAAAAAATTGAAGTAAAAATTGAGGATATTACAATAAAATGCTTCAATATAATCATTGTGTCTCAAGAAACACATACATATGAATATATCCATGAGAACCTCGTCAAGGTCTCACTGGTGTAGAAACACTCAAAATTCGAACACCTGTTGTTGGTCATGAGTACTCATTGTGGGCCTGAAATACTAGGGTCCCACACACTTGGACTATTGCGCTATAAATGCACACCTCAAAATAATGGACCCTCTGTGCTACGAACAAGACCCAATCAAGTCCGTCCGATCATGCTAATACCAAGCGAGATAGTCTCCCAAGCATTGTACGAACAATGAGTACACAATGCCTCAGGCCATGACCTTGTCCATGATGTCATTGTAACCTAGATTTGGCCTTCCCTAACTTGGTATCCAACACACACACAGATATATATCAAATGTTGGAAGATGGATGATCAATCCACACCCTCCTAGCACAGCGTTCAATGGGCCACCATAAGCCCTCCATAACACAATAATACTAGGCATCTTCATGTGCCAATATAACCAAAGAAATTTATACATTGTTGAAATCATGCAATTCAATTCTCATGATATAATATAGCCGCATAAAAGCCACCCTCACAAGGTTGAGTTTGAGAATTCTGTACTCCTCATCATTTCATAATTTATGAAGTCCATGTAATTTCAAATATATTTTCATGCATAAGTTTCCAATTTGATATTAAAACAACATAGAATTTCAAACCAATAAATTGCATGAAATACAAATAAGTTAACTGCATAAATTAGAAATATCATAATTCCAAATCTTAAGCATTTTCAAATATGATAGAGTAATCTTCAATGGTTTTCACGTTTCTCAAAAATAGATTGATGTTAAAACTACCTACCTCCCTTATCATGCTCCTCAGTTTAGTTATATCCCTTCTTATTAATTCATTGATCAACCTGTAGATATTTTAGATTCTTTATCACTATTAAGTCATATTAAAAATTTCCAAAGGAATCTATTCCAACCCTAATTTGGCAGTCTAGATAACTTGTTAGTCATGGAACCATTAAGTTTCATACATTCCCTCGCTCCTCACCATATGATCTCAGCTACTCAGGTTGTTGGTCCATTTTCCACATCATGGATTGTCTAAGGCCATTAGGGTTCTAATATGTCATTCATCAATGATTAATCATTTATCATATGTGAAAAACAGTGTTAGGTCACTCTTTGATCTGGTATTCATTCTTTATATTGGTGATCCGATTGCTAAGAGTGGTTGGATCTCGATCTTAACATATTATTTGACATTTTAGCTAATGGATCAGTGAAACTTAGCTCATCCTATGTTAGTTTGGGTTTAGGGATGCAATGGTGGCATCTGATCACAGATCAAGCATGCTAAGTCCCTATTCCTTTACTATTCAATTGGACAGTTTAGATTATTCACTCAATTTCAACCTAGATTTTCAATTTTTACTATATACTTATTGATTCAATGCTCCAGAACTCAACTGTGGTGTCTAAACATTGATCAAACATCAACAAGTCACAATTCAAATAGTGACAGATTAAGGGAAGAAGACTAGACTGGAAAACATGCCCTAAGTGTAACAAGAGTTATTTAGGCAAAACGTGTCCTATTTTCAACATCACTTGCTATCTTTGTGGAGAACCAGGACATTTTGCTAGGGATTATCCAAAAAGGAAAGTACAAGAGCGTAAAGAAGAACAAGTTCCAAAAAGCCAAGGACGTGTCTTTGCCCTCACTTCCAGTCGTTGAAGGTATTCTTTCTATCTATGATACACCTGCTAAAGTTCTATTTGATACAGGCTCCACTCATTCTTTCATATCTTGGGAATTTGCATCATCCTTGGACATTATACCACAGGACCTAGACTTCACTCTAGAAGTCATGACTCCTGTAGGCCAGGCACTCCCCACCTATTCTTATCTCCAGGATGTCCCCATTTTGATTAAGGACCATTTGTTACATGCCAACCTTATCCACTTAGATATGAATGACTTCGACATCATCCTATGTATGGACTAGCTAGCCTTTCATCAAGCCTTTGTTGATTGCCGCCAGAAACGTGTCACTTTTACCCTACCTAATGGAGACACTTTCACCCTCCTTCTTCTTAGCCAAGATTGAATCTGTCGGGAGTCCCCAACCAAAGCTAGAGGATGTCGAGGTAGTCCGAGAATTTCCTGAGGTATTCCCTGAGGACTTACCAGGTCTACCTCCACCAAGGGAAATTGAGTTTATCATTGACCTTATACCCGATACTTCCCCCATTTCCAAAGCTCCTTACCGAATGGCTCCTGCAGAACTAAGAGAACTCAAGACACAGTTACAGGAACTACTTGACAAAGGGTTCATACGACCTAGCGTATCTCCGTGGGGAGCTCCAGTCCTCTTTGTTAAGAAAAAGGATGGCTCCATGAGATTGTGGGTGGACTATCGGATGCTAAATAGGGTCACCATTAAAAATAAGTACCCTCTTCCCCGAATTGATGATCTTTTCGATCAACTTCAATCAGCCAGAGTCTTCTCTAAGATTGATCTACGATCCGGGTACCATCAACTTCGAGTTAGAGAAGAAGATATCCCCAAGACAGCCTTCAGGACTCGATACGGACATTATGAATTCAGAGTGATGTCCTTTGGTTTAACTAATGCTCCAGCCGCGTTTATGGACCTCATGAATAGGGTGTTCAAGGAGTACTTAGATAAATTCATCATAGTGTTTGTGGATGATATCTTAATATATTCTGAAACTCCTGAAGACCATAAGGAACGTCTAAGGATAACATTAAACACCCTACAAGCACACAAGTTATATGCAAAATTCAGTAGGTGTGAGTTTTGGCTGGAAAAGGTTAATTTCTTAGGACACATTATTTCTTAAGATGGCATAGCAGTTGACCCCACTAAGGTTGAATTAGTACAGAACTGGGAAAGACCTAAGACAGTCACAGAAATAAGAAGCTTCCTAGGACTTGCCGAATATGACAGGAGATTCATCGAAGGTTTTTCACAAATTGCTTTACCTCTAACTAAGCTAACTAGGAAAGACACAAGATTTGAATGGACTGATAAATGTGAGGAAAGCTTCCAAGAACTAAAAAGAAGGTTGACTACAGCACCTGTCCTTACTTTACCTTCAGGAAGTGGTAGATTTGAGATATACAGCGATGCCTCGCAACAAGGGCTAGGCTGCGTACTTATGCAACATGGGAAGGTAATCGCTTATGCTTCTTGACAACTCAAGAAGCATGAAGTCAATTACCTGACCCATGACTTGGAATTAGCAGCCATAGTCTTTGCTTTGCGAATCTGGAGACATTATTTATATGGGGAAAAGTTTGAAGTTTTTACAGATCACAAGTCTTAAATATATCTTTTCCTTACAAGACTTAAACATGCGACAAAGAAGATGGATGGAATACTTAAAGGACTATGACTTCTCCATTCATTATCACCCTGGAAAAGCTAATGTGGTAGCTGATGCATTAAGCAGAAAAACCCAAGGGATGTGTGCAAGTTTATTAACTAAGAGATGGAAGCTACTACAAGAAGTAATCACATGGAAACCAGACATAAGTAAGCACAAGATCATTATGGCAGGTCTAACAATAAAGTCGACTGTTAATGAAAAGGTTAAACAAGAACAGAAAGGAGATCCGGATATACAAGCTTTCATAGGAAAACCAAGGTTTACAGAAAGGGAAGATGGTAGCGTTTACATGCAAGGAAGATTAGTGGTACCAGCTAATGAAGAGTTAAGACAAGAAATCTTAAAAGAGGCTCATCGGTCTAAGTATACTATACACCCAGGAGGGACTAAGATGTATCAAGACTTAAAGAAACAATATTGGTGGGATGGTATGAAAAGAGACATAGGGGAATTTGTGGCAAAGTGTCTAACATGTCAACAAGTGAAGGCTGAACATCAAAGACCTGCGCGATTGTTACAACCCCTTGAGTTACCCGAATGGAAATGGGACCATAGTACAATGGACTTCACCATAGGGCTACCCAGGACCTCTAAGGGTCATGACATGATCTGGGTAATTGTTGATAGATTAACTCAGACAGCTCTTTTCCTTCTTATACGTCATACCCAATCCACTGACAGCCTATCTCAGCTATACATCAAAGAGATAGTAAGTCTACATGGTATACCCCTTAGTATCACTTCAGATAGGGATAGCCGCTTCACTTCGCGACTCTGGAAGTCTATCCAAAAATCCTCCGAATCTTCCTTGAATTATAGCACAGCCTTCCATCCACAGACTGATGGACAGTCAGAGACACAATCCAGATAGTCGAAGATATGTTGCGGACTTGTGCCCTCGATTGGAAGCAGAGCTGGGATGAAAACCTACCACTAGTTAAGTTTGCGTACAACAATAGCTTTCAGTTGAGCATTGGCATGGCTCCGTATGAGGAGCTCTATGGGAGACCCTGTTGATCACCCACCAGTTGGAATGAAGTTGGAGAGTCCAGGGCTGGTAGAGCAATGTGCCGAGAAGGTCAAACTCATAAGAAGACGCCTCCTCATAGCTCAAAGCCGCCAAACGAGCTATGCTGATCGAAGGAGGAGACCATTGGAATTCGACATTGGAGAGCACGTTTTCCTGAAGATATCTCCCACTAAAGGAGTTATGTGGTTCGGTATCAAAGGCAAGCTTAGTCCGCGTTACATAGGACCTTTTGAAATCCTAGAGAAAGTGGGAAAAGTGGCCTACAGGATCGCACTACCCCCTCAGCTATCTGAAGTGCATAACGTATTCCATGTATCTATGCTAAGGAGGTATGTGCCTGACCCCGCTCATGTCATCAACCAGGTACCCATAGAGTTGACGGAGGATCTCAAGCTAGAGACAAGACCAGTTGAGATCCGGGATCGTAAGAGTAAGATGCTGCTGAACAAGAACATACCCTTAGTCAAAGTTTTGTGGAGAAATGCGCACATGGAAGAAGAGACTTGAGAACCGGAGTCAGAAATGCAAGAAAAGTACCCCGAGATCTTTTGACTGTATATAGTAGAATTTCGGGGGCAAAATTCCCCTAAGGGTCATCACATGATCTGGATAATTGTTGATAGATTAACTAAGACAGCTCATTTCCTTCTTATACGTCATACCCAATCCACTGACAGCCTATCTCAGTTATACATCAAAGAGATAGTAAGTCTACATGGTATACCCCTTAGTATCACTTCAGATAGGGATAGCCGCTTCACTTCGCAACTCTGGAAGTCTGTCCAAAAATCCTTAGGATCTTCCTTGAACTATAGCACAGCCTTCCATCCACAGACCGATGCACAGTCAGAGACACAATCCAGATAGTCGAAGATATGTTGCGGACTTATGCCCTCGATTAGAAGCAAAGCTGGGATGAAAACCTACCACTAGTTTTTGAATATAAGGGCATTTTAGTCATTTCACTATTCACCTTGACTGACCCCAGGAATTTGGCCTTAAAAATGGCTCCATTAGATGCGTCTCAGAAAAAGGAATCCAACGAGACCAAAATCACCCAAAACGGAGTTAAAATGAGCAAGTTATGGCCCTTTGAAGTTCAGAGGCAAAAATGTAATTTTATTAAAAAACGAATTTACCCTGCAAAAACACAGGGGCCCGTTTTGATACGGGCACCCCTTCATCTTCAACCTCTAGAGGGTTCTAGAACAGCGGTGATTGGAGGAGAAATCACCACCATTCTGGAGGTTTCTCCACTGCCATTCAAAGGCGGCGAGAGGCCCCTCCAGAACCCTCTCTTAGCTCTATAAATAGAGCTCTTGGGCTCCTCTAAAGGTAGCCCAAAACGTTGAAGAAAACCCATTGAGGAGCAGTGACCTAGAGGGGAAAACAAGGAGAAAAACCCAGCAACAAGCTAGGTATGCCCAAGATCCCTCACAAACCATCTCCACCTTAGTTCTAGGATCAATTTCCCTAGGTTTTTGCATGAAAAACCATGCAAAATGGAGCCCTGGAGACTCACCAAGGACCCAGGGATGTTCCCTGGGCCGCACTGGTTCGACAGGGGTGTTCTAAGGACGCCCTGGTTCCCCAACGAATAGGTCGTTCCAGTCGGAACGTCCCACGTCGACCACAGTTTGAAAAACCAAACGGGCGCTACAAGATTTCTCATTCCTTAGGGAAGCCGGGGCGCACGACGCAATCGCGCTGTGCTCTAGCATTCTGTTTTTTTTTTTTTTTTATTCTTAAGACGCCTATGTACGTGCAACACTAAAACGCTTTTAAAACTAGTAGTAATAGGGTCCTACTGAGTATAGTATATACTCACCCAATCCTCAATATTTTTCAGACACAAAGCAAATACTTAAGGGCAATGAACGCTTGTGATAGAAGACACATAGGGTAAGTGCAAGTAAGTAAACCCTTACCTTATCTTTCAATATTACTTGATTGTAGTTACTCTCTAAAAGCTGAGGCTGTGACTAACACTTTCTTGGGAACAATATTGATTTAAACTTTGCCATGGCTAGATAATTTGATAATATTTTTTGACACTCGAGGTTTTTATGAAAGATTGTTTTCCAAAAGAAAAAGATTTTCATGCATTTCATACTTATAAAACAAGAGATCTCGCCTTTTATCAAAATTGCATCATATAAAAACCCGGGTCATCACACCCATGCAAGGTGGTGGAGTCACATTCCATTTTCCATTTTTGCATGAGAAAATAATGGAGAGAATATGTGAAAAAATGTGGCAAAGAAAAAGAAGAATAAATTGCAAATCTACAGCTAGTAGCGATCTAGAATGTGAAGAAAGTGTGGCCTACATTTATTCTATCTCATGGGTATCCTATATTATCCACTAAGAAGTCGTTTAAGCAAGGATAGACCAATGGGGAGTAGCTACGCAAGTTGGTAAGTGCTTGAAGTCTATTGGGTTAGAATATTTTAGTGGGCTGCCCACCAAAATAAAAGGGAGACAAAATGTGTTCCACCTCTAAAACCTCATTGGTTAGAGGTATGTTTAGTGGGCTGGTAGTGAATCAATGAGGAGACCTCGAGTGAATAAGAAAATCTCTATGAAATCCAAGTCATCCACTCTAGGGAGTGCTAATCCAACCATGAAGAGAAAAAGACCTACAAAGACAATCCTTTTGGATAAGAAAACTTCAACAGAATCTCATCCACTCAAGTTATGGTGAAGCATGATACAATGGTCAAGAATAAATGCAGAGAAAAGTAAAAAATAAAATAAAAAAATCCCTAGCCACCATCCACCTCCTGAGAATTCTAAGTAAAACCTTAGGGATGAAACATCTCCACCATTTACTCTTATCTTCCATTCAATCCAATGCTTCACATTTCTTTTTCTTTCTCTAAACTTCAAAAACTATAACCACCCTCTAGGACACAACCATAGAGCCACCATGCCTCCCCTATGTTTCTTTCCATTTCCTCCATCCTTCCCTTTATTCTCTCCTTCTTCTTTCCCTTATTTCCTTATCTTTTTTCCTTTTAACCATATCACTTTCCTTCTTATCCCCATGCCTCCCCCTCACTTCCATACTCCCTTCCACATTTGAACACCTTCCCAAAAGCTCCACCATGCCCATCTGATATCACCATTCATTCCTTTCTACAAGTGTGATCTCAACCCTTCACCTCTTAGGGAATCTCCCCAGAAAAGTATTGATAAGTGTTCAATTTTGTATAATATGTACTCAATTAGTAGTTTACGTGTTATAAATTATAGGCATTATTTTAAGGTTTTTTCAAAATTTGATAACGCATGCATTTTTTACCTAATAACTCAAAAGTTTGATATTTAGCAAGTTGGTGAGCTAATCCAGAATAATAATGTTAATAATCTTAATTTTCTAAGATTTAATTAGGATTTTTACTCTTTTATAGGTGTTGAGAAGATGATCCAATGGCCGAGATCAAATAAGATAAGATTTGAAGATCAAGATCAAAAGAAGACCAAAGATCTAAATTTCAACATTTCAAAGCTAAATCAAGGTTCAAGATCATGTTAAGGCAAGCAAGAAAGCAATTAGATAATCAAAGGTGACTAAAATGGGCTCGTGCAAAAAGCCATGCAATTCCACCACCTGTGCATGAGATTGGAGCCATAAATGAAGTTTCCTAGTCTAACAAGGAAAGCTAAAGAAAGCCAAGCCATTCAAGGCTTTAAGCCAAAAGACTTAGCCACTCAAATACATCAAATTGAGGCACCAAGCCACATGAAAGCCTTGCCACATAGAGTCACACTATTGGAGGAGACCTTTCAAGCAATTATCCATTTTAAAATTCGGTTATTCAAGTGACAATTAGAAAGGAATTTAGGTGATAATCAACATGGTAATATATGCATGCATAGGTGGACCAATCAAGAGAGAAACTATATCCAAGGCTGATCCCCACATGCGCCTGGCACAGGAACCAGCTTATCCTAGGCTAGCACGTCCTCAGACCCGCCTCCAACCCGACAAGCTTGAAAAACTGCCGGCTAGGGCTTTTCCCCAGCCCTGCAATTCCTCCACAGATCTCCCCTCTTCGAAAAAATCACCAAAACTGGAACCCAGATTCTGGTTCCCGTCACTTCCCTCTCCATTTCCCCTCTTTATTACCCTTCCCTGACATCGGCAAGCACCCCAGTGGCAAGAATTACAGAAACCTTAGCCGTCCGGCTAGGGCTTCAATATACAACGGAGTTCTCCTTCTCCAGCAATAGTCTCTACTCCAAACGGGATCCAGGTAGGTTCCTTTATCTTTTTCCCTTCATTTTGGGTCTTCCAAGCGAGATCTCCAACTTTTCAGGGATCTCCCTGGCCATCGATCCGTCAGAGATGACTGATCCGGCAGGTATGGTTGAGATCCCATCTTACCCAGCTCAGATGAAAACTCTGAGCCATTGGATGAGAGGCTGGGACCCAAATACCATAGGGGAAGAGATATAGGCCCTTAACAAGGTCAAATCAAGGAGGATTGGGGAAAGGGTGATTCGACAGTCCAAATCGGACCGTCTCGCCTATCCCCGATCATTGCTCAGCATACACCAGCCATTACCAGTGGAATGAGGCAGAGGTGGGCCGCTGATAGTCCCCATCAATTTGCAAGGGCCAAATTGAATCTGGGCCCTTATTTTGATTTTTGTGGGTGAATCTTGCTTGAATTGTTTATCTCTAGTTTAGATTTAGGATTGCATGAGATTAGGATTTTTTTTTGTGTATTAGCTAGCATATTTTGCTTATTCCTCACAGATTGACATATCTTATTTGTTTTTATGCGAGGGGAATACAGAAAAGAAATGATGACAATCCTGTGGGCCACGACTTCATCATATTAGATAGGATTTATTTGCTTTCTTAGAGTAGGATTTTTTAGTGAAACTTGTAGTGAGGCCCATTTGTATTTTACACTTTATTATTCAATTTTAAATGGTTGTAATAATACAGGGCAAGTGTGGGGCATGGTGGCCCACACTTGATCTTCATCAAAAGTCCCACTGTAAGTATCACTCACTTTCTTTTTAATTTTCTAGTTTAAGCGCATTTAGTATAAATTAAATTAGAATGGTAGTTTAACTCACTTATATTAGGGCATTCATAATAATTGTTGTGTGTTATTTAGGACTATTGTATTAGTAAGCACCTATTTAACAAGAGTTAGCCTAAGCTTGGCTATAACCAAGGCATAGGCTAGATGGTTATAATGTCTCGCCTGTTGAAGTGTTTGACACTTTATTAAGTAGCACATAGGTAGGCATTAGTTTGCTTTTGTTTTGCATTGCACATTTAATGTTTTATGGTGGAATGGATCATAATACTAGTAAGGGCCCCATAGGAACCCTCATAAGATAAGGACTGAATTTGATCACTAGATCCTTGGCCCACCTAGGAAATCAATCAAATTCCTTGTATGTCATGATCCCAACCCTTGAACTGCTAAATTAAAATCAAGTACAAGAGACATAGGGTGTCAAGCTCATAGGAAACTTTTAGGAGGCAATCTATTGTTATTCTAGCAGCTTTTTGAGCATCATGATTATAGCGGGTGTCTTTAAATCCAAGTGAATTTTTCATGCCTTTCGTTAACATTGGTTGAAGTCTATATGCATCCTAAAATAAGAATTGTATTAACCACTTTAGAGAAAAACTTAACTAGTAAGCAGTATTCAAGTATGGAAAAAAGGAGCTATCTAGATTTGGGTCTAAGAAGCTACCACCCTATGCAATAACAAAAGATATCGAAATAGCTTGATCAGCGATTTACTAAGATTGATTGTGCATCACATAGAGTTAGTTAGCATATAGTTAGGTCACATCATATAGGATTTCGTTTAGTGCATTTAAGGACGTTAGTCTTAGATTGTTAAGTTAGTACCCTTAGACCCAAAGATTAAACGTATCTATAGAACGGGGACGTGAAACCAAGTTCTTAACCCCATGGCTAAACCACCAGTAGAAGTTGAGCACAAAGCCCTTAGAGATTTCAATGCAGCACTCCAACTAAACACTCCCTCATGCATCACATTACCTTGAACATATGCTGACCATTTTGAACACAAACCTAGAGTCATTCAGTTACTCCCTACTTTTTATGGTCGGGAAAGAGAAGACCCATACCTACATATCAAGAAATTCCTTGATATTTGTGCCACATTTAAGTTTTAAATATTTTAAGATGACTCAATTAGGCTTAGGACTTTTCCATTCTCACTCAAGGATAAAGCCAAGTCATGGCTAAAATCTTGGAGGTTGATTCCATCAACACATGGGACTAATTTTTTAGGAGTTTTTTAATAAATTCTTCCCCATTCAGAAGACCCATGCCCTTCATAGGAAAATCATTAATTTCTAGGATATGAATGATGAATAGTATTGTGAATGCTAGAAATGGTGGAATGAACTATTATAGAAATGTCCTCATCATGGCTTTGAGAAGTGGCAGCAAGTTCAATACTTCTTTGAGGCATTCATGCCTCAAAATAGATAAATGATAAATGCAACAAGAGGAGGAGACCTCATGTTGAATGATGAGAGAGAGGTCTAGGATTTTTCTTCAAACTATAGCTAATAATTTTTAGCAATGGGATTATTCAACTAGGAGAGAAAGAAATGCACAGCCTCCAAAGAAAGGAAGCATTTGCAAAATAGGAGTGTCCACAAATATATCCTATAAGCTTGACTCTATGATGGAGAGAATGGAAAAATATGATGGGAAAGTTTACAAACTTGAAAACTTGTTTGAGATCCTCCTACTATATCTGTTAAACCTTGACAAGAGGTTTACATTGTTTGTTCTAGTTCCGTCCATTTAACCATGAACTAGCCATCAAACAAGGTCTGTAATGAAAATCATTTAGATCAAGCAAATGCATTGAATGCATAATGCAAACCAAGCAACAACCCCTACTCTAAGACCTATAATCCAAGATAGACTAGGCATCCTAACTTGTCATGGTCAAAGAACAACTGCCAGGGAGGTCTATCTATGAACCCCTACACAAACCTTTCCTAGAACCTCAGTTCCCCTAGAGCCCCTTAGTTTTCAGTCACCTCAACAACCACAGAAGCCATCAGTTGAAGAAAATAAATGAGCCAATAATGTCAATTCTAAAGCCCTTGTAGACATAGAACTCCAAATAATACAGTTATCTGCTACACTACAAGATAGAGTAAAGGGTCACTTTCCTAATCAGACGATTGCTAAACCTAAGGTCCAATTCGAAATATGGTCTAGTTCTCAACACTATAATTCTCATGAGCAAGTGGTCATCAGGTCGACAATAAGGTAGGGAAGCCTAAATCAGCTTTAGAGGAACATGAGACAATCAAAACAGAGGAGAAAGAAAAGAGATAGAAATCCCTTTTTGAACCTATAGTGGAGGCACCCTATGTGCCTAAAGCTCCATTTCCTCAATAACTGAACAAATCTAGGAAGGGAACAAATTTCAATTAGCTAATAGATGTTTTCATGCATGTACAAATCAACATTCCATTGCTGAATGCCATCAAGGATGTTCCCGCCTATGCCAAGTTCCTAAAAGAGCACTATATAAAAAAGAGAAAAGCTTAATGTATGAAATAAAGCTTTCCTCACTAAACAAGTAAGTTCTTTAATCCGACACTAGACCCACCTAAGTTTAGAGACCCAAGGTGTCCTACAATTTCATGCATTATTGGAGACCATATCATAAATAAGGCATTGCTTGACCTAGGGACTAGTGTTAACCTATTGCCATATTCTGTCTATGAGCAACTAAAGCTTTAAGAACTCAAACCAACCACTATCACATTACAATTGGCCTTACATATCTATAAAGATACCACATGGTATGGTTGAAGATGTGTTAATTTAGGTGGACCACTTTTACTATCTTGTAGATTTTGTTGTGCTAGATACCCAGCCTGTGTCAAACACCGGTAATCAAATTCTGATTTACATGGACGCCCATTCCTGGGGACACCCAATTCCATTATAAATTGTAGGAATGATGTGATCAAACTATCCTTGGGCAACATGAAAGTTAAGCTTAATGTTTTCAATGCCGACCATTATCATTTAGACCTCGATGATTCCTATATAGTAAATTTAATAGATAGCCTAATTAAGGATATTCAACTGCCATTTTCCATCTCAGATCCACTTGAGGCATGTGTAGCTCATTTCAACTGCAATTTTGATATAGAAAAATCCATTGAAGAGGTCAATAATCTATTAGATGCTACACCCATAATGGATACCTTAGAAAAAGAGTTGGTAGCTATCATGTTAGCACTAGATAAGTTTAGATCTTACTTATTAGGATCTAAAGTTATAGTATATATTCGGATCATGCAGCTCTGAAATACCTCTCTAAAAAGGATGCAAAACTCAAGTTGATCTATTAGATACTATTGCTACAGGAATGTTCCAAAAGCATTGTAGCAGACCACTTAACCAAGTTAGTGGTGGAGCATACTAGCAAAAATATGCCTATTATAGAAGTGTTTCCAGATGAACAATTAATGCACATTTCCTAGTTAACTTTGTATGGAAATATAGTCAATTATCTTGTTGCAGGACAATTGCCTAATCATTGGACCAAACAAGATAGAAAAAGAATTGTAGTTAAGGTTCGCTACTTTACCTAGAATGACTCATACATATTTAAGTACTATCCTGATCAGCTTATTAGGAGATGCATACTCAATATGGAGCATTATGAAATCATCTCCTCCTATCATGATCATGCTTGTGGGGGATACTTTAGCTCTAGGAAGACTACTACAAAGATTTTACAGTGCGATTTTTATTGGCCCATGATTTTTAAAGATTCACATGCTTACTGCACAACATGTGCTACATGCCAGAGGTTAGGAAGTATAGTGAGGAAAAATATGATGCCCTTAAACCTAATCCTAATTGTAGAACCTTTTGATGTTTGGGGATAGATTTTATGGAGACATTTCCTAATTCCTTTGGATATTTGTACATCCTTGTGGGGTAGACTATGTGTCCAAGTGGGTGGAAGCCAACCCTACAAGACCAATGACAAAAGTGTGGTGGTCAAATTTCTCAAAGTATGTATTTGCAATGTTTGGCACTCCAAGTGCCATAATTACTGATGGGGGAAAACACTTTTGCAATAAAGTGTTTGAAAATCTAATGACAAAGTATGATGCCACCTATAGAATAGCTATCCCATATCACCCTCAGACCAGTGGGTAGGAGAGGGATTAAATAGAGAAAATAAGCACATTTTAGAAAAGACATTCCGTTCAAATTGAATGACTGGTCTTTAAGACTTACTAATGCTTTGTGGGCTTATTGCACTGCTTGTAAGACTCCTATAGGCATGTCTCCCTCTCACCTGGTCTATGGCAAGGCCTACCACTTACCAATAGAATTGGAATATAAGGCATATTGCACTATCAAAAAGCTCAATTTTAATTTAGATGCTATTGGAACCCATAAGAAACTCCAACTCAATGAGTTGGATGAGTTGAGGAAAGATGCATATGAGTCTACATCACTATAAAAAGACCGAATGAAGGTTAACTATGATACTTAAGGAAGTCCTTCAGCCCAAGACAAAAGGTCTTATTATATAATTCTAGGCTGCATCTCTTTTCAAGAAGACTTATGCCTTGATGGACAGGATCCTACATAGTACGTACCATATATCCTCATGGGACCATCTAGATAGAAAAGGATGGTGAAATATCAAAGTTTAATGGACAAAGGCTAAAACCCTTCCTAACACTAATCAACCCTGAGGTAGAGGAAACATCATTAGAGGCATTAGTCTATCATGACCCACCTTAACATGATCCAGAACACCCAGCACTTTACATTTATTGCACTTGTCATCCTCACTTCTGGTTGAAGACATAAAACTTGGCACTCCCTAGGAGCCAACTCCAAAGTTTTTCAAATCTCAATATTCTACATCATTGCATCATCATATAGAGTCCTATGTTTCTAAACATTGAGGACAATGTTTATTTTAGGTTGCGGGTGTAGATATACATAGAGGTGGCTGCTTTTTCTTATATTTTTCTTAAAATGTTTGCAAAAAGAAAAAATTTGAGGTCAAGTTCCCTTACTATGATGAGAATTGGATTTTTAGAAACTTAGTAATTCCACTACTTTAACCTCTTAATGGAAATGCATATGGATAAAGTTTCATGTTACTTATATCTTAAAGCATTTTATGAAAGTTAAATCTAAAAAAAAAACTTACACAGAGTACACAATTGAAACTGATAAAGAGGTATGACTTAGGGACCTTGAGAAAAACAACCGAGACCTATAACTATGTGAGTTTTAGAGACTATCTCCTTTTTTAGAGTTGTAAGGAATTCCATATTCTCTTCAACATACATAACCTTGTATGATCGCGTTATCCGGAATGATTGGGCGTAAAGCATCTGTAGGTGGCTTTTCAAGTCCGCTGTCAAATCCCAGGGCTCAACCCTGGACAGGCGGTGGAAACTACCAAGCTGGAGTACGGTAGGGGCAGAGGGAATTTCCGGTGGAGCGGTGAAATGCGTAGAGATCGGAAAGAACACCAACGGCGAAAGCACTCTGCTGGGCCGACACTGACACTGAGAGACGAAAGCTAGGGGAGCGAATGGGATTAGATACCCCAGTAGTCCTAGCCGTAAACGATGGATACTAGGCGCTGTGCGTATTGACCCGTGCAGTGCTGTAGCTAACGCGTTAAGTATCCCGCCTGGGGAGTACGTTCGCAAGAATGAAACTCAAAGGAATTGACGGGGGCCCGCACAAGCGGTGGAGCATGTGGTTTAATTCGATGCAAAGCGAAGAACCTTACCAGGGCTTGACATGCCGTGAATCCTCTTGAAAGAGAGGGGTGCCTTCAGGAACTAATGGATGCACCTGATGCATTCACTGAACCTAGCAATAATTTCTATCCTAAGACAAATTACCAAGATTATAATGGATGGGCTAGGCATCATGAACAATCATGGTCTCAGAATTACCAACCATCTCAAGAAGAACCAGCATGGCCTTACCCTAATCACCCTACCAGGATTATCACAAAAATTAGGGACAACAATTATGGTTCCAACCTGATCAATCCTTTCCCATTACTCCAATGACACTGTAGTATGTGACTCTTGAGTCGATGCCTTCATCACATGAGGAAAACACATTCGATGAGACCCTTGGGTTATTATAAGAATTGACTAAACAAGTTTGTGACGAGATGGATCAATTACATGCTGCATTGATGGAAAGGTTTAGAGAATTTGAACCAAATGAGAATAATGATGAACCATCTAGTAATGTTGATAGGATAGAGAATTCATGTAATCATTTTGAAATGCAAAGTCCCCTACCATCTATAGAAACCTCCAATATGGATATACTCAAGGCGAATTTGAGTCATTATTATGATTCCATTCAAGAGACATCCATTGAGGAAGATGATGAATTCATAGAAACCTCCAACACAGAACCACTCAATTCATGTCTTACTTATTTTTACAAAATTAATGAAGGAACATGCTTTAAAGAGGTAAAGGAATTGTTGGAGATTGTGGCACCAACTCCTCAATGGCAAGATAGAGTAGAACTCCTTACAAAGCCTAAAATTCCAAATAAGCCTTTTAACATAGAAGATGTACTTGATTGGGACCTACATATCTTATTTGAACAACCATTATATACGAATTTAGGTCCACCTGAAGTATTGCATGTGCGAATAGAACAAGAAGAGAAAGAGTCCATTGATATACTATTCATACGTCAACCAACTCTAAGATACACACTAGAAGATAATCAAGATTTAGGTAAAACCATGTTCCCTCTTCTATTAATACAAGAAAAATCTTTTAAGGAAGGGCCAAGTCAGCTTATACCTCAATTTTAGGAAAATGTAAGGGAAAAGGAGAACCATCCACATCCATATGGTTTAAAAGAATTCACAGTAGTTCACATTGTTATAGAGATTCCACCACCCAAATTTTCAACGTGGAGTTATATTGATTATAGTGAAATTTTGAAGATAGGAGGTCATCAGAGTGGTCCCACTCAATTTACATTCGTGGTAGTCTACTATGTCATAATGCTACCATCACCACAAATTTCATGGTGGAGGAAAAATATTGACTATCGTGAGATTTTGAAGTGCCATGAGAAATCTTGCCATTTCATTTCTAGGATTAGGAAAACTCAATGCCAATTGGGTGTAGATTAGGATCTATTAGGATATGTTTGGATAAAGACGTTAAACTTAGTTCTCCCTGAGAGGCAACCTAGAGTTTTTTATTTTTGTTGTTTTCTACATCACTCATATTCATTTTAGGTCCTATTTTTTTTAAAACATTCAAGTCAATGTTTTTGTCAGGTTGGGGGTTTAGAATTTTAGCAAATTCTAATCTTTTTAGGTTTTTAGGTGTTTTCCTTAATTTAAGAGAGAGAGAGAGAGAGAGAGAGAGAGAGAGAGAGAGAGAGAGAGAGAGAGAGAGAGAGAGAGAGAGAGAGAGAATTTTTAGGTTAATTCCTACACTATGATGAGAATTGGATTTTCTGAAGTATAATCTAGATAACTTCAGCTTATTAATGGAACTGAATATGATTAATTCATCTTTTTACTCATTTTCTAAAGTATTCTATGAAAGCAAAGTCTCAGATCACAGCTGTACATGCAGTTGTATATAAATAGTTTAGATTGATAAGTGGCTTTAACTTAGAGATTCTGAAGAAATTCAGTGGCTACTTATAACCTAAGTAAGTTTTAGAGCCATTCATCCTTTTTGAGAGGTTATAAATATTTCTAATTTTCTTTAGCGTGCTTAAAGAAAATTGATCCCAAACTCTTAATTTTGGCTAATTACATGAATAATTAGAGTATTACATTTAAAATTCTAAAAGTTCATTGAATTTGATAGATTATAGGCAACCTAGAAAATGATTTAGACCATCCTTGTTGTTAACCTAGAGACATAAAGCCTACCCAACTAGTTAGCCAACTTGAACCTTTTATATAAGCCTTTTCTTTTACCACCCAAATTACCCTTTGCCCATATTAACCCAGTATAAATTATCCATTTCCCATTTTTCTTTAAAAAATAAGTTACCGAGGAATGAATAAATACTTTTTAGTTTTAATATAAGTAGAAAAGTGAATATCAAGAAAAGAAATATTCTTCAAAGTGATTCAAAAGTACTGAAATATAAAGAAAAGAGTCTGGAAAAAAAAAAAAGGTTTGAATAATGCAAAGAAAAATAGAAAAAGAAATATTCACTTCAGCAAAGAAAAAAAGAGTTGTCAACTTTAGAAGACCTCTACTTATTTTTGAAGAAACTTCGAATATCCTTATACCCTTTCTTTGGTACCTTATCCTAAGCCTACGTTTCATCCCAATTAAAGACATATTGACTCTAGGATGAATATAGTCTTGATGAGGAAATGAATGGATAGGATCTAAAAGAGTGGTATTTCTAAATATTCAAAGGTAATGGCATCTATTCTAAATGGATCAAAACAATTAAATTCCTTAGTAACTCCCCTTTTTCATGAATATATGTGAGATAAATTTTCATTTATTGACTCTTCTCACATAATTAAAAGAAAGATATGATTTGACCCTTATATTTGAGAGATTTTGTTTCTAAGTGTATGTCATTAGTGAGGATTGAGGTCAAAATATATTTCGAATGGAGTTCAAAAGTTAGAAGTGTACTTAGAAATCAAGATCATTCTATATGTAGACTGTACACATGCACACATACTTTGAGATTTGAGCTTAAGTGGAATGACTTTGGCATATGGGTAGGGTTTTGAATTCTTTAGTCATTTTTATTAGTATGCTAAAGTTGATGATTTATTAAAGATAATTCTCTGAGGAAAAAGAGGAGTTGACTTAAAAATAAATCTTGAAATTTAGTTTTTTGCATGTTTTGCTTCGGACTAGAAAAATGATGGTTGGGGGTGTGTTAATGTTCAATTTTGGTCAAAATACCCCTAAATTAGCATTCAATTAGATCATCTAACCGTTCATATTTGTAAAATTTAGCTTGATTTTGAATTTAGCTCCAATTGACCATCCAAACCTTAATTTTTCAAAATCAATGGTCAGATGATCATTAGAGCTCATTAGATGATTAATATACAGGTTAGATGATTCTAATTTGGTCTTTTATTTTGTAGATTAACCAAAAAAGGCATGGATGGCTAAGATCAAGGATCAACATTACAGATCATCCATCAAAGATTAACGGTGCAGATGGAATAAGCTATTAAAACAAACTTTGGGTTAAAGGAAGATATGGAAGAGATCTGGAAAGTGCCCTTAGTTGGAAGTCCCCATGGAGGAAACTAAGTTAGAAGGCTAGTGGAAAGCTCTTAGAGGTTTAAGGAAGGCAAAATTCACATTCTTAAGGGGAAACTTCCCCTTCTCTTTTCAACCCCTTCCTTAGACCATACAAGGCAACCCTCTCTCCCCCACTCTCTTTCCTCATTCTCTCGTTTTCCTTTATTCATCTCTCTTTTCCTTTCCCATCGCAAACTCACGTATAACTTCTTTCCATACTTCTCCATTTCCCTCCTTATTCTTCTCTTTTTCCTCCTCTTTCCCCTCTATCTCATGCACAACTTTCTCCCTACTTCCTCTTATCTCCACCACCTTCCTCTTCTCTCCTCTACTCTCATGTTCTCTCCCTCTTCCCATTCTCTCTCTCTCTCTCTCTCTCTCTCTCTCTCTCTCTCTCTCTCTCTCTCTCTCTCTCTCTCTCTCTCTCTCTCTCTCTCTCTCTCTCTCTCTCTCTCTCTCTCTCTCTCTCTCTCTCTCTCTATTCTATTCCTCTCCACTCTTGCTTCTCTTGGTTTTAATTAAAAACCAGATCTTTAAAAAAAAATTCATTTTTGCCCTTTCCTCTTTAAAATCAATTACATTTATGTCCTTTTGTGTTAATTACATATATGTCCCCATTCTATTCAAGTTTTATCTTATCTATATTCTGACAGTGTTATCCAAGGACAGTGCTCTTCACGGACAGTGTAATTTAGGGATATTTAATTAGTTTTATTTTATGTTTTTTGGACTTGAAATTTATGTAAAATGCATCATTTGAATAAAGCTGAATAGTTAGTTTAATTCTATTATTTTCTTTAAGTTTTAAATAATTAAATTTTGTTTAAACTCCTTATTTTTAAGTCAAGTCCCTATGGGATCCACTCGTACTTACATAAGCTACACTACAATAGCAAGTTTAACCACAAGTGCACGGGCTATCATTAAAGAGTTGTTTCACCCACTTTGGTTGTGGTCTACTTATGGGTGGAACATGTTGGTCTTCAGATTCTTCAAAATCATCATCTTTGTTTGACATGCGTTGGTCAGGCACTGGGTGGGTTACTTCTTCAGTTGATGAGGAAATGGTAGGACCAATGTCCTCCATTGGGTGTGGTCACTCATTAAACACCACATCTTGGCTTGTAATGACCTTCTTGACCTCTACATCATAGAGTTTATATGCCTTAACTCTTCACTATATCTCAAGAAGATACATTTTTTACTCTTGTCATTTAGTTTCTGACTTTTTTCTTTTGGGATATGTACAAAACACTCACACCCAATTTTTAGAAAAATGAGAGACAGATGGTTTCATACCTAAATATGCCTCTTCTTGAGTCATATTATTCAATGTTCTCATAGAACATCGATTGAGGAAATATACTGCAGAATTGATAGCTTCAACCCTAAAAGTATTGGGTAGATTTGCACCTTTCAGCATGCATCGAACCATTTCCACCACTATTCGATTTCTATGTTCAAAAACACCATTATGTTGTGGTGTGTATGGGGTAGTCAATTAGCACTTTATGCCAACTTTCTTGCAGTAATTGACAAATTCTATGGAACATAACTCCATCCCCTCGCCCCCGATCTGTACAAAGCTTCTTCAACAGAGTTGCATTCTCATTTATCACAAGTTTGTTCCATGCTTTGAACTTTTCAAGAGTATTAGCCTTCTCACAAAGGAAGTACACCCAAATCTTCCTACTATAATCGTCGACTAATAGCAAGAAGTAGGAAAATCCTCCCATAGCTGTCGTAGCCATTTTCCCACAGAGGTTAACATGTACCAACTCTAGAGGAGCCTTTGATTGATTATGACTGTCTTTTGGAAATGGCGTTCTGTGTTGCTTGCCCAGCATACAAGCTTCACAAGGTTCCTCAATCTCATCAATTATTAGTAGGTCTGTCACCATATTCTTTCTCTTCATCTCCTTCAACACATGATCAGAAATGTGTTTAAACCTTTCATCCTAAAGTTGACTCATTTTAACATCTACAATTGTAGTAAGAGAGCTGATTTCACAAAGGTTATTCTTTCGAATACCTTTAGCTATTATGCTTTTGTCTATGTCAAGAATCAACACCTCATTCATCTTCAATTGAACCTCCTGATCTTTATCGATAATGACAGCTACAGATAGCAAGTTTCTCATAATCTGAGGTACAAGAAGAACATTTGCCAACTTCTTACTTCCTCCATTATTGGACATGATTGTGATAGTATCCATCCCTTCAACTAAGTAATGAGCATTATTCCCTAACACTACATTCATCAGTTCTTGTAGAGGTTTTATGGAATCATATAGTTCCTTATTGCTGGTCATATGTGAGGAAGCTCCACTGTCTAAAACCCATGTACCCTTTTGTTGTACATGTGTGCTAGAAGAACAAATCTCCTTCATTATTGTAAACAAATGTAGCTCAGTTTCTATCATATAGGCAGATTCTTTATTTCTCTAAGTATGTTTCAATGTTCCATTCTTTTCATCATGAATCTTTTTTTTGACAATCTTTAACTGCATGACCTTTCTTATTGCAATAATAGCATGACCCAGAGAACTTCTTTTTCTTTCCTTTCTTTTCATCTGTGCTACTCCTTACTTTGATTGAAAAAGCAGAGTCCAACTGACTCTCTCTACTTTTTAGCCTCATGTCCTCCTCTTGCAACATAGCAATGAATTCTTCAAGTGAAAGGGCTAGAACACGAACTTGTGTATTAAGTGATGTCGCAAGGCCATCATATTTTGGTGGCAACACTCTAATACATCTTCTAACAAGTTCCTCAGATGACTTAGCTATGCCGACAGTAGCCATTTGATCTCATAGGTTTATCGCCCTACCGATGAATGATTTAGCTACTTCATCCTCACCTAATCTTTCAGCGACTAACTGATTTTCAAGGTTCTAGATGCGTGTTTGGTTCCTTGTCTCATACTAATTTTTTAGTATATTCCATGCTTCAAAAGCCTTTGAGGTATGCTGCATTAGAGTGAGTATAGAATCATGAACACTTGTGACAATAGGACAAAGTGCATCAGCATTCTGTCTCCTCCATTCATTGATAAGATGAGGACTAGGAGGAATGATATCTGTGGGATCATTGGGTGATGGAGTTGCAATAGGTTTAGCATCGATACCCAGAACGGTATTAAGGAGTTCATAGGAGTCAAGAATAGTTGAAATCTTAAACTTCAATAGAGTGTAGTTTGATCCATCAGCTTTCCTTCTGTGAAAGTAGGGGGATGAATGCAGATTATTGGTGCAGAACCAGTTGATACAGAATCAGACACAATGGTTTGAGTAGTCATTCTTGTTGAGCTTTACAACACAAGATTGATGTTCAGAGTCCCATGTGCTCTGATACCATGTAAACATACAAGTATGCACCAGGAATGTCTAAACAACAATCTAGGAAAAAGACAACACTACTCAACACTAGTTATATTTTAGATTGATAAGATCATAATACAACAATGGATTGTCCCACTGTGTGCTCTCTAGCAGAGCTTCAATGGCTTCTGGACATATAAGAAGAATAATAGGAAAGAAGATCTACAAAGCAACGAAAATCTTCAATGCTCTTTGGGAGGCTTGTGGCATGCCAATTTATAGCCTTCTCCATGAATCAACTCATTGATTTGACCTTTCATCAAATCTCTAATATGATAGTTGTAGAACAACCATAAGAGTAGCTGCTGATCATTCAATGCATCAAGCAAGGAGTGGAAGGTGGTGATTTTTCATGTTGACGGTCAACCTTCCATTGATAGACGATGCATACCATCAAGCCAGGGTCTACCAGCAGCCCCCAAACCCCCGTTATTCCTTCTTGTAACCATTGTTGTCCCTAATGACCTTATCAACACTAAGTTGGTGATACAAATCACATACCATTGTGGTACTCCGAGCAGTATCTCATTGAGGTGGGCATTGTTATATACCAACATCTTAGAGGAGAATTAGAAGAGAAAATATCTCAAGGTCATTACTTAGCAATGGATTTAAGTGTCATTACTTTAGAATAATGTCATTTAGGCTGACAAATATTTATGGCCGCATGAACTTAGGTATTCCAACCATTTCTTAATAAACCTGTTAGTACATTAGTAAGAAACACCCTAAACTTTATAATACACTAAGAGGAACATCACAGATACTTATACACGAGTTTTCACTAAAGGAAGTCGACCTATTAGGTTAAGTCATTTCATAATTTATAATCATGTTAGATCTAGTGATACTTGAGGAAAAAATGAAATAGGAAAAGATTTAGAATAGTGAAGGAATTATAGAATTTCCTAAACCTTACTAGACATTATGATGGCATATTGGATGAGTATTATTTTACTGTTAATTAAGATAACAATTAAGGACATAGGATGGGTAATGCGTGAATGCAAATTTTTAGAAATTGAAGGAACCAACCATTGCACCAATACTTACACTACCTCCTAACAATTGAGGTTCAATGATTGTAGATGATGTCTTTGAAAAAATAATTGAGGAATGTGCTGATATAAGAAAAGAAAGAGAAAACATGCATCTGAGAGGTGAAAAGTGAAAGATAGTATTCAAATACATTGAAGATTGTAGTGTTGACCAATGTAAATAATTTTAGTAATAAAAAATCAAATATTAAAGTTGGAAATTATGATTTCTTAAGGGAGATATTAACTAAAGTGTTACAGGATTTGGAATGAAATGAAAGAACAACTAAAATCTCTTTAGTTGGAATGTTTGTTGTAAAATCATTTAATTAAAAAAATTAAAAATTAAAAATAATGGTAATGTAAAAAAGACATATGCATAATTATTTTAGGAATAACATAGAAAGAATTTTCAAGAATGAAAATTTCTTTAAGGGGGAAAGGATGTAATAACCCAAAATTTAAAAGGTTATTTTATGATTTTTTTTTACAAAAAAGGGATAAAATAGAATTTTATGAATGAGCTTTTTTATAAAAGTTAAATAAAGGGTTGAAACTTAAAAATTGGATTATACTTGAAAAAGGGAATCCAAATACACTATGAACTTGAAAACGGATCCGGACAAAAAAGTTACATGATTTTTAATAGGAGGGGTATTTTAATAATTTTAAAATGGGCCCCATTTATATGTTTTTAAAACAGAAAAGTATTTAAAATGTAGGGGCCACTTTTGGTAACAACACCCCCTGCAATAGCTCTCTACCAGGTGACGGCCTTGCCCTACTCGTCTCCATCTCCTTGCCAGAAAAGCAGGCTGATGATCACACCCTTACTAGTGAGAAGGGTAGACCATTGGTGATAAAAGAACCTCCCACTACCCCGGTACAGTGCTTTTCCCTCCTTTTCTTCCCCATAGCTCCATCTCCCCTAGGTCTTTTCATTGTCAACATCGGATAGGCTCGCCGGTGGAACACGCACCCCACTCCGATTCCCCCCCTCCCCTAGCCCCAGCCCCCGTTCCCTCTCTTTCTCTCCCTCTCCTTGCTCTTAGGTGCTGTGCAGGGTAGCCAGTTGGTAACGCCAGTCGCACCTGCACCCGACGCTAACTGCCGCCCCCTCCAATCTCTCTCTCCCCCTACTCTAGTTGATGCCCTCTTTTCTTCTTCCCTCTCTGGGAGGCACTTGCAGTGCACCCTGCGGGCCCCTTCTTCCGTTCTAACTGGATTTCCAGGGCGATGACTAGTTGGTGAATGGATCCGACCGGCTCGGATGAGAAGCCCAGCAAAGATAGCTCAGATGGAAAATTTGAGCCTGTCGATGGAACCATGAGGCCTTAAAACCCTAGGATATGTCAAAACAGTCCATTGGAGATCTGGACAGAAAAGGAACAGACGATCGAGATTGCACTTCCCAAACTATTCTTATCTGGAAGGTCACCAAAAGTGCATTACAAATGCACTTTAGAATGCACGCACCTTGAGCGTTTCTGCACATGCAGAATGGTCTCCAACCATTCTGAACATTGATGCGTCTTAGAGAATGGGATGGACTATGGTGTGTTCTAGAGACTAGGACACACTGGGCATTTTGAAACATGTGTTACATTCTAGAGTGTCGTAGTGACATCATTTTAATCCCTATTTGCCCAAATTTCATCTAAACCGTTAAAAATCATCTGAAACTTAGATTTTCAATTCAGAAAGCAATAAAATTCATAGAATAACTCAGATCATTTAGATCAAAAGTGATTAGAGCTTAGAATTTGATTATTTAAATAATTTAGAAAAGTAAATAGATTGATATGATATTTAGATCATCCAATTAAACTTGAATACAAATTGGGACCATCGAATGAAATGAAAATAATGGATCTGATCAATTAGAATTAAATCTGACCCTTTGACCATGATCTTACCATTGATCAGCCATTATATGCTAGATCTCCATGAGATCCATTCTTTTAAGATGATCTAACTCATGATCAACTACTTAACACCTAGATTAACCACCGATCTGAGCTTCCATTTAAATATGACCATAGATCTAACACTTGATCTGAGCCTTTCATTATCAAATTTTTTATCAAAGGCGATCAAACCCAAGCAAGACATATCAGACACAATGTCATACATAAATTTAAGTGATCAAAGGTAAGACCGCTACCGACTCTTATTTAAATCAGTTAAATTTTTTATTTTATCTTAGTTATTCCTAATAAATTATTAAAAAAATTAGAAAACCAACAAGACTAGAATGTGTTAAACCTTAATAAAAATAATTGAACTATTTATGTCAGTACTTAGATTAAACTACCAATTAGATTGTTTTCATGACTTTAGATTCAAAGATTTGATGTTATGGTGACTTAGAACTATAGATCCAATTGATCATAATTCAACTTGAATGTCAGATCAATAAATCAAATATTGAGATATGAAATAAACTATCTATAAGTCAAAGATTAATATGAAATAAGGGCAATTAGATTATCAAGATCGTTGATCTTTAACCAATGGTCAAGATTTGACATTACAACAAAAATAAAGAGACATGAGTATGCTATAAAAAGGGTAAAGGCAAGATCACCATGTTAATGGGGATCAAAGACTACATAAGTCACAATTAAGAAATCATAAGTAAGATAAATGACATTGTATTGTACATATATTGACAGAGATGCTGATTGGTGCAAACTAAGCTTATTGAGAATTCTGAGGATTGGTATAATCATGTTTGGGGTAGGTAGTTTTAACATCTATTTGCCACTAAGATTTTGAGTATGACATCAGCTTTACTAAAAATACCATGACAACCGTGACCTTTGATACCAAATTGATACTAGATAATTGTTATAATGGGTAAATTTGAATAGTTCACCATTCTATGGATACAAAAATGATCACCATTGCAGAGAAATAAAATGAAAGTATAATAATAGCTCACCACTCCTTGGATGCATAATAATAATTACCAAAGATATATAGAACTATGGATAGAACTAGCTCACCACTTTAATAATACATATATCCATTTCCTCAAAGATACATAACTACGTGCCTTACTACTTTTTGATCCCTTTAAGAGATATAAAAGACACAAAAAATCAGATGACAATCTAACTCCTTGGTAGAAAACGTCCAAATATTGTATGCTTGATTCAAGATACAAAGGGCATAAATAGATGAGAACAAGACTCCCAATATAAGCAATTTACAAGACTATAAGCAACTTTCTTCATATAAGAGTTTCCTAGATTAGGTAGTAACTTCTCAAACTTAGGTACGTTTTTAACGGGAGTTTCCTAAACTTTGGTGCTTCCTAAATAATACTTTCTAAGTAAGTTCCTTAATTTCCTAATTTCCTTTAGAAGAACCTTCCTTAATCTTAGCTAATTTAGAATCTTGACTAGTCAGCACACCTTGACTAAGGAAGTCATTTTTGAAAATATTTTGATCATGTGGAATTAGGAATCTTTAAATGGACCATGGGACGTCTATCACAAGAAGATGTGAAACGTTGATGTATGAGAATTTAATACTTCGATCATCTTTGTATTCTAGATGTCTATCCAATTTTGAATCTTAGATGTTCATCCTGGATGATCCAAGACGTTCTTTTGAGGAATCAAGACGTCTACTCTTTTCAAGATCCTAAGATGTTTTGATAATGATCTAAATCGTCAATTAATTCATTGTTAGCGTCTTCTTTGGATCTTTCTGCGATCGTCGAATTTTGGGACAGTCCATGTCAAATCATTTACCTTACACTATTGAGTAACTTAATGGTGCTATTGACATCCAACATGACAGCAGCTGCTCCGTAACAACAAGAAGAAGACAAAATAAAATAAATAAAGGAATAAGATGGCTTACATTATCACAATAATCTTTACATAAGCATGGTAATCATGACCGCGGAAATTTAAGTAATTTGACACAATCTCTCCATGGGAAAGCAGCATTTTCATGTACGGGGGCGGCCATGGTAAACATAGGCTGGCTTGATTCTCTTTGGCAACTGGTTTGGGCTTTGCTTTTTTCTTTTTGCGTCTTCGTCATTCGCGGAAAAAGCATGGGTTTGCAGCTCTGGGAAACTTTAAAGGAAACGATTACTGAATACACAAGCCTTTCTCCCGCCACTTTCTTCACAGTTTTAGCAGTGGCACTCGCCTTGTACTATGCGTTTTCTGGGTGCTTTGAGTCTCCACCTCTCCCGAGGAAAAGGGAAGTTGAGTAAGAAATGGAGCCACTCCCTCCTCCTGTTCAGCTTGGAGAAATCACAGAAGAAGAATTGAAGGTTTATGATGGATCAGACCCCAAAAAGCCCCTTCTCATGGCGATTAAGGGACAGATCTACGATGTTTCTCAGAGCAGGTTGTTTGGATGGTTCCTTCCCTTTTTGTTTCTTGACATGGGTTTTTGCTTTTTTTTTTTGTTTTTCCTTTTTATTGGTTTTGGTTCTGTCTCAATATGACTGGATTCTCTAGCTATTGTGTTTCTCCCTTTTTCTTTTTGTTTCGATCTTGCACTCTGCTTTCTGGTTTTTGGGTAATTGATGTTGGACTTTGTGGGTTTGATGTTTTAGATGGTTTTGAGAAATAGTTTTGTGAATTTTTCCTTGTTCTGGCGGCTTCTGGGCGGAGATATTAAAGAAATGACACATTGGGATTCTTTTTTCCTGTTTTTGTTTGTAATTTCTGTTCGTTTGGATATTTCTTGAAAGGTTTGTATAAGGATGTTGAGTTTGAGGTGTGGTAATTTGAGGTTTGTTTATAACTATTTCTGCCATCTTCTAGGTTTTTGATTTTGTTCAAGATTTGAGTTATACAAGTTGTTCTTGCTTTCCTTATGTTATGAGTAGTGGACGATTGTAGCGTTTGGAAGTGATCCTGGGTCCTTTGTTCTTTAATGGTTTGATGAATTCTTTGGGATTAGCCTATAGTTTCTATTGTTTGTTCCGGTTGTGGAATTGATTGGGTTATATCTAAGCTCTTTTCTCAGTTCTCGCTTGATTCTGATTTCGGAGATTGCCCATTTCAAGTTACGGGATTACTTACAAGTATAAAAAGTTCTTTCTTTCTTCTAATTTAGTTTTCATAATCTTATGTATCTCAATAGTGAGATTGATTTTTTCTTTCAAGTATGTTGTTTGTGTTGTTTAAGCCCTTCGTTGTCAATTGCATGTGTGAAGTTACGGGATTACTTACAAGTATAAAAAGTTCTATTCCTGTTCTAATTTGGTTGTCAGAATCGTATGTATCTCAATAGTTCTTTTCTAGATTGATTTTTCTTTCAAGTATGATGTTTGTGTATTTTAGCCCTCCACTGTCAATTGCATGTATGAAGTTTATGGTCTTGATTTTTTGATACTTCAGTCGATGGATATGCTTCTTGGATTTTACTGTTTCATCCATTGTTAATTTTGCTCATGTGCTTTTATCCATTGGATTTATGGTGTTAGGGATCTCAAAAAAATGGGGTGATGAGGATAGAAACTGATGCTATTTTTCTCATTCAATAAGCATATGTAGAGGTCTGATGGCTGTTTTAGTTATTCTCATCTGTATTTCTATTGAGTTGGCATTGTTAAATGTAGGTAATTATGTATACAGAATTTGGATCATAAGTATTTCTATTTTCCAACAGTAATAAGGGCATGGTCTTCAATGGGGTCCTATTTAATAGTTTTTCATATCTGAAGTCGAACCCACTGAGTTATTTTTAAGTACTTGTGCATAGCAAAGGGTTAGTGGTGAGTGAGATGAGATAATCTGACATGATGTGAAATGATATGGACCATACCACTGTTAGTGGTGCTTGAGCTGAGCTGACATGAAGTAGTATCTCTTCACTCATTTTTAGTGGTGCTTGAGATGACTTAAAATGAAAATCATTTCATCTTAATTCACAGATAAGTTGAAAATCAGTCATTTTATGCCAAATTTGGTCATATCAAGGCAGGTTAAATCATCTCAAGCTAGATCTCATATCATCCCACCTCACTTCTGTTCTTTTAATATCAAGAACCACTAACACCATGCTAGATATTTGATTATAATAGGTTGTCTAGGTTTGCCCAGTAGGTGTAAGGTGCTGTTTTTTGACCATTACAGTAGTATTTCAGTGTCCGATGCTTCTGCTCTGGCAGCTGCAACATTCTAGAAGCAGGCAATCATCCTAAGTAGAGGTTCCATTCAAGAACCAGTTTCTGTGTACTAAAGGTAAAAGGCAACCAACAAAGGAAACTTGGTGGTGGAGTGAAAAAGTACAAAAATTTATTAAAGAGAAACGTGTGTTTTAAAGCACGGAAAAAGACTAAAAATTATGAAAACTTTGAGCAATATAATAATGCTAAAAAGTTGCTGAGAAAGTAATAAGTGAGGCTAAACTCAAGGCATATGATGATCTTTATAATAGATTAGGAACAAGAGAAGGTGAGAAAGATATGTTTAAGCTCGCAAAAGCAAGAGAAAAGAAGAGTAAGGACTTAGACCACATTAAGTGTGTTAGAAGTGATGACCAAAGGGCACTAGTCAAAGATGACGAGATCAAATAAAGATGAGAAAGTTACTTTAAAAAATTGTTAAATGACAATTACCCTGAGAATATAGGGATTGAAAGTACCATAAACCCAAATAACATTGAGTATTATAGATATGACCATAGAAATTATAATACCTAAAGTGAAAGAGGCCTTGAAAAAGATGAAATCAGGAAAGAGTCTGGGGCTTGGTGTACCAATAAAGGTTTGGATGTATATGGGAGATATTGGGATAGTTTGGTTGACAAAATTGTTTAACAAGATTGTAAAATCGAAGAAAATTTCAGATGAATAGAGGAAGAGCTCTATTGTACCAATTGACAAAATAAAGGAGGCATATGGAGTTGCACTAATTATCGGGGGATCAAACTTATAAGCCACTCCAACTTTTTGAAAGAGTGATGGAGAAGAGGCGCCGGTGTGAGACAAGTGTATTGGAGAACCAGTTTAGTTTCATGCCTGGGAGGTTTATCATTGAAGCTATTTCTTGCTTAGACAATTGATAGAGAAATTTAGGAAAATGAGGAAGGAATTGATATGGAAAAGGCTAGTGACAGGGCCTTAGAGAGCTAATATGGTGGGTGTTTGGTGAGAAAGGGGTTTCACAGGGATATGTAAATATAATTAAGGATATGTATGGAGAGCAGTAACATATGTTAGGACCACTAGTGGAGGGGTCGGTGATTTTTCTATCACTATAGGATTGTACCAAGGATGACATTGAGCCCGTACCTTTTCACGTTGGTTATGGATGAGTTAACAAAACATTTACACTAGCAGATTTTATGGTGCATGTTATTTGCAGACGATATAGTTTTGATTGATGAAACAAGCGAGGCATAAATGTAAAGCTATAGTTATAGAGAGATGCATTAGAATCTAAAGGATTTAAAATTAGTTGAACTAAGACAGAGTATATGGAATGCAATTTTAGCAAGGAGAGAAGTGGGAGTAAAGCATTAGTAAAGATTGATAACCAAGAAGTCCCCCTAAAAGAATACTTTCAATACTTGGGATCAATAATTCATGAGAGTGGAAAGATTGAGAGAGAGGTTACCTAGAGAATCCAAACAGGTTGAAACAAATGGAGATGTGCATCTAGAGTTTGGTGTAATCAGTGCCACTCAAACTGAAAGAAAATTTTTATAGGATGGTTGTAAGGCTAGCCATGCTTTATGGATTAGAGTGTAGGGCAAATCAAGAATAACATGTATATATGATGAGTGGTGCCGAAGTGCGGATGTTAAGATGGATGAGTGGCAAGACAAGAAAGGATAGAATTAGAAATAAAAATATTAAAGTAAACTTATGAGAAACACCAATAGGTAATAAGATCAGGGAGATTAGACTTAGATGGTTTGGACATGTCCAACTTAGACTAAAAAAGACACTAGTTAGGCGATCCAAGTCGAAGGTTTTAAAAGGGCAAGGGAAAGGCCCAAAAGAACGCGGATAATATGGCACTTAATAGTGGGGAATGGAGGAACAAGATTCATGTGACCGACTGCTAATCTGGATAAGGTCTTGATGACGATGATGGACATTACCTGTCTAGTCCTTCCAAATATTGTTCACACTCCACTTGTTAGGCACATAGTGATAACACTATTCGGAAGACGCCATTTTTTAATTCTGGTTTCTTGTCATGTATGTTCCATTTAAATAAGATAATGTATTTGTGGATGTTACATTAGCATATCTTGCTCTGGTTGTTGCTATGAGCTCCACATTTGCAACCAAAGTTTGACACTTCAAGTACCGTCATATGCATCTTATTATTGAGATTCATGACGAGGAAACCTCCATCCTGGTGGTACTTGTTTCCTTCTGCAGAATGTTCTATGGACCTGGTGGTCCATATGCTTTGTTCACCGGGAAAGATGCCAGCGGAGCTCTGGCAAAAATGTCATTTGAGGAGTAGGATTTAACAGGCAATATCTAGTCTTGGGCCATTTGAACTCGAAGCCTTGCAGGACTGGGAATATAAGTTCATGAGCAAATATGTTAAGGTTGGAACCATTAAGAAAACTGCACCAGTAACAGATGGGCCTGCCGGTGATTCCTCTGAAGCAGCTGATACCCAGCTTAAGGAAGCCAATGTTGATGATGTCGCCAAAGAGTGAAATTCTAGTTGTTTTCTTCTTTTCCAACGACAACATATGAAAGAGTCGGTACCTTTTTAAGTTTTTCAAATCTTTACCCCATTGAGTAGTTAGTAGTAGTGGTGTTCACACCCGTTCCAACATATTATGTAAGGTCTGTTTATTGTACCGTCATTTTGCAGTTGATTTTTGTTCTGTAATCTGTTCCAATGGACCCCGCACCCCGCATAGGCAGGAGCTTCAGGCGCAGGGGCAGCCCTTATCTGTTCCAATGGCATGTTATAGGTTTCTCTATCCCGTTTCCTTTAATCAAATCACATTATTCTTTTACCTGCGTGACAGTTGGTATAAGTAATAACCGCCACCTCATTTCTTGCTTCTTTCTTCATTTATATTATACCCTGTTACTTTTTGCTTAGTGAGATATACCTACATATTCCCTTGAATGTTGTGAAGACTACTCTTTTTGGCATTAGAAAATATTCAACGTGTTCCATTCCCATCCAGTTTTTCTGATTAATAGTTAGTTATGCATTGTTTATGTGAACTTATTTATGCATGCATGAAGGATGTGGATGTTTGATGAAGCCTCTGTGCCTTATTCCTTATGGGAGTTCCTGATTTCCTGTAGCATGTTACTTCCTTTTGCTTCTGACTACTTTGTTCCTGTCGGGTCCTACGAAAGCTCTGGTTACGGAGCTGACTATATTTCTGATCAGCTCTTGCAGGCAATTGTTGTCTTTATGCTGTCTCGGGGAATGCTGGCCGCAATTACAAAACAAGCTGATCACAGCAATGAATTTGCCACTTGGTCAGTGGGATTCCAAGACAGTGGTTTAGGCATGTTAGTTGGCCATGAACAGCACGCTTTCTTCCCTGAATAGAATAGTTGACCGCAAGCTCATCCTTCCTATTCGGGTTCTAGCATCGGAATGAAGTATAGACCAATTATTCAATGAGGCATTGACAAAACAGACCAATCAATTGATGTAGTCGCCATCTTCGTTCTGATAAATGTTTTGGTGTAAGCTTTTAATAGCAGCCATTCAAAATGACAGGAGCATGGAGATTGCATTTGGGGTTACAATTTTCCTGGACCATGCATCGAAACTTTTCAATGTTTTCGATTGTGTGAACTGTCATGGCCATAGTCATCTTGTGATTTACAGTTGAACCCAATGAAGTATTTTTGCCTTTATACGGTACTGTAATCATGTACATCTGCATCGGAGAAAAACATAATTAATTACTAATTAAAATTTGGTTTCATCTAGTAGCCATTACCTCGTCAATTTAACAACTCTGCAGTCTAAAACTTGTGAAAGACCAGTTTAAGGTCTAAAACTAATTCTCTGTTTGCAGCATTTAAAAAGCACATCCAGGAGCACCTCCAACTGTGAGGTCCTCGAGGCCTCGTGCAAGTTTAACTTGTATTAAAAGCGAAAAGGATCATGGCTCTATGGGAGGTGTAGCAGTGTTTGACAAAGAAATGGAAGGGCATAATCATTTTTAGCTGTGGATTATCATCCGAGCTTCCATTTTGCCGTTGGTTGGGGTAAAAGGGAAGCCTATCTATAAAAGATACCAACAGACTAAATTTTAGTGAAAGCAAGAAAACTACACTGTCCGCCTGTAGGACCATAAACATGCTCCTGTGTTAATTCTAAAAACGAAAATATTGGCTTAGAAGCGCACTTATTACATGACTGAGAATTAACTGCCGCTTTCACCAGGGAAATAACTATGTCGTCCTTCCATTAGTCTGCGAAGAGTTGAGGGAGAATGATGTAGGAACTTTTTAACATTCGAGTCTTTCATCTTCTGCATTTTGTTAGTCATCTATTTCCTTGAAGACATTCAGGCTCTTGATCACTGTATTTAAATTTCAACTTATCTACGAAGATGAAAAAAGATCCAGTTCCTTTGTCGTATTCGATTCACGAGTTAAAGCCACCAGTCTCTAAATATCCCTCCAATGCCTACAGGCCTAGAATTTTGATTCCCTTGAGAACCTCCTAGGCAGAGCCAAGAGGTCAATGGGGTCTCACAATAACCATAAGATTCCCATAAGAGTTCGTGCTTATGAGAGTGCAAAGAAATAAACACTTCACTTTTCATAAACACTGAATTCTCTTGAAGTCCATATAAGAGCTGGCACCCATTAGTGCACAATGCACTCCAATTCCTATTGGGACTCTAACTATATATATATAGTTAATTTAAACACAACAAGATCATCATCATCATCATCAAGACTTTATCCCAATTAGGGATTAGGGGTTGGCCACATGAATCTTATTCCTCTATTCCTCTCTATTAAGTACCATGGCTTCATTTAGTCTCCAAAGTTTTCAAATATTTTTCACCACTTCTATCCACATTCTTTTGGGCCTTCCCCTTGCCCTTTTAGAACCTTCTACTTGCATTGCCTCACTCCTAACTAGTGTCATTTTTGGTCTCCTTTGGACATACCCAAACTATCTAAGTCTAATCTCTCTCATCTTATTACCTGTTGGTGTTATCCCTAAGTTTATTCTAATGTTATCATTTCTAATTCTATCCTTTCTTGTCTTGCCACTCATCCATCTCAACACCCTCATTCTGCAATGCTTATCCTATGAACATGATGTTTCTTAAGTGCCCAACACTCTAATCCATAGAGCATGACTGGCCTTATGGCCATCCTATAGAAATTTTCCTTTTAGTTTGAGTGGCACCCATCGATCACATAAAACTCCAGATGCACATCTCCATTTGTTCCAATTGGCTTGGATTATCTAGGTAACCTCTCTTTCAATCTCTCCACCCTCATGAATCATTGATTCTAAGTACCGAAAGTAGACTTTTACGGGGACTTCTTGGTTATCAATCTTAACTGGTGTTCCCCTCCTCCTCTCCTTGCTAAAATTACATTTCATATATTATATCTTAGTTTTGCTGATTTTAAATCCTTTATATTCTAATGCTTCTCTCCATAACTCAAGCTTTCTATTTACACCCTGTAATATCCTTAATTTTTAAGATAAAAATAGGAAATTATTAAATAAATTAAAATAAAAATTTATGGATGAAATTCTTTCCTGAAAACATAATAATTAGAAAGTGCTCGTCGATACGAATCCAACGCCACCAAGAACGTGAAAAACGGAGCTCAAAAGAGGGAGTTATGAGCCGTCAAAGTTGGAAGGGCAATTTGGTCATTTGGTAGAGACGTATTAGACAGGGGTCCAAATTGATACTGGCACCCCCGTCTTCCACACGTCTCTACCAGTGCCGGAAAAATCGCCGGAGAGACGTGGAAAGAGGCGTGTGGGGAAGAGTTTTTCTTCCCCAAGACTCTAAAACCCTATATCTATGCTCCTCTAGGAGCCAAAACGCTCCACTTTGAGCGTTTTCCATGAATGCTACGCAAAACCCTAGACCTGCAAAAATCTGAAGTTTCCGGCGAGTGGAGCCCCGGCAACACGAGCAAACCCGACCAGGCACAAGGTAAGCCTCAAATCCATGTTTTTTCTGTATTTATTAATTAGCAAATTAATTAGGAAAGTATTTAAAAATTAGGAAAAAATCAGATTTTTGGGGGCTTTGTGCACGCTACTGTTGGAGCGTGATTTCACACATCAAACCTTATCCGTTTGAAAATCGCACCGTCCAACTAGTGCACAAGAGACCCAAGAGAATACCCTTTAAATTTGGGAGTGATCCAACGGTGGAATTCTCTTAAAAAACTCAAAAACCAGTACCTAGGGATGTTTTTAGGAACTTGGGAAAAATCGTTTAAAAACCATGGTTTTTGGAAAAATTAGGGCAAAAGGAGGGCATAAATGGATTCTAGAGAGAATTCTGAAGAAAATGGCGCAAAAATCACGCAAAACGGAGCTCTGTAGCTCCGCCGGAGGCGACCGGAATCCGGTCGTCTTCTCCGGCGTCGTCAACGGCGTCGGCGCCCTAGCGCTGACGCCAGGACGCACAGCGGGACGCGCAGGGGATGACGTCGGATGACGTCGGCGTCGCACGCGTGCGCGGCGACGTGCGCGCGCGGACGCCCTGCAGTTGTTGGGCGCTGTGGGGCCAGGACGCTGCGCCACCGTGCGGCGTCTGCGTCGCCGTGCGTCTTCGTGCGCCAGTGTACGCCGGTGTAAACCGGCGGAAAAGAGGCGCCGCCGGTTTAAACCACCTTATGGTGGTCCGGCAGGCCCCATTTTAGCGTAGTTTTCACTAAAACTTGATTTTTGGGAGCTAGAGAGGTCCAAATCACGATCCGAAAGATGCGTTGTGACCGTATTGACGACGCGGACCTAGTTTTAACTTAAAAACTTAGAAATGACCACTTTTTATTTAGAAAAATTTTAAAATAGTGATCTCACACTGAGGTAGGTGACGACAACTAATGTTTTGCCTTGATTTTTAAACCATGTTTAAACATAGCATCATGTGTGATTGTGTTTTAAAATGCAATTATTATTTACCGTGGATTTCATGCTACATTGCGTACAGGATGGTTATTCCAAATTGAAATCTTTTACTGAATAAACTTATTTCAAATGCTTTTACAAGTATGATGTTAATTTGTTATGCTTACTTAGAGACTTATTTCTTATTATATATATAGAAAATGCATGGATTTACATGGAAATGAGAATAGAGGCTTATTAGCTGGTCCTTTGATAGGCTAACCCCAGGATGAGGGGCATGTCTTGGGGATTGCAAGCTATAAGTGCTCTTGAGTTTTAGCATATACATATGATTTCCGTGTTTTATATTTGATAACGGGTGCTCTCGCCCGGTGGGCGTCATGCTAGGAGGGATAGGGCCGGCCACCCACCTTCCGAGATTATGATGTGATGAGTTTGTGATATGATAGACACCTGCCCATAGATGGCATTCGGTAGGGGTTTGGTAACATGGATAGTCCACACTACCGGTCTGAGCCTTTCCATGGGGACAGACGCTAAGTCTCCCGTTATGGTGTCGACGGGGAGCGGCGGTGGTTGATACCCATGGAGGGTTGCCACTGCAGCATGATGACCCATATTCTTATTATGTGTGCATGTATGATGAGCATGGTTATGGATGATATGCCTGGGTGTGACGACACTCAGAGGTTGACTACGTGTACTCCTGATCAGGGATGTTAGTGCGATGTGGTGGGACCCATTACCTTAGGGTGCCCTTATTCTGGATGTATGCTCCATTTTATTGATTCATGTCATGTTTTAACTTCGTGAATTTCATGTTTTAGCATATGGAATAAATTGGCATTTATTGAACATGGCATTATGATATCACTATCTTCATAAATGTTAGATTTTTCATCAGTATTGTTCATTATTTCTTGCATTTATTACATTAATTGTCTATGTACCTACACAAGCGATAGCTTGCTGAGGCATTGCTTTGTTTTGCAATGCCTTAGATCTTGAGCGCGATAACAGGAAAGGCAAGGCTGTTGAGAAGCCGTGAGAGCTGCTGAAGACCATTTTTCTATAGTATTAGACAGTGATGTGAGTCATTAAACAGGATTATCATTTGGATTTTTATTATGGACTGCATATTTTATATTGGGATGTGATTTAGATCTTTGGACATATGTTGGACATTTATGTGGGATGTTATGATGGATAGACCCTGGGCCATATTATTATTGTCTTTTGAACGTTTATTTGATTTAAAATAAAGGCGCCTATTTATTTGACGTTGATTTATACGCGGATTATTTATTTATGTTTAAATTACATGTACGCCATTTTGTGAAAGGAAAATTAACACCCGGAGTTTTTAAGATAGGTTTAGTAAAATGTTAAATAAATCTTTTCTCATGGGATCCCAAATGCTCTTATTTAAAATGCCATTATTATAAATAAAATAAAAAAATTGTCTTAAAAATCCGGGGTGTTACACACCCTCCCTTGTCTTATCAAGTAAAATCATATCATTTGCAAATAGCATGTACCATGGAATCTCCTCGTGTAGATGTTTTGTTAACTCATCCATAACCAACAAGAAAAGGTATGGGCTCAATGTCGATCCTTGGTACAATCCTATAGTGATAGGAAAATCACTGGTCTTGCCACTTGTAGTCTTAATATTTGTTACTGCTCCCTCATGCATATCTTTAAATATGTCTATATACCACCACACAACCCCTTTTTTGCCCAACACCTTCCATATTAACTCTCTAAGAAATCTATCATAAGCTTTCCCTAAGTTGATAAAGACCACGTAGAGGTCTTTCCTCCTCTCCCTATATTTCTCTGTCAATTGTCTTAGTAAGAAAATAGCTTCCATGGTGGACCTCCTAGGCATGAAACCAAACTAGTTCTCTAATACACTTGTTTCATGCTGTAACCTCTTCTCAATCACTCTTTCAAAAGTTTCATAGAGTGGCTCATAAGTTTGATCCACCGACAATTAGTGTAGCTTTGTATGTCTCCTTTATTCTTATAAATGGGTACAATAGAGCTTTTCCTCCATTCATTCAATATTTTCTTTGAGTTTATATTCTTGTTAAACAACTTGGTCAACCAAACTACTCTAGTATTTTTCATATGCTTCTAAACCTCTATTGGTATATCTTCGAGCCCCATGGGCTTTCCTGATTTCATCTTTTTCAAGGCCTCTCACTTTAGTATTTTTCATATGCTTCTAAACCTCTATTCTAATCCTACGTTCATATCTATAATGTTTAATGTTATTTAGGTTTACAGTATTTTCAATTCATATATTCTCAAAGCCATTATCATTTAACAAATTTTGAAAGTAAGTTTCCCACCTTTGTTTGATCTTGTCATCTTTGACTAGTACCTTTTGATCATCACTTCTTATATACCTAACATGATCTAAGTCCTTAGCCTTTTGTTCTCTTATTTTTGAAAGTTTAAATACATATTTCTCATCTTCTCTTGATCATAGTCTACTATAGGGGTCATCATGCCTTAAGTTTGACCTCACTTACTATTCTATTAGCATCCTTTTTAGCATTCTTATACTGTTCACAGTTTTCATTATTTCTAGTCTTCTACCATGCTTTAAAACACACCAATTTTTCTATAATAACTTTTTACACTATTTCACTCCACCACTATGTTTCCTTTACTAATTACTTCTTTACCTTTAGATACTCTTAAGACATCTTTTGCCACTTTCTTAATGGACTTAGCCATATTAGTCCACATGGTGTTTACTTCTATTTCATAGTTCTAATTTCCTTGTACCATCAACTTATTTGTGAATGAGGTTATTTTATCTCCTTTTAAGTTCCACTACGTAGCTTTTGGATGCTTATTAAGTTCATTTCCTTTCTTTCATATTTTAATATAAATATCCATAACCATTAACCTATGTTGTGAGGTTAAACTCTAACCGAGTATCACCTTACAATCCTTGCACATTGATCTTTCAGTATTACTAAGTAGAAAAAAGTCTATTTGGCTTTTATGAGGTCCACTTTTAAAGGTTATTAAGTATTCATCCCTCTTCTTAAAGAATGTATTTGCAATGGCCATGTTATATGATGAACTAAAATAGAGGATAGTTTCCCTCATCTCATTTCGTTCTCCTATACCATACCCTCTATGTATCCTAACATATCCTTCCTTTTTCTTTTCCTACATGGCCATTTAAGTCTACTCCTGTAAATATCTCCTCTATGTTGGGGATTTCTTGCATGACTCCCTCCATATCTTCCCAAAATTGTCTCTTGATTATATCTTCTAACCCTACTTGTGGTGCGTATGCACTTATAACATTTATGATTTGTTCTCTTAGAACAAGTTTTATTATTATAATTCTATCGCTGATTCTTTTAACATCCACAACTTTATCCTTTAATTCTTTATCCACCATTATTCTTACGCCATTTATATTATTATCCTCTCCTATGTATTAGAGTTTATACCCATTGGTTTCTCTAGTTTTAGCCCCTTTCCAATTGGTTTCTTAGATACAAGGGATGTTAAATCTCCTACGTTTCATTGTATCTACTAACTCAAAACTCTTACCTGTCAATGTCCTTATATTCCATGTGTTAATATGAATCTTATGCTCTTGAGACATCCTATTTACCCACGAACTTCTTGACCTCTATGGCATGAACCCATGCCCACTTTTCAATGTACCTGGGTTTTGATGCAGTGCGTCGCTTCAAAGGGGATGCTCTTGCAACCCTTGCTCATTTCCCACTACACTCAAGATACGATGTAGCTCATCACTTCTAGGGAATGCCCTAGTAACCCTTGCCCATTTTTCACCACACTCGGGATCCGATGCAATACGTCGCTTATGGGGGATGCCATAGCTTGAGGGAATGCTAGATTTCAATTCATGTCATGTTAGGGTTGCCATACTTGTTAAGAAGCTGGAGATGATTTTCATTTATTAATTACAAACTAATATACTAATACATACTCATTTGCAAGAAGAAAAGAAATAACAAAATCATCTTCAACTTCTTCCTTGTCGGTTGGCACCTGAGACAAGACCCTCCTCCTTTTTCAACTGGGCTTGAGACTAGCATCGGAGGAGTTAATTTAAACACAACAAGATATTAAAATTATATTCACAATATATAATATAGTGAAAACAAAAAATTACAAACAATTTTGTTGGGTCTTTTTGAGCAGTCTGTCAGACTATCATGGTTCTAGCAATCTTCTCATGGATGCATTATTGGTCCCATTTTCGTAAGAATTATCAAATAAGAAACAATATAGGATGAATTAACATTATCCAAATTTGTACTTCACTAACATATGATTTCATTATAAACCAAATTTCATCATTAAATGAAGTATGATCATTATGCATTCTTCTACTCCTATCTTTTCTAAGAAGCTAAGCAAGGTATGCATGTGTGAAATATAAGGGTACTAATCTTAACCTTCTTTGGTTAGTTAGAAAACCAACTTTCTATTATTTCTCTTGGACTGTTTCCTATAGTCATAGATTAGTGATTGAGTTTTTAACATATCCAAACGGGTTAGATTTTTTGGCACTGGAATGAAGAATACTTAGTACTTCCAACATGTAAGGAACAATTCTCACAAAGAAAATCAAAATTGAGTAATGAGGAAAGAGGTTCTATAAAACATACTTTTACTTGAAATAACCACCAACCTAGCTTAACTACATGTAAGAGCCTCAATTTATGTAAATTGATTGAGAAAATCAATTCCAACACCACTAAGTACACTCAATTTTGAGTTTGGGAGAATATAACAAAATTTTCTCTATAAAAGGGCAAAAGGGTCCTTCCACACCCCCATGGGGCCCACAAAGGACCCACAAGGGGCCCGCAAATGAATCTAACGGCTAGAAAACATGTAATGAGTGGTCAAACCACTACCAGCTGCTAGTGGAGAAGGAGGTGGTAGTGGAGGATCCAATGGTAATTTAATATTCAAAAGAATTGTAACATAATTATTACAAGTAATTATGAACAATTCAAAAACATCCATAAATACACCCCCAAAAATCCTCGAAAAATGTTCATTAAATTTTTCACAAAATTATCTTGCTTGCCCTGAAAAACTAGATCTAGATTCATTTCCAAATCTTCCAAAATTCTCTCTTTTTATTTTCTCTCTCCTCTCTCTAGATTGGAAAAAGAGACCTAAATTCAATTAGACACTCTGTTCCAGATCAAATCTCACAAATCCCACTGCTCAAATTGTCCTAGACTACTTTATCTACAAAACCCCCAAATCAATTTCAAGATCTAATAGTTCAAACAACAGACAATCACAAGACAAGCAGTTCCTGAGCGATCTTATCAACAAGTGGGTATTCTTTTAATTTGGATTGCAAAACCAATGTTTTTTCTCCAATTAGATAGGTGGAAACTCTTTCCACATTCATTTAATGTTAGTTTATATAATTTCAAATTTTCTAAAATTAGTTTTAGGTTAAAAATAATAAAAATCAAGTAAACCCTTCAATTTTGTATGATGGAGGGCTCAAATGGAAAATCTGAGCCATCCAATAGATCCAGAAGGGTCCAAAACCCCCAGGTCAAAATTTCAAGAAATTTTATCATGTTCTGAGCCCTTAATTGAGTGAAATTTATTGGACGGTCCAAAACAGACTATTTGATCTTCCTAAGAAGATTTGGATCACAGGACGCATTACGGGATGTTGCGCAGAAACGTGTTTTGCAGGAGCCTCTTCGCGTGCATGACCCACGTGGATGACGTTCTGAAGGAACATCCGCGCGAGAGAAGCAGTCCTGGGTGGTGCGTTCCCACCTGCGTCCCAATGATGGGAGCATGGCCTGCTCTGCCTGACTGGATCCACTCCTCCCTATTGATCCCAGCCATTTGTTTCGATGGGCCCATATCAAATTTGGACCCTAGGAACGACTATGAACTTCAAAGCTCAATTAAGGAGTCATCTAAACTCCAAATTGAGATAGGAAAGAAGCTATGGAAATTTTGTAATGTCTATTTTCTTCTGAAATCGTAACATTTAAAAAATACTTCATGAAACTTTCTGTATCTGGGAAATAAGCTTCCAATTTCCAAGATCTTCAAGATCCAAGATGATTAGATCTCGGGGATCTATTTTAATGAAGATGTAATGTTGAAATCAAGTAATATCCATGATTTATTTTGATAGATCTAACATAAAATGAGGAATCTGCCCTTTATGGTAGAAAAACCTTAAAAATACAAAGGGACCCATTTGATCAATGAGATCAAGTATGATCAAATCCTTGGGATGGATTGAATGAATGATATTATGATGGAATACAGTTAGATCATGGATTAAATGTGACAAAATCAAGTGGATATGATCTTTAGATCTTAATGGATTAAGAGCCCTAAATTGAATTAACACCCTTGATCTAAAGGAAAATACCTAAGATTTAATAGTTGGATCATAAGTCAAAGTTTCTAATAATCTTAATCTAATTAGTTTAATTGTCTTTTATTTGATAATAGAATTGTAAACGTGATTTATGTTATAAATTATGAAGCATGATAGTGCAATCTTTAAATTTTAACATGCTATGCCCTAAATGTTATTAGTTTATTGGTAGATTTAATTGTCTTAGGGCCATGTTAGTGTAAATTGGATATTTAAGCATGATTCCATTAGGATAGTAGTATAATTTCATGTATTTCATAACTTAGGATCATGTTAGTTGAAGTATAGTTTTATTCCATTAGGTTATGTTACATTCATAGGAAACATGTTAGTATATGACTGTCAAACTTATGTTCGATTTATGCTTTAAATTTTATGATTTAATGGTTGTGAAATTTTATTCAATTGTTAAGATATAGAGAGTCATGGACAATTAAGATGAATGAATGACATGAACTTAAAATTAGTAAGGGCTATAATTAGTAGAACAATATAAGGATTATCAATTCCTTGGCCTAAACTAGGAGAATAATAAACCCCTTGAATGATATTTTAAATGTTCATTGATTTAATTAAAATCAATTAGAAAGAGTACTTAGGGTTTAAATGCTCATAGGAACCTTATAAAAGGTTGAGCTAAAGTAACTCTAGTGAATGCTGAACATGGTGGTTTAGGGGGTTTTCTAATAGAGCCTTTGTAATGACCCGGGTTTTTATAATATATTTTTGTAATACTTTTTGCAGTATTAGGCCCTTATTTTGTAAAAATATTTAGAAAACAAACAGTGAAAAACATTTTTCATCAAAAGACCCTTTTAAAAACCCCGAGGGACATTTTTCTTTTTTCCAAAAGGATTATCGGTGAAATGAGCACTACATTTCTTTTTTGGACATTAGACATTTAATTCATGTCATTGCAAAATACCTAATAAACATAATTTTTATAAAAACAAGAATAAGGGAGATTCCGTCTCCATCCCATCACATTTACAAGCATGACTGAGTTTTTGAAAATCACAATAAATGAAAACCAAAGAATATACACAACTTAAAATATACCTGCCAGGATCAATCCAGTCACAGTCACATCCACACAACCACGACTTCAAGTTACATGTCTACATATCTCTAAAGTAAAATCATATTAGATCGAAGTGTTACTTCAGTCTATTAATTAAATTAACCATAATGCAAACCTAGTCGATATACCTGATTTGCCATCTAGAACTCTCTAACACAGTCATTTGCTTCATTTCCCCTATTCTATTTTTTCATTTACAATGTCTCAACAAGCTTGTGCTTGTGTAAGCAGTTTTCACATCTATTTTACTAAGAATTTCTCGCAATTCTAAACAACATCTCAAATCCTTTTTCATGAAATTCTAAAGAGTAGAATGATAAAGTCAGGGACAAGAAACATGATTTAAGTTACAGGCTAATCTTAGTTCACGATTTCATGCTAACACATTTTCGATAGTGTCAATATAAGACACGCACCACTTTAAATACATATTTTTCTAAATGATTGAATCATCATAGTAATCTCAATAAATTGCAATATAAAACATATAAAAAAATCACAAGTAATCATAACTTGAGAACTATGTGAAAGATATGCATATAACTCGATAAATCAAACGTAATAAGATCCTCAAAGGATTAAAGTAGTCATCGGTTAAACCAGAAACGTTTGGAATCCCATACCGACAACATCATCACATGCACATATGCACCCTAGCGAACACATCAGCCGGTTGATCATGAGTACTCATCTAAAGACCATCATCAAGCCCATCTATGTGGGTCACAAAATAAAAATCCTATGGCACACTATGCTCATGACCAAATCACTGAATTGTGTCTCTTCGGTATCTGGAGAACAACCATCGTAGCCTCCACGGCAACTATAGATACATCTTGAAAGGGTGCTGTGACCACCTCCAATGGTTGTCTCTACCACAACAGTCGAGAAAATAGATGCCTCTTTGGGCATGGATACCTACCACCTTTGGTGGTTAGTGGCCAGGAGGCCAAACCCGTAAAACCTCTCAGCATAGTGACCACCCGGCTCGTTAGCCTAAACAAAGACATATCTCAATCCCAAATGATCTTAAAATCATATAGCATATATGTCTTGCAAAATCATGCATTCTTTAACTCATCTCAAAACATGGGATTGCTGTATTTTAAGTAAAATCATTTCTTTCAAAAGCACACAATTGCGCGTAATAGAAGGAATAATGTCACTTTCATTCATCATATAAAAAAATGCATCATAGTTATGAAGATACACACACACACACCGCATTTACAAATATAGCATTCTTTTAAAGCTCAAAGTAGAGTAATATGATGTAGTGTAATTCTCATGATAATCAAGTAACTGTGAATAGAAAACATGATAAGTAAATGATTTGATTAGTTAAACTCTTAATGGCAAATAGATGTTAAAACCACCTACCTCTTAGGCGTAATTCTTAGTTCAGCTAAGTTCCTTTTTCCACTCGACTTATCGGTCGACCCAGTCAACCTGTAGATATTTCATATTTTCTTGTCAATATTGAGTAATCTTAATAATTACCAAAGGAATCTGTTCTAGACCTAATTAGACAATCCATATAATCTTTTAGTCATGGAACTACTAGGTTCCATGTAGTCCATCACTCCTCACTATATGATCCTAGTTACTAAGGTTGTTGGTCCATTTTCCACATCATGGATCATCTAAGGCCATTAGGGTTCTAATCTATAATTCATCAGTGACTGGCCATTGATTAGATGTGAGGATCAGTGTCAGATCACCCTTGATCTGTTGTTCATTCTATAAATTCTTAATCCGATGGTTATAAGTGGTTCGATCTCGATCTCAACATGTATGTAACATTTTTGCTAATGGATTAGGGAATTTTTACTCATCCTATGTTAATTTGAGTACAGGGATGCAATGGTGGCATCTGATCATAGATTAGCCATTACTAAGTACCTATTCCTTTACTACCCAACTAGACGTCCAGATTATTCATCAATTTCCATATAGATCTTTTAATTTTTTTCCATATATTAGTTAATTCAATGTTTTAGAATACAACCATAGCGTCTGATCATGGATTAGACATCAAGAAGTTACTGCACAAATAGTACCCAATCGGCCAGCTAAGATTATTTGATCAATTTTCATCCTAGATCAACAAATTTTGTGTGATCAGAGCTACATTAGGTCTTTAATAACCTATCCCTAAGCTTAGATCAGAAAATGGACGTCTAGATCATCGTTAAACTTAGATCTTGCATAAAATCGTATATATTTAGCCAAAAATAAAAAATCAAGAGTTGGGTTTGTAGATCTTACCTTCCAGATGCATTTCCATGCTTTTCCTTCTTTGGAATGGGCTGGATTGGCTTAGATCCATTGCAAAACCTCCAAACGTAGACGTGCAGTTTTCCCCTCTTTAATCGACGATTGAGATCACGTTGGATTCCTCAATAACCTTAGGGGTTTCCTTCGTTTTGTAGTGTTAGACAATATGACCGATCCGAGCCATAAATCCTCAGCAACATAGAAACCATCATTTTCTCCTTCTTCTTCTTCTCACTTCCACTGGCGTGCCAAGTTTTTTCGGCACCGGGCTCCTCTCTCCTCTTCCTCTTTTTCTTCTTCTTTTTCTTCTTCCTCTTCGTCTTTCCCACTCCCCTTCATTCGATTTCTATCGACATTTGGAGAACAAACCAAACAACCGGTTCATTTGGTTAAGTGAGGAGGGATGCCAATATCAATTTGGCCCCCTTCGGTTTATGGTTTTGGTTTTTTTTTTCTTCTTATTTTTACCAAAATGCCCTTCGTATTCAAACATTCATATCTCCTTCATCCGAACTCTGATTTTTACGAACTTAGTGTCGTTAGAATCGTCTTTCTGAGTACAATCAAACTATTAAGATATTAGAGTCCAATTTATTGTCTTTCAAAAGATAAATTCAGTGAAATCTAAATATGAAGATTCTCCTATTTATACCTAAATTTGACAACTCTTTACTTAATATAATCCTAAAAAATCACCTAATTCCAACTACAATACTAAATATATATGCTGCTTATTACCATAGCTTTTCCATCATCCTTCAGCAATAAAGAGCTACTCTCATTGTGCATTTCGGTACTTGACCATTAGGAACATAAGGCAATATAAGAATGAAGAGATAATTAAATAGCATCTCAGAACAATAAATCCACACCCAATATCGCAGAGCATATCGCTTACAAAACAATCATACCCATGCAAAATCAGCTTTGAGCATATCAACTCATAAAGAAGTCATTTCTATGTCAATCATCTTGCCTCATGTTGAAAACATCATGATAAGTTATCTATCAATCATTGCTTAAAGGTGGTGTCACAATGAGTGCAAAGGTGAATCTCTTCTTTGGCTCTTGAAGGCTCACCTTGTAAGCATTGCTCTTCATATGCCTTCTCATAATTGAAATCATGTGTAATGTAATCCACCTTGAAGTAATTTCACAATAATAGCGACATCAATCCATCCTTCTTCACAACATGGACTAACACCTTAAATTTAGGACTATGCTCAATCACAACTTAATAATCACATCAATCTCATTATTTGACAGTAACCTAGAAAACCCTTTTAAGAGATATCTTAGGATTCTTAAATCATAGTTATCTCATCTGCCTAGTTATTTTCAGCCTTCACCATAACTACACTTGTTAACTATTCTTGATATCCCTTAGGAAAGTATCACGCTTCTCTCATAACTAAATAACGTATATACCCTTTTTCTGCTCATCTTTTCTTAGAATGAGATCACTGACTATAGCAATAGACCAAGATAATCTACTTGTGATAATCCACTATTTCTATTGTTACTAACCACTTCATTTTCAAACTAACCTCGAAATCATCCATATTAAGGAGGATAAGATAGATATCCATCCTTTCAGCCATAATTATACAATGCATATCCTGAAGAAACTTCCCATTAAGATTCCTCTTCCTACTTGTGTCATCACATCCAACTCAAAATCCAAGATATGTATAGAAAGCCCATGTAAAATATAAGAATAATGAATATAATTGTATGTGGGACTTGGGTCCAACAAAACTCCCATATACCTATCTTTAACCTTGAATGTATTTCTACCATCATCCCTATTTACTTGGAATTACAATTGTTTGGCCTTCATGTATATCTATTTGACTTCCCTTTTTTGATAGTTACTAATGAAATGGCCAAACACTCCACATCCATATCATCTAAAGGGCCATAATTATTGTTATTGATCATTTATGTTAATGTCATCCTACCTAAGAGCATGGCTGACTAGAAGAAGCACTTCTATGCCTTAGACACTGCCTTTACTTAGAATCTCTACCACTTTTAGTAAACTGTTTCTTGCTATGGATTTTATATGACTGTCGAAGAAAAAGTCTCTTGTTCTCATTAGACTATTGAACGATATTGCTACACTTACTATCCTTTCGCTTCACCTAACTTAAGAGAATGTCTTGTTAAATGATAGATTTTATTTTTATCACTCGAGTCACTATAGTTGATTGCGTCATCAAGACTATTCACTCAACTCAGGAGTTATTATGCCCATGTAATACGTCCAACACTTTTACATCAGCTATAATTGAACTTATATTTTTGCGCATCATCATTCTCTTCATCAAGTTTCATTTCACTCATGATTAATCTCATGATCAGATTCACTAGAAGTTTCCTTAGTTTCGTTGTGCTGGATAATATGAATGGTTCAAATCTTCCCTAATGATGGTAGAGAATCTGACGAACTAGAAACCTTCATTTTCTCCTTCTTCTTGTCACTCCCACCGGCATGCCAAGGTTTTTAGCACTGGGCTCCTCTCTACTCTTCTTTCTTTCTTTATTCCTCTCTTATCCTTTCCTCCTTTTCTTCTTCATCTTCTTCTTTCCCACTCCCCTTCATCCAGTTTCTATAGGCTTTTGGGGAACAGACTGAATGGCCTATTCGTTTGGTTAAGCGAGGAGGGGTGCCAATATCAATTTGGCCCCTTTCTGTTTATGGTTTTCATTTTTTTTTCTTTAGTGGTTTTTACCAAAATTCCTTTCATATTCAAACATTCATATCTCCTTCATCCGAATTCTGATTTCTACAAACTTGGTGTCATTGGAATAGTCTTTCTGAGTACAATCAACTATAAAAATATTGGAGTCCAATTTGATGTCTTTCAAAATATAAATTTAGTGAAACCTAAATATGAAGATTCTCCCATTTATATACATCAAAATTAATTTATAATCCTTAAAAATAGAATTCAAAAATTGGGATCATTACAGCCTCGCTCTTCCCCTACCTTCCATTGATGTTTGTGAGGTCTAAATGCCTCCTTACATGAGGATTGACGTAACCACTTTGTGTTCACCCATTTAGGTAGTAAGCCTTAGTCAATTGGAAGTAAGAGGAGCTGTCTAGACTTAGGATGAAATAAGCCATCTTCAACTAGTAAAACATTAACTGGTTGAATAATAACAATAAGAGCATAAAAGGTTAATGAATTATCTAATCCTAATAAAAATTATAATTAAGATAAGGATGATCAAACAAGATCCATAGGATGAGAATCCTAATGTTGTATTTTATTATGCATCTATGTAAGTATGTTGTAGGCAAATCTAGATAGAGAATCCAAACTCTTGATCAAATATGATTCAAGGAAGAGATCTAAGATCCTCCTCCTTAGGGATGATTAAATAACTAAACTTAGATCATAGAAGATCTAAGCCCTTGATATTTATCAACAAGTATAAATTGTTGATCAAAGGATCTATGAAAGATCAAGATCAAAGAAAGGAATACACAAAGACTTAGAATAGAAATACTTAGATCTGAAAGATTAGAAGATCATTCTAACCGTCGATCTATTGATCAATACTATCTAAGGAAGATAGATTATGATAGGACATAAGATCTAGATCTTTTATATCAAAGGACAAGATTAGACAAAGAATATAGATATGATAAAAAAATATAGGACGATTTAGATTGTATAAATATTGACAGTATGTATGGATTTACAAATTTCATTTGTCAATTAGGATCATGAAAGATTTGAAGAGATGAATCACTACTTGAAGGTAGGAGGATTTTATGAATGCATCTACATGAGAAATGCATGTTTAATATATGATCTTATGTCTAGAAATGTTGACAAGTATAATGTAACTTGTATTAAATCCATTAAAAACCCTTATGATCCATCCAAAGCACATATGCAGTTGTTTTTGTTTCATGCTTCTAAGAGCAGTTTTATCAAATAAGGGATCAGACCACTCCTGGTGTTCGAACTAGTCATTAATGGTCAGCAACATTGGTACCCTTTTGGTATGCATTGTAAACACTTTTCTTTTGAGCATCTCATCTTCTCTGGAGAAGCAAAAATCGATTGGATAGAGCAGATGGCCCAACTATAGAACTTCTTTTTTTTTTCATTACTTCCATGGTCGTTCCTCGTGGCACGGCAGCAACCGTACTATTTCAATGGTTTGTTAGTAGAGATGTTCCCACAGGTGCCCCCTTCTTCCAATGGTACTATAATTCCTATTCCTATCCCTAAATTCCCATTTTTGGTCTATCTACATTCCAGGAAATTCATACGCTCCATGGATGGAGCAAAAAGTGGAGTGTTGGTCAAAGCAAGTCGCCCTATTCTATTACTAAACATAATTGGGAGATGCTCATTTGAAAGTAGAGCTAGAAACGCTTCATTTCATTTTGTTCCCGTTCTTCATTTCCTTCTTCTCGAATCCATGGGGGACTTGTCATATTTAGAATCTTTCTATGGTGTGCTCCATTTACTATTCTTTCGTACTCTCTTCTCTTTACCACATGATAGGTCAACGAAGCGTGAGCGGGCGCAGAGAAGGAAAGGCCAAACACTTCGGCCTAACGGGAATGAGCAATGAGAATTTTGAAGCTGGGTTGCGGGCGAAGAAAAGCGGATGTGGGTACTCAGGTCGGGGTGTAGCCTAACTAAGAGAGCCATTCCATTTAGGGTGAGACAGCAAGCGAACTTCAAGTTACTAATAAGGGCTAATGGGGGGTGGGGGGAAGAATCTTGCTTCTTCACTAGCTTATCCACGCCCCCTTTCCTGTTTGTCCTGATCGACAGTTGCTAGGTCTCCCCATCTCTCCTAAACGTCCCTTAGTCTTAGGCCCAAGCTGTATGAGGCAGAAACTCATCCCACGTACGGTTCGGAGGTTGAGCCCCACCCGAGCAGTAATGGTGTGGCTTAAGTCAACTAACACGAAGAAGATAGAGTTCACTCAACGATTTCCTTTGGGTCCTGAACTCCATATGGGGAAGGAGCATTGTTGTTTGCGAGGTCTCGTTCATTTACATGGACCCACTTCTCATTCCATTTGTGGCAATTTGATGATCTATAAACCGTCCCTAATGAACGATCAGCTCATGTTTGAGCATGATGAATCACGTCGTGCCGACCTGTTGCCAATAAACTTTTCGGCCTCATATGAGAATTGAAAACTGGAGCATTTTCTGCATCGGTGGATGAAGAATCACGAACATAAGAATTTTTGGCTGACCGTTTTCCCAGAAAAAAGATACTTTTTTTTTTTTCCATTCCAGAAACGACAAGCACGATTGAAGTGGCTATACATACAAATCCATTTACGGATCTATATGCTCTGATTGGAACTGGAAGTTCCATAACAGGCGGCTGGTATACCGCCATAATGGAACTACCTTTTCTTTTTTGTATTCGGATAGGATTTCTGTTAGCTTCATCGGGAGGCTCACGTAGTTTGTTACGTCAGCTCCAAAAGGAGAAGTTGCATTGGAATCTATAAAGTTCCGTGGGGTTCATAATTGCATAAAAGGAGTAAAAGTAGTGGCTTCCAAGCCTTGCCTTATATATTAGTTTTGGCAATGAGGTAGGCCCGAAGGAGCTTTAAGCACTTGTATGATGCTCAAGTCAAGGCCCCTATCACGTAAGGGCAATGAGTGGGAGGGAGATTGACCCACTCCCCTTAGTCTTAGCCTTAGCTTAAACATATAGTAGGGAAGTAGGGCACAAGCTTAAGCCCTACTGAAGAAAATTAGATTAAGCTATGAAGCCCTTCGGTTATTAGCAATCAACCTTTTGAAATACTACCTCTTAGGTATGCCCTTACATGATAGGGGCCCTGACCTGCTACCGTACTACCGTAGCATTGACCGTAGGTACTATAGCAATTCTAGTTGATCTATACTACCTCTCTTGTATAGTCGAGGCCCCTGTTAGCCCTTATTAGTATAGTACTTGCTACCGTAGCATTCACCTAGATAGGTACTCTTCTTAGAGATCCATGTGCTTGGATACTACAAGAGCATATAAGCATTCATGTTCTTACTCTACTAAAGAAAGGAAAATACCAAAGGCCTTGGGATTGATGCCCTTCTCCTGGTCTTCCTTTAGCTCTTGAGCAGGGGTAGATGTGAATACCACTCTCTTGTTAAGTCTGACTCTAGTTCCTTCTTCCATTTCCATTTGATAGTTGCTTATTGCTTGTACTCCAAGCAGCGAAACTCCTGGCACCTTAGGAAGGGTACTCAAAGTCTTACTGCTACGAGGGAAGTTTTTTGTCTCTTCCCCCTACCTCTATGTTGACTCTTACTTCTAGGTGTCTCCTTCCCCCTACTCTTTCATTTTGTAAAACACTGGCAAGTCAGTTGTGACTCTTGTTAGAGTTCCCCCTATTTTGAGAGTCTTACTACTATTTGTAAGCATTCCTCCTCCTACCTTTTCATAGAGAGAATAACCAACTGGAAGTTTTTGATTTTACTAGTAGTGCCTAGTGATGTTCATCACTTATCCCTGGTTGTGAAGTGGCTCTTGTTCGACAAACTCCTCTTTGGTTATGAGGATGCCAATGGAGCACGATTACAGTGTGGTGGCCGAGTGCACGATTTGTCTTCCTACCAAAATGAATATGAATTGGATGGTTTAGCGCTCCCTTGGAATGAGAAGGTCGGTCCACCAAACGAAAGAGTGGCCCAGCCCATGTACTAGTTAGTGGGAGATAGCTACTGTAGCTCTACTATACATAGCATGCTGGCAAGACATTGCTAGCTTAGCTCTCGATGAGACCCTTTCCTTTAAGCTATGGGGAATCTGATTCACCGCTTTCCCCCTTTCTACTCCCGAATAGCTACGGCTACATGGTTGTCCTCGAGCACAAATCAAGTGACGTGTTGAACGGTTGTTCTACTGTACTTACAAACGGCCTTACTACTATAGGCCCTCCATTAGTAAGCTAGGAAGACCTATGAAATGACCCTTCTTCCCAAGAAGGAGCTCTTTAAATGAATTGGTTGAAATTATGCTCACTCGTGAGCGGTAAGATATTTCCCCCGCTTCTTTACTACTGAAACGGAGAACAGCCCTACTGAACTTAAATTCTATCTAATTTAAAAAAAAGTGAATTCTTCATTCATTTCTATATGTCGATGTTGTTGCTTTTTACTCCGCCACATCTTCCTCATTTGATTTTCCTTACAAACAAAATAAGGGAGGTTTGTGTTTGATTGTGAGTGATCCAGGAGGATAGGTGTGCCTTACATACATAACGGACACTCCGAATCTGATGCTGAGTCCCAGGGCTGGTTTAGTTCGGCCGCCATGTTACTTGGCTTGCAAAGAGAGTGCAGCCATAGAAGTAGAGAGAAAAGAAGGAGCAGAAACAGAGATTTGAGAAAGCTGCCCTGTAGTTGTGTAGATCTACGGAGCAGAATTAGAAAATCAGAGACTGAAGAGAGATGATGCTCCAACAGAAGAGCAAGAATGAGATGTGTAGAGGATAAGAACTCAAAGAGATGAAGTTGATCGAAGAAGAGGAGATAACAGTAAAAAAGGAGGATAGGGAAGTGAGGGTGAGAAGAGTGGTTTAATGGGGCGGGAATGAGAGATGGGGTTTGTCAGGATTTGGGTGGGATGATGACTGGATTGAGAAAGATGGGTGACTGGATGATGGGGGTGTTGGGTAGTGGAGGAAGAAAGAGAATAGAGAGAGAAAGGAGACTCCTGATCATCTCACACATGAAGATTTTCCTCTTCCCGCCTTTCTGTGTTCTGTTCATTCCATTGTTAAGCCTAAATATGATTCTGAAGCTGCATCTACCTACCTATTGGTAAGGGTATGTTGGAAAGAAGCCATGCAGGAAGAACTCAAAGCTCTCATAAAAAATCAGCTAGTTCCTCTCCTTAACTTCATTCTAATTCCATAGGGCGAGTACCTTCGTTCCTCTTCCTGAAGGGAAGCAAAGGATGTCGATGGGTTTACAAGGTCAAAACCAAAGCCAGGTTGGTGGCTAAGGGATACACTCAAGAGTATGGGCTTGATGATGAGGAAACCTTAGCACCAGTAGCAAAGTTCAGTTCGAACCTTTATTGCTGTTGCTGCCGCTAGAAAATGGCCTATGTATCAGCTAGATGTCAAGAAAGTTCCTTCATTTCATGGTGATCTTGAAGAGGAAAGATATATGGATCCTCCTCGTGGGGTTCCTATCTCATTAGAATGACAGCTTGCTTTATCAGGAGGGCGATTGAAAAAGGCGCTGTATGGCCCTCCAGATAAAGCAAGCAACTTACCATGCTAATAAGGGTGTTTAGGGGGTCTGAAAAGTTCAGTATTGTGGATTGACTCATAGCAATGCAGACTCATCTATGTTTGTCAGGCACACATCTTGAGATATAATCATACTTTTGGTCTATGTGGACAACTTATTAGTGTTTTGGAGATGATGCTAAAGAAGAAAAAGTCTTTACTTATGCAAAAATTTGGAATGAAAGACTTTTTCTTTCTTTAATCTTTCTTGAGAATTGAAGTAGCATGGTCAGAAACAGGCTATCTTATTACTCAGAGTAAATATGCAAAAGATCTTCTGTCATCTTTGGGTCTCATTAATGCAGAAAGAGCTGAGACACCTCTTGACCTCAATGTTAAGCATTCAGCCTACTCCTTTGGAGAAGATCCCACCCAGTTGGGAGCCTTATTTACTGGTCTACCAGTGATCTGGCTCATGCAGTTGGTGTAGTAGGTCAGTTTCTGCAAAAGCCTTAAAAGGTTCATCTCGCAGTAGCTCACAGAATTCTGTGATATGTTGTTGCATCCAACCCAGCCTTACTATGATGGGGGTGCTTCTCATATCAGCATCATCTACTCTGAAGTTGTCATGCTGATGCTGATTGGGCTTGTAGACTCATGCCGCTTAAGGACTGAACTCATTGGTTTATTAGATGATAAAAAAAGCACTTAAGGTTTTGTTTAGGTCCCTCTTGAGTAAGGGCTATAGTTTCTAGTTTTAGATGCTGAGAATGGAAGACAAGTGACCAGTGAAGCCGTTTTAAAAGTTTATGAGGCAGAAGGTCACAATTGATGCACCTTTAGCATCAACTTTTTTATTCTGATGGCTCAATACGAAGGTACTTACGAGGTGCTACTGGGAAAACATTAGCTACAGGCAGCCAAAGTTGGGAAGGATTGGGCAGCAAGCACGCAGTCAATGAAGTAGAGGAGGCCCAGGGTGACCCTGCACTTACAAGACCGCTCGAAGGAGGAAGCCGAGACATCATGTGTTGATTCGATAGGTCTAAAAGCTTTCCCTCTTCCATATCTGTGTATCCGCATTTTCCTCATATGCACTTTATGTGCCTTCAGAAAGGCCTATTATTGGTCCACTCCCATATGAGAGGCTATAAAGAAGCTATATTGACTCATAATTCGAAGAGGTCGTGAACTCCAGAAAGGAGGGAACTCAAACTAAGAGACTATAGAATGATACTGCTACTTAAAAGCCTAGGGCTAATAGCAAGAAAGAGAGATCACCCCTATTAGCCCTTATTAGTTTGCCCCATTGGAGAATTTCTCAGTGTTGTTATACTTCTAGTGGAGCAATCCCTCAACACCTTTCAATCAACAATTCTCCACCTAAAACTACTTACCAAAACTTCTAAACCTACCATGCACATGGATGAAAGTTTCTAAACTCATTTCTCTTCTAGACTAAAGAACTCTACTCTATAGCATGTAACAGATATCTATGCAAGGTAGGGACGGCAGATAAGAATGAAAATCGATCCATCCAACTGAGCTTAGGAAGTAGAAATATCCCCAGGTTGTGTTCCGTAGATTCATGTCATGAAGCTCAGGGATAACCGCTAAATAGCACGGAGCATGTGTTTCGACTAGCGAGCGATTTCCTACTAATTATGTTCTGGCCTAGCCTATTGTTCTTAGGAGGTTTTTGCATCGCCACTAGATTCTAGAAGCTATGTACACTCCCGTGTTTCATTCTAGGATTAGCACATGGTTCTCTAAGCAGGTAGGATGCATAAGCTACTTGTAATGCAAACCATTACTTGAGAGGGCATTCGATTCATTTCACTCTCAATAAGGTGATGATCTATGTGAAACCACCCACAAGGTCATAAAGGGAAAGATATAGAGTTTTACAATTGTGTGTGCCTCCATACCGAATCGAAGAAGAGGAACCCTATTTGTAAGAGCGATATAATGAGCATCCTACATAAAACGAGAACCTTGCTTCATGTTTTCTAAGAAAGTATCCTTAGAGCTAAGAGCTGATAGGGCGGAGAGTGAGGCAAAGGCCTAGGACTTGTAGAAACCAGTACTAGGCGGTGCGGTACCTACGCTTAGCACTTCGCTAGCTCCTCCAATTTTGCCTCCTATTAGCCCTAATTAGTAAGGTGAAAGCGAAAGCCGCCTTTCTAATTAGGGAAAATCGCCTTACTAATTAGGGGGGAGGGAAGAATGAATTCACAGAATACGAGGGACTGAAGGAAACTATGAATAGATGGCAATTATTGTTCACCCAATCAAAATCGTTGATTCTCCCTTTATAGTAGAGCTGCCTAGAGAAAGACCTATTTTATCTGGTTAGATACTTATTACTAATAGGGGCTAATCGAGAAGGTAATAAGGAGAAGAAGGGCTAAGAGGCCATCACGTAGTTTACGACCCCGCCTTAGTGACAGGGGTTAGCCCTTCTCACGTATAGTACGACATGTTGCCGTTGTGCCCCGTCACGCCCTTCACACGTATGTCACCCTTACGAATAGGGCTCTTCTTTCGCTTGACCGCTAACTCATCAGCAAATCTACCAATCATTGGTTGGTGTTCAATTCTATTCTGTGAGACTATGCCTTCAATTCCATTCTTTGTGTTCCCTAGCTGCAGTCTTTTCTTGCAGGCCTCAACCCAACACGCATTTTAGAGTGCCGTGCCAGGGTGATAGGCGCGTCGCAATCACGCATTCGAGCAAGAGCCTTTCTTCACTATGTAAATAGAGGGCCGTAATAACAGACCCTCAACAAAAGAATGGATTAGGGTGATAGAATGTTATCAGGGGCTTTGGAATTGAAAATTTTTCTCTTCCTTTTTTGTAAGCGGGTTTTGCTCATCAAGTTCTTGTTTGATCTACCACTGTTAGAGCACCACAATCTTTGATGCCACCTCCGTCTGTATAGGTGAGGGGGGTTCAGTCGCACCATCTTCGGTTCTTGGTAATGCCATCTGTCCTTTGACGCCTCATATGCTGGCTCCAACCTCAAAGGCTTGTCTAAAGACTATCCACTGGTAATGCTGGGGCACGCCTTAAAGTGCTCCTCCCTCGGTCCATCGTCGTCAACTATCGATGACCTGATTGTAGTCTTCTCCCAGCACGTCATAGTCTTTATCTGCCACTTGTAGAGCTGCTCATCAAGAAAGTCTCCTAAGTCGTATTCTAACCAGATGACTCCATCTCTCTCTGGGACTGTGTCCTGAATCCTCATAATCGGTGTCTGATGGTCTTCATCTCTGTTCGAATCAACACTTGACGTCTCGGCTTCCTCCTTCGAGCGGTCTTGCAAGTGCAGGGTCAACCTGGGCCTCCTCTACTTCATCGACTGTGTGCTTGCCTCCCAATCCTTCCCAACTCTAGCTGCCTGTAGCTAATGTCTTCCCACTAGCCCCTCGTAAGCACCTTTGTACTGAGCCGTCAGAACAAAAAAGTTGATGCTAAAGGTGCATCAATTGAGACCTTCTGCCTCATAAACTTATCTAGCAGCTTCACTGCTCACTGGTCTTCCATTCTCAGTGTCTAAAACTAGAAACTATAGCCCTTACATGAGAGGGGCCTAAACAAAAATGAAAATCAGAACCTTAAGTGCTTTTTCGATCATCTAATGAACCAACAAGTTCAGTCGTTAAGCGTCACGAGTCTACAAGCCCAATCAGCATCGGCATGACAACTTCAGAGTAGATGATGTTGACATGAGAAGCTCCCCCATCATAGTAAGGCTGGGTTGGATGCAACAACATATCACAGAATTCTGTGAGTTGCTGCGAGATGAACCTTTTAAGGCTTTTGCAGAAACTAACTTACTACACCAACTACATGAGCCAGGTCGCATGGTAGTCCAGTAAATAAGGCTCCCAATCAAGTGGGATCTTCTCCAAAGGAGTAGGCTGAATGCTTAACATTGAGCTCAAGAGGCATCTCAACTCTTTTTGCATTAAAGAGACCCACAGATGAAAGAAGATCTTTTGCATATTTACTCTGAGTAATAAGATAGCCTCTTTCATTTCAAACTTTTGCATAAGTAAAGACTTTTTATTCTTTAGCATCATCTCCAAAACACTAATAAGTTGTCCACATTGACAAAAAGTATGATTATATCTCGAGATGTGTGCCTGACAAACATAGATGAGTCTGCACTGCTGTGAGTCAATTCGTAATGCTGAACTTTTCAGAGCCCCTAAACGCCCTTATTAGTATGGTAAGTCGCTTGCTTTATCAGGAGGGCCATACATAGCCTTTTTCAATCGCCTTCTTGATAAAGCAAGCTGCCATTCTGATGAGATAGGATGCCCATGTGGAGTATCCATATATCTTTCCTCTTCAAGATCACCATGAAATGAAGGAACTTTCTTGACATCCAACTGATACATAGGCCATTTTCTAGCGGCAGCAACATCAATAAGGGTTCGAACTAAACTTTGCTACTGGTGCTAAGGTTTCCTCATCATCAAGCCCATACTCTTGAGTGTATCCCTTAGCCACCAACCTATCTTTGTATCTATCAATGGACCCATCTGCTTTGGTTTTGACCTTGTAAAGCCATCGACATCCTTTGCTTCCCTTCAGGAAGACGAATAAAGGTACTCGCCCTATAGAATTAGAATGAAGTTAAGGAGAGGAACTAGCTAATTTTTTTATGAGAGCTTTGAGTTCTTCCTGCATGACTTCTTTCCAACATGCCCTTACTAATAGGTAGGCGGATGCAGCTTCACAATCATATTTAGGCTCAGCAATGGAATGAACAGAAGACAGAAAGGCGGGAAGAGGAAAATCTTCATATGTGAGACGATTAGGAGTCTCTCCTTTCTCTCTTTATTCTCTTTCTTCCTCCACTACCCAACATCCCCATCATCCAGTCACCCCTCTTTCTCAATCCAGTCAAGATCCCACCCAAATCCCGACAAACCTCATCTCTCGTTCCTGCCCCATTAAACCACTCTTCTCACCCTCACTTCCCTATCCTCCTTTCTTACTATTATCTCCTCTTCTTCGATCAACTTCATCTCTTCGAGCTCTTATCCTCTTTTCTGTCCAAAGGACTTACATATTTCAAATCTACACATCTCATTCTTGCTCTTCTGTTCGAGCATCATCTCTCTTCGATCTTTGATTTTCTAATTTTGCTCCGCAGATCTACACAACTACAGGGCAGCTTTCTCAAATCTCTGTTTCTGCTCCTTCTTTTCTCTCTACTGCTGTGGCTGTACTCTCTTAGCAAGCCAAGTAACATGGCAGCCGAATTGAACTAGCCCTGGGACTCAGCATCAGATCCAGAGTGTCCGTTCTGTATGTAAGGCACACCTATCCTGATGGATCACTCACAATCAAACACAAAGCTCCCTTGTTTTGTTTGTAAGGCAAATCAAATGAGGAAGATGTGGTGTAGTAAAAAGCAACGACATCGACATATAGAAATGAATGAAGAATTCACTTTTTTTGAAATTAGATAGAATTTAAGTTCAGTAGGGCTGTTTGCCATTTCAGTAGCTAAGAAGCGAGAGAAATATCTCATCGCTCACGATCGAGCATAATTTCAACCAATTCGTTTAAAGAGCTCCTTCTTGGGGTGAGTGGTCACCCTTGGGGTGAATCCCAAAACCACATCTAGGAACTAATAGAGGATCTTAGACCATTGGCTATAACTCAATAGGTCTCATCTTTACTTCCTAAGGATAATTTTTAGATTTATCAATGCCAAACCTACACATCACATGCCTTATGCATCTTCATTAGGTGCTACATAAAATTTGGCTCCACCAGGTAAGCTTCTATTGAAGATAAGAAATAACTTATTTTGGAAAATTAATAGGTTTAATTTAGCGTTACACTAGGAGGGAGCTTTAGTTCTACACAAACCTTTATCATGTTTGTTTACTGCATTTTGGTCCATAGAAGTTTTCGTTTCTATTATGATCTTCTTTCTAAATATATGGATGAATGGCATGAATGTTTGTAGAATGGATAAATGTGTATTGTAACAACCCATCCCTTGGATAGGCCTTTAACTAAGTATGGACCTTTACATGTCTCTACCCTTCCCACAGAATCATAAATCATGAAACAATAAACCATCCAATAACACGCAAACTAAGGAAATGCAATGTAGTATTACTACACAAAAACATCTCATCCCAATTAATAGATACGCTCAAATCCCCAACCCACATGCAATGGTATGGTCATGAAGATAAATAAAGAGTGTGCCAACTCATGTAAGTTATCAAGGCTCGATTGGTCCTATGCGCATGCTCAATAGGTGTATTAGTTTTGATTACTTAGGGGGGGACAGGTGAGAGGGGTGAGTCTTTTGGGGAAAATCTCAGTGAGTTCCCTTGAACAATGGGTCTAGGAACTTCTAAAAATGGAAAAAGAAGATATTTGGAAAATTTTAAGCAAGATTAAATGTTTTCAAGAACCCATGAAAGACTCATTTACTTGAAATATCCTAAACAAGAGAACTAAAAAGTTTGATAGATCACAAAAACCACATCAAATAGAGATAGGTAGCTATTACCCATCAACCCTTCAATCATGTCATTATTTTCACATCTCTTAATTTACAAATCAATATCCTTCGAATGTAAGTAGATTCCATAGTTGTAATAATTCAACCATTGCACAAAAACATGCAACAATAGCATCATCTAGCATGATAAATACAATCACAACATGCCCAAACTAAATAGATAGTAGTATTATCACAATAAATGCCAATGAAAGAATAATTTCATTTTGTCATTATGTATATGCAATTTTTGTCTATATTGCCATTTCAAATGACCATTTTTCCCAATAGTTTTGTCATTCGCGTCCCACAAAGACCCATAAGCCTCTAGGCTTATCTAATAACTCAAATCATGTAGGCTCATTTGATCACCTAAACATCTGGACCACATTTGATCATCTAGAATAACGAATCTGCTCATTAAGCAGTACTTCTAGGAGTCTATGAATATACTCATGTCATGCGGGAGATAATGTAGTATCATCAAAAGCACCTTCACAATCATAAACATATCAAGTTGTTGCTCATATCATCCTTGAGACTTAGACAACATCACATGTACCAACTAAGTGTAATAAATACAATGATAATAATCATGCCATAATACGCATACAATGTATATGTTTCATTAACACAAGCTTCCCAACCATAGTCTCACACCTATGACAACAATGCATAGAGTGTTCACTCTTCCATTCATTGTGTTTTCAAGAAATGCAAATATTTTTAAATGCACTGAATATTCAACTTAGAGGATAGTTACTCATAACAGAATTGTCATTCCCATGTCAACAAGTAATATGAATATAACATACCTACATATTAAGGAATTATTTGATATTTGTGCTGCATACAAATTTTGAAATGTTTCAGATGATTTTATAAGACTTAGGTTGTTTCCCTTCTCATTAAAAGATAAGGCCAAATCATGGCTGAATTCTTTAGAGGTTAGTTCCATTGCCACATGAGACTAGTTGTCTAAAAATTTCCTAAACAAGTTCTTTCATGTCCATAAGGCTAATGTCTTTCATATGGAAATTATCAATTTCTCACAAAGAGATGATGAACAATATTATGAATGTGAGAAAAGTTGGAATGAATTGCTATAAAAATATCCCCACCATGGTTTTGGAAAATGGCAACAAATTTAATACTTCTACGAGGCAATTGCACCTCAAACTAGGCAAATGGTAGATGCAAAGAGTGGAGAAGCCCTCTGGGAATTTTTTGAAACTTTAGTTGACAATCCTAACAATGGGACTATTCCAGTAGGAGAGAAAGAAATACCCGGCCTAAAAAGAAAGGATCTTGTATGAAATAGGAGTGACCTAGATATATCCTATAAGCTTGACTTTATGATTAATAGAATGGATAAGTTTAACTCCTTGGGTGGAAGAGTGGACAACCTTGCAAATATGTTCCAAACCTTCATGGTTGTCCAAGAATCCACGAAACCTCCACAAGATGTTTGTTCTATTTATTGTAGCCCAGCACATTTAACCTCTACTTGTCCATCGAATAGTGTGTACATTGAAATCTTTTGGAATGGGTGAGTGCAATGAATGCATATTGCAACCCAACAATAACCCTTAATATGAGACCTATAATCTAGAATAGGCTAGGCATCCTAACCTGTCATGGTCAAAGAACATTTACTAGGGAGGTCCATCTATGAATCTTCATGCACAAAACTTTCCTAGAGCTTCAGTTCCCCTACAACCACTTGGTTTTTAGCTTCCTCAAAAACTAAAGAAACCATCGGTTGAGGACAATACAGAGTTTCTCCTTTAGAAATAAGAGGAGGCTAATAAGGCCTTACACAATATCTAGAATGAGAGCAGGCAGTGATCAATTGTCAATTACTCAGCTATTACCAAATTAGAAATGCTAATGAGCCAATTGTCAGCTACCTTGAACGAGAGAGGAAAGGGACAGTTTCCTGGTTAGCCAATTCCAAACCCTAAGGGACAATTGTAATAGGATCCAGTTAAGATACGCTAAGATCCCATGTGTAAGCAAAGTCTAACACTACCCTTAAGAGTGACCATTTGGTTGATAATAAAGTAGGGTACGCTAAGGAATTTATAGAGGAGAATGAATTAGTAAAAATGTAGGAGAAAGAGAAAAGATAGAAATCTCCCATTCCATTTGAGCATATAGAGGAGGCACCTTATGTGACTAAAGCCCCATTCCCTCAGCTACTAAACATGGCTAAGAAGGGAACTAAGTTCAATGAGATAATGGATGTGTTTGTGCATGGTCAAATAAATATTCCTTTATTCAATGCTATTAAAGACAATCCTGCTTCTGCCAAATTTCTTATCTCTACACAAAAAAGCGAAATCTTACTATGTAAAAGAAATCCTTTCTCATGAGTAGGTAAACTCTTTTATTCAACACCAAACCCCTCCAAGTTTAGAGATCTAGGTTGTTCTACCATCTCGTGTTATAGGAAACCATGTCATTAATGTGCACTACTTGATTTAAGGGCCAGTGTATATCTATTGCCATATTTTGTCTATAAGCAACTAGGGTCACTGACCTTAAGCCACCCACTACCCCTTTGCAGTTAACAAATAGATCAATGAAGATTCCATGTGGTATGGTTGAGGATGTTTTAATATAGGTGGACTAGTTTTACTTTCTTGTAGATTTTATTATCTTGGATATCCAACCTATGTTAGACCTTGGTAGTTAGACACCTGTAATTCTGAGCTGTCCATTCTTGGCAATGTCCAATGCATCATTAGTTGTAGAAATGGCGTGATGAAATTATTGTTTAGTAATACAAAAGTCAAGCTCAATGTTTTTAGTACCGATCATTAGCATCTAGACTTAGATGAGGTAAATAATCTTTTAGATGCTATGTCTATAATGGATACCTCTAAATGGGGACCTCTAGTGGAACCACTTCCTCCTTCCAATTCTGTCCCGTTACCATTAGTAGAAAAATCACCTACCTTGGTCCTTAAGCCATTACCTGAAAATCTAAAATATTCTTATTTAGGACTGGATGAAACCTTACATGTAATCATAGCCATAGATCTAGATAAAGAACATGAAGATAAGCTTCTTGATGTTCTTAGAGAATAGAAGATAGTCTTAGGGTGGAACATAGCAAATATTAAATAATTAGGCTTGCTGTGTGCATACATAAAATTCACCTAGAAGAAAATTCTAGACCGTCTGGGGAGACACAAAGGAGACTTAATACGATGACCTAGGTTTTTATATTCATTTTTAAATGCAAAATGAATTCCTAATGCGGGATCAATCCCTATTTGAAAATAACTTCTTAAAAATAATACAATATAACAGAAGATTTTTTTTTTTAAATTCATTTCAAAAACTCCAAGTGTCATTTACTTCCAATAAAATAGCTCGGGAATTTTCCTTTGTTTTTATATAAAACTAAAAAAAAAATACATGCATCCCAAATCTAGCTAGTCATAGTTCACAATCTAATTGTAATAATTATATATGCATTTCCAAGAAGAATAAGTCATATACTTACATTGATTATAGTCTGTTACACTATTGTCTTCAATCCAGATTTGCATCCACCTTGATTTGATCTACCTCAAGTCAAATTCTTCAAAAAATTGAAATATTGTAAACAATTTACAATATCTCAGTATGCTAGCACTTGTGTAATCTATTATACCAATTTTCAAATCCAATTCTAAACAACATTTCAAATCATTTTTCATGCAGTTCGAATGAATATAATGATCAGATTAAAGGTGGGAAACATAATTGAAACCACATGCCAAGCTTAGTTTATAGTTTCATGTAAAACATTTCAAATAATATCAATATAAAAAATGCACGAGCTTAAATATATATTCTTCAAATGATTGATTCTGCATGGCAAACTCTCATAATTTGTAACATATAATGTATTACGAAATCACATGAATGCTTAACTTGTAAATTATGTGAAAGATTCCCCACTTAACTTGATAATTCAAATGCCATAAGATCCTCAAAATATTAAAGTAGTAATTGGTTAAATTGCAAAAGTCGGCAATCCCGAACGATTACATGATCATCAAGTGAACATATACACCTCAGTGAACACATCAACTTGTTGGTCAAGAATACTCATCTAAAGACCATCATCATGCCCATCTATGTGGGGTCACCAAATAGAAATCTCATGGTACACTATGCTCATGACCAGCTCACTAAAATCGTGTGTCTCCGGTAGACCAGCCACCATAGCCTCCATGGCAACTGTGAATATGTCTCGGAAAGGGTGGCATGAACACCTCCAGTGGTCATTTTCCTACCACCACAATCTAGAAAAATAGGGGCCTCTTTGGGCACAAATACCTACCACCTTTGGTGGTTTGAGGCCTGGAGGCCAAACTCGTACAACCTCTTGGCATAGTGGGAGAACTATTGCAAGGGGTGTCGTTATCAAAAGTAGCCCCTCCATTTTAAACAGTTTTCTGTTTAAAAACTCATACATGGGGCCCAGTTTAACATTATTAAAATTCCTCTACTATTAAAAATTATGTAACTTTCTCATCCAGATTCTGTTTCTAACATTCTTAGTGTTGTTAGATTCTATTTTTTGAGTACAATCCAATTATTAAGGTTTCAACACTTTATTTGGCTTCTATAAAAAGCTCATTTATAAAATTCTATTTTATCCTTTTTTTGCAGTAAAAATTGCATAAAATAAGCTTTTAAATTTTGGGTCATTACACTTAACCATAATAAGGAGGAGGTGGTGAGGATGAAGTACTTAAGCTTTTAGATGTTGGAGTCATCTACCCCATATCTGATAACACTTGGGTCAGCCTAGTTCAGGTTGTCCCTAAGAAGTCTACCGTCACGATAATCCAAAATGAGGATAATGAGTTAATTCCCACTCGCATGATCACCGAGTGGAGGGTTTGTATAGATCACTCCAAACTAAACTTAGTCACGAGGAAGGACCACTTTCCTCTTCCCTTGATAGACCAAATGTTAGAAAGGTTACCCAGTCATAGTTATTACTACTTTCTCGGTGGATACTTTGGCTATAATCAAATCCCCATAGCTCCTAGGGACTAGAAGAAGACTACCTTCACCTACGGTCATATGCCTTTTGAACTTTGTAATGCTCCAACTACTTTTCAAAATAATATGTTGACCATATTTTTAGATATGGTGGAGGGGTTCTTAGAAAGGTTTATGGATGATTTCTTAGGGCTTGGTTCTTAATTTTGCGAATGCTTGTACCATTTAAAGTTAGTCCTTGCTAGGTGTTGAGAAAAGAACTTAGTGCTAAACTAGGAAAAATGTCATTTAATGATTCAAAATGGCATTATTTTTACCTGCATCATATCACATAATAACATAGAAGTAGATAAAGCCAAAATAGATTTAATCTCTAACCTTCTTCTTCCAAGGATGGTGAAAGAAATTCCCTCATTTTTAGGCTATGCTAGTTTCTATAGACGATTCATCAGGGACTTTAGTAAAATTGCTAAGCCCTTATGTCATTTACCTTTGAAGGAGGCAAATTTTGACTTTGATGATAATTGTATGAAAGTAATTGAGTGCCTCAAAGCTGAACTCACTTTTGCGTCTATAATTCAACAGCCAAAGTGGAGTGCAACATTTAAGATAGTGTGTGATGCTTTAGACTACGTGTTGGGCCTATTTTGGTCATTGGTCCTTGACCCATTAGTCGAATGTAAAACATTCTTACTCAAGACCCGATGAAACCTTACCTATCATTATAGCTTTAGATATAGATCAGGAATAGGAAGGTAAGCTTCCTGGTGTTCTAAGAGAACTGAAGATAGCTTTATGGTGGACCATAGTGGACATCAAAGGGAATAGCCTTGCTATGTGTATGCCTAGAAATTGCCTAGAAGAAAATACTAAACCATTTAGGGAAACATATAGGAGACTAAATTCCAATATGAAGGAGGAGGTCAGAAATAAAGTCCTTAAACTCTTAGATGTTGGTGTCATTATTATCTTATATAAAACAACACTTGGGTCAGCCTAATTCAGGTTGTTCCTAAGAAGTCCAGAGTCACAGTAATCAAAATTGAGGATAATGAATTATTGCCCACTCGCATGACCACCATGTGGAGAGTTTGTATCAATTATCAAAATTAAACTCGGTCATGACGAAAGACCACTTTCCTCTTCCCCTTCATAATAGACCAAATGCTAGAAAGGTCAACTGGTGATAGTTATTACTTCCTTCTTGATGGTTATTCTGGCCATAACCAAATTCCTAGGGCACTTGAAGACCAGGAGAAGACTACCTTCACCTACCCTTTTGAGACCTTCGCCTACCTTTGTATGCCTTTTGGACTCTGTAATTCTTCAACTACTTTTTGATGGTGCATGTTGAGCATATTTTCAGACATGGTGGAGAGGTTTCGAGAGGTATTTATGAATGATTTTTCAATGTTTTGTTCTTCATTTGAGGTGTGCCTACACCATTTAGAGTAAGTTCTTGCTAATGGTCAGGAAAAGAACCTAGAGTTAAACTAGGAGAAATGTCATTTTATGGTACAAAATGGCATTGTTTTAGGCCACATCATATTAGACAATGGTATAGAAGTAGATAATGCCAAATTCAACTTAATCTCTAACCTTCCTCCTCCAAGGAGAGTGAAAGAAATCCTCCTTTTTAGGCCATGCTGGTTTTTATAGATGATTCATCAAGGGCTTTAGTAAAGTTGCCAAGGCCTTATGTGATTTACTTGCGAAGGAGGCATCTTTTAGCTTTAACAACTACAATTTAAGAACAATATGTAAACAAACTAATCAAGATAAACACTACTAAACTACTTCCCTATCATGAATGAAGGAAATAACTTGAATCTAATCAATCAACAACTCATCTAAGACCATGCTTGATAGCATGAATAATGAAATAAATGAAGGAACAATCAATTTTCAAGAAATCATTAAATGCTTCAACCTTTAATCTTTTCAAAACCATGCATTCCACTTTTGGATTGGACAAATGGTTTCTTAAGACTTTTAATTGAATTGTATGTTGATTCCAACACAAGATAATACTAATTCAAGTTATCCTCAACATGTGACAAGTAAGAAATACTTATGCTCATTCATCAACCAAGTGAGATTTCATTAATCATCAAGGGTTTGCATACAAGTGAATACATGAAGGGTGCATGCCTCTTTTGATGAAAATGCACCACTCTTTCTCCCACTTTAAATCCAAAATTAAACAATAAAGATAATTCGTTCTCCACCCAGATTTGCTTCAATTTCTTATGATAATGAACAAATATGTTTAGATAACTGTGAGAAGAACATCAAAAGAATATAATGAGAGAATAGAAAATTTCATAGAGTTCGCATTTAGGGTAGGTGTTTAGAGAAAACTTGTGCTTCAATAGAATCGATGAAATCTATCACCCATGGATTTGTCATGGAGAAGAACTTTTGCATAGGCCCTCCACAAGGCTTAGAAGGTATGATTAAGACATTATAGGGAGTGTTGGAGATAGTGCAACTGTATTGATGTTTGGAGATGCATATGATGACTTCCAAGATAACCTTGAACAATTTCATACTACATTAGAGAAAGTCAATGAACCATTGTAACATGAGTGTAAAGATTATACCAATCTGCTCGCAGTGGTAGAACTTTATAATGTGAAATCAAGATTTGGTTTTTCCGACCAAGGCTTTACAGAAGTCTTGAAAGTAGTGGGTAAGATGCTATCAAAGGATAATAAATTGGTGAGGTCTACATACGTAGTAAAGAAAACCCTAGTTGCACTAAAGTTGAAGTATGAGAAGATACATGCATGTCCTGACAATTGCATCTTGTATAGGAAGAAGTACATGGATAAAACTACATGCCCAACTTGTGGACAGTTTAGATGGAAGTTAAAGAAGAAATCAATTGCGACAGTTATAGACATTTTTGCAAAGGTTCTATGGTATTTCTCCATATTCTAGGTTACAAAGAATATTTTGGATAATAGAAAAAGCAAAGAAATTAGTATGGTATGGCAAGAATAGGGTAGCTGATAGCTGTTCACGCCATCCAACAGATAGCCCAGCATGGAAGCTAGTAGACTTCATGTGGCCTAATTTTGGTGAAGAGCTTAGAAACCTACTACTTGCATTATCTGCAGATGGGATTAATTCTCATGGTTCTATGAGTAGTAAGTATATTTGTTGTCCCATTATATTAGTTTGTTACAACCTCCCACCATCTCTATACATGAAGAGGACATTTATGATGTTAACTATGTTGATATCAGGTCCAAAGAAGCTAAGGAATGACATGGGCATGTACTTGTCGTCGACCCTGAAGGCTATATTGTTGCGGACAATAAGCTACTTCCTTGCGTACGGTAATTTGTCTGGATGCACCGTGAAGGGATACATTGCCTATCTCATCTGTGGTGATCAAATATATGATGTACAACTTAAACATGGTAGGAAAATGACATTCCTTGGGTACATAAGATGGTTGCGTAGAGATCATCCGCATCATTTTAAGAAGGGAGAATTTAATTGTAGTGTAGAGATAAAGACACCTCTAAAGATGTTGATAGGGCGACAAGTAATGGAGCAGGTTGAAAATATTAATGTCTCTTGGGGAAAGAAGAAATCAGGTAAATGTGTAGGTGAAAGTAATTGTAGAAGTTGATGGAAGAAGAAATCGATATTGTTTCAACTAGCATATGAGAAATCACTACAACTATGCCATGTAGGTGAAAGTAATTATAAAACCTTGTCTAAGTACAAAGTCTTAGACGACTACTCTAAAAACATTGTGTGACGACCCGGGTTTTATATGATGCAAATTTCATAAAAAGGGGAGATCTCTTGTTTGAGAAATATGAAATGCATGAAAATCTTTTGTTATGAAAAACAATCTTTCGTATAAAATCCTGAGTGTCAAAAGACATTTTCAAATCATATAGCCATGGCATAGTTTTAAATCAACTCTATTCCCAAGAAAGTGTTAGTCACAACCCCAGCTAAAGAGAGTAACTACAATCAAGTAACATTCACTGAAAGATAAGGTAGAGGTTTACTTACATGGACTTAATTTGGGTGTCTTCTGTCACAGGCGTATCCTGTCCTTAAGTGTTTACTTGTGTCTGAAAAATGTTAAGGATTGGGTGAGTATACACTATACTCAGGAGTTTATTGCTACTAGTTTTACAATGCATGCTATGTTTTAAAACATATGTCCTTTAAAACCATGTGCATGGTTAATCACTCATGTTTAATATCGACATTAAAAAGCATTGTTGAAATAGAATACTGACAACTTAAAGAGTCACATAATCCAAGTCGAAAGTAACATAGATATCATAAACATAATGATATGCATAAGATGCTCAACTGAATCCAACTCATGGATATATGGTATGGTATAGTATGGTCGACCATCCTCATGTCAAGCCATATGCAATGTAAGTAAATCCTCAAAAACATAGGGAACACTATGCCCACGACCTCCTCGCCATGTGGTCCCGGGTACCTGGGGACACGCGGTCATAGCCTCCATGGGGCATATGACACTTATTCATCGTAAATCATGCAATTTATGCAATCGGTTGCAAAACATGCATGCAATTCATAAAATCTGCTCATGCTAGTCTCGCATTGAAAGTCATAACCCTCCCTAGAAGCCTGACAGCCTAGAAGCCTGCCAGCCTAGAAGCCTGTCAGCTCTTTCTGGCCCGCCCTCATCGGCCAAGCCTACACTTATCATGCAGACAAGAATCCTTTTTCAAAACATGTCTATGCATAATGTATTTTTCATATGCATGCTGAATTCATTTATAAAATTAATTCATGCTAAACAAGTCATATAACTTATACTTAAAACATGCATTCTCGAAACAATCATGGGCTCTTTTTAAAAGTCTAGTAGCGATAGAGCACCTACTTCAAAACATCATGGGTTCTTTTAAAAAGTCTAGCAGCGATAGAGCACCTACTTAAAAACATCATGGATTCTTTTAAAATGTCTAGCAACAATAGAGCACCTACTTCAAAACATCATGGGTTCTTTTAAAATGTCTAGCAGCGATAGAGCACCTACATCAAAACATCATGGGTTCTTTTAAAAAGTCTAGTAGCGATAGAGCACCTACATCAAAACATTATGGGTTCTTTTAAAAAATCTAGTATCGATAGAGCACCTACTTCAAAACATCATGGGTTCTTTTAAAAAGTCTAGTAGCGATAGAACACCTACCTGGTTTGATCGCGTTAGTCCCCTTGTCCTCGTACGTTCCTGGACATGGTTTAGGGGAAAAAGGTTAGCTTGGCCTATTTTTATATGTTTTAGAATGGTTTATCTCACTACTTAGGCATTAAGGGTTCATTCTCATGCCTATGGATCTCCTAAGGTCCTAATTGGGCCTTGGTATCGTCAGGTTTGCAAAGGTTTAGTGGCCCCTTGCCACTATCATATTTTAAGGGTCGTGCCCACCTTAGATAGGGCCTTGATTAGGTATTTATGGTTTGGGTGTGTCTGCATCGTCGATACGAACACAATGCCTTTCGCGGTGCCTCAATCAGAGCCCTAGAACTCAAGTTATGAAGATTTGCTTTAGCTACGGCTCCGGTAGGTTCCCTTAACCAAGCCACTGCCTATGAGTCGCCGGTTCATTCTTCAATAGGCACGTGGTCAAAGATCATTCTCCTCCCACTGCTTGGTAGCTCAAGGTTTCATGTTCTATTTCACTCTCGGGGGTTCTTTTCACCTTTCCCCCATGGTACTACTTCGCTATCAGTCACCCAAGAGTATTTAGCCTTGCAAGGTGGTCCTTACTGATTCACACGGGATTCCAGGTGCCCCATGCTACTCGGGTCAGAGCATAAGCTAGTCATGCTTTCAGCTACTGGACTCTAACCATCTAGGGTGCTTCACTCCACTGTTTCACCTAATAGCACGATGCTTGTATTGCTCTCCCACAACCCTGTTTTCACTGTATAGGCTGCTCCCATTTCGCTCGCCGCTACTACGAGAATTGCTTTTGCTTTTTTTTCCTCTGGCTATAAGATGTTTCAATTCGCCAGGTTGTCTCTTGCTTGCCCATGGATTCAGCAGTAGTTCAAAAGCTTGACCTATTTGGGAATCTCCAGATCTTTGCTTATTTTCAACTCCCCAAAGCATTTTGTCGCGTACTACGCCCTTCCTCGTCTCTGGGTGCCTAGGTATCCACCGTAAGCCTTTCGTCATTTGAACCTCGCCATTAACGTTAAGGCTATGGCATTCTAACGTGCTGCTAAATGGAAGGATCTTATCAACGTCCATGAATGAGAAATCATAGATCGAACTGCTGAATCAGAAAAATTGGGTGCTATCATATACCTTTGTCTCGGCTAAGGCCACGAGCTGGAGATAAGCAGATTCGAACTGCTAACATCCACCATAGAGGCCAACGATAGATAATAACTCCCCCCTTAACACACCTTACAACTTTCATCGTACTGTGCTCTCCAAAGAGCAACTCTTCTCAAAATCTCAAAAGGTGTTGAGTTGGAATCCCATTCTAAGGATTTTTGCATGGAGGATCCAGCTACAGGAGAACCAGGAAGGGAGAGCTCTCACCCTTTTTCCGCCTGACTCTTTGGTCTTAAGAATGCTGGTTTTAAGAATGAGTGATTGCCTTCTCCAAGCCGTACTGCCCAACTGGAGAGTGGATAGCTAATGCGTTCCACTTATTGAACAGGGTCTATGGTTAGTCTGTGACCCGTGGATGCCGAAGGCGTCCTTGGGGGTGATCTCGTAGTTCCTACTGGATTGAGTCCTATGGAGTAAGGGGATCAATATTTATAACCTTTAGGGGACCTTTATCTCATCTGAGTTTGCCTAGTTGAGGAACGAACACAGTAGTTTGACTGCTGGGCTGATCTTCTACCTATTGGCCCGAACAAGTTCTTCTCTCCCTTTACTGCCTCGGAAGGCCTTCCTTATAATCTGTATCGACCAATGATTGTTTGGTTCTAAGGGATAGGAGGGAAGGAAACTGAAAAAAGATTATGCCCGAAGGGAATCTCGCCTAAAGATCAAGGGCAATTAGAATTAAGATTTGATTGATCGGCCTTATCTCATGGGAGCCTACTAGACTATTTAGTAGGGTAGGGATAAGCCATGCTAGCCAGCCTTTTTTTTGTTGGCACCATGGATCACTCATGTGATCCAGGTGGGTGGTTAGTAACCACTGCGACCTGAGCGACTCCATTTGTATGGGGTTGTAATGATCGTCTAGAAGCAACCTAGTCGGCAAGAAATTGTATGGATAGGTTTCCTTCGAGTTTCTCTCCTCAGCACTTCTATGAAGCTGAGTCTCATAAACTATCTAAGCTCACTACTTAGACACCATCCCCTCTTCCCTCTAATAAAGGGAGGAATAGGGCGAGATGACCGCTATACCAATCATCTAAATAATGACTAAATAAAAGAGTAAAAGCATGTTTAATAATAATAATAATTTAAGGTTTTGACCTTTATTTAACATTATCGAGAGGATAGGTATGCATTTGTGGCGGAGGGATTTGGAAAACCCTTGGCATGTAATTGGACTCTTTTCGAAGGTCCAATTATGCCTCTTTGGTAGCTTAGCTAAGGAGACGTGTATTGGGGTATATCTTTCATAAGATGGCTGGCAGGTCATCAACGAAAGGCGGAGTGGCTTAACTCCAGTCTTTACCTTAAGGCCTCATTGGTTTGCCTGATGAGGTATTATGGTAGAGAGATAACTGATGATAAGTCACTTCCTTTCCCGGTCTCTCTCACGCGATGCAGTTTACCTAGATGCATCCCTCCTTTTCATGGGAAGATCATTAGGGAGAGTATGCTTTTAGTGAAGTTGTAAAGTTTTTATGTCTCTCTCTTTTCCATCTCGAAACTTATCTAGATGAAGAAGAAGGATAGGTATGACTATAAGACTCTCACCACCCCTCCAGCTTCAATACCTGAGGATCTGCTAAATGAGCATGATTCTTCTGTATTGAAGCTTTTTGACAGGTATTTCCCGCATGTGTTTGGGATCCCGCTTGAAGTTGGATTGAAATGGTGGCCCATATGGACTTTGTCTCTAGTCAAGGATAAAGCCCATAAGGCTGCGGGGCGGTTCTCATCGCCTTTGCATAAAATGCTGTGGGAGATCTTTGCTTTAGCCCTTTGGGATAAGGCAACTATACTCTCCACTCAGTCTCAATCTTATGTGGGGCAGCTTAAACGTCTTTGGATGTTCAAGCCGGAGAACGTGAAATGGGCCACTTGGTTTATTCAACCATTAATTAGTTTCTTTCTTCTACCTAGGCTCGTGTGGCCATAGTGTCGAGAAGATGACCCTGATGGAGATTCGTTCCCTTGGGGATTTGAATCTCCAGTGGTATCTTTCAACACTGTGTATACTCGGGCTGCGGCTATTATGACCAGCTTGTTTAAAGATGTATATCAATACTGCTGGCCTTTAGCTCTTGAGTTAGGAAAAGATGAATATTAACGTTAGAATATTCAATCGGCCTGAGTTAGGAAAAGATGAATATTAACGTTAGAATATTCAGTCGGCCGCCTAGGCTTCAAGTTAGAAGGGGTAGATAAGCAAAGGGTATTTACTATACCCGATGAAGTGGAAATCTATCTATCGCAGCAGACAGGTCCTCGTGGTCTTGCAATGTTGAGGAAGTATTCTCTTTTCTTTGCCTGGGTGGTGTCTAGCTTGGGAACTAATGTGTTTAAGGCTACGGATCAGATTTGAGAGAACCAAAATTCGTTTGCTTCCAGGCAGGGCAACCACTTGGCTACCTTTCATCTTGGCCTCTTTTCGCACTCACCCACCACTTTCTTGTGTGGCTATGTGTGAAAAGGGTATACCCAGGTAGAAAGTTCAAGGATTACGCTCTGCTCGGCGACGACATTGTCATTGCCGATGAGAGAATTGAGAACCAATACATCTAGGTTATGAATCAGTTAGGAGTGAAGACTTCCAAAAAGTCTCTCACTTCTAAAACTGGTGCCTGTGAATTTGCGAAGAAATTCCAAATTCATGACAAGGATCTTTCACCTATTAGTGTTAAGATGAGAAGATCCACTCAGGCCTCGATTGATTGGATGCCTGTACTAAAATCGATTGGCGGTTGCGATTCGTTGCAGTTATCCCTACGGTTAAGAGGAGCGGGCTATAGGCAATATTCGTCTGCCCCTTCTCATTTCCATAAGGACTATAATCAACAGTGGTTTAGGCATGTGATTGTCGCTTTCTCCCCAGGGGGAATCCAGCCTCTGCCACTACAAATATGGTTAGGTTTTCCTAATGGGTTGTTAATAACCTGTTACCATATGGGTATGATTCGGCAGATGCTGTTGGAGTTGGCTGAGCCTGATTGGGAGTATATCGCACGTTTGGCGACAGATCTCGAAGGCAAAGTGTCTGATGACATAGCTTTTCTTATCGAGAACATTGAACTCAAATGGTGGGTTCAATTGTACTATGTATATGTAAGCTGGTTCTCTCGAGCACAAACCAACTTTTCTATCATAGTAGCAGATCTATTGGACCCACCAACTATCTGTTTTCATCCTGAGCGGAAAGACCAATTCTCAAAGTTTCATAAATATGGTCGTCTGTTTAGATGTTACGATCTAGTGAGAACCCAACCTGCTCCTAAACCACTTCAGAGCATTAGGGTTTGCCAATGGTATGATATTGTGTATCAACCTCCCTGGCTAAGAGCCTATTCATGGTTGGATAGGTTAAAAGACTAAAGAGTTAGCATGGCTGGCCCCTCAATGTTATCTACCTAGTTAATAAGTTGGTAGGCCAGTGCGGTAATAAGACTGTAAGCCCACCTAAGTGCCTTGTCCATTCCTAAAATGAAATGAACTGAGAGGTTTGTTTCTGGGCTGGAAGGGTCAGGAGGACTCTCTCTCTTGACCAGAGAGGGAGTCTTCAAGCCCAATGCTAGCCAGCCTTTTAGTTGCATCTTCCTTACGTGAGAGGGGGCCCTTCTCATGCCCCTATTATCCTTCTCGATTAGTAAGTATCCCTTATTAGCCCTTCTTAGTAAGTTGAAGTTCACTTGATGCTTGCTGGTCCTTTTTAGCTTGACCGCTAACTCATGAGCAAAGCCGCCTTTTGCGGCCCCTCATGCAGTATGAGTGGATCTTCACTAAAAGCTAGCTCTATTGGCTAATGGATAATGCCCCTCACTCTGCCATGAGAACAAAGAAAGCCGCACTATCTCCTTGTAGCTTTGCTTGCTGCCCTTCGGTGGTATAGTCAGATGGATAGCAAAGCTGCCTTCGACCCTTTGCATAGTAAGCCCCTCTTCGAGTCTCTACTGAATTCTGCTTGCCTTTACTATCAAGCCCCAGTCCTATTTTAACGCGTTTCCAAAGGTAACCATTTGATTATGTCGTGACGCTGGCTCAGTTTACTTTGTCAATGACACAAGGAGTTGACAAAGGAGAACAGCCCTTTTGTTCTGTTACTTCCTTTGAGTTGACAAAGGTGAATAGCCCCACTTTGATAGAGAGCTTACTGCCCCGCCCTTTATAGTTGCGAGAGAGCATACCGTATGTTTATAGTCGCGACTGTTGTCATGGAAAAAGAGTTTGTTTTCTGTCAAAGAAGCATGCTTAACACAGGCTGTCATTCGAGCTGCGTTTAAACTAAATTGATGGGTAAGGGCCCGTACTCTCTCTTCTGTAGATACGCTATCCCTTCCAGCTATGGTATGGGGGAATGGAAGTGAGATCTACTGATTGATTTGATATTAGATGAGCGGCCGTACTATGATCGTTTGGGAGCTCATCTAATATCAAAGCCCCCTTACTAATAAGGGCTACACACAAGAAATTTTGTTATGCGGAAAAAAAGTCAACTATTTCTATAGGTTGCCTATCAAATCAGATCACATATTCTATGATATGTCGTTCCGTCATGTACGTACGTATTTGGTCTGATATTTGATGTTCCTGCTTGTACTCAGAGAGAGAATAGGTATGACCTCCCCTCTCCCCGTTCCACGGCCCAAAACTGGCCGGCCATTCTAAGTTCTGGGGTTGGGTTAGATAGGACCAGACCAAATCGGCTGGATCTGTGGAATCTGAACAGATTAGATCCAATCGAATCTAATAGTAGCTTCGGGTTCAGGTGCCGTACCGTGGCCAGACCGAAAAGTAGGGGGACGGTGAACCTCCTGCCAAGAGGCCAAGGTAGCTTGCTTACTCTCAATCACTTGTTAGAAGGAAGTGCAGCTTGATTGGTGGGGGGGAATCAACTGGAAGGAAGTATTATAGATTATTCAATTCTATTTCTTCCTTTGATAAGGATTGGTAGGTGATGTGATTGGAATTCATCTTTTCTTTGTTTGTATCACTGAGGCACCCGAAGGGCTGGCCATATATACCATTTTCGGGAGACCCGGCCCATTCAAACAAAATAGAACGAGCGCCTACGACTAAGGGGAATGGAATGTCGACCAGAGGGTGAGATGATCTTAGAATACGAGGGCGAGTGACTGGTCAAGTCATGAAACTCAGTCATTTTGGTCAACATGGCTGTAAGTAGACTGGGTTTATGTGTTTGAACTGACTATGACCAAAGTCGTGGCTACTTCAACCAAAAAAAGGGCAACCCCGTATTCAAACCGAAAGAAGTACCTCACCTCACTTATGAAGAAGTAGTTGGAGCCGGGCTCCGAATTATTTCGATTTGTTTTTGCTTCATGCTTCTAAGAGCAGTTTTATCAAATAAGGGATCAGACCACTCCTGGTGTTCGAACTAGTCATTAATGGTCGACAACATTGGTACCCTTTTGGTATGCGTTGCAAACACTTTTCTTTTGAGCATCTCATCTTCTCTGGGGAAGCAAAAATCAAATGGATAGAGCAGATGGTCCAACTATAGAACTTCTTTGTTTTCATTACTTTCATGGTCGTTCCTCGTGGCACGGCAGCAACCATACTATTTCAATGGTTCGTCAGTAGAGATGTTCCCACGGTGCCCCCTTCTTCCAATGGTACTATAATTCCTATTCCAATTCCTATCCCTGAATTCCCTTTTTTGGTCTATCTACATTCCAGGAAATTCATACGCTCCATGGATGGAGCAAAAAGTGGAGTGTTGGTCAGAGCAAGTCGCCCTATTCTATTACTAGACATAATTGGGAGAAGCTCATTTGAACCTAGAGCTAGAAACGCTTCATTTCATTTTGCTCCTGTTCTTCATTTCCTTCTTCTCGAATCCATGGGGCACTTGTCATATTTAGAATCTTTCCACGGTGTGCTTCATTTACTATTCTTTCGTACTCTCTTCTCTTTACCACATGATAGGTCAGCGAAGCCTGAGCGGTCGCGGGCGCGGAGAAGGAAAGGCCAAACACTTCGGCCTAACGGGAATGAGCAACGATGAAATGAAAAGATGAGGTGCCCTGGGCACCCCCATTTAGAAAGAAGGGTCGAAGGTTTTAGGCCTGTAGTTTTCCCTGTCCCCCCTTTGTACGGTGGTGCCTGTGTGGGGGGTGTGCCACCAGAAATCGGGCTTGAAGCTCTCGCCTTACCAATGAGCCAACTGCTAATGGTTGTTGGTCATGACTACTACCAAAAAGCTCCAATGAAGATTCATATTTCACATGGAGGAGTGTGCATCTTTATGTTGGGTGTTCCTCTGTCGTGCAACCCAGCAGCTTATGTGCTACGTGTGGCCCACACCTCCTATTTGTTCAAGGTGGGCGGCGTGAACTTTGATTTGATCAGGGTATTCAATCCCATTGTTGAGATGCTCAGTTGAATCCTTAACCTTGATAGGAATATGGCTTATTAAAAAATTCTTGCATAAGGGTAAGGAACTTTGGATGAACTAATGCGAATGGGTGGAAGCCTCGCTGCTCGGAAACACCTAGTGCTGACCACACTGATAGACACGAAAGTGCAGGTAATGCCAGTTGGCGAAGTGGCGTTAAGCATCTTTAGCGGTACGAAAAGAGAGGTCGTGATGATATCATCTACGTCCGTACCGCTCCTCGTGATGATATCATCTACCAACCCTTTGACCAGGGGACGGGAGAATTCCCACTACCACTGGTAGGCCAGTCGGGCCGTGACCAACGTGGGAACGGGCTTCCCAAAAAGCCAGCCTAGGCCAGGGTTAGCATAGAATGAAGGGGATGGCCCTAATGTTGTGTTGGCAAAGCCAGCAAGCATCATTTACTAATTAGGGCTAATAGGGGCTAATGGGAGGCCCCTCTCATGCCCTATTAGTAAGTGAACAAGTCAAGCCCCCCTATTAGTAAGAATTTTGAAGCTGGGTTGCAGGCGAAGAAAAGCAGATGCAGGGACTCAGGTCGGGGTGTAGCCTAACTAAGAGAGCCATTCGATTTAGGGTGAGACAGCAAGCGAACTTCAACTTACTAATAAGGGCTAATGGGGGGTGGGGGGAAGAAGCTTGCTTCTTCACAAGCTTATCCCCGCCCCCTTTCCCGTCTGTCCTGATCGACAGTTGCTAGCTGTCCCCATCTCTCCTAAACTTCCCTCGGTCTTAGGCCTAAGCTTTATGAGGCAGATACTCATCCCACATGCGGTTCGGAGGTCGAGCCCCACCGGCTTAAGTCAACTAACACGAAGAAGATAGAGTTCACTCAATGATTTCCTTTAGGTCCCGAACTTCATATGGGGAAGGAGCATTGTTGTTTGCGAGGTCTCATTCATTTACATGGACCCACTTCTCATTCCATTTGTGGGAATTTGATGATCTATGAACCGTCCCTAATGAACGATGAGCTCATATTTGAGCATGATGAATCACGTTGTGCTGACCTGTTGCCAATAAACTTTTCGGCGACATATGAGAATTGAAAATTGGAGCATTTTCTGCATCGGTGGATGAAGAATCGCAAACATAAGAATTTTTGGTTGACCATTTTCCCAGAAAAAAGATACTTTTTTTTTTTCCCATTCCAGAAATGACGAGCACGATTGAAGTGGCTATACATACAAATCCATTTACGGATTTATATGCTTCGATTGGAACTGGAAGTTCCAGAACAGGCGGCTGGTATACCAACATAATGAAACTGCCTTTTCTTTTTTGTATTCGGATAGGATTTCTGTTAGCTTCATTGGGAGGCTCACGTAGTTTGTTACGTTAGCTCCAAAAGGAGAAGTTGCATTGGAATCGATAAAGTTCCGTGGGGTTCATAATTGCAAAAAAGGAGTCAAAGTAGTGGCTACGGCGCGTCGAGCCACTTCTTCGACTGTCCCCATATGCCCTGCTTGCCTGCTTGTTCTGAAGAATTCATGGGCTAGTAGGCGGGCGAGACAGAATCGGCGGGCACTACTAACTAAGCCAAGCCTAGTTCTCATTGATAGGCGCTGGTAGCTGGCTTCCAAGCCTTGTCTTATATATTAGTTTTGGCAATGAGGTAGGCCTGAAGGAGCCTTAAGCACTTGTATGATGCTCAAGTCAAGGCCCCTATCACGTAAGGGCAATGAGTGGGAGGGAGATTGACCCACTCCCCTTAGTCTTAGCCTTAGCTTAAACATATAGTAGGGAAGTAGGGCACAAGCTTAAGCCCTACTGAAGAAAATCAGATTAAGCTATGAAGCCCTTCAGTTATTAGCAATCAACCTTTTGAAATACTACCTTGTAGGTTTGCCCTTATGTGATAGGGGCCCTGACCTGCTACCGTACTACTGTAGCATTGACCGTAGGTACTATAGCAATTCTAGTTTATCTATACTACCTCTCTTGTATAGTCAAGGCCCCTATTAGCCCTTATTAGTATAGTACTTGCTACCGTAGCATTCACCTAGATAGGTACTCTTCTTGAATATCCTTGTGCTTGGATACTGCAAGAGCATATAAGCATTCATGTTCTTACTCTACTAAAGAAAGGAAAATACCAAAGGCCTTGGAATTGATGCTCTTCTCCTGGTCTTCCTTTAGCTCTTGAGTAGGGATAGATGTGAATACCACTCTCTTGTTAAGTCTAACTCTAGTTCCTTCTTCCGTTCCGTTTGATAGCTGCTTATTGCTTGTACTCCAGGTAGTGAAACTCCTGGCACCTTAGGAAGGCTACTCAAAGTCTTACCGCTACGAGGGAAGCTTTTTGTCTCCTCCCCCTACCTCTATGTTGACTCTTACTTCGAGGTGTCTCCCTCCTCCTACTCTTTCATTTTGTAAAATACCGGCAATTCAGGTGTGACTCTTGTTAGAGTTCCCCCTATTTTGAGAGTCTTACTACTATTAGTAAGCATTCTTCCTCCTACCTTTTCATAGAGAGAATAACCAACTGGAAGTTTTTTATTTTACTGGTAGTGCCTAGTGATGTTCATCACTTATCCCTGGTTGTGAAGTGGCTCTTGTTTGACAAACTCCTCTTTGGTCATGAGGATGCCAATGGAGCACGATTACAGTGTGGTGGCCGAGTGCACGATTTGACTTCCTCCTGAAACGAATATGAATTGGATGGTTTAGCCCTCCCTTGGAATGAGAAGGTCGGTCCACCAAACGAAAGAGTGGCCCAACCCATGTACCAGTTAGTGGGAGATAGCTACTGCAGCTCTGCTATACATAGCCCGCTGGCAAGACATTGCTAGCTCAGCTCTCTCTGAGACCCTTTCCTTTAAGCTATGGGGAATCTGATTAGCCGCTTTCCCCCTTTCTGCTCCCGAATAGCTACGGCTACATGGTTGTCCTCGAGCACAAATCAAGTGACGTGTTGAATGGTTGTTCTACTGTACTTACAAATGGCCTTACTACTATAGGGCCTCCATTAGTAAGCTAGGAAGACCTATGAAATGATCCTTCTTCCCAAGAAGGAGCTCTTTAAATGAATTGATTGAAATTATGCTCGTTCATGAGCAGTGAGATATTTCCCCTTCAAAAAAATTGAATTCTTCATTCATTTCTATATGTCGATGTTGTTGCTTTTTACTCCACCACATCTTCCTCATTTGATTTTCCTTACAAACAAAACAAGGGAGGTTTATGTTTGATTGTGAGTGATCCAGGAAGATAGGTGCGCCTTACATACATAACGGACACTCCGGATCTGATGCTGAGTCCCAGGGCTGGTTTAGTTCAGCTGCCATGTTACTTGGCTTGCAAAGAGAGTGCAGCCATAGCAATAGAGAGAAAAGAAGGAGTAGAAACAAAGATTTGAGAAAGCTGCCTTGTAGTTGTGTAGATCTGCGGAGCAGAATTAGAAAATTAGAGATTGAAGAGAGATGATGCTTGAACAGAAGAGCAAGAATGAGATGTGTAGATCTGAAATTTGTAAGTCCTTTGGACAGAAAAGAGGATAAGAGTTTGAAGAGATGAAGTTGATCGAAGAAGAGGAGATAACAGTAAAAAAGGAGGATAGGGAAGTGAGGGTGAGAAGAGTGGTTTAATGGGGCGGAAATGAGAGATGGGGTTTGTGAGGATTTGGGTGGGATCTTGACTGGATTGAGAAAGAGGGGTGACTGGATGATGGGGATGTTGGGTAGTGGAGGAAGAAAGAGAATAGAGAGAGAAAGGAGAGACTCCTGATGATCTCACATATGAAGATTTTCCTCTTCCCACCTTTCTGTCTTCTGTTCATTCCATTGTTGAGCCTAAATCTGATTCTGAAGCTGCATCTGCCTACCTATTAGTAAGGGCATGTTGGAAAGAAGTCATGCAGGAAGAACTCAAAGCTCTCATAAAAAATCAGCTAGTTCCTCCCCTTCACTTCATTCTATTTCTATAGGGCGAGTACCATTGTTCCTCTTCCTGAAGGGAAGCAAAGGATGTCGATGGATTTACAAGGTCAAAATCACAGCAGATGGGTCCATTGATAGATACAAGGCCAGGTTGGTGGCTAAGGGATACACTCAAGAGTATGGGCTTGATGATGAGGAAACCTTAGCACCAGTAGCAAAGTTCAGTTCGAACCCTTATTGCTGTTGCTGCTGCTAGAAAATGGCCTATGTATCAGCTGGATGTTAAGAAAGTTCATTCATTTCATGGTGATCTTGAAGAGGAAAGATATATGGATCCTCCTCATGGGCTTCCTATCTCATCAGAATGACAGCTTGCTTTATCAGGAGGGCGATTGAAAAAGGCTCTGTATGGCCCTCCTGATAAAGCAAGCAACTTACCATACTAATAAGGGCGTTTAGGGGGTCTGAAATGTTCAGCATTGTGGATTGACTCATAGCATTGGGGACTCATCTATGTTTGTCAGGCACACATCTTGAGATATAATCATACTTTTCGTTTATGTGGACGACTTATTAGTGTTTTGGAGATGATGCTAAAGAAGAAAAAGTCTTTGCTTATGCAAAAGTTTGGAATGAAAGACTTTTTCTTTCTTTAATCTTTCTTGGGAATTGAAGTAACATGGTTAGAAAAAGGTTATCTTATTACTCAGAGTAAATATGCAAAGGATCTTCTTTCATCTGCGGGTCTCTTTAATGCAAAAAGAGCTGAGATGCCTCTTGAGCTCAATGTTAAGCATTCAGCCTAGTCCTTTGGAGAAGATCCCACCCGGTTGGGAGCCTTATTTACTGGACTACCACGCGATCTGGCTCATGCAGTTGGTGTAGTAAGTCAGTTTCTGCAAAAGCCTTAAAAGGTTCATCTTCCAGCAGTTTACAGAATTCTGTGGTATGTTGTTGCATCCAACCCAACCCTACTATGATGGGGGAGCTTCTCTTGTTAGCATCATCTACTTTGAAGTTGTCATGCCGATGCTGATTGGGCTTGTAGACTTGTGACGCTTAACGACTGAACTCATTGGTTTATTAGATGCTCAAAAAAGCACTTAAGGTTTTGTTTTTCATTTTTGTTTAGGCCCCTCTTGAGTAAGGGCTATAGTTTCTAGTTTTAGACACTGAGAATGGTAGACCAGCGACCAGTGAAGCCGTTGGATAAGTTTATGAGGCAGAAAGTCTCAATTGATGCACCTTTAGCATCAACTTTTTTATTCTGACGGCTCAATACGAAGGTGCTTACGAGGTGCTACTGGGAAAACATTAGCTACAGGCGGCCAAAGTTGGGAAGGATTGGGCAGTAAGCACGCAGTCAATGAAGCAGAGGAGGCCTAGGGTGACCCTGCACTTGCAAGATCGCTTGAAGGAGGAAGCCAAGACATCAAGTGTTGATTCTATAGATCTAAAAGCTTTCCCTCTTCCGTATCTGTGTATCCGCATCTTCCTCATATGCACTTTATGTGCCTTCAGAAAGGCCTATTATTGGTCCACCCCCATATGAGAGGCTATAAAGAAGCTATATTGACTCATAATTCGAAGAGGTCGTGAACTCTAGAAAGGAGAGAACTCAAACTAAGAGACCATAGAATGATACTGCTACTTAAAAGCCTAGGGCTAATAGCAAGAAAGAGAGATCACCCCTATTAGCCCTTATTAGTTTGCCCCGTTGGAGAATTTCTCAGTGTTGTTATACTTCTAGTGGAGCCATCCCTCAACACCTTTCAATCAACAATTCTCTTCATAAAACTACCTACCAAAACTTCTAAACCTACCATGCACATGGATGGATGTTTCTAAACTCATTTCTCTTCTAGACTAAAGAACTCTACTCTATAGCTTGTAACAGATATCTATGCAAGGTAGGAAAGGCAGATAAGACTGAAAATCGATCCATCCAACTGAGCTTAGGAAGTAGAAATATCCCCGGCTTGTGTTCCCTAGATTCATGTCATGAAGCTCAGGGATAACCGCTAAATAGCACGGAGCATGTGTTTCGACTAGCGAGGGATTTCCTACTAATTTTTCTGCATCGCCACTAGATTCTAGAAACTATGTACACTCTCGTGTTTCATTCTAGGATTAGCACATGGTTCTCTAAGTGGGTAGGATGCATAAGCTACTTGTAATGCAAGCCATTACTCGAGAGGGCCTTCGATTCATTTCACTCTCAATAAGGTGATGATCTATGTGAAACCACCCACAAGGTCATAAAGGGAAAGATATAGAGTTATACAATTGTGTGTGCCTCCATATTGGATCGAAGAAGAGGAGCCCTATTCGTAAGGGCGATCTAATGAGCATCCTACATAAAACGAGAACCTTGCTTCATGTTTTCGAAGAAAGTGTCCTTAGAGCTAAGAGCTGATAGGGCTGAGAGAGAGGCAAAGGCCTTGGACTTGTGGAAACCAGTACTGGGTGGTGCGGTACCTACGCTTAACACTTCGCTAGCTCCTCCAATTTTGCCTCCTATTAGCCCTAATTAGTAAGGTGAAAGCGAAAGCCACCTTTCTAATTAGGGAATATTGCCTTACTAATTAGGGGGGAGGGAAGAATGAATTCACAGAATACGAGGGACTGAAGGAAACTATGAATATATGGCAATTATTGTTCGTCGAATCAAAATCGTTGATTCTCCCTCTATAGTAGAGCTGCTTAGAGAAAGACCTATTTTATCTGGTTAGATACTTATTACTAATAGAGGCTAATCGAGAAGGTAATAAGGAGAAGAAGGGCCAAGAGGCCGTCACGTAGTTTAGGCCCCCCCCTTAGTGACGGCGGTTAGCCCTTCTTACGTATAGTACGACGTATTGCCGTTGTGCCCCGTCACGCCCTTCTCACGTATGTCACCCTTACGGATAGGGCTCTTCTTTCACTTGACCGCTAACTCATGAGCAAATCTGCCAATCGTTGGTTGGTGTTCAATTCTATTCTGTGAGACTATGCTTTCAATTCCATTCTTCGTTTCCCTAGCTGTAGTCTTTTCTTGCGGCCCCAACCCAACATGCATTTTAGAGTGCCATGCCGGGGCGATATGCACGCCGCAAGCAAGAGCCTTTCTTCACTATGTAAATAGAGGGCCGGAATAACAGACCCTCAACAAAAGAGTGGATTAAGGTGATAGAATGTTATCATGGGCTTTGGAATTGAAAATTTTTCTCTTTTTTTTTTGTAAGCGGGTTTCACTCATCAAGTTCTTGTTTGATCAACCACTGTTAGAACACCACAATATTTGTCCTTTTGGGGTTAATGCTCTCAATGGTGAATCGATCATTCGCTATCCTTTGAGTGGTGAGAGGACGGAATGGAAGAGAAGTAATGAAACCTGCGATTGCTACTGAATAACCTCCTTTGACTTTTTCCATAATAAACCCTTTGACCTTTGTATTCGTTCGCCAAATATTGTTCAGTTCCATCCAAGCTCAGTTTTGTCTGAATCTTCATGGAAGAAGAAGAATCGGTTCACTAGCGACTACATCTGTGGATCCCACCAAATCATTAAACCTGGTGGCTGCTCACTCTTTGATCAGTGATTCACCTGCCACGAGATCGATGAAGAATCTCTCCAAAATTCACTTGTGGATCGGAGATTCACTAGCCACTACATCCAGGGATCCCACCTTATTCTCAAACCTGGTGGCTCCTTTGATTGGCACTCTTGTAGCCTCATCTTGCATACAAATTCTGGGGGTCCCAGGTCCTGCATCCACCAAGAACATTTCTTCCCCTAATCATAAAACTATAGATTGTGAGGCATTTCCACTACATAAGAAAAAACTGTAATTAGATCTTAGAAATGATCGACTCAAATAGATGCTCATCATAAGATTTTTCTTTTTTTATTCCTCTTCCTATTGATCAGAAGCATCCAGAAGTGCCACACCAGTAGAAAAAGTTCAGCTACTAAGATAAGCTGCTGTTGGGGAACTCAGTAGAAACAATTTGCTGCTTCTGCCTCTCTAGGCTTCACAATAGCTCCCCTATATAGAATGAAAAATTTGCCTTCTCCCCTCCGAAAGGAATTGAAAATTTTGAAGGATTACCCTTTCTTGCAGCAAGGCTCCGAGTCCTATGTCACCCGAACAGAGATAGGATCCTGCTGTGATCCTCGATCTCTTGTTGAATATTGATCAACGTTCTATCGATATTCAGGAAATTCCCACGTGAGCCCTCATCTTTAAAGTGGCAAATCCATGAAGTCAGAAATGCTTGATTGTATTCAGAACCTCATAAATCAAAGCCCAGTTGGGCAAAGAGGTGAAATCATTTTGATTTGCTCCTTGTAGCTCCAGAGCATCCCTACCTTAAGAAACTTACGCAGTGCTTTGTCATAGGCTCCAGGTGTGGCTACTCTTTGAAGTTCCTCGTAGACAAACCTTACGTAGTCAGGGTCCTCCTCGTAGGACAAGTAATTGGCCAATAGGGCCTCCTCATAAGGAGTGGTCGCATAAGTGATTGTTATCCCCCCAAAAAGGGATAACTAAAGCACTAGCAAAGCTAGTCCTGTTCTTCCCACAGCACTAGGAAATATGGTCCGGATAATCTCTTTATATAGTAGTTCCATGAACAATCCTTTGCGGGATGCTAGGGACATTTCCAATACCGATAGTAGCTCCTGCTGAAGCAATTGTAGCTGCTTCGGTACCTATTGATTTTGCACCTTCTAACATCAAAGTCAAGAATTCTCGTCACACTTTTCCTTCTCTATTTCCTGGATTCCTTGTCTATTCCTCTTCCCCACCTTCCTTTTATCTCAGGCATATCGAGTATACTAATAAAGGTTAATAGGCTAACGAAGCTTTCAATGTTGGAGACTTTGCTTCCCCTATATTACTAGTAGTCGACATTCTGGTAGGAATGCCTCCTTGGTTGAATATTTTTTGGCGTATTGGTTACGTACCTGGAGTCGGGATCAGGTGTTTGATACTGCTGTTAAGGCTGTTCATGCCCTTCTTTTTCTTTTTCTTTTATGGCTGAAAGAGGGGAAGGAAGCAGAGGGGAGTTTTGGGAACAAAGCCCCCGGATTTGAAAGTTCAGCCCTATAGTAGAGTATCTTTTCCCTATCTAAGTGATATCAACATAGCCCACTAGAAAACTCATCTGCTTGTCAATTCTTGGTGTAATACTCACTCGTAAATGATTGGTGTCAGAATTGATCACCGATCAGGTGTGGGCATACAGGGCTAGGGCTCATCCATGTAAGAATTGGGAATTCCTCTTCCAAGTCGTCCCGGAATGGGCATTATGGTAAAGAACAAGAAGAAAACGACAGGAGGAATTTGTCTAATAGTAACAAATGGTGCCTCCACAGGGTGACATCTGATCCAACCTAGTAGTAAGCAATCCGCCAAAAGCAACCAAAATATTCCTTGGTGAATCGGGTGAAAACTTGAACTACGCACATACATATTTTTAAAAAAAGGTAAAGCCAACAGAGATATAGAAAGTAGTGCTATTGCGGCTACAGCTCCCTATTTGTCAGGTATACTGCGAACAATGGCATGGATCGGTAGGAAATACCATTTTGACACAATATATGCGGCGTGGGCATCGGATTAGGAGGTATATAATTGTCGAGATGCCCTGAAGCATTAGGAGCATAAAAAATCCAAATGGAAGAAAAGATAGCATAAGCTACCCAACCTACTAGATCCTTTACATGAAAATAAGGGTAAGGAGCAATTTTATCCATCCCTGAATTTACACCCAATGGATTATTTGATCCATATTGATGCAATGCGGCTAGATGAAGAGGACTGACACCTACTAAAATAAGGGGGAGTAAATGATGAAGATTGAAAAAATGATTTAAGGTGGCATTGTCCACGGAGAAACCACCCCAAAGCCAAGTCACTATGGTATCTCCTACTATAGGTATCACGCTAGCTAAGCTTGTAAATACTGTAGCTCCCCAAAAGTTCATCTGACCCCCGAGGTGGTACGTATCTTGTAGAAGCTATCATAAATCATTAATAGGAAGATTACAACTCTGACACACCGAACAAATTCCCTAGGACTACTATAACTCGAATGATATAGACCACGAAAAATATGAAGGTGAACCACAATGAAAAACATACTTGCCCCATTAGCATGCATATAACGGAGCAACCAGCCCCCTTCAACATCTCTCATAACGTGTTCTACGCTGTTGAAAGCTAGATCCACATGAGGTGTGTAATGCATAGCTAAAAAAATGCTAGTAACTATCTGAATGACTAAACTAATACTAGCTAACGGACCGAATCCCCACCAATAACTAAGATTGCTTGGGGTTGGATAATTTATCAAATGCTAGTTTAGTGTGGAGGATATAGGTTGTTTAAGAAGAGGGAATTGTTGGTTCCTTATAGTCATTTCTCTTTCCTATCGTGACAACTCCTATTCCCCCCCCCTCCTTGTTGCCTTGATTGAATTTGGCTTCGCTGCGCCCTGAATCAATCAAAAAGCTTATTGATTTGATTCATCCCATTTCATTTGGGTGAGAGGGAGGCAGTGAGTCAATATGGATATGGGCGTTGGTTCTACCAACGAAACGAAGAACTTATTGGTCTATATCATTCGGAAGGCTCAGTCCCTCACTCTGACTTCAATGGTGGGAACAACCACTGCACTCCGGCGCTCCAATGAACAAGAGTTATCCACCTTACTCTATTTAGAATAGTGGTCAATCCCTCGGGAGTGACATTCATAACTTAATGTTATGTTCACGTGGTGATATTCAAGATTCCCAAGAGTACTACTCTGTAAGTAGTCTATGTCTGGGGAGGCAGGTGCTGTAGAGAGGTCCCCCACTTCGATTCCTGTACCTTCAGCATCTCTGATCCAAGATAAGGGATTACTCCGTTAGGTCTTTTCGGTCTGGAGCCGGCTAGAAATCGACCTACTTACTTGCTTGTGGACCAGCTGCAGAGCTAACCTTTGTTTTATTGGTTTGGTGGTTACAACCAAGATGATTTCTTTATGCCCATCAAAGGACCTCGAGATGTTAATCCACGAAAAACGATACAAGAAATGCGAAAGAACTCATATACGGAACGAGGGCGACCAGTGAAAATACATCGGTTTCTTACTCGTGCAAAGGAACTATTTCTTGGCAACTTGGACAACTTATAACTATGTTTGTCCCGCATCTCACTAGGAAGATCCAGATCTTTACAAAAGGCTTTATAAAGCTTTCATCTCAATTCATATTTAGCCACGAGCAATCTACCCTTGTGATCTCGTATATTTTGCTTCTCCGACATTTTACTGAGTTTCCCCCTCATCTTTTTGCAAAAAGCCGCTCGACGGTGTTAAAGTCTCATCTTGTGTGTTGGCTGAAGTGATAATAGTCACATTGAACCCTCGAATATGCTCTAAGATCTCTAAATGATCTTCCAGCTTTGGAGATAATTCGCAAAACTCTGTTTCCATCTTCAATTGAATGGTGTTTTCCCGTATTTCGACTGGAGAATCTAATAGAGACATACTGTCGAGATTCTTATTGAAAAATTAGACATTCCATGCCCTCGGAGAGTGCTTTGTGTGCTAGATCACTGACATATCCTTTGTCTTTCTTGGACCCTAAGAATTGATTGGATCGAAATGAATTTCTTGTTGAACCTCTTTTCGTCTATATGAATCTCTGACTGAGTGGAATCTCCATAGCCAATTTTTCAAATTTTTTTTTTTTTTTTTTTCTGAAATCAAAGGGTGCCTTTGGTACTATTCTTATTTCACACGATCTAGGAACTTCCATAACATTGGCGTGATTCAGTTTGAGCAACGGATCCTGACGTGATACATCTTTGTAATGAAAATGGAGTGGAAACATGAGTTGGCTTTTCTGATTGAGACAGAATGAGAACTGTGAACTATTTGCTTCAAAAAGATAGTGGATCGAACTAATCCTTGGCTGCTACGAAACATATCAAACTTGTGTAGTCGAAGGAGAGGCCGCACAAAAACATGCTGTCAGCCACAGCCTCCTCCCGATTTGAAAAAAGAGGAGTACTCTCTTTTGCGTCCCATATTTTCCTCCATACCTTCGCGGCCTTCTCCACCATGTTGTTTTTGAGAGTCCTTTCCACGAGTCTTTTTTGAAGGTCTTCATGGATCTCCATTTTGGTCTTATTTCTCTCAAGGAGATCCACTATTTCCTCATGGCAAAGGGTACTGTGGATTTTTTCTGTTTCCGCCAAAACAATGGCTTTCTTGTACTCCCAGAAATGGAGCTCCTCTTTGGCTTTCTGTAGTTCAACCGATTGATCAGGTTCTAGAGTATAGGGTTCTCGAGGTGGGTCTAGATTGAGATCCAGAACATTTGGTTGTGTCAAAGGGCCGACACCACTTCCATCCGGTCGACAGAAAGAGTCAAATCTCTCATGGCTTCAAATACCACCAAAAAAGCCAATGAGTTAGGAGGTAATAGAAAAAGGAGGGTTGCCCCCTTCCATCCCCACAACAAATCGCCGATATAGGTGAACACCGCCTTCAAAATAATTCTATTTAGGAAGAACAACATCATAGAAAAACAGGTACTGAACCGACTTGGATCTGAACTATGATTCAGATCAACTGTTATTGAAATTGGATTTCCTTTTCGTGCCATATGGCGCTTTTTCTTTACTTTTTCCCCTTTCTTCCCAGTCCAATATTTGTTCTCGAAGGTCTTTTCATTTTCGTGTAGAAGCAAACTCTCCCAATTTATGACCAACCTTTCCTTCAGTGATCTTAGAACGAACAAGACTTTTTTCATTGTCAGTTCGTATGGAGCAATAACGAGAAATTCAAATAGAATACGTGACCCAATTTTCTTGTTAAAAAGATGGAATGGGCAAGATAGATTCTGAACCGGGCCTTGACCATGTCTCCCGAACAATCTCAGTACATATGGCACAAGACAATTCCACATATCGAGGTCGGAATGGGATCGAGTCTTTTCACGTCTCACCGTAGTGCCTGGTTTGTCTTGATATCTAATTGATGAACAAGAAGGAAAATGAAACTATTGGATTTATGGAAGAGGGCATTTCCATCACGAAGGATTCAATCCATTTACAGGTTCCCCTACGGCCACCTTGTTATGATTTCACCCCAGTCGAAGACCCCACCGTGGTATGCCCCAATAAGACCACCAAAAGCCTTTCTGGCACTAGTGGTCCACAGAAGTCATGGGTGATCATTGGTCCAATGCTTCGGGTGAAACCAATTCCTAGGGTGTGACGGGTAGTGTGTACAGGGCCCGGGTACATATACACCGCGGCATGCTGATCCGGGATTACTAGCAATTCCAACTTCATGTTCCCGAGTTGCAGAGAACAATCCGAACTGAGGCAATCTTTCCAGATTCACTCTGCCTTATAGCCTTGCTTCCCATTGTCATTGCCATTGTAGCATCTGTGTGGCCCAGCCCATAAGGGCCATGCGGACTTGACGTCATCCCCACCTTCCTCCAATATATCACTGCTAGTCCATTGTGAGTGCGGCACGCAACTTTGTGTTTGTTTCGGAGCCGTTTTGAGGGGGGGGGGGGAGGGTGTACTAAACCCACTTCATACCACACCACTGAGTGGCTCGCGTGAATTCCGAGCCTTCCTCCATCACCAACTCGACATCGGTTCACACTAGAAAGTGCTTAGAAAGTGGCGGCTCCCTTCTTATTGATAGCATTGCTATGTGCTGATAGTCAATTAGTAGCGCTAGCACGTCACTCGGCTCCTTGGCTCACTTTAGTTGCAAAGACTTTCTCCTTAGGTGCATGTCTCAGCAACACAAAATGAGGGTTTCGCTCGTTATAGGACTTGACCAAACATCTCACGACACGAGCTGACGATAGCCATGCAGCACCTGTATGAAAGTCAGTACCATCCCGTTAAGGATAGGTTTTGTTGTTCATATGTCAAGCGCTGGTAAGGTTTTGCGCATTGTATCGAATAAACAACATGCTCCGCTGCTTGTGCAGGCCCCCGTCAATTCCTTTGAGTTTCGGTCTTGCGACCGTACTCCCCACGCGGAGTGTTTCACGCTTTAGTTGGGCTCCTAATCCGTGTAGACCAAGGGCGAACACTCATCGTTTATGGCATGGACTGCCAGGGTATCTAATCCTGTTCGCTCCCCATGCTTTCGTACCCTAGAGTCGGTAGGGACCCAGAGAGCTGCCTTCTCTTTTGGTGTTCCTTCATAGATCTAAGCATGTCACCCCTACACACGAAATTCCACTCTCCTCTCTCTCACTCAAGTGAATTGGTTTCGAGAGCATTCTGCCACTTTTTGGCGGCTTTCACTTTCAACCCAATTCACCGCCTACGTGCCCTTTATGTCCAATCATTCTAAAGAACACTTGCCCCCCGTCTTACCGCAGCCGCTGGCACAGAGTTAGCCAGGCTTCTTCCTCGAGTCCTGTCATGATCGCGCACTCGATGAAAGAGATTTACAAGCGGCATTGCCCTTCTTCACTCACGCGATATTGCTGGATTGGGCTTTCGCCCATTGTCCAAGATTCCCCACTACCACCCCCTATGGGAGTCCGGGCCGTGTCTCAGTCCTAGTGTGGTTGATCATCCGAAAAGACCAGCTAAGTATCATTGGCTTGGTCAGCCTTTACCTGAGCAACTACCTAATACTACGCAGGCTCATCAAACAATGCTTTTTAGCTTTCTTCAAGATTTGGCCCGAACTGTTCGGCATATTCCCACACATTACGCACCCGCTTGCCACTTTGTTCTCAACTGTTCCCACCTCCTGGGTGAGACAAGCTACCTTTAGCTAGGAGTCTCTTTTCCTTCTGCCCAGGTCCCCAAAAACAACGTTCGACTTGCATGTGTTAAGCATATAGCTAGCGTTCGTTCTGAGCCAGGATCAAACTCTTCTTTTGACTATGATTGGGCCCTGCAGTGGTAGAACCTAGTGAACCAGGCATACTTCCTCTCTTCTCTCTCCTGACCCCTCACTTTCTATGTTATATATACACCAACCCAATCTCGAATGGTCTAAACTATTAGAATCTTGGTTCCCCAGTAAGTGAACTTCAACTTACTAATAGGGGCTAATTGAGAAGGTAATAAGGAGAAGAAGGGCTAAGAGGCCATCACCCCTATTAGTAAATGAGGGGGCCTTACCTTACTACGTTGTGGGGGCCCCCTCATTTACTAATAGGGCTAATGGGGGACCCCTCTCATGCCCTTCTCATGTAGAGTACAAAGTTCAAAGCCCTTGTGCCCCCATCACTAATGCTAACGGGGGGCCCTGTCATGCCCTATTAGTAAGTGAACAAGTAGTAAGGAGCATGCAAGCTTATATTTTGAAGTAGCAGTGAGCGAAAAGCAAAGCAATCCATGCTAGTGTGCTTCCCTCCTTCTCTTAAATTGATAGATGCTTCACTTACCAAGCGCTGGCGTAGGAATAGAGGTTGCTATGCTAATAGATAATGCTAGTTGCTACCCACACCCGCCAAAATCAATATATCAGAGGATGTATGCATAAGCTGTGAGATCGATAGATCCTATTGTGCCAGCCAGGCTTTTCTTTCACTTAGTCTACGGTGCTGGTGTTTTAGTTGAAGCTAGCCAGAGCCAAAATACAGCTAGCAGATTCTGTAGAAATGAGCTTCAGGCTGTGTAGTCTAATGCAGCTGGATGAAGACAAACGGATGGGAGGCAGGAAAGAAAAGAGATACGACGGGGATAATCTTTTTAGTGTTAGATTAGGTCCTATTATGCAAAAACAAACTGGCCTGTGGTGACTGCTCAATGGAGACCTTGCCCCACCCTACGCAAGAAACTTTGAGTTATGTAGCCTAGTTGTCAGGTCAGTATAAGGGGGTTGTGTCAGTGAGGGGTTGCAAGTAGAGTCCGATAGTTAAGGGAAGAGTGAAGAGGCAAGTAGCGCGTTAGGAGTCTTTAGAAATGAAAAAAGCCTAGCTCTACCATAGATTAGCTAGCAGAGCTACATTTTACTCGTTGTTGAGTCTTTCCTTCTACGAGAATAGCCACCCACTTCGATTATCCAGACAAGAATTCGGTGCCATCCTAAAATGCTTTGTTTTCAACCATATTTATCCCAAGGTCATCGGTCGTCGTTCGAATCGGGAGAGGATGTGGTGGTAACCCCTGTATCTTCATTTAGAGCCGGGCGTCCCACCGTGTAGGAAGACTCACCCTAGTGTTGGAGAATTTGCAGTCTGTCTGTACGTCTGTACCCCCCCAGGAGAGCCACGGTTGAACATGCTTTGGGCAGGGAAACCTCCTCGGAGCCCCTTACTAAATAGGGCTCAATGTGGCATATAAGACTGTAAGCGCACCTGAGCACCTTCAGCATGAACAAATCTGCAATCTTAAGGCCTCAAGATGGACAAGGAGAAAGTGAGGGCAATCATTTTCTCCCAACGCTTCTCGCGAGTGAAGTGGCAGTCCACTTTTATATGTTTGGATGCTCATTAAAGACAGGGTTGGTAGCAATCTAAATAGCACTCTTATTGTCACAATGAAGAGGCATTGCAGTAGTGAGATGAACCGCAAGATCATCTCAAAGCCTGCGTAACCAAACAACTTCACTAGTGGCAATAGACATAGCCCTGTATTCTGCCTGCTTTTTGCTCTTCCAGGAAATAAGAGTAGTCTCAAAGGATGACACAAAGTCTAGTGGTAGAGCGACGATCAATAGGGCAGCCTGCCCAGCCTAGTTTGTATCATATTAGAATAAGTAGACAACTCCAATGAGGATGAAGAAGGCAGAAATAGGCCGCGATCAGCAGTGGCACGAACGTAGCATATGATAGGGTTCACGGTCGTTAGGTGTAGGGCCTTAGCTTAGCTTAATCTAAGTGGGGCTTCGAATCGGAAAGGCATGCACGACTGATGAGCTCATTAGTATAAAGAAACTGGGATAGGATAAAGCCACTTCTTTTTGATACAGTAATGTACACTGAACACCAACCAAACCCGGCTACGAGAAAGAACCACCACCCTATCATGGCACTCACCGACAATGGCTATGCGCCCGATTACGTCGACACACTTGTTGATCTTCCCCCATGTAACCAACACCCAAACCATGTGACATAAGCAAGGCCTTTTCTCCAAAAAAATGAACATAAATTGGAAAGGTGTTGGCTTGTGACAACCCGGGTTTTCTCCTGCATTTTTAAATGAAAAATCTAAATTCCTAAGGTGGGATCCCGATTTGAAAAATAGTGCAATGCAGCGGAGAAATCTTTTATTTGAGATTCAATTTGAAAACCTCGAGTGTCATTTGCTTTCACAACAACCAAGGTAGTTTTTGAACAGCTTTAGAAATCATAAACGTTTTTTCCCCAGGTCTATCCAGTCACAGCACACAGCCCAACTGTAAATAAACACAAATACATGTCCAAAGGGTTGAGAATTTACTTACATGTATAATTGTTTCCTTTTTGATTCACTTGCTTGTAGCACTAACATAGATGTCCTGTACTCGTGGATGGAATCATCCTGAAAAATGTTAAGGATAGGGTGAGTATATACTATACTCAGTAAGAGTCTATCACTACTAGTTTTATAATGCATGAGATGTTTTAAAATCATATGTTGTTTCAAATCATGTGCGAGTCTAAATACTCAAGGTCAATATCGATATTAAAAATCCATTGTTAAACTGAAATACTAACGACTTAAGAATCTCACAAACCAAGTCAAAAGTATCATATATATATATATATATATCATAACATAATAATATGCATAACATGCTTCATTGAATTCAACTCATGGATATCTATCATGGGATGATCGACCATCCTCATATCATGCCATATGCAATGCACATAAATCCATGAAACCATAGGGTCCCACTATGCCCACAACCTCACCGCCGTGTGGTCCCCGGGTACCTAGGGAAACAGGATATGACACTTGTATACATCTTCTGATTTGCTCCATAATACTCAGGTAGCTGTTATTCAATCCCACTTCACTCTTCATGAGACTCTAATGAAGGTATCCAAAATTGAGCTAAGTCTTTCAAGATTCATACCTTTGTGATCTAGTACAAGTCACAGTTATCCCTTAGTATCATCTTGTATGTTTATCCCTCATCAAAATTTCCTCAAAGTCTTTATTTTATATATCTTATCATACTTATATCATATCCCTTGTGATAGTGTACTCATATTCTGGTATTTTTTATGATGGAAAGATAGCCATCTAGGTTCTTTGATTTTCTCACTTTTGATAAGATTACTTTATTGCAGGTCAATACTATCCATTAACAAGTCCATTAATCATGTTCATTCATTCATTCTCATAATATGATCCATATATGAGTTTTCATATTTGCACCACACAATAATCCTTAATCCTTAAGTCGTCTTTAGACTTGATTTTGGATAAGGGTTGCACTATCCTCTGCCTCATTATTTGTTAAACCAAGCTCTATTTCACCTATTTATTTAAGGTGAAATGCCTTGAGCATTAATATGGTAATCCTCAAATAGAAGTAGTCATCTCTACTACTCCTTTTTATACTACTTATTCTTGATTTTCTCTATTGTCCATGACCCTTGGACATGCTGGACTGGCTGTGAAAGGATAAAACCTGGGCTCTAATACCAACTGTGACGACCCGGGTTTTCCCATGCATTTTTAAATGAAAAATCAAAATTCCTAAGGCGGGATCCCTATTTGAAAAACAATGCAATGCAGCGAAAAAATCTTTTATTTGAAATCCAATATCTAAGTATTTGCTAGGACTATCTCCTTTTTCACCATAAACACATAGGTGAAAAAGGAGATAGTCCTAGTAAATACTTAGATATTGGATTTCAAATAAAAGATTTTTCCGCTGCACTGCATTGTTTTTCAAATGGGGATCCCGCCTTAGGAATTTTGATTTTTCATTTAAAAATGCATGGGAAAACCCGGGTCATCACATGGCTGGCTAGTGAGCGCAAGGCAGGATGCTAGATGTTTGGTGTAGGTACAAGGCAATTGGGAGCAAGGCAAGCTAGCATCTACTTGTTTGGAGTATAATACAACTTGCTACCTACCTACCACTAAAGAACCTTCAATTGGTTGGGCAACTCATAGGGGTTTTGGGCTAAGTTGCTCTCGTCAAGTAGATGTCCGTAGACAAAAACTGATGATCTTCATGAATAAACGAGCGCAAAATTGCCAGCTCTCCACTGATGTGATGGACTCACACACGGTCAACGTTCCTCCTATGCAATCGATGAAGCCGCTAAATCCCATTCCTCTTCGTTTAGCTGAGCAAACTACACACGTCTTTCGGATCATTGGGTTTGATTCCTTTTCACTAAACCCATCCCTTTGTGAGAATCACTTCGTCTAGGTAGGAGATCAAGGTTTGAATCTCAACTAGGAATTTCCTTGTTCCGCTGCATTCCCTCTTGAAAAGAAAGAAACCTGCCTATTTCCTTTCAAGGAAAAAGGGGAGTGGGTCTCAGTCTCAATCACCGATCACCAATCTGGATCTCAATCGTAAGATGAAGCTTATGAGAAAAGAAGGCCTTTTCTAGGGTTGGTTAAAGGTAAGCAAAAGAGAGGTTTCCAATAGGGTTTTAGCACCCGACTAACTAAGAGAGAGAAACGGCTTGCTTTGCTGACCATTCTTATAAATGAAATGCTTTCTAGCATCAGCCAAAGACCCAGCTCCTTTCTATGCTTTGGGGCATTAGGTATGATTCCCTCTTGTCCTCCACTCTTGATTGCTTGGCTGTGCCTTTCCCGGGTGCCCTTTTCGCTCCTCTAGATCATTCCCATGGATGCCATATCCAAATGCTTTACACAGACGATCGATCATAAAACATTCTTAGTTGGAACATTCTCCACTTCAACTAGGAGGGTCATTCCTTTCCTCTGTGTTCTATAGAGCGGTTTATTCCGGCTATCTACCTTAGGGGAGGATTTCTCTCTTTCAAACAAAGACACTCGGAGCGCAATTTGGTCACAGTTAGTGGGAAGAATACAACATGAAGATAGGACGCATTGCTATTCACAAACAAAGACAATACTGAACAAGCTCCTCTGTTGTACCGTACTGCTACTGTGAAACCTATTCGGATAGCGCGAGGTATGCTTTGCTTTCTTGTTGTGTGAAAGTGCTTGAGCAACCAGAAAGGGCTTAAGCCTGATGATTGGGAAGGCTATTATGTGACCGATGTAACCAAATCGAAGCTCCTCTTTCTGATCTTGGCAAGGTTGAACGAGAAGTTCCAACTCACATATCCTCGAAAAGGGCATTTCCGATGCCTTGTTGGTGGGATGAACTTGGGCGTTGGAGCCCTATGGAGTAAGGGGGGTGGGGAAGGAAGCGAGAGAGGAGGGTTGGTAGTGGCGCGTAAAGGGCACGAGCCTTACGGGTTGAGAAGGGGGAGTTTGCAAAGTTATACAAGATTGGAATGGGCGTAGGAACATGTATTGATGTACCAGATCGACTAATGCTCCCAGGTTGATGCGATGTATTCCACCAGTTGACTGGATACTTTATTATTGGTATATCGATCGGTCCAGCACGAATTGAAATAGGAGCTGGTTCGATAGGAAGCTTTTGAAAATGCAGTGCACCCAGGTAAAGAAGGAACGAGATGAATACTGAGGCTAAACAAGCATCCCACACCCGAAAGGTGCCCCACATAGGTCTTCCCTGAAACCCCCCAATAACTAAGGTAAAGAATGTAGAAAAAGCACCCATTTCTGTACCAGTTACAGAAGAGCGCAGAAAAAGGAGATGTTTTGTTAATGGGAACAAGGAACTATTTATAGCTGTTGTGATATAAACAAGTATACTCATCCAAGCCACAGGAACACGTACATACGGAATACGAGAATTTCCACCTTATTGAAGATCTGGTGGTGCTACCGAAGACTTGAATGAATAGCCATCGCTACTAGGAACAACCGAGATCCAATGAGAATTTTTGCGTAGCTTCTGGTCTTTGACATAAAGAAAGAAGGTTGTAATAATGAAAGGGACATGTGAGAATTTTTTCCTAGCTAGTGGAACAAGAAAGACATGGATGTATATTCAATACACAATCAAAGGATTTCGCATGCTTACCATATAATATAGGAATTCCCCTTGCTTTGTTTTCGCTTCACTCGCCCTTACTTGAGAGGGGCACTCCTTGCTTACGGAGCGGCATACTGGTAAAAGAAGGATTGACTTTCTATATGGTGGCCAACACAACATTAGGGCCATCACCGGACTACGAAAAAGGAGTCGAAGCCTTTCCCTCTCGTCAGTTTAGCTTACTTAGCCTTCTCCCCCGTTATGATCGGCATTCTATTCTTCCCCATTCCGGTATGATCAAAGAAGTTATGGCTGACTTGGGCCTTTAAGAGATAGGGCAATTTTACCTTTTCAGACAAGACCTTCCTTCCCTCTTTCTGGCTTGTAAGTAAATCTGACATCCTCCTTAGTCTTATAGTCTTAGTTATCTGCTGATGATCAGCCTATCCAAGCATATATGCAATTCTACTAGGATTGGGAATGACCTCTAGGCCCTGTTACAATTCCAAACCTGACTAAATCACGCCATATTAATGAAAACATCAAATCGCAGTCGCAAGAGAACAATAGGCAGGGGAACTTCCTCCAAGCTAATGAGAGGGAAATAGATTCACAAAGCGTCAAACTTAGCAAGACAGCACTTATCATAATCGAAAGGGATACTGCCTTACTAAACTAGATGTGTAACGGATCGAAATGCTATTGTTGGGGATATTGCTACTTTGTACTAGCTCGTAGCAACCCTGCGGATGAGAACATCTAGGAAGTCCATATTCCAGGAAGGGGCAAGGCTAAGGGTTGTACAATAACATGATTCTGAATTTCATTCCTTTATGAGGCACCTATCATTTCTACCGAATGGGGAGGAAGGCCCGTTCAATCTTCTATAACCCATATTAGACTACCAATGCCTCTCCCCTCCCCAAAAAAGGGCTAGTGAAGATTAGCAGAGGAATGAAACCTATTGACCCCCTGTGATAGTTGAGGGAGGAAGATCAGTTGACTCCAATGCTTGAGAAGGTAGGCTTTGAGCACCCATATTTTGACTTTCTACCCCGAGGGAGGGGGAAAATAAGGAGACTCACTGGGGAATACGTTGGGATGGGTAAGGATGTTGCGTGTAATGGAACTGCTTACACTTTTTCTCCAATTTGAGGAGTAGTGCTCAGTATGCAGTAGGAGGGATCTTCAACGGGTGGCTCAGGATAAGGAATTTCTAGTGGGACGACACTGATGCTAGTGCTTTTGGTTCTTCAATCACGTCTTTCATAGTTTCGAGTGGGAACTGTGGAAGAATTCCTCCTTTGACAGTTCCCTCCTATTCCTCCCTTCTTTGATTCCCTTCAATCAATTCTTCCCTGTTTTACCCCTTCGTTTAAAGTCAAGAATTCTCTTTCTTTATTATTTTTCTTCTTTTATATTCAAATAGGTGCAAACTAAAAGCATAACCGTAAGCATATGTAGCTAGAACAAACTAAGCATAAACACGAGATTCAGAGTCTTATGCTCATGATCCATCAATAGATCCTACAGAGCTTAAAGAAGTAGGGGACTATGGCTAAAGCACTAGTAGTAGATCTGATAGCTATGTCCCTAGTCACAGAGCCTAAAGAAGTCATTTCGGTAGCACCCTTAAAGTAGTATAAAGGCATGTACATTACTAGTCAATTAGAAATAGGAATATAGATATAGATCTAGGCCCATATCCATACATAAGTACTAGATCCTTTTGATCCATAAGTGTCATTAATAGCGGCAGGAAGGAAATCAACCTATATCTATATTCCTTTTCCAGAGCGAGATCCAGTTGCTGGACCATCAGTAGCATATCGACCAGCTTCACGAACAGGCCTATATACGTCAATACCGATCTGGTGTTAGTCATGGTTATGCTGCTAAATCAACTGCATAATCGATTGGATCAACAAGGTTAATTGGATCTGCTACTGGTCCTGCTCGCTTTGGTTCTACTCCTGTGGGGACGAGAACGAACTAACTCTACATCTACTGAATCAACTACCTTTACCCGCTTCTTGGTCACCAGAATCAATTGGATTGACTTGCCTCAATCAATAATGCACTTCAACTGGCTCTACCTGTGCTCTAGCTTCAGGTTCACCTAGGTGAATAGAGCATTCCAGGAGACATACTAAGAAAGGCGTGATAGGGGGCTCTTTTCGAGTGAAGTGGTTCAGCGTCACGAGTCTAAGGGAGGAGCAAGCCAGAACTAGCAAAAGAAGAGAGGGATGTTACACTTCTTGGGCTTCGCCCCAGGGATGAGCACTATCAGGTGCTCGCTTAATTCCTTTGCCACCCCTTCGACATCATGGTACGTCCATGCAAAGACGTCTCGATACTCCTTGAAGACCGATACTCCTTGAAGGCACCTCCTAGGTCAGTCTCCTGTCCCAGTTGGCCCCTACTGCGACCATCTTCAATGCCACCTCCGTCTTTATAGATGAGGGGGGTTCAGTCGCACGATCTTCAGTTCTTGGTAATGCCATCTGTCCTTTGGCGCCTCATACACCGGCTACAAGCTTAAAGGCTTGTCTAAAGACTATCCACTGGTAATGCTGGGGCACGCGTTAAAGTGCTCCTCTCTTGGTCCACCGTCGTCAACTATCGATGACCTGCCTGCAGTCTTCTTCCAGCACGTCATAGTCTTTATCTGCCACTTGTAGAGCTGCTCATCAAGAAACGTCTCCCAAGTAGTGTTCTAACCAGATCACTCCATCTCTCTCTGGGACTGTGTCCTGAATCCTCATAATCGGTGTCTGATGGTCTTCATCTCCACTCGAATCAACACTTGATGTCTCGGCTTCCTCCTTCGAGCGCTCTTGCAAGTGCAGGGTCACCCTGGGCCTCCTCTACTTCATTGATTGTGTGCTTGCCGCCCAATCCTTCCCAACTCTAGCTGCCTGTAGCTAATGTCTTCCCAGCAGCCTCTCGTAAGCACCTTCGTACTGAGCCGTCAGAACAAAAAAGTTGATGCTAAAGGTGCGTCAATTGAGACCTTCTGCCTCATAAACTTATCCATCAGCTTCACTGGTCACTGATCTTCCATTCTCAGTGTCTAAAACTAGAAACTATAGCCCTTACTCGAGAGGGGCCTAAACAAAAATGAAAAACAGAACCTTAAGTGCTTTTTCGATCATCTAATGGGTCTAGGAACTTCTAAAAATGGAAAAAGAAGATATTTGGAAAATTTTAAGCAAGATTAAATGTTTTCAAGAACCCATGAAAGACTCATTTACTTGAAATATCCTAAACAAGAGAACTAAAAAGTTTGACAGATCACAAAAACCACATCAAATAGAGTTATGTAGCTGTTACCCATCAACCCTTCAATCATTTCATTATTTTCTCATCTCTTAATTTACAAATCAATATCCTTCCAATGTAAGTAGATTCCATAGTTGTAATAATTCAATCATTGAACAAAAACATGCAACAATAGTATCCTCTAGCACGATAAATACAATCACAACATGCCCAAACTAAATAGATAGTAGTATTATCACAATAAATGCCAATGAAAGAATAATTTCATTTTCTCATTCTGTATATGCAATTTTTGTCTATATTGCCATTTCAAATGACCATTTTTCCCAATAGTTTTGTCATTCGAGTCCCAAAAAGACCCATAAGCCTCTAGGCTTATCTAATAACTCAAATCATCTAGGCTCATTTGATCACCTAAACATCTGGACCACATTTGATCATCTAGAATAACGAATCTGCTCATTAAGCACCACTAGGAGTCTAAGAATATACTCATGTCATGCGGGAGATAATGTAGTATCATCAAAACCACCTTCACAATCATAAACATATCAAGTTGTTGCTCATATCATCCTTGAGACTTAGACAACATCACATGTACCAATTAAGTGTAATAAATACAATGATAATAATCATGCCATAATACGCATACAATGTATATGTTTCATTTACACAAGCTTCCCAACCATAGTCTCACACCTATGACAACAATGCATAGAGTGTTCACTCTTCCATTCATTGTGTTTTCAAGAAATGCAAATATTTTTAAATGCACTGAATATTCAACTTAGAGGATAGTTACTCATAACAGAATTGTCATTCCCATGTCAACAAGTAATATGAATATAACATACCCACATATTAAGGAATTATTTGATATTTGTGCTGCATTCAAATTTTGAAATGTTTCAGATGATTTTACAAGACTTAGGTTGTTTCCCTTCTCATTAAAAGATAAGGCCAAATCATGGCTGAATTCTTTAGAGGTTAGTTCCATTGCCACATGAGACTAGTTGTATAAAAATTTCCTAAACAAGTTCTTTCATGTCCATAAGGCTAATGTCTTTCATATGGAAATTATCAATTTCTCACAAAGAGATGATGAACAATATTATGAATGTGAGAAAAGTTGGAATAAATTGCTATAAAAATATCCCCACCATGGTTTTGGAAAATGGCAACAAATTTAATACTTCTATGAGGCAATTACACCTCAAACTAGGCAAATGGTAGATGCAAAGAGTGGAGAAGCCCTCTGGTTGATAATAAAGTAGGGTACTCTAAGGAATGTATAGAGGAGAATGAATTAGTAAAAATGTAGAAGAAAGAGAAAAGATAGAAATCTCCCATTCCATTTGAGCATATAGAGGAGGCACCTTATGTGACTAAATCCCCATTCCCTCAGCTACTAAACATGGCTAAGAAGGGAACTAAGTTCAATGAGATAATGGATGTGTTTGAGCATGGTCAAATAAATATTCCTTTATTCAATGCTATTAAAGACAATCCTGCTTCTTCCAAATTTCTTATCTCTACACAAAAAAGCGAAATCTTACTATGTAAAAGAAATCCTTTCTCATGAGTAGGTAAACTCTTTTATTCAACATCAGACCCCTCCATTTTTAGAGATCTAGGTTGTTCTACCATCTCTTGTGTTATAGGAAACCATGTCATTAATGTGCACTACTTGATTTAAGGGCCAGTGTATATCTATTGCCATATTTTATCTATAAGCAACTAGGGTCACTGACCTTAAGCCACCCACTACCCCTTTGCAGTTAGCAAATAGATCAATGAAGATTCCATGTGGTATGGTTGAGGATGTTTTAATATAGGTGGACTAGTTTTACTTTCTTGTAGATTTTATTATCTTGGATATCCAACCTATGTTAGACCTTGGTAGTTAGACACCTATAATTCTTAGCTGTCCATTCTTGGCAATGTCCAATGCATCATTAGTTGTAGAAATGGCGTTGTAGAAATGGCGTGATGAAATTATTGTTTAGTAATACAAAAGTCAAGCTCAATGTTTTTAGTGCCGATCATTAGCATCTAGACATAGATGAGGTAAATAATCTTTTAGATGCTATGTCTATAATGGATACCTCTAAATGGGGACCTCTAGTGGAACCACTTCCTCCTTCCAATTCTGCCCCGTTACCATTAGTAGAAAAATCACCTACCTTGGTCCTTAAGCCATTACCTGAAAATCTAAAATATTCTTATTTAGGACCGGATGAAACCTTACATGTAATCATAGCCATAGATCTAGATAAAGAACATGAAGATAAGCTTCTTGATGTTCTTAGAGAATAGAAGATAGTCTTAGGGTGGAACATAGCAAATATTAAAGAATTAGGCTTGCTGTGTGCATACATAAAATTCACCTAGAAGAAAATTCTAGACCGTCTAGGGAAACACAGAGGAGACTTAATACGATGACCTAGGTTTTTATATTCATTTTTAAATGCAAAATGAATTCCTAATGCGGGATCAATCCCTATTTGAAAATAATACAATGTAGCAGAAGATTCTTTTTTTTTTTTTTAATTCATTTCGAAAACCCCAAGTGTCGTTTACTTCCAATAAAATAGCTCGAGAATTTTCTTTTGTTTTTATATAAAACTAAACAAAAATACATGCATCCCAAATCTAGCTAGTCATAGTTCACAATCTAATTGTAATAATTATATATGCATTTCCAAGAAGAATAAGTCATATACTTACATTGATTATAGTCTGTTACGCTATTGTCTTCAATCCAGATTTGCATCCACCTCGATTTGATCTACCTCAAGTCAAATTCTTCAAAAAATTGAAATATTGTAAACAATTTAAAATATCTCAGTATGCTAGCACTTGGGTCATTACACTCTTAACCATACTATGGAGGAGGTGGTGAGGGATGAAGTACTTAAGCTCTTAGATGTTGGAGTCATCTACCCCATATCTGATAACACTTGGGTCAGCCTAGTTCAGGTTGTCCCTAAGAAGTCTACAATCACGATAATCCAAAATGAGGATAATGAGTTAATTCCCACTCGCATGACCACCGAGTGGAGGGTTTGTATAGATCACTCCAAACTAAAATTAGTCACGAGGAAGAACCACTTTCCCCTTCCCTTGATAGACCAAATGCTAGAAAGGTTACCCAGTCATAGTTATTACTACTTTCTTAGTGGATACTTTGGCTATAATCAAATCCCCATAGCTCCTAGGGACTAGAAGAAGACTACCTTCACCTACGGTCGTATGCCTTTTGAACTTTGTAATGCTCCAACTACTTTTCAAAATAATATGTTGAGCATATTTTTAGATATGGTGGAGGGGTTCTTAGAAAGGTTTATGGATGATTTCTTAGGGCTTGGTTCTTAATTTTGCGAATGCTTGTACCATTTAAAGTTAGTCCTTGCTAGGTGTTGAGAAAAGAACTTAGTGCTAAACTAGGAAAAATGTCATTTAATGATTCAAAATGGCATTATTTTTACCTGCATCATATCACATAATAACATAGAAGTAGATAAAGCCAAAATAGATTTAATCTCTAACCTTCTTGTTCCAAGGATGGTGAAAGAAATTCCTTCATTTTTAGGCTATTCTAGTTTCTATTGACGATTCATCAGGGACATTAGTAAAATTGCTATGCCCTTATGTCATTTACCTTCGAAGGAGGAAAATTTTGACTTTGATGATAATTGTATGAAAGTAATTGAGTGCCTCAAAGCTGAACTCACTTCTGCGTCTATAATTCAACTGCCAAATTGGAGTGCACCATTTATGATAGTGTGTGATGCTTCAAACTACGTGTTGGGCCTATTTGGGTCATTGGTCCTTGAGCCATTAGTCGAATCTAAAACATTCTTGCTCAAGACCCGATGAAACCTTACCTATCATTATAGCTTGAGATATAGATCAGGAATAGGAAGGTAAGCTTCCTAGTGTTCGAAGAGAATTGAAGACAGCTTTATGGTGGACCATAGTGGACATCAAAGGGAATAGCCTTGCTTTGTGTACGCCTAGAATTTGCCTAGAAGAAAATACTAAACCATTTAGGGAAACATATAGGAGACTAAATTCCAATATGAAGGAGGAGGTCAGAAATAAAGTCCTTAAACTCTTAGATGTTGGTGTCATTATTATCTTATATAAAACAACACTTGGGTCAGCCTAGTTCAGGTTGTTCCTAAGAAGTCCAGAGTCACAGTAATCAAAATTGAGGATAATGAATTATTGCCCACTCGCATGACCACCATGTGGAGAGTTTGTATCAATTATCAAAATTAAACTCGGTCATGACGAAAGACCACTTTCCTCTTCCCCTTCATAGACCAAATGCTAGAAAGGTCAACTGGTCATAGTTATTACTTCCTTCTTGATGGTTATTCCGGCTATAACCAAATTCCTATGGCACTTGAAGACCAGGAGAAGACTACCTTCACCTACCCTTTTGGGACCTTTGCCTACCTTTGTATGCCTTTTGGACTCTGTAATTCTTCAACTACTTTTTGATGGTGCATGTTGAGCATATTTTCAGACATGGTGGAGAGGTTTCCAGAGGTATTTATGAATGATTTTTCAATGTTTTGTTCTTCATTTGAGGTGTGCCTACACCATTTAGAGTAAGTTCTTGCTAATGGTCTGGAAAAGAACCTGGAGTTAAACTAGGAGAAATGTCATTTTATGGTACAAAATGGCATTGTTTTAGGCCACATCATATTAGACAAGGGTATAGAAGTAGATAATGCCAAATTCAACTTAATCTCTAACCTTCCTCCTCCAAGGAGAGTGAAAGAAATCCTCCTTTTTATAGATGATTCATCAAGGGCTTTAGTAAAATTTCCAAGGCCCTATGTGATTTACTTGCGAAGGAGGCATCTTTTGGCTTTGATGATGACAACATGAAAGCATTTGACTACCTAAAGGCTGAGTTAACTTTTGCACCTGTAATTCAACTGCCAGATTGGAGTGCAGCATTTGACATAATGTGTGATGCTTCAGAATGATTGGGACTATGTTGGATGTTGTTTATTTTATTTGAACTTGCAAGCACATGAATCAATTGCAATATTACATGCTAGTGTTCCCTACTTTAAACTATCTAACCTAGCCAAAATTCAAGAGATTTTAACCTAAGCTAAGAATGGAAATAACACATGGAAATGGAAACTATGCAAAAATTAGAAACATGCTGAAATTGAAAATTTTCCTAAAACATGTACTTTTTAAAACTAAAAATTTCCTAAATGAAACTTTCTAAAATTATAACTTTCCTACAATAAAACTTTCTTGAAGTGAACTTTCCTAAAATGCAATTTTAACAACTTTCCAAAGCATAAAATTAACATCTAACTTGAGGAAACATGCATTAAACAACTACTTTCCTAACCATTCAACTTCTAAATAAAGCAATTAAACTAATGGAAAAGGAAACTTTAACAACTGCAATTTAAGAACAATATGTAAACAAACTAATCAAGATAAACACTACTAAACTACTTCCCTATCATGAATGAAGGAAATAACTTGAATCTAATCAATCAAAAACTCATCTAAGACCATGTTTGATAGCATGAATAATGAAACAAATGAAGGAACAATCAATTTTTAAGAAATCATTAAATGCTTCAACCTTTAATCTTTTCAAAACCATACATTTCACTTTTGGATTGGACAAATGGTTTCTTAAGACTTTTAATTGAATTATTTGTTGATTCCAACACAAGATAATACTAATTCAAGTTATCCTCAACATGTGACAAGTAAGAAATACTTATGCTCATTCATCAACCAAGTAAGATTTCATTAATCATCAAGGGTTTGCATACAAGTGAATACATGAAGGGTGCATGCCACTTTTGATGAAAATGCACCACTTTTTCTCCCATCTTGAATCCAAAATTAAACAATAAAGATAATTCGTTCTCCACAAAGCTTAAGAATGAAAGGCAAATCTTATGGAATAATAAAGCAAAACTCAAAGGAAAACAAGGCTGGAATTCAATAGGAACTAAAGGGAACCAAAAGGCAATTAAAGGTAAATGGAAAAACTAGATTCAGGATGAATTTCCTTGGCTATCACTTCAAGGGAAATCCAGCCTTGAATCATAGTCATCGAGGCAAGGAAAAACAAAGGAAAGCAAGGCGAAAGCTAGCATGAAAAGCCTAAGATCAAATAAGAGGTGAGATGAACCAACCTTGAAAGGAGAATCAAATACCCTAAAACCAAGTTTTGAGTAGCTAGATGCCTCACACCTTAGGAAAAGAGTACCAACACCCAAGGAGTTGAAATCTAAAGCAAAAGAGAGAAAAGGGTGGGGTTAGGAAGAGGTGCGTCTCTTTCCAATGAAGGAGGCATCTTTTTCCTAAGTGGAGAAGTCCCCTCATCTTAGGTTTACGTGGAGTTTTATAGTTTCTCCCCTCTATTTTTCTCAGGTGCCCTGTGTGGTGGGGATGAAAAGTTCTCAATTTGGATATCTAGGATAATGGGATAGGGTTCTCAAATAGAAAACAAGGGTGAAATAGTGCCTTCTTTATGAGGAAGAGTAGGTGGGAAATTCCACCATTTTAGGAAGGGGCATCTCTCCCTTCAAAAGTCATTGGAAGCCCTGCAAAATAGGAAGGTGGGTAGGGTAATAAGATTGGAAAGAGATGGAGGAAAGATGGTGGAGAATTATGGTTGGTGGGGTAGTTTCCTAAGAGGGGGAGAGTGATCGGGTCGTTAGAATAAAGTTTTAGAAAGATGCAACTCTAGAATAAAATTTGAAATTCGTAGTGCAACTTAGGGTTCAGGTGGAAAGTGAGGAAAAAGTGGCGAAAAGTGAGAAAAACACCAAAAAAGGAAAGCTCTCATCCTATTGGTCCATATGCCAACTTATCCTAATAAGATTTTATTTAATTATTTTAAAAATATCTCATGGATAATCCTCTTGGATTTTCTCCAATCCTAGCCTTTCATGTAGCTTAGCTTGATGGCTTAGTTGGCTAACTTGGAAGGCTCCATTGGCTAGGCTGAATGACTGGTTTTGGAAGTTTCCTTGGCTTGTCTTGGTGGTTGGCTTGGCTCCATAGCTTGTCACCTTGTCCATGGCTTGAATATGGCTTGGTGGCTTACATGTAGGCCATGCAAAAGGTGGTGGAATTGCATGGATTAGTTCATGGGCTCACTTTGGCCACCTTTAGCTCCTTTGATTGACTTAAAGTTTCAGGTTATGTCCGACTAAACATTTTACCTAGCCAATAGTAAAATCATGCAAATAAAACAAAAATTGCACTCATAGAAAGTACATAATGGAAATGTGACCTTTGGATTGATGACTTTTAGGCTTTTCCTTGATCTTTTGATCTTGATCTTCAATTTTGTCCCAATTAATCTCGGCTGTCGGATTGCCATCTCTTTTCCTAAAAAAAGGGTAAAAAATTTAGTTAAATAAAAAATGATTAATCACATCCTTACCTTAGATTAGCCTCTGGACCTACAAAATATCAAACTTTGAGTTATTAGGTAAAAAATGCATGTGTTATGAATTTTGGTCGAAAAACCATAATTTGTCTCTATAAGTTATTACACATGGGTATTAATTGGGTGGTTTTTAATGCAAAATTAAACACTTATCACACACCCCAACCAGCATTTTGCTAGTCTCAAATAAAACATGCAAAAATTATTTTACAAAAGCATATACGAAGTGCCACTTTGATAAGTACTTACCATTGCATTTAGCACATGCAACTAGCCCTTGAACCCCTATGTTAGCCCTAGTGGATGAGTTAGGCCTCGTGAAGGTTTGTAGTGAAAATACCCACAAAATTTTCTAAGCTTGAGTCCCCTATTTTATCTCTAAGAATCCTCATTCATTAGCAATCTTCTAGTTTTTCACACTTAATGGAGAGGATTGACAATTTTATAAGGGGGATTCCATCCACAAATGCAAAGTTTATGGTTGATTGATATTGCTCATCATCATTTAGCTATTGCATTTCTTTTTCTTGTCACTGGTAACATTTTAGAGACATTTTATTCTAGTTATTTCTTGAAGTGCATGTGTGTGTATAGTCACATAAGTCTTGACTTCTAACTGGATATGCTTAAATTCCATTGGTAATATGTATTGACTTCAAATTGTCATAGGTATACTCTCAGAATCAAAGCTCTCAGATAAAGGGTTGAACATATTTCTCTCATTATGTGACCAGATTCATCAAGCTAATGGTTTACATAAATTTTTAACTGCTGCTGAGACAAAGGAAAGTGATCCCTCGGAGTGGATGTTATCACCAAGAATAGGAGGGATATTTTACCTTAATTTCTTCTTTTTATTTTCTCTTTAAGGCTATGTTCCACCTAAGATCAATAGTTATTTAAATAGGACAAAATGTAAGCTTGGGATAGGTTCAGAAAAGAAGGATATAAGGATTTCAAAGGTTCAAAATTGAGTAGAGGTCTTCTTTTTTTATTATTGGACAACTCTTCCTTGACTATATTGAAGTGAATTTCCTTTATATTCTTGTCTTTCCATTTTTCTCTTCTTTTTATGATTTTTTTCTTTTCACTTTTCTTTTCGTTTTGGCTTCTTTGAAAGAAAGACTTACTTTTCCTCACTTCTTTATAATTTTGTCCTCTTACCCTACTCATTTTGAAAATGAGTAATGTTTATTTATTTTTCTAGTTTGTTTTGGGTTAATGTAAATGGGGTTAAGAAGAAAAGGCTTAATAATGATAGGTTCAAGGAGCTAACTAATGGTATGATGCATTGAGTAAGTTTTATGTCTTTGGGCTAAATAAGTATGGCCTATATCATTTCCTAGGTTTCCTAAAGCCTATCAGTTTCAATAAATTTTATAGAAAGAAAGCTATTTTTCCAATTTATTCTTGACAGTTAACGAAAACAAGGAGAATATGATCACACTAAGTTACATTTGCTGAAGAATCATGGAATTACTTATAACTCTCTTGAAAGAAGATAATCTCTAAACTTGGTTATAGGTTTCCACTAACTTTCCTCAGGGTCTCTAAGTCATACCCCTCTATTTGTCTTGACTAGCTATGTGTTGTGTGCAAATATTTTTTGAGATTTAACCTTCATAAAATTCTTTAACACATGAATATTAAGAAAACCCAAAATCTCCATCGACACCCCAGACTTGAATGCAACATTGTCCCCTATGTTTGAAACATAGGACCTTATATGATAATGGAAAGATGTAGAAGATGGAGATTTGAAAAACCTCATAGTTGCTTCCCAATGAGAGTTAAGTTTAACATCTTCATCCAGACATTAAATATTGAAATTAGACTATGTAAGATAGGCCTCTAGTGTATCGAATGTAGACAATGGTGGTAGAACGCAAGAGTCATTACGATCTAATTAGTGATGGTTAGCATTGAAAACATTGAGCTCAACTTTCATATTGCCAACAAATAATTGTAAGACACCATTTCTACAATTTATGAATGACTAGACAAAGCCAAGAATGGATGTCCAAGAATTATTGGGACATGACTACTAGGGTTTAATATAGGCTGGGTATCTAGCACCATGAAATCGATAGAACAAATAAAATCGGTCCACTTATATTAATACATCTTCAACCATACCACGAGGAATCTTAATTGATCTATTGTTTAACTGCAATGTGGTGTTGGTTGGCTTAAACTTACCATGCCCTAGTTGGTGGGATCTTATGTCAAATTAAAGAGCTCACCTTCTCTAAGTGAGGAATGCTTTATTTTGCACACAAAGCTTTCTCTTTGTAAAGCAGAGGTCTTTAAGAAACTTGGCATAAGCAGGAATATTCTTTATAGCATTGAGCAATGGAATATTTATTTGCACATGTTTAAACACTTCCATTATCTCATTAAAATTTGTTCCTTTCTTTGCCTTGTTGAGTAGTTGAGGGAATGGGGCTTTAGGAACATAAGGTGCCTCCACTATAGGCTTGATGGAGTAGGAGGTTTATGTCTAGTCTCTTTCTCCTACATTTTTGCCTTTTCATTCTGCTATTCCTTTTCCTCAGTTTGCCTTACTTTGTTATCAACCTGACAGCCACTCGTAAGGGCTGTGATAGACTTGGCATGCTCATGTGGGTTAAGATTTTGAGAACTTGACCCTATCTAAAAGTGGCCCTTAGGTTTAGGGATGGGTTGACTAGGGAACTAACCAATTCCTCTATCATGTAGTGCAGCTAACAATTGTCTCAACTGCTTATCTAACTTGGCTTTGGCTTGAGAGTTGATGTGGGATGAATGTCTATTATCATTTTGCAATTGGTGTAAGGCCTAGTTAGTGTCTTCACTTTCCTTTAAATATCTTTCAAGAAGGTTTTGAATGTTTTCCTTAAAAGATGGTTTCTTTTATTGCTGAGGTTGTTGGAAGCTAGGTGGCTACTAGGGAACTATAGCTCTAGTGAAAGTTTGGTTGGGGGGTCAATAGATGGTTCCCCCTGGTAGTTATTCTTTGACAAGAAAAAGTTTGGATGCCTAGCTCATCCAAGGTTGTAGGTCTTATATATGGGTTGTTGCTAGTATTGCAATATGCACCAAGAGCATTCACTTGTTCTAAAAGGTATTTAGGGTACACTTTATTTGATGGACAAGCTGTAGTCAGATGGGCTAGACTAGAACAAGTAGCACATACCTCTTATGGAGGTCTATGAGATATAGTAGTCATGAAAGTTTCAAACATAGTTTCCAGTTTATCCATTCTTCTACCTAAAGGCTCTGGTTTGTTCAATTTTTCAACTACAGAGTCAAGCTTATAGGATAGATTTGTATGTACTCTTATCCCATATAGACCTCCTTTCTTTGGAGGCTAGTTGTTTCTCTTTCTCCTATTTGAATAATCCCATTGTTGGGAGTTATTTTCCAATGTCTAAAAGAACTCCCAGGCCTCCCTCTCATCTTTTAGCATGAGGGCCCCTCCACTTGTAGAAGAGGCATCAATGCCTCATTGACGTATTGAACCTACTATCTTTTCTCAAATCCATGAATTAAGCCATTACTTGGCCTTATCCTTGAGTGAGAATGGGAATAACCTAAGCCTAATAGCTTATTTCAAAAAAATTTAGAATCTAAGTGTGGTGCAATTATCAAGGAATTCCTTGATATGAAAGTAAGGGTCATCTCGGTCTCTACCATAAAAAGTGAGGAGTAATTAGATGACTTCTGGTTTTAACTCAAAATGGTTTGCATTTTGTGGGGGGTAGAGCTATGCAGAATGGGGTGTTGAGTTGTAGAGGTACATAAAAATCTTTAATGGCTTTGCTCTCAACTTCTGCTAATAGATCATCCATGGGTATAGGAACGTGGTTTCATTTCTCTTGTCTAAGGTTGCATTGAATCTCTAGGTCAAAACATGCTAAGTTCTGAGATAGCACCCTTGCATAAACTATCCTAATCTAAATGTCCTAATCTATATGCTGACACTAACTCTACATGATGCATAATCAAATCTTAGTAATCACTAATTGAGTGGTATTTTAATTATCTTTTCTTAGTGCATAGGTAGTAGCTTCTTAGATGTAGATCTAGGGAACTCCTTTTTTTCATATTTGACTACTACTTACCAATTAGATTTTGCTTCAAAGTGGTTATATAATCCTTGTGTTAGGTATTTAGACATTAACTAACATCAAAAGAAGACATGGGAAAATCACCTGGATTTTAAAACACCCACAATAATCACAGTGCTCAAAAGAAACTGAAGTGACAATAGATCCTATCCTTTTAAAAGGGTCTTATGAGCTAGATAGCTAATGTCTCTTTCTACTTGATTTTAAAATTAAAGTTCAAGTGTTGGGATCATGACATACAAGGATATTGATTCATTCCTAGATGGGCCGAGGAGTTGATGATGAAATTCAGTCCTTATCTTATAAAGGTTGTTGTGAGGCCCTTACTATCATTAATTTCATTTTACCATAAAGCAATTAAATATGCAATGCAAAACAAAGGCAAACTAATGCAACCTATGTGCTATCCAACCAAAGCTAGATAGGTTCTTTCTAATGCAACAATCCTAAATAAAGATGCAACAAAGAAAGTAAATGATGCTAATCTATATGATTTATAACTATGCACATACAAGGCTTTTAAAGTCAACATAGAGAAGTCATTATATTGACTACTGACTTCATAAATATTCTACAAGTCGATTAGAAATAAATGACTTTAAAAATATAGACTTAAGAAGTCATTTAATTGTAAACAACTTTAAAAGTCTAGCATGAAGAGGAAATTTTTTCATGGGAAGGACTTTAATAATCGTTTAGAATTAAACGACTTCAAAAGTTATTGACTTCTGAAGTTGTTTAGACATAAATAACTTTAAATGTCAATAACTCTTGAAGCCATTTAGGCTAAGCTATTTCAAAAGTTTACACATAAATTTGGCTTGAATATTATTTTACGCAGGAATGGTCTTTTAGAATTGTTTGACACTAAATAACTTTAAATGTCAATGACTTTTGAAGTCATTTAGTGATAAATGACTTTAAGATTTAGTTACTTTTGAAGTTGCTTGAGTCAAATAACTTCTTAAGTCCTTTCCTACATATACTTTTGAAGTCATTTTGTATTAAATGACTTCAAAAGTTACTAGCTTTTAAAGTTGTTTAGTACTAAATGACTTCTAAAGTCCTTTTTCATTTACAAATAGTTGACTTCATATAATTTTTTCCGATATCCCTTTATTCTCAAGGGTGGCATGACAAAATCCTCCTTTAGTCTGTATGCTTCTCCTTTTTCCCCTTCTTGCTTTCCATTTTGGATATTTTGATTGTTTGTGTGATGAAAAGCACTGTAAGTAAACTATAACTTATTTTGATCACGAATTACTTTCTTGTTACAAACTCTCTCTGTTTTCATTTTATAGATGAAGTGGGTTTTCTCACTACAGATGGTGGGGTTAAGAAGTGAGTTAGATTATCCTGATTTCACAAAAATCATATGATTTCATTTGAAAATGACAATTGCTTCTCTCTCCAACCCTCACTGTTCCAAATTTAGGGTTTGATGAAGAGTGGTGGTCATACCATCAAATTTTGACCCAGGAAATTGTAGAGCTCTCCCCATAGAAATTTTGTGAGCTGAATACTAAGAGGTCAGATTTTGATGAAAAAGAGCAGATTTACTCTTTGATATTGTATTAATATATAAGATCTAAGAATATGTATCATTTGATATGTGTAACATTGGATGTAAGAAAAAAAAATAATTTGATTTCCATGTTCACATGTTTGGTTATGTGTGTGTGTGTGTGTGTGTTTGTGTGTGTGTGTGTGTGTGTGTGTGTGTGTGTGTGTGTGTGTGTATGTTTGTGTGTGCAAAATTAGTTTCATTGTGTATTTATGTAAGATATTGTATTGTACAAAAATCAAATAAATATATATTTAAGGTGAAAATATGTAAAATTTTAAAGACATTTGCTATAAATGACTTTAAAAGTGTGGACTTTTAAAGCCTTTTAGATTAAATGACTTTAAAAGTGTTGACATTTAGTATAAAAAAATATATTTGATATTCATGTTCACATGGTTGGTTATGTGTGTGTGTATATATATATATATATATATATATATATGTTTGTGTGTGTAAAATTAGTTTCATTGTGTATTTATGTAAGATATTGAATGGTACAAAAATCAAATAAATATATATTTAAAGTGAAAATATATAAAATTTTAAAGACATTTGATATAAATGACTTTAAAAGTGTGGACTTTTAAAACCTTTTAGATTAAATGACTTTAAAAGTGTTGACATTTAAAGTCGGTTAACTATAAATGAATTTAAGAGTCCACGCTTTTCAAGTCATTTAACTATAAATGACTTTAAGAGTCCACACTTTTAAAGTTGTTTACACCAAATGACTTTAATTTTACTAGTATGTTTTAAGAGTTATTTTTTCGAATTTTGTTGTGCTTTTTTTTTACTATGTTCATGATCTATACATAAAAACTAAGCTGAATTTCTATTTGACTATCCTCAACAAAATCCTAACTATGTATTGGAACTACATTCACAAAGTTGGGGTCGATATTAAATTTTGTGTGTTGGTTTGTATCCCTTTGTTTGTCTCATATGTATTATGCATATTTGAAGAATTTTTAAAAGTTTATGTGTTACAAACTTTGCTTTTTAAATTTAAATTTCTTTTTTAACATATTTGTCATATTTTTCTTTTTTTCATTGTTAATTGAAACTTTTCATGTAATATAATTATTTCAAATACTTCTAATTCATGTATACCAAGTGTTTGGTAAAATGCCTAACCTAATATTTTCAAGTCTAACAAGTCTCCACCCAGATTTGCTTCAATTTCTTGTGATAATGAACAAATATGTTTAGATACTGCGAGAAGAACATGAAAAGAATATGATGAGAGAATAGAAAATTTCATAGAGTTCGCACTTAGGGTAGGTGTTTAGAGAAAACTTGTGCTTCAATAGAATCGATGAAATCTATCACCCATGGATTTGTCATGGAGAAGAACTTTTGCATAGGCCCTCCACAAGGCTTAGAAGGTATGATTAAGACATTATAGGGAGTGTTGGAGATAGTGCAACTGTATTGATGTTTTGAGATGCATATGATGACTTCCAAGATAACCTTGAACAATTTCATACTACATTAGAGGAAGTCAATGAACCATTGTAACATGAGTGTAAAGATTATACTAATCTGTTCGCATTGGTAGAACTTTATAATGTGAAATCAAGATTTGATTTTTCCGACCAAGGCTTTACAGAAGTCTTGAAAGTAGTGGGTAAGATGCTATCAAAGGATAATAAATTGGTGAGGTCTACATAGGTGGTAAAGAAAACCCTAGCTGCACTAAAGTTGAAGTATGAGAAGATACATGCATGTCCTAACGGTTGCATCTTGTATAGGAAGAAGTACATGGATAAAACTACATGCCCAACTTGTGGACAATTAAGATGGAAGTTAAAGAAGAATTCAATTGAGACAGTTATAGACATTTCTGCCAAGGTTCTATGGTGCTTCTCCATATTCTAGGTTACAAAGAATATTTTGGATAATAGAAAAAGTAAAGAAATTAGTATGGTATACCAAGAACAAGGTAGCTGATAGTTGTTCACGCCATCCAACAGATAGCCCAGCATGGAAGCTAGTAGACTTCATGTGGCCTAATTTTGGTGAAGAGCTTAGGGGCCTACTACTTGCATTATCTACAGATGGGATTAATCCTCATGGTTCTATGAGTAGTAAGTATAGTTGTTGTTCCATTATATTAGTTTGTTACAACCTCCCACCATCTCTATACATGAAGAGGACATTTATGATGTTAACAATGTTGATATCAGGTCCAAAGGAGCTAAGGAATGACATGGGCATGTACTTGTCACCCTTAATCAATGATCTTGAGACATTATGGGACATAGGCGTAGAAGCATACGATGCATACAAGAAAGAGTCGTCGACCCTAAAGGCTATATTGTTGCGGACAATAAGCTACTTCCCTGTGTACGATAATTTGTCTGGATGCACCGTGAAGGGATACATTGCCTATCTCATCTGTGGTGATCAAATATGTGATGTACAACTTAAACATGGTAGGAAAATGACATTCCTTGGATACAGAAGATGGTTGCGTAGAGATCATCCGTATCATTTTAAGAAGGGAGAATTTAATTATAGTGTAGAGACAAAGACACCTCCAAAGATGTTGATAGGACGACAAGTATTGGAGCAGGTTGAAAATATTAATGTCTCTTGGGGAAAGAAGAAATCAAGTAAATGTGTAGGTGAAAGTAATTGTAGAAGTTGATGGAAGAAGAAATCGATATTATTTCAACTAGCATATGAGAAATCACTACAACTATGCCATGTAGGTGAAAGTAATTATAAAACCTTGTCTAAGTTCAAAGTCTTAGATGACTACTCTTCAAACTCTAAAAACATTGTCTGATGACCCGGGTTTTATATGATGCAAATTTCATAAAAAGGCGAGATCTCTTGTTTGAGAAATATGAAATGCATGAAAATCTTTTGTTATGAAAAACAATCTTTCGTATAAAACCCTGAGTGTCAAAAGACATTTTCAAATCATATAGCTAAAGAGCGTAACTACAATCAAGTAATATTCACTGAAAGATAAGGTAGAGGTTTACTTACATGGACTTAATTTGGGTGTCTTCTGTCATGGGCGTATCCTGTCCTTAAGTGTTTACTTGTGTCTAAAAAATGTTAAGGATTGGGTGAGTATACACTATACCTAGTAGGAGTCTATTGGTACTAGTTTTGCAATGCATGCTATGTTTTAAAACATATGTCCTTTAAAACCATGTGCATGTTTAATCACTCATGTTCAATATCGACATTAAAAACCATTGCCGAAATAGAATACTGACGACTTAAAGAATCGCATAATCCAAGTCGAAAGTAACATAGATATCATAAACATAATGATATGCATAAGATGCTCAACTGAATCCAACTCATGGATATATGGTATGGTATGGTCGACCATCCTCATGTCATGCCATATGCAATGTAAGTAAATCCTTGAAAACATAGGGAACACTATGCCCACGACCTCCTCACCGTGTGGTCCCCGGGTACCTGGGGACACACGGTCATAGCCTCCATGGGGCATATGACACTTATTCGTCGTAAATCATGCAATTTATGCAATCAGTTGCAAAACATGCATGCAATGCATAAAATCTGCCATGCTAGTCCCGCATTCAAAGTCATAACCCTGCCTAGAAGCCTGACAGCCTAGAAGTCTGTCAGCTCTCTCTGGCCCGCCCTCATCAGCCCTCCTCATCGACCAAGGCTACACTTATCATGCAGACAAGAATCCTTTTCAAAACATGTCCATGCATAATGTATTTGTCATATGCATGCTGAATTCATTTATAAAATTAAGTCATGCTAAACAAGTCATATAACTTATACTTAAAGCATGCATTCTTAAAACAATCATGGGCTCTTTTTAAAAGTCTAGTAGCGATAGAGCACCTACTTCAAAACATCATGGGTTCTTTTAAAAAGTCTAGTAGCGATAGAGCACCTACTTCAAAACATCATGGGTTCTTTTAAAAAGTCTAGTAGCGATAGAGCACCTACATCAAAACATCATGGGTTCTTTTAAAAAATCTAGTACCGATAGAGCACCTACTTCAAAACGTCATGGGTTCTTTTAAAAAGTCTAGTAGCAATAGAACACCTACTTCAAAACATCATGGGTTCTTTTAAAAAGTCTAGTAGCGATAGAACACCTACCTGGTTTGATCGCGCTAGTCCCCTTATCCTCGTACGTTCCTGGACATGGTTTAGGGGAAAAAGGCAAGCTTGGCCTATTTCTATAGGTTTTAGAATGGTTTATCTCACTACTTAGGCATTAAGGGTTCATTCCCATGCCTATGGATCTCCTAAGGTCCTAACTGGGCCTTGGTATCGTCAGGTTTACAAAGGTTTAGTGGCCCCGCGCCACTATCATATTTTATGGGTCATGCCCACCTTAGATAGGGCCTTGATTAGGCATTTTATGGTTTGGGTGTGTCTTCATCGTTGATAGGAACACAACGCCTTTCGCGGCGCCTCAATCGAAGCCCTAGAACTCAAGTTATGGGCAATTTAATATTGAGTGTACATAGAAGGCCCTTATGAGGTGGAAGCCTGGGACACTAACGCGTCCCGTGTCAGCGGCGTGCGCCCCAGCGGGCGCGTCTGCAGATGCATCGTGCTTCCACCCATTCTTTTCATTTGCGGGCGCGCCCGTCGTCCTTTCTTTAACGCACAGAGTGCATTTCAATTTGACGGGGACCTGGGCGTCCTAGGGACACCTTGGTTGGACCCTGTCGAACCAGTACGCGCCAGGCACCATCCCTGGGTCCTTTGTGGCTCCCTAGAGCCCCGTTTTGCATGGTTTCTCATGCAAAAACTTAGGAAAACTCATCCTAAGACTAAGGGGGAGATGGGTTTGGAGTGGTTTAAGGCATACTTGGTTCGTGGCCGGGTTTTTTTCACGCTTTCTCCTCTTGCTTGCTTCTCCACGATGGGTTTTTTCCAGGGTTTTGGGCTACCATTGGAGGTGCCCAAGAGCTCTATTTATAGAGCTTGAAGAGGGTTCTAAAGGGGGTTCTTACCGCCATGGAATGGCGGTGGAGAAACCTCTAAAATGGCGATGGTTTCTCCCCTACACACCGCTGTTCTAGAACCCTCTAGGAGGTTTGGGAAGAAGAGGGGTGCCCGTATCAAAACGGGTCCCTGTGTTTCTCAGGCTAAATCCGTTTTTAATATAAATTATACTTTTGCCCTTGAACTTCAAAGGGTCATAACTTGCTCATTTTGACTCCGTTTTGAGTGATTTTGGTCTTGTTGGATAACTTTTTCTGAGACACACCTAAGGGTACTATTCTCAGGACCAAATTTCTGGGTCCAATCAGGGTGAATAGTGAAATGACCAAAATACCCTTATCTCTGAAAAGGGAACTTTTCATTTCCTATAGAATGTCCAATTCATTTTTGTTAAAGATAATGTAAATTGCTCGGGTATTACACAAGATTGGCGAGAAGTAGTAGGAAACGGTATATCTAAATCCTTGGGCTGGATGGCGATGGACCACAACCAAAAGTAATAAAATATGCCAGATATGCTATCAATGGTTATCACCTTTACATGAAAGAGCTTGATAACTCAAGAGTGCAATAGAATAGTGGGGTCAGCTTAGTTTCCAATGCTACATTCTTTTCCACTTCAAAGGATAATCGGCCAATAGTGGCAGATGATATTTAATAAAAGGTTATAAGATAGATACGGGTCTTGGATTTTACTTTTAGATTTGTGGTTCTGTTTAAGTACAATTGGGTGGAACATGACAAATACAACATCAAAACTAATGCCCTTGGATTGAAATTGGTTGACCTCACCAGGATCGACTACAAAAATGATCAATTTATTTTGGCATCTCAAGCAAAACAAGTATTTTTCGTGCAAGACGAATGTGATAAAAATGGTCAACTATTTTATCATCATGTCAGAGGGAATTTTATGATGAAGATGACCTAGGAGATACTGAAATAGATTACCCTTCTATTACCAAAACAATCCCATCAATCAAAGTAGCACTTGATGAGAATGATGATTATGTGCATGACAATGGTGAGGAGGGTGCTTGGGTTTGGAAACTATATATTGTTGGAGGTATATGGATTGTATTAGTGATTTGCAATATAATTCCAAATTTATAAGCAGCTCTTTTGTCATGAGCTATATGGATTGATAAGTGAGTTATGTGATGTATTCTTACATCATAAAAGGATGATAAATAAGGAGTTATTCTAAAAAATACCTTGATTTTCTTGTTCATTTGTTTATATATGTATATGTGTGTATGTGTACAAAGAATGTATGAATCGATGTTGACTATCATAAAAAATTGGTTTCATTGTGCACTAATTGTCAGATACTGTAAAGTAATAACATAAAACCATATAATTTGAATTAAAAAATAATTTATAAAGTCATTTAGTGCAAAAAAATTTAAAATTTTGTTACTTCTGAAGTTGTTTAGTGCTAAACAAATTTAAAATTAGAGACTTTTAAAGTCATTTGGCACTAAACAACCTTAATAATATGTACTTTAAAAGTTGTTTATTAGTAAATGACTTTAGAAGTAAACATTATTAAAGTCATTTACAGTAAACAACTTCATTATATACAATCAAATTTAGCACCAAGAATGACAATGAAATTTACACTAATCATTATGTAGCATCTTTGATTTTTAAATAGCAATTTACAAAAATTTTGAATTATGTGAAATTGGAGTCAAAAGAGAATAAATTTGAAATTATCAATTTTTGAAGTTCTAGAAAGTGAAAATTTTATAGACATCAAAACTGATCTTGAGATATTGGGATTGTACTCAAGAAATTGATCTCAATGACACTAAGTTTGCTACTAAGTTTGCTAAAATCAAAATTTAGATGAATAAGTTTTGATTTTTCTTGAAAAGGTCAATTTGATAATTTCACATAGTAGGCCCTACTTGCAGAAATTTAAGATTTGAGTAGCTTTCATATTTTTTTATTGTAATTATATAACTAAATATAAAATAGTAAAAACATTATAATTTTCAAGTGTAAAATTTTTCAAAATTAAATTAATAATTAAACTAAAGGAGAGAGGCATTTTGATAATGGCAACGCCTCCCACTTAAGTCATTAGTTGATGAAAAGAGAATAGACCAAGGTCTATGATCAAAAGCTCACTGGAGGAAACTGTAGTAGATTCGGTTGGAGAGAAGAAAGGAGAGAGAAGAGAGGGGAGAGGAAGAGAGGAGGAGAAAGACTGATGATGATGATGCACAGACTAGCGCATAGATTGGAGGAAATCCTATTTGATGGTGACGGCGCCCATAGCGTAGGTGAGAAAGATCAATGGTGAGAAGAATGGGGAGAAGAAAGAGGAGAAGAAAAGGAGAAAGAAGAAGAAGGGGGAGAAGGAGAAGGAGAGGAAGAGAGGAGGAGAAAGAGGGGCTGTTCCAAGCCGCATGTCTCATTCAATGTAGACGATGCCCAAACTAATGCGTAGGTGAGAAAAAACTGATGTTGCGAAGAAGGGGGAGAATAAAGTAGAGACTAAAAAGCGGAAGAAGAAGAAGGGGGAGAAGGAGAAGGAGAGGAAGAGATGAGGAGAAAGAGGGGGGACCTAGCCTGTTGGCGATGTTCGACATTGATGATGCCTAGACCTATGTGCAAGTGAGAAAAGCTTATTTGACAGAAGAAGGGGGAGAAGAAAGAGGAGGAAAGGAAAAAAGAAAGATTTTTAGGTAGATATTCTGAATCGAGTTCATGGTTTTGATGGATTTGTGCATGGATTAGTATGATTGGAATGTTTCTGATTTCATTTGGATATATATGAACATGATTTGAGTAGATGAGATATGATTATATTAGGATGAGGCACATTGTACTTGTAAGCCATGTTTCATCTTTGATATCCTTAGCTTTGTTGTTGCTGGTATACATAGGGACCATCTTTATTTTGTTTGTAGAGTATATGTGTGTGTGTGTACTTAGGGACTAATTAAAGAGGACATTGAAGAGGCTGTCCTAGCATGCTTTATTATGATAAACTAATCTAATTTTGTGTCCTATTAGTTTTCTTTCTATTGAAGAAGACATGCTTTATTTCTAAATGACATATAGAGTGCATGTCTGTTGTAGGGTGTTTTGGGTAGGTGAGCTACTAACAGGAATCCATCCGAGGTCAATGGAAGAGACACACATACTTTTGATCTTAAACAATTATCTATACATTTCTGAACTTAGTTTATTTTATCCAAATTTTTGTACAAAGCTAATGCATCTACCATCACCATTTGTTTTATTTTTTTTTGAATAGTGAGTGGAGTAGATGATAAATTATATATATATATATATATCATAGGCTTTCCTTTAAAATCATGACATCTTGTAGCTCTCAAGACAAAGCTAGCTTGTAAATGATGATTAACACACACACACACAAAGAACGAAAAAGGAACCAAAGGAAATAAGACTAGTTAAAATTATTAGTAGAGAATAAGATCCAAGATGAAAATATCCAAGTTCAACAAATTCTAGTTGATTGAAGTGAAGAATAGTCAAGGGTTGTAGTAAAAGGACAAGATATTGCATGTCAATATTATTTTAGCCAATTAACTTTGGAAACTAAGTTAGCTGTTTTGGAAGAACCTATTCTGGTCCTGAATTTGCAATAATCTATTTATAAAAGCAATTAGCTACTATCTAGTAAGAAATTTGAAGAATATATGAAAATCATGCCATGATCTAGCTGATTAAGCCATTGAACTATCTGAAAAGATCTCAACTATTTTAGTGAGCCTTGGGAAATCTTGTCAACTATTTTCACAGTTTAGTTAGTTGTCAAGCATCAATAAGATTGAAGTGATTTGAAGAAGTTTTGATAAAGGTAGTAGCTAAAGGAGAAGGCCCCTATTCTAGTGAAGAATTGTTTTGGAAATTTATTCACTTGTATAAAGAATCACAATCCGTTACTCTTAGAGTCACTTTCCTCATTTGCATTTAGGTTATTGGCATATAATAGCTAATGTTTCAAGTCAACTATTCTAAAAATAAGAAACTATTTTAATTCTAACTGAATGATTGAGGTAGCACAACTTGAAGTTATTTATGCCTTATGCAGATCCAGTCAATTGTTTTTTGAAAGGCAATCCACTTCAGGTAAATCAAATAGGGTACAAATTCTAGGTTGAAGAACAACTAATGATCGTGATGAACACTGAAATATCTAAGGATAAACATTAGAACTATTTGACAATATTTACAAAATAATTAATTGTCTAGTAAAAACAGACAACTAATGATATGAGATAGGTTGTTGAGATGTCACTTTCAAATATGAAATCTTGTTTTATGATGATTTATATCCATTCAAATGACTAGCATCTCATCTATAGTAGATCAGTTGTCTACCCCATAACCAATTAAAGACTTTAGAAGCCATAAAACAACTTGTAGAAGAAATTGAAAATCTTGCTCACAACCATGTTCTCAAGGTAGTAGCTTTAAGAGATTCTATTCTAATTCTTTCCATCTATTGTATTGAAGGCCTTCTCTATCTAATCTTTGCATTTGTGCTTTATTTTGGAGGGAGAATTCTTCTTTTCCCAAACTTCTATGTATTTGAGAGAATACACTAACTCTCTTGTTCTTGCAAAGTTTTCTAAGTATTTGTAAGAAGTATATGTTGGTTATGCTTTATCTTTAGACAAAGAGTAAGAAAGAATTTTCCTTTACTTACAAGCTAACATAGACACACTTCCCACCTCATAATTTAATCATCTTATATTTCTTAAAGTTCTTTTATTACTACAATTTTTTTACATATTTGGTTATCACATTTCTTTAGTTCTATAGGAGTTTGTTTCTACAACATTTTGTGGCATAAGTAAACTTTGGAAGCTTAGTGTCAATCAAATACATATAATCATTTAGAATTAAGAAGTTCAACCCTTAAGAAATCTTATGAAGGACCATTAGCAGGCTATGTTCATAGACTCAGTCTGGGATACATCTTTCCCACTAAGAGATGCGAACTTGATGCTTTAGTTAAAGACTAGTGAACAGTCTATGGGTTTTGTAGCCCTTACTCTTACAAATATCTATACTAAGTAGGATTATATTTTCATTTATCCTTTATCTAATTTGCTTGAGGTTTTCTTACCACATATGTTAGACATTGTATGTTTATGTGAATGGATGGAGATATAGTCTCCTTTATTTTTATTTATTTTTACTTAAATTGTGTTTATCAGGGATATCACATTCGCATGCATAAAATGTGTAAGTCCGAAAAACAAAGGAGACTCTACTAGATTTTTGGTAGAAATGTATCTCATTTCTCTAAAAATCTTGATCTTTAGAAAAAAAACATGACACTTAAATGTCATTTCACCTAACCGTGTTTAAGAAAAAAGAAGAAGATAGGTGTGTGTGTGTATGTGCTTAAGGACAAGTGGTAACTAAATTCATAAGAATATAGCTGGACTAAAAGGGACTAAAACTAAAGCAAATACATGCTTGTTTGCCAAAACTAATCAATAGGTGGTCCTAGTACATTCTTGATCATTTTTATTAGAATGACTTATAATGCATTTTTAGAAATGGGCATGAACAAGACGAGGTAAGACATGCATGCAAGTTTACTTGTAAATTCTTTAAGATGTATATCTTGACTGTCGAATGGTAGCAGTTACTTACATAAAGGTAAATTATTTCAGCCATATTCATATGAATGCAAATGAATGTGTATATATATGTGCCATGTGATGGTTAGAATCATGCAAGTTAACATTGCTTTACTTATATCCTAATTTACATAGAATCATGCAAGTTAACATTGCTTTACATACAATCATGCAAATTAGTTTCTAGGTTTGGTTTTAGGAAAGTTTAATTTTAGAAATATCTATACTTTAGAAAGTTCTTATTTTCATGCACATTTTATCTGATTTGTAGTAACGATGGAATGATAAGAACATCTAAATGAAGATTATGGCCAAAATGAAGAGCACAAAGAAGACACCAACATGAGCACTACTCCGAAGAGAAAGTTTAGAGGAGGAAAAACAATGGAAAAGATTATTAAGAGAATGTCTAAGGGAATCAAAGAAGCTGTCCAATACAATAGTAGAGGGCAAGAGATAGGTGTGAGTGTAGCTGCTTATAGTATTTTCCTTTGCTCTACAATAAGAAGCATGATTCATATCACATTTGAGGACTGGAGACTTATGCCATCCTCGACAAAAGATTCAATATTGGAAATGGTGAAAATATATAAACATTAATAACATGCTTTCTATAATTTATAACTTACCTTATTTTCAACTATAATAATTGGTTGTCTACTTTATAGACTACCTTTGATGTGCTTGATGACAAGAAGATGCATGCTTTGCAAGGGGCTGGTGAGCAATGGAGAAAATGGAAAAACTACCTTGTTTGTAATTACATAGATTCACATGTCAACGATCCATCAAGGTTGTACATGGTGTCTACCATTTACTCCGATGTCATTGACTAGGAAGTTTGGAATGCATTTGTACAGAATCATACTTCAGCCAAATTTGAGGTATGTGCAGAAACTATGTTTCATTTAATTAATTACATGTAACATTTGATTATCTCACTTGATCATGTATGTATAAATGTGCAGGAGAAGAGTGTGGGGAAAGAAAGGTACATGAAACAAATATGTAGCACCAGCTGTCTTGGTTGGGCTATGCTCATCTAGAAGAGCGCGAAGCAAGCATCTGTGATAATTTATCCCTTTCAAATTAATGCTACTATAATATATACATTTTTTTCTCTAACTATAGTGTCTTTGCTTGGCAGCGAAAGAAAGTTGGGACTATGGAATCCATTGATCTCTCCATCCTCTAGAAGATGGCACATTCGGTGGGTTGTATTAGCAACAAGTTCTTAGATGAAAGTACTGTACAAATTGCTTCTCACATACTAAGTGGTTCCACCTGTCTATAAATTTTTTATAATTAATTAGATGACATGATCATGTCTTTCTAATTAAAATTTGTAGGATATTCTTACCTAAGAAAGCACAACTACGGGAACTCTAAGCAGCACTACTGTGAACGAGGACATCCAGTATAGGGCTATGGGCAATAAGAACGACCACCCTAGTTGAGTTAGGACCATGGGTCGTAGTGTTGTTTCTTCTAAATTCTTTGGTAAAGGAAGTTTACTTATAGTTCAAGATGATGAGGAGGCCTACAATGAGTTCGTTGAGAAAATAAAGACGGATATATTTAGTTAGTTGTGTGAGGGAGGTTTGATGATAGCTACTCCATCCCGTGCACAATTCTTGCAATGCCCCTATACCTCCATCAAATGCGAGTTGCAATTTCCCAACTGAAGAAGATCATGAAGGACATCCGGTGCCCCTCAGAAAGGAAATTCTAGCCTAGGAGTTATATATATAGACGAAACTGGAAATTTTCATTGTCCTTTTGTAATAATTCTCTACCTCAACTCTCTATTGTATATTTGATTTGTAGGTGGGTTAATACTTGTTGGCCGTAGATTCCCATCTAAACATCATGGCAATTGGTTCATGCTATGAGCATGAATCAACCATTTGGCACGAAATTAGTATGCCACCACATACTAAGTAGGTGTCTATTACCATGGCTTTGAATGCTAATGCCTACCTACCATTCCCACTAGACATGCAGGTAGTTGCACATCACATTGCTTAGTAGGAGGCATAAGTCATTCCGATAGAGTTTGCAGTATGTATCTTATCGTACTACCTTCCTTCTTAATATTTTTTTAGCTAGAAAGCTCAATTTAATTGTTTAATAACTCTATATGGTTAATTAGCAACAACGTGTAGCATCAAGGTCGATCACCTATGCAGTACCACCTATTGTTGCTGCACTAATGGAATAGGTACTTGTATATATCTTTGTTTTTTTTCATCATAAATTAGGTCCTCTTCATTGATTAATATTATTTAGCTGAATTTTTTTACAACTTTTATAGCAACTATATAAGGAGCGTGTGAAAGTCTCACCTAACATGCCTCGATCCCTAAGGTTAGTCTATAGTCTTATCAATGACGATATGGCAATCGAGCCCATACGAATCAAGGATGGAGTGCTTGCCAAGGACGTTGTTGGAGTACCACTTATGGCAGTAGACTTATTATGAGTTTCCTCGTAGGATCAACTCGAGCACCATCACATTGTCTCCTACATAAGGTATATGCACATACTTATAAAATATTTGACATGTAAATGTTATATTTTTATGGTATAGGTAAAATTATTTCTTTTATGCAACTTCTAAAATGATGTGATTGGCCCTTTTGAGGGTGAGGGCACACTTTACTTATTCCTTGACCTTGGCATCATTTATAGAGTGGTAGAGCAATGCTTAATAGAGAGGAGTGTTCAGGATATTTTATCAGGCTTCTTTCTATGGTCTTAGGGGCAAGGATTAATGATTCCCTACAATAACATGTTAGTTTTAATTCTCTTATTTTCTTGCTAATTTATTCTATACTACGGGATTGTCAACTTTAATTACAATTCATATGACAGTCTTTGTTGGTCTCATTGGATGTAGCTCATTTTGGATGTGCACAGTGTGCATGCTTTCTTTTTATATTCTTATGGATCGCATATTCATCTCGCCCACATAGAAATTATAAATAAGTAAGCTTTTATTTTTTTCATGTGTTATGTATAGATAAGTAATTTGTTATTCATCTATCTTGTATTTGAAACTTAAATTAGTGGAGTATGATTCGAATGGGCTAATATGACCGAGACTGTACAATCACCAAAACTCACTTGGAAGAATGTTAAGGTATAGGAAATAATTAATTACTCTATGTTACCACTAATTAAACCTACAATATTACAAATGATGTTTATGGATTCTTTTCTGTTGTCCTTGTTGCACAGTGCCCTAAACAATAAGATGATTGGGAGTGCAGGTACTATGTCTTGAGATACATGAGGACCCTCATATTCAATAGTATTCTTGTCTCCCATTTAAGAAAGGTAAGACACTTTTTACTTTTCATAATCTTATATTTCTCTAAAGTTTTTTATGGATCTAGGTTAAAACTATGACCTTAATTAAATATGTTGTATTACAAGCTGCTATGCTTTCTGAGTGGGCAAACAAGAAGAGTTACTCTAGAGTAAATCTTAATGATACGAACTAAATGGGTTGATTGTGTAATGAGTTTCAATTAGATCACTTGGAGTAACTACATAAATGCTAAATATCTAATAAAATAATTTTTTTCATTCACTTGTGTGAGTTCTTGTGACGACCTAGGTTTTTGAAAGACATTTATAATATCTATTTTCAAATTGTGGTCGACCAAATTTACAAACGTTTTGAAAACTTAAGCAACAAAATTTTTTTTCTTTGAAATTCTTTTCAAAAAACCTGAATGCCACATTTCACTTACATATACATACATAATTTTGTGTACAACATATGTTTCAAAAGAAACTCATTTTATTAAAATTGCAGGATCAATCCAATGGTTCACATACACAACCTCTTTATTACATCTTATATCCAAAATACACAAATTAAAATACAATCCAATCCTTTCACAAATGTACATAGTCTTGATCAACAGTATGGTCTTCATATTCCCTTGTCGTATCCCTTCAGTCCTTCCTTTCTATATTTGAGATATTATAAACATTCAAACATTTACAATATCTCAACAAGCTATGCTTAGTAGGGGATTCAAGAACATATGGAATCATATGATTCAAAAGTACAGTACTTAGGTTCAACATATTCCATATGAGTAACATCATTCAATTTCCATGAACCATACCATATATGATCTATCATATAATTTATCTTGTATCATCTACTATGATAATTCCAAACCACTCACCACTATATGATATGTATATATATATATGGTAAAAAATTATGAAAAATAGTCAATATCTCAAACATCAATAATCATACTTAGATATACTGAGTTGATAAATCATCCAGACTTTTGTTGGGAAAATACTCGCTCATTGGGCAGTATTGGCATCTCACTATGCCCTACATCATAATGCAAAATACTCAAGGACCACCATGCTATAGTCTAATCCGTACTAGCCAGCTCAGATAACTGCCCTATTCATCACTGATACCATGGTAGAAAATATTGTGTTGTTGCCAGTATGGGGAGACAAGACTTTCATAGTGGGGCCTTTCCATAATTGCCCCACCTGACTTTTAGCCTCTCTTTGGGCAAGGTATCATAATATCATCAAATTTTGGGAAGCGGATGGCCAAACCCTCATAACTTCCCTATCAAAGCATCCCCAGGCTTATGCCTATTTAAAACAAAACCACAAGCCTCCATGCTTGTATCTAAAATACTTCTTGTACATCTCAAATGATCTGTCTATTTATATTATCATCCTCGTATTCAATATCCTCACACTAAAGATATAATTTTATTTTTAGATTTAGAGATCCTCATTTACAATGAAAGATACCCACATTCTTATAAGTTTACAGATTAATCATTTATTGTAAATGATCCCCATTTCCTTTAATTTGGTATTCATATACCAAATGTTATTAAGTGTAAGGATACTCATTTGATACAAATGATATCCATTATTATTATGTTCTTATCTAAGTTTGGGAGTAATCATAAATGATACCCAGGTAGTTATTATGTATTCCATCTAATTTTAATAGTTATCTCTATCTCATATACATGAATTATGATTCAAATGTAACTAAGCATATTATCATTCTTGAGCATTATAATGTCTATATACAACAACAATTCCATAGACCATAGGTCTTGTATTCTTAAAGTTCCACCTACCTTCATGTAGTGATCCATTCCTTCAGATCCTCCATGATTGACTTATGTAATCTGTAAATATATACATACTATCATTATCTATACAATTTTGGATAATCTCCCATTTATATTCCTTATCTGATCATGTCCTTTGATATAAAGGATCTAGATCTGTTTTGTGTTCCTATCATTCACACAATCTATCTTCTTTAGATAGTATTTATCCTATTGATCAAAAGATCTAACGGTTAGAATGATCTTCTAATCTTTTAGATCTAAGTATTTTATATCTCTAAGTCTTTGTGTATCCATCTCTTTGATCTTGATCTTTCATAGATCCTTTAATCAACAATCTATACTTGTTGATAAAGATCAAGGGCCTAGATCTTCTATCATCTAGTTCTTCTTTGACCTAAGTTCATCTATTTGATCATTCCTAAGGAGGATGATCTTGGTTCTTTTTCTTGAACCATATTTGATCAAGGGTTTGGATTATCTAATCTAATGATCTAGATTTGATCTACAACATACATACTAATAGACATGCATACTAAGTACAATACAATATTATGATTCTTATTGTTCTTGATCATTCAAGATCTCCTTGTGGATCTTGATTATCTTACTTACCATTTTTATTAAGATTAGATATTATAGTAACCTTTTATTATCTTTTTATTATTCAACCAGTTAATGTTTTACTGGTTGAAGATAGCTTATTTCATCCTAAGTCTAGATTACTCCCCCTTATGTCAAAATTGACCAATGCTTACTAGTTAAAGTCTGCTCAAAGAGTGGTTAATACAACCCTCCTGTACGGAGGCGTTTAGACCTCAACTTACGTTGATGGGAAGCAAGGGAAAAGCACTTGGCTCTTGTATACCCCTATAACCACAATGTTTAGAGTCCACTAGGGTGGCACGAGCTCAACCTTTAACAAGGTTCCTATGAGTATTATAACCCTAAGTACTCTTTCTAATTGATTTTAATTAAATCCATGAACATTTAAAATGTCATTTATGGAGTTTCATTATTCTCCTAATTTGGGCCAAGGAAATGATATTCCTTATATTATGCTACTAACTATAGCCCTTACTATCATTAAGTTCATGTACTTCTTTCATTGTAAATGTCCATATCAATCTATCTTTCATTAATTACATTTTCCATGTAATTTTCATAATATGAAAGCATAAAGAAGTAAATTTAAAAATTAATCCACTAAGCAATAAAAGATAATTATAATAACATTCCATAATTCAAATGAAAATTTAACATGCCATAACTGTTCATCATGATCCAACAGTCATATTTGATTTCTATTCATTTTTCTTCCCATTTAGGGTTTAGATCTTGATCTTTCATTTTCCTTTAGATCTAATACATTTTCTTAATGTGATTTTATCACTAGATCATTAATGCATCTCATCAAATGATCTGATCCTTCTCCATTCAACTGATCAAGAAGATCACAAGTCATTTTATCAAAATTAAGGGCATAGATCTCAATCTATCCCAAATTAGCCTCATCAGGCCCATCAATCCATGTGATCTTAACTTTATATTATCATCCAAGTACATCCACACTGTCCAATCATCCTTGATCAAACTGATCAAGGAGATTACCATTCACTTTTATGAATTTTACTATTTTGAAGGGTCAAGATCTTATGATTTGGAAAATAAATTACATTCAACCATTTAATAATTGTAATTATACATTTATATCATCATATAAACTATTTGAAAGGTCTAATCGTGCTTGATTAATCAGATCATGAAGATCCATGCTCATTTTTATGATTTTTCTTCTTTTAAGTCTAGGTTTCTTAATTAAACACAAATCAATCACTTCTAACCATTGATTCCATGTTCCAGAATCACAAGATCATTACTGGATCAGAATTATATAGTCTGATCATTCCAAATTTCACTGATCAGAGGAATTAGTAATATTTTTCTTAATTAACAAAATTTTACATTCATCAAAACATAAATTTTCTAACAAGTAATAAGGAATCTATAGAAACTTTTAGATATAAAATCGGAGCTAAATGGAGCTCTTAATTGAAGAAACAAGGCTTCAGTTCAAAGATTGAATAGTTGAGATTAGATCCAATAGAAAATGACAAAATAGAGAGTGGCCCACCCCGTTACCATCATTTATAAGTGATTTGAGAGGGGTGACAGGCTATGGGTGAGATGGCCCAATCTAGACTGTTGAATCACCTAGCCTTGGATCACCCTCCAATCCTTACAATCAAGAGCTGAGATTTCACCTCTTGGCGTTTATGGGCCCTAGTTTCCATCCAAATAGCTCAAACTTTACTTTTGAGCTATCAAAGATGGAGATCTCACCATCCGTAGTTGGATCCATCATTTTCGATGGATCAGTGGTCGGAGGCGATAAGGGATGGCTGAAAATCACCCAGGGATGCCGAAAATGAAAGGGGAATGAAGTGGTTGGCCTACCTGTGCTAGTCTGGTGAAGTAATTTCACTGGAGAAGAGATTTATCAGTGAAAAAAAACCCTAAAGTAAAAAATGCATACACTCAAGAAAATTGCCATTGCCATTGCTAGAGAAGGTGGGGGACCATGGGGGAAACACATACCACCACATTCTGAAGATATTTAATGGTGCAAGATCAATGTTTAATGGCCAAATTGACCAGAATAACTTAGAATAATCACCAGATACAGTGATGACACTAGTGAGTTTTCTTCGTTTGGGATTTCCAATGATCCAGTCGTTGGATCATTATGAAACTAAAGGGTTTTTGTAGATACCCTCAGTCTTAACACATATGATGGTGGAGATTGAAAATTAACAACTGGAAGTGGATGGCTAATTCATTGAAGGTTTCTAAGAGGAACCCTAGGTGCAATGGGAACGACGTGTCCCTGTACACTCCTGATGCTGACATGGCATTGTCTGCCCAAGTGCGTTTGGGGACACTCTCCCAAAGTTTTTGAACAAGAGAGGAAAGCAGGAAATGGGGGAGATGGGGAAAATTCTAGAGCTGAGATTTTAGGGAATTGTAGGGGAACTCGTGAGGGATATTAGAAAATTTATGGGCTATTTATAGGGAATTTTGAATTTTCCATGATTATATGTCATAATTATGTTTCATTTCTTTTCATTATTAAATTGTCATGGATTCCCACTACCAGCACCTTCTCAACTAGCAACTGGTAGTGGTTTGGCTCATGATGGTGGTCTTCCAAACTGTTGGCCACCTTGTGGGCCCCACATAGTTGTGAAAAGACCAATTTACCCTTTTTATTTTCAAAATGGAGAAAAATAGGGTTTATTCCGATGAACTCAGAATTGAGCATACTTAGTGTCATTTCGATTAGTTTTTCTAGTATATTTCAAATTTTGATGCCTTAGGTCTTGGTTATGAGTAAAATTACGATTTTACCATTTTCTTCATAAAAATAGAGAAAAATATGAATTTTTCATCCGAACTTAGAATTTGACGTATTTACAGTCATTTTGATCGATTTTTTTGAGTATATTACAAATATTAAAGTTATAAGTCTTGATTTTATTTTTATAAAAAATAAAATTTTCCTAGAACTCAAAGTTCCATTTCCACTTTTAAAATTTCAATTTTTAATTTTTAATAATTCAATTATATTCCTAAAAATTGGGGTTATTATAGTTCTTTTAGTTTTTATCATTTTCTTTGAAATATATATATTTATTAAGTGATGAATGAGTAAAAACTTGGAGTGGGAATAAATGAGTATGGACTAAGTGAATTTGGAGCTTGTACATGAAGTGAATATGTTGCTGATGGTTTTTAATATATTCATTGAATTATATAACTTTTATGAGATGATGAATGAGAGGGTTACTTAAGAGTGTGAAAGTAAATGTGAATGTGTATGGATTTACAAATAAAGGGAGTGCGAATGTTATAGAGAATGCATTTGTTGTAGTTTCTTTTATAAAGTTTTTTCAAGATATATGTGAATGGATAATGATGAGTTTGGATGTTTTGTACCCTTATGGATGTATTAGGTGTTATAGTGTTAGAATGATTCTATGTATCAAGAAAGATGTGGGTACGTGTTGCAGTGGATGTTGGTTTTTCATGTTTATAAAGATTATTTGAAGTATTAGGTGTGTATGATGTTTGTTGTTCAATGTATACACAGGTGGTAGTGTATGAAGAAAGATGTGGATGCACATTGTAGTGGATGTTGGTTTTTCATGTTTTTATAGATTGAAGTATTAGGTGTATATAATGTTTTTTATTCAATGTATACAAGTGGTATTGTATCAAGAAAGATGTGGATGCATGTTGTATTGGATGTTGGTTTTTCATGTTTATAAAGATTGTTTGAAGTTTGAAGTATATAGGATGTTTGTTTAGGGCTAAGTGACTTCAAAAGTGTGACTTTTGAAGTTTATTTAAGTGACTTCAAAGGTCCTTGATTTTTAAATTTGTTTACCTAAACAACTTTAAAAGTTGTTTACCTAAACAACTTTAAAAGTTGTTGACTTTCCAAGTAGGCTTGAGAGAAGTCACTTATTAAGTGACTTCGATTATCACTTTTAACTGACTTAAAAGCCCCTGTATAGTAGTGGTACTAAATGCAAATTATCCTAAAAATTAAAATTTGGGTGAGGATTTCTCATAGTCAGGGGTCTGATGATGATTAAGTGTGGGCCACCATACCCCTAACTTGCCCTCTATTATTATAACACATTTAAAATTAAATAATAAAGAAAATGTAAATTAAAATGGGCCTCACTACAAGTTCTACTAAAATCCTAATCTAGGAAGGCAATAAAAACCCTTATCTATGTTGATGAAGCTGTGGCCCACAAGATTGCTGCCACTCCTTTGCCTATTTTCCTTGCACAAAAAATCAAAGAAATTGGTTAGCATGAAGAAATTAGCAAGAAATGCAAAAATCTGATGCAAAACCTTAAACTAATGCACCCTAAACCTAGACTAGAGGAAAATAATCTAAAGTATGGAACACTACACAAAATGTTGCGACTCCTTGACAATGGTGCCAAAAACTTGTTGTTTATTTTAATTTAACTTGCAAGTGCACAAATCATTTGCAATATAGCATGCTAGTGAGGTCCATCCCATGAGGAGTTGAATGAATGTGATGCTAGTGGTCTCTATAAGTATCTAACCTAGCCAAAATTCAAGAGATTTTTAACCTCAGTTAAGAATGGAAAATAACACATGGAAACGGAAATTATGCAAAAATTAGAAACATTCTAAAATTGAAAAATTCCCTAAAACTTGCACTTTCTAAAACTAAAACTTTCCTAAATGAAACTTTCTAAAATTATGACTTCCCTAAACTAAAACTTTCCTAAAATAAAACTTCCCTAAAGTGAACTTTCTTAAAATACAATTTTAACAAATTTCCTAACCTAACTTTCCTAAGCATGAAATTAGCAACTAACCTAAGGAAACATGCACTAAACAACTACTTTCCTAACCATTTAACTTCTAAACAAAGCTAAACTTATGGAAAAAGAAACTTTAACAACTACAATCTAAGCAGAACATGTAAACAAACTAATCAAGATCAACACTACTAAATTACTTTCTTATCATCAATGAAGGCAATAACTTGAATCTAATTAGTTAACAAATAATCTAAAACCATTCTTGATTGAATGTATAATGAAATCAATGAAGGAATAATCAACTTTCATAAAATCATTCAATGCTTCAACCTTTAATCTTTTCAAAACCATGTGTTCCACTTTTGGATTGGACGCATGGTTTCTTAAGACTTTTAATTGAATTGTTTGATGATTCTAACACAAGATAATACTAATTCAAGATATCCTCAACATGTAACAGGTAACAAATGCTCATTCATCAACCAAGTAAGATTTCATTAATTATCAAGGGTTTTCATAGAAGTGAATACATGAAGGGTGCATTCCACCTTTGATGAAAATGCACCACTCTTTCTCCCACTTTAAATCCAAAACTAAACAATAGAGATGATTCCTTCTCCACGAAGCTTAATAATCAAAGGCAAATCTTATGGAATAATAAGGCAAAACTTAAAGAAACTCAAGGAAACAAGGCTAGAATTCAATGAATACTAAAGAGAACCATAAGGCAATCAAAGGTAAAATGAAAAACTAGATTAAAGATGAATTTCCTTGGATGTCACTTCAAGGGAAAACCAGACTTGAATCTTAGTCTTTAAGGCAAGGAAAAACAAAGGAAAGCAAAGCAAAAGCTAGCATGAAAAGTCCAAGATTAAATGATAAAAAATGTAAGATGAACCAACCTTGAAAGGAGAATCAAATACCCTAAAAACCAGGTGTGGAGAAGCTTGGGGAGATGTCTCCAACCTTATAAAAGGAGTAGCAACACCCAAGGAGTTGAAATCCAAAGCAGAAGAGAGAAAAAGCTAGGGTTAGGAGGAGGGGCGTCTCTTTCAACGAAGGAGGCGTCTTTTTCTTAACTAGAGAAGTCCCCTCATCCTAAGTTTGTGTGGAGTTTTATAGTTTCTCCCCTATATTTTCTAGGGTGGACTAATTCTAAGGTGTGGTGGGGATGAAAAGTTCATAATTTGGATGATTAGGATAGAGGCATAGTTAGGGTTTTAAAATAGGAAACAAGGGTGAAGGGGTGGCTGCCTTTAGGAGGACGAATACATGGGAGATGCCACCTTTTTAGTAAGGGAAATCTCCCCCTTCAAAACTCGTTGGAAGCCATACAAAATAGGAAGGTGGGTGGGGTAATAATATAGTAAAAAGGTGGAGGGAATGAGGTGGAGAATTATGGTTACTTGGATAGTTTCCTAAGAGGTGGAGAGTGGTTGGGTGGTTAGAATAGAGTTTTAGAAAGATGTAACTCTAGAATAGAATTTGAAATTCGTAGTACATCTTAGGGTTGAGGTGGAAAGTTAGGAAAAGTGGAGAAAAGTGAGAAAAACACAAAAAATGGAAGGCTCTCATCGTATTCGTCTATATGCCAACTTATCCTAATAAGAGTTTCCTTAATTGTCTTCAAAATATCTCATGGATAATCCTCTTGAATTTCCACCAATCATAGCCTTCCATGTAGCTTAGCTTGATGATTTAGATGACTGACTTTAAAGGCTCCATTAGCTAGGCTTCATGGGTGGTTTTGGAAGCTTCCTTAGCTTGACTTGGTGGTTGGCTTAGCTCCTTAGCTTGTCACCTTGTCCATGGCTTGAATATGCAATCCATGCAAAAGGGGGTGGAATTGCACGTCTTACTTCTTGGGCCCACTTTGGACACCTTTAGCTCTTTTGATTGCATCTATTGCTTGTTCTAAGGTTGATCTTGACCTTTGGATTGATGACTTTTAAGCTTTGCCTCGGTCTTTTGATCTTGATCTTCAATTTCTTCTTAATCAATTCAACCATTGAATCATCATCTCTTTTCCTACAAAAAGGTAAAAAATTCTAATTAAATCCCAAAAGTTATGATTAATCACATACTTACCTTGGATTAGTCTCTGTTCCTACAGACTATCAAACTTTTGAGTTATTAGGTAAAAAATGCGTGTGTTACGAAATTTGGTCTAAAAATCCTAATTTACCACTATAAGTTATAACACATGAGTACTAATTGGGTGGTTTTTATGCAAAATTAAACACTTACATTTGGGCACCGTATTGATACTTCCCCACATGATATACAATGCTAGCATGACACCCACTGTTGTTGAAATCAATCATTCAACTGCAAAAAAAGACTTATTGGCAGTAGTTTTTACACTGGATAAATGTTTCTAGATGAATGATTATTGCACATCTCTTACTTGCCTTGGTATGCAGATGTTGTTAATTATCTTGTCATAGGTCAAATTCCTAAACATTGGTCAAAATAAGATAGAAAAAGGTTTATTACCAACGTCCACTTTACTTGGGATGATCTGTACTTATTTAAGTACTATCCTAATTAGGTCATTAGGAGATGCATACCAAATAACGAACTACATCATAAAATCATTTACTTTTTTTCTGACCATGCATGCGGGGGCCATTTCAATTCTAAAAAGACATCTACAATGATTTTGTAGTGTGGTTTTTGTTGGCCTACCATTTTTAGAAATTCATAGCTTATTGCGTAGTATGTGCTAAATGTTAACAGTTAGGGAGCATAGGAAAAAGAAATATGATTCCCTTAAACCCCATTTTTATCATAGAACCTTTTGATGTTTGGGGTATTGATTTTATGGGACCTTTTACTAACTCTTTTGGTTACCTGTACATACTTGTGGGAGTGGACTACATGTCCAAATGGGTAGAAACTATACCTTACAAGACCCATGACCATAGGGTGGTGGTCAAGTTTTTAAAAGAAAATATATTTGCATGCTTTGGCACTCCCAGGGCTATAATTAATGATGGGGGAAAATACTTTTCTAACAGTGTTCGAGAACTTAGTGAAAAAATATGGTGTTGATTGCTACTCCTGCTCATCCTCAGATGAGTGGACAAGTAATAGTGTCAAATAGGGAGATAAAGTGAATTTTAGAAAATAAAGTCAATCCAAATTGGAAAGACTAGTCCTTGACTCTTAGTGACACCTTATGAGCTTATCATATTGCATTTAAAACTCCTATAGGCATGACAACTTACCACTTGGTTTATGGAGAAGCCTGCCACTTACAAGTAGAACTTGAGCATAAACATATTGAGCCATTACAAAACTCAATTTTGACTTAGATACTACTTGAAACCACAAGAAGCTCCAAGTCAATGAGTTAGATGAGCTTAGGAAGATGCATATGAGTCAATAAAACTTTACAAAGACTGCAGGAAGAGTAATCATGATAGACATATATACTGGCGAAAGTCCTTGACCCTAGGACAAAAGGTCCACTTGTATAATTCTACATTGCATCTATTCCCTAAAAAACTTCGATCTTGATGGACTCGACCCTATATAGTACACACTATTTATCCTCATGGAGTCATCAAGATAGAAAATGATGGTGAGATTTCCAACATCAATGGACAAAGGTTGAAACCTTATCTAGAGTTGGTCAACCCTAGAATAAATGAGATATTATTAGAGGAACATGAATACCAGCTCTAACCTTAGCATGTCGCATGATGCCTACATCAATCGTAAGACTAGCATTCATCATTAAATTTGCATTCATCCTGACATTGCATGTTTGGCAGAACACATAAACTTAGCACTTACTATATTTCAAAATATAAGTGTCCTATATTTCACTCATTTATCATATAAGTGTCCTATATTTCAAAATATTTGGGACAATGTTTATTTTAGGTTGGGGGTGTAGATATGGATGAGATTCTAAGTTTTTCTTGTTTTAGTTTAAAAAAAATATTTTACGAGTTTTTAGAGTTTCAAGGTAAGTTCCTTTACTGTGATGAGAATTGGATTTTCTAAAGTTTAGTAACTTTCCTGCTTCAACTTCTTAATATAAATGCATATGGTTAATTCTGCATTTTATTCATGTCTTGAAGTATTTTATGAAGTTAAATCTAAAAACACACTTACAATAGCGCATAAGTATAAACTCATAGATGGTTATGACTTAAACACCCTGAGGAAATTAGTGGAGACCTATATACCTAAGTGAGTTTTAGAGTATATCATCTTTGAAAGATCTTAGTATTCTTTATTTTGGTCAAAATTCCAAGAACTAAAGGAGTACTAATTTTCTTTTTTGAACATTAATGGAATTAGATAGGTTTTAAGAAACCTAGAAAATGATATAGGCCATCCTTATTTAAGCTTAGATATATAAAGCGTACACACTATATTATACCATTAAGTAGACCCTTTGAACAACTTGGTGAGCCTTTTCTTTTCAAGCCTTATTTACCATGACTAGTAAGTTAATGATCTATTACCTATCACTCAAAAATGAGTAGAGATGGTAGAAAAAGTATAAAAAGGACAAAAGTCTAAGAAGTGAAAAAAGTCAAAGTGTTTACATAGAAAACAGTTTCCATCAAATAAAAGGAAATACAAAGAAGACTAAGAAAAATAGAAATATTAAGAAAAAGAAAATTGAAGTGAAATATGATTGTCTAATTTTGCATAAAATCCACCCAATTAGTTACCTATGTGTTATAATTTATAGGGGTAAAATAGGGTTTTTGACCCAAATTAGTAAAACATGCATTTTTGACCTAATGACTCAAAAAGTTGATATTTTGTAGGTCTAGATACTAATAAAGGTAATTATTTAATTAACCATATTTTAAGATTTAATTAGAGTTTTTCACTTTTTGTAGGAAGCAAGATGGTGATCTGACGGTCGTGATCGATCAAAAAGAAAATGAAAGACCATGATAAAAAGATCAAGTCAAAGACTAAAAGTCATCAATCCAACATGAGATAAATCTCAATATCATCTTTAGGACAAGCAATGGACGCAATTAATGGAGCCAAAGGTAGCCAAAGTGGGTCCATGCACAAGCCATGCAAAGTCCACTGCCTTTACATGGGTTTTACTTAAGCCACTTAGCCATATTCAAGCCATGAACAAGAGGACAAGCTATGGAGCCAAGCCAACCTCCAAAGCTAAGAATTTGAGCCATCATGTTAAGCCAAGAAAGCCATCTAAGCCAGCCATGAAGCTTAGCCAATGAAGCTCCCAAACTTAGATATCAATCCACATCAGCTAAACTAAATGGAAGGCCATGATTGGTGGAGAATCCAAATAATTATCCTTGAGATTTATGGAGATGTTTTAAAGATAATTGATGAAAAATTCATTAGGATAAGATAGAATGTGGACCAATAGGAAGAGACCCCCCTATTTTTTTTTATGTTTTTCCTACTTTTTCCTCACTTTCCATCTCACCACTAAGATGCACCCCGAATTTCACTTTCCATTCAAGTGTCCTACCTTTCTAAGACTCTGTCACCGTCCTAAACTCCCATCCAAACCATCCAACCAATCCCCACTTCCTAGTAATCCACATAGCCAATTACTTTCTCCATCTCACCTCTCTTTCCTATCTTTTCCTACCCATCTCCTTCCTCCCACCTTTTTTCTCTCTCAGCACATCCCCTCCAACCCACTTTCCTTATTCTAAGGGCCTCAATGATTTTTGAGGAGGGAGACAGCTCCAAAAGAATGGCATTTCTCCACTAAAAGACACCCAAAGAGGCAGCCACCTATTATAATAACCCCAAAATTTGTTAATTGATTGAGAAAATCAATTTAGTTTGAATTTTCAAAAATTTCAAGCTACAATATTAGGTTATTGAAAATTCTCTTTTAATATATATTAAAACTTAATTTAAAACTTAGAAATTATGAATTACTAAAAAATGATTGAAATGACACTAAGTACATTCAATTCTGAGTTAAAATAAAAAATCCGTAATTTTTTTATTTTTATGAATAAAAGGGTAAAATGGTAATTTTACACATAACTGAGACCTAAGACATCAATATTTAGAATTTAATTAGAAATATGAATCCAACACCACTAAGTTTAATCAAAAGGGCAAAATGGTCCTTTCACACCCCATGGGACCCACAAGGGGCCCACAAAAGAATCCAACGCCTAGAAAATATGTAATGAGTGGTCAAACTACTACCACCTGCTAGTGGAGAAGGAGGTGGTAGGGGAGGATCCAGTGCTAATTTAAATTTAAAAGAATTGAAACATGATTATTAGAAGTAATTATGAAAAATTTGAAAACATCTATAAATTCACTCCAAAAATCCTCCAAAAATGTTCATTAAAATTCCCACAAAATCATCTTTCTTACTCTTAAAAACCGTATCTAGATTCCTTCTCAAAATTCCAAAATCCCCAAAAATCTCCTTTCTTGCACTTTCTCTCTCCTCTTTCTAAGTGGAACAAGAGACCTAAATTCAATTAGACACTCTATTCCAAATTGAATCTCATAAATTTCACCATTTAAATTATCCTAGACTACCTAATCTACAAAACCCCCCAATCAATTACAAGATCAAATGGTGCAATCAACGAAAAATCACAAAACAAGCAACTATTGGACTATCTTATCATCAAAGGGTATTTATTTCAAATTGGGTTTCAAATCTACATTTTTTCTCCAATCAGGTAGGTGGAACCACTTCTTATACTTATTTCATGTTGTTTTATGTAATTTTAATTTTCTGTAATTAGTTTTACGTTAAAATTTATAAAAATAAAGGACTAAAACCCTTCAATTCTGGATGATGGAGGACTCAGATGGAAAATTTGAGCTATCCAATCAATCTATAAGGTCCAAAACCCCTAGGGATTGATGAGACAGTCCAAAACAGACTATTTGATCTCCTAAATCAGATTGGCTCCTGGGAAGTGTCACAAAACGCCGGTCAAAAATTCACCATGAGGGAGCATTTCAGCACCTGCAATAGCGTTGGCCCCTGGGATGGGCATTACGCTTGCGTCCCAGTGACGGGCGCGTGGCTACTACTTCGCTTGACCACATCTGCCTGATCAATTTGGGTCATTCATTCCACTAGGCCCAGATCAAATTTAGACCCTAGGAACGACAGTGAACTTTTCATTTCAATTGTGGAGTCATCCGAGCTCCAAATTGAGATCGAAAAGAAGCTATGAAAGCTTATAACTTCTATTTTCTTCTGAAATCATAACATTTAGAAAATTCTTCATGAAACTTTCTGTATTTAAGAAATAAGCTTCTAATTTTTACGATCTTCAAGATTTGAGATGATTAGATCTTGGGGATCTAATTTACTAGTGATATAATGTTGAAATAAAGTGATAGCCATGACTTATTTGGATAGATCTAAGATAAATTGAGGGATCTACCCTTTATGGTAGAAAAACCCTAAAAATACACAGGGTGACCTCTTGGGAAGTCCTCGTGTTGCACCCCTCGTTTATACTTTTTCTTTGAAATCTAATTTACATGGTCGCCTTAGGAATCCCTGGGCTCGCATAAAGCGTCGACTTGAAATTGTCAAAAGCATGTTTTGTACGGTTGGGTCCCACCGAGTGGCGCTCATACCTCTTTCTCTTGCCAAATTTTTAGCACAAGACAACTCAACAATTTTCACTGTGTTGCCGGAATGCATGGCCAGACATTGGACCGGTGATGACGAGTTGAAAGGGTCTCGTGTTTGATCATTATGGTAATGGGGAAAATACTTTGCGTGCACATGAGTCGGTGTCGTTGCCCCACCGATTTAGGGTGCGACCACACCCGCACTAATGCATCGGACCCCATCAGAACACCGCAGTTAAGCGTGCTTGGGCGAGAGTAGTACTAGGATGGGTGACCTCCTGGGAAGTCCTCGTGTTGCACCCCTCGTTTTTACTTTTTCTTTGAAATCTAATTTACACGGTCGCTTCATGAATCCCTGGGCTCCCACAAAGCGTCGACTTGAAATTGTCAAAAGCATGTTTTGTACGGTTGGGTCTCACCGAGTGGCTCTCTTACCTCTTTCTCTTGCTAAAATATTAGCACAAGACAACTCAAGAATTTTCACTGTGTTGCCGGAATGCATGGCCAGACATTGGAGCGGTGATGACGAGTTGAAAGGGTCTCGTGTTTCATCATTACGGTATCGGGGAAAATCCTTTGCGTGCACATGAGTCGGTGTCGTTGCCCCACAGATTCAGGGTGCGACCACACCAGCACTAATGCACCGGATCCCATCAGAACTTCGCAGTTAAGCGTACTTGGGCGAGAGTAGTACTCGGATGGGTGACCTCCTGGGAAGTCCTCGTGTTGCACCCCTCCTTTTTACTTTTTCTTTGAAATCTAATTTACACGGTCGCTTCATGAATCCCTGGGATCCCGCAAAGCGTCGACTTGAAATTGTCAAAAGCATGTTTTGTACGGTTAGGTCCCACCGAGTGGCTCTCTTACCTCTTTCTCTTGCCAAATTTTTAGCACTAGACAACTCAAGAATTTTCACTATGGGTTGCCGGAATCCATGGCCAGACATTGGACCGGTGATGACGAGTTGAAAACGTCTCACGTTTGATCATTATGGTATCGGGGAAAATGCTTTGCGTGCACATGGGTCGGTGTCGTTGCGACCACACCTGCACTAACGCATCGGATCCCATCAGAACTTTGCAGTTAAGCGCGCTTGGGCGAGAGTAGGAGTAGGATGTGTGACCTCCTGGGAAGTCCTCGTGTTGCACCCCACCTTTTTACTTTTTCTTTGAAATCTAATTTACACGGTCGCTTCAGAAATCCTTGGGCCCGCACAAAGCGTCGACTTGAAATTGTCAAAAGCATGTTCTGTACGGTTGGGTCCCACCGAGTGGCTCTCATACCTCTTTCTCTTGCCAAATTTTTAGCACAAGACAACTCAACAATTTTCACTATGTGTTGCCGGAATGCATGGCCAGACATTGGACCGGTGATGACGAGTTGAAAGGGTCTCGTGTTTGATCATTATGGTAATGGGGAAAATACTTTGCGTGCACATGAGTCGGTGTCGTTGCCCCACCGATTTAGGGTGCGACCACACCCGCACTAATGCATCGGACCCCATCAGAACACTGCAGTTAAGCGTGCTTGGGCGAGAGTTGTACTTGGATGGGTGACCTCCTAGGAAGTCCTCGTGTTGCACCCCTCGTTTTTACTTTTTCTTTGAAATCTAATTTACATGGTCGCGTCAGGAATCCCTGGGCTCAGACAAAGCGTCGACTTGAAATTGTCAAAAGCATGTTTTGTACGGTTGGGTCCCACCCAGTGGCTCTCTTACCTCTTTATCTTGCTAAAATATTAGCACAAGACAACTCAAGAATTTTCACTGTGTTGCCGGAATGCATGGCCAGACATTGGAGCGGTGATGACGAGTTGAAAGGGTCTCGTGTTTCATCATTATGGTATCAGGGAAAATCCTTTGCGTGCACATGAGTCGGTGTCGTTGCCCCACAGATTCAAGGTGCCACCACACCAGTACTAATGCACCGGATCCTATCAGAACTCGCAGTTAAGCGTACTTGGGCGAGAGAGTACTCGGATGGGTGACCTCCTGGGAAGTCCTCATGTTGCACCCCTCCTTTTTACTTTTTCTTTGAAATCTAATTTACACGGTCGTTTCATGAATCCCAGGGATCCCGCAAAGCGTCGACTTGAAATTGTCAAAGGCATGTTTTGTACGGTTAGGTCCCACCGAGTGGCTCTCTTACCTCTTTCTCTTGCCAAATTTTTAGCACAAGACAACTCAAGAATTTTCACAATGGGTAGCCGGAATGCATGGCCAGACATTGGACCGGTGATGACGAGTTGAAAAGGTCTCACGTTTGATCATTATGGTATCGGGGAAAATGCTTTGCGCGCATATGAGTCGGTGTCGTTACCCCACCGATTCAGGGTGCGACGACAGCAGCACCAATGCATCGGATCCCATCAGAACACCGCAGTTAAGCGTGCTTGGGCGAGAGTAGTACTTGGATAGGTGACCTCCTGGCAAGTCCTCGTGTTGCACCCCTCGTTTTTACTTTTTCTTTGAAATCTAATTTACACGGTCGCTTCAGGAATCCCTGAGCTCGCACAAAGCGTCAACTTGAAATTATCAAAAGCATGTTTTGTACGGTTGGGTCCCACCGAGTGGCTCTCTTGCCTCTTTCTCTTGCAAAATTTTTAGCACAAGACAACTCTACAATTTTCACTGTGTTGCAGGAATGCATGGCCAGACATTGGACCGGTGATGACGAGTTGAAAGGGTCTTGTGTTTGATCATTATGGTATCGGGGAAAATGCTTTGCGTGCACATGAGTCGGTGTCGTTGCCCCAACGATTCAGGGTGCGACCACACCAGCACCAATGCTTCGGATCCCATGAGAACACCCCAGTTAAGCGTGCTTGGACGAGAGTAGTACTCGAATGGGTGACCTCCTCGGAAGTCCTCGTGTTGCACCCCTCCTTTTTACTTTTTCTTTGAAATCTAATTTACACGGTCGCTTCAGGAATCCCTGGGCTCGCACAAAGCGTCGACTTGAAATTGTCAAAAGCATGTTTTGTACGGTTGGGTCCCACCGAGTGGCCCTCTTACCTCTTTCTCTTGCTAAAATATTAGCACAAGACAACTCAAGAATTTTCACTATATGTTGTCGGAATGGATGGCCAGACATTGGAGTGGTGATGACGAGTTGAAAGGGTCTCGTGTTTCATGATTATTGTATCGGGGAAAATCCTTTGCATGCACATGAGTCGGTGTCGTTGCCCCACAGATTCAGGGTGCGACCACACCAGCACTAATGCACCGTATCCCATCAGAACTCCGCAGTTAAGCATACTAGGGCGAGAGTAGTACTCGGATGGGTGACCTCCTGTGAAGTCATCGTGTTGCACCCCTCCTTTTTACTTTTTCTTTGAAATCTAAATTACACAGTCGCTTCAGGAATCCCTGGGATCCTGCAAAGCGTTGACTTGAAATTGTGAAAAGCAAGTTTTGTACGGTTGGGTCCGACCGAGTGGCTCTCTTACCTCTTCCACTTGCTAACATATTAGCACAAGACAACTCAAGAAATTTCACTATGTGTTGCCGGAATGCATGGCCAGACATTGGAGCGGTGATGACGAGTTGAAAGGGTCTCGTGTTTCATCAATATGGTATCGCGGAAAAACCTTTGCGTGCACATGAGTCGGTGTCGTTGCCCCACAGATTCCGGGTGCGACCACACCAGCACTAATGCACCGGATGCCATCAGAACTTCGCAGTTAAGCGTACTTGGGCGAGAGTTGTACTCGGATGGGTGACCTCCTGGGAAGTCCTCGTGTTGCACCCCTCCTTTTTACTTTTTCTTTGAAATCTAATTTACACGGTCGGTTCAGGAATCCCTGGGTTCGCACAAAGCGTGGACTGGAAATTATCAAATGCATGTATTATACGGTTGGGTCCCACCGAGTGGCTCTCTTACCTCTTTCTCTTGCTAAAATATTAGCATAAGACAACTCAAGAATTTTCACTATGTGCTACCGGAATGCATGGCCAGACATTGGAGCGGTGTTGACGAGTGTAAAGGGTCTCGTGTTTCATAATTATGGTATTGGGGAAAATCCTTTGCGAGGACATGAGTCGGTGTCGTTGCCCCACAGATTCCGGGTGAAACAACACCAGCACTAATGCACCGGATCCCATCAGAACTCCGCAGTTAAGCGTACAGGGGCGAGAGTAGTACTCGGATGGATGACCTCCTTGGAAGTCCTCGTGTTGCACCCCTCCTTTTTACTTTTTCATTGAAATCTGATTTACACGGTCGCTTAAGGAATCCCTGGGCTCGCACAAAGCGTCGACTTGAAATTGTCAAAAGCATATTTTGTACGGTTGGGTCCCACCGAGTGGCTCTCTTACCTCTTTCTCTTGCTAAAATATTAGCACAAGACAACTCAAGAATTTTCACTGTGTTGCAGGAATGCATGGCCAGACATTGGACCGGTGATGACGAGTTGAAAGGGTCTCGTGTTTGATCATTATGGTGTCGGGGAAAATGCTTTGCGTGCACATGAGTCGGTGTCGTTGCCCCACAGATTCAGGGTGCGACCACACGAGCACTAATGCACCGGATCCCATCAGAACTCTGCAGTTAAGTGTGCTTAGGCGAGAGTAGTACTAGGATGGGTGACCTCCTTAGAAGTCTTCGTGTTGCACCCCTCCTTTTTACTTTTTCTTTGAAATCTAATTTACGCAGTCGCTTCAGAAATCCTTGGGCCCGCACAAAGCGTCGGCTTGAAATTGTCAAAAGCATGTTTTGTACGGTTGGGTCCCACCGAGTGGCTCTCCTACGTCTTTCTCTTGCCAAAATATTAGCACAAGACAACTCAAGAATTTTCACTATGTGTTGCCGGAATGCATGGCCACACATTGGACCGGTGATGACGAGTTGAAAGGGTCTCGTGTTTAATCATTATGGTATCGGGGAAAATGCTTTGCGTGCACATGAGTCGGTGTCGTTGCCCCACAGATTCAGGGTGCGACCACACCAGCACTAATGCACCGGATCCCATCAGAACTCAGCAGTTATGCGTGCTTGGGCGAGAGTAGTACTCGGATGGGTGACCTCCTGGGAAGTTCTCGTGTTGCACCCTTCCTTTTTACTTTTTCTTTGAAATCTAATTTACACGGTCGCTTCAGAAATCCTTGGTGCCGCACAAAGCGTCGACTTGAAATTTTCAAAAGCATGTTTTGTACGGTTGGGTCCCACCGACTGGCTCTCTTAACAAAATTTTAGCACAAAACAACTCAAGAGTTTTCACTATGTATTGCCGGAATGCATGGCCAGACAATAGACCGGTGATGACGAGTTGAAAGGGTCTCGTGTTTGATTATTATGGTATCGGGAAAATCCTTTTCGTGCACATGAGTCGGTGTCGTTGCCCCATAATTTTAGTGTGCGACCACACCTGCACTAATTCACCGGAGCCCATTAGAACTCCGCAGTTAAGCGTGCTTGGCCGAGAGTAGTACTAAGATCGGTGACCTCCTAGGAAGTCCTCCTGTTGCACCCCTCCTTTTTACTTTTTCTTTGAAATCTAATTTACACGGTCGCTTCAGAAATCCTTGGGCCCGCACAATGCGTCGACTTGAAATTGTCAAAAGCATGTTTTGTATGGTTGGGTCTCACTGAGTGCCTCTCTTACCTCATTCTCTTGCCAAACTTTTAGCACAAGACAACTCAAGAATTTTCACTATGTGTTGCCGGAATCCATGGCCAGACATTAGAGCGGTGATGACGAGTTGAAAGGGTCTCGTGTTTCATCATTACGGTATTGGGGAAAATCCTTTGCGTGCACATGAGTCAGTGTCGTTGCCCCACATATCCAGGGTGCGACCACATCAGCACTAATGCATCGGATCCCATCTGAACTCCGTAGTTAAGCGTGTTTGGGCGAGAGTAGTACTAGGATGGGTGACCTCCTGGGAAGTCCTTGTGTTGTAGCCCTCCTTTTTACTTTTTCTTTGAAATCTTATTTACACGGTCGCTTCAAGAATCCCTGGGATCCCGCAAAGCGTCGACTTGAAATAGTCAAAAGCATGTTTTGTACGGTTGGGTCCCACCTAGTGGCTCCCTTACCTCTTTCTCTTGCCAAATTTTTAGCACAAGACAAGTCAAGAATTTTTCACTATGGGTTGCCGGAATGCATGGCCACACATTGGACCGGTGATGACGAGTTGAAAGGGTCTCGTGTTTGATCATTATGGTATCGGGGAAAATGCTTTTCGTGCACATGAGTTGGAGTCTTTGCCCCACAAATGATGTGTGCGACCACACTTGCACTAATGCACCGGATACCATCAGAACTCCGCAGTTAAGCGTGCCTGGGCGAGAGTTGTACTAGGATGGTAGACCTCCTGGGAAGTCCTCGTGTTGCACCCCTCCTTTTTACTTTTTCGTTGAAATCTAATTTACACGGTCGCTTCAGAAATCCTTGGTGCCGCACAAAGCGTCGACTTGAAATTGTCAAAAGCATGTTTTGTACGGTTGGGTCCCACCGAGTGGCTCTCTTACCTCTTTCTCTAACCAAATTTTTAGCACAAGACAACTCAAGAATTTTTACTACGTGTTGCCGGAATGCATGGCCAGACATTTGACCGGTCATGACAAGTTGAAAGGGTCTCGTGTTTGATCATTATGGTATCGGGGAAAATGCTTTGGGTGCACATGAGTGGGTGTCGTTGCCCCACAGATTCAGGGTGCGACCACACTAGCACTAATGCACTGGATCCCATCAGAACTCCGCAGTTAAGCGTGCTTGGGCGAGAGTGGTGCTAGGATGGGTGACCTCCTAGGAAGTCCTCGTCTTGCACCCCTGGTTTTTACTTTTTCTTTGAAATCTAATTTTCACGGTCGCTTCAGGAATCACTGGGCTCGCACAAAGCGTCGACTTGAAATTGTCAAAAGCATGTTTGGTACGGTTGGGTACCTCCGAGTGGCTCTCTTACCTCTTTCTCTTGCCAAAATATTAGCACAAGACAACTCAAGAATTTTCACTATGTGTTGCCGGAATGCATGGCTAGACATTGGACCGCTGATGACGAGTTGAAAGGGTCTCGTGTTTCATGATTATTGTATCGGGGTAAATGCTTTGCGTGCACATGAGTTGTTATCGTTGCCCCACAGATTCAGGGTGCGACCACACCTGCACTAACGCACCGGATCCCATCAGAACACCATAGTTAAGCGTGCTTGGGCGAGAGTAGCACTAGGATGTGTGACCTCCTGGGAAGTCCTCGTGTTGCACCCCTCCTTTTTACTTTTTCTTTGAAATCTAATTTACATGGTCGCTTCAGGAATCCCTGAGCTCGCACAAAGCGTCGACTTGAAATTGTCAAATGCATGTTTTGTACGGTTGGGTCCCACAGAGTCGCTCTCTTACCTCTTTCTCCTGCCAAATTTTTAGCACAAGACAACTCAACAATTTTCACTATGTGTTGCCGGAATGCATGGCCAGACATTGGTCCGGTGTTGACGAATTGAAAGGGTCTCGTGTTTGATCATTATGGTATGGGGGAAAATGCTTTGCGTGCACATGAGGCGGTGTCGTTGCCCCACAGATTCAGGGTGGGACCACACCAGCACTAATGCACCGGATCCCATCAGAACTTCGCAGTTAAGCATACTTGGGGGGAAGTAGTACTCGGATGGGTGACGTCCTGGGAAGTCCTCGTGTTGCACGCCTCATTTTTACTTTTTTTTTTGAAATCTAATTTACACGGTCGCTTCAGGAATCCCTGGGCTCGCACAAAGCGTCGACTTGAAATAGTCAAAAGCATGTGTTGTACGGTTGGGTCCCACCGAGTGGCTCTCTTACCTCTTTCTCTTGCCAAATTTTTAGCTCAAGACAACTCAAGAATTTTCATTATGGGTTGCCGGAATGCATGGACAGACATTGGACCGGTGATGACGAGTTGAAAGAGTCTCATGTTTAATCAATATGGTATCGGGGAAAATGCTTTGCGTGCACATGAGTTGGTGTTGTTGCCCCATAGATTCAGCGTGCGACCACACCAGCACTAATGCACCGGATCCCATCAGAACTCCACAGTTAAGCGTGTTTGGGCGAGAGTAGTACTCGGATGGGTGACCTCCTGTGAAGTCCTTGTGTTGCACCCCTCATTTTTAATTTTTCTTTGTAATCTAATTTACACGGTCACTTCATGAATCCCTGGGATCACGCAAAGCGTCGACTTGAAATTGTCAAAAGCATGTTTTGTACGGTTGGGTCCCACTGAGTGGCTCTCTTACCTCTTTCCCTTCCCAAATTTTTAGCACAAGACAAGTCAAGAATTTTTCACTATGGGTTGCCGGAATGCATCGCCACACATTGGACCGGTGATGACGAGTTGAAAGGGTCTCGTGTTTGATCATTATGGTATCGGGGAAAATGCTTTGCGTGCACGTGAGTGGGTGTCGTTGCCCCACAGATTCAGGGTGCGACCACACCAGCACTAATGCACTCGACCCCATCAGAACTCCGCAGTTAAGCGTGCCTGGGTGAGAGTGGTACTAGGATGGGTGACCTCATGGGAAGTCCTCGCCTTGCACCCCTGGTTTTTACTTTTTCTGTGAAATCTAATTTGCACGGTTGCTTCAGGAATCACTCGGCTCGCATAAAGCGTCGACATGAAATTGTCAAAAGCATGTTTTGTACGGTTGGGTCCCACCGAGTAGCTCTCTTACCTCTTTCTCTTGCCAAAATATTAGCAGAAGAAAACTCAAGAATTTTCATTCTATGTTGCCGAAATGCATGGCCAGACAGTGGACCGGTGATGATGAGTTGAAAGGTTCTCGTGTTTGATCATTATGGTATAAGGGAAAATGCTTTGCGTGGACATGAGTCGGTGTCGTTGCCCCACCGATTCAGGGTGCGACCACACCAACACTAATGCACCGGATCCCATCAGAACTTCGCAGTTAAGCGTTCCTGGGCGAGGGTAGTACTCGGATGGGTGACCTCTTGGGAAGTCCTCGTGTTGCACCCCTCCTTTTTACTTTTTCATTGAAATCTAATTTACACGGTTGCTTCACGAATCCCTGGGATCCCGCAAAGCGACGACTTGAAATTGTTAAAAGCATGTTTTGTACGGTTGGGTCCCACCGAGTGGCTCTCTTACCTCTTTCTCTTGCCAAATTTTTAGCACAAGACAACTCAAGAATTTTCACTATGGGTTACCGGAATGCATGGCCAGACATTGGACCGGTGATGACGAGTTGAAAGGGTCTCGTGTTTAATCATTATGGTATCGGGGAAAATGCTTTGTGTGCACAAGAGTTGGTGTCGTTGCCCCATAGAGTCAGCGCGCGACCACACCAGTACTAATGCACCGGATCCCATCAGAACTTCGCAGTTAAGCATGTTTGGGCGAGAGTAGTGCTTGGATGGGTGACCTCCTGGGAAGTCCTGGTGTTGCACCCCTCATTTTTTATTTTTCTTTGTAATCTAATTTACACAGTCACTGCAGGAATCCCTGGGCTTGCACAAAGTGTCGACTTGAAATTATCAAAAGCATGTTTTGTACGGTTGGGTCCCACCGAGTGGCTCTCTTACCTCTTTCTCTTGCCAAATTTTTAGCACAAGACAACTCAAGAATTTTTCACTATGGGTTGCCGGAATGCATGGCCACACATTGGACCGGTGATGACGAGTTGAAAGGGTCTCGTGTTTGATCATTATGGTATCGGGGAAAATGCTTTTCGTGCACATGAGTTGGAGTCTTTGCCCCACAAATTTTGTGGGCGACCACACCTGCACTAATGCACCGGATCCCATCAGAACTCTGCAGTTAAGCGTGCTTGGGCGAGAGTAGTACTAGGATGGGTGACCTCCTGGGAAGTCCTCGTGTTGCACCCCTCCTTTTTACTTTTTCTTTGAAATCTAATTTACACGGTCGCTTCAGAAATCCTTGGGCCCGCACAAAGCGTCAACTTGAAATTGTCAAAAGCATGTTTTGTACGGTTGGGTCCCACCGAGTGGCTCTCTTACCTCTTTCTCTTGGCAAAATTTTAGCACAAGACAACTCAAGATTTTTCACTATGGGTTGCCGGAATGCATGGCCACACATTGGACCGGTGATGACAAGTTCAAAGGGTCTCGTGTTTGATCATTATTGTATCGGGGAAAATGCTTTGCGTGCACATGAGTGGGTGTCGTTGCCCCACAGATTCAGGATGCGGCCACACTAGCACTAATGCATTGGATCCCATCAGAACTCTGCAGTTAAGCGTGGTTGGGCGAGTGTAGTACTTGGATGGCTGACCTCCTGGGAAGTCCTCATCTTGCACCCCTAGTTTTTACTTTTTCATTGAAATCTAATTTACACGGTCGCTTCAGGAATCACTGGGCTCGCATAAAGCGTCGTCTTGAAATTGTCAAAAGCATGTTTTGTACGGTTGGGTCCCACCGAGTGGCTCTCTTACCTGTTTCTCCTGCCAAAATATTAGCACAAGACAACTCAAGAATTTTGACTCTGTGTTGCCGGAATGCATGGCCAGACATTTGACCGGTCATGACAAGTTGAAAGGGTCTCGTGTTTGATCATTATGGTATTGGGGAAAATGCTTTGCGTGCACATGAGTGGGTGTGGTTGCCCCACAGATTCAGGATGCGGCCACACCAGCACTAATGCACCGGATCCCATCAGAACTCCGCAATTAAGCGTACTAGGGCGAGAGTAGTACTCGGATGGGTGACCTCCTGTGAAGTCCTCGTGTTGCACCCCTCATTTTTAATTTTTCTTTGAAATCTAATTTACACGGTCGCTTCATGAATCCCAGGGATCACGCAAAGCGTCGACTTGAAATTGTCAAAAGCATGTTTTGTACGGTTGGGTCCCACCGAGTGGCTCTCTTACCTCTTTCTCTTACCAAATTTTTTGCACAAGACAACTCTTGAATTTTTCACTATGGGTTGCTGGAATGCATGGCCACACATTGGACCGGTGATGACGAGTTGAAAGGGTCTCGCGTTTGATCATTATGGTATCGGGGAAAATGCTTTTCTTGCACATGAGTTGGTGTCGTTGCCCCACAAATTTTGTCTGCGACCACACGTGCACTAATGCACCAGATCCCATCAGAACTCTGCAGTTAAGCGTGCTTGGGCGAGAGTAGTACTAGGATGGGTGACCTCCTGGTAAGTCCTCGTGTTGCACCCCTCCTTTTTACTTTTTCTTTGAAATCTAATTTACACGGTCGCTTCAGAAATCCTTGGGCCCGCACAAAGCATCGACTTGAAATTGTCAAAACCATGTTTTGTACGGTTGGGTCCCACCGAGTGGCTCTCTTACCTCCCTCTTGCCAAAATATTAGCACAATACAACTCAAGAATTTTCACTTTGTGTTGCTGGAATGCATGGCCAGACATTGGTCCGGTGATGACGAGTTGAAAGGGTCTCGTGTTTGATCATTATGGTATCGGGGAAAATGCTTTGTGTGCACATGAGTCGGTGTCGTTGCCCTACAAATTCAGGGTGCGACCACACTAGCACTAATGCACCGGATCCCATCAGAACTCCGCAATTAAGAGTGCTTGGGTGAGAGTTTTTACTTTTTCTTTGAAATCTAATTTACACGGTCGCATCAGGAATCCCTAGGCTCGCACAAAGCGTCAACTTGAAATTGTTAAAAGCATGTTTTGTATGGTTGGGTCCCACCGAGTGGCTCTCTTACCAAATTTTTAGGACAAGACAACTCAAGAGTTTTCACTATGAGTTGCCGGAATGCATGGCCAGACATTGGACCAGTGATGACGAGTTGAAAGGGTCTCGTGTTTTATTATTATGGTATCGGGGAAAATGCTTTGCGTGCACATTAGTCAGTGTCGTTGCCCCACAAATTTGATGTGCGACCACACCTGCACTAATGCACTGGATTACATTAGAACTCCGCAGTTAAGCGTTTTTGGGCGAGAGTAGTACTAGGATGGGTGACCTCCTGGGATGTCCTCGTGTTGCACCCCTCCTTTTTACTTTTTCTTTGAAATGTAATTTACACAGTCGCTTCAGAAATCCTTGGGCCCACACAAAGCGTCGACTTGAAATTGTCAAAAGCATGTTTTGTACGGTTGGGTCCCACCAAGTGGCTCTCTTATCTCTTTCTCTAGCCAAACTTTTAGCACAAGACAACTCAAGAATTTTCACTATGTGTTGCCGAAATGCATGGCCAGGCATTGGACTGTTGATTACGAGTTGAAAGGATCTCGTGTTTGATCATTATCGTATCGGGGAAATGCTTTGCGTGCACATGAGTCGGTGTCGTTGCCCCACAAATTCAGGGTGCGACCACACCAGTTCTAATGCACCAGATCCCATCAGAACTCCGCCGTTAAGCGTGCTTAGGCGAGAGTAGTACTAGGATGGGTGACCTCCTTGGAAGTCCTCGTGTTCCACCCCTCCTTTTTACTTTTTCTTTGAAATCTAATTTACACGGTCGCTTCAGAAATCCTTGGGCCCGCACAAAGCGTCGACTTGAAATTGTCTAAAGCATGTTTTGTACGGTTGGGTCCCACCGAGTGGCTCTCTTACCCCTTTCTCTTCCCAAATTTTTAGCACATGACAACTTAAGAATTTTCACTATATGTTGCCGGAATGCATGGCCAGACATTGGACCGGTGATGATGAGATGAGAGGATCTCGTGTTTCATCATTATGGTATCGAGGAAAATCCTTTGCGTGCACATGAGTCGGTGTCATTGCCCAACAGATTCAGGGTGCGACCACACCAGCACTACGGCACCAAATCCCATCAGATCTCCGCAGTTAAGCGTGCTTGGGCGAGAGTAGTACTAGGATGTGTGACCTCCTGGGAAGTCCTCGTGTTGCACCCCTCGTTTTTACTTTTTCTTTCAAATCTAATTTACAGGGTCGCTTCAGAAATCCTTGGGCCCGCAAAAAGCGTCTACTTGAAATTGTCAAAAGGATGTTTTGTACGGTTGGGTCCCACCGAGTGACTCTCTCTTACCTCTTTCTCTTGCCAAATTTTTAGCACAAGATAACTCAAGAATTTTCACTATGTGTTGCCGAAATGCATGGCCAAACATTGGACCGGTGATGACGAGTTGAAAGGGTCTCGTGTTTGATTATTATGGTATGGGGGAAAATGCTTTGCGTGCACATGAGTCGGTGTCGTTGCCCAAGATTCAGGGTGCGCCCACACCAGCACTAATGCACCGGATCCCAGCAGAACTCCGTAGTTAAGCATACTTGAGCGAGAGTAGTACTCGGATGGGTGACCTCCTGGGAAGTCCTCGTGTTGCACCCCACCTTTTTACATTTTCTTTGAAATCTAATTTACATGGTCGCTTCATGAATCCCTGGGATCCCGCAAAGCGTCGACTTGAAATTATCAAAAGCCTGTTTTTTACGGGTGGGTCCCACCGAGTCGCTCTCTTGCCTCTTTCTCTTGCCAAATTTTTAGCACAAGACAACTCAAGAATTTTCACTATGGGTTGCCGGAATGCATGGCCAAACATTGGACCGGTGATGACGAGTTGAAAGGGTCTCGTGTTTGATCATTATGGTATCGGGGAAAATGCTTTTCGTGCACATGAGTCGGTGTTGTTGCCCCACAGATTCAAGGTGCGACCACACCAGCACTAATGCACCGGATCCCATCAGAACTTCGCAGTTAAGCAAGCTTGGGCGAATTTGTACTAGAATGGGTGACCTCCTGGGAAGGCCTCGTGTTGCACCCCTCCTTTTTACTTATTCTTTGAAATCTCATTTACACGGTCGCTTCAGAAATCCTTGAGCCCGCACAAAGCGTCGACTTGAAATTGTCTAAAGCATGTTTTGTTCGGTTGGGTCCCACCGAGTGGCTCTCTTACCTCTTTCTCTTCCCAAATTCTTAGCACAAGACAACTCAAGAATTTTCACTATGTATTGCCGGAATGCATGTCTAGACATTGGACCGGTGATGACGAGTTGAAAGGATCTCGTGTTTGATCATTATCGTATCGGGGAAAATGCTATGCATGCACATGAGTCGGTGTGGTTGCCCCACAAATATAGGGTGTGACCCCGCCAGCACTAATGCACCGGATCCCATCAGAACTCCGCAGTTAAGCGTGCTTGGGCGAGAGTGGTGCTAGGATGGGTGACCTCCTAGGAAGTCCTCGTCTTGCACCCCTGGTTTTTACTTTTTCTTTGAAATCTAATTTACACGGTCGCTTCATAAATCATTGGGCCCGCTCAAAGCGTCGACTTGAAATTGACAAAAGCATGTTTTGAACGGCTGGGTCCCACCGAGTGGCTGTCTTGCCTCTTTCTCTTACCAAAATATTACCACAAGACAACTCAAGAATTTTCACTATGTGTTGCCGGAATGCATGGCCAGACATTGGACCGGTGATGACGAGTTGAAAGGGTCTCGTATTTGATCATTATGGTATCGGGGAAAATGCTTTGCGTGCACCTGAGTCGGTGTCGTTGCCCCACAGATTCAGGTTGCGACCACACTAGCACTATTGCACCGGATCCCATCAGGACTCCGCAGTTATGCGTGCTTGGGCAAGAGTAGTACTAGGATGGGTGACCACCTGGGAAGTCCTCGTGTTGCACCCCGCCTTTTTACTTTTTCTTTGAAATCTAATTTACACGGTCGCTTCATGAATCCGTAGGATCACGCAAAGCGTCGACATGAAATTGTCAAAGCATGTTTTGTACGGTTGGGTCCCACCGAGTGGCTCTCTTGCCTCTTTCTCTTGCCAAATATTTAGCACAAGACAACCCAAGAATTTTCACTGTGGGTTGCCGGAATGCATGGCCAGACATTGGACCGGAGATAACGAGTTGAAAGGGTCTCGTGTTTGATCATTATGGTATCGGGGAAAATGCTTTGCGTGCACATGAGTCGGTGTCGTTGCCCCACAGATTCAGGGTGCTACCACACCAGCACTAATGCACCGGATCCCATCAGAACACCGCAGGTAAGCGTACTTAGGCGAGACTAGTACTAGGATGGGTGACCTCCTGGGAAGTCCTCGTGTTCCACCCCACCTTTTTACTTTTTCTTTGATATCTAATTTACACGGTCGCTTCATGAATCACTGGGATCCCGCAACGCGTCGACTAGAAATTATCAAAAGCATGTTTTGTACGGTTGGGTCCGACCGAGTGCCTCTCTTACCTCTTTCTCTTGCCAAATTTTTAGCATAAGACAACTCTAGAATTTTCGCTATGTGTTGCCGAAATGCATGGTTAGACATTGGATCGGTGATGACGAGTTGAAATGGTCTCGTTTTTTATGATTATGGTATCGGGGAAAATGCTTTTCGTGCACATGAGTTGGTGTCATTGCCCTACAAATTTAGTGTGCGACCACACCTGCACTGATGCACCGGATCCCATCAGAACTCCGCAGTTAAGCGTGCTTGGGCGAGAGTAGTACTAGGATGGGTGACCTCTTGGGAAGTCCTCGTGTTCCACCCCTCATTTTTACTTTTTCTTTGAAATCTAATTTACACGATCGCTTCAGAAATCTTTGGGCCCGTGCAAAGCGTCGACTTGAAATTGTCAAAAGCGTGTTTTGTACGTTTGGGTCCCACTGAGTGGCTCTCTTACCAAATTTTTAGCACAAGACAACTCAAGAGTTTTCACTATGTGTTGCCGGAATGCATGGCCAGACATTGGACCGGTGATGACGAGTTGATAGGGTCTCGTGTTTGATTATTATGGTATCGGGGAAAATGCTTTGCGTGCACATGAGTCGGTGTCGTTGCCCCGCAAATTTAGTGTGCGACCACACCTGCACTAATGCACCGGATCCCATCAAAACTCCCCAGTTAAGCGTGCTTGGGCGAGAGTAGTACTCGGACGGGTGACCTCCTGGGAAGTCCTCGTGTTCCACCCCACCTTTTTACTTTTTCTTTGAAATCTAATTTACATGGTCGCTTCATGAATCCCTGGGATCCCGCAAAGCGTAGACTTGAAATTGTTAAAAGCATGTTTTTTACGGGTGGGTCCCACCGAGTGGCTCTCTTGCCTCTTTCTCTTGCCAAATTTTTAGGACAAGACAACTCAAGAATTTTAACTATTTGTTGTCGGAATGCATTGCCAGACATCGGAGCGGTGATGACGAGTTGAAAGGGTCTCGTGTTTCATCATTATGGTATCGGGGAAAATACTTTGCGTGCACATGAGTCGGTGTCGTTGCCCCACAGATTCAGGGTGCAACCACACCAGCACTAATGCACCGGATCCCATCAAAACTGCGCACTTAAGCGTACTTGGGCGAGAGTAGTACTGGGATGGGTGACCTCCTGGGAGGTCCTCGTGTTCCACCCCACATTTTAACTTTTTCTTTGAAATCTAATTTACACGGTCGCTTCTTAAATCCCTGGGATCCCGCAAAGCGTCAACTTGAAATTGTCAAAAGCATGTTTTGTACGGTAGGGTCCCACCGAGTGGCTCTCTTACCTCTTTCTCTTGCCAAACTTTTAGCATAAGACAACTCAAGAATTTTTACTATGTTTTGCCGGAATGCATGGCCAGACATTGGAGTGGTGATGACGAGTTGAAAGGGTCTCGTGTTTCATCATTATGGTATCGGGGAAAATGCTTTGCGTGCACATGAGTCGGTGTCGTTGCCCCACAGATTCAGGGTGCGACCACACCAGCACTAATGCACCGGATGCCATCAGAACTGCGCAGTTAAGCGTACTTGGGCAAGAGTAGTACTGGGATGGGTGACTTCCTGGGAGGACCTCGTGTTCCACCCCACATTTTTACTTTTTCTTTGAATTCTAATTTACACGGTCATTCATAAATCCCTGGGATCCCGCAAAGCGTCAACTTGAAATTGTCAAAAGCATGTTTTGTACGGTAGAGCCCCACCGAGTGGCTCTCTTACCTCTTTCTCTTTCCAAATTTTTAGCACAAGACAACTCAAGAATTTTCACTATGTGTTCTCGAAATGCATGGCCAGACATTGGATCGGTGATGACCAGTTGAAAGAGTCTCGTGTTTGATGATTATGGTATCAGGGAAAATGCTTTTCGTGCACATGAGTTGGTGTCGTTGCCCTACAAATTTAGTGTGTGACCACACTTGCACTAATGCACCGGATCCCATCAGAACTCCTCAGTTAAGCGTGCTTGGGCGAGAGTAGTACTAGAATGGGTGACCTCTTGGGAAGTCCTCGTGTTGCACCCCTCCTTTTTACTTTTTCTTTGAAATCTAATTTACACGGTCGCTGCAAAAATCCTTGGGCCCGCACAAAGCGTCAACTTGTGATTGTCAAAAGCATGTTTTGTACGGTTGGGTCCCACCGAGTGGCTCTCTTAGCTCTTTCTCTTGCCAAAATATTAGGATAAGACAACTCAAGAATTTTCACTGTGTTGCTGGAATGCATTGCGAGACATCGGAGGGGTGATGACGAGTTGAAAGGGTCTTGTGTTTCATCATTATGCTATCGGGGAAAATACTTTGCGTGCACATGAGTCGGTGTCGTTGTCCCACAGATTTAGGTTGCGACCACACTAGCACTATTGCACCGGATCCCATCAGAACTCCGCAAATAAGCGTACTTGGGTGAGAGTAGTACTAGGATGGGTGACCTCCTGGGAAGTCCTCGTGTTGCACCCCTCCTTATTACTTTTTCTTCGAAATCTAATTTACACGGGCGCTTCAGAAATCCTTGGGCCCGTACAAAGCGTCGACTTGAAATTGTCAAAAGCGTGTTTTGTATGGTTGGGTTCCACCGAGTGGCTCTCTTACCTCTTTCTCTTCCCAAATTTTTAGCACAAGACAACTCAAGAATTTTCCCTCTGGGTTGCAGGAATGCATCGCTAGACATTGGACCGAAGATTACGAGTTGAAAGGGTCTCGAGTTTGATCATTATGGTATCAGGGAAAATACATTGCGTGCACATGAGATGGTGTCATTGCCCCACAGATTCAGGGTGCGACCACACCAGCACTAATGCATCGGATCCCATCAGAACTCCGCAGTTAAGCGTACTTGGGTGAGAGTAGTACTCGGATGGTTGACCTCCTGGGAACTCCTCGTGTTGCACCCCTCCTTTTTGCTTTTTATTTGAAATCTAATTTACACGGTCGCTTCAAGAATCCCTAGGATCCTGCAAAGCGTCAACTTGAAATTGTCAAAAGCATGTTTTGTACAGTTGGGTCCCACCGAGTGGCTCTCTTACCTCTTTCACTTGCCAAAATATTAGCATAAGGCAAATCAAGAATTTTCACTATTTATTGCCGGAATGCATGGCCAAACATTGGAACGGTGATGACGAGTTGACAGGGTCTCGTGTTTAATCATTATGGCATCGGGAAAAACGCTTTGCGTGCACATGAGTCGGTGTCGTTGCCCCACCGATTCAGGGTGCGACCACACCAGCACTAACGTACCGGATCCAATCAGAACTCTCCAGTTAAGCGTGCTTGGGCGTGAGTTGTACTAGGATGCGTGACCTCCTGGGAAGTCCTCGTGTTGCACCCCTCCTTTTTACTTTTTCCTTGAAATCTAATTTCCATGGTCGCTTCAGGAATGCCTTAGCTCGCACAAAGCGTCGACTTGAAATTGTCAAAAGCATGTTTTGTACGGTTGGGTCCCACCGAGTGGCTCTCTTACCTATTTGTCTTGCCAAATTTTTAGCACAAGACAACTCAAGAATTTTCACTATGTGTTGCCGGAATGCATGGCCAGACATTGGAGCGGTGATGACGAGTTGAAAGGGTCTCGTGTTTGATCATTACGGTATCGGGGAAAAAGCTTTGCGTGAACATGTGTCGGTGTCGTTGCTCCGTAGATTGAGGGTGTGACCTCACCTCCACTAACGCATTGGATCCCATCAGAACTCCGCAGTTAAGCGTGCTTGGGCGAGAGTAGTACTAGGATGCGTGACCTCCTGGGAAGTCCTCGTGTTGCACCCCTCCTTTTTACTTTTTCTTTGAAATCTAATTGACGCGGTCGCTTCAGAAATCCTTGGGCCCGCACAAAGCGTCGGCTTGAAGTTGTCAAAAGCATGTTTTGTACGGTTGGGTCCCACCGAGTGGCTCTCTTACGTCTTTCTCTTGCCAAAATATTAGCACAAGACAACTCAAGAATTTTCACTATGTGTTGCCGAAATGCATGGCCAGACATTGGACCGGTGATGACGAGTTGAAAGGGTCTCGTGTTTCATCATTATGGTATCGAGGAAAATCCTTTGCGTGCACATGAGTCGGTGTCGTTGCCCCACAGATTCAGGGTGCGACCACACCAGCACTAATGCACCGGATCCCATCAGAACTCCGCAGTTAAGCGTGCTTGGGTGAGAGTGGTACTAAGATGGGCGACCTCCTAGGAAGTCCTTGTATTGCACCCCTCATTTTCACTTTTTCTTTGAAATCTAATTTACATGGTCGCTTCAGGAATCCCTGGGCTCGCACAAAGCGTCGACTTGAAATTGTCAAAAGCATGTTTTGTACGGTTGGGTCCCACCGAGTGGCTCTCTTACCTCTTTCTCTTGCTAAAATATTAGCACAAGACAACTCAAGAATTTTCACTATGTGTTGCCGGAATGCATGGCCAGACATTGGAGCGGTGATGCCAAGTTGAAAGGGTCTCGTGTTTGATCATTATGGTATCGGGGAAAATGCTTTGCGTGCACATTAGTCGGTGTCGTTGCCCCATACATTCAGCCTGCAACCACTCCAGCACTAATGCACTGGATCCCATCAGAAGTCCGCAATAAAGCGTGCTTGGGCAAGAGTAGTATTTGGATGGGTGACCTCCTGGGAAGTCCTCGTGTTGCACCCCTCGTTTTTACTTTTTCTTTGAAATCTAATTTACACGGTCGCTTTAGGAATCCCTGGGCACTCATAAAATGTCGACTTGAAATTGTCAAAAGCATGTTTTGTACGGTTGGGTCCCACCGAGTGGCTCTCATACCTCTTTCTGTTGCCAAATTTTTAGCACAAGACAACTCAAGAATTTTCATTATGGGTTGCCGGAATGCATGGCTAGACATTGGACCGGTGATGACGAGTTGAAAGGGTCTCGTGTTTCATCATTATGGTATCGAGGAAAATCCTTTGCGTGCACATGAGTCGGTGTCATTGCCCCACAGATTCAAGGTGCGACCACACCAGCACTAATGCACCGGACCCATCAGAACTCCGCAGTTAAGCGTGCTTGGGCGAGAGTAGTACTAGGATGGGTGACCTCCTGGTATCTCCTCGTGTTGCACCCCTCGTTTTTACTTTTTCTTTGAAATCTAATTTACACGGTCGCTTCAGGAATCCCTGGGCTCGTATAATGCGTCGACTTGAAATTGTCAAAAGCATGTTTTGTACGGTTGGGTCTCACCGAGTGGCTCTCTTACCTCTTTCTCTTGCCAAATTTTTAGCACAGGACAACTCAAGAATTTGCACTATGTGTTGCCGAAATGCATGGCTAGACATTGGACCGGTGATGACGAGTTCAAAGGGTCTCGTGTTTCATCATTATGGTATCGAGGAAAATCCTTTGCGTGCACATGAGTCGGTGTCGTTGCCCCACACATTCAAGGTGCCACCACACCAGCACTAATGCACCGGATCCCATCAGAACTCCGCAGTAAAGCGTGCTTGGGTGAGAGTGGTACTAAGATGGGCGACCTCCTAGGAAGTCCTTGTGTTGCACCCCTCATTTTCACTTTTTCTTTGAAATCTAATTTACACGGTAGCTTCATGAATCCCTGGGATCCCGCAAAGCGTCGACTTGAAATTGTCAAAAGCATTTTTTGTACGGTTGGGACCCACCGAGTGGCTCTCTTACCTCTTTCTCTTGCTAAAATATTAGCACAAGACAACTCTAGAATTTTCACTATGTGTTGCCGGAACGCATGGTCAGACATTGGACCGGTGATGACGAGTTGAAAGGGTCTCGTGTTTGATCATTATGGTATCGTGGAAAATGCTTTACGTGCACATGAGTTGGTGTCGTTGCCCCGCAGAATCAGGGTGCGACCACACTAGCAATAATGCACCAGATCCCATCAGAACATCGCAGTTAAGCGTGCTTGGGCGATAGTAGTACTTGGATGGGTGACCTCCTGCGAAGTCCTCGTGGTGCACCCCTCCTTTTTACTTTTTCTTCAAAATCTAATTTACACGGTCGCTTCATGAATACCTGGGATCCCGCAAAGCGTCGACTTAATTTTGTCACAAGCATGTTTTGTACGGTTGGGTCCCACCGAGTGGCTCTCTTACCTCTTTCTCTTGCCAAATTTTTAGCACAGGACAACTCAAGAATTTTCACTATGTGTTGCCGAAATGCATGGCCAGACATTGGACCGGTGATGACGAGTTGAAAGGGTCTCGTGTTTCATCATTATGGTATCGAGGAAAATCCTTTGCGTGCACATGAGTCGGTGTCATTGCCCCACAGATTCAGGGTGCGACCACACCAGCACTAATGCACCGGACCCATCAGAACTCCGCAATTAAGCGTGCTTGGGGGAGAGTAGTACTAGGATGGGTGACCTCCTGGTATGTCCTCGTGTTGCATCCCTCGTTTTTACTTTTTCTTTGAAATCTAATTTACACGGTCGCTTCAGGTATCCCTGGGCTCGTATAATGCGTCGACTTGAAATTGTCAAAAGCATGTTTTGTACGGTTGGGTCCCACCGAGTGGCTCTCTTACCTCTTTCTCTTGCCAAATTTTTAGCACAGGACAACTCAAGAATTTTCACTGTGTTGCCGAAATGCATGGATAGACATTGGACCGGTGATGACGAGTTGAAAGGGTCTCGTGTTTCATCATTATGGTATCGAGGAAAATCCTTTGCGTGCACATGAGTCGGTGTCGTTGCCCCACAGATTCAAGGTGCCACCACACCAGCACTAATGCACCGGATCCCATCAGAACTCCGCAGTTAAGCGTGCTTGGGTGAGAGTAGTACTAAGATGGGCGACCTCCTAGGAAGTCCTCGTGTTGCACCCCTCATTTTCACTTTTTCTTTGAAATCTAATTTACACGGTCGCTTCAGGAATCCCTGGGCTCACACAAAGCGTCGACTTGAAATTGTCAAAAGCATGTTTTGTACGGTTGGGTCCCACCGAGTGGCTCTCTTACCTCTTTCTCTTGCTAAAATATTAGCACAAGACAACTCAAGAATTTTCACTATGTGTTGCCGGAATGCATGGCCAGACATTGGAGCGGTGATGACAAGTTGAAAGGGTCTCGTGTTTGGTCATTATGGTATTGGGGAAAATGCTTTGCGTGCACATTTGTCGGTGTCGTTCCCCATAGATTCAGGGTGCGACCACACCAGCACTAATGCACCGTATCCCATCAGAAGTCTGCAGTTAAGCGTGCTTGGGCAAGAGTAGTATTTGGATGGGTGACCTCCTGGGAAGTCCTCGTGTTGCACCCCTCGTTTTTACTTTTTCTTTGAAATCTAATTTACACGGTCGCTTTAGGAATCCCTGGGCACTCATAAAATGTCGACTTGAAATTGTCAAAAGCATGTTTTGTACGGTTGGGTCCCACCGAGTGGCTCTCATACCTCTTTCTGTTGCCAAATTTTTAGCACAAGACAACTCAAGAATTTTCACTATGGGTTGCCGGAATGCATGGCTAGACATTGGACCGGTGATGACGAGTTGAAAGGGTCTCGTGTTTCATCATTATGGTATCGAGGAAAATCCTTTGCGTGCACATGAGTCGGTGTCATTGCCCCACAGATTCAGGGTGCGACCACACCAGCACTAATGCACCGGATCCCATCAGAACTCTGCAGTTAAGCGTGCTTGGGCGAGAGTAGTACTAGGATGGGTGACCTCCTGGTATGTCCTTTGTGTTGCACCCCTTGTTTTTACTTTTTCTTTGAAATCTAATTTACATGGTCGCTTCAGGAATCCCTGGGCTCGTATAATGCGTCGACTTGAAATCATCAAAAGCATGTTTTGTACGGTTGGGTCCCACCGAGTGGCTCTCTTACCTCTTTCTCTTGCCAAATTTTTAGCACAAGACAACTCAAGAATTTTCACTATGTGTTGCCGGAATGCATGGCCAGACATTGGAGCGGTGATGACGAGTTGAAAGGGTCTCACGTTTGATCATTATGGTATCGGGGAAAATGCTTTTCCTGCACATGGGTCGGTGTCGTTGCTCTGTAGATTGAGGGTGCGACCACACCTCCACTATTGCGCCGGATGCCATCAGAAGTCCGCCATTAAGCGTGCTTGGGTGAGAGTAGTACTTGGATGGGTGACCACCTGGAAGTCCTCGTGTTGCACCCCTGCTTTTTACTTTTTCATTCAAATCTAATTTACACGTTCGCTTCATGAATCCCTGGGATCCCGCAAAGCGTCGACTTGAAATTGTCAAAAGCATTTTTTGTACGGTTGGGCCCCACCGAGTGGCTCTCTTACCTCTTTGTCTTGCTAAAATATTAGCACAAGACATCTCAACAATTTTCACTATGTCTTACCGGAATGCATGGCCAGACATTAGACCGGTGATGACGAGTTGAAAGGGTCTCGTGTTTGATCATTATGGTATCGGGGAAAATGCTTTGTGTGCACATGAGTCGGTGTCGTTGCTCCGTAGATTGAGGGTGCGACCACACCTCCACTAACGCACCGGATCCCATCAGAACTCCGCAGTTAAGCGTGCTTGGGCGAGAGTAGTACCAGGATGTGTGACCTCCTGGGAAGTCCTCGTGTTGAACCCCTCCTTTTTACTTTTTTTAAACCTAATTTACATGGTCGCTTCAGGAATCCCTGAGCTCGCACAAAGCGTCGACTTGAAATTGTCAAAAGCATGTTTTGTACGGTTGGGTCCCACCGAGTGGCTCTCTTACCTCTTTCTCTTGCTAAAATATTAGCACAAGACAACTCAACAATTTTCACTATGTCTTGCCGGAATGCATGGCCAGACATTAGACCGGTGATGACGAGTTGAAAGGGTCTCGTGTTTGATCATTATGGTATCGGGGAAAATGCTTTGCGTGAACATGTGTCGGTGTCGTTGCTCCGTAGATTGAGGGTGCGACCACACCTCCACTAACGCACCGGATCCCATCAGAACTCCGCAGTTAAGCGTGCTTGGGCGAGAGTAGTACTAGGATGTGTGACATCCTGGGAAGTCCTCGTGTTGCACCCGTCCTTTTTACTTTTTTTAAACCTAATTTACATGGTCGCTTCAGGAATCCCTGAGCTCGCACAAAGCGTCGACTTGAAATTGTCAAAAGCATGTTTTGTACGGTTGGGTCCCACCGAGTGGCTCTCTTACCTCTTTCTCTTGCCAAATTTTTAGCACAAGACAACTCAATAATTTTCACTATGTGTTGCCGGAATGCATGGTCAGACATTGGACCGGTGATGACGAGTTGAAAGGGTCTCGTGTTTGATCATTATGGTATCGTGGAAAATGCTTTACGTGCACATGAGTTGGTGTCGTTGCCCCACAGATTCAGGGTGCGACCACACTAGCACTAATGCACCAGATCCCATCAGAACATCGCAGTTAAGCGTGCTTGGGCGATAGTAGTACTTGGATGGGTGACCTCCTGCGAAGTCCTCGTGGTGCACCCCTCCTTTTTACTTTTTCTTCAAAATCTAATTTACACGGTCGCTTCATGAATACCTGGGATCCCGCAAAGCGTCGACTTAATTTTGTCACAAGCATGTTTTGTACGGTTGGGTCCCACCGAGTGGCTCTCTTACCTCTTTCTCTTGCCAAATTTTTAGCACATGACAACTCAAGAATTTTCACTATGGGTTGCCGAAATGCATGGCCAGACATTGGACCGGTGATGACGAGTTGAAAGGGTCTCGTGTTTCATCATTATAGTATCGAGGAAAATCCTTGCGTGCACATGAGTTGGTGTCGTTGCCCCACAGATTCAGGGTGCTTCCACACCGGATCCCATCAGAACTCCGCACTTTAGCGTGCTTGGGCGAGACTAGTACTAGGATGGGTGACCTCCTGGTATGTCCTCGTGTTGCACCCCTCGTTTTTACTTTTTCATCGAAATCTAATTTACACGGTCGCTTCAGGAATCCCTGGGCTCGTATAATGCGTCGACTTGAAATTGTCAAAAGCATGTTTTGTACGGTTGGGTCCCACCGAGTGCTCTCTTACCTCTTTCTCTTGCCTAATTTTTAGCACAGGACAACTCAAGAATTTTCACTATGTGTTGCTGCAATGCATGGCCAGACATTGGACCGGTGATGATGAGTTGAAAGGGTCTCGTGTTTGATCATTATGGTATCGTGGAAAATGCTTTGCGGGCACATGAGTCAGTGTCGTTGCCCCACAGATTCAGGGTACGACCACAACAGCACTAATGCACCGGATCTCATCAGAAGTCCGCAGTTAAGTGTGTTTGGGCGAGAGTGGTACTAGGATGGGTGACCTCCTGGGAAGTCCTCGGGTTGCACCCCTCCTATTTACTTTTTATTTGAAATCTAATTTACACGGTCGCTTCAAGAATCCCTGGGATCCCGCAAGCGTTGACTTGAAATTGTCAAAAGCATGTTTTGTACGGTTGGGTCCCACCGAGTGGCTCTCTTACCTCTTTCTCTTGCCAAATTTTTACCACAAGACAACTCAAGAATTTTCACTATGGGTTGCCGGAATGCATGGCTAGACATTGGACCGGTGATTACGAGTTGAAAGGGTCTCGTGCTTGATCATTATGGTATCGGGGAAAGGACTTTGCGTGCACATGCGACGGTGTCGTTGCGCCACGATTCAGGGTGCGACCACACCAGCACTAATGCACCGTATCCCATCAGAACTCCGCAGTTAAGCGTACTTTGGCGAGAGTAGTACTCGGATGGCTGACCTCCTGGGAAGTCCTCGTGTTGCACCCCTCCTATTTACTTTTGATTTCAAATCTAATTGACACGGTCGCTTCATGAATCCCTGGGATCCCGCAAAGCGCCGACTTGAAATTGTCAAAAGCATGTTTTGTACGGTTGGGTCCCACCGAGTGGCTCTCTTACCTCTTTCTCTTGCCAAATTTTTAGCACAGGACAACTCAAGAATTTTCACTATTTGTTGCTGCAATGCATGGCCAGACATTGGACCGGTGATGATGAGTTGAAAGGGTCTCGTGTTTGATCATTATGGTATCGCGGAAAATGCTTTGCGGGCACATGAGTCAGTGTCGTTGCCCCACAGATTCAGGGTACGACCACAAAAGCACTAATGCACCGGGTCGCATCAGAACTCCGCAGTTAAGTGTGTTTGGGCGAGAGTGGTACTAGGATGGGTGACCTCCTGGGAAGTCCTCGGGTTGCACCCCTCCTATTTACTTTTTATTTGAAATCTAATTTACACGGTCGCTTCAACAATCCCTGGGATCCCGCAAAGCGTAGACTTGAAATTGTCAAAAGCATGTTTTGTACGGTTGGGTCCCACCGAGTGGCTCTCTTACCTCTTTCTCTTGCCAAATTTTTACCACAAGACAACTCAAGAATTTTCACTATGGTTTGCCGGAATGCATGGCTAGACATTCGACCGGTGATTACGAGTTGAAAGGGTCTCGTGCTTGATCATTATGGTATAGGGAAAAGACTTTGCGTGCACATGAGACGGTGTCGTTGCCCCACAGATTCAGGTTGCGACCACACCAGCACTAATGCACCGTATTCCATCAGAACTTCGCAGTTAAGCGTACTTCGACGAGAGTAGTACTCGGATGGGTGACCTCCTGGGAAGTCCTCGTGTTGCACCCCTCCTTTTTACTTTTTCTTTGAAATCTAATTTACACGGTCGCTTCAAGAATCCCTGGGATCCCGCAAAGCGTCGACTTGAAATTGTCAAAAGCATGTTTTGTACGGTTGGGTCCCACCGAGTGGCTCTCTTACCTCTTTCTCTTGCCAAATTTTTAGCACAAGACAACTCAAGAATTTTCACTATGGGTTGCCGGAATGCATGGCCAGACATTGGACCGGTGATGACGAGTTGAAAGGGTCTCGAGTTTGATCATTATGTTATCGGGGAAAATGCTTTGCGTGCACATGAGTCGGTGTCGTTGCCCCACAAATTCAGGGTGCGACCACACCAGCACTAATGCACCGGATCCCATCAGAACTCCGCAGTTAAGCGTGCTTGGGCGAGAGTAGTACTCGGATGGGTGACCTCCTGGGAGGTCCTCGTGTTGCTCCCCTCCTTTTTACTTTTCCTTTGAAATCTAATTTACTTAGTCGCTTCATGAATCCCTGGCATCCCGCAAAGCGTCGACTTGAAATTGTCAAAAGCATGTTTTGTAGGGTTGGGTCCCAACGTGTGGCTCTCTTACCTCTTTCTCTTGCCAAATTTTTAGCACAAGACAACTCAAGAATTTTCACAATGGGTTGCCGAAATGCATGGCCAGACATTGGACCGGTGATGACGAGTTGAAAGGGTCTCGTGTTTGATCATTATGTTATCGGGGAAAATGCTTTGCGTGCACATGAGTAGGTGTCGTTGCCCCATAGATTCAGGGCGCGACCACACCAGCACTAATGCACTGAATCCCATCAGAACTCTGCAGTTAAGCGTGCTTGGGCGAGAGTAGTACTAGGATGGGTGACCTCCTGTTGCACTCCTCCCTTTTACTTTTTCTTTGAAATCTAATTTACACGGTCGCTTCAGAAATCCTTGGGGCCGCACAAAGCGTCGACTTGAAATTGTCAAAAGCATGTTTTGTACGGTTGGGTCCCACTGAGTGGCTCTCTTACCTCTTTCTCATGCCAAACTTTAGCACAAGAGAACTCCAGAATTTTCGCTATGTATTGCCCAAATGAATGGCCAGACATTGGACCGGTGATGACGAGTTGAAAGGGTCTCGTGTTTGATCATTATTGTATCGGGGAAAATCCTTTGCGTTTACATGAGTAGGTGTCGTTGCCCCACAGATTCACGGTGCGACCACTCCAGCACTAATGCATTGGATCCGATCAGAACTCCGCAGTTAAGCGTACTTGAAAGAGTGTAGTACTAGGATGGGAGACCTCCTGGGAAGTCCTCGTGTCGCACCCGTCGTTTTTACTTTTTCTTTGAAATATAATTTACACGGTCGCTACAGGAATCCCTGGGCTCGCATAAAGCGTCGACTTGAAATTGTCAAAAGCATGTTCTGTATGGTTGGGTCCCACTGAGTGGCTCTCTTACGTCTTTCTTTTACCAAAATATTAGCACAAGACAACTCAAGAATTTTCACTATGTGTTGCCGGAATGCATGGCCAGACATTAGACCGGTGATGACGAGTTGAAAGGGTCTCTTGTTTGATCATTATTGATTGGCGAAAATCCTTTGCGTGCACATGAGTCGGTGTCGTTGCCCCACAGATTCAGGGTGCGACCACACCAGCGCTAATGCACCGGATTCCATCAGAACTCCGCAGTTAAGCGTCCTTTGGCGAGAGTAGTACTCGGATGGGTGACCTCCTGGGAAGTCCTCGTGTTCTACGCCTCCTTTTTACTTTTTCTTTGCAATCTAATTTACACGGTTGCTTCAAGAATCCCTGGGATCCCGCAAAGCGTCGACTTGAAATTGTCAAAAGCATGTTTTGTACGGTTGGGTCCCACCGAGTGGCTCTCTTACCTCTTTCTCTTGCCAAATTTTTAGCACAAGACAACTCAAGAATTTTCACTATGGGTTGCCGGAATGCATGGCTAGACATTGGACCGGTGATGACGAGTTGAAAGGGTCTCGTGTTTGATCATTATAGTATCGGGGAAAATGCTTTGCGTGCACATGAGTCGGTGTCGTTGCCCCACAGATTCAGGGTGCGACCACACCAGCACTAATGCACCGGATCCCATCAGAACTGCGCAGTTAAGCGTACTTGGGCGAGAGTAGTACTCGGATGAGTGACCTCCTCGGAGGTCCTCGTGTTGCTCCCCTCCTTTTTACTTTTTCTTTGAAATGTAATTTACACGGTCGCTTCATGAATCCCTGGGATCCCGCAAAGCGTCGACTTGAAATTGTCAAAAGCATGTTTTGTACGGTTGGGTCCCACCGAGTGGCTCTCTTACCTCTTTCTCTTGCCAAATTTTTAGCACAAGACAACTCAAGAATTTTCACTATGGGTTGCCGGAACGCATGCCCAGACATTGGACCGGTGATGACAAGTTGAAAGGGTCTCACGTTTGATCATTATGGTATCGGGGAAAATGCTTTGCGTGCACATGGGTCGGTGTCGTTGCTCCGTAGATTGAGGGTGCGACCACACCTCCACTAACGCACCGGATCCCATCAGAACACCGCAGTTAAGCGTGCTTGGGCGAGAGTAGTACTAGGACGTGTGACCTCCTGGGAAGTCCTCGTGATGCACTCCTCCTTTTTACTTTTTCTTTGAAATCTAATTTACACGGTCGCTTCGAGAATCCCTGGGCTCGCACAAAGCGTCGACTTGAAATTGTCAAAAGCATGTTTTGTACGGTTGGGTCCCACCGAGTGGCTCTCTTACCTCTTTCTCTTGCCAAATTTTTAGCACAAGACAACTCAAGAATTTTCACTATCTGTTGCCGGAATGCATGGCCAGACATTGGACCGGTGATGACGAGTCGAAAGGGTCTCGTGTTTGATCATTACGGTATCAGGGAAAATGCTTTGCGTGCACATGAGTCGGTGTCGTTGCCCCACAGATTCAGGGTGCGACCACACCAGCACAAATGCACCGGATCCCATCAGAACTCAGCAGTTATGCGTGCTTGGGCGAGAGTAGTACTCGGATGGGTGACCTCCTGGGAAGTTCTCGTGTTGCACCCTTCCTTTTTACTTTTTCTTTGAAATCTAATTTACACGGTCGCTTCATGAATCCCTGAGATCCCGCAAAGCGTCGACTTGAAATTGTCAAAAGCATGTTTTGTACGGTTGGGTCCCACCGAGTGGCTCTCTTACCTCTTTCTCTTGCCAAATTCTTAGCAAAAGACAACTCAAGAATTTTCACTGTGTTGCCTGAATGCATGGGCAGACATTGGACCGGTGATGACGAGTTGAAAGGGTCTCGTGTTTGATCATTATGGTATCGTGGAAAATGCTTTGCGTGCACATGAGTCGGTGTCGTTGCCCCATAGATTCAGGGTGCGACCACACTAGCGCTAATGCACCGGATCCCATCAGAGCTCCGCTGTTAAGCGTACTTGGGCGAGAGTAGTAATCGGATGGGTGACCTCCTGGGAATTCCTCGTGTTGCACCCCTCCTTTTTACTTTTTCTTTGAAATGTAATTTACACGGTCGCTTCATGAATCCCTGCGATCCCGCAAAGCGTCGACTTAAAATTGTCAAAAGCATGTTTTGTAGGGTTGGGTCCCACCGAGTGGCTCTCTTACCTCTTTCTCTTGCCAAATTTTTAGCACAAGACAACTCAAGAATTTACACTGTGTTGCCGAAATGCATGGCCAGACATTGGACCGGTGATGACGAGTTGAAAGGGTCTCGAGTTTGATCATTATGTTATCGGGGAAAATGCTTTGCGTGCACATGACTCGGTGTCGTTGCCCCACAAATTCAGGGTGCGACCACATCAGCACTAATGCACCGGATCCCATCAGAACTCCGCAGTTAAGCGTGCTTGGGCGAGAGTAGTACTCGGATGGGTGACGTCCTGGGAGGTCCTCGTGTTGCTCCCCTCCTTTTTACTTTTCCTTTGAAATCTAATTTACTTAGTCGCTTCATGAATCCCTGGCATCCCACAAAGCGTCGACTTCAAATTGTCAAAAGCATGTTTTGTAGGGTTGGGTCCCACCGAGTGGCTCTCTTACCTCTTTCTCTTGCCAAATTTTTAGCACAAGACAACTCAAAAATTTTCACAATGGGTTGCCGAAATGCATGGCCAGACATTGGACCGGTGATGACGAGTTGAAAGGGTCTCGTGTTTGATCATTATGTTATCGGGGAAAATGCTTTGCGTGCACATGAGTAGGTGTCGTTGCCCCATAGATTCAGGGCGCGACCACACCAGCACTAATGCACTGAATCCCATCAGAACTCTGCAGTTAAGCGTGCTTGGGCGAGAGTAGTACTAGGCTGGGTGACCTCCTGTTGCACTCCTCCCTTTTACTTTTTCTTTGAAATCTAATTTACACGGTCGCTTCAGAAATCCTTGGGGCCGCACAAAGCGTCGACTTGAAATTGTCAAAAGCATGTTTTGTACGGTTGGGTCCCACTGAGTGGCTCTCTTACCTCTTTCTCATGCCAAACTTTAGCACAAGAGAACTCCAGAATTTTCGCTATGTATTGCCCAAATGAATGGCCAGACATTGGACCGGTGATGACGAGTTGAAAGGGTCTCGTGTTTGATCATTATTGTATCGGGGAAAATCCTTTGCGTTTACATGAGTAGGTGTCGTTGCCCCACAGATTCACGGTGCGACCACTCCAGCACTAATGCATTGGATCCGATCAGAACTCCGCAGTTAAGCGTACTTGAAAGAGTGTAGTACTAGGATGGGAGACCTCCTGGGAAGTCCTCGTGTCGCACCCGTCGTTTTTACTTTTTCTTTGAAATATAATTTACACGGTCGCTACAGGAATCCCTGGGCTCGCATAAAGCGTCGACTTGAAATTGTCAAAAGCATGTTCTGTATGGTTGGGTCCCACTGAGTGGCTCTCTTACGTCTTTCTTTTACCAAAATATTAGCACAAGACAACTCAAGAATTTTCACTATGTGTTGCCGGAATGCATGGCCAGACATTAGACCTGTGATGACGAGTTGAAAAGGGTCTCTTGTTTGATCATTATTGATTGGCGAAAATCCTTTGCGTGCACATGAGTCGGTGTCGTTGCCCCACAGATTCAGGGTGCGACCACACCAGCGCTAATGCACCGGATTCCATCAGAACTCCGCAGTTAAGCGTCCTTCGGCGAGAGTAGTACTCGGATGGGTGACCTCCTGGGAAGTCCTCGTGTTCTACGCCTCCTTTTTACTTTTTCTTTGCAATCTAATTTACACGGTTGCTTCAAGAATCCCTGGGATCCCGCAAAGCGTCGACTTGAAATTGTCAAAAGCATGTTTTGTACGGTTGGGTCCCACCGAGTGGCTCTCTTACCTCTTTCTCTTGCCAAATTTTTAGCACAAGACAACTCAAGAATTTTCACTATGGGTTGCCGGAATGCATGGCTAGACATTGGACCGGTGATGACGAGTTGAAAGGGTCTCGTGTTTGATCATTATAGTATCGGGGAAAATGCTTTGCGTGCACATGACTCGGTGTCGTTGCCCCACAGATTCAGGGTGCGACCACACTAGCACTAATGCACCGGATCCCATCAGAACTCCGCAGTTAAGCGTGCTTGGGCGAGAGTAGTACTCGGATGGGTGACCTCCTGGGAGGTCCTCGTGTTGCTCCCCTCCTTTTTACTTTTTCTTTGAAATCTAATTTACACGGTCGCTTCATGAATCCCTGGGATCCCGCAAAGCGTCGACTTGAAATTGTCAAAAGCATGTTTTGTAGGGTTGGGTCCCACCGAGTGGCTCTCTTACCTCTTTCTCTTGCCAAATTTTTAGCACAAGACAAGTCAAGAAATTTCACAATGGGTTGCCGAAATGCATGGCCAGACATTGGACCGGTGATGACGAGTTGAAAGGGTCTCGTGTTTGATCATTATGTTATCGGGGAAAATGCTTTGCGTGCACATGAGTCGGTGTCGTTGCCCCACAGATTCAGGGTGCGACCACACCAGCACTAATGCACCGGATCCCATCAGAACTCCGCAGTTAAGCGTGCTTGGGCGAGAGTAGTACTCGGATGGGTGACCTCCTGGGAGGTCCTCGTGTTGCTCCCCTCCTTTTTACTTTTTCTTTGGAATCTAATTTACACGGTCGCTTCATGAATCCCTGGGATCCCGCAAAGCGTCCACCTGAAATTGTCGAATGCATGTTTTGTACGGTTGGGTCCCACCGAGTGGCTCTCTTACCTCTTTCTCTTGCCAAATTTTTAGAACAAGACAACTCAAGAATTATCACTATGGGTTGCCAGAATGCATGGCCGAACATTGGACCGGTGATGACGAGTTGAAAGGGTCTCACGTTTGATCATTATGGTATCGGGGAAAATGCGTTGCATGCACATGTGTCGGTGTCGTTGCTCCATAGATTGAGGGTGCGACCACACCTCCACAAACGCACCGGATCCCATCAGAACTCCGCAGTTAAGAGTGCTTGGGCGAGAGTAATACTAGGATGTGAGACCTCCTGGGAAGTCGTCGTGTGGCACCCCTCCTTTTTAGTTTTTCTTTGAAATCTAATTTACATGGTCGCTTCAGCAATCTGTGAGCTCGCACAAAGCGTCGACTTGAAATTGTCAAAAGCATGTTTTGTACGGTTGGGTCCCACCGAGTGGCTCTCTTACCTCTTTTTCTTGCCAAAATATTAGCACAAGACAACTAAAGAATTTTAACTATGTGCTGCCGGAATGCATGGCCAGACATTGGACTGGTGATGACGAGTTGAAAGGGTCTCGAGTTTGATCATTATGTTATCGGGGAAAATGCTTTGCGTGCACATGAGTTGGTGTAGTTGCCCCATCCTAGTACTACTGTAACACCCCGGATTTTTAAGACAATTTTTTTTTTTTTTTTTTTTTGGCAATTTAAATAAGAACATTTGGGATCCCATGTGAAAAGATTTATTTAACATTTTACTAAACCTATCTTAAAACTCCGGGTGTTAATTTTTCCTTTCTCAAAATGACGTATACGTAATTTAAACATAAATAAATGATCCGCGTATAAATCAACGTCAAATAAATAGGCGCCTTTATTTTAAATCAAATAAACATCCAAAAGACAATAATAATATGGCCCAGGGTCTATCCATCATAACATCCCACATAAATGTCCAAAGATCTAAATCACATCCCATTATAAAATATGCAGTCCATAATAAAAATCCAAATGATAATCCTGTATAATGACTCACATCACTCTCTAATACTATAGAAAAATGGTCTTCAGCAGCTCTCACGGCTTCTCAACAGCCTTGCCTTTTCTGTTATCGCGCTCGAGATCTAAGGCATTGCAAAACAAAGCAATGCCTCAGCAAGCTATCGCTTGTGTAGGTACATAGACAATTAATGTAATAAATGAAAGAAATAATGAACAGCATTTATGAAAAGTATAACATTTATGGAAATAGTGATATCATAATGCCATGTTCAAATAAATGCCAATTTATTCCATATGCTAAAACATGAAATTCACGGAGTTAAAACATGACATGAATCAATAAATGGAGCATACAACAAGAATAAGGGCACCCTAAGGTAATGGGTCCCACCACATCGCACGAACATCCCTGATCAGGAGTACACATAGTCAACCTCTGAGTGTCGTCACACCTGTGCATACCATCTATAACAATGCTCATCATACATGCACACATAACAAGAATATGGGCCATCATGCCGGTGGCAACCCTCCATGGGTATCAACCACTGCCGCTCCCCGTCGACACCATAACGGGAGACTTAACGTCTGTCCCCATGGAAAGGCTCAGACCGGTAGTGTGGACTATCCATGTTACCAAACCCCTACCGAATGCCATCTATGGGCAGGTGTCTATCATATCACAAACTCATCACATCATAATCTCGGAAGGTGGGTGGCCGCCCCTATCCCTCCTAGCATGACGCCTTAGGGCGAGAGCACCCGTCATCAAATATAAAACACGGAAATCATATGTATATGCTAAAACTCAAGAGCACTTATAGCTTGCAATCCCCAAGACATGCCCCTCATCCTGGGGTTAGCCTATCAAAGGACCAGCTAATAAGCCTCTATTCTCATTTCCATGTAAATCCATGCATTTTCTATATATATAATAAGAAATAAATCTCTAATTAAGCATAACTAATTAACATCATGCTTGTAAAAGCAGTTTAAATAAGTTTATTCAGTAAAAGAATTCAATTTGGAATAACCATCCTGTACGAAATGTCGCATGAAATCCATGGTAAATAAAAATCGCACTTTAAAACACAATCACACATGATGCTATGTTTAAAACATGGTTTAAAATCAAGGCAAAACATTAGTTGTCGTCACCTACCTCAGTGTGAGATCACTAGCTTGCTAATAACTCCCTTTAATTGGTATATTCAAGTACACTGTACATGTCACATCACTATTTTAAAATTTTTCTAAATAAAAAGTGGTCATTTCTAAGTTTTTAAGTTAAAACTAGGTCCGCGTCGTCAATACGGTCACAACGCCTCTTAGGATCGTGATTTGGACCTCTCTAGCTCCCAAAAATCAAGTTTTAGTGAAAACTACCCTCAAATGGGGCCTGCCGGGACCACCATAAGGTGGTTTAAACCGGCGGCGCCCTTTCCGCCGGTTTATACCGACGTACTCTGGCGCACGAAGACGCACGGCGTCGCGAGCAGACGCCGCATGGGACGCGCGCGCGCGCGTCTTCGGCTGCCGTGACGCACGCGCGCGTGCGTCACGGCCGCCAGACGCGCCGCGTCCCGGTCCCACCGCGACAGCCAACGGCGGGCGTCCGCACGCGCGCGTCGCCGCGCACGCGTGCGACGCCGACGTCATCCGACGTCGTCCTGCTGTGCGTCCGCTGTGCGTCATGGCGTCGGCGCCAAGGCGCCGTCGCCGTTGTCAACGCCGGAGAAGGGGACCGGATTCCGGTCGCCTCCGGCGGAGCTACAGAGCTCCGTTTTGCGTGATTTTTGCGCCATTTTCTTCAGAATTCTCTCTAGAATCCATTTATGCCCTCCTTTTGCACTAATTTTCTCAAAAACCATGGTTTTTAAACGATTTTTCCCAAGTTCCTAAAAACCTCCATAGGTATTGGTTTTTGAGTTTTACGGGCAATTCCACCGTTGGATCACTCCCAAATTTAAAGGGTTTGCTCTTGGGTGTCTTTTGCACTAGTTGGACGGTGCGATTTCCAAACGGACAACGTTTGGTCTATGAAATCACGCTCCAACAGTAGCGTGCACAAAGCCCCCAAAATCCGATTTTTTCCTAATTTTTAAATGGTTTTCTAATTAATTTCCTAATTAATAAATACGAGAAAAACATAGGTTTTGAGGCTTACCTTGCACCTGGCCGGAGTTGCTCGTGTTGCCGGGGCTCCACTCGCCGGAAAAGTCAAGTTTTTACAGATCTAGGGTTTTGCGTAGCATTCATGGAAAACGCTCAAAGTGGAGCGTTTTGGCAACTGAGGAGGGTAGATATAGGCACAGAGTCCCGTGGGAAGAGAACCTCTTCCATTCACGCCTCTTTCCACGTCTCTCCGGCGATTTTTCCGGCACTGGTAGAGACGTGTGGAAGACGGGGGTGCCAGTATCAATTTGGACCCCTGTCTAATACGTCTCTATCAAATGACTAATTTGCCCTTCCAACTTTGACGGCTCATAACTCCCTCGTTTGAGCTCCGTTTCTCGCGTTCTTGGTGGCGTTGGATTCGTATCGACGAGCACTTTCTAATTATTATGTTTTCAGGAAAGAATTTCATCCATAAAATTTTATTTTAATTTATTTAATAATTTCCTATTTTTATCTTTAAAATTAAGGATATTACAACTACTCTCGCCCAAGCACGCTTAACTGCAGAGTTCTGATGGGATCCGGTGCATTAGTGCTGGTGTGGTCGCACCCTGAATCTGTGCGGCAACGACACCGACTCATGTGCACGCAAAGCATTTTCGCTGATACCATAATGATCAAACACGAGACCCTTTCGACTCGTCATCACTGGTCCATTGTCTGGCCATGCATTCCTGCAACCCATAGTGAAAATTCTTGAGTTGCCTTGTCCTAATATTTTGCCGAGTGAAAGAGGTAAGAGAGCAACTCGGTGGGACCCAACTGTACAAAATATGATTTTGACAATTTCAAGTCGACGCGTTATGCGAGCCCAGGGATTCCTGAATCGACCGTGTAAATTAGATTTCAAAGAAAAAGTAAAAACGAGGGGTGCAACACGAGGACATCCCAAGAAGTCACCCATCCTAGTACTACTCTCGCCCAAGCACGCTTAACTGCAGAGTTCTGATGGGATCCGGTGCATTAGTGCGGGTGTGGTCGCACCCTGAATCTGTTGGGCAACGACACCGACTCATGTGCACGCAAAGCATTTTCCCCGATACCATAATGATCAAACACGAGACCCTTTCAACTCGTCATCACCGGTCCAATGTCTGGCCATGCATTCCGGCAACACATAGTGAAAATTCTTGAGTTGTCTTGTGCTAATATTTTGGCGAGAGAAAGAGGTAAGAGAGCCACTTGGTGGGACCCAACCGTACAAAACATACTTTTGACAATTTCAAGGCGACGCTTTATGCGAGCCCAGAGATTCCTGAATCGACTGTGTAAATTAGATATCAAGGAAAAAGTAAAAATGAGGGGTGCAACACCAGGACTTCCCAGGTAGTTTCCGATCCTAGTACTACTCTCGCCCAAGCACGCTTAACTACGGAGTTCTGATGGGATCCGGTGCATTAGTGCTGGTGTGGTCGCACCCTGAATCTGTGGGGCAACGACACCGACTCATGTGCACGCAAAGCATTTTCCCCGATATCATAATGATCAAACACGAGACCCTTTCAACTCGTCATCACCGGTCCAATGTCTAGCCATGCATTCCGTTAACCCATAGTGAAAATTCTTGAGTTATCTTGTGCTAAAAATTTGGCAAGAGAAAGAGGTAAGAGGGCCACTCGGTGGGACCCAACCGTACAAAAGATGCTTTTGACAATTTGAAGTCGAGGCTTTGCGGGATCCTAGGGATCCTAGGGATGCTTTTGTACGGTTGGGTCTCACCGAGTGGCTCTCTTACCTCTTTCTCTTGCCAAAATATTAGCTCAAGACAACTCAAGAATTTTCACTATGTATTGCCGGAATGCATGGCCAGACATTGGACCGGTGATGACGAGTTGAAAGGGTCTCGTGTTTGATCATTATTGTATCGGGGAAAATCCTCTCTCTTGCCAAATTTATAGCACAAGACAACTCAAGCATTTTCACTATGAGTTGCCGGAATGCATGGCTAGACATTGGACCGGTGATGACGAGTTGAAAGGGTCTCATGTTTGATCAATATGGTATCGGGGAAAATGATTTGCGTGCACATGAGTCGGTGTCGTTGCCCAAGAGATTCAGGGTGCGACCACACCAGCACTAATGCACCGGATCCCATCAGAACTCCGCAGTTAAGCGTGGTTGGGCGAGAGTAGTACTAGGATGGGAGACTTCCTGGGATGTCCTGGTGTTGCACCCCTCGGTTTTACTTTTTCTTTGAAATCTAATTTACAGGGTCGATTCAGGAATCCCTGGGCTCGCATAACGCGTCGACTTGAATTTGTTAAAAGCATGTTTTGTACGGTTGGGTCCCACCGAGTGGACCTCTTACCTCTTTCTCTAGCCAAATTTTTAGCCCAAGATAACTCAAGAATTTTCACTATGGGTTGCCGGAATGCATGGCTACACATTGGACCAGTGATGGCGAGTTGAAAGGGTCTTGTGTTTGATCATTATGGTATCGGGGAAAATGCTTTGCGTGCACATGAGTCGGTGTCGTTGCCGCAAAGATTCAGGGTGCGACCACACCAGCACTAATGCACCGGATCCCATCAGAACTCCGCAGTTAAGCGTGCTTGGGCGAGAGTAGTACTAGGATGGGAGACTTCCTGGGAAGTCCTCGTGTTGCACCCCTCGTTTTTACTTTTTCTTTGAAATCTAATTTACACAATCGACTCAGGAATCCTTGAGCTCGCATAAAGCGTCGACTTGAAATTGTCAAAAGCATGTTTTGTACGGTTGGGTCCCACCGAGTGGCTCTCTTACCTCTTTCTCTCGCCAAAATATTAGCACAAGACAACTCAAGAATTTTCACTATGTGTTGCCGGAAGGCATGGCCAGACATTGGACCGGTGATGACGAGTTGAAAGGGTCTCGTGTTTGATCTTTATGGTATCGGGGAAAACGCTTTGCGTGCACATGAGTCGGTGTCGTTCCCCACAGATTCAGGGTGCGACCACACCAGCACTAATGCACCGAATCCCATCAGAACTCCGCAGTTAAGCGTGTTTGGGCGAGAGTAGTACTAGGATGGGTGACTTCCTGGGAAGTCCTCGTGTTGCACCCCTCGTATTTACTTTTTCTTTGAAATCTAATTTACATGGTCGATTCAGGAATTCATGGGCTCGCATAAAGCGTTGACTTGAAATTGTCAAAAGCATGTTTTGTACGGTTGGGTCCCACCGAGTGGCTCTCTTACCTCTTTCTCTCGCCAAAATATTAGCACAAGACAACTCAAGAATTTTCACTATGTGTTGCCGGAATGCATGGCCAGACATTGGACCGGTGATGACGAGTTGAAAGGGTCTCGTGTTTGATCATTATTGTATCGGGGAAAATGCTTTGCGGGCACATGAGTCGGTGTCGTTGCCCCACAGATTCAGGGTGCGACCACACCAGCACTAATGCACCGGATCCCATCAGAACTCCGCAGTTAAGCGTGCTTGGGCGAGAGTAGTACTAGGACGGGAGACATCCTAGGAAGTCCTCGTGTTGCACTCCTCCTTTTTACTCTTTCTTTGAAATCTAATTTACACAGTCGCTTCAAGAATCCCTGGGATCCCGCAAAGCGTCGACTTGAAATTGTCAAAAGCATGTTTTGTATGGTTGGGTCCCACCGAGTGGCTCTCTTACCTCTTTCTCTTGCCAAATTTTTAGCACAAGACAACTCAAGAATTTTCACTATGGGTTGCCGGAATGCATGGCTAGACATTGGACCGGTGATGACGAGTTGAAAGGGTCTCGTGTTTGATCATTATGGTATCGGGGAAAATGCTTTGCGTGCACATGAGTTGGTGTCGTTGCCCCACAGATTCAGGGTGCGACCACAACAGCACTAATGCACCGGATCCCATCAGAACTCCGCAGTTAAGCGTAGTTGGGCGAGAGTAGTACTCGGATGGGTGACCTCCTGGGAAGTCCTCGTGTTGCACCCCTCCTTTTTACTTTTTCTTTGAAATCTAATTTACACGGTCGCTTCAAGAATCCCTGGGATCCCGCAAAGCGTCGACTTGAAATTGTCAAAAGCATGTTTTGTACGGTTGGGTCCCACCGAGTGGCTCTCTTACGTCTTTCTCTTGCCAAAATATTAGCACAAGACAACTCAAGAATTTTCACTATGTGTTGCCGGAATGCATGGCCAGACATTGGACCGGTGATGACGAGTTGAAAGGGTCTCGTGTTTGATCATTATTGTATCGGGGAAAATCCTTTGCGTGCACAAGAGTCGGTGTCGTTGCCCCACAGATTCAGGGTGCGACCACGCCAGCACTAATGCACCGAATCCCATCAGAACTCCGTAGTTAAGTGTGCTTGGGCGAGAGTAGTACTAGGATGGGTGACTTCCTGGGAAGTCCTCGTGTTGCACCCCTCGTTTTTATTTTTTCTTTGAAATCTAATTTACACGGTCGCGTAAAGTGTCGACTTAAAATTGTCAAAAGCATGTTTTCTACGGTTGGGTCCCACCGAGTGGCTCTCTTAGCTCTTTCTCAAGCCAAACTTTTAGCACAAGAGAACTCAATAATTTTCGCTATGTGTTGCCGAAATGCATGGCCAGACATTGGACCGGTGATGACGAGTTGAAAGAGTCTCGTGTTTTATCATTATTGTATCGGGGAAAATCCTTTGCGTAAACATGAGTCGTTGTCGTTGCCCCATAGATTGAGTGTGCGACCACGCCAGCACTAATGCATCGAATCCCATCAGAACTTCGCAGTGAAGCGTGCTTGGGCGAGAGTAGTACTAGGATGGGTGACCTCCTGGGATGTCCTTGTGTTGGACACCACCTTTTTACATTTTCATTGAAATCTAATTTACACGGTCGCTTCAAAAATCTTTGGGCCCGAACAAAGCCTCGACTTGAAATTGTCAAATGCATGTTTTTTACGGTTGGGTCCCACCGAGTGGCTCTCTTACCTCTTTCTCATGCCAAACTTTTAGCACAAGAGAACTCAATAATTTTTGCTATGTGTTGCGAAATGCATGGCCAGACATTGGACCGGTGATGACGAGTTGAAAGAGTCTCGTGTTTTATCATTATTGTATCGGGGAAAATCCTTTGCGTAAACATGAGTCGGTGTCGTTGCCCCATAGATTGAGTGTGCGACCAAGCCAGCACTAATGCATCGAATCCCATCAGAACTCCGCAGTTAAGCGTGCTTGGGCGAGAGTAGTACTAGGATGGGTGACCTCCTGGGATGTCCTCGTGTTGCACCCCTCCTTTTTACTTTTTCTTTGAAATCTAATTTACACGGTCGCTTCAAAAATCCTTGGGCCCGAACAAAGCCTCGACTTGAAATTGTCAAAAGCATGTTTTTTACGGTTGGGTCCCACCGAGTGGCTCTCTTACCTCTTTCTCTTGCCAAATTTTTAGCACAAGACAACTCAAGAATTTTCACTATGTGTTGCAGGAATGCATGGCCAGACAATGGACCGGTGATGACGAGTCGAAAGGGTCTCGTGTTTGATCATTATGGTATCAGGGAAAATGCTTTGCGTACACATGAGTCGGTGTCGTTGCCCCACATATTCGCGGTCCGACCACACCAGCACTAATGCACCGGATCCCATCAGAACTCCGCAGTTAAGCGTACTTGGGAGAGAGTAGTACTAGGATGGGTGACCTCCTGGGAAGTCCTCGTGTTGCACCCGTCGTTTTTACTTTTTCTTTGAAATATAATTTACACGGTCGCTTCAGGAATCCCTGGGCTCGCATAAAGCGTCGACTTGAAATTGTCAAAAGCATGTTTTGTACGGTTGGGTCCCACCGAGTGGCTCTCTTACCTCTTTCTCTTGCCAAAATATTAGCACAAGACAACTCAAGAATTTTCACTATGTGTTGCCGGAATGCATGGCCAGACATTGGACCGGTGATGACGAGTTGAAAGGGTCTCGTGTTTGATCATTATTGTATCGGGGAAAATCCTCTCTCTTGCCAAATTTATAGCACAAGACAACTCAAGAATTTTCACTATGGGTTGCCGGAATGCATGGCTAGACATTGGACCGGTGATGACGAGTTGAAAGGGTCTCGTGTTTGATCATTATGGTATCGGGGAAAATGCTTTGCGTGCACATGAGTCGGTGTCGTTGCCCCACAGATTCAGGGTGCGACCACACCAGCACTAATGCACCGGATCCCATCAGAACTCCGCAGTTAAGCGTGCTTGGGCGAGAGTAGTACTAGGATGGGAGACTTCCTGGGATGTCCTCGTGTTGCACCCCTCGTTTTTACTTTTTCTTTGAAATCTAATTTACACGGTCGATTCAGGAATCCCTGGGCTCGCATAAAGCGTCGACTTGAAATTGTCAAAAGCATGTTTTGTACGGTTGGGTCCCACCGAGTGGCTCTCTTACCTCTTTCTCTTGCCAAATTTTTAGCACAAGACAACTCAAGAATTTTCACTATGGGTTGCCGGAATGCATGGCTAGACATTGGACCGGTGATGACGAGTTGAAAGGGTCTCGTGTTTGATCATTATGGTATCGGGGAAAATGCTTTGCGTGCACATGAGTCGGTGTCGTTGCCCCACAGATTCAGGGTGCGACCACACCAGCACTAATGCACCGGATCCCATCAGAACTCCGCAGTTAAGCGTGCTTGGGCGAGAGTAGTACTAGGATGGGTGACTTCTTGGGAAGTCCTCGTGTTGCACCCCTCGTTTTTACTTTTTCTTTGAAATCTAATTTACACAGTCGATTCAGGAATCCTTGAGCTCGCATAAAGCGTCGACTTGAAATTGTCAAAAGCATGTTTTGTACGGTTGGGTCCCACCGAGTGGCTCTCTTACCTCTTTCTCTTGCCAAAATATTAGCACAAGACAACTCAAGAATTTTCACTATGTGTTGCCGGAATGCATGGCCAGACATTGGACCGGTGATGACGAGTTGAAAGGGTCTCGTGTTTGATCATTATGGTATCGGGGAAAATGCTTTGCGTGCACATGAGTCGGTGTCGTTGCCCCACAGATTCAGGGTGCGACCACACCAGCACTAATGCACCGAATACCATCAGAACTCCGCAGTTAAGCGTGTTTGGGCGAGAGTAGTACTAGGATGGGTGACTTCCTGGGAAGTCCTCGTGTTGCACCCCTCGTTTTTACTTTTTCTTTGAAATCTAATTTACACGGTCGATTCAGGAATCCCTGGGCTCGCATAAAGCGTCGACTTGAAATTGTCAAAAGCATGTTTTGTACGGTTGGGTCCCACCGAGTGGCTCTCTTACCTCTTTCTCTCGCCAAAATATTAGCACAAGACAACTCAAGAATTTTCACTATGTGTTGCCGGAATGCATGGCCAGACATTGGACCGGTGATGACGAGTTGAAAGGGTCTCGTGTTTGATCATTATTGTATCGGGGAAAATCCTTTGCGTGCACAAGAGTCGGTGTCGTTGCCCCACAGATTCAGGGTGCGGCCTCACCAGCACTAATGCACCGGATCCCATCAGAACTCCGCAGTTAAGCGTGCTTGGGCGAGAGTAGTACTAGGATGGGTGACCTCCTGGGAAGTCCTCGTGTTGCACCCCTCGTTTTTACTTTTTCTTTGAAATCTAATTTACACGGTCGCTTCATGAATCCCTGGGATCCCGCAAAGCGTCGACTTGAAATTGTCAAAAGCATGTTTTGTATGGTTGGGTCCCACCGAGTGGCTCTCTTACCTCTTTCTCTTGCCAAATTTTTAGCACAAGACAACTCAAGAATTTTCACTATGGGTTGCCGGAATGCATGGCCAGACATTGGACCAGTGATGACGAGTTGAAAGGGTCTCGTGTTTGATCATTATGGTATCGGGGAAAATGCTTTGCGTGCACATGAGTTGGTGTCGTTGCCCCACAAATTCGGTGTGCGACCACACCAGCACTAATGCACCGGATCCCATCAGAACTCCGCAGTTAAGCGTACTTGGGCGAGAGTAGTACTCGGATGGGTGACCTCCTGGGAAGTCCTCGTGTTGCACCCCTCCTTTTTACTTTTTCTTTGAAATCTAATTTACACGGTCGCTTCAAGAATCCCTGGGATCCCGCAAAGCGTCGACTTGAAATTGTCAAAAGCATGTTTTGTATGGTTGGATCCCACCCAGTGGCTCTCTTACCTCTTTCTCTTACCAAAATATTAGCACAAGACAACTCAAGAATTTTCACTATGTGTTGCCGGAATGCATGGCCAGACATTGGACCGGTGATGACGAGTTGAAAGGGTCTCGTGTTTGATCATTATGTTATCGGGGAAAATGCTTTGCGTGCACATGAGTCGGTGTCGTTGCCCCCCAAAGTCAGGGTGAGGCCACACCAGCACTAATGCACTGAATCCCATCAAAACTCCGTAGTTAAGCGTACTTAGGCGAGAGTAGTACTACGATGGGTGACCTCCTGGGAAGTCCTCCTTTTGCAACCCTCTCTTTTACTTTTTCTTTGAAATCTAATTTACACGGTCGCTTTAGAAATACTTGGGCCCGCACAAAGCGTCGACTTGAAATTGTCAAAAGCATGTTTTGTACGGTTGGGTCCCACTGAGTGGCTCTCTTAGCTCTTTCTCATGCCAAACTTTTAGCACAAGAGAACTCAATAATTTTTGCTATGTGTTGCCGAAATGCATGGCCAGACATTGGACCGGTGATGACGAGTTGAAAGGGTCTCGTGTTTGATCATTATTGTATCGGGGAAAATCCTTTGCGTGCACATGAGTCGGTGTCGTTGCCCCACAGATTCAGGGTGCGACCACGCCAGCACTAATGCACCGAATCCCATCAGAACTCCGCAGTTAAGCGTGCTTGGGCGAGAGTAGTACTAGGATGGGTGACCTCCTGGGAAGTCCTCGTGTTGCACCCCTCCTTTTTACTTTTTCTTTGAAATCTAATTTACACGGTCGCTTCAAAAATCCTTGGGCCCGCACAAAGCCTCGACTTGAAATTGTCAAAAGCATGTTTTGTACGGTTGGGTCCCACCGAGTGGCTCTCTTACCTCTTTCTCTTGCCAAATTTTTAGCACAAGACAACTCAAGAATTTTCACTATGTGTTGCCGAAATGCATGGCCAGACATTGGACCGGTGATGACGAGTTGAAAGGGTCTCGTGTTTGATCATTATGGTATCGGGGAAAATGCTTTGCGTGCACATGAGTCGGTGTCGTTGCCCCATAGATTCAGGGTGCGACCACACCAGCACTAATGCACCAGATCCCATCAGAACTCCGCAGTTAAGCGTGCTTGGGCGAGAGTAGTACTAGGATGGGTGACCTCCTGGGAAGTCCTCGTGTTGCACCCCTCCTTTTTACTTTTTCTTTGAAATCTATTTTACACGGTCGCTTTAGATATCCTTGGGCCGAACAAAGCGTCGACTTGAAATTGGCAAAAGCATGCTTTGTACGGTTGGGTCCCACCGAGTGGCTCTCTTACCTCTTTCTCTTGCCAAATTTTTAGCACAAGACAACTCAAGAATTTTCACTATGTGTTGCCGGAATGCATGGCCAGACATTGGACCGGTGATGACGAGTTGAAAGGGTCTCGTGTTTGATCATTATGGTATCGGGGAAAATGCTTTGCGTGCACATGAGTAGGTGTCGTTGCCCCATAGACTCAAGGTGCGACCACACCAGCACTAATGCACCGGATCCCATCAGAACTCCGCAGCTAAGCGTGCTTGGGCGAGAGTAGTACTAGGATGGGTGACCTCCTGGGAAGTCCTCGTGTTGCACCCCTCGTTTTTACTTTTTCTTTGAAATCTAATTTACACGGTCGCTTCAGGAATCCCTGGGCCCGCATCAAGCGTCGACTTGAAATTGTCAAGAGCATGTTTTGTACGGTTGGGTCCCACCGAGTGGCTCTCTTACCTCTTTCTCTTGCCAAAATATTAGCACAAGACAACTCAAGAATTTTCACTATGTGTTGCCGGAATGCATGGCCAGACATTGGACCGGTGATGACGAGTTGAAAGGGTCTCGTGTTTGATCATTATGGTATCGAGGAAAATGTTTTGCGTGCACATGAGTCGATGTCGTTGCCCCACAAATTTAGGGTGCGACCGCACCAGAACTAATGCACCAGATTCCATCAGAACTCTGCAGTTAAGCGTCCATGGGCGAGAGTAGTACTAGGATGGGTGACCTCCTGGGAAGTCCTCGTGTTGCACCCCTCCTTTTTACTTTTTCTTTGAAATCTAATTTACACGGTCGCTTCACGAACCCCTGGGCTCGCACAAAGCGTCGACTTGAAATTGTCAAAAGCATGTTTTGTACGGTTGGGTCCCACCGAGTGGCTCTCTTACCTCTTTCTCTTGCCAAATTTTTAGCACAAGACAACTCAAGAATTTTCACTATGTGTTGCCGAAATGCATGGCCAGACATTGGACCGGTGATGACGAGTTGAAAGGGTCTCGTGTTTGATCATTATGGTATCGGGGAAAATGCTTTGCGTGCACATGAGTGGGTGTCGTTGCCCTACAGATTCATGTTCCGACCACACCAGCACTAATGCACCGGATCCCATCAGAACTCCGCAGTTAAGCGTGCTTGGGCGAGAGTAGTACTAGGATGGGTGACCTCCTGGGAAGTCCTCGTGTTGCACCCCTCGTTTTTACTTTTTCTTTGAAATCTAATTTACACAGTCGATTCAGGAATCCCTGGGCTCGCATAAAGCGTCGACTTGAAATTGTCAAAAGCATGTTTTGTACGGTTGGGTCCCACCGAGTGGCTCTCTTACCTCTTTCTCTTGCCAAAATATTAGCACAAGACAACTCAAGAATTTTCACTATGGGTTGCCGAAATGCATGGCCAGACATTGGACCGGTGATGACGAGTTGAAAGGGTCTCGTGTTTGATCATTATGGTATCGGGGAAAATGCTTTGCGTGCACATGAGTCGATGTCGTTGCCCCACAGATTCATGGTGCGACCACACCAGCACTAATGCACCGGATCCCATCAGAACTCTGCAGTTAAGCGTGCTTGGGCGAGAGTAGTACTAGGATGGGTGACCTCCTGGGAAGTCCTCGTGTTGCACCCCTCGTTTTTACTTTTTCTTTGAAATCTAATTTACACGGTCGATTCAGGAATCCCTGGGATCGCATAAAGCGTCGACTTGAAATTGTCAAAAGCATGTTTTGTACGGTTGGGTCCCACCGAGTGGCTCTCTTACCTCTTTCTCTTGCCAAAATATTAGCACAAGACAACTCAAGAATTTTCACTATGGGTTGCCGGAATGCATGGCTAGACATTGGACCGGTGATGACGAGTTGAAAGGGTCTCGTGTTTGATCATTATGGTATCGGGGAAAATGCTTTGCGTGCACATGAGTCGATGTCGTTGCCCCATAGATTCAGGGTGCGACCACACCAGCACTAATGCACTTTATCCCATCAGAACTCCGCAGTTAAGCGTGCTTGGGCGAGAGTAGTACTAGGATGGGAGACTTCCTGGGAAGTCCTCGTGTTGCACCCCTCGTTTTACTTTTTCCTTGGAATCGAATTTACACACTCGATTCAGCAATCCCTAGGCTCGCATAAAGTGTCGACTTTAAATTGTCAAAAGCATCTTTTGTACGGTTGGGTCCCACCGAGTGGCTCTCTTACCTCTTTCTCTTGCCAAATTTTTAGCACAAGACAACTCAAGAATTTTCACTATGTGTTGCCGGAATGCATGGCCAGACATTGGACCGGTGATGACGAGTTGAAAGGGTCTCGTGTTTGATCATTATGGTATCGGGGAAAATGCTTTGCGTGCACATGAGTCGATGTCGTTGCCCCACAGATTCAGGGTGCGACCACACCAGCACTAATCCACCGGATCCCATTAGATTCCGCAGTTAAGCGTGTTTGGGCGAGAGTAGTACTAGGATGGGTGACCTCCTGGGAAGTCCTCGTGTTGCACCCCTCCTTTTTACTTTTTCTTTGAAATCTAATTTACACGGTCGCTTCAAGAATCCGTGGGATCCCGCAAAGCGTCGACTTGAAATTGTCAAAAGCATGTTTTGTACGGTTGGGTCCCACCGAGTGGCTCTCTTACCTCTTTCTCTTGCCAAATTTTTAGCACAAGACAACTCAAGAATTTTCACTATGGGTTGCCGGAATGCATGGCCAGACATTGGACCGGTGATGACGAGTTGAAAGGGTCTCGTGTTTGATCATTATGGTATCGGGGAAAATGCTTTGCGTGCACATGAGTCGGTGTCGTTGCCCCACATATTCAGGGTGCGACCACACCAGCACTAATGCACCGGATCCCATCAGAACTCCGCAGTTAAGCGTGCTTGGGCGAGAGTAGTACTAGGATGGGTGACCTCCAGGGAAGTCCTCGTGTTGCACCCCTCGTTTTTACTTTTTCTTTGAAATCTAATTTACACGGTCGCTTCAGGAATCCCTGGGCTCGCATAAAGCGTCGACTTGAAATTGTCAAAAGCATGTTTTGTACGGTTGGGTCCCACCGAGTGGCTCTCTTACCTCTTTCTCTTGCCAAATTTTTAGCACAAGCCAACTCAAGAATTTTCACTATGGGTTGCCAGAATGCATGGTTAGACATTGGACCGGTGATGACGAGTTGAAAGGGTCTCGTGTTTGATCATTATGGTATCGGGGAAAATGCTCTGCGTGCACATGAGTCGGTGTCGTTGCCCCACAGATTCAGGGTGCGACCACACCAGCACTAATGCACCGGATCCCATCAGAACTCCGCAGTTAAGCGTTCTTGGGTGAGAGTAGTACTAGGAAGGGTGACCTCCTGGGTAGTCCTCCTGTTGCACCCCTCGTTTTTACTTTTTCTTTGAAATCTAATTTACACGGTGCTTCAGGAATCCCTGGCTCGCATAAAGCGTCGACTTAAAATTGTCAAAAGCATGTTTTGTACGGTTGGGTCCCACCGAGTGGCTCTCTTACCTCTTTCTCTTGCCAAAATATTAGCACAAGACAACTCAAGAATTTTCACTATGTGTTGCCGAAATGCATGGCCAGACATTGGACCGGTGATGACGAGTTGAAAGGGTCTCGTGTTTGATCATTATGGTATCGGGGAAAATGCTTTGCGTGCACATGAGTTGGTGTCGTTGCCCCACAGATTCAGGGTGCGACCACACCAGCACTAATGCACCGGATCCCATCAGAACTCCGCAGTTAAGCGTACTTGGGCGAGAGTAGTACTCGGATGGGTGACCTCCTGGGAAGTCCTCGTGTTGCACCCCTCCTTTTTACTTTTTCTTTGAAATCTAATTTACACGGTCGCTTCATGAATCCCTGGGATCCCACAAAGCGTCGACTTGAAATTGTCAAAAGCATGTTTTGTACGGTTGGGTCCCACCGAGTGGCTCTCTTACCTCTTTCTCTTGCAAAATTTTTAGCACAAGACAACTCAAGAATTTTCACTATGGGTTGCCGAAATGCATGGCTAGACATTGGACCGGTGATGACGAGTTGAAAGGGTCTCGTGTTTGATCATTATGGTATCGGGGAAAATGCTTTGCGTGCACATGAGGGTGTCGTTGCCCCACAGATTCAATGTGCGACCACACCAGCACTAATGCACCGGATCCCATCAGAACTCCGCAGTTAAGCGTGCTTGGGCGAGAGTAGTACTAGGATGGGTGACCTCCTGGGAAGTCCTCGTGTTGCACCCCTCCTTTTTCTTTGAAATCTAATTTACACGGTCGCTTCAGAAATCCTTGGGCCCGCACAAAGCGTCGACTTGAAATTGTCAAAAGCATGTTTTGTACGGTTGGGTCCCACCGAGTGGCTCTCTTACCTCTTTCTCTTGCCAAATTTTTAGCACAAGACAACTCAAGAATTTTCACTATGTGTTGCCGAAATGCATGGCCAGACATTGGACCGATGATGACGAGTTGAAAGGGTCTCGTGTTTGATCATTATGGTATCGGGGAAAATGCTTTGCGTGCACATGAGTCGGTGTCGTTGCCCCACAGATTCAAGGTGCGACCACACCAGCACTAATGCACCGGATCCCATCAGAACTCCGCAGTTAAGCGTGCTTGGGCGAGAATAGTACTAGGATGGGTGACCTCCTGGGAAGTCCTCGTGTTGCACCCCTCGTTTTTACTTTTTCTTTGAAATCTAATTTACACGGTCGCTTCAGGAATCCCTGGGCTCGCATAAAGCGTCGACTTAAAATTGTCAAAAGCATGTTTTGTACGGTTGGGTCCCACCGAGTGGCTCTCTTACCTCTTTCTCTTGCCAAAATATTAGCACAAGACAACTCAAGAATTTTCACTGTGTTGCCGGAATGCATGGCCAGACATTGGACCGGTGATGACGAGTTGAAACGGTCTCGTGTTTGATCATTATGGTATCGGGGAAAATGCTTTGCGTGCACATGAGTCGATGTCGTTGCCCCACATATCTGTGGTGCGACCACACCAAAGACTAATGCACCGGATCCCATTGGAGCTCCGCAGTTAAGCGTGCTTGGGCGAGAGTAGTACTAGGATGGGTGACCTCCTGGGAAGTCCTCGTGTTGCACCCCTCGTTTTTACTTTTTCTTTGAAATCTAATTTACACGGTCGCTTCAAAAATCCTTGGGCCCACACAAAGCGTCGACTTGAAATTGTCAAAAGCATGTTTTGTACGGTTGGGTCCCACCGAGTGGCTCTCTTACCTCTTTCTCTTGCCAAATTTTTAGCACAAGCCAACTCAAGAATTTTCACTATGGGTTGCCAGAATGCATGGTTAGACATTGGACCGGTGATGACGAGTTGAAAGGGTCTCGTGTTTGATCATTATGGTATCGGAGAAAATGCTATGCGTGCACATGAGTCGATGTCGTTGCCCCACGTATTCGTGGTGCGACCACACCAGGACTAATGCACCGGATCCCATCAGAACTCCGCAGTTAAGCGTGCTTGGGCGAGAGTAGTACTAGGATGGGTGACCTCCTGGGAAGTCCTCGTGTTGCACCCCTCCTTTTTACTTTTTCTTTGAAATCTAATTTACATGGTCGCTTCAGGAATCCCTGAGCTCGCACAAAGCGTCGACTTGAAATTGTCAAAAGCATGTTTTGTACGGTTGGGTCCCACCGAGTGGCTCTCTTACCTCTTTCTCTTGCCAAAATATTAGCACAAGACAACTTAAAAATTTTCACCATGTGTTGCCGAAATGCATGGCCATACATTGGACCAGTGATGACGAGTTGAAAGGGTCTCGTGTTTGATCAATATGGTATAGCGGAAAATGCTTTGCGTGCACATGAGTCGGTGTTGTTGCCCACAGATTCAGGGTGCGACCACACCAGCACTAATGGACCGGATCCCATCAGAACTTCGCAGTTAAGCGTGGTTGGGCGAGAGTAGTACTCAGATGGGTGGCCTCCTGGAAGTCCTCGTGTTGCACCCCTCCTTTTTACTTTTTCTTTGAAATCTAATTTACACGGTCGCTTCAGAAATCCTTGGGCCCGCACAAAGCGTCGACTTGAAATTGTCAAAAGCATGTTTTGTACGGTTGGGTCCCACCGAGTGGCTCTCTTACCTCTTTCTCTTGCCAAATTTTTAGCACAAGACAACTCAAGAATTTTCACTATGTGTTGCCGAAATGCATGGCCAGACATTGGACCGGTGATGACGAGTTGAAAGGGTCTCGTGTTTGATCATTATGGTATCGGGGAAAATGCTTTGCGTGCACATGAGTCAGTGTCGTTGCCCCACAGATTCAGGGTGCGACCACACCAGCACTAATGCACCGGATCCCATCAGAACTCCGCAGTTAAGCGTGCTTGGGCGAGAGTAGTACTAGGATGGGTGACCTCCTGGGAAGTCCTCGTGTTGCACCCCTCCTTTTTACTTTTTCTTTGAAATCTAATTTACACGGTCGCTTCAAGAATCCCTGGGATCCCGCAAAGCGTCGACTTGAAATTGTCAAAAGCATGTTTTGTACGGTTGGGTCCCACCGAGTGGCTCTCTTACCTCTTTCTCTTGCCAAATTTTTAGCACAAGACAACTCAAGAATTTTCACTATGGGTTGCCGGAATGCATGGCTAGACATTGGACCAGTGATGACGAGTTGAAAGGGTCTCGTGTTTGATCATTATGGTATCGGGGAAAATGCTTTGCGTGCACATGAGTCAGTGTCGTTGCCCTACAGATTCATGGTGCGACCACACCAGCACTAATGCACCGGATCCCATCAGAACTCCGCAGTTAAGCGTGCTTGGGCGAGAGTAGTACTAGGATGGGTGACCTCCTGGGAAGTCCTCGTGTTGCACCCCTCCTTTTTACTTTTTCTTTGAAATCTAATTTACACGGTCGCTTCAGAACCCCTGGGCTCGCACAAAGCTTCGGCTTGAAATTGTCAAAAGCATGTTTTGTACGGTTGGGTCCCACCGAGTGGCTCTCTTACCTCTTTCTCTTGCCAAATTTTTAGCACAAGACAACTCAAGAATTTTCACTATGTGTTGCCGGAATGCATGGCCAGACATTGGACCTGTGATGACGAGTTGAAAGGGTCTCGTGTTTGATCATTATGGTATCGGGGAAAATGCTTTGCCTGCACATGAGCTGGTGTGTTGCCCCACAAATTTAGGGTGCGACTACAGCAGCACTGACGCACCGGATCCCATCAGAACTCCGCAGTTAAGCGTGCTTGGGCGAGAGTAGTACTAGGATGGGTGACCTCCTGGGAAGTCCTCGTGTTGCACCCCTCCTTTTTACTTTTTCTTTGAAATCTAATTTACACGGCCGCTTCAGAAATCCTTGGGCTCGCACAAAGCGTCGACTTGAAATTGTCAAAAGCATGTTTTGTACGGTTGGGTCCCACCGAGTGGCTCTCTTACCTCTTTCTCTTGCCAAATTTTTAGCACAAGACAACTCAAGAATTTTCACTATGTGTTGCCGTAATGCATGGCCAGACATTGGACCGGTGATGACGAGTTGAAAGGGTCTCGTGTTTGATCATTATGGTATCGGGGAAAATGCTTTGCGTGCACATGAGTCGGTGTCGTTGCCCCACAGATTCAGGGTGCGACCACACCAGCACTAATGCACCGGATCCCATCAGAACTCCGCAGTTAAGCGTGCTTGGGCGAGAGTAGTACTCGGATGGGTGACCTCCTGGGAAGTCCTCGTGTTGCACCCCTTGTTTTTACTTTTTCTTTGAAACCTAATTTACACGGTCGCTTCAAGAATCCCTGGGATCCCGCAAAGCGTCGACTTGAAATTGTCAAAAGCATGTTTTGTACGGTTGGGTCCCACCGAGTGGCTCTCTTACCTCTTTCTCTTGCCAAATTTTTAGCACAAGACAACTCAAGAATTTTCACTATGTGTTGCCGAAATGCATGGCCAGACATTGGACCGGTGATGACGAGTTGAAAGGGTCTCGTGTTTGATCATTATGGTATCGGGGAAAATGCTTTGCGTGCACATGAGTTGGTGTCGTTGCCCCACAGATTCAGGGTGCGACCACACCAGCACTAATGCACCGGATCCCATCAGAACTCCGCAGTTAAGCGTGCTTGGGCGAGAGTAGTACTAGGATGGGTGACCTCCAGGGAAGCCCTCGTGTTGCACCCCTCGTTTTTACTTTTTCTTTGAAATCTAATTTACACGGTTGCTTCAGGACTCCTTGGGCTCGCAGAAAGCATCGACTTAAAATTGTCAAAAGCATGTTTTGTACGGTTGGGTCCCACCGAGTGGCTCTCTTACCTCTTTCTCTTGCCAAAATATTAGCACAAGACAACTCAAGAATTTTCACTATGTGTTGCCGAAATGCATGGCCAGACATTGGACCGGTGATGACGAGTTGAAAGGGTCTCGTGTTTGATCATTATGGTATTTGGGAAAATGCTTTGCGTGCACATGAGTCGGTGTCGTTGCCCCACAGATTCAGGGTGCGACCACACCAGCACTAATGCACCGGATCCCATCAGAACTCCGCAGTTAAGCGTGCTTGGGCGAGAGTAGTACTAGGATGGGTGACCTCCTGGAAGTCCTCGTGTTGCACCCCTCCTTTTTACTTTTTCTTTGAAATCTAATTTACATGGTCGCTTCAGGAATCCCTGAGCTCGCACAAAGCGTCGACTTGAAATTGTCAAAAGCATGTTTTGTACGGTTGGGTCCCACCGAGTGGCTCTCTTACCTCTTTCTCTTGCCAAATTTTTAGCACAAGACAACTCAAGAATTTTCACTATGTGTTGCCGAAATGCATGGCCAGACATTGGACCGATGATGACGAGTTGAAAGGGTCTCGTGTTTGATCATTATGGTATCGGGGAAAATGCTTTGCGTGCACATGAGTCGGTGTCGTTGCCCCACAGATTCGTGGTGCGACCACACCAGCACTAATGCACCGGATCCCATCAGAACTCCGCAGTTAAGCGTGCTTGGGCGAGAGTAGTACTAGGATGGGTGACCTCCTGGGAAGTCCTCGTGTTGCACCCCTCCTTTTTACTTTTTCTTTGAAATCTAATTTACACGGTCGCTTCAGGAATCCCTGGGCTCGCACAAAGCGTCGACTTGAAATTGTCAAAAGCATGTTTTGTACGGTTGGGTCCCACCGAGTGGCTCTCTTACCTCTTTCTCTTGCCAAATTTTTAGCACAAGACAACTCAAGAATTTTCACTATGTGTTGCCGAAATGCATGGCAGACATTGGACCGGTGATGACGAGTTGAAACGGTCTCGTGTTTGATCATTATGGTATCGGGGAAAATGCTTTGCGTGCACATGAGTCGATGTCGTTGCCCCACAGATTCAGGGTGCGACCACACCAGCACTAATGCATCGGATCCCATCAGATTCCGCAGGTAAGCGTGCTTGGGCGAGAGTAGTACTAGGATAGGTGACCTCCTGGGAAGTCCTCGTGTTGTACCCCTCCTTTTTACTTTTTCTTTGAAATCTAATTTACACGGTCGCTTCAAAAATCCTTGGGCCCGCACAAAGCGTCGACTTGAAATTGTCAAAAGCATGTTTTGTACGGTTGGGTCCCACCGAGTGGCTCTCTTACCTCTTTCTCTTGCCAAATTTTTAGCACAAGACAACCCAAGAATTTTCACTATGGGTTGCCGGAATGCATGGCCAGACATTGGACCGGTGATGACGGGATGAAAGGGTCTCGTGTTTGATCATTATGGTATCCGGAAAAATGATTTGCGTGCACAAGAGTCGTTGTCGTTGCCCCACGTATTCGTGGTGCGTCCACAACAGCACTAACGCGACGGATCCCATCAGAACTCCGCAGTTAAGCGTGCTTGGGCGAGAGTAGTACTAGGATGGGTGACCTCCTGGGAAGTCCTCGTGTTGCACCCCTCCTTTTTACTTTTTCTTTGAAATCTAATTTACACGGTCGCTTCAAGAATCCCTGGGATCCCGCAAAGCGTCGACTTGAAATTGTCAAAAGCATGTTTTGTACGGTTGGGTCCCACCGAGTGGCTCTCTTACCTCTTTCTCTTGCCAAATTTTTAGCACAAGACAACTCAAGAATTTTCACTATGGGTTGCCGGAATGCATGGCTAGACATTGGACCGGTGATGACGATTTGAAAGGGTCTCGTGTTTGATCATTATGGTATCGGGGAAAATGCTTTGCGTGCACATGAGCTGGTGTCGTCGCCCCACAGATTCAGGGTGCGACCACACCAGCACTAATGCACCGGATCCCATCAGAACTCTGCAGCTAAGCGTACTTGGGCGTGAGTAGTACTTGGATGGGTGACCTCCTGGGATGTCCTTGTGTTGCACCCCTCCTTTTTAGTTTTTGTTTGAAATCTAATTTACACGGTCGCTTCAAAAATCCTTGGGCCCGCACAAAGCCTCGACTTGAAATTGTCAAAAGCATGTTTTGTACGGTTGGGTCCCACCGAGTGGCTCTCTTACCTCTTTCTCTTGCCAAATTTTTAGCACAAGACAACTCAAGAATTTTCACTATGTGTTGCCAGAATGCATGGCCAGACATTGGACCGGTGATGACGAGTTGAAAGGGTCTCGTGTTTGATCATTATGGTATCGGGGAAAATGCTTTGCGTGCACATGAGTCGGTGTCGTTGCCCCACAGATTCAGGGTGCGACCACACCAGCACTAATGCACCGGATCCCATCAGAACTCCGCAGTTTAGCGTACTTGGGCGGGAGTAGTACTTGGATGGGTGACCTCCTGGGAAGTCCTCGTGTTGCACCCCTCCTTTTTAGTTTTTGTTTGAAATCTAATTTACACGGTCGCTTCAAAAATCCTTGGGCCCGCACAAAGCCTCGACTTGAAATTGTCAAAAGCATGTTTTGTACGGTTGGGTCCCACCGAGTGGCTCTCTTACCTCTTTCTCTTGCCAAATTTTTAGCACAAGACAACTCAAGAATTTTCACTATGGGTTGCGGGAATGCATGGCAGACATTGGACCGGTGATGAGGAGTTGAAAGGGTCTCGTGTTTGATCATTATGGTAGCGGGGAAAATGCTTTGCGGGCACATGAGGCGGTGTCGTTGCCCCACAGATTCAGGGTGCGACCACACCAGCACTAATGCACCGGATCCCATCAGAACTCCGCAGTTAAGCGTGCTTGGGCGAGAGTAGTACTAGGATGGGTGACCTCCTGGGAAGTCCTCGTGTTGCACCCCTCCTTTTTACTTTTTCTTTGAAATCTCATTTACACAGTCGCTTCAGAAATCCTCGGATCCCGCAAAGCGTCGACTTGAAATTGTCAAAAGCATGTTTTGTACGGTTGGGTCCCACCGAGTGGCTCTCTTACCTCTTTCTCTTGCCAAATTTTTAGCACAAGACAACTCAAGAATTTACACTATGTGTTGCCGAAATGCATGGCCAGACATTGGACCGGTGATGACGAGTTGAAAGGGTCTCGTGTTTGAACATTATGGTATCGGGGAAAATGCTTTGGGTGCACATGAGTCGGTGTCGTTGCCCCACAAATTCAGGGTGCGACCACACCAGCATTAATGCACCGGATCCCATCAGAACTCCGCAGTTAAGCGTGCTAGGGCGAGAGTAGTACTGGGATGGGTGACCTCCTGGGAAGTCCTCGTGTTGCTGCCCTCCTTTTTACTTTTTCTTTGAAATCTAATTTACACGGTCGCTTCAAAAATCCTTGGGCTCGCACAAGGCCTCGACTTGAAATTGTCAAAAGCATGTTTTTTACGGTTGGGTCCCACCGAGTGGCTCTCTTACCTCTTTCTCTTGCCAAATTTTTAGCACAAGACAACTCAAGAATTTACACTATGTGTTGCCGAAATGCATGGCCAGACATTGGACCGGTGATGACGAGTTGAAAGGGTCTCGTGTTTGATCATTATGGTATCGGGGAAAATGCTTTGCGTGCACATGAGTCGGTGTCGTTGCCCCACAGATTCAGGGTGCGACCACACCAGCACTAATGCACCGGATCCCATCAGAACTCCGCAGTTTAGCGTACTTGGGCGGGAGTAGTACTTGGATGGGTGACCTCCTGGGAAGTCCTCGTGTTGCACCCCTTGTTTTTCCTTTTTCTTTGATACCTAATTTACACGGTCGCTTCAAGAATCCTTGGGATCTCGCAAAGCGTCGACTTGAAATTGTCAAAAGCATGTTTTGTACGGTTGGGTCCCACCGAGTGGCTCTCTTACCTCTTTCTCTTGCCAAATTTTTAGCACAAGACAACTAAAGAATTTACACTACGTGTTGCCAAAATGCATGGCCAGACATTGGACCGGTGATGACGAGTTGAAAGGGTCTCGTGTTTGATGATTATGGTATCGGGGAAAATGCTTTGCGTGCACATGAGTGAGTGTCGTTGCCCCACAAATTCAAGGTGCAACCACACAAGCTCTGATGCTCCGGATCCCATCAGAACTCCGCAGTTAACCGTGCTTGGGCGAGAGTAGTACTGGGACGGGTGACCTCGTGGGAAGTCCTCGTGTTGCACCCCTCCTTTTTACTTTTTCTTTGAAATCTAATTTACACGGTCGCTTCAGAACCCCTAGGCTCGCACAAAGCATCGGCTTGAAATTGTCAAAAGCATGTTTTGTACGGTTGGGTCCCACCGAGTGGCTCTCTTACCACTTTCTCTTGCCAAATTTTTAGCACAAGACAACTCAAGAATTTTCACTATGTGTTGCCGAAATGCATGGCCAGACATTGGACCGGTGATGACGAGTTGAAAGGGTCTCGTGTTTGATCATTATGGTATCGGGGAAAATGCTTTGCGTGCACATGAGTTGTCGTTGCCCCACGTATTCAGTGGTGCGACCACACTAGCAATAGTGCACCGAATCCCATCATAACTCCGCAGTTAAGCGTGCTTGGGCGAGAGTAGTACTAGGATGGGTGACCTCCTGGGAAGTCCTCGTGTTGCACCCCTCCTTTTTACTTTTTCTTTGAAATCTAATTTACACGGTCGCTTCAAAAATCCTTGGGCCCGCACAAAGCCTCGACTTGAAATTGTCAAAAGCATGTTTTGTACGGTTGGGTCCCACCGAGTGGCTCTCTTACCTCTTTCTCTTGCCAAATTTTTAGCACAAGACAACTCAAGAATTTTCACTATGTGTTGCCGAAATGCATGGCCAGACATTGGACCAGTGATGACGAGTTGAAAGGGTCTCGTGTTTGATCAATATGGTATAGCGGAAAATGCTTTGCGTGCACATGAGTCGGTGCCGTTGCCCACAGATTCAGGGTGCGACCACACCAGCACTAATGGACCGGATCCCATCAAAACTCCGCAGTTAAGCGTGCTTGGGCGAGAGTAGTACTCGGATGGGTGACCTCCTGGGAAGTCCTCGTGTTGCACCCCTCCTTTTTACTTTTTCTTTGAAATCTAATTTACACGGTCGCTTCATGAATCCCTGGGATCCCGCAAAGCGTCGACTTGAAATTGTCAAAAGCATGTTTTGTACGGTTGGGTCCCACCGAGTGGCTCTCTTACCTCTTTCTCTTGCCAAATTTTTAGCACAAGACAACTCAAGAATTTTCACTATGTGTTGCCGAAATGCATGGCCAGACATTGGACCAGTGATGACGAGTTGAAAGGGTCTCGTGTTTGATCATTATGGTATCGGGGAAAATGCTTTGCGTGCACATGAGTCGGTGTCGTTGCCCCACAGATTCAGGGTGCGACCACACCAGCACTAATGCACCGGATCCCATCAGAACTCCGCAGTTAAGCGTGCTTGGGCGAGAGTAGTACTAGGATGGGTGACCTCCTGGGAAGTCCTCGTGTTGCACCCCTCCTTTTTACTTTTTCTTTGAAATCTAATTTACACGGTCGCTTCAGAAATCCTTGGGCCCGCACAAAGCGTCGACTTGAAATTGTCAAAAGCATGTTTTGTACGGTTGGGTCCCACCGAGTGGCTCTCTTACCTCTTTCTCTTGCCAAATTTTTAGCACAAGACAACTCAAGAATTTTCACTATGTGTTGCCGAAATGCATGGCCAGACATTGGACCGGTGATGACGAGTTGAAAGGGTCTCGTGTTTGATCATTATGGTATCGGGGAAAATGCTTTGCGTGCACATGAGTCAGTGTCGTTGCCCCACATATTCATGGTGCGACCACACCAGCACTAATGCACCGGATCCCATCAGAACTCCGCAGTTAAGCGTGCTTGGGCGAGAGTAGTACTAGGATGGGTGACCTCCTGGGAAGTCCTCGTGTTGCACCCCTCCTTTTTACTTTTTCTTTGAAATCTAATTTACACGGTCGCTTCGAGAATCCTTGGGCTGGCACAAAGCGTCGACTTGAAATTGTCAAAAGCATGTTTTGTACGGTTGGGTCCCACCGAGTGGCTCTCTTACCTCTTTCTCTTGCCAAATTTTTAGCACAAGACAACTCAAGAATTTTCACTATGTGTTGCCGAAATGCATAGCAGACATTGGACCGGTGATGACGAGTTGAAAGGGTCTCGTGTTTGATCACTATGGTATTTGGGAAAATGCTTTGGGTGCACATGAGCCGGTGTCGTTGCCCCACAAATTCAGGGTGCGACTACACCAGCACTGATGCACCGGATCCTATCACAACTCCGCAGTTAAGCGTGCTTGGGCGAGACAAGTACTAGGATGGGTGACCTCCTGGGAAGTCCTCGTGTTACACCCCTCCTTATTACTTTTTCTTTGAAATCTAATTTACACGGTCGCTTCAGAACCCCTGGGCTCGCACAAAGCTTCGGCTTGAAATTGTCAAAAGCATGTTTTGTATGGTTGGCTCGCACCGAGTCGCTCTCTTACCACTTTCTCTTGCCAAATTTTTAGCACAAGACAACTCAAGAATTTTCACTATGTGTTGCCGAAATGCATGGCCAGACATTGGACCGGTGATGACGAGTTGAATGGGTCTCGTGTTTGATCATTATGGTATCGGGAAAAGTGCTTTCCATGCACATGAGCTCTGTCGTTGCCCCACGTATTCGTGGTGCGACCACACCAAAGACTAATGCACCGGATCCCATCAGAACTCTGCAGTTAAGTGTGCTTGGGCGAGAGTAGTACTAGGATGGGTGACCTCCTGGGAAGTCCTCGTGTTGCACCCCTCCTTTTTACTTTTTCTTTGAAATCTAATTTACACGGTCGCTTCAAAAATCCTTGGGCCCGCACAAAGCCTCGACTTGAAATTGTCAAAAGCATGTTTTTTACGGTTGGGTCCCACCGAGTGGCTCTCTTACCTCTTTCTCTTGCCAAATTTTTAGCACAAGACAACTCAAGAATTTACACTATGTGTTGCCGAAATGCATGGCCAGACATTGGACCGGTGATGACGAGTTGAAAGGGTCTCGTGTTTGATCATTATGGTATCGGGGAAAATGCTTTGCGTGCACATGAGCCGATGTCGTTGCCCCACGTATCTGGGTGCGACCACACCAGCACTAATGCACCAGATCCCATCAGAACTCCGCAGTTAAGCGTGCTTGGGCGAGAGTAGTACTAGGATGGGTGACCTCCTGGGAAGTCCTCGTGTTGCACCCCTCCTTTTTACTTTTTCTTTGAAATCTAATTTACACGGTCGCTTCAGAAATCCCTGGGATCCCGCAAAGCGTCGACTTGAAATTGTCAAAAGCATGTTTTGTACGGTTGGGTCCCACCGAGTGGCTCTCTTACCTCTTTCTCTTGCCAAATTTTTAGCACAAGACAACTCAAGAATTTTCACTATGTGTTGCCGAAATGCATGGCCAGACATTGGACCGGTGATGACGAGTTGAAAGGGTCTCGTGTTTGATCATTATGGTATTTGGGAAAATGCTTTGGGTGCACATGAGCTCTGTCGTTGCCCCACGTATTCGTGGTGCGACCACACCAAAGCACTAATGCACCTGATCCCATCGTAACTCAAGCTAAGCGTGTTTGGGCGAGAGTAGTACTATGATGGGTGACCTCCTGGGATGTCCTCGTGTTGCCCCTCTCCTTTTTACTTTATCTTTGAATTCTAATTTACACGGTCGCTTCAGAAATCCTTGGGCCCGCACAAAGCGTCGACTTGAAATTGTCAAAAGCATGTTTTGTACGGTTGGGTCCCACCGAGTGGCTCTTTTACCTCTTTCTCTTGCCAAATTTTTAGCACAAGACAACTCAACAATTTTCACTATGTGATGCCGAAATGCATGGCCAGACATCGGACCGGTGATGACGAGTTGAAAGGGTCTCGTGTTTGATCATTATGGTATCGGGAAAAATGCTTTGCGTGCACATGAGTCGGTGTCGTTGCCCTACAGATTCATGGTGCGACCACACCAGCACTAATGCACCGGATCCCATCAGAACTCCGCAGTTAAGCGTGCTTGGGCGTGAGTAGTACTAGGATGGCTGACCTCCTGGGATGTCCTTGTGTTGCACCCCTCCTTTTTAGTTTTTCTTTGAAATCTAATTTACACGGTCGCTTCAAAAATCCTTGGGCCCGCACAAAGCCTCGACTAGAAATTGTCAAAAGCATGGTTTGTACGGTTGGGTCCCACCGAGTGGCTCTCTTACCTCTTTCTCTTGCCAAATTTTTAGCACAAGACAACTCAAGAATTTTCACCATGTGTTGCCGAAATGCATGGCCAGACATTGGACCGGTGATGACGAGTTGAAAGGGACTCGTGTTTGATCATTATGGTATCTGGGAAAATGCTTTGCGTGCACATGAGCTCTGTCGTTGCCCCACGTATTCGTGGTGCGACCACACCAAAGACTAATGCACCTGATCCCATCGTAACTCCGCGCTAAGCGTGCTTGGGCGAGAGTAGTACTAGGATGGGTGACCTCCTGGGAAGTCCTCGTGTTGCACCCCTCCTTTTTACTTTTTCTTTGAAATCTAATTTACACGGTCGCTTCATGAATCCCTGGGATCCCGCAAAGCGTCGACTTGAAATTGTCAAAAGCATGTTTTGTACGGTTGGGTCCCACCGAGTGGCTCTCTTACCTCTTTCTCTTGCCAAATTTTTAGCACAAGACAACTCAAGAATTTTCACTATGTGTTGCCGAAATGCATGGCCAGACATTGGACCGGTGATGACGAGTTGAAAGGGTCTCGTGTTTGATCATTATGGTATCGGGGAAAATGCTTTGCGTGCACATGAGTTGGTGTCGTTGCCCCACAGATTCGCGGTCCAACCACACCAGCACTAATGCACCGGATCCCATCAGAACTCCGCAGTTAAGCGTGCTTGGGCGAGAGTAGTACTAGGATGGGTGACCTCCTGGGAAGTCCTCGTGTTGCACCCCTCCTTTTTACTTTTTCTTTAAAATCTAATTTACACGGTCGCTTTAGAAATCCTTGGGCCCGCACAAAGCGTCGACTTGAAATTGTCAAAAGCATGTTTTGTACGGTTGGGTCCCACCGAGTGGCTCTCTTACCTCTTTCTCTTGCCAAATTTTTAGCACAAGACAACTCAAGAATTTTCACTATGTGTTGCCGGAATGCATGGCTAGACATTGGACCGGTGATGACGAGTTGAAAGGGTCTCATGTTTGATCATTATGGTACTGGGGAAAATGCTTTGCGTGCACATGAGTCGATGTCGTTGCCCCACAGATTCAGGGAGCGACCACACCAGCACTAATGTATCGGATCCCATCAGATTCCGCAGTTAAGCGTGGTTGGGCGAGAGTAGTACTAGGATGGGTGACCTCCTGGAAGTCCTCGTGTTGCACCCCTCCTTTTTACTTTTTCTTTGAAATCTAATTTACACGGTCGCTTCAAAAATCCAGGGCCTGCACAAAGCGTCAACTTGAAATTGTCAAAAGCATGTTTTGTACGGTTGGGTCCCACCGAGTGGCTCTCTTACCTCTTTCTCTTGCCAAATTTTTAGCACAAGACAACTCAAGAATTTTCACTATGTGTTGCCGAAATGCATGGCCAGACATTGGACCAGTGATGACGAGTTGAAAGGGTCTCGTGTTTGATCATTAGGGTATCGGGGAAAATGCTTTGCGTGCACATGAGTTCGGGTCGTTGCCCCACAGATTCAGGGTGCGACCACACCAGCACTAATGCACCGGATCCCATCAGAACTCCGCAGTTAAGCGTGCTTGGGCGAGAGTAGTACTAGGATGGGTGACCTCCTGAGAAGTCCTCGTGTTGCACCCCTCCTTTTTACTTTTTCTTTGAAATCTAATTTACAAAGTCGCTTCAGAAATCCTCGGGCCCGCACAAGCGTCGGCTTCAAATTGTCAAAAGCATGTTTTGTACGGTTGGGTCCCACCGAGTGGCTCTCTTACCACTTTCTCTTGCCAAATTTTTAGCACAAGACAACTCAAGAATTTTCACTATGTGTTGCCGAAATGCATGGCCAGACATTGGACCGGTGATGACGACTTGAAAGGGTCTGGTGTTTGATCATTTTGGTATCGGGGAAAATGCTTTGCGTGCACATGAGTCGGTGTCGTTGCCCCACAAATTCAGGGTGTGACCACACCAAAGACTAATGCATCGGATCCCATCAGATTCCCCAGTTAAGCGTGGTTGGGCGAGAGAAGTACTCGGATGGGTGACCTCCTGGAAGTCCTCGTGTTGCACCCCTCCTTTTTACTTTTTCTTTGAAATCTAATTTACATGGTCGCTTCAGAAATCCTTGGGCCCGCACAAAGCGTCGACTTGAAATTGTCAAAAGCATGTTTTGTACGGTTGGGTCCCACCGAGTGGCTCTCTTACCTCTTTCTCTTGCCAAATTTTTAGCACAAGACAACTCAAGAATTTTCACTATGTGTTGCCGAAATGCATGCCCAGACATTGGACCGGTGATGACGAGTTGAAAGGGTCTCGTGTTTGATCATGATGGTATCGGGGAAAATGCTTGGCGTGCACATGAGTCGGTGTCGTTGCCCCACGTATTCGTGGTGCGACCACACCAAAGCACTAATGCACCTGATCCCATCGAACTCCGCAGCTTAAGCGTGCCTGGGCGAGAGTAGTACTAGGATGGGTGTCCTCCTGGGAAGTCCTCGTGTTGCACCCCTCCTTTTTACTTTTTCTTTGAAATCTAATTTACGCAGTCGCTTCAGAAATCCTTGGGCCCGCACAAAGCGTCGGCTTGAAATTGTCAAAAGCATGTTTTGTACGGTTGGGTCCCACCGAGTGGCTCTCTTACCACTTTCTCGTGCCAAATTTTTAGCACAAGACAACTCAAGAATTTTCACTATGTGTTGCCGAAATGCATGGCCAGTCATTGGACCAGTGATGACGAGTTGAAAGGGTCTCGTGTTTGATGATTATGGTATTGGGGAAAATGCTTTGCGTGCACATGAGTTGCTGTCGTTGCCCCACGTATTCGTGGTGCGACCACACCAAAGACTAATGCACTGGATTCCATCATAACTCCGCAGTTAAGCATGCTAGGGTGAGAGTAGTACTGGGATGGGTGACCTCCTGGGAAGTCCTCATGTTGCATCCCTCTTTTTTCCTTTTTCTTTGAAATCTAATTTACACAGTCGCTTCATGAATCCTTGGGCCCGCACAAAGCGTCGACTTGAAATTGTCAAAAGCATGTTTTGTACGGTTGGGTCCCACCGAGTGGCTCTCTTACCTCTTTCTCTTGCCAAATTTTTAGCACAAGACAACTCAAGAATTTTCACTATGTGTTGCCGAAATGCATGGCCAGACATTGGACCGCTGATGACGAGTTGAAAGGGTCTCGTGTTTGATCATTATAGTATCAGGGAAAATGCTTTGCGTGCACATGAGTCGGTGTCGTTGCCCCACAGATTCTGGGTGCGACCACACTAGACTGATGCACCGGATCCCATCAGAACTCCGCAGTTAAGCGTGCTTGGGCGAGAGTTGTACTCGGATGGGTGACCTCCTAGGAAGTCCTCGTGTTGCACCCCTCCTTTTTACTTTTTCTTTGAAATCTAATTTACACGGTCGCTTCAGAAATCCTTGGGCCCGCACAAAGCGTCGACTTGAAATTGTCAAAAGCATGTTTTGTACGGTTGGGTCCCACCGAGTGGCTCTCTTACCTCTTTCTCTTGCCAAATTTTTAGCACAAGACAACTCAAGAATTTTCAATATGTGTTGCCGAAATGCATGGCCAGACATTGAACGGGTGATGACGAGTTGAAGGGGTCTCGTGTTTGATCATTATGGTATCGGGGAAATTTCTTTGTGTGCACATGAGCTCTGTCGTTGCCCCACGTATTCGTGGGTGCGACCACACCAAAGCACTAATGCACCGGATCCCATAATAACTCCGCAGTTAAGCGTGCTTGGGCGAGAGTAGTACTAGGATGGGTGACCTTCTAGGAAGTTCTCGTGTTGCACCCCTCCTTTTTACTTTTTCTTTGAAATCTAATTTACAAGGTCGCTTCATGAATCCCTGGGATCCCGCAAAGCGTCGACTTGAAATTGTCAAAAGCATGTTTTGTACGGTTGGGTCCCACCGAGTGGCTCTCTTACCTCTTTCTCTTGCCAAATTTTTAGCACAAGACAACTCAAGAATTTTCACTATGGGTTGCTGGAATGCATGGTCACACATTGGACCTGTGATGACGAGTTGAAAGGGTCTCGTGTTTGATCATTATGGTATCGGGGAAAATGCTTTGCGTGCACATGAGTTGTGTCGTTGCCCCACAGATTCATGGTGCGACCACACCAGCACTAATGCACCGGATCCCATCAGAACTCCGCAGTTAAGCGTGCTTGGGCGAGAGTAGTACTAGGATGGGTGACCTCCTGGGATGTCCTCGTGTTGCACCCCTCCTTTTTACTTTTTCTTTGAAATCTAATTTACACGGTCGCTTCAAAAATCCTTGGGCCCGCACAAAGCCTCGACTTGAAATTGTCAAAAGCATGTTTTTTACGGTTGGGTCCCACCGAGTGGCTCTCTTACCTCTTTCTCTTGCCAAATTTTTAGCACAAGACAACTCAAGAATTTTCACTATGTGTTGCCGAAATGCATGGCCAGACATTGGACCGGTGATGACGAGTTGAAAGGGTCTCGTGTTTGATCATTATGGTATCGGGGAAAATGCTTTGCGTGCACATGAGTTGGTGTCGTTGCCCCACAGATTCAGGGTGCGACCACACCAGCACTAATGCACCGGATCCCATCAGAACTCCGCAGTTAAGCGTGCTAGGGCGAGAGTAGTACTCGGATGGGTGACCTCCTGGGAAGTCCTCGTGTTGCTCCCCTCCTTTTTACTTTTTCTTTGAAATCTAATTTACACGGTCGCTTCAAAAATCCTTGGGCCCGCACAAAGCCTCGACTTGAAATTGTCAAAAGCATGTTTTTTACGGTTGGGTCCCACCGAGTGGCTCTCTTACCTCTTTCTCTTGCCAAATTTTTAGCACAAGACAACTCAAGAATTTACACTATGTGTTGCCGAAATGCATGGCCAGACATTGGACCGGTGATGACGAGTTGAAAGGGTCTCGTGTTTGATCATTATGGTATTGGGGAAAATGCTTTGCGTGCACATGAGTCGATGTCGTTGCCCCACAGATTCAAGGTGCGACCACACCAGCACTAATACATCGGATCCCATCAGAACTCCGCAGTTTAGCGTGCTTGGGCGAGAGTAGTAATCAGATGGGTGACCTCCGGGGAAGTCCTCGTGTTGCACCCCACCTTTCTACTTTTTCTTTGAAATCTAATTTACACGGTCGCTTCAGAACCCCTGGCTCGCACAAAGCGTCGACTTGAAATTGTCAAAAGCATGTTTTGTACGGTTGGGTCCCACCGAGTGGCTCTCTTACCACTTTCTCTTGCCAAATTTTTAGCACAAGACAACTCAAGAATTTTCACTATGTGTTGCCGGAATGCATGGCCAGACATTGGACCAGTGATGACGAGTTGAAAGGGTCTCGTGTTTGATCATTATGGTATCGGGGAAAATGCTTTGCGTGCACATGAGTTGCTGTCGTTGCCCCATAGATTCAGTGTGCGACCACACCAGCACTACTGCACCTGATCCCATCAGAACTTCGCAGTTAAGCGTGCTTGGGCGAGAGTAGTACTCAGATGGGTGACATCCTTGGAAGTCCTCGTGTTGCACCCCTCCTTTTTACTTTTTCTTTGAAATCTAATTTACACGGTCGCTTCATGAATCCCTGGGATCCCGCAAAGCGTCGACTTGAAATTGTCAAAAGCATGTTTTGTACGGTTGGGTCCCACCGAGTGGCTCTCTTACCTCTTTCTCTTGCCAAATTTTTAGCACAAGACAACTCAAGAATTTTCACTATGGGTTGCCGGAATGCATGGCCGAACAATGGACCGGTAATGACGAGTTGAAAGGGTCTCGTGTTTGATCATTATGGTATCGAGGAAAATGCTTTGCGTGCACATGAGTCAGTGTCGTTGCCCTACAAATTCAGGGTGCGACCACACCAGCACTAATGCACCAGATTCCATCAGAATTCTGCAGTTAAGCGTGCTTGGGCGAGAGTAGTACTAGGATGGGTGACCTTCTGGGAAGTCCTCGTGTTGCACCCCTCCTTTTTACTTTTTCTTTGAAATCTAATTTACACGGTCGCTTCAGAAATCCTTGGGCCCGCACAAAGCGTCGACTTGAAATTGTCAAAAGCATGTTTTGTACGGTTGGGTCCCACCGAGTGGCTCTCTTACCACTTTCTCTTGCCAAATTTTTAGCACAAGACAACTCAAGAATTTTCACTATGTGTTGCCGAAATGCATGGCCAGACATTGGACCGGTGATGACGAGTTGAAAGGGTCTCGTGTTTGATCATTATGGTATGAGGAAAAATGCTTTGCGTGCACACGAGTCGGTGTCGTTGCCCCCAGATTCTTGGTGCGACCATACCAGCACTAATGCACCGGATCCCATCAGAACTCCGCAGTTAAGCGTGCTTGGGCGAGAGTAGTACTAGGATGGGTGACCTCCTGGGAAGTCCTCGTGTTGCACCCCTCCTTTTTACTTTTTCTTTGAAATCTAATTTACACGGTCGCTTCAGAAATCCTTGGGCCCGCACAGAGCGTCGACTTGAAATTGTCAAAAGCATGTTTTGTACGGTTGGGTCCCACCGAGTGGCTCTCTTACCTCTTTCTCTTGCCAAATTTTTAGCACAAGACAACTCAAGAATTTTCACTATGTGTTGCCGAAATGCATGGCCAGACATTGGACCGGTGATGACGAGTTGAAAGGGTCTCGTGTTTGATCATTATGGTATCGGGGAAAATGCTTTGCGTGCACATGAGCTGGTGTCGTCGCCCCACAGATTCAGGGTGCGACACCAGCACTAATGCACTGGATCCCATCAGAACTCCGCCGTTAAGCGTGCTTGGGCGAGAGTAGTACTAGGATGGGTGACCTCCTGGGAAGTCCTCGTGTTGCACCCCTCCTTTTTACTTTTTCTTTGAAATCTAATTTACACGGTCGCTTCAAAAATCCTTGGGCCCGCACAAAGCCTCGACTTGAAATTGTCAAAAGCATGTTTTGTACGGTTGGGTCCCACCGAGTGGCTCTCTTACCTCTTTCTCTTGCCAAATTTTTAGCACAAGACAACTCAAGAATTTTCACTATGTGTTGCCGAAATGCATGGCCAGACATTGGACCGGTGATGACGAGTTGAAAGGGTCTCGTGTTTGATCATTATGGTATCGGGGAAAATGCTTTGCGTGCACATGACTCAGTGTCGTTACCCCACATATTCAGGGTGCGACCACACCAGCACTAATGCACCGGATCCCATCAGAACTCCGCAATTAAGCGTGCTTGGGCGAGAGTAGTACTAGGATGGGTGACCTCCTGGGAAGTCCTCGTGTTGCACCCCTCCTTTTTACTTTTTCTTTGAAATCTAATTTACACGGTCGCTTCATGAATCCCTGGGATCCCGCAAAGCGTCGACTTGAAATTGTCAAAAGCATGTTTTGTACGGTTGGGTCCCACCGAGTGGCTCTCTTACCTCTTTCTCTTGCCAAATTTTTAGCACAAGACAACTCAAGAATTTTCACTATGTGTTGCAAAATGCATGGCCAAACATTGGACCAGTGATGACGAGTTGAAAGGGTCTCGTGTTTGATCATTATGGTATCGGGGAAAATGCTTTGCGTGCACATGAGTTGGTGTCGTTGCCCCACAGATTCAGGGTGCGACCACACCAGCACTAATGCACCGGATCCCATCAGAACTCCGCAGTTAAGCGTGCTTGGGCGAGAGTAGTACTAGGATGGGTGACCTCCCGGGAAGTCCTCGTGTTGCACTCCTCCTTTTTAATTTTTCTTTGAAATCAAATTTGAACGGTCGCTTCAGAAATCCTTGGGCCCGCACAAAGCGTCGACTTGAAATTGTCAAAAGCATGTTTTGTACGGTTGGGTCCCACCGAGTGGCTCTCTTACCTCTTTCTCTTGCCAAATTTTTAGCACAAGACAACTCAAGAATTTTCACTATGTGTTGCCGAAATGCATGGCCGCACATTGGACCGGTGATGACGAGTTGAAAGGGTCTCGTGTTTGATCATTATGGTATTTGGGAAAATGCTTTGGGTGCACATGAGTCGGTGTCGTTGCCCACAAATTTAGGGTGCGACCACACCAGCACTAATGCACCGGATCCCATCAGAGCTCTGCAGTTAAGCGTGCTTGGGCGAGAGTAGTACTAGGATGGGTGACCTCCTGGAAGTCCTCGTGTTGCACCCCTCCTTTTTACTTTTTCTTTGAAATCTAATTTACACGGCCACCTCAGAAATCCTTGGGCCCGCACAAAGCGTCGACTTGAAATTGTCAAAAGCATGTTTTGTACGGTTGGGTCCCACCGAGTGGCTCTCTTACCTCTTTCTCTTGCCAAATTTTTAGCACAAGACAACTCAAGAATTTTCACTATGTGATGCCGAAATGCATGGCCAGACATTGGACCAGTGATGACGAGTTGAAAGGGTCTCGTGTTCGATCATTATGGTATCGGGTAAAATGCTTTCCGTGCACATGAGTCGGTGTCGTTGCCCCACAGATTCAGGGTGCGACCACACCAGCACTAATCCACCGGATCCGATCTGAACTCCGGAGTTAAGTGTGCTTGGGCGAGAGTAGTACTAGGATGGGTGACCTCCTGTGAAGTCCTCGTGTTGCACCCCTCCTTTTTACTTTTTCTTTGAAATCTAATTTGCACGGTCGCTTCATGAATCCATGGGATCCCGCATAGCGTCGACTTGAAATTGTCAAAAGCATGTTTTGTACGGTTAGGTCCCACCGAGTGGCTCTCTTACCTCTTTCTCTTGCCAAATTTTTAGCACAAGACAACTCAAGAATTTTCACTATGTGTTGCCGGAATGCATGGCCAGACATTGGACCTTGATGACGAGTTGAAAGGGTCTCGTGTTTGATCATTATGGTATCTGGGAAAATGCTTTATGTGCACATGAGCTCTGTCGTTGCCCCACGTATTCGTGGTGCGACCACACCAAAGCACTAATGCACCGGATCCCATCGTAACTCCGCAGCTTAAGCGTACTTGGGCGAGAGAAGTACTCCCATGGGCGACCTCCTTGGAAGTCCTCGTGTTGCACCCCTCCTTTTTACTTTTTCTTTGAAATCTAATTTACACGGCCGCTTCATGAATCCTCGTGCCCGCACAAAGCGTCGACTTGAAATTGTCAAAAGCATGTTTTGTACGGTTGGGTCCCACCGAGTGGCTCTCTTACCTCTTTCTCTTGCCAAATTTTTAGCACAAGACAACTTAAAAATTTTCACCATGTGTTGCCGAAATGCATGGCCATACATTGGACCAGTGATAACGAGTTGAAAGGGTCTCGTGTTTGATCAATATGGTATAGCGGAAAATGCTTTGCGTGCACATGAGCTCTGTCGTTGCCCCACGTATTCGTGGTGCGACCACACCAAAGCACTAACGCACCCGATCCCAACGTAACTCCGCAGTTAAGCGTGCTTGGGCGAGAGTAGTACTAGGATGGGTGACCTCCTGGGAAGTCCTCGTGTTGCACCCCTCCTTTTTACTTTTTCTTTGAAATCTAATTTACACGGTCGCTTCAGGAATCCCTGGGCTCGCACAAAGCGTCGACTTGAAATTGTCAAAAGCATGTTTTGTACGGTTGGGTCCCACCGAGTGGCTCTCTTACCTCTTTCTCTTGCCAAATTTTTAGCACAAGACAACTCAAGAATTTTCACTATGTGTTGCCGAAATGCATGGCCAGACATTGGACCGGTGATGACGAGTTGAAAGGGTCTCGTGTTTGATCATTATGGTATCGGGGAAAATGCTTTGCGTGCACATGAGTGGGTGTCGTTGCCCCACAGATTCAGGTAGCGACCACACCAGCACTGATGCACCGCATCCCATTAGAACTCTGCAGTTAAGCGTGCTTGGGCGAGAGTAGTACTAGGATGGGTGACCTCCTGGGAAGTCCTCGTGTTGCACCCCTCCTTTTTACTTTTTCTTTGAAATCTAATTTACACGGTCGCTTCAGAAATCCTTGGGCCCGCACAAAGCGTCGACTTGAAATTGTCAAAAGCATGTTTTGTACGGTTGGGTCCCACCGAGTGGCTCTCTTACCTCCTTCTATTGCCAAATTTTTAGCACAAGACAACTCAAGAATTTTCACTATGTGTTGCCGAAATGCATGGCCAGACATTGGACCGGTGATGACGAGTTGAAAGGGTCTCGTGTTTGATCATTATGGTATCAGGGAAAATGCTTTGTGTGCACATGACTCGCTGTCGTTGCCCTACAGATACAGGGTGCGACCACACCAGCACTAATGCACCTGATCCCATCGTAACTCCGCAGTTAAGCGTGGTTGGGCGAGAGTAGTACTCAGATGGGTGGCCTCCTGGAAGTCCTCGTGTTGCACCCCTCCTTTTTACTTTTTCTTTGAAATCTAATTTACACGGTCGCTTCAGACATCCTCGGGCCCGCACAAAGTGTCAACTTGAAATTGTCAAAAGCAACTTTTTTACGGTTGGGTCCCACCGAGTGGCTCTCTTGCCTCTTTCTCTTACCAAATTTTTAGCACAAGACAACTCAAGAATTTTCACTATGGCGTGCTGGAATGCATGGCCAAACATTGGAGCGGTGATGACGAGTTGAAAGGATCCCGTGTTTGATCATTATGGCATCAAGGGAAACGCTTTGCGTGCACATGAGCTCTGTCGTTGCCCCACGTATTCGTGGTGCGACCACACCAAAGCACTAATGCACCTGATCCCATCGAACTCCGCACTTAAACGTGCTTGGGCGAGAGTAGCACTAGGATGTGTGACCTCCTGAGAATTCCTCGTGTTGCACCCCCCCTTTTTACTTTTTCTTCGAAATCTAATTTACATGGTCGCTTCAGGAATCCCTTGGCCTGCAAAACGCGTGGACTTGAAATTGTCAAAAGCATGTTTTGTACGGTTGGGTCCCACCGAGTGGCTCTCTTACCTCTTTCTCTTGCCAAATTTTTAGCACAAGACAACTCAAGAATTTTCACTATGTGTTGCCGAAATGCATGGCCAAGCATTGGACCAGTGATGACGAGTTGAAAGGGTCTCGTGTTTGATGATTATGGTATCGGGGAAAATGCTTTGCGTGCACATGAGTCGATGTCGTTGCCTCACAGATTTTGGTGCGACCACACCAGCACTAATGCACCTGATCCCATCAGAACTCCGCAGTTAAGCGTGCTTGGGCGAGAGTAGTACTAGGATGGGTGACCTCCTGGGAAGTCCTCGTGTTGCACCCCTCCTTTTTACTTTTTCTTTGAAATCTAATTTACGCAGTCGCTTCAGAAATCCTTGGGCCCGCACAAAGCGTCGACTTGAAATTGTCAAAAGCATGTTTTGTACGGTTGGGTCCCACCGAGTGGCTCTCTTACCTCTTTCTCTTGCCAAATTTTTAGCACAAGACAACTCAAGAATTTTCACTATGGGTTGGAATGCATGGTCACACATTGGACCTGTGATGACGAGTTGAAAGGGTCTGGTGTTTGATCATTATGGTATCAGGGAAAATGCTTTGCGTGCACATGAGTTGGTGTCGTTGCCCCACAGATTCAGGGTGCGACCACACCAGCACTAATGCACCGGATCCCATCAGAACTCCGCAGTTAAGCGTGCTTGGGCGAGAGTAGTACTAGGATGGGTGACCTCCTGGGAAGTCCTCGTGTTGCACCCCTCCTTTTTACTTTTTCTTTGAAATCTAATTTACACGGTCGCTTCGTAAATCCTTGGGCCCGCACAAAGCGTCGACTTGAAATTGTCAAAAGCATGTTTTGTACGGTTGGGTCCCACCGAGTGGCTCTCTTACCTCTTTCTCTTGCCAAATTTTTAGCACAAGACAACTCAAGAATTTTCACTATGTGTTGCCGAAATGCATGGCCAGACATTGGACCAGTGATGACGAGTTGAAAGGGTCTCGTGTTTGATCATTATGGTATCGGGGAAAATGCTTTGCGTGCACATGAGTCGGTGTCGTTGCCCCACAGATTTAGGGTGCGACCACACCAGCACTAATGCACCCGATCCCATCAGAGCTCTGCAGTTAAGCGTGCTTGGGCGAGAGTAGTACTAGGATGGGTAACCTCCTGTGAAGTCCTCGTGTTGCACCCCTCGTTTTTAGTTTTTCTTTGAAATCTAATTTACACAGTCGCTTCAGAAATCCTTGGGCCCGCACAAAGCGTCGACTTGAAATTGTCAAAAGCATGTTTTGTACGGTTGGGTCCCACCGAGTGGCTCTCTTACCACTTTCTCTTGCCAAATTTTTAGCACAAGACAACTCAAGAATTTTCACTATGTGTTGCCGGAATGCATGACCAGACATTGGACCGGTGATGACGAGTTGAAAGGGTCTCGTGTTTGATGATTATGGTATCGGGGAAAATGCTTTGCGTGCACATGAGCTCTGTCGTTGCCCCACGTATTCGTGGTGCGACCACACCAAAGACTAATGCACCTGATCCCATCAAAACTCCGCAGTTAAGCGTACTTGGGCGAGAGTAGTACTAGGATGGGTGACCTCGTGGGAAGTCCTCGTGTTGCACCCCTCCTTTTTACTTTTTCTTTGAAATCTAATTTACACGGCCGCTCCAGAAATTCTTGGTCCCGCACAAAGCGTCGACTTGAAATTGTCAAAAGCATGTTTTTTACGGTTGGGTCCCACCAAGTGGCTCTCTTACCTCTTTCTCTTGCCAAATTTTTAGCACAAGACAACTAAAGAATTTTCACTATGTGTTGCCAAAATGCATGGCCAGACATTGCACGAATGATGACGAGTTGAAAGTGTCTCGTGTTTGATCATTATGGTATTCGGGTAAATGCTTTACGTGCACATGAGTCAGAGTCGTTGCCCCACGTATTGTGGTGTGACCACACCAGCACTAATGCACCAGATCCCATAAGAACTCCGCAGTAAAGCGTGCTAGGGCGAGTGTAGTACTCGAATGGGTGACCTCCTGGGAAGTCCTCCTGTTGCTCCCCTCCTTTTTACTTTTTCTTTGAAATCTAATTTACACGGTCGCTTCATGAATCCCGCAAAGCGTCGACTTGAAATTGTCAAAGGCATGTTTTGTACGGTTGGGTCCCACCGAGTGGCTCTCTTACCTCTTTCTCTTGCCAAATTTTTAGCACAAAACAACTCAAGAATTTACACTATGTGTTGCCGAAATGCATGGCCAGACATTGGACCGGTGATGACGAGTTGAAAGGGTCTCGTGTTTGATCATTATGGTATCGGGGAATATCCTTTGCGAGCACATGAGTCTGTGTCGTTGCCCCACGTATTCAGTGGTGCGACCACACCAAAGCACTATTGCACCGGATCCCATTGGAACTCCGCAGTTAAGCGTGCTTGGGCGAGACTAGTACTAGGATGGGTGACCTCCCGGGAAGTCCTCGTGTTGCACCCCTCGTTTTTACTTTTTCTTTGAAATATAATTTACACGGTCACTTCATGAATCACTGGGCCCCCACAAAGTGTCGACTTGAAATTGTCAAAAGCATGTTTTGTACGGTTGGGCCTCATCGAGTGGCTCTCTTACCTCTTTCTCTTGCCAAATTTTTAGCACAAGACAACTCAAGAATTTTCACTATGGGTTGCCGGAATGCATGGCCACACATTGGACCGGTGATGACGAGTTGAAAGGGTCTCGTGTTTGATCATTATGATATCTGGGAAAATGCTTAGCGTGCACATGAGCTCTGTCGTTGCCCCACAGATTCAAGGTGCGACCACACCAGCACTAATGCACCGGATCCCATCAGATTCCGCAGTTAAGCGTGTTTGGGCGAGAGTAGTACTAGGATGGGTGCCCTCCTGGGAAGTCCTCGTGTTGCACCACTCCTTTTTACTTTTTCTTTGAATTCTAATTTACACGGTCGCTTCAGAATCCTTGGGCCCGCACAAAACGTCGACTTGAAATTGTCAAAAGCATGTTTTGTACGGTTGGGTCCCAAGGAGTGGCTCTCTTACCTCTTTCTCTTGCCAAATTTTTAGCACAAGACAACTCAAGAATTTTCACTATGTGTTGCCGAAATGCATGGCCAGACATTGGACCGGTGATGACGAGTTGAAAGGGTCTCGTGTTTGATCATTATGGTATCGGGGAAAATGCTTTGCGTGCACATGAGCTGGTGTCGTTGCCCCACAGATTCAGGGTGCGACCACACCAAAGACTAATGCACCTGATCCCATCAGAACTCCGCAGTTAAGCGTGCTTGGGCGAGAGTAGTACTAGGATGGGTGACCTCCTGGGAAGTCCTCGTGTTGCACCCCTCCTTTTTACTTTTTCTTTGAAATCTAATTTACACGGTCGCTTCAGAAATCCTTGGGCCCGCACAAAGCGTCGACTTGAAATTGTCAAAAGCATGTTTTGTACGGTTGGGTCCCACCGAGTGGCTCTCTTACCTCTTTCTCTTGCCAAATTTTTAGCACAAGACAACTCAAGAATTTTCACTATGTGTTGCCGGAATGCATGGCCAGACATTGGACCGATGATGACGAGTTGAAAGGGTCTCGTGTTTGATCATTATGGTATCGGGGAAAATGCTTTGCGTGCACATGAGTCAGTGTCGTTGCCCTACAGATTCATGGTGCGACCACACAAGCACTAATGCACCGGATCCAATCAGAACTCCGCCGTTAAGCGTGCTTGGGCGAGAGTAGTACTCAGATGGGTGACCTCCTGGGAAGTCCTCGTGTTGCACCCCTCCTTTTTACTTTTTCTTTGAAATCTAATTTACACCGTCGCTTCAGAAATCCTTGGGCCCGCACAAAGCGTCGACTTGAAATTGTCAAAAGCATGTTTTGTACGGTTGGGTCCCAACGAGTGGCTCTCTTACCTCTTTCTCTTGCCAAATTTTTAGCACAAGACAACTCAAGAACTTTCACTATATGTTGCCGGAATGCATGGCCGGACATTAGACTGGTGATGATGAGTTGAAAGGGTCTCGTGTTTGATCATTATGGTATCAAGGAAATTGCTTTGCGTGCACATGAGTTGGTGTCGTTGCCTCACAGATTCTGGGTGCGACCACACCAGCACTAATGCATCGCATCCCATCAGAACTCCGCAGTTAGGCGTGCTTGGGCGAGAGTAGTACTAGGATGGGTGACCTCCGTGAAAGTCCTCTTGTTGCACCCCTCCATTTTACTTTTTCCTTGAAATCTAATTTACACGGTCGCTACAGAAATCCTTGGGCCCGCACAAAGCGTCGACTTGAAATTGTCAAAAGCATGTTTTGTACGGTTGGGTCCCACCGAGTGGCTCTCTTACCTCCTTCTCTTGCCAAATTTTTAGCACAAGACAACTCAAGAATTTTCACTATGTGTTGCCGAAATGCATGGCCAGACATTGGACCGGTGATGACGAGTTGAAAGGGTCTCGTGTTTGATCATTATGGTATGAGGAAAAATGCTTTGCGTGCACATGAGTCGGTGTCGTTGCTACACAGATTCAGGGTGCGACCACACCATTACTAATGCACCTGATCCCATCGTAACTCCGCAGCTTAAGCGTGCTTGGGCGAGAGTAGCACTAGGATGTGTGACCTCCTGAGAATTCCTCGTGTTGCACCCCCCCTTTTTACTTTTTCATTGAAATCTAATTTACATGGTCGCTTCAGGAATCCCTGAGCTCGCACAAAGCGTCGACTTGAAATTGGCAAAAGCATGTTTTGTACGGTTGGATCCCACTGAGTGGCTCTCTTACCTCTTTCTCTTGCCAAATTTTTAGGACAAGACAACTTAAAAATTTTCACCATGTGTTGCCGAAATGCATGGCCATACATTGGACCAGTGATGACGAGTTGAAAGGGTCTCGTGTTTGACCATTATGATATCGGGGAAAATTCTTTGCGTGCACATGAGTCGGTGTCGTGCCCCACAGATTCAGGGTGCAACCACACCAGCACTAATGCACCGATCCCATCTGAACTCCGCAGTTAAGCGTGCTTGCTCGAGAATAGTACTGGGATGGGTGACCTCCTCGGAAGTCCTCGTGTTGCACCCCTCCTTTTTACTTTTTCTTTGAAATCTAATTTACACGGTCGCTTCAGAAATCCTTGGTCCCGCACAAAGCGTCAACTTGAAATAGTCAAAAGCATGTTTTGTACGGTTTTGTCCCTCCGAGTGGCTCTCTTGCCTCTTTCTCTTACTAAATTTTTAGCACAACACAACTCAAGAATTTTCACTATGTGTTGCCGAAATGCATGGCTGGACATTGGACCGGTGATGACGAGTTCAAAGGGTCTCGTGTTAGATCATTATGGTATTTGGGAAAATGCTTTGGGTGCACATGAGTCTGTCGTTGCCCCACGTATTCGTGGTGCGACCACACCAAAGACTACTGCACCGGATCCCATCAGAACTTCGCAGCTAAGCGTGCTTGGGCGAGAGTAGTACTAGGATGGGTGACCTCCTAGGAAGTCCTCGTGTTGCACCCCTCCTTTTTACTTTTTCTTCGAAACTAATTTACACGGTCGCTTTAGATATCCTTGGACCCGCACAAAGCGTGGACTTGAAATTGTCAAAAGCATGTTTTGTACGGTTGGATCCCACTGAGTGGCTCTCTTACCTCTTTCTCTTGCCAAATTTTTAGGACAAGACAACTTAAAAATTTTCACCATGTGTTGCCGAAATGCATGGCCATACATTGGACCAGTGATGACGAGTTGAAAGGGTCTCGTGTTTGATCAATATGGTATAGCGGAAAATGCTTTGCGTGCACATGAGTTTGTCGTTGCCCCACGTATTCGTGGTGCGACCACACCAGCACTAATGCACCGGATCCCATCAGAACTTCGCAGTTAAGCGTATTTGGGCGAGAGTAGTACTCGGATGGGTGTCCTCCTGGGAAGTCCTCGTGTTGCACCCCTCCTTTTTACTTTTTCTTTGAAATCTAATTTTCACGGTCGCTTCAGAAATCCTTGGGCCCGCACAAAGCGTCGACTTGAAATTGTCAAAAGCATGTTTTGTACGGTTGGGTCCCACCGAGTGGCTCTCTTACCTCTTTCTCTTGCCAAATTTTTAGCACAAGACAACTCAAGAATTTTCACTGTGTTGCCGGAATGGATGGCCGAACATTGGACCGATGATGACGAGTTGAAAGGGTCTCGTGTTTGATCATTATGGTATCGGGGAAAATGCTTTTCGCGCACATGAGCTCTGTCGTTGCCCCACGTATTCGTGGTGCGACCACACCAAAGACTAATGCACCTGATCCCATCGTAACTCCGCAGTTAAGCGTGGTTGGGCGAGAGTAGTACTCAGATGGGTGACCTCCCGGATGTCCTCGTGTTGCACCCCTCCTTTTTACTTTTTCTATGAAATCTAATTTACACGGTCGCTTCAGAAATCCGTGGGCCCGCACAAAACGTCGACTTGAAATTGTCAAAAGCATGTTTTGTACGGTTGGGTCCCACCGAGTGGCTCTCTTACCTCTTTCTCTTGCCAAATTTTTAGCACAAGACAACTCAAGAATTTTCACTATGTGTTGCCGAAATGGTTGGCGAGACATTGGAGCGGTGATGACGAGTTGAAAGGGACTCGTGTTTGATCATTTTGGTCTCAGGGAAAATGCTTTACGTGCACACGAGCTCTGTCGTTGCCCCACGTATTCGTGGTGCGACCACACCAAAGACTAATGCATCGGATCCCATCAGAACACCGCAGCTAAGCGTGCTTGGGCGAGAGTAGTATTAGGATGGGTGACCTCCTGGCAAGTCCTCGTGTTGCACCCCTCCTTTTTACTTTTTCTTTGAAATCTAATTTACACGGTCGCTTCGTAAATCCTTGGGCCCGCACAAAGCGTCGACTTGAAATTGTCAAAAGCATGTTTTGTACGGTTGGGTCCCACCGAGTGGCTCTCTTACCTCTTTCTCTTGCCAAATTTTTAGGACAAGACAACTTAAAAATTTTCACCATGTGTTGCCGAAATGCATGGCCATACATTGGACCAGTGATGACGAGTTGAAAGGGTCTCGTGTTTGATCAATATCGTATCGGGGAAAATGCTTTGCGTGCACATGAGTCGGTGTCGTTGCCCACAGATTCTGGGTGCGACCACACCAGCACTAATGCACCGGATCCCATCAGAACTTCGCAGTTAAGCGTGCTTGGGAGATTAGTACTCGGATGGGTGACCTCCTGGGAGGTCTTCTGTTGCTCCCCTCCTTTTTCCTTTTTCTTTGAAATCTAATTTACACGGTCGCTTCGTGAATCCCTGGGCTCGCAAAAAGCGTCGACTTGAAATTGTCAAAAGCAAGTTTTGTAGGGTTAGGTCCCACCGAGTGGCTCTCTTACCTCTTTCTCTTGCCAAATTTTTAGCACAAGATAACTCAAGAATTTTCACTATGTGTTGCTAGAATGCATGGCCGTACATTGGACCTGATGACGAGTTGAAAGGGTCTCGTGTTTGATCATTATGGTATCGGGGAAAATCCTTTGCGTGCACATGAGCTGTCGTTGCCCCACGTATTCGTGGTGCGACCACACCAAAGACTAATGCACCGGATCCCATCAGAACTCCGCAGGTAAGCGTGCTTGAGCGAGAGTGGTACCAGGATGGGTGACCGCCTGGGAAGTCCTCGTGTTACTCCCCTCCTTTTTACTTTTTCTTTGAAATCTAATTTACACAGTCGCTTCAGAAATCCTTGGGCCCGCACAAAGCGTCGACTTGAAATTGTCAAAAGCATGTTTTGTACGGTTGGGTCCCACCGAGTGGCTCTCTTACCTCCTTCTCTTGCCAAATTTTTAGCACAAGACAACTCAAGAATTTTCACTATGTGTTGCCGAAATGCATGGCCAGACATTGGACCGGTGATGACGAGTTGAAAGGGTCTCGTGTTTGATCATTATGGTATTTGGGAAAATGCTTTGGGTGCACATGAGTCGGTGTCGTTGCCCCACAGATTCAGGGTGCGACCACACCAGCACTAATGCATCGGATCCCATCAGAACTCCGCAGTTTAGCGTGCTTGGGCGAGAGTAGTACTCAGATGGGTGACCTCCTGGGAAGTCCTCGTGTTGCACCCCTCCTTTTTACTTTTTCTTTGAAATCTAATTTACACGGTCGCTTTAGAAATCCTTGGGCCCGCACAAAGCGTGGACTTGAAATTGTCAAAAGCATGTTTTGTACGGTTGGGTCCCACCGAGTGGCTCTCTTACCTCTTTCTCTTGCCAAATTTTTAGCACAAGACAACTCAAGAATTTTCACTATGTGTTGCCGAAATGCATGGCCAGACATTGGACCGGTGATGACGAGTTGAAAGGGTCTCGTGTTTGATGATTATGGTATCGGGGAAAATGCTTTGCGTGCACGTAAGGTGTCGTTGCCCCACAGATTCAGGGTGGGACCACACCAGCACTAATGCACCTAATCCCATCAGAACTCCGCAGTTAAGCGTGCTTGGGCGAGAGTAGTACTAGGATGGGTGACCTCCTGGGAAGTCCTCGTGTTGCACCCCTCCTTTTTACTTTTTCTTTGAAATCTAATTTACACGGTCGCTTCGTAAATCCTTGGGCCCGCACAAAGCGTCGACTTGAAATTGTCAAAAGCATGTTTTGTACGGTTGGGTCCCACCGAGTGGCTCTCTTACCTCTTTCTCTTGCCAAATTTTTAGCACAAGACAACTCAAGAATTTTCACTATGTGTTGCGGAATGCATGGCCGTACATTGGACCTGATGACGAGTTGAAAGGGTCTCGTGTTTGATCATTATGGTATCGGGGAAAATGCTTTGCGTGCACATGAGCCTGTCGTTGCCCCACGTATTCAGTGGTGCGACCACACCAAAGCACTAATGCACCTGATCCCATCGTAACTCCGCTAAGCGTGGTTGGGCGAGAGTAGTACTCAGATGGGTGACCTCCTGGATGTCCTCGTGTTGCACCCCTCCTTTTTACTTTTTCTATGAAATCTCATTTACATGGTCGCTTCAGAAATCCTTGGGCCCGCACAAAGCGTCGACTAGAAATTGTCAAAAGCATGTTTTGTACGGTTGGGTCCCACCGAGTGGCTCTCTTACCTCTTTCTCTTGCCAAATTTTTAGCACAAGACAACTCAAGAATTTTCACTATGTGTTGCCGAAATGCATGGCCAGACATTGGACCGGTGATGACGAGTTGAAAGGGTCTCGTGTTTGATCATGATGGTATTTGGGAAAATGCTTTGGGTGCACATGAGCTCTGTCGTTGCCCCACGTATTCGTGGTGCGACCACACCAGCACTGATGCATCGGATCCCTTCACAACTCCGCCGATAAGCGTGCTTGGGCGAGAGTAGTACAAGGATGGGTGACCTCCGCGGAAGTCCTCGTGTTGTACCCCTCCTTTCTTTTTCTTTGAAATCTAATTTAAACGATCGCTTCGTGAATCCGTGGGCTCGCACAAACCGTCGACTTGAAATTGTCAAAAGCATGTTTTGTACGGTTGGGTCCGACCGAGTGGCTCTCTTACCTCTTTCTCTTGCCAAATTTTTAGCACAAGACAACTCAAGAATTTTCACTAT